>OY744475.1:43811133-45174535 GCA_963556175.1 Tipula confusa
AAAATCATAAGTCGGAAAACTTTAAAAATTAAAAAAAAAAAAACTGAAAACCTATTCTTCCATCTCAGCGGTGTGCGGTGTTACACACAACTCTTCTTCTTGTTCCGTGGTATATCATCGTTGATTATTTTTATTTTTTTAAGCAAAAGGTTTTTTATTTCATTTCTTTCGAATATATGTTGTGTTATTATAAAGACATACAGCAACAACAAGAAGAAATGTATAAAACAGAAATTTCAAGTTTGTTGTCATCAAGTTTCTTTAAAATATAACAAAAATTACGAGAATTTTTTTTTATGTACATGAAAAAAGACATTAATTTGGAGTATTTTTTGTTGCCAGATTTTAATTTACGAATATTTATGTTGGGACTGGAATCAACATACACACATATGTACATATATATTACTCATTAGCATTACGAATTTTTTTTTCGTCTGTCTTCGTTGCGTCTAATCAAGAAGATGATGAACTTTTCTGTGAGTATTCTGCATAATAATATTTTATGTATCTTTTGGGACACAATGACAACAAACATATATGTGAGACATACATATAGCAAAAATTGTTAACCTTAAATAATTTATCATATTCCGCCTAAGAGAACCCATCATCATCATAATCATTATCGTTCATCAAAAATTTTTTCCCTTAATATTTTCTAAACTATTTATTTATTTCACCTGTATATATGTATGTGTGTTTGAGAATTTGTCTGTACGTGTTTTTATATGCGAGAGAGTTAGAAAAGAAATTTATTAGATTTTCTAACAACAATAATTTAATTCTTATCGTTTTACATTCTAGTTTAGTTTTTGTTGTTGTTGGTTTATTTTTCGATTTGTTGTTGTGTTCCTCAACTTAAAGTTAAACAATTTTATTATTAAAGTTTTTTTCTCTTAATAATTTGTTCTATTTAAAATAATTTTAAGAATTCGAAACGATGTTTACAGATAAGTAGTAGAAAAAATTACTTTACGATCAACTTGTGATTTTGATTGATTGATTAGAATATACGGCCAAGGACGAACTAGAAACGGAACTAGGGAAAGAAAAAGTAAGTTAGTAATGACAGAATTTATCCGGTTTCCCGGTGGCCAATGATGAACTATTATTAGCACAAGACAATCACAATTTTTCTGAACTGCTCTGCATTCTGACTTTTGTTATCAGCAATTCCAGTGTGCCACCGTTCAACTGTAATTTATAAAGGTTTCGTAAGAACAAAATCTGTTAATGCACTAATTTCTAAAGGCCGTAGGGTGTAACAGATGGCATTAGTTTTTACAAACTTTATTTGACACAAAACTTTAAAATTTATATAAATTAGATTTTAAAAAAATCGATTAAACATTATAAATTAATTGAATTAACCGTTTTATGACCAATACGTCATGTAATCGCCGAAAACCTAATTTATATACACTTTATTTGACACAAAACTTTAAAATTAGATTTTAAAATAAATTATTAAACATTACAAATCCAAAAAAAACAGTGCAACGAGTCAACAATACACACAAAACTAAAAAAAAACTGATTTAAAATTAAAATCGAAACAATCGTTTTACTGACAATATGCGTCATTAAAATTGAACGAAAATTTAATTGAGATACATTTACCTGCAAAGTATATTTGATTACCGTTACCTCGCGGCAATTATTAGAAAGTCGGCGCAGTGCTTTTTCTACGTCATTTTGTTTAATCCCACGTGGGAAAGTAATAAATAAGGCAAATAGTTATTTTTAACGGCAAAACCACATGGTAACGCATGGTGAGTGTGATTTAGCAAGTGTAGTACTTAAATTTTTTTGATTTATAAATGGAATAATAATTAAAAATAGTAAATAGTGTTTAATATAAGTGAAAATTTATAATGTTATGTGTGATATGCTAAAGAATAGAAACAAAGTACAGATATGGTGAAAAGCTGAAAAGAAAGTGCTAAATAGACAAAATATATAGAATCATTCTAAATAAAAACGTGCACGTATTTACATTATTATAATTTAATTTTTTTTTTCTTTTTTGCAACTCTTGCAATTTTTAAATTTTTTAAATTAAATTATCAGTGAAGTTAAACAATTGTATACTTTTGTGCATTAAATAATTTTGAATTTATAATGTCTCAGTGTGAGAAATGTAAGCAAGTGAAAGATTCAAGACAAAGAACCACTTTGCGATGTTTTGGGCGATGCAAAAAGATGTATCCACTACACATGTATTGATTGGAATTTTGACAAGCATAAGTTATTGTTTAGGGATTGTGCTTATGCTAGATTTGTTTGCTTCAGTTGTAAAAACCAATCCTACCAAATTAGTTCTGTTACAGCCAAAGAAACCACGAGAGAGTAAAAAAAACAAAGAAGATGTCGTAAGCCAGATTGATCCTAAAAGTATTCCTTTAATGGAATATCGAAATGTTTGGAATGGTGGAATTGTACTTTAGTGCGATTTGAATGAAGCAAAAGAAAAACTGAAGAAAATTGCTACAGATAAATTAAGAACTCAATATGAGATTAAATTACCTGCAGAACTGAAGCCTAGAGTGAAGATATTAGGAATGTCGGAACAACTAGAAAGTGATGAAATAATATCAGCGTTGAAGCAACAAAATTTTTTTTTTGGCTAATACCGAAATAAAAGTAGTGACAATCTATCGAAGAAGAAAATGTAATGGTTATTCACATCATAGTGATAAGTGTACTAGTAAGATAACATGCCCAAAATGTACTGGAGAGCACAAATATATTGGATGTAACAGCACAGAAACCAAATGTAGCAACTGCGTTGAAACAAATAAGAAACTCAACCTAAATATTGATGTAAACCATGCTACATGGGATAGTACTTGCACGGTATATCAACGCAAACTGAAAATACTAAGAAACCAAATCAGTTATCATAATAGCAGTTCCGTAAACAAGATGTACTATACACTGAATTACAAGAAATTGTATCCAGTTATAAACCAGCCTTAGTAAAACCAGAACAACTGAAGAAATGTACGACTCTGAATTTCATATTGATAACTATAAATGTATACACTGCGATTCGGATAGTTGAGATATACAGGTGGAGTTGCTATGTATATTCAAGAAAACATGAATTTTAAAATAATTTCAAACTGTGAGAAGGATCGCATTTGGTTTTTAGCAATACAAATCATAAAAGGATATCATACGATTGGGATATTTGGAGTAGTATACAGATCATTTCAAACAACGCGAGTAGTCTTCTTAAATAAATTTGACGAATGGATGGAAAATATCATAAACCATAACAAAAATAATTTTATATTCGGAGATTTTAATATTGATGTCAAATCCAATGTATATTACAGTGTAAAATTTAAGAATTTGATAAGAAATCATAGACTAATGCAGATGGTTAAAGAATATAGTAGAGTTACAGCAACCAGTGAAAGTTTAATAGATTTAATAGTAATAACTAATTCTACAAATGTGCAATGCGAAATTGTTAAATTGCAAATTAGTGACCATTATATGTTACACGTTAATTTAAATTATGGGAAGACAAAGTCAACAGAAAATTGTGGACCGATAGAAATAGGTTCGCTAAAAAATTAGTCGCCAGAATCACTTAACTATGCTTTAAATCAACAATTGATGACATGCCAAGAAGTTAACTTAAACGAAAAAAACAATGATTTAAACGAAGCAGCTGATAATTTAGTGTTAAAGCTAAAAACTTGTGTGAATGAATTAACTTGGTAATAATAAAACAAGCAAGCTACCATGGTTCTCCAAAAATTTAAAATTACTGAAGCAAGAAAAACTACGTTCTTATGGAATTATGAAAATAATAAATTCAAAGGCGAGCTGGGATAACCACAAAAGAGCCAGAAACATATATAAACAATAAGGAAGGAGCAGTCTACTTATTTTAAAAACAAATTTGTAGAAAACCAAAACAATCCAAAAGAACTATGGAGAACATTAAAAGCTATGTATAAAACTAAAACCACAACACAGTGGAATATTCCATTTAACAATATAGTATTAACCGACAAATTAGAATTGGCCGTATCGATAAATAATACATTTGTATCAAGTGTGATTTGCATACATAACAATATTCCGAATATAAAGTATTTTAATGTATCTTTACGCAGTTCCATTCTCCTTTCAAAATATTACATGTCAAGATATAACCAAAACTATTAATAGTCTGAAGTCAAATGCTGTGATTGATGGTATAAATCGCACTATAATGTTGGATGCTATGAACAATGAAATATTCGCATCAAAATTTACTGATTTAATCAATAAAAGTTTAAATAAAGCTAAAATTCCGAGATCATGGAAAATATCAACAGTTATTCCAATTCTGAAAACTTCTAAACCAACCAACCAGTTGTAGTTAAAACTCAACTAGTGAATCACATTAACAACAACAATATACTAGTCGACCAACAATCTGGATTTCGAGAATTCCATTCATGTGAAACTGCGTTAAACTTAATGTTGGATGGTTGGAAATCTGAAATAGATGACAAGAAAGTAGTAGTAGCATTCTTTTTAGAGTTTGAACGAGCTTTTGAAACAATCGATAGACAAATCTTATTAAATAAATTAAACAAATATGGAATCCAAGGCTCAGAATTTGAATGGTTCATTGCTTTTCATCCTGTACATTAACGATATAGTGGATGTTATAAAAAATTGTAAAGTGAATATGTTTGTCGATGATACCTTGATTACGATTACTGCACCAACCCTTATTGAAGCTGTACAAAAAATAAACGAAGATTTGAAAAATCTGAGAAAATGGTTAATGTACCATAAGTAATCTCGTAACATTTCTAAAACAAAGTACATGGTTCTGTCAATAATATATCGTCTCCAAAAAATACAGAACAAATTTATGCGAGGTATTTTAAAAGCAGAAAATAGGTCACATATAAGTGAAATGCTTGACGTATTAGGGTGGGAGTCTATAAACCAAAGAATGCATTACAATGTCTTGAAGTTAATGTTTCGCCTTGAAAACGGAGATCTACCAAAATACCTAGACTCAATGTTATATTCTAATAGAAAAGTCCATAACTATAATACCAGAAACACTCATTATAGATTACCAATGACAGTAAATCTTTGTCAATATTGATAAATAAATAAATAAATAAAATAAAAAATAAATAAATAAATAAAAATGTTCTATCTAGATCAATTTTAAAAACCTAACATGGACGTTTCCAAAATGAATAAATTAATTCGCATGTTTGGAGCTCAACAATGTCATTAGCATTCGAAAAGTCATTAATCGCTAAAATATTTTTATTTTTTTTATTTTAAATAAATTGACTTTATTTATTTTATTTTATTACAATCTAGTCTCCTGGACTAATGAGCAATTTGTTTCTGATTTAATTTACTAAGATAATTATATCTATGACTCCACCCATTGACGTTTCACAGTTTCTGGTAAATTGTTGTTTATACCACATCGTTATTGTGGATTTAAATTAGCAAGCCGCTGTTTGCATTAACAATTAAACCTGTTCAAATGGTTTGGTTTTTTTTCAATCTGCGTATAATATTGGTGTTGGTTAACAGCTTAATTGCCTCTATATTCACATGTTGCAGGAGTCTTTCTTCGTGTTTCCTTGCATTTTTTTTAATTTCAATTGAAACGGGGTCCACTTTGACGTACCATAGTGCATCGACGATGCTCTTTAGTACCCTGTTCTGAAACCTTTGAATGATATTGACGTTGCTGGGTTTTGTACAACTCCAGAGTTCAATACCATAAGTCCATATTGGTTTCAGTATTTACTTATAAGTAGCAGCTTATTGTATTTATGATGATAGAGAAGAGTGTCTGCCTATCAGCCAATGCATTTTTCTATATTTTAGTTTTAGTTTTTCATTTTTCTTTTAGACGTGGACCTTTCATCTAAGTTTAGCATCCAGGGTCATGCCTAGATACTTAGCTGTATTCGCATACGGTATTATTTCTCGATTTATTGAAACAGGTATATGTTCAACTTGTTTGTTGTTTGCCATCTTTTAGTCCATTTATATACTTCGGAGATAGCTGATTGTAATTTTTGTGTTGATTCTTCGATGCTTTTTCCAACAGCTAGGATCGCATTTTCATCAGCAAAAGTCGCCACTGTGTTGTTTTCTAATTCAGGTAGATCATGTAAATATAAAATCGGTCCTAATACACTGCCCTGCGGTACACCTGCTTTTATTTCTTTTAATTCAGAATAAGTTTCAGCAAATTTAATTCTAAAGAATCTATCTTTCAAGTATGATTCCAGTATTTTAGCGAATTGCATTGGTAAGAGGTTTCTTAACTTATGATTAAGTCCTTAATGCCAAACCTTGTCAAAAGCTTGCGCCACGTCTAAAAATATCGTAGAGCAGACATTTTTATCTTCAAGTGCTTTCTCAATTACATTGATTACTCTGTGTACTTGTTGTATTGTTGATTGTTGACGACGAAATCCGAACTGATGATTTGGGATTAAGTTATTCCTTTCGATTGTCGGATTTAACAGTTTAAACAGTAGTTTCTCAAAGAGTTTAGACATAACTGGCAACAATGTAATTGGTCCATAAGATCAAGTTTCGTATGGTGGTTTTCCAGGTTTTGATATCATTATTACTTCTGCAATTTTCCACAAACTGGGCACAAGTTTGGTTCTAAATGCTGCATTGATAAGAGTGAGCTTATCTAGAGCCTTTCTTGGTAGTTCTTTTAAAATTTCTGTAGTAATAAGATCATAACTAGGAGCTTTTTTCAGATTCATATTAAATTTTATCTCATGCATGACTTCTTTTGGTGAAGTCAATAGAATTTCTTCACTTTCTTTTTCAGATTCCATCGTTATTATTTGAGATTCTAAAGTTTGATCATCATGTGGTTGGAATATTTTTTCGAGGTGCTCCGCAAAACATTGAACTTTATCTTCGTTATTTCGAGCCCATTTTCCCCCATCTATTCTTAATGGAGGGTTCTGCATTGTTGGTCTTTTATTTTTTTTGGTTGCTTTCCAAAGTGAATAATCAGTCCTGCTATCATTAGTTAGTTTTTTTTAAAAAGTTACTGATTGACGCATCTTTTACTTTTTGGATTTCCCTTCTTAACTATTGGGTTAAATTGTTTAATTTAGTTTTATATTGAGGAGCTCGTGTTTGCTGCCATATTCTTCTCGCTCTTCTTTTTTCTGCCAATAGTTCTCTAATTTCTTAGGGTAGTTGTTTCCTTTTATTTTATATTTAATTGTTGGGGTACTTTCCCAGGCTGATTGTTGTATATTATTTACCAATTTTTGAACTTCGTTTTCTACTTGTTCCTCGCTTTTTAATGGAACCTTTAGGTTAATTTTTTCTTCTAAGGACTGCCTAAAGTAATCCCAACAAGTGCGTTTATTTATTAGGCTTGGATTTCTTTCTTTTTGAATAATTTGTTCCCTTAATGTCAAAAAAATAGGAGAATGGTCCGAGTTTAGGTCTTGACTTTCGTCTACTTGTATAGATCATTGATATATTTTTGATTATAAAAAAATCAATTAAGTCTGCTATTTTGTTTTGATCTGTAGGCTAGTAGGTTGGTTTTCCAGTTGACAAGGTTTCACTACCTCATTTTCTGACAGCTTTAAGCAGTTCTTTGCCTTTAGTCGTTGTTAGCCTAGAACCACAATGGACATTTTTTGCATTAAAATCTCCTCCAATTATGTATCTTTTACCTAGTTTACTGAAGAATTCGAGATAATATTTTTCTTTTAGCTCGTGTTTAATATCCTCACTTTGGGTAGTTTTTTTTTTATTTACTTTACTCCTTAATACTTGAGCGTAAGTCAAATTACTCATTTCTTCCTGAGGAGTTTCCGACACTTTTCGTCGTATTACTTCGGGCTTGTTGTTCCGAATGGTTGGTTTTCTGCTTAAATTTGATTTTTTTCATTCATTCTTTAAAACTTGATGCTTTGCAATTCAATAGCAACACTGCATCCTCTATAGTTAGCGAAATGATTTTCTTCACAGTGAACGCATTTGGCCTGCCCAGTTTTTGGTAGTACGCAATCTCTTGTATGATGTTTTCCGATACATTTGACACATCTTGGTTCCTTTTTGCAGTACTTTTGTGCATGTCCATACGCTTGGCATTGATGATATTGTGGTATAAGCTTAGACCTTCTTAAAGGCTGTATAATCACTTTGCATCCTAAGATGTACTTAATTTGGTATATTTTTTTCGATTATTTCATCGGCATCGAAGGTCAACATAAACATATTAAGAGGTGTTTTATCCCGTTTTGATGCATCAACAGCTTTAAATCTCTGAGATTTTAAGTCATCAATAATCTTTTCTATTTTACATGCATAATGAAGGTTTTGTCTTCAAACGTGTAACTCATTTTTGTAACTTTCGCTATCTTTCAAGTTTATTTTGATGTTAGTTCCATTTATCACTTTTGCGTTAAACTGATCTGTTGCAGTTATTTTTTATTTTATTTTTTCATATTGTAAGTCATAATCTTTGATTTCCTTTATGGGGGTTGAGCTAGTTTTTGTGGCTTTTTTGTTAAAACCTTTGGAACATTCAGTTATAATAGAGGCGGAGATGGAGTATTATTTCGTTTCCTTTTGTTCCTACGATTTATAACTCTTACAAACTCCGTTTCCCTAGCTATAGTTCTTCTTCATCTGGATGGTACTCTTGCACAGCTGTTGTTATTGTATTAGTCTTTTGGTTATTGACTTCCTTTGATTAGAACTTTTATTGGCTCCTGCATCCATGCAATTGTTTGATTCAGTTGCTTGTTTATATTTGTGGGATCTACCAATGCACTATTGGCTTTGCACAATTCACTGTACAGTTTTTTCTCAGTTAAAGAACGATTGCAGTTCTCTTGCAACAGTCCGTTTTTCAGATTATCAATATGAAAATTTAAATAAATTTGTTTACTTTGCTGTATAAACAATAAAAATAGTACTGCTTTCGCATTTTTGAAAGGTTTAGGTTTAAAGTGATTATAAAAAATTTATTATAAAATTCTAATCGACGAAAATATAGAATACAAATCATTTTCCTACTCCATTATGAAAAATAAAAAAAAAACTTATCTTATCGTTATTATTAAAAATTCGATTAGAAACAAAAAAATATATTTCCTTATCAATTCTTTTTTGTTTAATATCTGTCTAGCTATTATATTTACTATCATTAAAAAAAATGTATATATATATATATATATATATATATATATATATATATATATATATATATATATATATATATATATATATATATATATTATTTTTTTTTAATCTTAAAATAACGAATATAATAAATTATTATTATTATTTTTTATTTTAAATCTATAATGTACTTGTAATGTACCACTGTGGCTGGAAAATTTTATTTTTATTTATATTGATAAGAAATTCTAAGAATAACGTAATGTACTTAATACGAAATATATTTTATAAAATTCAGAATAGTTATAACGCGAGCTATACATAAAACATAAAGATTCGAATGTACATATCATAAGTATATTACGTGATAACGATGTGATGAGCTAGATTATTTCCGGGGGCTGCTTTTATATTATTATATTATGATATGTTTTGTAATTTCACACGATACTTAAATTACATCGAACATGATGTTGCTATATATATATATAAATGTATGTATGGATTTAGATGCATCCAGTTATCAAATGACTTTTCATGTTTAGATTTTTTACAATATACATAATTTACTATGTCGTTTTATTTTGTGTAACGTATATAACGTACGTTTGCCTCGACGTCTAATGACAAAAACAGGAGAAAATTTATAAACATTTTGCACAACTACTGCAATTTTATCTTGATCGCGCAAAATAATTGTACATTTTTTTTTTACAATTAATCTGTGTTACATTACATGACTTTGTTGTGTTGTGTAGTGAGTTAACTTTATGTTATCCTTAAGATTTCTTTTTATTTTATTCCATACATCTATGGATTATTGTTTTCAACGATAAATTTTAGATATAATATTAAAATAGTTTTTCAATCGCGAACCTGTATTCGTGCGTCCTCGATTTGGCCCTAGTAAGTTGGCGTAAGGTAAGGACGTTAAATAAACCGCGAAAGAGTAGGGTGAGCTTCGGCCCCAGAAAATTGTAGAGATTAAAATATAAAAAAAAAAAAAAAAAAAAAATAGTTTTTATAGGTTTTTGTCTCTGGCTTCCTCTTTATTTTTTTCATCTAACCATATTAGCCAAACTTTAGACGCATATTGCTATAAACAAAATTTTATAAACAAATTTAATTAATTTATCATTTTTATATTTTCTGTTTACTTCCAGATCATTCCATTATTTTTGGGCTACGAAATGAACTAACACAAAACGATTATAAGTTTTAACTAAATTAAATAAACAACAAAACCTTTATTTTTTTTAGTTTTAATATACGTAATACAAAAAAAATTAAATTTAATTAATTTTTTTAATCGTTAATTAATAAAACAAATCATCAAAATATAATTTAAATAAATAATTTAGCAGGTAAGAATTTTTTAATTTTTTTTTTAACGTACTTAAGTATATAGAAAAATTTTGATCAAGACAAGTTATTTGCGATGATCGCGGTTTGTATGAAATATTATTTGTTTGTATAAGTACATGTAGACTAAGTAATGCGCGTTGCGTTGGGGTAAAAAATAGCATTACTCACGTTGACAGTTTTTAAACTAACACACATAGGTTTTGTTGAATACATAAATGTATTAAATTTCATTTAAATTGCTCAATTATTTCTTAGCTGCTAAAAAACCAAAAAGCTAACATCGGTTTGTTGGTAGTATCGACTGCTCTATGATGTTTCTGATTCGGGAAATCGTATGAGCAACCCATCCTTTAGCCTTAATTTCGACATTAATTCGTGCAATTTCAACGAAGATATTCTTTGCTTCCTGTTTGCTATACTGCTAACATTATAAAGCACAGGGCCTTCTGGACACTCCATCTGGTCTTCTGGTCACTTGTCCTTCTGGCTCTTTAAATTGCATCAGTCATCTAAGCACCAGATAGTCGGTTCGTAGAAGCAATTCTTATTCGTACAGATATTTGTTGAAATGTTGTACAATATCTACCACGGTCTGAAATTCTCTTCGTGTTACGCAGTCATTTTTCTCCGGATTCGATAGTGCTTGACTGGAGTATGATATGACTCATTTAATAAGATTTTGTTTTTGTGATAGTACTGCTCCTATTGCAGGTTTGCTAGTGTCTGTGTCCAAAATTGAGGGCTTGCCCGCCATTGTATTTGCGGCAATTGATGAACTGCACTTTGATTCTCTTTTCCCCAAGTTGAAATTTTTCTGCATTTTATTAATCAGCTGTTTTGTCTTTTGGTGTTTTTTTAAAGGTAGACGTCTCAGTGCCTGCTGAATTGGAATTGCATGGCTTGTGTCAATGTTGCACGATCTCGGCTTCCAATGAACCTTAAAAGTTTCTTTTTCTTCCCTTCAGCCACTGTCGTACCTTAGTGGATACTACATGTTTTCCTCTATCCTCATTATTCAGGTCTGATAACGCCTAGGTCAATAACTTCGTCGAAGAGTCTTTTGCGAGTGAGAATGCAATATCATCTAACTTTTGCTGCATAGCATGTTGTAATCTCGTAAGCAGGGCTTATTTATTACCAGACTGCATAATTTTTTATATATTGTGTTGTCCACGTAGTGTTACTCGCTTCTTGCGAAATCCTACTGCCGACACCAATTGTTACATTTTTGTATTTCTATCTTGTGATGATTTTTTATTAAATCTTAAAGTAAATTTAAAAAAAAAAAGTTTCCAAAATCGTCCACGCTACTCGAAGTCTTTCTGTATTAATGATATTAAATTTTGTTTGTGATGTTGATTGATCATAAGCTGTGTGTAGTTTGAATATATGAAATATTGAACTATATGTAGATTTATATTGATGGTTATCTTAGTTGAATTCGTTGTTGTTGTTTTTTTTTGTTGCTGTTGCGAAACAAGTTGTTATTTTTTTTATCAAATATTATTTATAGACATACCGATGGAAGTAAGTTAAAAATACTTGTATTTTAATTCTTAATGTTAAATATTGTGGTGTGGCAAACATTTTATTAAAGATATGAGTATTTTTAGTGTCGTTGTTATAATAAAGCACAAGTTTGAGCAATTTATAGCTAATTATATACTTAACTGCAGTGTAGATCGGTAAGTGACACAGTGATCATGTACCCTAACCTTGATTACTAATCTATAAAATTTTGGGATAACTAATTTCCATAATGGCAAGTTTGTAACGATGTTAGTGTTAGTGTTAAATACATTTTACTCTTTTCAACATTATAATTATAGGCCTGATTCCTGAATTTTCCTCCAGTACTAAGATTTTAGCCACATACTCGTCTTCCTTGAATGCCTCAGAATCTAAACCGATGTGAAGAACATCATAAATGTTGTCTTCAAGAGCGTCCACTACACTCTGGACAGATAGTCGAAAACAATGTTTAGAGTGCTCTATCTGTTTCGATACTGGAATCGAAAGCTTGCATTTTTAATGACCATCTTGCTATCCTGCCTGTTAGATCCCACTGTTCCATTAACCACTGTAAACTCTAGTGATTAGTAATTACTGTGAATGAATAACCGTCAATATAAGGTCTACACTTTTAACACTCATCACTGTAGCCAAACATTCCAGTTCCACGCAATCGGGTCATCAAATTTTTGGAATAATACGCTTCTTATTCATGTAGGAGATGCCTCGCAATTATTTTTTCTACATTTATAGCCAGATTTGCTAAACTCAGTAATCTGGCTACTTAAGTGCTCCTTGAAAGTTGCAGATATAACTAATAAATCGTCGAAGTAGACGCATTCATGAATAAGGTGTAGAATAACTTTGTGCATCAACCGACACATCGTTTTGGCTGCGTTACACACTGCATTCACGAAAAGACGGTGAATTGGTAGAGTAGACATCTCGGTACCGTAAAGATCGTATCTATTACCTCTTGATCATCGAATGATCAAGAGGTATTTACCAAAAAGCATCTTTGAAGTCGATGGTGCTAATGAACCGTGTTTTATCGAGTAGCCCTTCAATCCGAGGTAACAGAGTTAACATTTCTCGCGTCTAGACATAGACGATTTCTCTCTCTCTCGAATTCTCAACTATAATCACCGCAGACGACCAAGATCTGGCATTTAGACAGACTAGTTCATGGTACTCATCTATATTTACTTAATGGCAACTCCATTTTTTTTTTTTGTGAATCAGACTATCCGTTTTTCCTAGTCCGAGTTTTTCAAATGATGGAAACTTTCCAATACAACTTACAGTATTTCTTGCTGTTTTGAACTTAACTGATGCTTATTATTAGAAAGTTCATCATCATGCTGCAGGCGAATTTTATCCAGCTCTTCTACTATCAGCGGAACGAGCCCAGAAAGCTCCAGATGTTGCTTCCGTGTTTTTCGAGCTAGTTTGATTTCAGAATATGTTCGTCTATTTTAAAACCGGTGGATCAGCCCATATTTCAGCCTGGTCCTTTCCATAAACAATAAGTCGTTCAAATTTGTGGATTTCTCCATATAATCGCCACTGAACGATATAACCGACCTATGTACTTCGAGTCGAGTATTTCTTCCAAAATTCATTACCGGAGCTATTTTATTGGATTCTTGCAGGTTTTGGAAGGTTGCTCCAGCTCGCCTAAATTTGTAATTTAGAGGGGGTATATTGTAGCATAAAAATCAGGACGTATCTGAATAGGTGTCGGAAATACCTACTCAAATCATGACAAAACGTTATTTGTTTTGATGACATTGGTTTTTGGTAAATTGAGCCTAGCTATAAAAGCGTTAACAATGGAAACTATTTGAAGCGTTTAAAAAACCTTCAGCCACCTTGCTATACTTAAACTGGGATCAATTTTATCTGCTGAAATTTGCTTCATTCACAAAAAACTAAGACTAGCCCTTTCAATGACTTTTCAAATCGAACTTTGCTTGCTACACAAATCATTGAAGCAGCTCAAGATTTTGTCAGCTTTCCAATTATTTTGAGTAGTTATGACAATGGGTCTACTTTTAGTCACTAAAATTATATTTAGGCGCCTTGAGATATGCTCAATTTCAATAGCTAACTCTTTCAGCTTTTCAGAGTCCTTGCTATCACATGATGTCATAAAAGCCTCCATTGCCTCAAGGTTTTTTTCATTTTATTTGGTCAAGTTTCGACCTTTTGCTTCAGCTAGCGAATAACGAAAAAATGCGGCTCTACTGGGTTCTTGGTGTCACCTAAACTCTCCTTTTCTATGGCTTGCGTGAATGAGGCTATTCTATTTGAAATGTGTCGTAGAATGTGCCAACGCTCGGCTGATTGATCTGTCGTTTGTAACATCTTGCAAAATTTAGAAATCGGTGACGTCACATAACACTGCGCTATGTGTACTTCCGCGATCCGGCTCAAATCATACAAATTTGATAGTATCGTTCCAAAGTGTGACAAAATGTATCATTATATTTTCTTTGGTGATATCGCAGATAAGTATACTAGATGAATATTTTGCAAGGATATACACAATTTTTTTTATAGAGTTAAAACGTCATGCGGAAAAAAAGGATAAAAATATGCATTTTTAATTTTCTTGTGTAAATTTTACCCATATAAGATGTTCATCTGGTAAAATTATCTGTGGTCAAACGTTAAAATATTTTGTTCTTCTCAAATTTATATTTCTTAACAACGTATTACCATTTTACGAAAATCTTCGAATAAAATAATAAAAAAAGTTACATGCAATAAATTTGACGTCTCCGAAATCGATTTTCCGAATTTTAATTTGGTTTTTGGTACAATTTCTCTTTGACTAAAGTGCCAAATTTCGCCGACTGTACTATCACCAATTTTATTAATGTTTTTGAAAGCTTTTACTATATAAAACAATGTTAACATAAATAGTTATTACAATTTTTTTATTTTTTTCAAAATAGTTGTTAAAATAAAATATTAGATTGTTCGATTAGATAAGTTTGTAACAGCTCCACATATATATACACACAAAACAATTTAAACATATACATATTTGGTTAACGATTTTGACATGTTGCAAAAGGTTATGCCACCTTTGACATTTTTTATAATAAATCAATTAGAATTTTGTATTATACCCATATGACAGTAATTTGATTGCAATATAACGATAATAGTTCCAAAAATGGTTTACCCAGAATTTTATAATTAGATGACACATACACAAACACAATTCCTTGAATATTGCAATAATGCAAATATGCAAACCAAATAAAAAAAAAAAGCTAAAAGTGAAAAGTTGTTTTTGGGCACATCACTTTCAATATAATGTACACGTAATTATATGATGAAGGTTGGCCGTTTATAATACGCGATAATTGGCAACCGATAAATTGATAAACATACTCGTATCTTATATTTTGTTAAATATCATCAGTGGGTGTATATTGTTGCCCATATAGTATGTACATATTCTAATACATAAATCGGTTTTAATCTCGAATTATTTTATTAGCTACTAAATTATGGATATATTACACATATTCAAGATATGATTTACGATCGTATAGTCGTATAAAGTTCGTGCGTTTCAAAATGTAAAACATCTCGCCTTAAGGATACGCATTTAAGATGATAGTGGATAGTTAATATTGGTTTATAGTTATTAGTTTCACTTTATTTACATATTTTTATGATTGTGTTATTATTGTTGTTATTGTAAAATAAAAACGTTAAAATAAATAGGTTTTTGTTTTATAGGACAACTATTATTGCTAGTTGTGGCAGACATTTTTTTAATGGGAAAACGTTTAAACGTTTATATTTTATGACATAAAATAATCAATTTCTGTCTTTGGTTATAGTTTTAATCGAATGGTATTTTATAATCGTTATTTAAATATGATAGTTGCTTTTGCGGCTACCGAATATGTTTACCGTATTAATTTATTACTATACATAAAATAGTCATATGACCGTTCAGTAACCTAATAGTGTGAATTGAAGAAATTTTTTACAGTTTATAACACCGAAAAAGCGGTTTTTCAAAAAAACATTTTCAAAACGAATTAACCTGGAATTCCCAAAATGCCGGGCAAAATAACAAAACTCCAAGTATCCAAAAAGGACAGAATATTTTCTTAAATATCGCAAAGTGTACAGTAAATGCGCAAGAATTTTAAAGACATTTTGATCGTACTGAAGAAAAGTTGGCGCATTTCGTAATTGCGATTTGATTTAATGAATTGAACAAACCGAAATTCAGGAAAGAAAGCTCTCGTGTTTTGTTTTAAAATAATACGGTGAAAAGATGAAAACTCATACCAAGATGTAATACAGATCCGTTAGGTATTACTATAGCAAAATGTGCTGAAAATGTCATCACTCAACCAAATTGCCTTACCTCTAATTTATTTCTATACATTCATTGACGCACTCAAATTTCAACCAATCATTGTCGTGCCATGAAGTTGAATATTGATACTTCATCAATGAAACTAAAATAATGTATTGACTTTAACCACTTTTAACAGTAATGTTGGTAATGGAATTGTAATGCTGGATTCTGAAACTGGAAACTTGAAAACAGTATACAAAGTTGGCCTCCAATCAAAAAAGTTTGTTATATTACTGAAAGCAGTTCTTCTGCATGGTATTTGTAATGAATTATTGCTTTTTCGGACATACATTTTTCCATAACCTCCATGAGCTGTCAAACAAAATACATTTCTATCATAGTGCAGGAATCTTGTGCAAAAGAAGTAAACAATTCCAATAGAAACGAAATTTTACAGGGTTGTAGTACTGCTTGAAGGCAGTATTTTACTTGGCCCGCAAAAGCTTGAATGCTTTTAGTTTTCCTTTCCTGTACAATGCTGAGCTTGTATCGCCTCCGGTAAAAGTATGAAGAACTGAAAGCAGGTCGCTTAATGAAGACAGCCGTGTCCTCTATGCTGCTATATCATATACACAGTCTTCGATTTGGAACAAAGAAGCCAAATTGTTTGACGTGCTGGTGAACATAAAAACACAAGCAGCATGAAGATGTCCGAGTCCTCTGCAGCAACCGCCACCTAATCTCCACGAATTGCAAAGCACACAGCTATATTTGTGTAGGTATTGCTTTAGTTTACCGATGAATTTCGATTTATTATGGGTGCGTTTGCAAGAAATTCGCTTTGAGAAATTGTGCACGTCATATAGCTCTCTACTTCAATGTTTGCTGAAATTTTGGCAATGGCTCTTCTCTTGTGTTCTTCTCTTTTTGTGATTCTGCCATAATATTTTAAAACATAATCACCATCAATTTTTAGTATTGTGCCATATGGCCTTCATCTACAACACATTTGCAGTTTGTTGTAAAATTATCCGTACCAATGTCAGCTCTTGATGCTCGATTGTGTTCGCTTTCGTAGGAGACCGTCGTTGAAAAGGGAAGGTGGAGCTGAAGCCAATTCACATTTAAAATAGGTCTGCAACTCTTTCGGACTTTTGACGACACAAACAATTCGATGAAATAACTGCAGCGGGTTTATAACGAAAGTTTCGTTATTTATTTTTATTCCCTGAACCTGAACTGCAATTGTAATAACTTTGTGTTTTCTTGCATAAATGACGTCCGCAAAACTCTTACCCAATGCAGCAACATTTCACCTTTATCCAAAGCAATATCACAGGTGATGTTAGAATCAGCAACAAGTCCAATTGACAAACTCCAATTAAGAGTTCAACATGTTGTTCCGAAGTAATTGATGATTGTCCTGTAAAAGTTTCCTTCGCGGATACAACCACGTTACCGGCAAATGCATGTGCGACAAAGAGAAATTTTACAAAAATAAAGAAAGGAATAGTCGCAATAGTGTGTATTACGACGCAATTGAATAACTGTAGATCAGTAAGTACGGTAAATACTTAAATGTAAATTATGATTACTTACAAAACGTGCGTTATGTATTTACGAATTATTCAAGTTCCAGTAGTTAAGCGGAAAAATAGCACGTGATGAATATCGAATTTGAAGGGAAAATCCAGCAATTTAAATTCAGGAGCAGGATTCACTATGATCCCGCAGGATGCTTTTCAAATGCCAAATTATCGAATCCAGTACAGCAGACAAGTATAAAATTTCGTTTATATATCAAGGAAATATTTACGCCTCATTTATTAGTCAATGCTGTCAATGCACGATACAGGGATAAACTGATTACGGAAAAAATGAATACGGTCAATAAAGGACGACAAGCTGTTTTGGGAAGGATGTTGATTCGGAAACTAAACGTAAATCTATAGGAGTTACATAACAAGAATCCGGTAAGATATTCAATGAAATTCTTTCAACAGAAGAAAATAAAGAAGACGGTATTCGCAATCTCAAAACAAAATAGAGTGACATTTTCGAGCAAAAATGGGGAAAACCCTAAATTTTCAGTGTTCACTAAAACTTTGAGAATAAATCTAAAAAGAATTAGGTAACCTAGAGCAAAAAGGCATAATTACGGATAATCAAGTTCTATTGTGCGTCGATTATAAAACATGTGCCAACAAAGGCTGGAAGATACCCTATACATATACAAAATCAACTGACTCGCATTGGGCTTTAATATAGCTCCAACATATTTCGATGACGGTAAGAGACAATATTTTCTATATATGATTGATGCTTAGCCAAAATGGCCGAAAATTGCAACCACAAACTCCAGAAACAAAGAATTGGAAATCATTGAAGAGGCAATGAAAGATACGATTTTGCTAATTGGCTTATTTAGTTAGGTGACCAACTAAATTTTTAAGCAATTTCTCACTATGAGATATGAAAACTGCCAAACATTTAACTGCTTTTCTTTGAAAAATGATCGACGAAGTTTTAAATTGCTAAGAAAAAAGAAAAAAATTGTAACATTGTTGATGCTAGTGTTTCTGAAGACGAACAAGACAGGTAGAGCTGTCTAAATGAATTTTTGATCTTAATGCAACAACAGGCATGCCTGTTTAAAAATTCTGAACCAAGGAAAGGACAAAGAATTAAACTGTAACTCAGCGAGTTGCAAAACATTGAAAAAAAAAACAAAAGAAAAGTTTCTGCTTTGACGGCAATGGTCTTTCATAGTTAACCCGTACTGCTGGCAGAATTCTTATGAGTTGATTATTCGGTTGACTTCAGTATCTCGGATAATAACAGTTTTGCGGATGCTGGATAATGTGTTGCTCCGGCGTGCATGTTTTTATGATGTAGTTCAATAACAAACAACTTTGTAATATAACATCTGGCTAAAATTATTGGATGACGGGTATTGAACTCAACTGATGACTGTTGAATTCGACCTCCTACTCTCATGATGCCGTCATTATCAATAAATGGCGTGAATTGATATACCTTACTCTTTTTTGACACCACCTTAAGGGTTTGGATGTGCATTAACTCATGACTAAAATATGCAAATTTTTCTTCACGTATATCTACTAATTGCTGTGGTTGATCTGTCCAATGTGATGAGTCTAACCGCAGCCACCCAGGACCATTCCACCATAAATTAAATTTGATTAGTCCTTATGTGGCAACAAACCTCTTGTAGCACAATCGGCTGGGTAGCATGTGATGATGGCACATGCTACCAATAGCTCCTAGAAAGGAAAGATAAAATGTTTGCCATTCGGTTAGCGATGAAAATTTTCCATCTTCTTGGATGGGATGCCAGCCATGCAAGTACGATTGTTGAATCCGTCCAAGCCATAGTTTCAATTTCGCCACTCAATGTATCCTTTATCATCATCAGCAATTCCTTTAACAATACGGCAGCATATAATTCCAATCGAGGAATTGATATACTTGATTAATAGGAACATTTTTTGTTTTAGCAGTCATCAATCTGATATTATAATTTCCAGATTCATCCATCGTTTGACAATAGACTACAGCGGCATGTGCGTTCTCCAATACATCTGCAAATCTATGGAGCTCTAATTTAATGTTTGTTGCCAATAACCATCTTGAGATCTTCATTTTTCATTTTTCATGACATTTCATTTTTCAACTTAAACCTAATTTCAGCTGTCAATGATGGAATTTGGTCGTCCCGATCCAGTTTTAATAGCCATAGTTTTTGAAACATTATTTTGAAATGTATGACAGCAAGTGCAAGCCATCCCAAAGGATCAAATATTCGGGCTGTAACTGACAATATATTTCTCTTGGTTCGTTTTACATAATCAGCACAACATACGTTAAATCTGAATTCATCCTTTACAGGATGCCACTGACTTCCGAATAGTTTGAGGAAGGTAGAATCGTCATTTATGTCAACGTGAACCTTTTTCTTGTTATTTTCGTTAATGTGATTTAGCAGCTTGGTAATATTTGAAGCCCATCTTCGTAGTTTAAACTCAGAAGACAGTAAAATTTTTGAGATCTTGTCTTGCAAGCGATGGGCCTCGTCAATAATACAGGCTCCAGCTATTAAATCATCAACGTAAAAATTGTTTAAGGTCACATTTGCTGCATCTGGGTCAGTTATGAGCAATTCATTGCCTATTACGTGGATTGTTTTAGTCGCGAGAAATGGTGTAGCTGATGTGCTATAGGTTACCGTTTTAATCTACAATGTAATACAGGCTCAATCAGTATCCTTGGAATCGACTAATATCTGTTGATTCATTTTTTTCTATTGCAGTCGAAAAAAACGACCTTTTTTAATTTGGTAGTAGTACTAGATAATTTGAAAACGCCATGATGAGGTAAGTAGTAACTGCGTTCTTGATTCATGTATATTTTTTCTAAAGGAATTTCTTCAACACAAGTGATAGAAATTCCATGTTACTTGATTCACGCATACAGAGTTGTTTTGGGTCTACATCAAGTTTGTTAAATAAAATAAATTTTCAACCAAATATCATTGTCGCTTCGTCGGTAGTATCCAGTAACTTCCTGATGTTTATTTCATTGGCAGAATGAATTGATGGTTGCCCGATAAATAGTTTAATCAACGCATTAGCACTTAATTGTGTCAAGATGAGCATGCTGCTGAAACACAGTTAAGCTCTCAAACATATACCCATTGCTTTTGTCTCAAAGCAGTAAGACTCATCTTAAGACAAGGCATGTTTTAAAGGTGTACTGGAACTCTGGTGAGATTTCCAAGGCAAACACGGTCCACACACAAGTGAATGTCCAATCACTCGCTTGCATCATTATGTTCCAAGATTCTTTTATAATAAACAACAAGTAGCTGGGAATCCTTTTTGAAGATCTTGACAAAACAGTATATAAGTATCTCCTTTAAAAAAGATTTTCAAGGAGAGATCCATGAAATCGGCATGTGTGTATGAAGGGACCTGCCAATTGAACGGGTAATTGTTGTATAAGCGGCTGTCAACATAGTTCAAACATATATATTTTTTAAAATTTACTACGATCAACTTGAATAATTTCAATTTACAACATTACCATGGTACCACCCAAGTTACGACATTTTTTCAATGTAAACTATTTGTATACATGTATATTCGAAAACAAACACACATCCATACATAACATATACACACAAATCAAATTAATATAATTAGTTATGTCTATCAGTTTTAATCAAAACTAATTCACGTTATAAACGCGAGATCATCTCTCATCATCATCATCTTGAGGATATTCGCTGTTTTGTATTTTGATGAACGAACGGATACAGCAACAAAATAACAAGACAAAAATTATTAGAAGTATTTCTTACATTAAGATTGTGTTGTTGTTGGTGGTTGTGGTGGTGGTGGTGCTCTTCTGCTCAGGAAAAAATTTTAAAAAAAAATCCGAATAAATGAATTTTAAAATTAAATTATATACACAAATACTTCATCTTAATTTTTTATACATTTCTTACTCTTACGATTTTTTTTTTAGTGGGTGTATACAATTTTCATTAGACATTAATTATATACCTAAGTTTTTTGCTTATAAGATGAATATATACAACAACAAAGATGAGCTTCACAATTATTTTTATGTGCTGTGCAGATAGTGAGATACTCGTACAATGTGGAATTTATGATTTTTTTTTTTATGATATTATGAACTGCACATATATAGTTTTCACATATATATATATATATATATATATATATATATATATATATATATATATATATATATATATATATATATATATATATATATATATATATATATTGGAAACTGCTTCGATATGTTGGCAAAAAATTGCATAGTTCAACATTCAGCTACCACACCTGATGTATTTCGTTTGTTTATTTATAATAGTTTTAACTCAATGTGCTGGTTTTGTACTAGGAGAAGAGTGTGTGGTCCAGTAGCATATCTTTTTCGATTGACTTCATGATACCGCAGATATAAGAAATTTATTAAAAATTTAAACGATTGTTTCTTAAATTCCAATTCCAACCGAATTTCATATTTTAGAATTTCATTGAATTGAGTAAAAAATACTACAAAAACCCGTTTAAAGAAGTTATCAAACTATAAATCATTAAAACGTTGAGCATGATCACGATTGATCGGTTACAAAGAGTATGGCCTACAATAGGAGCTGGTATCACTAAAAACGTGAAAAGGCACCAAACTGTAGTTACTAATTATGGCACACTAACAGTGTGACCAAAGTGTCTCTACAAGGATCTGTACTACACCTTTGGAACATCATCTTCATTAGTAGTATGAATGCCAATGTCTAAGAAGTAACATGCGCAGACTAAAGTAATTCTTTTTGCTGGTAACTCTAGATAAAGCATACAGGAAGTAGCTGAGATTGCTATTAATAATATGACTGATTAATATTATAGCCATTAGATTGAACTTTCGTCTGCTAAAACAGTAATGATCAAACTTTCAGCAACGCTCAATATCGGCATCGATGGTGTCTGAGAATGGAATGAGAATTATGATGACCAAAACTATAATATTCTAATCACGCCACATATCAAAAAGATTGCATAAAGCAGTAAAAAAGTTTTTTTTATGCTGAGACAAACAACAAATGAAAGGACACTCAAAACTATATATACAGATTTCAAAATACTTCAAATCACATGCATTTGGGCAGACTAGCAAGTCCTGCAAAAGTCACAAAGCAAATATTAAAACACTGCTGAAATGATGGACGCATGACCCTAAAAGTTAAGTCCAAATGAAATGGAAGGGGGAAAGTACAATTACTATGTAAACAGCTAACAAATTCATTGAATGCGTCAATTTTAGGTCATGAAATTAGTCAATTTGCACAAAAAAAAGACTATTGATACACTATGGAAGTGAAAACCCTACTTTAAAAAGTACAACGGGTGAAATGGTGATGTCTATAAGAGATATTACCGCTTATCACTGGTTGGAGTGTCAACGCAAAGACTACCATAGGTGTCTATGGTAAGATAGAACCTTGAAATTCTTAGTATTCTATCGTATAATAATAATGATAATAATAAAATAGCTTTTACAGGCCATGACTGGCTCGTACCGAGCAACAGTCTGGCTCCATCGGATTCGACCCCGAGCTTGTTCTTCGTATTGTTCTAGAAAACCCGAAGCAGAAAAGTCCTTCTCTATCCCGAGGAGTCATCGTCGCCGACAGCGGCCTCTACGCCTGCCAAATGTGAAGGTACGGGTCAGTTCGGTGCTTTCTTTAAAGAAGTTACGGAAACTGTCATTATTGAGTTGTTGTACTCTAAGACCTCAGCCTTCCATCATTCACGCTTTATCCGCTTACAAATTCGCGTAGTGATTTTCCTAGCAAAGACTTTGCCTACCCAAATGTTACCATACCTAGAGTCACCTGGGCAGCCCTGACAACTGATGTTTTCAATACCTTACATAGAGCATTCGCATTATCAGAACGATGATTGGTTTCCATAATGCTACTGCATACTAATAAGATTCTGATATTATGCTTTTTCATCTTACGTAGCGAAACCCAAGTTTCGTTTTCCTTTGATCCATCCCTGACTTGAACGAAAACTACCATACTATCCGAGTTTGGCAAATTATAAGCAAATCCAATTGAAAAACTAACATTTATGTGAATGACGGAATCATAAAAATAATTTAACACCAACACCAAATGAATTGACCGTTAAACTGACAAAATACATCACAATCCAATCGGTCAATCCCTATCACAGGGATTTTGACTGTGTATGTCCTCAAACAAATGTCCAAAAGGAGTCGCTCTATCCAAAACGTGCATTTCCTTTACTCCTTTCTCAGGATTGGTGTGACTTGATAGTAGACACAAAGTGGCAAATTTTTTAAATGTACTGTGGTGCTTCATTTTAATTGCTGAGAACTTGGTATTCCAATAACATGCGTAATGAATCTGGATAAGGTCCTTTATGATTATATCATTATATCATTATATAATTTGAACCTAAATGTAATTTCATTGGGACCAAACCTCCATGTGGTTTTCCTGTGATAACGAATACCTGTCAATCAATACCAACTTCAGTGTGATGGACTTGTAGTTTTCTGGTCTGGCTGAATAAGATCCACTATAAATGAAAATATATCTGTGGATAGTGATGAAGCTATCGTCAGATATTATAAAGAATCTAAAGTCATTTTATGGAGTTTATGCTCGATTTGTATAAACATAGCTTGCGGATTTAATCTATAAAAATCTGGGACATTGAGTGTAGAGCGTTGAATGTTAACTTTTTGCATTGGACGTTTTTTTTAAAGTTATTATAATTCAAAGCCCTTCGGAAGACCACGAGGAAAAATCCAGGATCAAAATCTTAGAATAAAAACCTAGGATAAAAATCACCTGATAAAAAATCCTAAGAAAAAAAATTTCTAGAAAAAAAAATTCTAGATAAAAAATTCTAGAATAAATCTTCTAGGATAAAATCCTAGAATAAAAAATACTAGAAAAAAATCCAGGATGAAAAATCCTAGGAAAAACTCTAGGATAAAAAAATCAAGAAATAAAAAATCTGGGATAAAAAATCTTAAGATAAACAATCCGGAATAAAAATCGTTAGGTAAAAACTTCTACAATAAAATAACCTAGAATCAAAAATCAAGTAATAAAAATTCGCGATTCGGGATAAAAAATGTTAGGATAAACAATCCAGAATAAAAATCCTAGGGTAAAAACTCCTACGATAAAAAACCTAGAATCAAAAACCACGTAATAAAAAATCCGCGATACAAAATCCTAGGATAAATATCCTTAAAGATCTAGGATAAAAACCCTAGGATAAAAAATAGTAGCAAAAAATCCAGTATGAACAACTCTGGAATAAACAATCAATAGAAAATCTGGAATAAAAAATCTTAGGATGAACAATCCGGAATAAAAATCCTAGGGTAAAAACTCGTACTGGAAAAAAACCTAGAATCAAAAATTACGTTGTAAAAAATCCGCAATACAAAATCCTAGGATAAAAATATAAGATAAAAATCCTAGAATAAAAAATACTAGAGAAAAAGTGAGGATAAACAATCCTAGGAAAACAACTCTGAGATAAAAATCAAGGAATAAAAAATCTGGGATAAAAATTCTTAGGATATACAATCTGGAATAAAAATCCTAGGATAAAAACTTACGAAAAAAAAACCTAGAATCAAAAATCAAGTAATTAAAAATCTGCGATCGAAAATCCTAGGATAAAAATCCTTAAAAAATCTAGGATAAGAATCTTAGGATAAAAAATACTAGAAAAAAATCAGGGTAAACAATCCTAGGCAAACAACTCTGGGATAAAAATTCAAGGAGTGAAAAATCCGGGATAGAAAATTTTAGGACAAACAATCTGAAATAAGAATCCTAGGGTAAAAACTCCTACAATAAAAAACTTAGAATCAAAAATCACGTAATAAAACTGCTCCAATACAAAATCCTAGGATAAAATCCTTAAAAGTCTAGGATCAAAATCCTAAAATAAAAAATAGTAGCAAAAATCCAGTATAAACAATCCTAGGAAAACAACTCTGGGATAAACAATCAAGGAATGGAAAATCCAGAATAAAAAATCTTAGGATAAACAATCCGGAATAAAAATCCTAGGGTATAAACTCGTACTGGAAAAAAACCTAGAATCAAAAATTACGTAATAAAAAATCCGCGATACAAAATCCTAGGATAAAAATCTAGGTTCAAAATCGTACGATAAAAAATACTAATGAAAAATCCAGGATAAACAATCCTAGGAAAATAATTCTGAGATACAAAATCAAGGAATACAAAATCTGAGATAAAAAATCTTAGGATAAAAACTCCTACGAAAAAAAACCTAGAATCAAAAATCACGTACTAAAAAATCTGCGATCGAAAATCCTAAGATAAAAATCTTTAAAAAATCTAGGATAAAAATCCTAGGATAAAAAATACTAGAAAAAATCCAGTGTAAACAATCCTAGGAAAACAACCTCGGGATAAAAATCAAGGAATAAAAAATCCGGGAAAATCCTACTTTGGTATATGTTTGATATATGCGGATCTAACCAGTATTATCGACAGAATCCTGCATTTTTAGCAGTTTTTTTTTAATTTCTTTCGTCGGTGGTGTTTAGTTAGATGTTATATCGATAATCTTAAAGTTTGAATTCCAAAAGTTTCTTCTTCCCTCAAAGCTTCTCTAACTGTTTTAATAGGTTCTCAAGCGACCCAAATTTTTTATTGCGTCATCAATATCTTCTGGTGTGTGAAGTGGAACATCCAAATGGCAATTTTGTTTGACTATATATTTATATTTGTAACCCATTTCGTTTATCTGTTAAATGAACTTTTGAATTCGGTAAACGATACTTTTTAAAATATTTGCTTAAGAAAAACTTATGGCTGAGCAAAACTGCTAGCATTGATGTCCAAGTTATTGTTTTGTGAGCTTTGACAGTTTAATTTATTGGTAACATATAGTCTTTTATAGTTATACTGCCATTTGACCATCCGTTGTACAGCTACAGCATATATTTTTGATCTTTAACTAAAGTCTTCGGCGACACACTTTGGCATTTAGTGCATGGATAGTTTACAATTTTCTAAACATTGAGTTCTCTCTCACATTAGTTGTATTCTTGGACATTGAACAATTTTCAAATCTGATACAATCATAAATGATTCAAATACACTAGCCATATAAAATTCTTCACCAAATGCATTTCAACAATACAGCTGTCGAATGATCATATAATCAATTTTAGCATTTATATGAATTGTTTGTCTATTAAGCTTTCAAATTAATGAAGCTCTGTACGTCCAAACAAAAGAACAATCATCATAATAAAACTTTAAATCGTAAATAAACAAAAACTTTGTTTGACGAATTCATCAAAATCGCGATTTATGCAATTCTTTAAAATACATGTAGTTGTGAATAAAAATTCCAAATTTTTTTTTACTTTTTGTAAATAATTTAGAAAGTATTTTGAACACACATCGCATTCAATTAAATTTATATCGAAATGATTAATTATAACCGAAAAGAAAAGGTTCGCGTAAATTTTTACCTAAAACAGTTACCCATAAGTCATTTTTAATCAAACTCAAAACGAATATTGCATGCAATCTAGTCATTATAATAAACCATAAGAGTTGCGACAATATAATTAGCTAAGTCAAAATATGTATATATGAGCTTACAGTTAAGCTCGAGCATACAAAAAAAGGCATTATATTTACAAGTACATATACACAAATTCCAATAAATCTACATTTCTTGAGAGGTACGCAGTCAGTGCGCAGCAAAGAAAAAAGAAACGAAAACATCATCTTAACACAAGAAGATATATGTATGAAAACATATATTACATTTTTTTAATAAAACATAAATCAAAATGGCTCGTGGCATTTTTTTCATTAAGTATTAATAATTGCATTTTTATTTATTTATTTATAAATTGTATATATGTTAGTTTTTGAATTAAGCGCGGTTTAATATTTTATGTAAGGTGTAAATCTGCCAATAAAATTTTTAAATTATAATTATTATAATATACATTATAAAAGCGCGCGCATTACGATATATATGTGTACAGCTACAGCACGATAAATACAAACAAACGTTGCATCAATATCAACGATAAATTGGGTGCGATTGCATTCAATTGATATAATCGACAAATTAAATGTAAATCAAACCAAATGCAAACACAAAGTAACAAAACAAGCGAATAGCATCACCGACGATCCAATTTTCAACATCGATATGTTTGGTGACATTCCTGGTGGTTCGACCGAATTTAAAAATTCAGTTGGGTATTTGACTACTTGTTCTCAATCGTCACTTGGCCAATTGATTTGTATTTGATTGATTCTCCGGGCGATTTTAATTGAATTTGTTCATTTGCTTTCGCACATCATCATTTTTGGCGACCAGAACAGCACGTTCACACAGTCAATCTAGATTTTTGTAGTTACTTGTTTAATGTGGGAATACCTTGTCTATATAACGGCTTGCATGTTTAAAATTTAGGAAACAATTGACGGAAACGAAATCTTTTATGTTGTGCGATCAATTTGAATTTTGTCGTTTCCAATTTCCAAAAGTTGTTTTGAAAATGTTTAAAATGTTCAAAATGTTTTAATGCTAAATCACTGGCAAGAAGTATCAAAGCGCCTCCGAACGATTGGTTTTTTCCTTGGAAATCTCCCAGAGTCCGGTCAAGTGCCTCTAACGATTTATTTTCCATGGTGCATTCAACCCAAATGATGATTTTGCTGATGGTTTAATGATTGTGGCCATTTTACTGATGTTACAGGGTGGTGTTTCGCTTTATTTTGTGCATTTTGATTGGTGAAGTATACACTTTAGCCATTTTCCACTGAACAGTGAGTTATTTCACAGTTGGATAGCGTTCGTGGATGGTGAATTCGAATATTTGTCAAATTGATTCATTGCTGCTGATATAGCGTCTCATCTGAAATTAAGTGACCGTGGCTTTGATTTGCTAGCTCGAATACGGCCATGTCATTGCCCTTGTTGACATATATTCAAACGTATTTGCTTGACTAGTCGTTGTGGTTAGGGGACACTCTTATGCCTCATAAAAGACTTCTACACAAACATGATATCATTAGAATGCCACCACAGAATCCTTGGTTGGTCTTAGTGGCGATTAAACAAAGGTTGGATCGCTGGACATACCCGCATCCGTAAAAACCTCGCTGTTAAAAGTATCAACAAAAGTAAATATGGATACCGCCAAAATTTTAACTGACCCCCGCATACGTTAACGGACACGAAGTTAATGATTAGTACGTAGAACGTGCAGTCGCTTAGAAAACCAGGCATTTTTGATGGCACTATATCAGCCATAAAAGAGTATAGCTTGGAACTAGTTGCTCTCCAATAAACTCGATGGCCAAAAATGGAGATCATGTATCCCAAGGAATGTATATACATTGCTTTACAGTAGAGATGGCCTCGGTAATCTTGGAGCTGGTTTTCTTGACGCCAAGGTGAAAAAGGCTGTTTTGGATTTCAAAACAGTTGTTAATCGATCACCCCAAAAATAAAAAATCGTTTTACAGCAATTTGGATGATCTAATGGGACTGATAATGAGGAAAGAATGTTGTATCTCATTGCAGCTAGCACATTCGTTTCCTATAAAAATATCCACTTGGATACATCAACACACCCTCGTAAGACGTCCCGAAATCAAATTGACCATGTTAATTTCCAAGACCATGTCTTGGGCCATCCAAGATGTTATCGAACTTTGGAGGCATGTGACTATCAATTGGTCACTTCATAGCTGAGATAGCAGTTTTCGTACAAGTCAGGGATCGCAGGAAAATGTAACTGACGTTTTAACCGTGAACGTCTGAAAGACGAAGATGAGATAGCCCAATATTAGAATTTTGTTAGCAGTAGCATTATGGAAACAAACGCCCGTTCTGATGATGTGAACACTCTATGGGAAGTATTGAAATTTTCGCTTTTCTGTGCTACCCAGGCAATTCTAGGTATGATAAAAATTAAACCCAAAAATTATTGATTTGAGTCTCGTCTTGATGTCGAGTAACAGAATATATAGCATATAAAGAAGTGAGAATACGTTGTACAGGCGCACGGAAGAACAAACCGGTCCTTGCTAGGAGAACCACCAAACACATTTGTAGATGGAAAAAGCGTGAATTGTGTAAGGCTGTCTTAAGAGTACAACAACTCAGCAATGATCAAAAGCAAGTTATCGTAACTTCTTTGAAAGAGTCACTGGACTATACTATATCATCAAACCTAGGTCTATCGCCATTCGGGACCAGGATGGCATTTAAGTGCTAAATGCTGTATTTGAAAGTTGTCAAATCAGCTTGCAATGATGTGCATATAGAACCCATCATACGAGAAATTCACGCTGGCCATACAGAGACTAAAACGAAACCGTTCCTCTGGGTTTAATTGTATTAACTCCAAGCTTTTAATATTCTGTATACTTTGAGGAACTACCTTTTCGCCCTTATTCGATTAGTATGGCAAAGCGAACTCATGCCAGATGAATGGAAGGTGGCCGCGTTATATACATTTTTTTCTACACAATTGGAAAGGAAGATCGTTTGATTTTAAGATCAACTTGATTTTTGGCAACATCAGTCTTCTGAGGAGTCATTTCTGATAAACTTTGATTGTGCAGAAACTTATTTGAGTTAAAGTTTGGGGTTAATGGAAAGGCTCATCCATTTAAATTTGTGGAGTTTTGTTCACTGATCATTAAATTTTATTGATGTTTTCACAACAGACGCACTTTGAGCATGTTGTACCATAGTATTTGTCTAACGCCTTCTTCAAAAACCTTGACCTTTCCACTAAATGTTCCTTGGGTAATTCTTTAGGGTGTCGGTTACACCTTTCAGTAACTGATAAGAACCTATTCCATGACTTGATGGCTTAGTTTCACAGTGAAACCATTGTGGCTTTATTCAACATGAATAGTGTTGCAGATGCAAGAGCCCAATCTGATTTTGAAAAAGGAGTGATATAAGAGTATGTCCTCTCGGCAATATTAATTTTAAGACTAAATAGGGAGTGTTAAATTTCCTTACCTCTCTACAGCTTGACAGCTATACCTGTTGTATAATAATATAATAATATAATAATATAATAATATAATAATATAATAATATAATAATATAATAATATAATAATATAATAATATAATAATATAATAATATAATAATATAATAATATAATAATATAATAATATAATAATATAATAATATAATAATATAATAATATAATAATATAATAATATAATAATATAATAATATAATAATATAATAATATAATAATATAATAATATAATAATATAATAATATAATAATATAATAATATAATAATATAATAATATAATAATATAATAATATAATAATATAATAATATAATAATATAATAATATAATAATATAATAATATAATAATATAATAATATAATAATATAATAATATAATAATATAATAATATAATAATATAATAATATAATAATATAATAATATAATAATATAATAATATAATAATATAATAATATAATAATATAATAATATAATAATATAATAATATAATAATATAATAATATAATAATATAATAATATAATAATATAATAATATAATAATATAATAATATAATAATATAATAATATAATAATATAATAATATAATAATATAATAATATAATAATATAATAATATAATAATATAATAATATAATAATATAATAATATAATAATATAATAATATAATAATATAATAATATAATAATATAATAATATAATAATATAATAATATAATAATATAATAATATAATAATATAATAATATAATAATATAATAATATAATAATATAATAATATAATAATATAATAATATAATAATATAATAATATAATAATATAATAATATAATAATATAATAATATAATAATATAATAATATAATAATATAATAATATAATAATATAATAATATAATAATATAATAATATAATAATATAATAATATAATAATATAATAATATAATAATATAATAATATAATAATATAATAATATAATAATATAATAATATAATAATATAATAATATAATAATATAATAATATAATAATATAATAATATAATAATATAATAATATAATAATATAATAATATAATAATATAATAATATAATAATATAATAATATAATAATATAATAATATAATAATATAATAATATAATAATATAATAATATAATAATATAATAATATAATAATATAATAATATAATAATATAATAATATAATAATATAATAATATAATAATATAATAATATAATAATATAATAATATAATAATATAATAATATAATAATATAATAATATAATAATATAATAATATAATAATATAATAATATAATAATATAATAATATAATAATATAATAATATAATAATATAATAATATAATAATATAATAATATAATAATATAATAATATAATAATATAATAATATAATAATATAATAATATAATAATATAATAATATAATAATATAATAATATAATAATATAATAATATAATAATATAATAATATAATAATATAATAATATAATAATATAATAATATAATAATATAATAATATAATAATATAATAATATAATAATATAATAATATAATAATATAATAATATAATAATATAATAATATAATAATATAATAATATAATAATATAATAATATAATAATATAATAATATAATAATATAATAATATAATAATATAATAATATAATAATATAATAATATAATAATATAATAATATAATAATATAATAATATAATAATATAATAATATAATAATATAATAATATAATAATATAATAATATAATAATATAATAATATAATAATATAATAATATAATAATATAATAATATAATAATATAATAATATAATAATATAATAATATAATAATATAATAATATAATAATATAATAATATAATAATATAATAATATAATAATATAATAATATAATAATATAATAATATAATAATATAATAATATAATAATATAATAATATAATAATATAATAATATAATAATATAATAATATAATAATATAATAATATAATAATATAATAATATAATAATATAATAATATAATAATATAATAATATAATAATATAATAATATAATAATATAATAATATAATAATATAATAATATAATAATATAATAATATAATAATATAATAATATAATAATATAATAATATAATAATATAATAATATAATAATATAATAATATAATAATATAATAATATAATAATATAATAATATAATAATATAATAATATAATAATATGATAATATAATAATATAATAATATAATAATATAATAATATAATAATATTATAATGTAATAATATAATAATATAATAATATAATAATATAATAATATAATAATATAATAATACATACAAAATTTGTTAATATCTTCTATTTTTTGTACGGGAACCAAAATTTACTGAACCTTAACTGAGTTATTTTGTTAAATAGTTGCGTCAGTAAATTAATCTCTCTTGTTGAAATTATATGCTTTCTATTGCTTATAAAAAAAGTTAAAAATACTGCCTAATTTTGGTTATATCACTAATAATTCAAATGGTGATAGCCAAATTTTAAGGTTAAAATATTTCATTTTTTTTTTCAAATATGTATATTAAACTTATTAATTTTTAATTTTTTTTTTCAGGTAAGCCTCACGATAATATACTGTGACGTTTTGTAACTGCCATTGGTTTGGTTAAGTGTTTGAGTAAGTAAGTAAGTAAGTAAGTAATAGAAATCTGGCAAGGAGACCGAATTTTTATTTTTTAAATAAGACCATCTTACAGGTCTGCTAATTGACAGGAAATAATTTTTCAGGTGTTCGCTCTTTAATGTTATGATTCATCTTGCCAATGGTTAAATTGTAAGAAATGTATTCATGGTAATGTTTCATGCCAATATCCAAATAGGCACCTAGTTACAACACTGTTTCCAGCTATCCTTTATTGACATTGGGGAAGATTCTGCTCATGGATTTTGTTCTGCAACAGCGAGTCACTGTTGTGGTTATCGATCAAAATCAAATTATTAAAAATCTATTTTGTCAAGACTTCCCGATCTAAATGCTGCATTGATCAATGCGCTTTTTTTTAAAGTTTATTATTAAATGTTCATCTTAAAAAATTACAAAGTCCAGTCTGAAATAGAATTTTCAAAACTTTGTGCAGCGATCATATAAATTTTAGTGAAAAAAATAATCTTATAGCAAATATATTTTATATCAGTTTTGGTTGCATAAAGTTTTCTATAAAAGCTTTCTAATATTTCAAGTTTTTTCACTAAAATTAATTCTTTTGAAATAGTTTGAAATACAGACCTAACAATCAAATACTTAACGAATTAGTTTGGTGAAAATTTTTCATATATAATAGTCACGGATGTGAAGTTAGCCCGAAAATCTAGCCCGAAAAAAGACTTTTGAAAGTGTGTCTTCACTGATAGTACGAAAATAGTGTAATAAATAAAAGTTCCATTTTTCATAAAAAAAATAACTACAATAAACTATAAATATTAAATTATTAAACGACGTAATTTTTTTAATAAACTCAAAAAATGTAAAACCAAATAAATTAAGAAATCTTAATAAACGTGTTCTATATAATGGGTCTATATATAAAATGGAATTATCCACTATTGAATCAGCTCAAAGAGATATACAAAACACCTAATTGCCAAACTAATTAAATCCTAGGTCACAGAGATTGATAGGTACAGTGGTGTATAGAATATGTTAGATGAGACTCTTACCTCATTAAAATATCAACCCATATATCAACGCGATGGATAGAAGGGTGTTTTATAGAGCTTCATCCCCATATCCATCAAGGAATATTAATAACACGAAAGTTTCCACCACTGAATCTCAGCTCACAGGGATTGATAGATATAGTGGTGTATGAGGTATGTTAGATGAGACTCTTGTCTCACTAAAATAGTAACCCGTATATCAACGCGATAGATAGCAGGGTGTTTTATAGAGCTTCATCCCCATATCCATCAAGGAATATTAATAACACGAAAGTTTCCACCACTGAATCTCAGCTCACAGGGATTGATAGATATAGTGGTGTACGAGGTATGTTGGATGAGACTCTTGTCTCACTAAAATAGCAACCCGTATATCAACGCGATGGATAGAAGGGTGTTTTATAGAGCTTCATCCCCATATCCATCAAGGAATATTAATAACACGAAAGTTTCCACCACTGAATCTCAGCTCACAGGGATTGATAGATATAGTGGTGTACGAGGTATGTTAGATGAGACTCTTGTCTCACTAAAATAGCAACCCGTATATCAACGCGATGGATAGAAGGGTGTTTTATAGAGCTTCATCCCCATATCCATCAAGGAATATTAATAACACGAAAGTTTCCACCACTGAATCTCAGCTCACAGGGATTGATAGATATAGTGGTGTATGAGGTATGTTAGATGAGACTCTTGTCTCACTAAAATAGTAACCCGTATATCAACGCGATAGATAGAAGGGTGTTTTATAGAACTTCATCCCCATATCCATCAAGGAATATTAATAACACGAAAGTTTCCACCACTGAATCTCAGCTCACAGGGATTGATAGATATAGTGGTGTACGAGGTATGTTAGATGAGACTCTTGTCTCACTAAAATAACAACCCGTATATCAACGCGATGGATAGAAGGGTGTTTTATAGAGCTTCATCCCCATATCCATCAAGGAATATTAATAACACGAAAGTTTCCACCACTGAATCTCAGCTCACAGGGATTGATAGGTATAGTGGTGTATGAGGTATGTTAGATGAGACTCTTGTCTCACCAAAATAACAACCCGTATATCAACGCGATAGATAGAAGGGTGTTTTATAGAGCTTCATCCCCATATCCATCAAGGAATATTAATAACACGAAAGTTTCCACCACTGAATCTCAGTTCACAGGGATTGATAGATATAGTGGTGTATGAGGTATGTTAGATGAGACTCTTGTCTCACTAAAATAACAACCCGTATATCAACGCGATAGATAGAAGGGTGTTTTATAGAGCTTCATCCCCATATCCATCAAGGAATATTAATAACACGAAAGTTTCCACCACTGAATCTCAGTTCACAGGGATTGATAGATATAGTGGTGTATGAGGTATGTTAGATGAGACTCTTGTCTCACTAAAATAACAACCCGTATATCAACGCGATGGATAGAAGGGTGTTTTATAGAGCTTCATCCCCATATCCATCAAGGAATATTAATAACACGAAAGTTTCTACCACTGAATCTCAGTTCACAGGGATTGATAGATATAGTGGTGTACGAGGTATGTTAGATGAGACTCTTGTCTCACTAAAATAACAACCCGTATATCAACGCGATAGATATAGAAGGGTGTTTTATAGAGCTTCATCCCCATATCCATCAAGGAATATTAATAACACGAAAGTTTCCACCACTGAATCTCAGCTCACAGGGATTGATAGATATAGTGGTGTATGAGGTATGTTAGATGAGACTCTTGTCTCACTAAAATAGTAACCCGTATATCAACGCGATGGATAGAAGGGTGTTTTATAGAGCTTCATCCCCATATCCATCAAGGAATATTAATAACACGAAAGTTTCTACCACTGAATCTCAGTTCACAGGGATTGATAGATATAGTGGTGTACGAGGTATGTTAGATGAGACTCTTGTCTCACTAAAATAACAACCCGTATATCAACGCGATAGATAGAAGGGTGTTTTATAGAGCTTCATCCCCATATCCATCAAGGAATATTAATAACACGAAAGTTTCCACCACTGAATCTCAGTTCACAGGGATTGATAGATATAGTGGTGTATGAGGTATGTTAGATGAGACTCTTGTCTCACTAAAATAACAACCCGTATATCAACGCGATAGATAGAAGGGTGTTTTATAGAGCTTCATCCCCATATCCATCAAGGAATATTAATAACACGAAAGTTTCCACCACTGAATCTCAGTTCACAGGGATTGATAGATATAGTGGTGTATGAGGTATGTTAGATGAGACTCTTGTCTCACTAAAATAACAACCCGTATATCAACGCGATGGATAGAAGGGTGTTTTATAGAGCTTCATCCCCATATCCATCAAGGAATATTAATAACACGAAAGTTTCCACCACTGAATCTCAGCTCACAGGGATTGATAGATATAGTGGTGTATGAGGTATGTTAGATGAGACTCTTGTCTCACTAAAATAGTAACCCGTATATCAACGCGATAGATAGAAGGGTGTTTTATAGAGCTTCATCCCCATATCCATCAAGGAATATTAATAACACAAAAGTTACCACCACTGAATCTCAGCTCACAGGGATTGATAGATATAGTGGTGTACGAGGTATGTTGGATGAGACTCTTGTCTCACTAAAATAGCAACCCGTATATCAACGCGATGGATAGAAGGGTGTTTTATAGAGCTTCATCCCCATATCCATCAAGGAATATTAATAACACGAAAGTTTCCACCACTGAATCTCAGCTCACAGGGATTGATAGATATAGTGGTGTACGAGGTATGTTAGATGAGACTCTTGTCTCACTAAAATAGCAACCCGTATATCAACGCGATGGATAGAAGGGTGTTTTATAGAGCTTCATCCCCATATCCATCAAGGAATATTAATAACACGAAAGTTTCCACCACTGAATCTCAGCTCACAGGGATTGATAGATATAGTGGTGTATGAGGTATGTTAGATGAGACTCTTGTCTCACTAAAATAGTAACCCGTATATCAACGCGATAGATAGAAGGGTGTTTTATAGAACTTCATCCCCATATCCATCAAGGAATATTAATAACACGAAAGTTTCCACCACTGAATCTCAGCTCACAGGGATTGATAGATATAGTGGTGTACGAGGTATGTTAGATGAGACTCTTGTCTCACTAAAATAACAACCCGTATATCAACGCGATGGATAGAAGGGTGTTTTATAGAGCTTCATCCCCATATCCATCAAGGAATATTAATAACACGAAAGTTTCCACCACTGAATCTCAGCTCACAGGGATTGATAGATATAGTGGTGTATGAGGTATGTTAGATGAGACTCTTGTCTCACTAAAATAGTAACCCGTATATCAACGCGATATATAGAAGGGTGTTTTATAGAGCTTCATCCCCATATCCATCAAGGAATATTAAAACACTAAAGTGTCCGCATGTGTGAACAAATGGTGCAAACTTAACGTTTTAAGTATATAATTTATATTATTTGTATTTTTTAGTAGCAGATCTTACTAATGTGGGAAAAGGGATTCTAAGGTGGAAATTGGATCATAACCAATTACGTTTAACAATCAAAACAATAGTAAAGTTATTGCCAAAGCGCATCGATGGCTTGGTGACTCTTTATAAACTGCGGCATTATAAATAATTATCATAATTTATCGTATCGATCTAATGAATTATACGAGTATTGAAATAATTTATTATTTGATTACTGTTGATTATTAAATTGGGAATTAGATATAAATATTCGGATTATAAGTAAATCTGTAAATTACAAGAAATCGATTTTTTATTTTTTGGATCTTGTGTAGATTAACATATGTGGATTGACATCAATGTTTTGAGGATTTCTCACAATAGCTACATATTTTTTAAGGTCATCATATCGACCCCATTTTCCATTGTGTACAGAATAGCTTATAAAATGCCCCGATATAAACTTTTTGGGATTACTAGTTGGATTAAGTTGCTCGTAACTAATAAGTCCTGTTAGTTGATATAGTAGTTGGTCGAATTCTAATTTCGATTGAATTTCACTTATTTTTATATTCCTATGGTTTAGCGTATCACTTTCGGTATAAATAGATATAATTGGTCGATATTTATAATTCTGGGGATTCATTTTATTGAAACATATAGGACAACCTTGATCTGGAACTTGTTCAATGCATTTATTTAAATTTGGAAAGCCAACATTCGTTAATTTCAACATATTCACAAGAAGAAAATTTCGTTCTTCTTCAATTACAGTTTCACATTGCTGACATTTAAGATTAACGATCAGGCTTGGAAGGCTTTTAAGTATATAACCTGATACGTCTTGTATATTGCACTCACAATTTTGCTGTATACCAAAAATGTCTATTAGAATCTCTTTCCTAACTTCATATGCTCTCTTTAGTTCATTGTTTAATATACGTTGAATTAAACTTTTCACGTGCCCTTCCCGAATATTACAATTTATTATTCCCACACTACTAACTGCTGCAGCTAGAGTTTGAATAACTGCATCTAAGCCACACGTATTTGTATAATAATCGCAACTTTTAGTGCCATTTTGCAAAACCGGTAATGAATATGATTTTTTTATAATAGGTAATATCCTTTTCATGATTTTTCGCGGGCGTTTTGGAGTACTGAATTCATTATCTTCCTTCGAATTTTTACTTAATATCTTTAAAGAGGTTATTGACCGTTCCTTTGGGGTTTGATTCGCAATTTCTTTGATTGTCGCCAAATTAAAATGCGAACGTTTAGTTTTGGGGGTTGCAGCATCATTATTTTTGCGTTTCCATATGGATTGGCTAAGTTGAGATTCATGAACTGTTAGGTCTACGTCAGGTGATGGCCTTTGGGTTTGATTATTAGGCGTCTGAATATTTGTTGATTTAATAGCAGCTTTTGGAATACCAGCCACAATTTGTCGATGGATTGTAACATTTCGTTCGTGTATTTCCCTAATAAAACGTCCTATTTTAGTGGGTAGTTTACCAATGTTAGTAGATGTTTTGAATCTCCGTTTTATAGTAGCAAAGTAATTTTCAACATGACTATTGCTTTGTCGTACTCCATCATTCAAAACACCACTCCATAGCGGTAAATATGCCATGTATTTTTTTAATATTAAGTTTTGAAAATTTATATTATACAAACTATTAACTCCACCAATTGATGCTTCCTTATTTAATGACAAACATATGTCATCTTCTATTTTTTTTAAATCTTGGAAATATGGGCTTTGTATGTATAATGGCTTTGTGCTGTCTTTATTTATTTTTAATTTTGTGTGATCGGTTACTGTAAAATCAAAATATGTATCGCTTTTTATTATTAAAGTAGTCAAGGAACTTAATGATTCTTGCACTTCTTTTGTAATAAATTTAGACCTTAATACTACTGTTAGATTTCTCCATAACTCTTTAATAGTCTCATAGTTTGTTACCATGAATAACGACGAAAGAACTTCTTTAACAATTTTAGAGTTGGATGGGCATTTTGAAAAGTGTAAATTTATATCTTGTGCCATTGTGTGGGATAAATGACAGCAGCATAAAAAAACTTTAACTATGGATTGGTTTGTTTTATAATAGTGTTTATTATTAATCCATGCATGAGTTGCCATAAGATATTCAATTATATCCATATTATTAAAGGAACTCAACACAGCATTTAATTCCGCAAATGAAAAATCTATAACCACTGAATTAAACACTGGCCATTTTTTAAATTGTCCTTCGACGTATAACTTAAATGATCTAAGCCAACCTCCAATAGAATCAATATTGTGGCTTGAACTAACCATATCTGTTATTGGGAATGGTGATGTAGCATCAGTCTTAGTAGTTTGTGCAGCTATTACTATAGCATAATACAAAACTGTTGGACAAGTTTTGAAAGGAGTACGAACCAAACTACCAGTAGCATCTAAATAAACCGTTAATTCTGTATTTTTAAATGATTCTCTCATTATTTTCAAAACATTATTCTGCATTGCACTATATGTCACAACCATAAACGGACGACGCATAATTTTTTGGATATATTTATCCTCACTCAATGCTTTTTTCTCCCACTCTTTATCAATATCAATAAAATCATCTTTGTCATTATCATTTAATTGCAATGCCTCTGATCGTATTTTTCTAAGTACATCATGTGACTTTGATTTTTGGATTGTATTGTTTTTTTGAACAAAATCAATATCTTCCTCTTGAATTAAACTTTCGGCAACCCTTTCAACAGTTTTTTCTAATAGTTGCCTTTTAAAAAGGTCCCGCTTATAACATGTTGTGTGACCGAATTTTTTTGTTATATGCATAATACGTTCACTCGTACTATAAATTTCGAAAATTCCTTCCTTTAAATCTTTATTAACAAGTTTATATTTTCGACATGTTGTCTTTACATTTCTATGACCACAATAAGTTCTTATGGTTAGATGATTTTTTGATACATCATAACTTTTAATTTTTATTAAACAGCCAGTAAGTTTTGTTAGCCTTTCAATAATTACCGATCTGTACATATACGTTTCTAATGCTCGTTCATTAGGTAGAAAAATTTGTTTCCAAATACTGTTTGGAATGATTAATTTATAATCAAGTTTTTTGTAAACAATTTTTGTGGGTTTATTAGATTTCAACTTATTTGGCTGCCTGCTACTTTGGAACGTATTATTGTTCACGCTAACATCTGAGAGTAAATTATCACAACTTAAATTAAAATCTATATTATCAGATTTATCAGGAATATTGGGCATTTGATTCATTTCGTCTGAACTAAATTCTTTTTCAACAGGGTTTGTTGAACAAACATTATTGGTTTCAATATTTTCATTTGTATCTGTATAATTTATTGATTTTGATTGTGAATCATTTTGATTTATGAATGCTAATGTCTCCAGTTCATCTAAATGTTCACTAGTTGTAGAAACGCAATTATTTTCAAATGTATCGTTTGACACTTTATTGCTTCTAATATTTCTGTTCCAAATATTATAAATCTTGGTGCGATTTGAAAAATTATTTGTCACTTTAAGTAATTGACATAATTGAACCATGTAGTTGGAATTTGAATTAGTCAATTTAACATTAATTAGCGATAATTTTTCTAATACTGTTTTTACCAAATCCACAGTAATTAAACTTCTTTTCTTTTTGTAATTATACAAAGAAATTTGATGTCCTGATTTTTCCATTTTAATGGTAACACGACTCTACAGTGTAGAAAAAAAAGCCGTTTATATTTTAAAAGCAGGTATAATAATTTCAAATAGAAAGATGGAACCGTTAAATGAGAATGTCCTATTATGATAGCCGAGGTCGATAGAATGAAAAACGAAACAACAAAACGATATAATTACAAGTTTAAAGAGAGTCCAAGAGAAAGCGAAGGTCGTAGTTTTAAAAAAAACTTTTTATTTATTGCTAAAAAACGGTAATTCACACAAAAAAATATTATAATTCACACAAAAAAATATTATATACTAACAAAACAACGTCTGAACAAGTATTGAAAAGCAAACTGAAAAAAAAATCATTTTATACTCTTTCAAAAAATTTTAATTTTTATGTTTTTTGATATTTTTCAAAGTAATTTGTAGAAATATTTTTACCAACGATGTAATAAATAAAACTGATTGTACAAAGAAACTGTAATTTAAATAGGTTCACGGTGGGACCTAATTCAAAAAAATTAGCTTAATTATCGTTTAGATAAGAAACAGATAAAAAATTATAACTTAATATTTAAATATGCAAGAACAAATAAAGTAAATATATAAAGAATTTCAAAAAATCGCGCATATTAAAACTAATAATCCAGTAAAGTAAGGCTCCCATCTAACATATCCCATACACCACTATATCTATCAATCCCTGTGAACTGAGAATCAGTGGTGGAAACTTTCGTGTTATTAATATTCCTTGATGGATATGGGGATGAAGCTCTATAAAACACCCTTCTATCCATCGCGTTGATATAAGGTTTGTTATTTTAGTGAGACAAGAATCTCATCTAACATTTCCCATAAACCACTATATCTATCAATCCCTGTGAGCTGAGATTCAGTGGTGGAAACTTTCGTGTTATTAATATTCCTTGATGGATATGGGAATGAAGCTCTATAAAACACCCTTCTATCCATCGCGTTGACATACGGGTTGTTATTCTAGTGAGGTAAGAGTATCATCTAACATTCCCCATACACCACTATATCTATCAATCCCTGTGAACTGAGATTCAGTGGTGGAAACTTTCGTGTTATTAATATTCCTTGATGGATATGGGGAGGAAGCTCTATAAAACACCCTTCTATCCATCGCGTTGATATACGGGTTGTTATTCTAGTGAGGTAAGAGTATCATCTAACAAAACCTATACACCACTATATCTATCAATCCCTGTGAACTGAGATTCAGTGGTGGAAACTTTCTTGTTTTTAATATTCCTTGATGTATATGGGAATGAAGCTCTATAAAACACGCTTCTATCCATCGCGTTGACATAAGGGTTGTTATTCTAGTGAGATAAGAGTCTCATCTAACATTCCCTATACACCACTATATCTATCAATCCCTGTGAACTGAGATTCAGTGGTGGAAACTTTCGTGTTATTAATATTCCTTGATGGATATGGGGATGAAGCTCTATAAAACACCCTTCTATCCATCGCGTTGATATACGGGTTGTTGTTCTAGTGAGGTAAGAGTTTCATCTAACATTCCCCATACACCACTATATCTATCAATCCCTGTGAACTGAGATTCAGTGGTGGAAACTTTCGTGTTATTAATATTCCTTGATGGATATGGGGATGAAGCTCTATAAAACACCCTTCTATCCATCGCGTTGATATACGGGTTGTTGTTCTAGTGAGGTAAGAGTTTCATCTAACATTCCCCATACACCACTATATCTATCAATCCCTGTGAACTGAGATTCAGTGGTGGAAACTTTCGTGTTATTAATATTCCTTGATGGATATGGGGATGAAGCTCTATAAATCACGCTTCTATCCATCGCGTTGACATAAGGGTTGTTATTCTAGTGAGGTAAGAGTCTCATCTAACATTCCCTATACACCACTATATCTATCAATCCCTGTGAACTGAGATTCAGTGGTGGAAACTTTCGTGTTATTAATATTCCTTGATGGATATGGGGATGAAGCTCTATAAAACACCCTTCTATCCATCGCGTTGATATACGGGTTGTTGTTCTAGTGAGGTAAGAGTTTCATCTAACATTCCCCATACACCACTATATCTATCAATCCCTGTGAACTGAGATTCAGTGGTGGAAACTTTCGTGTTATTAATATTCCTTGATGGATATGGGGATGAAGCTCTATAAATCACGCTTCTATCCATCGCGTTGACATAAGGGTTGTTATTCTAGTGAGGTAAGAGTCTCATCTAACATTCCCTATACACCACTATATCTATCAATCCCTGTGAACTGAGATTCAGTGGTGGAAACTTTCGTGTTATTAATATTCCTTGATGGATATGGGGATGAAGCTCTATAAAACACCCTTCTATCCATCGCGTTGACATACGGGTTGTTATTCTAGTGAGGTTAGAGTCTCATCTAACATTCCCCATACACCACTATATCTATCAATCCCTGTGAACTGAGATTCAGTGGTGGAAACTTTCGTGTTATTAATATTCCTTGATGGATATGGGGATGAAGCTCTATAAAATACCCTTCTATCCATCGCGTTGATATACGGGTTGTTGTTCTAGTGAGGTAAGAGTTTCATCTAACATTCCCCATACACCACTATATCTATCAATCCCTGTGAACTGAGATTCAGTGGTGGAAACTTTCGTGTTATTAATATTCCTTGATGGATATGGGGATGAAGCTCTATAAATCACGCTTCTATCCATCGCGTTGACATAAGGGTTGTTATTCTAGTGAGGTAAGAGTCTCATCTAACATTCCCTATACACCACTATATCTATCAATCCCTGTGAACTGAGATTCAGTGGTGGAAACTTTCGTGTTATTAATATTCCTTGATGGATATGGGGATGAAGCTCTATAAAACACCCTTCTATCCATCGCGTTGACATACGGGTTGTTATTCTAGTGAGGTTAGAGTCTCATCTAACATTCCCCATACACCACTATATCTATCAATCCCTGTGAACTGAGATTCAGTGGTGGAAACTTTCGTGTTATTAATATTCCTTGATGGATATGGGGATGAAGCTCTATAAATCACGCTTCTATCCATCGCGTTGACATAAGGGTTGTTATTCTAGTGAGGTAAGAGTCTCATCTAACATTCCCTATACACCACTATATCTATCAATCCCTGTGAACTGAGATTCAGTGGTGGAAACTTTCGTGTTATTAATATTCCTTGATGGATATGGGGATGAAGCTCTATAAAACACCCTTCTATCCATCGCGTTGACATACGGGTTGTTATTCTAGTGAGGTTAGAGTCTCATCTAACATTCCCCATACACCACTATATCTATCAATCCCTGTGAACTGAGATTCAGTGGTGGAAACTTTCGTGTTATTAATATTCCTTGATGGATATGGGGAGGAAGCTCTATAAAACACCCTTCTATCCATCGCGTTGATATACGGGTTGTTATTCTAGTGAGGTAAGAGTATCATATAACAAAACCTATACACCACTATATCTATCAATCCCTGTGAACTGAGATTCAGTGGTGGAAACTTTCTTGTTATTAATATTCCTTGATGGATATGGGGATGAAGCTCTATAAAACACCCTTCTATCCATCGCGTTGACATAAGGGTTGATATTCTAGTGAGGTAAAAGTCTCATCTAACATTCCCCATACACCACTATATCTATCAATCCCTGTGAACTGAGATTCAGTGGTGGAAACTTTCTTGTTATTAATATTCCTTGATGGATATGGGGATGAAGCTCTATAAAACACCCTTCTATCCATCGCGTTGACATACGGGTTGTTATTCTAGTGAGGTAAGAGTCTCATCTAACATTCCCCATACACCACTATATCTATCAATCCCTGTGAACAGATTCAGTGGTGGAAACTTTCGTGTTATTAATATTCCTTGATGGATATGGGGATGAAGCTCTATAAAACACCCTTCTATCTATCGCGTTGATATACGGGTTGTTATTTTAGTGAGACAAGAGTCTCATCTAACATACCTCATACACCACTATATCTATCAATCCCTGTGAACTGAGATTCAGTGGTGGAAACTTTCGTGTTATTAATATTCCTTGATGGATATGGGGATGAAGCTCTATAAAACACCCTTCTATCCATCGCGTTGATATACGGGTTGTTTTTTTAGTGAGGTAAGAGTCTCATCTAACATACCCCATACACCACTATATCTATCAATCCCTGTGAGCTGAGATTCAGTGGTGGAATTTTATACTCTCTTCAAATATTGAGTTTTGCTTATAATACATACAATACATACGTACATATGATTTTCATCATTTTGAAGTTTACTGTATAATGTATAATGTTTTTAAAAATTAAAATTGGGATACATTTTAAAATTTCTCTTATTATGTATGATTTTCGGGCTGACAATTAAGTTATTTGTGATATTTAGCTAAGACACATTTTGAAAAGGCTTTTTTCGGGATGAAAGGTTTTTTTCGGGCTAACTTCACATACATATAATAGTCGACTGTTAAAAATGTATTTTTATTTTTTGTATTTTCCACAAGATCTCCCACACCTTAAACATCATAAACTTATACGTTTCTATTAGAAAATGCCGCAAATAAAAAATTCACATGGGAATATGTTCCATTAAGTAATTCAAACAGTTCTGTGTGTGGGTTAATACCATCATCATCTTCAATCCGCCTCTTTCATTTTAAATTGCCATTATTTATTTTAAAATAAAAAAAATGTTTTAATTAAATTTTTTATTTATTTTTTATTTACTTTTTTTTACATGTTATACATCGAGTACTTTTCAACTTGACATTGATTTTTAAGCTTTTGAACAGAAGAAAATTTTATATTCATTTGTTACCTAACATATGCTTAAATTTCTCGTATCAAAGTCATATAATCTATGGATTTATTGCATCCACGAGGTTAAATTCGTGAAAATCATTTCGAATTAATTGTTACACGGTTTTCGTGGAAAATTGAGATTTTGTCATAATTCTTCGTCTATTTCAAAATAATATTTATGTAGTAAAAAAGTAGTAATTGATCAACTATCGCATTAATACAAATTTCGATTTATCATTATTTTTCCCACTCTATATGATGCATAACATAAATTTTCCACCACATTTCAATGTAATATGTTATGTTATGGTGTTTTTGTATATTTTAATTTTTCATAAATTCAACATTTAATTTATTTTCATTTTCTTAGCCTGCGCTGCTCTCTCGGTCGTTCGTTGTCGTCGTCGTCGTCGACTAAACATATTTTATAGGTTTAGATATTGTAAAAGATATATCATATAGATAACGGAAATCACACAATTTATATCAAATCTTATTATTAGTTTTTCTCAAGTCTTGCTTTTTTTAACATTTTTTTTTTTTTTTGATAATTTTTCAAACTGTCTATATTATATCGTATATATAGAATGTTATAGTAATATGGATATATGGATTGTGTACAACAATTTAAATATTGCAATTTGATGATTTTCATCTTTTGAGAAAGCAGCATACACCATATGTATGTAGGTACGTATATATTATACACTACTCGTATGAAAGCAATATAAATTGAAGAATTTATCTTTCTCGATAAAGATAAAATAAAAACTAATGGAATCGTTTTATAAGATTAATGTTTTGTAATAAATTTATGTATATATATATTTCTCACATAGTGTTCTAAAATTTGAAATATATTGATTGTAGTTTTTGAATTAAAACTTGTTATATTCATATAGGTAAATCAGGATCGGTGTATGTCTAAAAGGTTATACAACAAATGTAAAAAAGTCAAGTGCAACGAAATTTTCAGTAAATTTGATAATCTGGAGGTACATGGGAATAAAAAATCCCGCAATTTGAAACAGAATTTTCTAAATGCAAAGGGAATTTTAAAAAAATGCACTGTGCATTAAAAAATCGATTCGGCTTTAAATAGAACAGATACTAAACTCAACTAACCTGAAAGTGAGTGGCATTCCCTTGTCAAAAAGTGAAAACCTAATGGAGTACATATAAAATCAATTGTAGATTGATTGATTGATTTAGAATGTATGGCCAAGCATTAATTAAGCAGGATCTCCCGAAGTTAACTGGGCCGACCATACACCCGTTTATACATATACTTGGAAGGATATGTACTTGGCAGGATATTAGGTAAATTATTGAGATCGACCCGGTTACAAAAACCTTGGCGGCCAATATATAGTAAATTTTTTTCTGAGGTAGGGAAAGGAAAGGTTTTGTCAGTAAGACATAATTGGCCGGTTTCCCGGCAGCCAATATTCAAACTACTATTAGCATAAGACAATCACAGTTTTACTGAACTGTTCTGCATTCTATTATCTCTTACCAGCAACTTCAGTTGCCAAACCAAAATCTAATAATGAATTAATTGCTCTTAGCCATAAGCTGTAATAAATTGGATTAGTTTTCGCCTTATAATAAATTCATTAATGTGTCCTATTGTAGCTAAAAATTACCGTATGTAATAATAAATAATACAATAATAACAAAATATAATAATAAAATAACCCAAATAACAAGCAAATACTCGCACGAAAATCTAATTTAAATACATTTTATTTGACGCATAATTTTAAATTAATACCAATTAGATTTTAAAAAAATTGATTAAACATTACAAATCAATTGAATTAACCGTTTTATGATAAATACTTGAAAAATACTTGATTGAGTTGTCAAATACTTGATTGAGTTGTCCTTCCGAGTGAAACAAATATAGTTTAGCCACAATATCACTTTTAATGTAAATTGATTATTATAGAAAGTTGATGAATTTACGATATCATCTTATATTTACTGATGTGCCAGTTAAGTAAATGACAACCGCGCCATTTTACAAGGCTAGTGACGTTTTCTTGTAGTTGATATAGGTGTCGTTAATAATTTCAACTGATTATAAATTTTAAGATCATCCGCGGACATTAGTAGTTTGAAGTGTTGATAACTTCGGTAATACTGTTGATAAAAATAGTAAAGACCCAAGGACCAATGTGAGACCTTTGTGGAACTCCCGAAGTCGCTTTAATAGGTTTTGATTTTTATTTTCCATTTTAATGTATTGGAAACGGGCGCTCAAGTATTTTAAACCAAAGACAAAGTTGTGTAAAAATCCGAATTTGTATAATCTTTCCAGTGCTTTGCAATAATTGATAGAGTCGAATGCCTTACTGATACTGATAAATCTCTATACACTATACATCAACTTGTTTATGATTTTCAATTTCTTTTATGTACTGCTAGTGAACTCCATACAAGGTTGGTTGATGTTGATTTCTAGGGCGATGATACGCCTCTGTACCATGAGATATTGCTTCTATCTCCGGCTTTTATTGACACCAAATCGGTGTTATTCTAGTAGTTTTCCAAATCTGCGGGAATTCACCCAATCCTACAAATTGATTGAATATCAAACATAGTGGTAATTCTAAAGCTCGGTAATACTTTAATACCGAAGCAGGTATGCTGTCGAGGCCACATCCAATGCCGAAATTATTTAAAGCATAATTTATGTCTTCTGTTGAAATCGTTTATTTCGTAAATTGCAGATTTGGTTAAGATTTAGATCCAAAACGGAATCTACAGAAACGCATTCGGTATCTGAACACACATTGAGCGGCAACACAGTAGCCAACCCCTCGTCGTAGGTCCAATTGATAAGTATGGAAAACTAAAATCCCCCGCTGTGAGTAAGATGATATCAGATGCGTTGTTGTTTTCAACTAAGATGTCACAGTATACGGAATATAAGTCACATAGATGTACATTGAGCTCCCAATGTTTGTTCCCAGTTTAATCTTTATTCCCAGTTTACGACAAAAATGCTTAATAGTGGAATTTGTTCATTCAATAAATTTTTATTATAATTTAATGCCGTTGATGTTGAGACTGATATCACCGCTGAGTCAAGAGTTAAGTCTTGTATATCGGTGAGCTGCGTTGTAAATGTTGATGTTGACGCATTGGGTTCAGGTATAAACTCAATGGTGGCGGTTAAATGTGGCTCTTTTACTTGAGCGGGCGCCTTGGAGTGTGATCTTGTGATGCGGCGTTCCTCTACTGTCTTGGGATCTACTGGAATGTCCCGAATCACAAACAATAGAATGACCTCGGCTTGTTAAATTTTTTCCACAGTCTTAGAAAAATTTGTAAGGATTTGGATTTTACTCATCAAAGTAACTTCTGTTTGTTCCACCGTTTTTATTGCACTGTCAATTTTAGACAGAAAACACTTAATATCTACCTTACATATTGCGGACAAAACCAACGTAAACCAGGTACACCATCCATTACAATTTCCTAACGTCTTTATGATATTTGAAAAGTAGTGTCGATATAAGGCCGCTATAAGGTCGGTACGTAGCTTGAGCTAAGATAAATTTTCCATACTAATTTGACATAAAATTTAAATTTCGCAGACAATTTCGCTTACCGGCAACTTTACGTCAAAAAATGATGGTAAATACAGTTTGTCGGATTGTCTAATAGATGGCACTACTATAAGGTCTCCAATATTTTATCGATATTATTTATTAAAGCCATACAAAAATTTAAAACTAAAAGACATGACATAAAAAAAACTAGACAACCAGTGGTACTGATTGTAACACAAGCCTCTCACAGTTTATGTTAGAATTAGAAAAGGATATGGGTGGTATGTAGGTGGAAAAGAATTAAATACTTTTTCAGAAAATCTCTTTAATCTTCCAGTGAACTGTAATGATGTTCACTTATTTTCATTAGTTTGAATAAATTAACGTTACCGGAAACCTCTCTTCGTGAGGCTTTCTTTTCTAGACATCTCTATAGGCGCCCCATTATTTTTAGTACAGGCATTGGTCATCGTAGATTGTCTGTGGTCTATTGTAAATCTTTTAGATTTTATAATGCTCTTTTGTGAATCGTAGCTCTTTCTTTAATTTCATAATTTCTGTTTCTGCGGCCTGTGGTTCTAAACCGTTCAACGAATCCCTGTATACTATAGATACATCTTCACATAAACATATTTGAATAGATTTATTGCAGTTTATTTCCTCGAAAACGGAAAAAAGGAAATCTATTGGTTTGCGGTAATTTATTATAATAGTAATAGAATAGGCTGGTTTTGCTTCTATATTACATATTACCGAAATAATATGACATAAAAAATTAAACGTGAATGTCCCGTATTTCCTTCACAAATTTAATCTAAATTTTTAAAAAAGACAATAGGCTCTGGAGGTTCCCTCGGTCCGTAATCGCTTTTTAACAGCTTATGGACACCTGTGGTTGAATCGTTGTATTTGCATTAGTCGATTTACTTTTTCAATGTTCTGTACTGACTTAGCTACGCCAAAGTTCAACTTGTGAAATGGTTGCTAGCGGTATCGTCATATATATTAGAAATAGTCTAAAGTGTAAAATTATCTAAAAGTCATCTACTGGTTCGACGGAACTTTTATTTGTTGCTGCTCAAACTGTGATTCTATAGTTGATACAAGCCAAAGTTAACACTTCAATTGATGATCGTTGCAGGACCTCAGTGTGTTTCAGTTAACACCATAACCATGACTATTCGGCCGGTGACACAACTGTCACTATGCTTTAATGTACAAACTATTTAAGGCCAAAGCTTTTGAGTATAATTTGGTTATTTTATGTTTTTTTTGCATTTTATTACTCAAACCTTTTATAATTCAAAAAATTTAACTTTAGTAAATGATATTCCTGCAGCTACGTAAATTTTTCACCTATGTATATTTAAATATAAAGTTTTTCCATTTTCCAGTATGTTACTCAAATTTGCCACTGTTTATATTTTATGATTTTTTTTTATATTAGTAAAACTTTTACTTTGAAACAACTTCCCAAAAACATAACGAATTTGCCAATCATCCGCCTTAATTTTTTAAATCAAAAATAAATTTCACTTAAAATAATAAATGTATACGATCAACGATAAGTTAAAACACAAAAAGTGATCTTACAAACGATCAGTAAATAAATAATAAATATTACATTCCTTTTATAACAAAATACAATTTTTATCAGCATCAATATAATTTATATATATATATATATATATATATATATATATATATATATATATATATATATTTATATATATATATATATATATATATATATATATATATATATATAAATATTTGTAGAGTGACATATTTATATTGAGACAAGGAAAAACCATGTGATTTTATAGAAAAATTACCTGAAATGCAATGATTGATTCCAATAAATATATGAAACGAGTTTATTGATTTTTTTCAAATTGGTTATCGTTTCTAAACGTACTCGTTATTTTAAGTCACTTGGGATTTGCCAATGAAAACTTGTAACATTTGTTCTTGTAACTTCGTTTTGATCTCCTACAATATCAATGTATTTGAACGCGAATACTTCACTTTAATGTCCTATACTTTGAAATGTATAGCATCACTGCTTTTATCGTATGAAATTTTATTTATTTAGATTTGTAGCAGATGGTACAATATCAAAAATGTCCTGAAAATGTGCAACAACACGACATTATCGGACGAATTATGCCTTATAAATTTCAAAACATAAATTTTCACAGGGCATAAATAGATTAAAGGAGTGAAAATGTTAGAAAAATACAAAACTAGAAATAAATTAAATTCCTACATTAAAAGGAATTTCAATGAAAAACACTTTTTCCTCAGGTTTTGCCATTATCTCCGTTATCGTTTAAGAATGAAAGATCTACCATCGAATTGTGCGGGTAAATTTTTTCAGCAGATGCAAAAATTTTAGTACATCGTGCAAATTATCTTCTTAAAGTTACAAAACAGCCTGATAAACAGGATATCAGATCACCGTCAGATCAGATGGTGTTATGTAACAATTGTTCGGTTATCAAATTATGTGCTTCAGTTTTTAATCCATTCGCTGCTTAAACTGGTGTGCCTTAAAGTAGTAAGTTAGGTTCATTTTTTTAAAATTATGATCGATGTGCAGAAGTTTCTTTAATAACAATCATAAATGATAGCGTTTTATTACAATTCGTCTTACGGGTAGTGTAGTGTCAAAAGGATAAAATTCCTTATTTAAAAGAAATCATTTTTGTCATTTAACTACAATTGTAATAACTGCATAATTGAATTTTCATATTACTATCAAGGCTTCTTATACTTCTTTGGTAAGGTCGTAGCTGGAGTACTTGTCCTTAGCACAGAAATCACAGGAAGTTACTCCAAACGTTTTAAAACTATCCAAAGTCTTATAAATCACTTATATAAGGATTTCAACGATTTCAAAAGGTGTTTCTTTCCGCCATGATAATATTTTATTTGATTTAGTGGCTTAATTTACTCCACATATTTTACCATGTTGGTTTCAAAACTTGGTTTAACTTTTTAATGAAATTCTTGTTAAAAAAAAAATAACTTCGTTATAACTTCTATTATTGTCTTGCTAAAAACCAAACATCTATTAATAACGATAGACTTGGGGGGACATTAAAGTTCTAAATGTTGGTGATCCGCACAGCTCAGTGCTATAAGTTCTTTGCTGCTTTTATAATATATACCAATTCTTTAAGTTCGCTTTTAAAAGACTTGCTTCGTAATTTATGTCTCATTTCTGTGTTTAAAATAACTTATCATGCATTGATAATGTCTAAAACTGAAATCCAGAATTTTCGATTTGGGCATTTTATGGTTAGAAGACTAAGAATTGTATATTTTACAGTATACTTGATGGTTTCTGAAGGCCAACCCATGAATTTTCTCAAGTTTGAAAATTTATTGAATTTCTGGATTTTAAAAATTGTATTTTGGAATAAATTCATAATTTTGAAAGACACAATTTTGGATTGTCCGAAATTTAAAAATTTTTTAATTTGTTTTAGAAAGCTAACCATCGTAGCTTTTCTGAATTTAAAAATTTGCGGTTTAAGCTTCATATTTAAGAAGCTTACCATCAATGATTTTCAGGATTTTCAAAATATGGGAATTTTAGAAAAAATTTCCCAGTTTTAACAGGCACAATCTTGTCTATTCTGGAATTTGAAATTTTTTGAGTTGTAGTATAAATTTCACAGTAAAAAAAACTATCCTTGGTGGATTTTGTGAATTTCGAAAATATTCAGTTTGTACCATAAATTTCAAGGTTTAGAAAAGGCTAAACGAGCGGCATTATTCATTTACTAAATTTTGAAAATTTTCGATGTGGCATAAGTGTCATGGAAAGATCGATTTCTATAAAACCCACCAAACGAGAATTTATGTATATGCATCATTTAGAGAGCCTAATAGACCCATTGGTTACCTCAATCGAAAGGAAGTTAGAACATTTATTAACAGGTCAAGAATTAGATGATGGCCGACCGCCAGAGAGGGTACGGTTCATCCGAGAACTGTAGCAGGAAATAATTTCCCCGATCTAATGATTTGGTCATTGCAAGCTTCCACCAATTGAGTATTATCAAAACGGCAATTGTTGGATAACCAACCTTTTCTATGTTAGAAGAGCCCAAGAAGCAGACGAACAGGATCTTTAAATATTTAACGGTTGAGCAACATGCGAGTGTTCGCAACCGTGCAATTACGAGTGGTGTCAATCACAGAATTATATAGATGGCCAGAAATAAAACTAATTCCGACCAGTACCACTAAGAGCTGAATATTGAATTTAAATAATTTAGTCAACACGACAAACTAGGCTTGTAAAAGAAGGCCGCAATTCTAAAGTTAAAGCGAATCAGAATTATTTGCGTTTTTTTTCAACATATTTTCAAGAATTCAAAGTTTAAAAAAGTTTCGAAAGTCGTGAATTTATAATTGGAAGATAATAATGCAACGATTTCGCCGAATTTCTGTGCAACGGAAGACACAATCCTCTGTTTTTTGTGCCCTCTACATGGTCCGAAAGAACGACCAAAGGAGCATTTAAGCAAGTGACAAGGCAACATGTCAATCGCTTGAGTAAACGCACTCACAATTGTAAAAGTTCGTACTCCTTAAGCCAAATTCATGCGGTCTGGTAAAATCCGAAATTTCGTAATGTAACTTATTACCCAATCAAATAAGTTAAATAGACAAAAAATACGCCCACAAAAAAATTAATTGAAATGAAATTATTTTATATTTTCGTAAAACACTCTCAAAAATCTCGAATTTTATCAGACTGCATAAACCAGATTTGAAATAAACTAACGTCCAATAATGCAGCAAGAATAAAGTCCTATCCTTTTTTGTATTTAATGTTTTAATCCATGCCATCTTTTCTGAGGCCAAAACTCTCCCAATCCTTTTGTGGTTAGTTTAATGTCTACATTTACGCCGTCACCAGCCAAATTGAGGATGCACGACTGTACATGTTCACTTTTTAAATATCCATCTACACAGCACATTGCTCCAGCCATCCTGTACTAACATGCACAATGGTTGGGTCCCATAAATCCCTACTCTAACGGGGTTAGGATTATTAGTGGAAAGGATCCCCTGACTATAATATTTATTACAATATTTTCCTATTGCTATTGGACTATGGTGTGAACTTCTTACAAAAAAGCCTCCTCACAATTAATGCATACCTTGACATTTCGAAGGAAACTTTACGGACAATGTGGCAATGTGCATGAAGGCCCATTCATATTACCGGCTAAAAATAAGTACGTCGGTTAGTAAATTTTTTTAGCGAAAATCAGCTAACCGGAAATGACTGCTTCCATAAGGAGTTTTTCGAGCTTTGTAAATATTTCAAAAAGTAAAGCACTCATAAGAAAACTGTTAAGTGTAAAAATTTTGTATTAAAATAATAAAAATAAAAAAAATATAAATTCGATCACTTCCGGTTAACCGATTTCCGCCAAAATAAACTGCCCTACGTACTTAATTTTAGCCGGAAAATCTGAATCTGCAATAAAAAATAGAGGTTCGTATTTTAATTTCAAAGTTACTCCCGCCCACCTACAGGGAGGGGTAGGAGGTACTAATTTTGGCACAAATGTCCTCTTTGGAATGATAAAATTTTGATCTTGTACATTTTTTCGTAGAGTGCTTATTTCTGAGATATTTGAAAGGTTCAGCTTAAAAAAAACACCTGGTATATATATATATATATATATATATATATATATATATATATATATATATATATATATATATATATATATATATATATATATATATATATATATATGTATATATATATATATATATATATATATATATATATATATATATATATATATATATATATATATATATATATATATATATTCAGTCTCTCTTTGTTCGATCAGCAATGTGAAGTGTATGTATTAAGAAAAGTTGTAAAATTAAAAAATTAAAACCATCGTGTTTTTTCTGGATTTTGAAAATTTTGAATGGATTTTCTAAACTTTGTAAATTTTCACTTTGTGGCGCACATTTTTTGGTTTAAGTAGGTAAGTTAACATGATCATGTTTTTTCTGCATTTTAAAATTTTCGATTTGTGGCTTAATAGTTTAAAAAAAACATTAATCAATGATTTTCTGGTTCTTCAGAATTTTCGATTTGTGGCCTACACAAAAGCAACTTGATGATTTCAGACATTTAAAAATTTCCAATTTGTTTCATAAAACTAAACAGGCACTATCTTGGATTTTTTGAATTTTAAAAAATTATTGCTATTTGTGGCATAAGCTTTATATTTTAAAAACGATTTTCTGGATTTTATAAATTTGGTAATTTCCAGTTATGAAACGCACAATTATGAATTTTCTGGAATTAGGATATTTTTGAGTTGTAGCATAAATTCCATAGTTTGAGAAAACTAACCATCGTTGATTTTATGAATTTCGAAAATATTTGATTTATAGTAAAAATTTGAAATTTTAAAAAGCTATCATGAATTTTTTCGATTTTAAAAATTTCATTCATGGTCTTAGAAGTCTAACCATCTTAAATATTCTGACAGTGAAATCACCTTGAAACGCTTTTCTATTGCAACTAATCAACGCTTCCCTATAGGAATTTTATTGTATAGAATTGTTTTGAGTCATTTACTTGTATCAATTTAATTACCCCACTCTCTTTGGACATAAATAAAACAGCTAAGATTTTAATTTCTATTTACAACAAATATTTATAATTTTTATCATTTATTATATTGTTTATAGTAAAAAAAAAGTATATTTCTTATAAGATTTAGGGCGGATTATTAAACCAAAAGAAATAATTTCTTTATCGATCGCACAAAACATAACTAACCATACGCGAAATTACTCTATTCTGGACCTTAGTACATTTTGTATCGATATACTATGGAAACTTGTTTTCTATAATAAAAAAAAATTTTATTGGATATGGGAAGGTATTCTACATATAAATACATAAAATTTTAATCTGGGTACAACCTTTAAAAATCATATATACTAAAAAAAAATATTTGCAGTCGTGTTTGCAAAATACAAAAAAAAATATTTTCACATTTCGCTGATCGCAAAAAAAAATATGAATGGCCGAAGCAAACCCAAAAAAAAATATTTTTTTTAAACTAATCAATCAAAAGCTCATTCATTCATTCATTCATTAAAATGTTTATAAGAAAACGAAAAAATGTTTATAAATTATCTCTTCTAAATTAAAAATGAATAATTACTTGTAAGTGAAATTTAAAGGAGTTGGTTCGTTTTTGGATTCTGTTAAAACAAACAAATATTCGTTGTTTTAAGACACTTATCTTGAATAAAAAAAAATGTATGTATATTTATTGTTGCTGGTTAGCTTGTTTCGAAATCACGTTAAGATAATTAAGAAATCACGATAGGATTTACACACACGCGCTTATATATTTATACATATACATATATATTGTGATTAATAATAGTAATACATATATGTAATACTTTATTTATACATAAGACATTAAGATAAGGAGAATAAAACCAACGGATGTTGATTATAATTCTTCTTTCTTATAAAATTTTGTATAAATATTTTTTTTTTTTTGTGATTGATAATAATTTTATTTTATCAATATTGTAATTAAAATTGAGTGTAAAGATTTTTGTACTTTGGAATTAATTTTAATTTTTTTTTAAATTTTTTATTCTTGTTGCCTATTGCCATTTGTATATGGTTTTTGTGTGTATCTGGTAGCTGGTGTATCTGGTACATTACAGTATTGTATGTTTGTTTTTAATAAATGCGGCTGATAAAATCTTAGGATAATCGGTTATCCTGAATTTACAAAATCAACATAACTATGTATAACTTTTAATGATTGGAGAAGTATCGATCAGGTTGGACGCTAATGTGATATTTTTATGTGCTATGCGTGAATGTTGTCATCCTTTATAAGAACTTAATTGCTGGCTTAAGTCTCCAATCCTGACGTCGTGCTCTAGTATGGATTGCTCTAATATGGAAATTACTGTAAAATGAGTCTACATTTTTGGTTGAGCTAACATTTGTGGTTGTATGAATGAAAATTGTTTACATGGTGACCAGTCAAACTTACGCATGTCAAAACATCTAATTAATCAGAATTTGATGAACAAATTGGTCTGAATTTTAAGACCCCTTCAATTTGCATGATCAATTTCGAAAATTCCACCAGTGTCAGTATATGCTCTCCCACAGTTCCTTGCGGGTGGGGAATTTTACGGCATTCCCCCATACTCCAACTTGATAAGGAGCATCTGGTGGAATAAATCAGAATTCAATTTTATCTTTCAGCAAATGATCGAATATCTTCTTTAAATAATGCCTGAGAACATCGTAAACCTCATGCAAACTTTATTTTTGAATTCGAACAAATTAGATAAGTTTCAAACTCCAGTTGATTTGAGATCTTGCGTAAAAGACTGCCACATATGCCCATTACTGTTTCGTGGTTAGAAAACAGACACCTTTCTCAAAGTTAAAACCTCCGTTGCTTAAAACATCTCACAATGCTGCTCTTTAACTCGATTTATCTATGTGCTCGCTGATAGAGTGATATTTCGGAAAATTCATTTAAATTCAGTCGAGTCAGTCCCTTCAAGCATCTCGTGGCCATAAATGACGCGGAGGCCGTTTCATAAATCACCGTATTTAGCACGTAAGGTTTGATACTATTGTTCATCTTGCCATAATATTACTTGATGTTTTTCATCATCCTAATGAACATTGAACATTGACCATTGATTAGAGATACATTTTTTCTATATTGCCGACCATTACATATCGATGCTGTCATAAAAGGATATCGAATAAACTTGATTGCACTGATGAACCGATCATTAGGTGTAAAATGTACATTTTCTGTAGGTCCAATTGTCGAGCTCCGTGATGCAACCCAGTTGCAAATGTTCCCTCATAAATTCGTAATATAATTTCATGAATTTTTATTTTTTATTTTTTTATTCCATGCAATCTGTTCTGAGGCCTAAGCTCTCCACCTCTTTCGCGGTTAACCTAAAGTCCTACTTTACGCCATTACTAGCCAAATCGAGGACGCGCGAATACAGGTTCGCGTTGTTTTAAATATCCATCTGCACATTGTATTGCTCCAGCCAGCCCGTACTGGCATGGACGATGGTTCTGCACTTCTACAGGGGGTCATAGTTGTGTTCACCGTCATCATCGATCGTGATCAGGTGATGAAAAGTCACTTTTGTACCCCTCCCCTGTTGGGATTCGAACCCGGTACCTCCCGTCCCAAACACCGCCAGCTTTAACCACTGAGCCAATTGCTCGATCACTATATAGTACGTTTGACTTATTTGCTTTTGTCCGTTTTTAAATGGTAGTTTGGTGATAAATCTTCCTTGTTTTGTCCTGGATGTGGTAGATCGGAGACATTGCTTACTATCTTCGTCCTGCCCCGTGTACATATTCTTAGATGATATATTCGTCAATGTTCAAAACTGTAATGAATGATTTAATAGGTTCTGTTGAATTGTCATCTCGGTATACACCACCTATCATCCAGCCTAGCTTTGTTTTCTGCGCTACAAGGTTGCTATTTCTAATTTTCTGGCAAATATCGTCCTATATAGTTCAAATATCACATCAGCACTTATAAAATGTCGATTGGCGCGGGTCCTTTATTGTGATATTGAGTTTGAGATTGGTTATGTATGCGTCATTTCCATAAGGAACCATTCTATATCCGTTTTTTTAGCTACCCAATGGTCTGGCGAGTTCTTAACTACTCCGTTCCTTAAATTATTAGCATAAATATCTGCACCTAGGATCATTTCAATCGATCCAAGTGTTTCATAGTTTAGATCTTCCAATAATAGCTCCTTCCACGTTGTTGGTGACACCTTTTATTGGTTCAGTTGACTTACGTTCAGTCCATTTTGGAAACATAAACGCCGCTCCCTCCTGCGCTTAAATTTTAATGAGTAATGTGGTGATAGTGACTGCCTATTAACTCGGCTGCTGCTTGGGTATTGAACGATGAATATGACCCTGGATATATTAAAGAGCGTGCATTGCACATCCAATACGAGTAGCTCCCTTTATCAGGGCTGAAGCTAATAATGGTATTCCATTATTTACTGCTGGGGCTGCTTTGAAATCTGTCGTAAAACGTCGCCTACCTATTACATTGTCCATTTAAATATGGTATGTCGATGGGTGGCAATTTTAATTCTGCTTTAGCAATTTTTTTATCGATAATGCCGCTTCCTTGTGCTGATTGTTGTTGTATCGCCTCTAGGAACCTGGCAGTCATCCTGTTTACTTCTACACTAATTATGTCTTATCGTTGGTGCTAGAAAAATACGGAATGTCAAACTGCTGCTCCTCTGGAATTTCCAGAAATATAGTTCCTCGTTTTGCTGATAATGTTTCTGTGGTTCTCTAGTTGTTGTAATTTTTGAGATAACTGCGGACTAGACCGTTTCACATTTACGCATAGTTGTGCTTGTTCCAGCAAATTCCGAATTTGACTGATGGTAGTTTGGTTGTGACTTGTTTTTTATTTTCGGAGAAACTTAAAATTGTAGACGCCTCAGAGTCTGTTGTTATCGTAGGCGTGATTCGGCTCTATTTAAACATGCCAATTCTTAACCGGGTTTCCGTAAAAGTAAGCATCGGTCTTGTTAAGTTTATACGGTTTCCAGTTTTTTTTTATGTTTTTTTTACAATAGTTTTGAAAGACGCGGGTTGTCAAATCTTTTAAAAAATAATAGTTTTGTTCCTGAAAACTTAAACCAAACACGATTAAGTCATTTATGTAACAAAATGTCTTTTGCCCTTGAATTTCACCTCAAAAACGTGATTTAGTTTGCTGAAGAGTACTGGGAGCATTACAAAGGTCAAAATGTGCCCAAGCTGTTTGTTTTTCTTGTTTATTTCTATTTTGTGGAATCCGGAGGCTAATTCAAATGTTGAAAAATTAGTTGATTTACGAACCTTATCTATAGTGTGTTAGTGATATAAGAAGGAGAACATCGACCCTTGATTGTTTAAAAATTTAATTCTGACGAATCAGCAATTCCAACTAACATTCGCTCCCCAAAAATTGTTTTGACAGTAATCAAAACAATCAAAACAACTTGTGGAATAATAGGAAAGCAGTCATCGTCTTGCGTCAAACTTGAGAACTCAGAATACAAATAGTAACATGTGTTCATGTCAAATTCAAATGTTGTTGCGACAATGTTAAATTCACATGTGTGCATATTTACACAATATATTCGTTAGTTAATAATAATAATAATAAAACAAAAATAAATTTGTTCAGCATCAATTAAACGTTTATTTATTGATTTAAATTTATTAAAATAAAACATTGAAAATTGAAATACGAGTATTATATTATGTATTGTAGGTTCAATGAGAAAATGACCCTTGACAACAAGATCTGTCAATCATCCGTCTGTTTTGAGTTCTAGAAACGAATCCGGTTCCGGAACTAAATCCGGATCTCGAAACGGAACTCGAACAAGATCCGTCAAAGGTCCGTTTTGAGTTCCGGAAACGGATCTGGTTCCAAAACTAAATCGTGAACATGAAACAGAACTCGAACAAGATTCGTCAATGGTCCGTTTTGAGTTCCGGAAACGGATCCGGTTCCAGAACTAAATCCGGATCTCAAAACGGAACTCGAACAAGATCCGTCAATGTTCCGTTTAGAGTTCCGGAAACCGATCCGGTTCCGGATTTCGATTCGCATTTAAATTTATTTTGGTATGGCCAGTTAATTGTTAATTATTTTCACGTTTTTCACACGACCAGCATTCTGCATGTCTCAATTTAGCGAACGAAATATTCCCTGATGCTACTACCTTGCGATATAATTCGTAAGAAATTTAAATTTGGTATTTTACAAGAAAATCTGTAGGTCTGTAATTGAAATGTCACTTGGCAAATATCTCACATTTGGAGCATGCTCTCTACGATAATGCAAAATTGTAGAAGATTGAAGGTTTCTATATAAGCTTTTATTACAGAAGTGTCAAACGCTTTGGTTGATAGATGTTTTCCTCTCCTGTCACTTTTGGGGCCACAAGAGTTAGGTTCCTTTTTGTAAGCAATAACATTTCTGACGATCTTATCATTTTTAGGTTCAAAACCTAAGGTTGTCAAAATCATTTTTTTGCAAACCTCGAGATCACCAGTTGTATATTCAGAATAGGTAAGCTATTTTTTACAGTTATTGGTCTAACTGAACTATTGACTCGTCTTCTTTTCGGCTGAATTATTTTAGCATGATTATAAACCGTTTGTGTTCTGAAGCTACTATATTCTAAAATTTATTATTGATGATGTCACATTGTTCATCGGAAAAAATATTACAATGCTTATTTGGCATTGTCTATTGCAACGCGGTTTAACTAAATGGTTCAATTTCAATGGTTTTTCAATGGTTCAAACACGTTGAATTTTGAAATTTCATGTACCTTAAAAACGTCGACAACTTTCAATTATTTTGTTTTAAAATTCATTTTTTGCTTTACTTCTATTTTTTTAGGAGAATATTTTACTTGTTTCTCTCATCTCTAAAAAGTCATATAATCCAGGAATATAAATGTAGTACTAAACATAAAAGTCGTATAAGCAAAAATTGTTGCATAAGCGACTTTTCATCGTAGTAAATGTTTAATAAGACTTTTTTATTTTGGGATAAATGCTTTGATTGATGTGACTACTAAATAAAGTGATTTTAGGGCATTTAATGAAAGATATGTGATTTTCTAGTCAAGCAGATGGATAGGTGTTTGTTTGCTGAATCCAAATATGGCCCTAACTCATTTTTCGATTTTTAGCGTTTGTACCTTTTTTCTTTACGATGGCAGTACAGGTACGCCTATCCACACACATATCTATACATGGGGGTGGAAGCATTTAGTTGCTTGCTGCCATCGTTCAAGGATTAAATAAGGTCAGTTTCTTATACACCTACACACATCTAACGTTCAGTGTTGATTAATTGACAACAAAGAAATGTATTTTTTTACCTTTAAACCTTTCGCCCTAACTAATGATTATATAAACAAGAAGCATCTCGTTTTTTAAATTTGGAACCCTCTAGTGACAAAATGTGGTACAAAATTTCTTGTTTTAGGACTCATGTAAAGCTCTGCTTAATTGCCTTTCAAAATCAGTACTAAAAAACTTTGTAATTTTTCAACTTTAAAGCCCTATAGCAGCTAAACGTTTTTAGCGTGCTCAAAGATGTCTTCTTACTAAAAGGTACTTAAGGATCAGTGTTGTCTTTAACTAACTTTCGAAATAGTTCCCAATTTGTTTTATAGTTTGTTAGTTGAAAAATAGTTTACTATTTTTTCCTCGTTTTTTTTTTGCAATGATATTTTAATTTTACATCTGAACAACTTGAAGTATTCCGAATATCACTGAACATTTGATGTTAAATAAATTGAATATGATCCATATATAATTCATATAATAATTCCCGTACTGTATAAATACATCATATTCAAAATTAATTTTATTATATATATATATATATATATATATATATATATATATATATATATATATATATATATATATATATATATATATATTATAAAATATTTGTAATATTTTTGTAATTTTCGATATATTTAAAAAAAAAAAATTTCAAGAAGTGTTGTGAAGTCAAACGAAATGTCGACCGCCCGGTGAGAAACTTTTTTCATCATAAATCATCTATCGAGTGGACTGAAATAATAATAATATTATTTATAAAAAAAAAAATCGAAAATATAAAACAAACTTTAAATATTATATATTACATGTTAAAAAATAAATAAATATTTCAGATTAAAAAACAATTTATTACAAAAAATGTATAAAATAAAAAATCAAAAAAAAAATCGAATAACACAACATTTGTATGTAACGCACTTCACCGAGAGATTATCATGCATATTTTATGTTGATTATATGTGGTACATATAAAACGCGATGCGATGATGATGAAGATGCTCAGATTATATGTTTTATATATATGGATATCTTATAGAGTATAGACAAACTATACACATATCATATGTTGGTGGTTTATGTATACAGTGAGATAAGAAATTTTTGGTACTACATGATTTAATGAATAATAATGAAATTTATTGGGTATATTGGTGTTTCTAAGAAAATTTGAAGATCGATTGAATTTAGATGAGGGAATCGAGTATGTTCGATTTTTCTAAGAAAATTAACGAAATTTGTTTGATTGATATTGATCTATTATCGTTCGAATTTTGATGTGTGCTGCTGCGTCTAAAGAGAAAGTTTAATTAGTAGCCTATTGTATTATGATATAGATTTTTATGTGTTTTAACATAATATTTTTTTTTTCGAAAGGTTTTCAAACCAAAAATTCTCTTAAATCAACATTTCACCTCAATATGATCAAAAAATTATTAAGAATATTTTAGTTGTTAAAATATAATTTTGAAATTACCTAATATCATGCGATAGAGTTATTAAGTGTATTTTATAAATGAATGGCATCACAGTACTTTATAGTAGACAAGTATTTAAGATGAAGTGGTTATATACTATATTTATAATGTCAGTCAGTCTAATTAGGTTGGTGCAAACTCGATCAAAATCAAACTAATTATTTACTTAACAAATATATATATATATATATATATATATATATATATATATATATATATATATATATATATATATATATATATATATATATATATATAACCACAAAAATTTCACTTAGCTGGTTGAGATCAAAGAATTAGGTAATGATAGTGGAAAGTAAAAAAACATGGCAGAGAAACCGAGCGCCATAAAGCAAAATAACTCTTAACTATCTTTACAATAAGCTTAAGTGTCGAATTAAAGAATTTGGTCGGCCGATACCTATGTAGTCTTACTGGCAATAAAGATACGAAGTATTCTTTACGAAAAGCTACAAAACTACTAAAAAGACCAAATGATTAATTACCTTAATGAAAATGCCGAAGAAAATTTGGTAACAATTGATAAACAGTAAGCAGCACTTTTGGTATATCATCTGGAAGACACATTTCAACCACAAGTAAGCCAAGCAGCGAAAGAAATATTCTTATATTTCATTCTTATATACTGAAATATTATAATCAGTATATAAGGAGGACTATAGAAAAATACTATACCTTTAACACTATGGGTGTTGAAAGACAAAAATAATAATTTCCTAAGTACAAAAATAAATCACATGGCTATGATTTAATTCCATGTAAACTAGTAAAATACCTTCCTGAGAATGGAGCATCAATTTGACTAAAACATGTACCTAAGCAATGGAAAGTAGCTAAAATAATAATGAAATAATAAATCTTTTAAATAATTAAATATAATTAATCCAAATAATAAATTTCTACAAAATTACAAACTATCAATTAATTGATCGATGGAAAGTTAAAATCATCTGAAATTAGCCCAATGTCCTATTAATGGGCAACTTTGTTGATCTTAATTATTGTATCACAACATGCATTATAAGATGATGTAGGTCAATCAGATGGCAGATAAAAAATTTACATATATAACCACACAATAAAATACACCAAGGTTAAGATTCCTCATTCTACACTAAGATGTAATTCAATACAAATAGATTAAGAGATACTAAAAAAAGAAACACCTTCTAAGAAACGCACTTATTTAATCTACATAGAAATATAGCTGCCTATACACAGAATAAAAATGGAACCAAACTTCATCAAGACTGCTACAGACGTAATCGGCTACCAAGAATGTAATCTCAAATTGTTGATAGCACCGAGGAATTGGTGCAGTGGTTGGGTGTGCGGTGTTTGGGTCGGGAGAGACCTGGTTCGAACACCAATAGGGGAAAGATTTTCTTCCCTTTATTGCGCCCGATGATGATAAAGACAACTATTATCCCATGTTGGAGTGCAGAACCAGCATGTGCCGAACATCGTCCATGCCAGTACAGTGGCTGAAGCAATGGGATGTGCAGTTAGATATTCAAAGCGAGCTATATTCGTGCGTTCTCGAGTTAGATGGTAACGGCGTAAAGAGTTCGGTGAGTTTCGGCCCAGAAAAAAATATTGTTTGGTTTAAACACAAAAAAAAAACTTTGGATGGCAAAATTACAACCGAATTGAAATCGTAATTTCATATCGAATAGATAATTTTCATAATTATGACACTTTTCGACACATAAATTTCGTATATTTTTCGTTTAAATCCAAACAGTAATTCGAAAGTTATAAATCCAGTTGAAATTATTCCACTCTAACTTATCATTATTAGCAAAATAGCGTAAATATTAAACAGAAAGCTTATAAACTTTGAGCCTTGATCAGTAAGGATTTTCTCGGGTAAACCAAAAAACAAATGAAATACATATTTTGAATTAAAATTGGTTAATAATACACGATTTATTTTTCTGGCAAGAAGCGCAGTATAAAATTCTGAGTTACCAGTTCAAATTCTTCGGTTTGTGATCGGTAAATATCACGAAAGTCCTTCCATACAAATGACTAAAATTATATGCGACCCATACTATGGCCAATAACTCTCTCTCTCTCTCATACTTGTTTAAATCTTTTGATGAGAAAGCTTTGTAAAGATCATCTTAGCCACATGTCTGAGATAAAACAGCACTTAAACAGTTACATTACTCTTTTAAAAAATCAGGTTAATGAAGCAACGGTTAAAGATTCTTCGGGGAATGGTGTCCAAGAGAAGATAAAAGTTTTCATTAAACGATCATTTAATGCTTTCGCAATCTCAGTAAAATTGGGTCAACATTTCCGGTAGAATTGACATTAGTCAGAATTTATTTTTAAATTGAACTTTCTCAATCTTGTGAATTGCTATGATCTGAAATTCCATAGATAACGTTGTCATCAAAGTAGACGAACATTGTTTATGAGACGCTGGAAAGTACTATGGAACCTAATGAAAGCCATTTGCCAAATCTATCGCACCAAAATAATTAAACTGACATAGTTAATCTGTATCACATATTAGAGGATAACTGCCTTCGACAGCAATATTATTTAGACTCAATTCGGTCATCGACTAATCAGCAATAATTCACATCTTATATAATAATTGTATGCATACTTCTTAAATACATCTACAACTGCAAGTGCACTAACACCAAAAATTAAAAAAGTATCTGTAGATTATGACAAAATGGAAAGCAGGCTTGACAATTACAATCCTAAAGAAAGTTGAAAAACTAAATACAAAAACTGGCGCCGTATCACCTTCTTAACACAACAATAAAAATATTCGCAACTAGATTAACTATAGATTAACTCATATCTGTAAATCGATGTCCTTTTCTTTTTTTTATGCCAATGATTATTTTATTTTATAAAAAATAAAACAAAAATTTTCATATACTATTTATCAAATAGTCGTGCGCAAAAAAAAAGAAAAGGATAAAAATATCCATTTTTATATGTACATCTATTTTTCGTTTGGTTAGATTTTGGTTGCATTAATTTACGTAGCATGAATTTACTTGTGTAAATTTGAGCTATACACGATGTTCATCTGGTATAATTATCTGTGGTTTTACTGAAAACTAATCATGTGACGAATCATAAGAGAGGAAATCGAAATACTTTCGGAGTTTATAATTTGAGGCAAAACAAACAAACTAAAAGTTGTAGATCACAGTATATTAGAAACGTACAAGGAGCCAACGAAGAAAATTGCAATAAGGATTAGCTCCACAGAGATGATTTACCTTTGTGTTGATTTAATGCCATTATACATTAAATTATGGCTTCTAAAATCGATTCGTTACACCATTCAATAACGAAAAAATATTTTGGTACAATACCGGAAAACGGAACGAATCCGAAATTTTGTATTGGAGTGTAACGAAACGTATAACGTTATAAATTTTGTTTTTGTTTCGCAACACTGCACAGTATACCATACGCTGGTTTTAATCGGCATATTGAAATTGACTGCGGTTTGTCTTTGATCGAGGCAATAAAGTGGTTGCGCAGCCGACGAACCGCTTTATATGGGCCTTCATACGGGAATTGCAAACCAGTTCGAACTTTACCAACCCCAAAAAAATAAAGTAACAGTTGTAATATGCTTTAGGGATAGGGCAAAAGTGGAAGAAGATTTTCGACAAAGAACGCGCTGCAGGCAGCTTGATGGTTTGTCCGCAAACCAATTCAGCTGGTGAGAACTTTATATCGTCTTTCACTGTTGGTCAGATTGCAAGTAGTTTTATTTATGTTAGAATATAAGAATATTTGGTTTGAGATCATAACGGAATTCTTCCAACATTCTTACTGCGGTATAATAGCCGGGTAGGACTCAGAGTTGGTTGTGAGAGTTGCAAGGCACGCTTGGAAGCTGGCATTACCGCAAGGAAAGGAATAGATGGGAAGGTGGGGTTGCACTTTCCAAGCATGCCTTGCAACTCCCACCACCAAACCTGAGCTCTACCCGGCTAATAAATTGACTAATTTATTTCAAGTGATGCAATTATCTTGGGTTACGTTCAGTTTTGAACTGGATTGCTTTAGCCAGAGTTGGTGGTCAGTAAAAACAATGAATTATCGACATTCATTTACATTTCTGTAAAAAATCCCAGTGGCTCCCAAAAATTGTTTTTAAGCTCTTGTTGAACTTGCCGACAACCGCGTTCATTGCATCAGCTGTGATGTTTAACTTTAAGTCGGTTCGAGTTTTCGTATAAATTGTTGGTAATAGCTGACCATACCGATAAACTGCAGAATTCGTTTGATTGGAATTCGGGTTAATTCCAAGAAGCCAAATGGTGTCGTGATTGCCGTCGTATGAAAATCTTCAGGTGCTACGGGAATTAAGTGATAACCTCTGATGAGATCTATCTTTGTGGAGATAGTGAATCCATTTAGAAGTATAAAGCAGTTTTAAATGTGGGGTATCGGATATATCAATCAGGTTCTGTGATCATATTTAACCGTTCCCCACACAGTCTCCAATCTTAGTCTTTCTTCTTTACTATATGTAATGACAATGTTCGACAGATTCCTAATTCCACCATATGCTGAAATTCAGTGAATTCTGCTTTGTGAAGCACCGAATCTATAATAGACGTGGTCATGATACTAGAAGATGTCACGAAGGTAGCATACCACAGCTATTGTCGATCGTGAACTTTATTCTTAGGCCGATATCTACTTGGAGTAATTTTGTTCCGTAGCTATTAACTTTTGAGCCATTGGCAGCTGATATTAATAGATCAAATTTGTGAATATAATTCAAAATTAACTTCGATGTCCGGTTGAGAGGGAACACTGAAAGGTCGGCTCCTGTGTCTATAACGGATGTCAAGTTATTCGCCTTATCGAAAATGAAGAGTTGACACGAGATGTTTGGTAATGTGATCTTCGCCAAATCTAACGCTTTCTCTATTCGTTTTTTTTTATTTTGTGGATCACCGATGTAGATTGCTCGAATCTACATGGAGATCGGCACTTCTTTGCGGCATCACCATAAACTTGATCGAATCGATTATTGTTATGGAATCTAGATTAGGAGTTCGAACGTGGTAATGGGTCTGAACTTACACGAGAGCGGGAACGAAACGTCTTTAAGGAAGTTTGGGCTGCCAAAGCAATGCGTAGTGGGCGAAGAACTCGTTGTAACCATATTCTTCGGATGACACGGTTGCCTATCTTCTGATGGCTCTTATTTTTCTATAATGGAGTTCTTTAGTAATTCGTATGTTTGGGTCTGCATAATTTTAGAAAAACGACTTAAAAATAACTTAAAGCAGTAGGGTTAGTTATATGATAATAGTTAAAAAAAATTGGTTCATTAAGCAAGTCAGAAACGATAATTAATCCAAATTTGACCCTATAGTTCCTCGACTTCAAATCGGAATTTTGAAAAATTCAATGTAAACAAAATTTATTAAAATTAAAATAAATGTAAAAAAGTTTTTTGTAAATTTAAAAGATTGGTTTCGTAAAAAATATTTTAATTATAGTATTTAGTAGCATGCTTGACTTAAATGTTAAGCCGAAATTGATTTTAAGCGGGCACCACTACTATTAATAAATTATCTGTGATTCATGATTCTTGACGAGACAACAGCAGACAAGCCATATAATAATAAGACAATTTACAATTTTTTTTTTTTAACTTTTCGTTATGTTGTCTTAAGACGACAATTAATTGTGCACGATCTTATTTTGATTCCTTTTAGATATGTACATAATATAATCATTATCATTACGATTATTATATATTTATATATTATATATATATATATATATATATATATATATATATATATATATATATATATATATATATATATATATATATATATATAAATTATTGGTTTTTTCATGTTGCGTTCGTAAAATAAATAAAAAATTGGAGAAAATTCAAGGAATATAACATTCTTGTATTATTATTATTGTTATTATCGAAAATAACAACAAAATTACTAAAATTATAAATAAAACAAACTTTTGCCTTTGTAACCGTGAGTTACAGTGTGATACATCTGTTAAATAAAAAAAAACTACAGAAATAATAATAAATAAAAAACATTTTTCTAAAAACTCCTAGCTAGGTAGTGTACAAAAGAATACGAAATAACATAAAAAATAAAAGCACGATCCCGGAAGAATTTATGTTAGAATTGAGATTTGACGATTTGATCTAAAAAAAAAAATTTTGCCTAAGAATTTATTTCGACTTTTCTTTCTATACAAACTCGTATACATAATTTTCAATTCATAGTCTAAGCTAAATAAATTGATACTACTCGTCATATTGGTGGTCCCCTAAACTCAAATCATGTTAAAGAACACAAAATATTCTGCACTAACAAGTCCCAACTATTTAATATATCATAATTTTCTTAAGTAAATAAAAATTGATGTCGATAACCCATGCCGGATAATAAATTTAACAGTCACCATACCATAATTCATATACACACATAAATATTCCTCGTACTTAATATGTTTTAAAATATGTATATATTCCTTTCTTTCAAGAAAAAAAAACTATTATTTATTGAATAATTTAACTTCTATCAAGAATATGACCCACAAGTCCATTTATCTATCACCAACGAGACAACATACACAACACACAATTTGATGTACAAATAATATAACAACAGATTTTAAGTTTTATGTTTGTAAAATTATAAAAAAAAAAAACTTTATAAAAGCAAGATAATCAAAAACTAAATGTGTACAGTGGAGGAACTATTTATATTTATGGATGTACCTAAATACAAATCACACCAATTCGGTAATATAATATAAACGATTGAAATCGATAAATTTAGGTTCATATAATTAATTTTAAAAATCGATTTATAATATTTTCTTTGCAATAAGTTCCACAACTAAAAGCTATAAAGCCCTAATTGGTTTAAAAAGATATGAAATTTGTAAATTTTAAACTTTATTCAATGTAAAATACAAAAAGTTTAAATAAAACATAAGTTCCACAATTTATGATACAAAGCATAGTATTTAGTGTCGAGATGTAACTTAAAAAGTTACTTTTCAGATTTTCATAAGATGAGAAACTATTCTAAAACAACGTCAATATAATACTAACCGTTTAAGCTATCGAGCCTAATATTTTCATACAGAAAATTGAACATACGTTCCACACATTATTTTAAATTTAAAACTTAAACTTAAATATACTTTACAAATATTAAATTTAAAATTATTATATATAATTTTTTTTAACTATTTTGATAGATTCCACAACGTTTCCCAATTTGAAATGAAATACCAAACAACGCGATTAAAGTTGTATTACACGTACTATGGGTTCATTAGATTTTCCACCGAACTTCAATACATTTTAATTAAAATTTAACACATGTTCCACATTTATTTTAAATGGGAAAAATTTGTTTCCTAACATCAAATATTTAAATATTTCATTTCTATCAGCTTCTAACAGATTCCGCATCTTTTTCCAATAAATAATAATTATGCAACGTATAGCTTTTTAAACAACAACCATCATTGTTTGGCTATCAAGTTTCTTGGAGAGATACGAGTTTTAATTACGAGTTCCTTGTCCAATAACGTAAACGGTGATCCAGTAAAATTTTAGCAGTATTAATATATACTCTTCCTGAAATTTTTCGTTAGTGTTTTTGTAGGGATCTAAAAAAATATTTAATGGAAAAGCGATCGAACAATTAAATACATATGTTCCACAGCACTTCTTAATCTATTTGTGTATATTATTATCTTAGTGCAAAGCAAACATTTTATTTTTAACTCGTATATTCTTTTTATTTCTTTTTTTCTTATACTATATTGAACAAATGTTCCACAAATTATTGTTTTAATCTAATATACGAGTATAACATTTTTAAAAACTACTAGAGTTAATAGGATTGTTACTACAAAAATACGCTTTGTAGGTTCCGCTACGATTTTCAACAAGAAAATTAAATTAATTGCCATTGATGTTTCACTATTTGCAGTTTTTGTTAACTATTACAAAACTAAAAATATAAGTAAAACAATTTATTTTAAACCGAATTTATAATTATATAATAATATAGTAATATAATAATATAATAATATAATAATATAATAATATAATAATATAATAATATAATAATATAATAATATAATAATATAATAATATAATAATATAATAATATAATAATATAATAATATAATAATATAATAATATAATAATATAATAATATAATAATATAATAATATAATAATATAATAATATAATAATATAATAATATAATAATATAATAATATAATAATATAATAATATAATAATATAATAATATAATAATATAATAATATAATAATATAATAATATAATAATATAATAATATAATAATATAATAATATAATAATATAATAATATAATAATATAATAATATAATAATATAATAATATAATAATATAATAATATAATAATATAATAATATAATAATATAATAATATAATAATATAATAATATAATAATATAATAATATAATAATATAATAATATAATAATATAATAATATAATAATATAATAATATAATAATATAATAATATAATAATATAATAATATAATAATATAATAATATAATAATATAATAATATAATAATATAATAATATAATAATATAATAATATAATAATATAATAATATAATAATATAATAATATAATAATATAATAATATAATAATATAATAATATAATAATATAATAATATAATAATATAATAATATAATAATATAATAATATAATAATATAATAATATAATAATATAATAATATAATAATATAATAATATAATAATATAATAATATAATAATATAATAATATAATAATATAATAATATAATAATATAATAATATAATAATATAATAATATAATAATATAATAATATAATAATATAATAATATAATAATATAATAATATAATAATATAATAATATAATAATATAATAATATAATAATATAATAATATAATAATATAATAATATAATAATATAATAATATAATAATATAATAATATAATAATATAATAATATAATAATATAATAATATAATAATATAATAATATAATAATATAATAATATAATAATATAATAATATAATAATATAATAATATAATAATATAATAATATAATAATATAATAATATAATAATATAATAATATAATAATATAATAATATAATAATATAATAATATAATGATATAATAATATAATAATATAAGAATATAAGAATATAAGAATATAAGAATATAAGAATATCAGAATATAATAATATAAGAATATAAGAATATAATAATATAAGAATATAATATATTATAATAATATAACAATATTATAATATATTATAATATTATAATATTATTATAAAATTCGGATATTATACAAATTACAAGAATTAAAAAAAAATGTCAACACCAAAATCAAATGAAACAACTGTTAAACTGTCAAAAATAATTGAAATACATTTCAATCTACACAAAACTCTAAAATGTATATACATTTTATTAAAAAAATTGATTTAACACTAAAATCAAATAAACAACCGTTTTAAAAGCATACCATACATGCAGGAAATGACCGTTTTAAATTACAAAAAAATGCTAATATATGCATTTTGGTCTAGTGTTATCAATGATCATGATGCCGAAACATTTTTGCATTTCACTCAATTAAAAAGAGCTTATTGATGTAGTAAAATGATTGAACAATGAGTTCAGGTTATATATCGCACTTGGTATTGTCTTCCTTGTTCTCGATTTCACAGTCAATCTAAATAAACGATTCAAATCTGTTAACCTACAAACCTTACATATTTATTCATTGACGCCAACTTCAGTCCTTGATGACAATAAATATCAAAACCAATTAAAAATTAAATTAAAATAAAATCGTCGACCTGCACACCACACATACAATTTTAGAGGTAATAATTTACTAAGAAATCTAGAATATTTTTTTCTTAAATGCACAACAAGAACGTTACATTGTCGGTATAAAATACGATTATAGTAATAATATAGTTAAGAATAAAACAACAAAAAGGGGTTATTTTATTTTTATTAAATTAAAAAATAAAAAAAACTTAAAAAAAAAACTAGATCGTTTTAGAAGATACGGATGTCCGCGGATATGATATATGATTTCGTTATTTCAAAAAAATAAAAATAAAAATACATAACCATGGCGCTCTTTTAACCACACTGTATCACGTTTTTTAAGTTGTTCAACGTTTAAATAGATTTCAAAAAATAGATATTATAAACAACACAAAATACAAAAACAACTTTTTTTTTTTTTTTTAAATAATAAAAATAAAAAAAAATAGTTTTAAAACTGCAATATATAATATTATATAAAAAAAAATTATTTATTTATTTAGTTTTACATGAAATTGTAATATATCAAAAAAATTTATTGTTATTATTTTTAAATTATGTTATTTTAATTTTATTTTGAAAGCTAATAATAATCATAATAATAATATTGTTATGTATTGTTTAAACATAAATTATTATAAGGTTATGGTTTTTATGTTTGTTTTATTTTAATAATATAATTATAATATTATTTTTGAATTTTTTTTTTTAATCGACGAATATACATTGTCAGGATTGCAATGGCAGTGGTGCACTAAAAAAGTTTTAGCAATTTACAATTTGAAAAGTTGTCCAAAGTTTTTTGTCATATTGGAAAATTACTAATTTAAAAAAAAATTTAAAATTGTAATAAACAGTCTTTCAATATGTTCCGAGACTAACCCAGAGATGGCGACTTTAATAAACGAAGCAACCAATCATTCTGATCACTTCTTTATTATCGATCTTTATGGAGGTTAGGCCTTCTCTTCATTTTGTTCGTGGTTATAACGGTGTTAAGTTTTCAATTTGCCATCGTTTGCAAAAATGTTAAGGTAGTTGATGCACCATTTGCAAAAAATGTCAAGCTAGTTGATGCACCTTGTCAGATAAGATCGCTTAAGATCAGTAATGTCGTTCTACAGGAGCCTTCGTCGCTTCATGACTGCACGATATAGAAGTGCGTTGGCGTAGAACAGCTCGGTTTAAATTTTAGAATACTTTTAATTTCGTCGGTTAAAGAACTCAACTCCTCAAACGCTAGAACAGGTTTATAGATGATATTTGGCCGATTTTATCCCAGATTCCCGAATGCCTCCAAAGAAAAAGAATAAAATGCCAAGAAATGAATTGTAAGTAAATAATCACATGATTAATTTTTGACAGTTTCTTATAATGAATTGTTAGCTCCTATAAAGCTGCTCCTATTATTACTATAAATTTCTCGGCAAACTTCTATTTTTGCTGTAAACCGTTTAGCGCGCATAGAAAAGCATCGATGGTCATATCACCGATTACTTTCAAATGAACTGCCTAAGTTCAATATGATTTTTGATATCGGCATCTTCGCAGGTGTATTATTAAAGTACAACAACCTTCCGAAATGGGCGTATTGGCTCGACTCTGGAGCGTATCAGGCTGCCCATTAATTGATGTTATATTTTAGCCAATAAACGAATAAAAATATTACTTAAACCAATAGTTTTGCCTAGCAATCGTTAGCGTTAGGGATGGCGTTAGAAATGCTTGTTGGAAAACGATGCATCGGAATTTATCACCGACACAAATAATACCAAGGTTATCGACGATGGAATTTAAGGACTTTAGACGGCTAGTTTTATTGATTTGCTTTAGGATTATAATTTAATGATTTCTTCTCCATAATATTTTAACTGCTTATGCTGGCTTACGTTATACAGTGCCTGGAACAATTCGTTTCCTTGTAAATAAACTCCACAGTAGCTATCGATCCAAGAGGATTGAAGAGACAACTGGCTTCAGAAACGACTAGTCCTTTAGTAAATGATTTATTGTTTGGTAATTCTAATGAAAACCTGAATTGGTCAATAATTGGATTCCAGTTAATACCATAAGTATTTTAACTAATTTTTATGTTATCTATCGAATCTGAATTATCGGCGCGAAGAACTTTTTTTGAGTTACACATCCACTTTCGGAGGCTGAATCCATGAATTGAGAACACTTTACTTATATTCCCTTTCAGTTCTAAGACTTCAGATTAAGTGTTAATATACTAATTTTTGGAAAATTTGGGTCCTCATCGACTATTCGTACCTGTCGATACAACTTTTGCACGTCTGCAGCGACAACGAATTGATGTTCTCTCGTAATCTTTGTATTATTAAATATAGAGTTGCTTGTTCTGTTGGTCCAATCGCCAATCAGTCATTCAGTGGTATTCCAGAAGTTAAGTTGAATTTGTTGGCTTTAATACTCCAATTTTCATTAAATTCCTGATCTCGTGGGTAAATAAAACTCAGTAGTGTCGACATCGTCGCGTTTAGAGCCATAAATCATGCGCATGGTTCTTCTCTCGAATATCATACTCATACACATCCGTCAGAGTCCAACTCTCACACTCATACATGGCAACGGATCTGATCAACACCTTGTACAACTTCAGCTTCTCGGAATTTGCAAGGTATTTTGACTATAGCAGTGTGCCATACAAAGCACGGGTAGCAGCGACAAGACTCGCTTTAGTATCACCTCCCACACAGTTATCGTGAATGACAAAGGACCCGAGGTATCGGGTCCTTTGTCATTCACCTTTGGTTATCGGGTCCTTTTTCAAACTTGATCACTTGAATGATCATATATTTTATTTTTGACTCAGTGATTTTGGGCCCAAAGGAAGCTGAGAATCGTACGCTTGTTGGAAATCCAAGAACACTTTATGTACAACACAAGACTGCGATAAAACTTGATCGTGACTGACCTATTCGGATGAAATCCTTCGAAATAGGAGGTATTTCGGAGTTGGTAGTATCTACAATTTCTGTATCAAGGTCAATATAGGATTTTTCTGCCCATAATGACCTTGATTTTTTGTCCAGTTTTTTAACAGAAAAATCAACCATGGATCTCTTTTTTCAGCACATAATTCACCTAAAACTCTTGTAATTGTATTTTGCTCGACAAAAGTTCGCACGTAGGAATTAATAATGTGCCGCTTCCTATCCTATCGTTCCTTTCGCTTACTTAATGCACCGATGTAATTTGCTTTAGATATGCTAATATGCTTTATTAAGACTGATGCTTCGCACTGTAAATATCTTTAAACGAATGCAACTCCGTATGATCTCCTGAGAAAAATGGTATGTTGGTTTTTGTCAGTTGAACTTGAGCGTGATGGGTTTGTGGTTTCATAAATGACATTTCCGGTGATGCATTCCCTGCCGCCATTGATTTAGAACAAATCCTCGTGTTAGTTTTGTTATAGTTTCATAATAGCTTTCTTCATACACGTTGTCAGTGTAATCATTATGACCCAATAAAAATATGTTACCTTCAATTACCGGGAATTTTGCCAGCATAAACGTGATCGAAAATTCTCGATTGTTGTGTCATCATCAGTCACTTTTCGTCAATTTAGAATAGCACGATCGTTGTTTCTTAAGCGCATCTAACTCACGATCAGCCATTTAAACTGATAAATTACACTGTTTGCACTCTCAGTAGTTGAACAACACAATGTACGGCTGGGTTGTTCAATGATGGAATGATGAGGTCACGACTTCCTGATGATTAGTTCGACATGCTAAATCTAATGGACAAAGTAGATGCTCAATGTGGCAAGCGATGAAATTTGTTGCTCAAAAGACAAGCTTATTATAATCGCAAAATGCCGAAAATGCGACTTGACAGACCAATATTGGAGTAAACCACTTTACCGATGAAATTTTTACCAAATCGTTAGGCTAAGTGATTTATGCTTTTCCATAGTTAAATTATTAAAAAAATCACAGTTAAAAAAATCTGCCTTTATTTATATCAATAGATTAAAAATATACATACGTACTTAATCTTAATGAGTATTTAGCTCTGGTAACACTTTTGGTATAAGCACTAAATTTGGAAGCTTACGTTTCATGTTCGAAAAACCAGATATTCAAACAAATCTGGCTCTTTTTGATTATGAAATTTTACTGGGCCTCTAGGCCCAAAATTTCGTACTATTGATTTATTGAAAATTATGAAGTATTGACGTGCGGAGAGTACTAAAATGTGTGAAGAATACAAAATTTGTATATTTAATGGTATTTACATATGCATTGACAAAAATAATACTAAATTTATGACAGCGATCATATTTTTCTCAATCGCTCAACTAGAATCGATAATGAACGATAGCGATCGATGTCAATAGTAGGGGCTCTGGTATACTTTATATACAGTGTTATAACACATACAAATAAAGTACTAAAGCTAAAGAGTTTTTCTTTATGTTAACTATAGGCTCCAACACTCATTGAGTATGAGTGTTGAAATATATCTTTAATATCTTTAAATATATCTTTAATCCGAAACGTGTACGGCTCACAACAGTAAATAGTAAATATCCTGTTATACGACTCATTATATAATGCCTTGAGTACATTAAAAAATTACACATACCGCATTTTCAAAAATTATTAAACACTAAAATTAAATGAAATAACCGTTCATTTAGAACAATCAATATCGTAACTATTCAAATATATAGAATTTGTTTTATTAGTATAGCTTCCAGAAATTCTCTGTTTGATATGCTGAAAAATCCCAATAACCAAATACCATAAATATATTATGTATGGGAACCGGTCAAAAATGGATATTTTACAATTGGATTTGACGAAACAGGATAATTCAAACTGGATATTTTAAAACGAGATAAAGTATTTCATCCTAATTGGTTAAGAACTCGCCGAGTTCCTTCCTTATTGGCCATATTCCAGAACTTTCGCAAAAAATCATTTTAAAATCCAATTCCTATCCTACATGTAGAATTTCATCATAATCGGTTAAGAACTCACCGAGTTCCTTCCTAACTGGCCATATTCCAGAACTTACCCAAAAAATCATTTTAAAGTCACATTCCCATCCTACATATAGAATTTCTTCATAATCGGTTAAGAACTCATCGAGTTCCTACCTAATTGGCCATATTCTAGAACTTTCCCAAAAAGATTTAAAAAATTTTAATCATTTTAAAATTTCATTTTCATCCTACGTATCGAATTTCATCGAAATCGGTTGAGAACTCGCCGAGTTCCTCCCTAATTGGCCATATTCCAGAACTTTCCTTAAAAATCATTTTAAGTTGTCGAAATTTGTCGAAATATCCTGTTTTGAAATATCCAGTGTTGTACCTTATCCCGTTTTGTACCTTATCTCGTTTTGTCAAATCCTATTTTGAAATATCCAGTTTTAAAAGGTCCAGTTCTGAGCGGTTCCCATTATATATGCACATAAGTATGTCGCTTTGTATAAGAAAGCGACATACTTATGTAAGCGACATACTTATGTAATGTAAGATTTTATTCTCCATGCTTTGGAATCCAAATTGATTATCTGGCATTAAAATGCCGTTTTTCTATAATACTGTGCTTTCTGTTTTCCTAATAACATTTTTTCAAGTAACCTTAAGATTTTAGGGATTATGTTTTTTGACTAATATGGCGAGATTCGATTCTCATCCGTCCCATGAATCATTGTAATTTGCGTTATCGTCCGCATTTAAGGAGTGTACCTAGATTGCATGAAAAGCAAAATCGCATATCGATGGTAAATCGATGGACAAAAGAAAAACTACAAGTACACTATCCAATTAATGTTTCTACTTAATGTGTTCAGAAACATTTGGATGGCTCGATGCGGACACGTTAAAAAATTGTTGTAAGGAGACTTGAAACGATTGGAATAAATAAACTATTAAAATTTCAGGCAGGATATATTTCCATTGTTTACACGGACAAAGAAAAATTTTAATTTGGTAATGAGATAGCCGTTACTCGTACATTTCAGCGGGTAGCAAAGGGGCTAACATGCATGTTATTGAAAATTTAGCATTAATCTATCATTAGTATAGTTTATTCAGCGTTTTCTTTGAAACTTTCAAAATATATACCAATGGTTCTCGATAATGCTGGATTTCATTTTTTTTTTTTTTGGAAGATGTTTTCCAAAAAGATAAATTGATCGGTCCTCGCTTATTAAGACTGAGCCCATTGAACGTGCTTAAAAGTGATGTAAAAAGTGATAAATTCCAAAAAATGTATCTACGAAAGGCAGAAAGCCGATCATCGCAATATGATTGAACTATACTAAGGGTTCTATCACACAGATCGAAAATTATAAAAAATGCAAGAGTACTTCAAATGTGAGAAAACGAATTGTATTGTGCGAAAGTGCAGGGGATATTGCACATTTAATAAATAATTAATTTCATATCTACATACAGATTTATCGCTTGTTAAGTGCTGAACGGATCATACTTTATATATATATATATAATTATATATATATATATATATATATATATATATATATATGTATATATATATATATATATATATATATATATATATATATATATATATATATATATATATATATACATATATCATAGGAATACAATACCAGTTTTGTTCAAAGAAGGTAATCAAATTCAAGAAATATTATACAAAATCATTGCGCGCGTACCGCTTTCTGAAATCAATAAACATAATTCAAAAATTGAATTAAATATTTGATTCCAATCATTACAAATCTCACCGTCACATAACGTGGTTTCATGGAATTTAGACAAAATTATTTAACGTCACGCGAATGCGGCGCTTAAATCAAAACAATTTTATGAAGCCATTCATATTCAAAAGAAATAAATTTCGCGCACTTCAACAAAGATTACAAGTGATCTAAATATTTTAATAAATTATCGTTGAAAAAAATTAGAAATGATTGTATGTATAACATAAAAAATAGAAAATGAATTATGGGTGTAAAAAAACACTTGTCTTAGAGGTGTCAATCATAAAATTGTATACAACACCAACAATAATTATTTTCATCAATATTCCTTTCAATTTATTGATAAATTGAATGTAATTTTGTTGAGATTTTTTTTTTGGGCATCTATTCAAATCTAAATACATACATATAAATCCAAGTACATATTCGTAAAGATGCATCGCATGTATGTTTGGTTATATATACCTACATAAGAAGACGGCAACAATATATAAAAAAATTAATTAAAGAAGAACGTGCGCGATAGAATTTTTGGGTTTTGTATATGAAACATGACACATCATAAATTATTTAAATCTAATACTAATTATCGATGTGTATTAGAGAGAAAAGAACGTTTTTTTTTTCACAAATAAATTATAGGTTTGAAATCAATCAAATCGATAAAATTTAAAGTATTACCTACTGTCAAAAAATCCAGCAACAATTACAATATATGAAACGAATCGATTTTTAAAACTATATCTGATTATAAGCGTTAGAAGGTCCGACTGAATAAACGGGTACGGTAAGATAATTTCAAATTAACGTAATATGCAAAAGTTTTGCGAACTGAATATAAATGAGCTTTACCAATAAAGCAGTGGGCTAAATGCTTTCCTCTATCGTAAAAAGGATATTCCACTGACACGATTACTACATTACTAATTTTAGTGTATTATTATTCCTATTTTTAAATCTGGAAAAGTCGTAGCAATAAAAATTACTGTGACATGGCAATTGTATCTTCGATTCCAAAATTATGGGAGCTATGTGTATCTAATTATTTGTTTTACCGATGTTTCGAAGGCGTTTGATATGTTCTTGAAAGTTGATTCTGGTGTTTCTCAGGTCGCTCACTGTGATCCTGTGTTATTGATTATATTCACCGATAAAATTGTTTGCTCATATAGTTACTGTGTATTATATGAATTTAAAAATTTGTGTGCTTTTAGCACTACACTAAGTCATCTTTTCTATAGTGAGGGTTAAGGTGTTGGCTTAAACGCGCCATGGTCCTGAGTTCGATGCTTGCCGCTGACCTCAACTCCGTGAACTATTGTAAAATTGTTCTTGGTCTAAAAATCTTGGAAAAAGTTTCAGTATAGGGTAATTTTTGGCAAGTAATACTGTTGTTTTTTGACCTTAATGTATTTATCATAAAAGCTCCGATATATACCAAATCAGTACTAAAAAGGTATAGCAATGTTAACAATTTGCAGTCAAATCTGGTAACAGATATAGAAGAGCTTTTCATATAAAAAGTTTAATGTACTTAAAATGGTTTATATGCTTTTAAATCTTGTAAATTGTGAATTGTGAAAGCTTTTCATTACCATTATTTGCTATTAAATTATCAATATTCTTAATATATATTTACATATTTAACGAATCGATAAAGCAGAACTTTAAAAACAACTTACTAAAATTGTATGTTCACTTTTTGTTAAAAAGTTCGGGGTTTTAAAGTACAGCTTTTCATATGACATCAAAAGCTGAACTTTAAGCAACAATTAAAACTGGAAAAGGCATTGTACCAAAATAAATTATAATTATAATTATAATTATAATTATTAATTATAATTATTATAATTAATTATAATTATAAAATAAACCTAGAATGTTTTCAGAATATTTTAAAAAGAGCATTTATAATAAAGCTTTGTAAGTGATGTCACACTTAATTTATTGTAAATCGTATATTTTAAAATAAAATTTTAGTAATTAAATATTGATAAAAAGTTATGTCTCAAAAGATAAATAGTCAAAAAATTAACCACTGGATACCACCAAAGCTTTTTGAGCTTTTTAAATATCTCATTTTTAAATGTTTTCAAAAGTTTTTAACATTTTATTTATAATAAGGTTAGTTTCCAAAAAATGTAAATTTATCATAATGTAAACAAAGCTTGTAGTAATAAATAAATGAGCTTGACACCTGTTTAAAAGCTTTGATTGTATTATTATACCAAATGACGAAATGACTTCCTAAAAAATTTAAAAATTCCTACATTTCCGATAATTAATAAAAGAGCTTTTCCATGGAAAGATGGATTGAAGAGCTTTTTCAAAAAAGTTTAAAAGTCAATTACTCTTGTAGTAATTAACAAAAAAATAAAAACATGGAAACTATTTCATATAAAAGCTCAGGTTAAAAAGCATTTATCATTTAACAAGTTAACTTTTGCGATACTACAAAGCTTTTACTTCCTTTCACATCAATATTTTATTTTAAAAGTTAAAATATTTGTAAAATTAAATAGGAATCTTTTAATACTAGCCTCTTAATAAGTAATGAACACAATGTGAGAAATTTGTTTAGACAAAATGACTTGTGATCTTTTAATCCAATCAAGTTTAGTTAAATCCATTATAAAATGTTCAATCAGATTCGGACTGTCAACTAAAGTTACTTTAAACGCCTGACGACGTATTTCTTCTAACGGCCCTTCACTATTAGTTTTTGGTGTTGGTCATTTATCCTTTTCCAAACGTAACCGATTAGGTCCTTTTCTTTAAAGATCGAAGTCTTTTCGAATTCGGTTATTAATTCTCGAATCTGTTTATCCAATAGTTTGGTCAATTTGTAGTGTTGGGTTTTTTTTAATGAAAAAAATTAGCTTGATAAGTAAAACTGAGTATACACTTCAGCAGAATATGCTCTTCCACTAACATCAAAAAATTCGTGGAGCTCAACATTTGAAATTTGAATACTTCATATCAATCTTGGCAAACTTAAGATGTGAACAGCTTTTAAACTTCCATGTATAGATTCCTCGCACAAGAAGATCTTCCTTCAATGATTTTTCCAAATCTAACTTGGCTATCCAAAGGTATTGCAAGTATATTTTGACCTGAATAACAATGGAACGCAACAAACTTAATAGAAAATGATTTCTTCGTTTCTAATACTTGGATAGAATAAAAATTATCTTCTGCTGAGTTTCACTTCAATCCCAACACTTCCGATGTGTTCATTTAATCCCACGGTTAACAGTATTAACGATACACTGTTTGTCGTCTTAGATGATGCATTGAACATAATATGCTGCATAGAGGGTGTCCATTCCATGCTTTAGAATTCCATGATGATGCAGGTACACTCCAAAACTATCGCTTTCCTCTGGTTTAACTTCCAGTTGCGCCCATTGCTCTTTACTTTCTTCATCTAATTTGTTTAAAAACTGTAGATAAGCCATGGATCTTTGGAATCACCATCTATTCGTAAAGCCTTTAACCCCCATTGGAGGTCTCTAGTAATCTTTGATATTTGCGCTGGTTGTTGTACTGATTGATCGTAGCTCGATAAATATTCGAATGAACGAAGTAGGCGTGTATCTTTATGTCTCGCAACGCAGTCGTAGTTTTTGCAATGCATCGATATGATTTGCTTCGGTTAGTTGCAACTCGTAGAAAACACCTAAGATATTAAAACTTTTGCATAGCAGACAATGAATGTGAATAATGTATAGTAGCCACATACAAATCATAAAAAGATTGCCATTTTTACGTTTCCACTTCGGTCGGATTTGTACTGCTGGTTTTAAATTCACAAATCAAGCGAATTAAATGATTAATATGCTCTAAAACCAGAACACTTTCTAATTGGAAGACCACTGATTTTACTTCCTAAGTCGGACAAAACCATTATAAGCGTCGCTGCGTTCAAAAATACTTAAGGTTTTTGAAAAATATGGTATAAGAAATGTTTAACCTGTTTACAGAAAATGTCCAAATGGACAGTATCTTGACAAACTACGAGTTCGGGCAGTTAGGAAAAAAAAATGGTCATCAACAAAAATGGGTATAGGAAGGATAATAGATAGGTACTAACCAACGGTCAGATGGTCTAATTAGAGCTTTTTTTATATTTTATTTTATGCAATCTTAAAGCCAACTAAATGGCATAGACGATGGTTCGGGTGTGTTCATTGTAATCATTAATCGAAACCAAGTGATGGAAAATTCCTCCTCCTTTTGGATTCGAATTGGGTACCTCCTAATCTAAACACCGCAGCTTTAATTACTTCGCTAATTCCTTGGTAACTAAAGTTGTTGAGGCTTTAAGAGAGAAACGAAGAAGACTACAAAGAAAGAAGACCGAAGGTTTGAAACTAAAAGGTTACCCTTACCAAGATCGTCTCCACACCTCTACCGATTGGCTTACTACCTTTCAATATTACAAAGTTCTAAAGTGAAACAGACATATATACATTGAATCCATTACCACCTACTTTGCAGAATGCAAGTTTCAAGGGCTGCTTAGATAGGATAAATAGATGTTGTACTTAACCACCTTACAAATTTTGGTTTCATTGAAATATCAAGCCATAGATAAATTCAAGATATCAGTGATTTTGCTACATCGAAATGTGAACATTTTCAATGCTGCAATAAAAGCAATTGTGGTTAAATCACTTACGATTTCTAAGTGGATTTCTAAAATGATTTTTGCAGTGTTAATATACATGGCGAAATCCAATCCAAAGGGTTAAAAAGACGAAAAATATCAGCAAATATGTACTTTTTATTTAGTTTTTATCACAGGACGTGTAGAAATGTTGTACTCAAACTCGTCGGTATGGGATTCCAAGAAATGCCAAGAGTTTTTAATAAACCATCGTCCTAAATACCAAGTGGTGATTTTGTTTCATGAAGTTTATTTGGAATTGATAATAACCTCGGAATCGTTTGATGACCATTTCCGGAGCTCAAAACCACCAGAAGGTCAATTAATTCTCCTTGTAGCTTTTCCGCCAACTCGATAGAATCAACACCAGACAAAACATCATCAACATACATCTCATGCTGAACACTTTTAGATGCCAGTGGAAATCTTTTTTTTTTTCGTCGAAAGCTAACTGCATTATTTTAACCGAAAATGACATATTGGTTTATAAGGGTTTGAACGCCAAACGATACGTTGAACATCCGTATCTTCATTGTTCACCCGAATCTGCATGTACATCTGTTTGATATCTGCCGGAAATGCAATATTATATGTGCGCCAAGTCATTAATATAGCAAAAGGTCGATTTGTATAGTGGGCCACCATTAATGTTTGCTTTAGTGAAATGTCATCACGTTCGAGAGACATAAAACCGCTAGTCTTTTAGTGGTAGTGCTGCTCTGCTTAAAGACGGCAAGGTAGGACATGTAAAACGCACGATTAATATTAGTAAATGGATCTATGATGACTTCCATGCGTCAATGATGTTGCTGATCGCAGTAATCTGTTGTGAATTTTCATTCTTCCAAAAATGCCTTTCTGACAAAAGTAGTGTAACAATTGCTTCGTTTTGTGAAGTGCCGTAAGTACCTTCATCTGGTCTAGAATGAATAAACGGAAGATTAACAATTTAATTACATTTGATGATCTGTGCGTAATTGAATAGAACGTTCCACACTTCAACTCATCTTATGAATTGGTCGTTAATTCGTATATTTCCCAAAATTATTTCAACCGTTCGGAAATGTCACAGCATGAAAAAAAAATTTTAATTGCAGATAAACTTTTGGTAACTTGTAAAATTCTCCCAATTCAACTCAGTTTGTATATTGTGGGCTCTGGGTGATCCGTTCTTACTTTAAATAAGACCACCTAGTGATAAATCACAAAAAAGATCTGAACCAATCAACAGGTCGACAGCGCCTGGTTTATAGTAGAATGGATCGGCTATAATCGTAGATTTGTTATGTGAAGCCATGTTGAGGTAGACACCTTTTTCGAGGAAAGTCAAGCAGTAATAGTCGTAAGCACCAGCGCGCTAGTTGATAATTTGAAATCCGCGACTGTTATGGATTGGATATCCAGCTTTACTGTAGAATGAAGACTGAACCTTAACTAGTGCTGTTTCTAAAAGAATGAGTTTATCAGTAGATGCAACATAAGCACTGACTAGTTCGGGTCTAGTGGCAGTAGAGTGATGGGGTGTGGTTTCAGCCTGGTTATCTTGAACATATGCATTTAAGGGATGTCGTGAACCAACGAATGATGTCGTTAATTGCATTGAACGGTATGATGAAATCATTAACAAATTCTCCTCATTTGTAAAACTTTAAAAAATCATGGTTTACGCCTGAAATTTATAAGCAACTTTGGCATTACAAGGAATTGTAGATCCGAGTATTTTTACTTGAGTAAAGAAGAGCTTTTCGAGACCTTGCAAATTATGTGTCGATTCGAACAAGGCCAATTTTTTGAAGACGACATACGAACAGTACTTCAAAAAGGTATTGTTCATCCTAAATTTAGAATCGCTCTACTAATCCTCCGTGATAAAAATTTTAATAACAAACATGCTGGTCCATCTCTCCTGCTAGCTCTCACACGGCAGGAGTATTGGACTCCAAATAGAAAATACAAGGCTATAGAAATCATTCAAAAATGCATCGTCTGCATTAAATTTAATGCGCAATGCCAGCAACAGTTGATGAGTAGCTTACCAAAAGACGACATACGAACAGTACTTCAAAAAGGTATTGTTCATCCTAAATTTAGAATCGCTCTACTAATCCTCCGTGATAAAAATTTTAATAACAAACATGCTGGTCCATCTCTCCTGCTAGCTCTCACACGGCAGGAGTATTGGACTCCAAATAGAAAATACAAGGCTATAGAAATCATTCAAAAATGCATCGTCTGCATTAAATTTAATGCGCAATGCCAGCAACAGTTGATGAGTAGCTTACCAAATTCACAAGTAGAACTAATTCGCCCTTTAAAAAACTGGCGTGAATTACGCTGGCTCTATTTCAATTCATTTAACAAAAGAAAGAGGGCAATAAACACATAAGGCATCTATATGCTTTTACATATATGCTTATTCATATGTTTGAGTAAAAAAGCTATCCACTTGGAGTTTGTCGGCGATCTAACCGGCATTTCATCGTACCGAATTCTCCACATTTGGAGGGGTTGTGGGAAGCTGCGATTCAAAAAGTACATATTAAGAGGGTTATAGGAGGCCAAATATTAACCCTCGAGGAAACACGTTACTAGCCGAAGAAACTCCTGGAATCTTAAACTCTCGACCATTGTGCGATATAAATGAGACCGAAATCGTTCCAATCATTCCAATCACAGGTCTGGAAAAGAAGGTACATTGAGTATCTCACCTCTCTTCAGCACCGGTTGAAATGGAGAATCGAAATTTCATCTAAATACAAGTCAATGACATAGTATTGATCAAAGACAACAATCTACCAGTCAATCAGTGGTTGCTTGGTAATGTCACCAAAATCCACCCGAGTAGTTACTCTAAAAACTAAACTCATCGAAATCAAAAGGCCAATAATAACATCAATATTCCATTAAAACTCCAATAGGCTCATTCAAAAATAAAATGTTGGGATGCAATCGTTGAATGACCATTGACTGCAGTAAATTCTTTTCCTGCTTAAGATTGGTCCATAACTTTGGTCGGTCTTGATCGAAATTTTAAGCACCACTTATATAGCTTGAATATAATTAATATTCATTGAGTCGACGTCAGTTAAACTAAAATTAATATTTTTCTAGCAATTCTAGCTACTAGTATAGCTATAGTTTATAATTTCCATTAATCAATGGTTTTTATCTTTGTTTCATCTTCAAACTATATACAAGCAAGCATCACTCGCAGCATGATGATAATTTAATAAAATTAAAATTTTTTTATCTTATCTTCTCGTCTCTTATAACTTTACTTAGAATATTATATAAGAAAAAAACCTTGTATAATTAAATATTAATTTCTAAATAAAATCAATTAAATTACTGTAAATACACGTACGAGTTCATATATAACTAAGAGCGATGCGGCGCGGTAAACCATCTTAATATATACGTAAGTATATAAAAGATACTGTAAGGCATTCCCATTTAAAAAATTAAAAAATTTAAAAAAAAATTTAATTCTTCTTAAGCCTGTTTAATTTTAATTGTATTTTATTTAACTTTTCTTAAATATCATCTTATAATCTACATAGTCATTGTCATCAATAATAAAAATATACATTATGACTGTAGAATTTTTTTTTTTTTTTTTTATAATTTTAATTTGACTTAATTTAATTTACTATTTATATTTTTATTTAATTGCTCACAATGTAAAATAATTACATTTAATTTTTTTTTTTAAATGTTTTGAAAGTGTTAGTCGAGTGATAGAGTTATAGAAAAACTTTAAAACTCCGTTAGCAAAAAAGTACACTAAGCAACTTAAGTTCTTTTTGTTAAATGAATAAGTGATATAATGTTTAGTTCAAATTTTGGTAAACAATTTCTCAAAATTAAATGTTAATATTCAGGTTTGGAGGTTAAAATCACTGGTTTATAGGTGACAAACCAAATGTCAAACAATCTTTTGTTTATAATTTTGTCACAGATAACTATACCAGATAGACATCTTGTGTGACAAAAATTTATACAAGTAATTTTATACTACGCAAATTAATGCAAATAACATCTAACCAAACGAAAAATAGATGTACAGATAAAAACGCGTATTTTCATCCTTTTCTTTTTTTTTCCACACGATTATTTTATTTTATAAAAATAAAACAAAAATTTTTTTGTTTTTCGTATAAATATTTTGGTTTTGTTTTTTGTTTTATTTTTTTATACAATCAAATTGTCGTGCGCAAAAAAAATGAAAAGGACGAAAATATAATACAAGATGGTTATCTGTTATTATCTGTGATTTTGTCTTAGGCATAAAATAAAATTCAGGATTATCGTTTTAAAATTCATTCATTAAATTTAGTTGAATAACTTGTACAGTGAATGTTTGACTGCGCATTTCTTGTGATGTCCTTGACATTTAACAATACCTGCAAATTGTAAGAATTTATCAAGCATGTTGGACCGTTCCACCATTATCTAAAGTCTTGCAGTTTTTTTTCACCTTTAAAGAAAAGGTTGGTTTCTTTAAAGAAGTTGTTGCAGGTTACACCAGTTTCACCTTTAAAGCCTATTTGATAGTTAAAATGAGCCTGATTAATAATAATGCTCCATAGAGCTCTAAACGACGAATAGAAACTTATTTAATTAAGACCACCTTAGTGTTTGCTGTCAAGAGCTTAATGACACAATCGCCATTCTGGTTTGCTTAATGTTGGTTGTGTGGTTTAGGTTTACTTTAAATTGAAAACAATCGGTTTTATGATTCCAATATAGCCCTAAAACACTTTACAGTGGATGATTCTTCTATTTCTAACACGTTTGATTCTTTTAATTATTTAATGGGTACCGATTTAAATTTTCATTAATAGATAACCATTTACAATATCCATCGAACATAACTTTTAGTTTTGTGGTGAGGCTCCAACTTTTGAGAACGCCATGATGGGGTAGGCAATAGCAACACAGTCTTAGTCGGTCAGATTCAGACATGAAATATTTATACAGTTGATTCTATTTCCCAGAACTTGTATAATAAAGGTTCAATGTTGTTTTCTGGATCGCGCACACTGACGTTTTGTCTTGCTGGATTTCCTTTAGGTCTATCTACAACTACCCATCCTAATATTGTTTGTTGCGTGATCCTAATATTGTTTGTTGCCTAATATTGTTTGTTGCAGACAGAAGTTCTAAAAAGGTATCTGAGGCTGTTTCTTGTTGTATTCGAATTGCACTTATAGACGTAATGGTTGTGATTCAGGGAATTAAAACACCTTCCATTTTTCTTTAGTAAACATTTCCTCTCTAAAAGAATTTTTTAAATTTTGAGCACTCGAATATGTGTTGCTCTGCCGGACACACTAAGCATTGTTGAACTTGGCACCAGAAACAACAATATTTTCAATAATAGGTCTATTTGGAGTGACTTGCTGATGAGAACGCCTATTTTGACCTTTTAGCGATTCAAGTGCCTCGGCTCTTTTGGTTAGAAAAACATATTGATGGTTGGAATATTGACATTGGCCGAAACCTGTGTTCAAAAACTGATACTTTCGTCATATTCATAAACCACAAAATAATAAATACATAAATGCATAATTCTTTTATCGTAACGTTTGCGTAATTTCCGTAATGCTTCTATATAGTTGGCTTTAGTAATCCGGAGGCTTGTTCCTTTGTTCCTCAAATGGTTCAACAAATTTATCGAAAATTTTCGATTGAGTTACATTTGATTTCATATTCGACGTATTCGTCTCGAAATAGTGTTAAATTGTTTTTTAACATTGCTATAAGTGGTGCCGAAATTGAAATATTTAGGTGAGACGTGCTGTGAGCTAACGATAGATTTGACACGAAATTAAATGTACAGTCCATAAATTTTGCCAGTGGAATTAAAAACGAGTTCATCTATTTTGAGACGTGATTTGCTTTACCATCATTATACCATAGATAAACAAAAATAGATTTCTCATTTGATGTAATCGTTATTTTTGAATATTTTTTTTTATTTTACACCTATACAAGCGTTTTTCTATGGTATTTTGTTTTTTTTTTATATTTTATACTATCGAATAATGTAAAATTACAAATACAACGATGGGATTGGAAATATCAGTAGTTAGGTTTTCATTTAAATTGCGCAAATGAGAAATCTATATATTTATCTATGGTTATACTATCGAGGACGAGTTTGCAACTCAAAAAAGTAAAATATAAATAAATAATTTTGTGAATAAGCTAAACAGGCCATTTCGTTGTAGGTTTTTTTCACAACTACTGCTTAACCTCGTTGCCAATTTTTAAAACATTTGCACTGGCATGTCAGTCGTTTAATTTCCTTTAATTTAAGTGGTCACAACCTATATGTAGTTTAGATGTCTTTTATACCTGGCAAAGTTGAATTGATTGATTGAGGAAAATATACCTTCAATACTAATTAGACTTTAATCTACATAAAATATGTTTTTCCTTTAAACATCTTCCAAGGCAGCGTGTTGGTTTTGGACTAAATTATTTGGCGGAAGTTCCATACAAATAGATTAGATTCAAATTTTTAAGAAGCATTATCTAAAGAAATCAAAATGATTAAAAGTGTAATTTATGCCATCAAACGAAGTCACCGAAACCTGTTCTATATATCATGCTAAATACAAATATTTAACAAAAAAGATTTTAAAAAAAATTATAATATTATTGACAGTATGTTACGATTGTGTGTGTGTTCATTTATTTGCTAGATAGTTTAATAAATAATAGTATTTTTAGTACCAAAACTAATACAAATATTACTTTTTTTCTAATTTCAGAATGGTTTTAATATTAAATGGAGTGATGCAGGATGATGCACCACTGGACACATCATCACTATTTTTACAACATCCCGTTTATAGAGATTATGCCAATCATTTATTATCGATTCCAACAAAAACAGTCGGCCCCGTAGGTTTATTATATGTGCATCAACGTGAAATGTCTGCAGTAGCGCCACACGATAAAAGTGTAACAATAATAGGATCAGATGATGCGACCACATGTATAATTGTTGTATTAAGACATTCAGGTGAATATATATAGATTTAAAATCGATAATTTCGAAACCCGAAATCATACATCCGATTTGTGTGTCATTTATATAGGTTCCGGTGCTGTAGCTTTAGCACATTTAGATGGTAATGGCATTGACGAGGCTGTATCAAATATGGTAGCACGTGTACAAGAATTAGCTTTGGGTTATCCAGAGGGTAGAATTGAATTACAATTAATTGGTGGATATAGGGATCAAGCTGGATTTGGCGAAGATCTTTTTTATAATATAATGCGTGAGTACCTATATATTTTTTTGATTGATTATCTCCCAAGATACATAAGACTTTTTTTTTAACTTACATACATCTTAATAATGTAAAGTAATACGATGACCATCGAACTGTGTATAAGGGGATACAAATATATGAAAATAAAATCTTAATCTTATATATATAAATATTTTAAAAATTCATACAAGGGTTTAAGGAGCTGAGGTGGGCAAAAGGTGATATATTAGATTTTTGTTTATTATTTTCCAGTTTTTTTTTTGGAAAATAGATTAGACTTTTAAAACTTTAAGAATATATATTTATATTTACTGGTTGTTTTGAGCTTTTCTAATTAATCTCAAAATAAGATTAAAAAATGGAATTTTTTTATAAAGTCTACGATGACCAATTAGTTTTTTAAAGTTTACTTACATAAATGATTTATCTTACTTTAGTTTTTTTGTTTACAAGATATGAGAGATTTTATCTTAATTGATGTATGGTAGTCTATTCTGGATAGTTAAGAATTTTAAAAATTATTTAAGAAAACTGATATAAAATCAACCCTACCTAAAAAATGTATTAGGGATTGATTAAAACTTGAATGTGATTAATGCAAGGTGTTTATATAAGTGATTAGCTGTAGTTGTATCTTATAAATAAAAACAAGGTTTGCCATTGGCATGAATACCATTCTGTAACCAATAAAACGTGCCGAATTGGACGCGCTCCGTATAAATCCGAAAGTATTATTAGATTAGATACAACTTGTTAATCTAAATGTCACTTAATGGCGTATTTTCCAGGTATAACTCCATGAATGGTTTTCTCCTTTATTAACATTAGTTTTAAGACTGAATGATTGTAATTTTCAATTACAAGTGTTCAATTTTATAGATTAGTCCATCATGGTAAACTGTAAAAGGCTTGTGCAATACCTAAAAAAAATACTCTCGGTTGTCGCGAGTTCACATGACGCTCTGGTTTTCATTTTCTCACAAAACAAATCTTAAGGTCCTAACAGCTCGTTTTTGTTTCCAATTCAATAATAGTGATTTAGTTTCTTGCTATTGCCGCCTGTTAAACTTGTTACCACATATAAATATTTATTTGGGGATGTTGGTGCTCCGCACTTTTTTACCATTCTATTGGATGTGCGCATAGAAATAATGGTATCTGATCGCTTTATCTCTTGGATGCTAACATTTTGATGAATTCATCGAACCTTCTGTGAGCATACACAGTGTGGTAGGTTTACTTGTGATATTCTTGAAGTTTGGCCATTTTTATTTTGGTAGCTATTAAATGTTCTCCTTTGATGTCTGTGAATCTAACATATACCACCGCAGAATATGGTAGCATATGTATAAATCGTGGATGCCCACTGCTGCAAGACAGGTTAACTCATTTCGAATGGAGCACCAATTTTTAAATATGTCATCAGGAAGTTGGTATACTATATTTGCATCCAAGAGGATCGAATATCTTGCCACTTTCTATTAACAAGAATCGGTTTGTTGATGGATTGGAAGAAAGTTCTGATATGTTAACCATAAACGCGTCTTCGTTTAGCAAACTAGAAATACCCAATGTCTTTATGAATGCTTCAAGATCTGCAAATAGAATAAAATCCCTGCCTTAGGTATATTGTTTAAAACATCTAGACTATTCGATTCATCATAGAATTCTCTGAAAATTTTGGTATTTCTGATCGACTAATACATATTCTCTATGTCAGAAACCATTGCTATTTTGTGCCTGCGGAATCTGGTTAGTATAATGAAAAGATCATCCTGAATTGTAGATCCTCTTTTGAAGACGTCATTCAATGATAGTCATGTGCTTGATTTGCATGAGCCGTCGAAGACAACACGAAGTTTTTATGTTGAACCGCTTTGCTAAAACTGCTCTCTAATTGATCGACATTTTCTTTAAATGGCAGTTCCACTATGTTTCACTCGTTGGCATATCTATGATTAACAGCTGACAAACATCATCGAAGCTCGTCTGGATTGTGTTACACTGATTTGTCGTATTAATATTTTTATCTGCATATCCAGCAACTAACCAATCGAATACATTGTCCAGCAAATGCTTGGCTTAATTCTTATGCATTTTTCTTAATTATTTCGTGTAATACCACTACGCCTAGAATCATGTCAATGGTGGAACATGAAAACATGAATCAACAAGACGAAACTCAACGTTTCTTACGTCATCTTGATTCAAAGGAATTGGTGGAAATAGTAGAAAACTGGTTAATTTATTTAGAATCAGCACTTTAGCCACTACAAATAAGCTTGTGTCGTATCTGAAGGATAACTTTTTGTTGATTAACCCTCTAGTTATTATACGCATGTTTACGTTTTAACCCTATAGTTGTCTCGCAAGGGTTTCAGTAATAAATGAAAATTCTGAGCCTGTGTCCAGGACGTTATCCTAAGAATACTTACGTTTTTGTCGTCTTCAGCATTATCGCGTGGAGTTGGTATTTGAACGATGACGAACTGGATCTTGTATTACAGACGGATTTTTTTATCATAATATGTATGCATATATTAATTTTTTTATCTGGCTGTACTTGCAAATACTTTTGATCGCTTTTGATGGACGTTTTAATCATCAAAATAGGATCACCAGAATAGTTTTTAGATTTGACGAAATCTAGATCAAATCTTTCTGGCCAAATTTTAAATTATAACCTATTTAAATTTTAAGCCATTATTGGACCATACCGTATCAACAATCTAGCTTCATCATCAAATTACGTCTGCTTCGATAGTAAACTCACTGCTTGCCAAAGGTGATAATCTCAGAAATCTTCAACTATTTATATAGTTTTAATATGCGAGTTTAAAATACTTCCATCAATTCTGATACATTTAAACACAAGAGCTTTCGAACGCACCCTTTGACTGTAATTTTGTCATGGATCAATATCACTTTCAGATTTCTTTTATAGAAAATATAGTTTCCCACGAAAATGGCGACGATGGATTAGACAAATTTACCGATGCAAGTAACAGCTGAAATGAGTTTGATGATTGTAAACCTACCCAATTCTCGTAGAGTTTAATTTATTTTTCTAGATCTGATATCATTATGGAATGTGATCTTCGGAAGCAAATTTTCAGACCATAAATTTTCCTAATTTGTAACTATTAGACATACTTTACATCAGACTGTACTTAAAGGATTTCGTCATAAATTGTGTACAAAGTGTAGGATGGTATATTTAGTGGTTAATAAAACTAAACTTAAATTATAACTACGACCTTAACACAATTCTTGGCAATCTATTATACAATTGCTATATTATATATATATATATATATATATATATATATATATATATATATATATATATATATATATATATATATATATATATATATATATATATATATATATATATATATATATATATATATATATCTTTATATTTATATGATCTAGACAAAACACATTTATATTTTTTAAATTATCGATCAATTTTAACAATTTACTATCCAAAAAAAAAAATTGTATTCCAATTAAATTTTATCTAAGAATTCGCGTTGGTTGCGCTATGATGTTCTATTAATAAACTTTCTGTTCGCGCAATTTCTGACAATTAAGTAATTGTAATATCTCGCAATTCACTTATGTACGATGATGTACCACAATTACCACATCAATTACAATATTTTAATTATGTTTATTCGATGTCGATATAAAAAATAAAATTACAATTATTTAGATATAGAAAAAAAAATCATTTTACGTCGATTACAATTTTCTATCGAACCAACAGATTAGTTTTATACGGTAAATCTTAATAGCCGTATTTTATTTGACTAACGAATTGGAATTGGATTTGGAATTCAAATAATATAGGTTTTGAATTCTTTTTTTGGAATTGGAATTTCAAACAAATAAATTGAAAATAAAGGCATACACAGACAGTTTTATTACAGCCTGTTATTTGAAATTCTAACTAAAAAGTGGTCTTAGAATACAATACCATCAATAGGGCAATTTTTCAATTAGTTATGCCAATGAACACTAGTTATATGTTAGGGATAGACAATACGAAAGATGTCATATTTTGATTTGTAAGTGTATAGTAATTAAATATACAATTTATCTATATTTATAGCGTAAAACTGATAAAACAACAAATAATAAAACTTGTAATATAGAATTTCGAATTCTTATATGCAAGTAGTTCTGTTCTGAAGAAAATTTAATATGCGTTTAATATTATTTTGTAATAGGACAATTTTTCAATTAATTCTTCCGATAAACACCACTTAATGTAGGGATAAACAATACGAGAAATTTCATATTCCTATTAGAAATTTACAAAATAGATTTTAGATTACATTTTGTTGTTATTTACCGTCATATTTTTATTTGCAAGTGAGTATTAGTTAGATATGCAATTTATCTAGTTATAGCGTATAAGTGATATAACATCAAATAATGAGTTTTAATACAGAATTTCAAGTTCTTCTATAAGTAGTTCTGTTCTGAAGAAAATTAAATAAGCGTTTATATTATTCAAAAACAAACAAATCCAACATTTAATATGAAACGCACCTGTCATTTCCTCCATAACAGAACTACTTGTAAGAACTCGAAATTCTGTATTAAAACTTTCATTATTTGATATTATATCAGTTTTAGGCTATAACTATATAAATTGCATATCTAATTAATACTCACTTGCAAATAAAAATATGACGGTGAATAACAACAAAATGTAATCTAAAACTTACATTTTTAATTCGCATTTCCTTTTTGTCTCGATTAAATGGTCAGTATTTATAATAATAGGCATAGGACCAAAAGAAAAAACGATTGAACATTTTTGAATTTAAAATATTTTTATTTTTAATAAAAAGACATTTTGATATCACTCCCAACAATGATTTGTTTACATAAATAGTATGCATTATTCTAAAAAAATAGTTAACTTTACTATTGAATTGCGGCCCAAAAACAAACGAAATCGCACATATTTTTATTTAAATATATTAAATAAAACTATTTTCACGAAAAAAACTTATCTGATTAGTTTAAATTCCTCAAATACATTTATAATTTTTATGTTTTTATATACAAAAAAATGACATTTCAATATTTGTCCCTTACAGTGTCACATTTTGCAACAAAAACCGTACCTATAAAATTGCACAAAGACAACATTTAATATGAAACGCACGTTGTCTGGGGTGCGATTATGAAAGAATTTCGACTTGATAGCTGATATTTTCCATAAAAATGATTATTTGACATGTCGTAATTGCGGCAAGTTGTTGTTGTTTTCTAAAACCTACATTTTTAATTCTCTTTTCCTTTTTGTCTCGATTACATAGCCAATATTTATAATAATAGGCAACAAACAGAAAAAACGATTGAACATTTTTGAAAACTCGTAAAGTATAGGAAAAATATATGTTTTGTGTACGTACATGAATTGCCGTGCGGTCTTATGGCGCAAAGGTGAGAATGTGCCAGGCGCTAGTCTATCATAGTGCGGATTATTCATTATGTATTGATACCTGTACATATATTTAAAAAAATTTACGTTTATGTAATTGAAAGGCTATACTATTTATCATTACTAACATCTTCAGTACAAAAATATTTCTGCATTTATTTTAAATGCAAGCAACATAATATATGATATACTTGAAAAGTATGGTAAAAGTATAATGTATGGTATAGTTGCATATCTCACGTGCTTAGAATGTGCAAGTTCAAAACTTGCAAGAAATATTGAAATGAATTATTTCTAACTAGCGGTTTCTTGCATCGAAGTCGTTAGCCATTCGAGAAACAAGTTAAAAGCTAAATTATGTTTAAAGTAACGGAATTTTTTTTTTAATTATTCGAAATACTGGTGAAACTATTAAACTTATTAAACTTATTTCCGATCAAATTAAATGGCACATAGTTAATTAAGTCAAGAAGAGTAATTGCTAATGAGCAAATGACGCTAATTGTAAGATATGTTGACCAGTGATGAATTTAAGATTTTGAAACATTTATGGGCTTTATCATAACCATGTTCTTGCCATTTTCTTAATTTAGTTCTCAATGTTGCAGCTTCTAATTCAGGAGAAATGGTATACAGTTTTAGTGTCCTCCAACAAATTTATGTATTTTTTCCTCTTCAACAAGCCAATGGTGCGTACTAACACAGAATGTGACAAAGTTTATTGTAAAACTAATTTGCGCAACAAGGTGAAAATAAATAATCTCAGCCCTATAGCCTCTAAAATTTCATCTTGAAGAAATCTATTTAAACGTTAATCGGGACAGCCACACAAAATGTAAAGCAGGAACCTTAGACAACAGATTTTCTTCATTTAAATTTATTTGTAGCCTCGACGTTATGTGGTACGAAATACTGTCAAAAATCAAAAGTGTTTCGACTTAATGCAAAATTTAAAAGCTGCTAAATTTTTTAGGAAGTTAACGAACAAATGCATGTTTTCTGTATGTAATCAAAGAAGCAAAAGGAATTTCTGGAGCCATTGAAATTGAATATCAGTTTCCTGCATTTTAACTGTTCAACCTAGAAAAAAGAAATAGATTTTTAATTATGAATCCGAAGATGTACCAATTTTAGACCAACAATATAATTTTAAAAATAATGATATCAATATTTTTCTCGGATCTTTTAAAGATGTGTAAGGATTCAGAAGTAGTATTAATTGATGGGAATAACATAGAAGTTATAATAAACGTGATAACAAAAGGAGCAGAACTTTGTTAAGAAATCATTAATTTTACGTTTGTCGTCTCAATTGGAACCTAAATAAAGTTCTTAACTTTCTACATAAAACCCAAATAGCATTAATGGGCTAAAAAAAATACATTTCTATATTTATCCCTTACGGTGTCATTTTGCGACAAAAACTGTAACTAAAAAATTGCCCTATATAGAAGGATTTCAATCAATTCCAAAAAAAATTCGATATATGTGATTGTTGTAAAAAATGTAACAAAAAAATTACAAGAATAATTTTACCACCACCCCAAATTTGCAATAGTATCAGCAACCGTCATATAAATAGACTTACAAATTTCTAGGATCTTTATAGTTATTACATAAAAGCGCAATATAAAGTATATTATTTATAAATTTATTATTGAAAGTGCTAAGTGGTTCAGTGAAATATTGAAGTCAAAATACAAGATGGTTAATTCACAATGCTGCAGTCATTTTAATTTGGAAAATCACAAAAATTTGAGTCAAAAATCTATAGCTGTTAGTAAAAAAATTAGCTGAACAAGCTCAAAAGTTTTTAAATCGTGAAATAATAAATGAAAGAATTTGTAGAAAATGGCGGCCTTAAATTGTACCAATTAAATGAAGTTGTAGTTTTACCAAATATTTAAAAAATTGGTAACGTATGTCACACAAAAAATAAGGAATTTCCAGAGTTGGAATAATCTCTTAAATTTAGACTGTTTTTTTTTTTTTTTTTTTTTTTAATTTTATTATTTAAATAAATAATGTACATATTTAAATATTTTTATTAATAAAAACAACAAATTTAATTAAGTAATTTAAAAAATGTTAATTGTATATATTTTTTTTTAATTTAAAAATGGTTCCAAAATTTCTTCTATTAAGTATTAATACTTCTTTGCCAATTTGGTAATTTCACATTGTAACAATTAGAGCCATATTGTTGTTGTCTTCCATTGACTAGTTTCCCTAAAAATTATAAATTAATTCCGTAATTAAAATGTTTTTTTTTTGCCACTAAAAACAATGAGTTTTTATTTTATGTCAAAATCTTGGACGTATTATCAATACTCCAGAGCGAATTTAACTCGACAAACATAAATTTTACCCTAAATGTCATTTATGCAAATGTATTTACTATATAATTGGTACGGTATGCGAGGTAAATTTGGTCTAAAATTGCGATTTACTGTACTAAATGATTTACCCGAGTATTGGCTCACAGCCATTGTATATGTATCGAAGATAGTAAACAAAATGCCGCGAAGTTGGTAAAGATTTGGTATTTTATATTTTATGAAGTGTCGATGCCGATTGGTGCAGTGAAATTAGAATTAGAGACAAAATGCAGAATTCTGCATGTCGTTCTAATTTCGCTGCATGCAGAATTCTGCACGTCTGTTTCCAGCATAAAATTGCCGTGTTTTCCAGGTGTAGTCCCCAACAATTACTGGCTGTTGGCAGTGCTCAATAAAATGCTCCAGAGAAAGAGATGTGGGTCTAATGGTGAAGTCATCGCTGCAACTGAGGGCTATTTTGAAGCAAAAAAACCGTTCTACATATGGTATAGGAAAATTAGAAAAAGGTTGGAATTCTTGACGACTCAGTTAATTGTTTCTCGGTAATTGCTTTAACTTATAATATGCTACTGATGTTTTGAATAATTCGTTGTCTTATTAATCTTGTTTTCAGTTCTTACTAAGAATTTATTTGTAGTGAGCGAATTAAACTAAAATCTTCTAAAAAGGTCTAATTTCTTTCAGTGATAAATTGGAAACTACATAAATCCATTTTATTTTCACCTATATATCCTACAGAATTCTTTAATTATATTATAGTTCACTTGATAATTCACACTAGCAATTACTCAGTTAAGAAGATTCTTTATTCATTGCTTTCAATCGATTCTACATTCAACAGGGAATTTTCCCAGATTGTTTGAAGTCGTTGTTAATCTTTTTAAAATAATTTGTTTGGGCGTTTCTAATCAGAAATAAAAAAAACGCCATGCTATACATTCGAAGAACTCGCTGATATCAATTTTATTTATGGTTTATGTAACGGAAATGGAGGAGCTGCGGAGCGTGTATATGCAAATCGTTACCCAGGTAAGTCGGTGCCAGACCATAGAATGTTTGAAAGAGTTCAAAGAAGATAACGAGAACGACTTTCAATATAACTTGGTATTAGCAAAAATAAGTCTGAAGGGTACTTCAAAGAAACCATTTAAACCCATTACACTACACTCCAGTGCAAGAATTATTACCGGTCAATTTAACAAAAAGAGCAATTTTCTGTCGTTTATTGTTAAACAACAACGAACATAATCCTTCATATTTGTCATTCATTTTATGCTCAGATGATTCGACATTTACGAGGGATGGAATAATAAATTTCCACAATCTTCATGAGTGGCAACCAGAAAACCTACACGTTAAACGAGAATCATCATTCCACAGACGTTTTAGTGTTAATTTATGGTGTGGTATAATTGGAAATAATTTTATCGGGTCAATTTTATTACCTGAAAGTTGAACTCAGAAAACTTCAATTGAAATCTTCAATTTTTGAATAAAACAGCTTCTACTGTGCTAGATTCAATTCCACTCATGATGAGAAATACCTTCTTGTATCAACAAGATGGAGCTCCTGCACACCATGGAAGACAAATTCTAAATTGGTTTGATACAAATTGTCCAGGACGATGGATGGGTCGCGATGGGCCTATACCTTGGCCGGTTAGATTTCCAGATTTAACACCATTAGACTTTTATGTATGAGGATATTTGAAAGGAGAAGTCTACAAAATAAACATTCAGACTAGGGAGCAGTTGGTTACTCGAATCAATAATGCCGGCAACAAACTAAAAGAATGTTTAGAAAATTTCAACATGGTTGCTGCCATTAAAAAACGACTCCAACTATGCTTGTTACAAAATGGAAATCATTTTGAAAATTGTTTGTGAAGTTGAAAACATCATACACAAGAGATTCATACACAAAAATTTTTACTTGAACAAGTACTAAATATCTGAAATGTTAATATCTCGAAAACTATGCGTGATTAGATAAAAATCATTTAGACAATTGTTTTAGTAAATCGTCTATTAAATCTAAATTTGAAATAAAAAAAAATATTAAGATATTATATCGAGAAAAAATGAGTTAAATGATTTTTTTTGTTATTTATCGCACAATTTTTTTGATTCCACCAACGTTCTTCTTTATGGAAAACGCAATGCAAGATATTCTTACTTCCAGAAAAGTAAAAACCACTTTGTGCCTTTAAAATTATAGAAAAAATAATTGAGTTATTTTAAATTTTTAGTAGAGTTATTGGCATTTAGATAAAAATTAAAGGTATTGTGCCGTGCTAAACATTTTGAAATGCAATTCAAGTAGGTAACGGTTCATTTCCGGGCATATGCGAAGTGGAATTTTTTTCATAATATTGATCCAGCTACACGCCCTATTCGTTTGGACTCGTCCCAAGGGGACGTATATTTAACTGAAAAATATGTTTAACACGAAGACAACAATTTTAATGCCGCTGTCAAAATTTGTGTGTATGGCTTATTGCTATCCTTTTTATTTTGTATGGTTTGTCTCTTTTTCTCCATGTTCGTTCCGTAAAAAAGTTAAAATTATGTTTGTTCATGGTTTGTCCAAAATCAGTCCTATTTAGAGTTTACTTCGATCTGCTTCATTTTAAACTACATTATGGTATCACTATTTGGGGAAAGGTATATATCTCTTCTCTAAGGCATGTTCCGTTCCCCTGGAGTTGATTGCATTAATTCCTAGCGTTTCGACCTTATGCGACGATTGCTCCAAAGGGTAGAGAACAACTTCTTTTCTTCGAGTTCTCTAAAACAATACAAAGACCAACCTCGGGACCGAAACCAATGGAACCTGTTAATTTTGCTTTTAATTTTTATTAAAGTTTAAATTATTATTACATTTAGATTTAATAATCAATTCTACGAAGGTCCCGATACTTTGTGCATCTAGAACAAAAGGGCTTAAATATCCTTCTATTACTATGTATAAAATAAATACATTTACATTTTATTTTTAATTTGATGGATGAAATCTATAAATAAATAGTTCTATAGCATTAAAATCACCAACTACCATTTTGACGTTATACACAGATATAAATCCCAAAATATTATCACAAAACATCTAAAACAAAAAATTTAATTCCTGTGACACAATATGTCCTTGGTCAAAAGGCTATCTAATATTTTTTATTTTTTATTTTAATCAAAAATATTATCATTTTATTCATATCTACTTAATTAAACAAAAATAAACTAAATTATTTGTATATCGATACAGGGTGTGGAATGAGACCCCCGAATGGTATAACCCCAACTTATCTACATTATTAAAATTTAACATCAAAATGCTGTCATGTCGATATTACAATATATACAAAACATACAACAAAAAGATTTGTATCTTCGAATATGTATTTCGAGAGATAAATAAAATTTTAATTTTTGATAAGGATAATTAAATTTTATTAAGTTTTATCAAACAAGAACCGAAACACATATACAGAAAAACTACTGTGTTTGGATACATGTAGGTTGTGAAAACACCCACATGATGTAGACGAGTTAATTTAGAAATTAGATTATTATGTGTTTTTATCAATTAAATAGAAACAAATAAATATTACATATTATATGTTAAACATGGTTTACCCCACCTTTCATTATTACATTGAATAACGATATATGTTGATAGATTTGAATTAATTAAATATTTTATCTAAACTCATGTTATCTAATTATTCATATTTTAGGACATAATGTTAATTTTAGTATAAAAAAAATATTAGGCTTTTCTAGATCACAACATTAAACGTGACTCGAATTAATTGACCGTGGTAGAGGAATTGTGGCTGCATTCAACTGTAAAGGACTTCTTTTGTTATCGTCTCTGTTAAATCTAATCAAAATATTTGGGGTCGAAAGAACATAAAACAGAATTGATTTGATTTTGTCAGTATGTTAGTAAACCAAAAAGGAGAAGGAAATATAATTTAGAAAGACTCAGTATCAAACAAATCCAACTAATATCCAATCAGAAATAAGACAAAATTACGAATGATTTCAATTCGAAACGAGGTTTTACTCATAATCGTTAATTAAGCCACTATATGTTTTAAAGTGCAGTATGATCGTTTGCCACTAGATGTCACCAATGAATTATTTACTCTATCAAAAAAAATTACAGAATAAAAAATAATGACCACTTTGAATCCCCCACTCTCTTTACTCCAATCGGTTGTAAAACATAGTTTATAGTTAGTTCTTTTTTTTTAACTTGAATAGTAAGAACCGTCGGCAAGTGACAAGAATTGATACTTTAATGGAGCTGCACCTTTCGCAAAAAATGATCTATTGTGAACTTTTTTTTATCATTTCGAAGTTGTATGTTGTATCTTTTTCACATCTGTAGACCAATAGATAGGTTCAATTGATGATCCAATTATTGTGAATTTTTTTGTTAGAATTGATTTTAATAACACTCGTTGTGCCAAACTTAATCCTCACTGCTATAAAACGGTGGCCCAAATATAAAATTGATGAAATTGTTTCATTTATATTGTAAGTTTTGGTGGACAATAGATTATCGAAATAGTTCTCAGCCCAATCCATGGTTCTATCATCCAGTAGTTGTTTAGAGGAACTATTGCCGCTTCTGGGTACTTTTCTATTTTATGGTGGAAATTAATTAAAAACCGAATATAACGGGTGGGCCATTTAAAAGTTTAAATTTAAAAATGCAATAAAACAAAAACGGTTTGAAATTTTGCAAAAATTTATTTTTTTGTTATGAAGTACAATTGTTCCGATTAGAGATGGAATATTATTTCATTCATATGGCTCCCGCCGCTGGCCTCACAGTACCCCATTCGATCGGACCAATTTTCGAGCACTTTTTCGAGTGTATGGGGTCGTATCTCGGCGATGGCATCACGAATGTTGGCCCACAAATGCTCAATTGTCTCTGGTTTGTCGACATAACACTTGTCTTTAACGGCGCCCCACAAAAAATAGTCCAACGTTGTTAAATCGCAGCTTCTTCCCGGCCAATTGACATCACCATTTCGGCTAATTAAACGGCCATCAAACGTTTGACGCAATAAATCGATTGTGGCATGAGATGTGTGGCAAGTTGCACCATCCTGTTAAAACCAAACATCGATCACATCAATACCATGAAGAGCGGGCGCAAAAAAATCTGTTATCAAGAAATATGGGCCAATGATGCCTCCGCTCCACAAGCCGCACCAAACAGTCATTCGTAATGGGTGCATTGGCTTCTGTAAAACCACGTGTGGGTTTTCTGAGCCCCAAATACGGCAATTTTGCTTATTAACTTACCCACCAAGATGAAAATGAGCTTCATCAGAAAAGATGATTTTTTTGGCAAAATCGACATCATCGTGCAGTTTCTCGCTGGCCCATCTAGCGAAGTGAAAACGAAGCGCATGGTCATGCGGCTTCAACTCTTGAACCAATTGAACTTTGTAAGGCGTCATACCGAGATCTTTTCGCAAAATTCGACGTGGTGCGTGAAATGTTCAATTTGATGGATTCTCACGCACACTCTCAGCCACAGCTTCGATATTTTCGGGTGTACGCAATGTACGAGCACGCTCACGCCTTGGCGCATCAACAATGAAACCAGTTTCACGAACTTTAACAATAAACTTGCGCATACGGGGCAATGTTGGTCCTTCTCTGCGACCAAATTTTCCACGACATTTTCGTGAAATTTTTGACCAATTGTCTTTGTTTTGGAAATAAATTTCCAATATATCCCAACGTTGCTCAGGCGTAAATCGATTCATTTCGTTCAGTGGAGATAATATACTGAATTTTGTGACAGAAAAAAATGACAAAAGTATTGCCAGATTCGAAGTAACCGATGGTTCAAATTTTAACCGATAGATGGCTCACCCTATATATAGTTCTCAGTATTTTCCAGATGCCTAACTAGTATCAAATCAAGTGGGGGAGGCGCACTGATGGTTGTTCATTCTAAGTGTGGCAGTTGGCAGCGATCCAACTATAAAACTTATATGCATTAGGTTAAATACGTACGGTTTTACGTTATTCCGTACAATGTTAAGTCGGATGATGAATCCATATATGTAAAGATATTTTGTCATTTAGTCTCGTTCAGATAAATAACGTTCCCAACTATAATGATACATTTCTGGACTTGTTTTCTGCTAATCTATTTATGATAAATTTGGGACCAGTACCGATATAAAAAATGATATCGAAGATGGAAGTTATCCAAGAACACTGACGACAAATTAGCATTTTTAGATTTATCAAAACAGTTTGACGGTTTGCATTATATTGCTTATAAAAATTTTATCATTAAGGCTCAAATTATTATCATTTTGGTCATCATTTAATCCAAAGTCATTTTGGAATTTCGTTGACTCCAAAAGGAAAGCTTTTGGGTTTCCATCATCTATGTGGTTAAATGATGTTGCAAGCAGTAATTTTGGAGATTTTGCTAACTTATTTGCTTCATTTTTTCATAAAATTACTGTTATTGATAATACAAAACAGTAATTTTAGTATATTGGTGCAAAATATCAGAAGTTTACGGGCAAATTTTAATACTTTTGATCATTATGTAGCTAGTCTTAATGGAAAACCTGATTTATTTGTTGTGACTGAAATATGGTTTTATTCTGAGGAATGCTGTGAGTTTAGTTTACCGAGTTATAATTTTAGAGCTTGCTGTAACGATAGTTACCGGTCCGGTGGTGTTGGCTTGTTTATACACAAAAATATTATAAATTTCTCAATTCAAGTATTCAACTGGATCACAGCTGATATTATTCGTTTAGATCTTGACATTGCTGGGAAAAATTGGTTATTTATTTGTGTCTACCGATTGAATAATGGATCAATTAATGTCTTCTGTGATGATCTGGAAATTTTGTTGCGTAGGCTTACCAAAAATAATGTTGCTTTAATGGGAGATCTTAATCTAAACCTTTAGATGTTAATGAATCGCATGGTTACCAAACAATGCTGGCTTCAAACGGTCTAATTATACAGCTCTCGAACAATCCATATTTTTCCTCCTGCGCGGTTCTGTGTTATCTTTATTCCAAGGAGTATCTCGCTTCTCCAATTAAATTTCCGGCTTGAATTTCTGGTCTTTTAAAAACAATAAGAAATTGTCGACATATACTGACAAAAAGATCATCCTATCCCCTTCTATTTTGTAGTATATGCAGAGATCAACTTTAGATTGCAACAATCCAAGTTGCTTTAACACTTTATAAAATTGTTGATTCCAAACACGACTAGACTGCTTGAGTCCATAAAGTGACTTCTTAAGTCTGCATGCATTTATGTCATTATTAAACTTCTCGGGTTGAAGCATGTAAAGTTCCTATTTAAGTTCACCATGGAGAAAAGCGTCCATCTGTTCAATGTCCAAATCGAATGTTGCTGCAAGTGAATTTAGATATCTTAAGGAGGTAAACCTTAACACTGGCGCATCCTTTCACAACTAACTTCGCTTTATATCAATATATCTGCCCTTCGGCGTGACGTTTCGCGTTTTAAAAATCCACTTGCAGTCGACTGGTTTTTTGTTCTGTGGCAAATCGGTGAGTTCCCATGTATTATTTTATATTGGTATATTGGTTCCTTAACTAGTTTTTCATCCGGGAACAAAATAACGTGACTATTCGGGTCACTCGGTGTAATCTGTTCTAATAGTTGATCTTCAAGAAAGATAACATCACAATTTACAATTACGTTATTTGACTGTGGTTTATATTAACGGTATCCTTTCGAGTTTTTACAGTAACCAACAAATATACATCTTTCAGATTTTGAACTCAGTTTCTTTCTTTTTTGCTTTGGTACATGAACCATTGCCACGCATCTAAAAACACGTAAATATTTAAGGCTGGGTTTTCGTCCCGTCCAGGGAGAAACAGAACTCGTTACCTAATCCGACATCAATAAGCATACATCTCACTTTCAAAACGATTGTCCTATTCATTCTTTCGACGACTCCATTTTGTTCCGGCGTATAAGGAACTGTTGTCTAGTGACATATCCCAGCTAAATTTAACATTATTCGCGTTCATGACCATTTGACTTACGGATAATAGATTTGCACATAAATCCATGATGTACAAAATGTTTTTATTAATTACTTTCTGCGGATTTTGCCTTTTACTATCACATCAACCTCAGCTCATCATAATCATTGGCTTATATATCTCTGGTAAGCCTGCCAACATAATTATACTGATCCATTCCTCTGATACTAATTGAATAGGATTTAATTTGTGAGCTGTGTTAATTATGGTTGTCACGTACTCTTCCACGTTTTTGCAGTTTTACATATTTGTCGTAATTAACGTGCGCAACCAACCAACTCTTCTCGTTAAACCTGAGTCTTCAAACGCGGTTTCCAACTTATCCCAAACTTCCTTTGCCGAAGTCGTATTTTTTACGACTGGTTCTGAACATATTTTTATTATCACCCAAAATATGCGGTCTATAAGATAGGCTTGTGGTAATTCGATTTAAATTCGTCTAGCTCGATAACCTAGTCCGCCAATGCGTGGCATATCACATATTCACTAATTTGGTGAAATATGTCATTGACGTGAGAGACGCTAGTCCCATCAAAAAGTGGTATTATGCTGTGTCGCCTGCTGATGATGCTGAGATTAGGAAAGAACGAGATCTTATGCTATCAATAAATGTCATCGAAGAAAGTACAAGCTTTTGTGGAGTTACACGATGGCCAGAGTTCGTAAGTCTGACGGCAATTTTCGTTTATGTTTAAATGCAAGGAAAGTGAATTGAGAGGATGGTGAAGGACACTTTTACCTCTCATTGAAGAGTTGCTGGGATGTCTAAACAAGACAATGTTTATTATAAGCATTGACTTCGAAAAAGACGCTGTCTGGCAAATTCCTTTGGATGAGAGTTCCAGGGATACGACGGTTTTCATTGCCGCGAATTGCACACTCAAGTATTCGTACTTCAAGTATTTATTAATAGCTGCCGAGACGTTTGAAGAACATCTTGTATTGTTGAGTAAAGTCTAGCCGAGGACTAGAGCAAGCAGGTAAATTTTTACACAATGAGATACGTCACCCTGGGTACATCGTGGAAGATGGTGTTCCTAAACTGGATTCCGAAAAGTGTCTGTCATTACTATGTATCTCACTCCTAAAAGAGTCCAACAACTCAGAAGTTTTGTAGGCATGGCAGGATAGTATCGGAGATACTATCACCTGCCAAAAGCACTTATTATTGTTATTAATCAATTAAGATTTGTCTGGATGTTTTTTTTTTTTTTTGCAAATGCATCTAAAGTATGATCATATTATTTATGTAAATTGAGATGAAAATCTAAATAAATAAATTTATAACGGTAATTTATAGGTAAAGATAGAGAACTAGGAATAACGTTTTAAAATAAATTTAATACATAAGATAAAAAGCAACTTATTGAGACTGTAATCTCATCTGACGTTAATATTTTTTTATTGTCACACTTTTTTACCATACTGCTATTATATTTATACATAGATTTACTCGTATATATGGAAACAAAATTATAGCTAAATTACATCAATAAAATGTGTAAATTATAAAATAAAAATGTCTAATGAAATGTGACACTAATTTTCAATTAATGAGATTTTTTATTTATCGTTATCGTTATTTTGCAATATTTCAAAAACCACTCATTGAATCTATATGTAGGTATCTATATATGTATAGTGTTTCTCTCCATAACTTTCTGTTGGCAATCAATATACATCATTTATAACTTCATTGATATAATTTACATAATGAAATATTAAATTGTTATACGAGTTTGACAAGTTGATCGAGCAAAATGTAATTTCCAACTTGCCGATATTTCACAGACGTAATTTATTTGGATCCTGAGGGGATCAACATTTTTTTTATTTATTATTATTAAGAAACGCTTTTAGAAATGGTATATAAAGACAGAACCACGATTGTGTAAAACTGGTACTTAAAAATAATAGTAACAACCTGTAACTGGTTACAAAGTGTTTGTACCTGCAAACACTTGTTTGGCCTGCTCACTGCTGGAATTCTTCTAGGTGATATTATCTTTTATTTTTTGTTCAAAAAATTTAACCTCCTTAGGGTTGGGATTGAAATAATTCATTCATCTCAATTTAGAAACTAAGGGCGATTTGCCTGTACATCCCTTTTCTACTACAACCCATCTAGCGTCGACAACAATTTCGACATTATTGTAATTTATGGGACGTGGCTTACTGAATTCTTTATGTCTGAAGAATAATTCTATTTATTTAATAAAATTTTTTACAAAGATTCCAAAGTATAACAAAAAATTATTATTATTTTTTTATAATGGCAAGTGGATCTATAAAAAAACTTGCCATAAAATAAAAATTATACAAAATAAAACCACCGTCCCTACATAAAACCGGGTTCACTAGAATAGAATTAGGGCACTCGGGTTCACTAATTCTATAAAACAAAAGTTTTTACATATACACTTGTAAAAAGATTAGCATATCAAAAAAAAATGCATATTTATAAAAGAAAATTTTTATATAAAATCACAGTGTATATATTTTGATGTAAGAAAAAATGTTATAAAAATCTTTACGTCAATAGGTTCACGGATGATCTTAAAAACTACGTGAATAAAAAAGATGAAAAAAAAGAATCACCAATACGCATTTCGTCGTTTTTCGTACTCGTCGTCTTTAGTATGTAACGTCGTGTCAAATCGTAAGTGATCGTCTGGGTTCGAAAATGTGTCCTCGTCAAACCATTTTTCGTTTGGCCTCCTCGCCACATGGTAAATTAAAGGTAGAGCGTCCCGGTTCTGTATGTAACCCAAACGATCATTGTATAAAAACGTGCTTGGTCCTGGTACCGTCCCTGTTGTCGCGTATAATTTTGATAATTTTGTGTCCACGTGATAATATGGTCCATAAATCAGCGAGTTGACCGTATTTAGGCAAGCCCGTCTGATGTGATTTCACGTCAATTTCAAAATATGTACGTCGATACGGTCCGAGTCGAAATTTTGATATTGCACTCGATTCGAAATGTAGTGCTTAAAGTCAGTCTCTGCCTTTCGATAAAGTCAGTTGCAGTGTCTGAGGCATTTCTGTTCGAAAACTCTGTATCGGTCCATGTAGCGTGGCACTTGATTGTACCACACTTCGCATCCGCAAGTCAGTATCGGTCTTATCAGTGATTTGTAAGCTATAATTTTGACGCGTTTGTCCAAATGTCTACTGTAAAATAATTTCCGCGCACCCATAAATGCGCGTCTCGCCTTCTCTAATTGTGTCGTTGTGTGCTTTGTCATATAGCACATATTGTCGATGTGCACTCCCAAATATTTTATCGTCTCACATAATTTGTTTGGTTGGTTATTAATTTTGATTGAAAGTTTCCGCCAATTTCTCTTCATTTCTCTCGACGCATTTTTCAGTGGTCGTCGAAATAGAATAGATTCGCATTTGTCTGCATTAATTTCAATATGTCATCGATTGAAATAATTTTGAATAAAATTTAGTGATGTTTTCTTTCGAAAAATTCATGTGTTCACGATCGTTCGAAAAATTCATGTGTTTTAATTTTGAGAGAAGTCCGTCCATAGCCAAATGGATTCGAACGCTTTTTTATATCGATAAGGACTGCACCGGTCGGATTATTAAAATTTAGTTGATGCGTAACATCAGCCAAAACTTTGGTAATCGCATGCACCGTACAATAACCTTGACGGAAACCAAATTGATTTTCGGGCATCAAGTTGTTTGCACGTACATGTTCGTTAATTTTCTCATAAATACAAATTTCGTATAGTTTGCTGAAATTAGAGAGTAGACTTATTGGCCTGTAACTTTCAGGATCTGTAGGAGATTTACCCTTTTTGCGTATTGGAAAGATGCGTGCGATTTTCCAGGCATCCGGGAAACAGTGATTATTAAAAAGTGTACAAATTTCGGTAATGATGACCTCAGGAAGGTGTTTAAAAATTATATTTGGAATAAGGTCGGGCCCAAAGGATTTTTTATTGTTAGCCAATTTCAAAATGTCTGTTAGCCGATCGATATTGATGTAGTAATTTTTGTCGTCATCCGGTTGGTGTGGCGCATATGCTGGATTGTTGGTCGTAAAATTTGTTTTTGTTTTGTGTTGCGTTCGATCGATGCAATGTTGGTCGATGAATGGTTTTATCAAATTTGTAATTTCAGTTGCATGCTCTTGATTGCCGAGATTAGAATTTGGTTGAGTGTGATCCTCTGTATGTTGTCCAATGATGTTTAAATTTTGCGTTTCGTCGAAAATTTTGAATTTTGTGTCGTCACTGTTTTTTTGTAGATGGTCCCAATCGATGCCAAAATGATTGTATTTTTGTTTGTCCGTTGTTTTAATTTCCAAAATTTTTTTTTCTGTGTCTTTTCGATTTTTTACCGTGGCCGTGAATTTTTTGATTTCAGACCACATTTTTGCACTGGACTTAATCCCCTTCATGATATCGGTCCATTAACGTTCTATTTGCATTTAAACGTTTTGCTCTATTAGTTGAAAAGTCCGTTTAATCTCCACCTTCCAATCTTGAATGCTGTTCCGAAAAATGTTGTTGTTGTTGTTATTTTGATTACGACTGTTGGCCAAATTTCTTTTTGTCGTTTTAATTTTTGTAATCAGAAACGATTTATGTTCGATAATAGGATTTGAAGTCGTTCGATAATAGGATTTGAGTAACACATCATATTGTTTATGCGTCTTTTTTTTGGAGAGTTTGTTTTGATGTTGGCCAAAATTAGTTTCGAAATGATTTTTATGTATACGTTGCACTCGTCAATTGTTACATTTCGATCATATGGTATTAATAACTTTTCGCCGCTCTTCAAATGATGTTTTGTTGCTGTCGCTGCTGTCCGATGAATTTTTTTTTAATTTTCTGTCCATTTTGACCAGTCGATCCCCATAAAATTATACCGAATGTTTTTCTGTTCTGCGTTATCGTCTTCTTCGTCGTCGTTGTCGTTGTCAATTTGGTTGATGCCTTAGTCCAAGTTTCCAATGTGGTCGCTGCCAAAATGGTGAGTCGATATTTCGTCCTGTGAATTTTTTTCAATTTTGATTCTTACGTCCATTATTGCCAGATCTATGTAGTTGCCAGAACGAATCATCGTTGGTTTTGCTCGGTACAGCATAGCATTCTCGTTCATCCATCGGTTGAGACGAATATCCCCCGAATAGTTGGTTGCATTACCCCAATTTGTATGTCGTGCATTTAAGTCACCCGCAATTATATAGAAATGATTTGGATTGCTCAAATTTAACGCTTCAAAAATGTTGCACCATTCTTCTTCAAAACGATTATCGGTAATTTGATTTGCATTACCCGTACAATAAATTGATATCAAAAAGATTTTTTGTGCCGAACATTTAATGTTGAGTTTAATAATGGCGATTTCGATGACCTCTCTATTACTGATTGATTGCGGTTCAATAATTTTGTATTTTATGTCGTTTTTGATCAAAATGGCCGTACCTCCTCCTTGTGTCGAATTTATCCTGTCGCGTCGAATTATATTATAATTTTTAAATTCCAAATTATGTTTTTGATTGAGTTTGGTTTCGTTGATAAGTAGGCACCTTGCATCATCTGTGCGAAAGTACCATTTTCTTTTGAACCATTTTAAATGAATTAAACATTTTTGGTGTTGGTTTTGTTGTTTCTTGTTGGGCTCTTTTTTCGGCTATTCTTTTTTTTAGTCTTAGAATCATTTATTGATAAATAGGGCATCCCTTGTATGAAGCAGGGTGTCCTGTTTTTTGCAATTAATGTAGAATATATTCTCCTTCGTTACCTCCTCTGTCACTGTGCAATTCCCTGGTTCGTGTGTTTTTGAACATTTGACACAACGGAACTCGAGATTGCAGTTTGTTGCAGTGTGTCCATAACGCTGACAGTTCTTGCACTGTAAGATATCGTCGGTACGGTTAAGCGTTTGCCATTCCACTTTTTGATAATTTAAGTGCTTTATGGCATATACTACATTTAGTGGGGTGTTTGGCGAAAACTGTACGATGTATAGTTTTAGCAGCCTTTTGTTTTGGTCATTGCGTTTTCAACGCATCTGTATAATTTTGATAATGTCAATTTTTTCATCAATGGTCTCATGTCCGTCTTTAGTTCGGTCAAGTCTTCGGTCTCGGTGAGTCGGCGAAGTACTAATGATTTCGGTTTTTGCTCCTTCGGCGTATACGTATAGAATTTTGTATTTACTTCATCAAATATGGATTTGAGTGAAGTGTAGTTCTGTAACGAGTCTGTCGTTATCGTGTGTTTATTTGCGTTGATTCGTTTTATCTCAAATTTTTGTATTTTAATCCCTTTAGCCAAGGCTACCGTATTTTTTACGTCCTGTTCGAAGATGTGGATTGGTGGTGGACGACGTTGTTTTTTTGTGACTTTGCGAAGCACGATATACACCGCACAATTAATGTTAAGCACTATTTTATTTATTTTATTAAAAGTTTTATTATGAGACTCTCGTAGCGAATTAGCGGATACGCTAGAGAACACACTTGTATATTATTTGCGTTTTCAAAATGTCGAATTATTTTTTACATGTAGAATGATTGTTCACTATATTGTATAACGATAGTTTGTTTTATATACTATTATTTACATATTGTTATATAGTTATGGCTCTATATAACGAAGCACCATATATGGGTATCCCCATGGCTAGTGCTCCCAAAAAATTATATTTACAGAAAATCGAAAATGAATAAACGATATGCCACACGATTAATTTAATTAGAATTAAAATTAATAATTAAATGTTTAAATTATAAATTGAGATTATAAATTTAAAATTTATTAAGTAAAAATTTTGCAGGCATTAAATTTCTTTGAAAATTTAATTTTTATTTTATTTTTGTTTTCTGACTGCGCTCACTGAGTTTTCGATTGTGACTGGAAAACTGCGTCCATTCTATAGCTTTGATGTGATAGGTTCGTGTTAAAATTTTCTACTCTTCTGTTTTCATCGTTCTCGTATATACTCTTCTGTTCTCATCGGCTCGACTCTCGACATCTGTACCACGAATTTCCAATTTCCACGCGAATTCCAATCTTCCGGACACAACCTGTTTGAGGGCATGTTAAATACGCAACAGCCAAGAATTTTTTTTAAATCTTATATTTACGAATTAGAACATGTTCTCAGAAGCGTTAGCATGTGAGGTTTTCATTGATTGTACGAGCACCCATGACACGCCGCAACGACAAATTTTCCTCTGAATGAGTTTTTCTGAAATTTGGATTGGACTTTTCTTCAAGCTGGCGGAGATTTAAATGCTAGTCATCGCGCGTTTCAAAACTGGTATCGAAAGGCTTGTTCATTTAGTCGCCGCTTGTTGAACGAAACAGTCACAAATTAAAATAATATTACTAAAATATACATATAAATAAAATATATAAAAATAAAAAAAATTAAATTAATTATTTTGTAATTAAATAAAATATTTCTTACTAATTTGAATTATAAAACGAATTTTATCGGCGTGTGATTAGTGAATCACTATAATTGAAGTTAAACAATAAATAGTTATAAATATCCTCCAGTGTCAAGTTTTCGCGGTAAAATGCCTTCTTGCAAAAAATGTGATAAAGTATGTATTGGAAGTCGTGGGAATCCTAGTGTACAATATAATGGATGCCAATCAATCTTATTAATCATATTTCGTGCTGCAAAATATTGTTGTGGGCAGACGCTTAGTAATATTTGAGGATGTTCCTGAACAATCTGGTGATGGTGAAAATGCTACAAATAAGTTTACTTCAAAAACAAACTGTTCAGGGGCTACTTTGAATGATTTTCAAAGTAGCATTATTGAACTGACCAACAGATTTAAAGGTCTCGAAGATTCGCAGAACTTAATTTCGTGCACTATGGATACATTAAAAAAAGACTTAAAAACAGCCTTAAATGAGATTAAAAACCTTAAAACGCACATTGCTAAAAGAGAGGATGAGTGTAAAGATCTCCGTGAGAGATTTAATCACCTAGAGGCATCGAATGACATCTTATTACAGCAGAAGAACGTAAATACCATAGTTATTAAAGGAATCCCGCCTAACAAATGTGGGAACAAAGAGATAGTTATGGGTGTCTTATCTAAAGTTGATTCTGAAATTATTAACGAAAATATTATTGATGTAGTGAAATTAAATAATAATACCACAACACTTCAGTTTTATATTGTAAAGCTGTCCTCGTTTGATTTAAAAAACGTAATATGTAAGAAAATGAAAAGTCTTCACTTATGCACGGATGATTTAGGCATCAAATTTAGCAACAGTGAGTCCACTAGAATATTTGTTATGCATAAACTGACGCCTTTACAGTCAAAGTTGTACAACGAAGCAAAACAAATTAAAAGACAGCAGAATTTTCGATTTCTCTGGGTCAAAGACGGCGTTATTATTTTGCAGAAAACGGAATCATCTAAAGTATATTATATACGGTCCTTTAACGACATCAATAACATCAACAAAACACATCAATTTTAAAAATATTATCATATGTCATGTTTATTTTGATGTCAAATTTGAGTTGGTTACTTTGAAACTTTTTTTGTTCACATTTATTGGAATGTCAAAAAATCAATGTGCTTTTAGTTATCCTTCCATCTGCAATAAATTTTATGATCTAATTTTTTTTTATTTTAATGTGAATTACGATCAGAATTTGTTAAAATTAATTTTCCTATAAAAAATTTGAATCCCCTAAATGATTATGATTGGAATTTTATAGTAAATATTTGCATCTATATGGCATATGCATTACATCCTTTTAGAAGTAAATTTAGTAATAGTTTTCAGTTATACATAATTTGTAGTTTCATTAATCAATTTAAAGTAGCATTGTTATATTTACTTAATTGATACATTACATGCTTCTAGATAAATTTTTGCAATCACGTGAACATGGTCCTTAGTCATATTATTCGTAAAAATAATGATAATGATTCGGTTGTTGATTTTTTGAATGCGAATATGGAAAACACTGCTGACTGTTTGAATATTTGTCATATAAACGCGGATAGTATACCTGCTCATATTGACGAACTTGCACAGATAATGTCATCCACCAGTTTACATATTGTTGGTGTATCGGAGACATGGCTTCGTGAAAGTATGCCTTAATGCTCATTTGAGATTCCTGGATTTTCATTATTCAGAAATGACCGGGAAAATACTATTAGGAGAATGGGAGGCCGAGTGGCTTTTTATTTACGAGAATACTTAAAAGTGAAAATAGTAAACAAAAGTAGTGTGACTTGGTTTGAAGCCCTATTCGTTGAGATAATGCTATCCAGTGGTAAATTGCTTGTTGGTATTTTATATAATCCTCGTGTGTGTTCCATTACACAGGCTAATGAAATTATTGCATTTATATCAAACACGGTGAATGAATATCATCGTATTGTAATTATGGGTGATTTCAATTTAAATATGGTCGATCCAGTAGCGGCAGCTAGGCATTTTGCAGATTCAATGATTTCACTCTCTATTGAAATTTTGTCATTTTCCAATACGCGATTGTCCTCCACTTTGGATTTAATGATGGTAGCAAGCATGGTTTGTGACCAAATAATTATTCTCGGCCAAACTGCTTTACCTGAAATTTCTGATCATGACATGATTTTTATGTGTTATAGATGTCAATATCCACGGCCAAAGGTTAAATATCAGTTCGTCCGTGATTTCTAACTAAATGAGGTATTATTTATTAAAGACAGGAGATTGGTCAAGCGACTTCAATGAGTTGAATTTTACAACATTTAGTGAAATTGAGGTTGCGATGGCGCTTATTCAAGTTAAATCTAATGCGACTGGGCATGATAATATAGTACCTAAACTCATAAAAATATTATTACCTGTTATTTTACCTTATTGTTCACATATCTTCAATTACATAATTCCTTCGTGTATTTTTCCTGAGTCGTGGAAGATAACAATTGTTATTCCCTTACCTAAAGTCTCAACACCTTCACAAACATCTGATTTTTGGCCGATTAGTATTTTACCTTATTTATCTAAAGTATTTGAGATTCTTATATATCGACAAATGAGGATCTTGATGAAAATAATTTGCTAGATCCATTTCAGTTTGGTTATAGATGCAATCACTCCACGACTACGGCTTTAAGTAAAGTGTACTACGATTATTACATAGAATGAATCAGTCTTATTTTTCTGTTTTGGTACTACTTGATTTTTCTAAAGCGTTTGATTGCATTAATCACGTGTTACTGGCACAGAAGCTGAGACTTTACTTTAGATTTTCTAAATTTTCAACCAGACTTATAATTTCTTATTTGAACAACCGTTTCCAAAAAATCAAATATGAAGGCGTGTTTTCGAAACAGACATTATTATTATCTGGAGTCCCACAGGGCTCTGTCTTAGCTCCCTTATTGTTTTCACTTTATATTAATGATTTACCATTAAGAATATTACACTCAAAATACCATGATTATGCAGATGATTTTCAACTATATATATATATCTGGTCCAATGAATAAAATTCATGACATTTTTAATAATTTGAATTATGATTTGGAATCGATTTCTTCTTGGGCTCAATCTAAGAAAACTCAAGTTCTTCCAATTTATAAGCGTAAAATTGATATTAATTTGCCTACATTCCGACTTTCTGGTGAGAACTTAATTGTTTCTGAGTATGTTTGTAATCTTGGCGTTTTGTTTAGTAGCACGTTAACTTGGAATACACATGTCAATCAAATTTGTAAACTTTGCATTAAACTCGTTAAGGAGATTGAGTAACATAACGCCAACTTCAATCAAGATATTATTACTGTTATTATGATTATTACTTTTATTTTTATTATTTTATTATTGTAATAATAATATTATGATTTGTAACCATTACTATTAAGTTAATATATATTAAGGTAAACATCGAAAAGGCCAATGGCCTTACTTACCTTAATGATTGAATGAAATAAATAAATAAATAAATTGTTCCGTCAAGAGTTACTTAAACACGATTTTGTAAACCTTGGTATAATGCTGACTTAACAAGCATTGAGAATCACTTAGGCTCATTACTTGTATCTTTAATAAAATCTTACTTTAATAAAAACCACAATCAAATCCAACAGATGATGCTTCAGGCATAAAACCCAGAAAACTCATCAACAACAACTTATGGTGGTAAGGACCACTTTTTTATCACTAGATGAGCTTGCGAAGCTGAAGTAAAAAATAATATTAACTGCTGTATAAAGCAAACGCACACATTCTAAGAGCTGTTTAACAAAACTTCCACGTACAATAAAATAAAGTGTCCGCCACTACGGCTTATTGTTTGAGATTTATCAACAATATAGACAAAATTGTCAAGTAACGGTTAATTCAATTGATTTGTAATGTTTAATCAATTTAAAATCTAATTTGTTTTAATTTTAAAGTTTTGTGTCAAATCAATAGCACACTTAATAAATTTTAGCAGCTTGAAATAATAATTTTGTAATTTACAGGTGAAAACTAATGCCATCTGTTATAGCCTACGGTTGGAAAAATTAATTCGTTAATAGATTTTATTCTTAGGGGACCTTTATAGTGTACAATTGAATGGTGGCGCACTGGAGTTGCTGACAAAAAACGTCAGAATACAGAGCAGTAAAATTGTGATTGTCTTGTGATAATAATTGTTAAACATTGGCCACCGGGAAGTCTGTCATAATTAACATACCTTTCACTCCTTAGGTTTTGTTATGTCATGTACTTGGCCGTACATTCTTATCAATCAATCACTTAAGAAACACATTCTCAGAGCTGTTTAACAAAAGCTCCACGTACAACAAAATAAGGCGTACACCACTACAGCTGACTGTTTGATTTATCAACAATCTGATTAGACAAAATATAAGTTACCTTCAGTTTCACGATCACACACAATAATTCTCTGACGAACTTATCAGCATGTGTTTGTCGTTCAGCAGACTGATTAAGGTCATGAGTTATATCATCATATGACCTCGCAATATTACGACCTAACAACTTACGTTGGTCTATTAACCTACTGGAAAAATCAACCTACTGAACACCACGAATAGAGAAAATATTACAAATCTGACATGGAAGCATTGCATAAAGCCCTTTCTCATGTATCACATACCTGAAGATGTCAAATCTAACGACATACCAGTCAACAATTTTGAAAACGTTACGATAAATAAAAAACCGGACTTCATTGCAGCAACGTTCCAAATCGAGAGTTAAACAAAGTAAAAATCCTATCAATTTTTATTGGTTCTTGAAAAGTTTTCAAGATTTTGTGATTTTCTTAACATTTCGAAATATTTCGAAATTTTATGAACTTAACAATCAGGTTTTTCCCGGATAATAGTTTTGCGACAGTTTTACAATTTTCATTGGTAAATATTGTAAATATTTTCTGAATTTTGTGAGTTTCTTGTTTCTGGCAAAATTTGTTGGGCTCGTATCAAGTGTTTTCCAGACACCAGTTTTTTGTTCAGATTACAGAATTTTCATTAGTAAAACTTTCAGGATTTTCCATAGTTAATAGTTTCCTGCAAATTTAGCTGGATTTTGAGAGTTTCTTAATTTTTTGGAAAATTTGGGAATATAATGGAAAACGATCATTTGTTTTCCGGATTTTAGTGGAGTTCTTTGAATTGTTTTCTCACGAATTTGATAAATTTCACTAATATTTATAGACATGAGCTGCTCCTTTTTATAAACCAACGATCATTTTATCTCAAAAGCAGGCTTATAGTGCATTTTAATATTGACTAATATAAAAGTGTTCATAAATAAATAGTGTTACTGCCCTGATGTGAAAAATTAATTAATTTTTTTAGCAAGCTTTTCAAACAAGTTCTATATTTCACGGTAGCAAGAAATTCTATTTTAAAACATTGGTCACTCTTAAGTTCATGCTAAGTGTATATAAATGCCTTAAAATGCCACGTTTCATCAGTCGGTCACCAGACGTTGTGCATATAACATTACAAAAAAAAAAACAAATGAAGCTAACAACAAAAGTCATAATAATTTTTAATTTTTATATTTTAATCGATGTAGTGAATTCGTGTTTTTTATTTTTTATGCCTACCAGAACCCCTAACTCACCCGATCGTGAAGTGAATACTACATTTAAGAATTTAATACGAAGATCAAATTTTAATTCGATTTTTTATTTTTATTTAGATCTATTTGGAATGTATGGATAAATGCAACAATTATAGAACACGATGTTTCACCAAGTGTGTCATTAGACTGATGCATAAATTTCGCTATCCAAATATAATGCTAGGTGACACATTGGAGAGTAAAAGAAAAAACATGAGCTATGCTCAAATCAGGACAAAAGCAATCAGACCTAAACGTAAAAATCTCACAAGATTTATGATTCTTCAATAAAATGTAGTAAAATTATGTATGCAGTTTCAACTGACTCAATAAGATTTAATATTAATATAGCCGAAAGGTATGGAAACTGAGAAAAGCAGTGGAACTGGAAATTCCCCAAAGGCGGCAAATTCCCTATCATCTGGGTAGTAACTTTGTCGTGTATCTCGTACAAATGAAAATCCCCTTTATCCTGCTTCGTCCGTTGATTATCCAATACTTCTGCCTTATATGGCTTGATCTAAACGTTGGCCCCGCATGCAGTTTTGATAAATTCAAAAACACATCCCACACGACTCTGTTTGCAAATATGTGTCGCTGTGAAAATATTATGGGATGTTTGCTGTCATTGTAACAAGTTGACTTTTATGACCTTCCACCCACTCTCAGAATACCCTCTTCATCAACGAAAGGGGCTAATGATAGAAGTCTCGAACCACTGCTTAGCCTTTTGTTTCGCTGTATGTTTTGTATATCTTTTTCGTAATCTGCTCGCTGTGCCCATATGATGCACTTCAGTTGGGCGTTTTTGGTCTAAGTTTCTGTCAACTACGTGCTTATTCACATGCAACTATTCTAAAGATTTTTTGAAATCGAAATTCTCCTTCAAAAAGTTCTTCTATCCAAGAATCATCTTGTATATTGCATACAATTTGTACTGCAACTAATGACGCCGCCGTTTTGCAGTATCCCATGTTACAGTCGTCTTCGTTGCACTCAATTGTCTCACTTTGCAATTGTGTTAACCATTCTGGTCATCCACTGAAAAAGGTTGATAATTTTACCTGACGTCACACCTCTCGAATCGTGATCTGCCGGATTATCTTTAGATTAAATGTGACTCCAATAACGCCTAGGAAATTGCTCTAAAATTTGACTTATTCGATTGGCTATGAAAGTCTTCCAACGCACTGGATACGTAGAGAGCCAAGCCAATAAGTTTTCCGAGTCAGTCCAGGCAAAATATTCCGCATCCCTGTTCAATGTTTCTTTGAGTTTTGACATTAATTTCGTTAGTAGGTGAAGAGCACACAGTTCTAGTCGTGGCAATGAAACCTTCTTAATCGTAGTCACTTTTGTTTATGAAGTCAATAGATCGGTTGTGATGCACCCATCTTAGTTAATCATCCTGCTGTATATCACTGCGCAGTAAGCTAGTTCTAAATTACTTGGAATCCTGACGTATTCCCCTTCAATTACTTTTCGTAATTTGTCGTTACAATTTATTTTTAGGAGCCACAACTTTTGAAACAAAATTTTAATTAAAATGATAGATAGTGAAATGGAACCGAGAGGATCAAATAAACGGGAGGCTTCGGAAATAATGTTTCATTTTATGATCCCCCCTTCTCTTTCTGGTTTTATTTGTATCATTCGCTGGATGCCATTGCAGCCAAAGAATTTTGATAGTGGATGTTTCATTACAACCCATATCACTTACAGGTTCGATTGCGTCACATAACCAGCTTACATTTGACTTCCACTACCTTAGACAATATCCACCTGTTGCTTAGCCTAAATGGCGAGTAAAGCTCATGATGCGAGACTAAAAATGACCTTAGTCAGCCGGTAACTCTTCAAACAACTGGCCGTTCTCGATATAAAATTGTTTGATATTTTTGATGTTCTTCTGATATTAAAACCTGCCGATACATCTGCGCTATCTCGGCAACCAATGCGACTTTCTTTGTTGGCTCTAATTCTAACTAAAATTTCCCATAACTTTATTGTCGGACCTACCATTAATTTGTCGTTTAAGGAAACACCATTTGTTGTACTGCTGCTTTCCTACGCGGCTTCGTGAAACATGTGCCTAGGTTAACATACTCCTAGTAGTTTTGTGTTATCTGTCAACGCTCTGGAATATGGTAGTCGCGGCTTTTAAATTCGTCCCAATTCGTCCGAAATCTCTTTGAATGGTAGATTCACTATGTAGCTTCCATCAGATGTACTTTTATGAATATTCACGAAAAGTTTTTCACATTTCATTTCTTCTGGTGTAAATTTATTGATGTTGTAGGATGTGTCCTTCTTTCCACAAAATTTCTTTAATGTTTCTTCCAATCTTGTGTTGTCACTTACAAATGTGGTGAATGCTTTAATTTCCTCATTAACAACTGCCTTGAAACTATCCATCCAACATAGTTTCTTTTAAGATGAATGACTCTTATCGCTTTTGAATATTTTTTATCAAGAAATCAACATGAGATGGCATATTGAAATGTGGATCAGCCAAATTACACTCTTCAGGTAAATCTGTGCTATCCAAGTATATTTTTACCTGAGGGATTTGCGTAGGTATAGATGTTTTATTAAAAGCACCTGAGCTATCTTTACGTTGTGGTCGTAACGTAATCATTGACTTGCCTCATGCTGTTAAATTCCCTGAGGTCAATCCCGTAATATGTACGTTCACCTTTTGACGCGTTAATTGCAACTTCTGAACGCAGTTTTTCGACATGAATGATGATTGTGAACCGAAATCTAACAAAATTCTACAATGCTGCATTTTTCCATATTTATCTTTGATTAGTAGTTGTGCCGTTGGTAAAATAGCTTGTTGTAAATTCCTGGACTGGTTTTTTAACTTCATGGCGATAAACACGCTAAATTCTGTTGCCTTGACGAGTTCCGATGTCGTTGTTTCCTTTCGCTAATCATCGTTTACCTCTATCTTTCAGTCAATGCGTTACATGATGCTTCCTTTTGCAAAATCAACATACATATTTAGATCAACAGACCACCGAAGGGTGTATTGAAGATAGCCAATTGAAGCAATGTTTGTGAATTATTTGTGTTTAATATTAGACAATTTAAGATATGCACCATATTGACTTAAATAATGCACACCTGAACTCATTGGACATCCACCTCTGGCCGTAGATTGTCCTGTCATTGCATCGACCCTTTTGAATTCAGTTACTGTTATATCAGTAAACTAAAGCACTTCGAATCGATGGTACAAAACCTCTTGTTTTTCTATCTACAAATATTATTTTTCTCTAGAGCACGATGACACTAGCATGTTTTACACATGTTTTACACTAGCAGGTCGACAGCTGCAAATAATACCATGTGCCAGGGTATCGCGATGACGTAAAATTTTAGGTGACTACCAAGCACCATTTTATTCGAATCGGTCAGTCACTGATCACGTTTTGTCTCTGAGGATGATTTTAAATATTACAAAACAGCCCGTGTCATACATTAGGCTTTCTTGAATTTCCAACAACCATATGCTCAACCCTTATGGATTGAGACATTTTTGTAGTTTGGTCACTGCAGCCCGATGAGATGACCCAATTTTTTTAATTTGAATATCAAATAAAAACTCACATTAATTGTCATGAGTCAAGAGCTAAAAATCAAACGGTGACACTAAACAAATTTCGTCAACAATACCTTTCTCAATACTTATACTCTCAATACTTATACTCTCAATACCTTTTTCATATTAAAAAATTAATACGCATATTATTGCATTTAACGTTATTTGTTTAGTTTCCATCTTATAATTCACTAGAGCATCGTGAGCATACGAAGTATAAATACCTAGTATGAACAAGACGTTTTTGTACTCATTGTTTAGTTAACCGCTGAACAATATAGTCGTGATTTTAAAAATTATTAATTTTTTAAATTGTGCTGTTCATAAATTGAATTGTTTTTTTTTTTAATTTTTCTTTTTGTTCTAAAAAGTATTGCGAAATTTTTGTGATAATGGCAAATAGTGTAAATTTTAACGGAATTCCAAGTTAATGTTAACAACAAAAAAAGGATACAAGATGCACAAGGTTCATCGGGATCAAAAATTTTACTGCGAAAATTCTTAATCGCACCGGACGGATGCAGTTAAATGCAAAAACCAGGATCAACATCAACGGTTGACCCAATACCTGGGAAGACTCGCACCAGTTCCACTCGTTCACTCCCGAAAGTGAACGAGAATACACGGCCTTTATCAAGTAGAGGCCGAAACAGTGAAGTGGGCCATCAACAACGCGGGAGTTGCAGTCAAATCGCAAAACCAAATCAAATATACTGTTGTTTTTTTGCACGTTTTGCAAGAGGAACAATGAACATAAAGGAGCTCCAAGAGAAATGTGGTTTGCTGTGTCGTAGTTACATTGCAACCTTTTTCACCAGCAGTCAAGGAGTACACGCAGTACTTCAATTATTAACAATACGGGTATGCAGCGTCAAACTGCAACCGTACTATGAGGTGCGTGAAGTGCCTCGAATTTTATGGAAAGAGAAGCCGCAAAAGAACTACAACTAATGGAACAGTAAAATTCGTCAATTGCAACGTAGATCACGCGGCAAACTACAAAGCATGTAGTATAGAAATCATCAATGGATTGAAGAATCTCATCATGATCATCAAATCTTCAAAATCAACTAAGAAAGCGGCCATGAACATCGCTATGTTTTACATGCAATCACCATAAAAAAACTTTTAAGATTGACACAAATAAAAATGTGTAAAATACTAATTATGGAACCCTTGTTCCATAATTCCTAAAAAAGTAGAGTTCGAAAACTTCATCCAAGTCCATCAACCAAGGGTAATTATGCTCGCGGAAACATGGTTTGGACAGGATAAGAACTTCACGCTGTCCAGCTACTATATTCACAAGTATGATAGAGCAGTATTGCCATAGATACAGAATTATATAACCAAACATTAACCCTTGTAGCTATTTATAACTCGTGGTCATAGCTGGAGACTTTAATGCAAAGCACTGTAATTTAAATGCACTATGGCCAACAGGTGTGGAAACGTTCTCAAGAACATCATAACCTCTAACAATAACATCTTATTAAATAACCCCGATAAACCAACTTGCTTTGTTCCCGGTAGAGATCCTTCAACTATAGACCTAAATCAAACCAAAAATTATTCAAAAATCACTAATATAAAATCTATAAATGATTTGTCATCAAACCATTACCCAATTCTTTTTGAACTAGGTACCAGTCCAATAATAATACCTTTGACTCCACCTCGAGAAAAAATTGTATGGAAATCATTCCGCGTTTACATCGATAAAAACTTGATTTGTGACCCAAATACTCGGGATCCATTGACTCTAACATAAATAAACTAACAAACCATATTCAATTAGCGCTCTTTCCATGTTCATATACATGGATAGTTTTTCGGAACCGTCGATATTCCATCGAGAGTTTCGCAGGGCTTAATGCTCAGTCCAATTCTCTTCAATTTCTCCACCAACGACCTACACATACCCAAATATTGCCAATTGGCTGTTTTTGCTGCCTATACAACAGTATTTTCTTCAATCACCAAAGGAAGATTTCATTAACAACCCAAAAGATTGGTAACAGGACTCCTTAAAATTCTACAATTTTATAAACTATGGAAAATCAAGGTTAAAACTATCAAAACCCAAGCTGCCATATTCACAAACATAAAAATGGCAGAGCAATGGCAAATACCTTGGTTGTACTTTGAATTCCCGTCTGACATTCCAACTCCATATAAATTCTAAAGTTAGCATAGCTAAGAAAGCCTTATACGCATTTAAAATAAGTTTGGTATTTATCATACAACGGTAAATTCAATTGATTTGTAATGTTTAATCAATTATTTCAAAATCTAATTTGTATTCAGTTTAATGTTTTGTGTTAAAAAAGTGTATATAAATTAGATTTTCTTGTAATTATATTACGTATTGGTCATAAAACGGTTAATTCAATTGATTTCAAATGTTTTAATTTAATTTAATGTTTTAATTGATTTATAATGTTTAATCAATTTTTTAAAATCTAATTTATATTGCTTTATAATTTTTATAATTTCATATTTTAAAATATTTATTAATTAATTGTAAATTTTAGGCCAAAACTAATCCAATTTATTACAGCCTGCAGCTTGCAGAAATAATATTATATTATTATATTATGGATTAATTAATTAATAGTTTCAGAGTAATTCGTAATTTTTGGGCAAAAACTAACACAATTTTTTACAGCCTACGGCTTGCAGTTCATTATCAATGTGATTGTCTTATGCTAACAGTAGTTTGAATATTGGCTTCCGGGAAATCGGACCTATTCTGTCATTACTGACATACCTTTCCTTTCCCTACCCCACAAACAATTTACTATTGGTCGCCAAGGTGTCTGAAACCGGGTCGATCTCAATAATTTAACTAATATCCTGCCTTATCCTTCCAATATGTAATAACGTATGTACGGTGGGCTCGGCCAACTGCGAGAGATCCTGCTTAATGATTGGCTGTGCATTCTAAATCAATCAATCAATAAGTCATTTAAAATAATTTTTTACAACTATGTAAAGTTTACAACTAGCTTAAGAACCAATGTATAAATATATGTTAGCGTAAAAGAATTTCTGTAAATAAAGACAAACAACAACAACGTTTTTGTAGTTTGGTCGTTGCAGCCTGACGAAATGACCCAATTTTTTAATTTGAATATCAAATAAAAATTTCCTTTAATTCTCATTAGTCATGAGCTCGATACCTAATCGGTACCTTTTCATATTATAAAATTTTATTTCATAAAATTAATAACTAAATGAGTAACTAAAATTAATCCCTTCGAAATTGAATTGTTTATAATTTTGCCACCCTGACCCAACTCAACCCTTCCAGTTTTTTGTTTAATAAAAAATATCCTTCAATGTTTCTGTCCATAATATCGTATTAAAACAAACAAAAAAAACCATTTGATGTTTTAGGCCCATACTCCTGTGCAACCTTTTGACCACAAAAATTATTTTCTTAAAATAATCTTTTCCAAATAATGAAAATTTATTACAATTTTATTTAATTAACAAATCGGAAAAATATTTTTAATATATATACGACATGATGATAGTGGTCAATCGCAATGTGATACCACAACTCCTAACCAATGCATTTGATGAGGGTAAGAATTTTGATCGAAGAAAAATAAATCTTCTCTATAACAAAATCACAAACGATCGATACTAATTTTAACTGATTCCCTGTTTACGATGTATGTATGTACATACATACGACTATCGTACATATACAGACACACGATAATGATTATAATTGACAGATGATCAACCGCCGCGAGTATATTTCAATTACTAAGTAAATTTATAAATTTTATTATTAAATTAAAAAATAAAAATGTCTTAGAGGTTAATTAAAATTTATCAAATGATCATCATATGTACACGACCTTCAAATTGAATTTATATTAGTTTTAATTTAATTAGAAAATGTTAGAATTTTTGTTTTGTTTTTTCTATTAGTCATATATGACTTTGACTTGATTAGACATTTGATTAGGCCAAAAATGGTGTTAACTGAATTTTTTTCTATTTGATTTTTATGGTCTGGTAATAAAAATGTCATCGGTTTTTTTTTTCTGTATGTCAGTATGAGGATATTAATTATGATTGATTGGAATGTGTTGTGTGTGTTTCGAGGGTACTTATTTATTATGGGTAGCCGTTAGGTAACATATACTTGATATTGGAATAGTGCAGTCTGTGATTACTCTCATTATGAACAATCGGCTCTTTAGATACGGTTGCCACCTTTGGGAGGAATGTCAAAGTTCATTTCTAACATGTTTTCGATCGATGAATTAATTCTCTCTAATATTTGTTTTTAGTAAAGTTTAGACGATTTTCCGGTTCACCGGTCGACCCCAATCTTGAGTTTGATCACGGCCGGTGACCACAACCCTGTGACGAATTGTGTATAAAATCGTGCTTTAGGCTGATCACCTATAAAGATCACCTATTGTAAAAATATAGTCTGAAAGATCTTAGTAAAAGGTCAACTTTGGCCTTTAATGTTGTTGATTGATTCATTAAACGTTATTCTAATTTTAGTTTCCTAATTGCCCCTGTCAACTCAGCTGCGTCTGGAACAGATAAGAGTGCAATGGTGCATATTTCAAAGTTTTCTGTATTTGGTATGAGCAGAAATAGCGTTCGACGAACATTACACCTTATCGAGTAGAAAACCGAACAGTACTATTTTTTATCCAAAAGAGTAGACATTTGTCGAAATGGCCAAATTCAAAACATTAAACATGATTTAGTAGGATATCTGGATTTTATTATAGTTTTTCCATGTCGAAATAATAGTTTAGGTTTTAATTTATTATTATTATTTTTTATTGAATTCGTTGTCTATTCGGTTCACTATCATTATTTAGATCCTTTCTATACGTAAAACACTAGAATATGGGATATACGAAAAGAAAGTACGACTAACATTTTTTTTTGTCATTTAATGAAGAAATTTGGTTTGGTTAAGTTGCTGTGCTCAATATGAATTGGGTGGAAAATCTAAATGTAGGTAAAGGGTGGTACTATAGAGATAGGTTTTGTATAGTGACGGAACTATTTATAAAGATTGTAGTAAAATAAATCTAAGATTTATGGAATTTGTTCGTACAAATGTATTTATGGGTTTATACTGGTACCATATAGACAGTATGATCTGTAAAATATTTTACAGTAAGTAAATATTTTAATGTTGGTTTAAAGTTTTTGTGTCCCGATTTACAGTAATGGTTTCACATACTTTGGTAGAAAGACGCGCAATGCTCCAAATTTGCAGTGGCATAGACACAAGGTCCGACAGGTTATACAGAAGGCGAGCTCCCAAAAATGTTAGCCTGTACCGAGCCAGGCTGGAACAGGTACAGAGCAGATGTAGTATAGTTTCCTCGTCCTCCCCATCTCTACAACTTCTACAGTAATCATGAGAGAGAACACTTAGTCGGCTCGCATGCTTACCAATGAGACAGTGTCCAGTAATGACACCAGTAATTATGCTAATATTGCGCGGTTGCATGGATATTAGTTGGTTAGACCTGATTACGTCTAGTGTAGGCCAAAAAAAAACCTAAATGTAAAACTTTAATGGTAGCCTGAATGTCCGTAAAATGCCTATATCTCTTACAGATATTATAATTCCTCCAGTCTATGGTTTCTTTGATTGCGATGTGCTCCGCTTGAAACACACTACAGTGATCAGGGAGGCGAAAAGATTCGATCAAATTTAGTTTCTTGCAGAACAACTCACAATCGACCCTGCCATCAATTCTCGATCCATCCGTAAAGAAGTTGGTTGTACCAGGATTCAGAACTACTTCACTCTAGTGCCTGAGTTGAAGTGGTCCTGAGTGCACCACTAATACACAGGCAGGCAGTTCTTTGAACCTTCATCAACAGCTTTTGGTTTGCCACTGTATTTAGAGCTGGCCACCAAACTGTAACTCCGGTTAGTAAATAGGTCTAACTACAGAGGTGTACAACCAATGTACGATTCGGGGGATTAATCTCCATCTTTTTCAATGACATTCTTACTTTTTTTTTTATTTTGGTATAGCACTATCGTAGCTTTCTTTACCCTTTCCAAACTATTAGGTTTCCAGCTTAGTTTGCTATCCACAATTAGACCCAAGAATTTCACTTTATATTCACACCAACTCCGTTAAGAGATGAAAAAAGGAAGTTGGTACTTCCAAGAAAAGAACCAATTTAGTGTCAATTGGATTAACACTAAAGCTCTACCTATTTGTCCATTTGGTAAGGATACCAAGAGCTGTTTGTATAAGATCTCTGAGAGTGCTACGATATTTGCCGAAGGCGCCGAATAGCAACATCATCTATATAAGCTACCACCTTAAGGTCCGCTCCCTCTAGGTTTAATAACAGGTCATTTATGACCAAGTTCCAAAGAAGAGGGGTTAATACACCACTTGCGGTGTACCCCCATTCACAAATTTCCGGACGGATGCCTCATCAAGTTTGGTCAAAACAAACCCTACCCCTGAGCATTTGATTAATCCATCATCCGAGTGATACATAAATCTGAAAGTGCGTACGTGATCGCCCCTGGTTTAACATTGTTAAAGGCTTTTTCTATATCACAGGTCACCAAAGAGAATTCTTTTTATTCGAGCGTTTTTTCAATAGAGCCAAAGAGGGAATATAGTGAAGTTTCCTCCGATTTCCCCTTGGAGTAAGCATGCTGAGATGCTGCTAACTTTACCGGCTTAATTGAGCCTCTAATATAAGATTTTATCTGTTTAGAGTTTTCAAGCAGTACTAGGATAAGCTAATGGGCCAAAGGTCTTTTGGGTCGCAACGCAGACGTTTTCCCGCCTTAGGTATAAAAATGATCTTTACTTCAGTCCATTTGTTTGGAATATAACATAGTTCCAGGCTACTTTTGAAAATCACCGCAAGCCAGGGAATCATTAAGTCACCGGTCTGTTGGATATCGGCTGGGATGATGCTATCCGGACCTGCTAACTTAAAAGGCTTAAAACTGTTTACTGACAACAATATGTTCCTCCTGTTGACCTATTGGTTTTAGGCAGAACAGTTGGAGATTCGGAACATCCCGGGAAATGACTTTCCAATAGGAGCTCCTGATATTCCGGCCCCGTTGTAGTCCAGATACCATCCGGTCGTTGGAGATAACTTGGAATGGCAGGACAGGTAGATAGAATCTTTCGTAGCCTAGCTGCTTCAAAGGACTGCTGTATATTGTCACAGAATATTCTTCAAGTTTTGCTTTTGACACTTCTATAATTCGTGTTTATATGATTTAAGGATTTCATTTTAGGAGTTCCAGTCCACGCCAGCCTTTGTTCTCTTCGTAATTTTGAAGAGCTTCTTGCATTCCATCCGTGTTACTTGGAGTTTCTTTAACCACCATGGTGGACACTCCTCGTCTTAGGCCTACTAATAGGACACGAATCCTGGTAAGGAGTTACCTAGAACAGTTTGAAGGTCTCCTAGTTAATCCTCCTTCTGTTTCTAAAGATTGGAGATTTCGAGTATTTTAAATCCAACCCAAATTGTAGATATCAATGATCAGAAAAGGAGTGTTCTTCAGACATTTTACAATTTACAAATTTATTTGACATGAAGTTTGAAACAAGGGTAATGTCCAAACCTTCTTGTATATTACTAGTTATAAAAGTAGGCTTACAGCCTATATTACAGATAGAAAGGTTAGTACTTAGAATATTATCAAGGAGTGACTCACCTCTTTAGTTCGTATCGGTGCTTCCCCAGATCGTGTGGTGCGAATTTGCGTCGCGTCCAACGATAGTTCCGATCTTACGTACCTGAGCATCCGTAATTAAACTGCGCACATTAGCCGGAGGAAGAATTTCCTTTTCGTGCGGTAAGTACACTGAGACAAGCCAGAGGTTCTGATTCGACCTCGAATTCGAATTCTACGTTTATTTATCGTCAAATTCTACCTTTATCCTGCCCAAACAATTATTTATAGTTTACAGCCATGATTTTAAGAATCAGATCCTTATTGATCCATGGTTCTTGAAGCAAGACAACATCAATGTCATCTTTTATTACTTTGAGCATAAGAGCACCTGACGCTGCTTTACAGTGATTTTGTAATAGTTTCTTGCTGTTTAAATATCAACCTCCACAACGGTGACGTTGGATCCTACTGAATCTGAAGCCGTAAAAAGATTACAGAGTTCATCCATTGATCCGGACACCTCGCTTATAAGATTTAAATCATTTGTAACTATAGTTTGAGGTTGCTCGACTAAAGGACACCAGCCTCAGCCGAGGTTCCGTGCAAAGCAGAAGTACCCCTTACATATTCTGGTGGCTTAGCAACTCCATCTTTCTTATAAACTTTCAGCGTGACAGCGGCAAAACCATAGGTAATTAAGCCACACTGCCCTAGCCCGCACTGCCAATGATGAATGTTTGGCTACAGGTCAAATTTCACCTATGGGTTTCTTATACAAGTACAGATTGCTTTCTTATACAAGTACAGAGACCTTTGGTTGGCACAAGCTGTCAACTTGACATGGTTCCTGTACCAACCACCGTCTCGGCGCGACATGTAAGAGCAGTCCCAGGGTTCTCTGGCATAATTTTCAGGAAGGAGGAGGCTTGAGCCTTTTCCACCTTCCTCCGATGCTACCAGCCTCATTGGCTCTTGACTACAGCTACAACTAGCGGATCCTTGTGAACCTCACTAAAAGTCCTAGTTGCAGTTGCCTGCATCTTTGACTTCTTTGCGGTCTTTGGAGATTCATCCGAAGATCTCTGTCTCTTGAACAATGAGCTCCCGGATGAACTTCCTGGCTTCGGTTCTACCGTTTTAGTAACCTACTCTAGTGTGGCTCAGTCCTTATTCGTCCTATCCACCAATGGAATTGCTTCTATCCTTTTTAGGGCTTTCCATGCTTTCTTTTTAGCATTATAGGTTGGTTTGAAGGGACCTGCATTATCGGTGCATGTGTCCCTCCTTTCCTAATCTTAGTAAGAGAAGGCCTACAGACCTGATTCTCTACTTTTGGAGTTTTCGGCAATTTAAGAGAGCCGGCCTCTATATTATTATTCTTAACTTCAATTTAAGAAGCTCTGTTTGAGACTGGGCTATTTGAAAGGGCCGCCAACCAGGTTAATCATCAGCGCGGGTCGCATGACACCTTAATCCGGCTCTTAATTTATAGTGCTAACACTCGCATCTAATATTTAGCCGTCGTTGCAGTCATTGACCTTAGTCGTTACCCGGGTGGTACCGCTTGGAGGTATATTAGATGCAATTGGTGAACTCTACATAGTTGCAACAATGGAGAATGAATCACAACTAGTTGCTATCATAAGCCATTGTCTAATTTTAGAACATTTTCAGAATTTTGTTAGTTTTTTGTTATTTCTGCAAATTTCATTTTATTTTGTTAATTTGCAGATTCAGTAAGCTATGCTTCTAAATCGTTGAAGGTACGAGTAAGAATGCTATTATCTACAGAGTTGATTACAATAGATGTGCGACCATCATTTTTTTATCTATAGCAAGTGTTTTCCGGAGTTTCTTGATATTTCGGAAAATTTTAGATTTTTATGGGCTACACTTTCTGATTACGACATCACTTAAAAATCGTATCTCACCGATTTGAGGTTCTATCGATCATAGAACCTCACTTCGGTCCATTCTTTGTAAACTCACTAAAAAAGGGTAATGTCCTTTGAATTAAAAATAAATCAAAATCACCCAGTTTCACTGCACAAAATGTTCTTCAGATCATACTGTAAAATGGTGTATCAAGGAAGCTAATGTGAAAACTTTAAAAAAATTTAGTTTTCCAAAGAAAGATTTAAAATTCATTTTTCCGAGATTTTTACTTTTATTTTTGTATTTTGTCGTTTTACTTCTTTGTTGGGTAAAAGATGAGACTGTCCATTTTTATCATTTTCAAAAAATCATTAGAAATTTTGTTAGATAATATTTACGGTAACGTAAAACATTAAGAATGGGTTAGACATCTTATTGATTAATATACATCTTTCGGTATGCTTGCTAAGGTACATAGAGACACACACACACGCACAGATAAATTGAAAATCAAGATATTTGAGTTAAATTGATGTGGGGTGGACAGGATTATGAAAAATTATCGTTATTAATTAATGAATGTCTGTCTGTCTGTCTGTCTCCGCACAACAACAATATATGAGAAAAAATAAAAATTAGATCAAAGTTAAAAAAAAAAATTATGTTTGGTGCGACCAAATTTATGTAATAGCCAGCATCATTATATCTAATTACAATGTTCACAGTCCAAGAAGACGACGACGATGGTATTTAATTAATTTTAAGAAACATCAACATAAATTCTCACCCTTATGAGTACTATGCTAAAACAATAAATTATGATCAATTACATCTCGTCACGGGGGTCACTTATCTTGTTAACAATATTTACGATAATTAGTGTTTGGACTGTAAAATTAATTTGAAAATTTTTTTTTCGTTTATTTTCAGAAACATTTCATAAGCATCCACTAGAAATAGACCTAACACAAGCGTGTGTCGGTGAATTAAATTCGATATTACGCGGCGATACAACATGGCCGATAATTTATGGTATAGGGGTGAATATTAAAACTGGCGAAATATTTCCGGCCACGTTTCCAGACAAGGGGCCCGATCTACCGTTGCGACAAGCACGACATTTTACCGGTGGCCATAGTGTTTTAGATATATACGATTCACAAAATAGTATGTTACGTATTGGACCATTCAATTATGATCCGTTGCGTGGCGTTGATTTATGGTTGGCGCAAAGTGATGAATTTTTATTGCGTCATTTGTCTACGTCACCGGAAGTGGAACCACCCCATTTCGCTATGCAAGTGAGTATTTTGCTTCTTTTTCTTTTTTGTTTCGTAATTTACTTTGAATCATAATTTGGTTTCTGTTTTATTTATAGGTTCGTTCAACGTTAAAATATATACAAGATAATCAATTTCCCGCCGTTACTATATTTCGTGATAATCGACCACGTTACTATCGGAGAGACGAGACCGGATGCTGGCAACCTTTTCGATACTAATTATTATTTTGGGTTTTAATTATTACACAAAAAATTTGTTTTTATTATTTTTTTTTTTCGTTGTTATATCCTCAAGGATATATATATATATATATATATATATATATATATATATATATATATATATATATATATATATATATATATATATATATATATATATATATATATATATATATATATATATATATATATATATATATAATACATTTATATTAATGAACTGAAAATCCGAATTAAATTATTAACTAATTAAAAATCGTGATATTTTCATAAATTAGATAGAAAATATTATTAATTATTTGGTTTTGTTGTTGTTAAAGCCATCCATCGATTCAGACATATATAGGATTGAAAATATCGCTTTTAGATGCCAGATTGTTACAACTGTTTAGAGGTTAGTAAAAAACATCCGTTAAAACTAAAGTATAAAAGTTAATATGCTTATTAAATTCTGTACGTCTTCAAAACAGGTGCAAAAAATTAAATCAGAATGAGTAGAGTGCTTTCTAATATATGACCATCCCTTTGCGAACCCGGTATTCATTCAGCAGGAGGATTTCATGCTATAATCATTGTTGATCATTTTTCAAGTTATTTACAGATGTTGTGGTGATGTTTGAATTTTGATTTATTAGCCAAAGTAATTATTGTGTCATATTCGTTTCTATTTGGAGCCATATAATTTTTACTTTTCACACATTTAGAAGAGCTTTAAAATTCCAGACCTTTTCATACGCATATCTTCTTGTTTCTGAAACAAATCTTTCATTAATCGAGGCTTGAATAAGCCATTGACAAGGTCTCCTGAAGAATTAGTGGAAAGTGGAAATGTGACCGACCTTTTATTACCTGAAAACATCCAGATTTCTTTTGAATTTTGCCACATATGGCAAAAATCAATTGTGTCGTCTGCATGGAAGACCTGATCTAAACTGTATCCACCATCTGGAATTATTTTGGCAAGCTTTGGTGAACATTGTACGGTCGCATTTTTATCTTCAAAAACATTTTCTCTTTGAACTTGAAGTTATGAAGGTTGTTTAAATGTATTTTTTAGTTGTATCCAATGCACTTGATGATAGACTGAAGATTTTTCCAATTTTTTCCAATGCTATTGATGGTGTAATTGTTATAAGTTCTCCGTTATAATTTTTTTGCGAAACTTGCCCCGAGTAAGATAACGATGAAAATTCTCTAATGGTGGTATTACTTTTAGAATTTTATCATCTGTTGCCACATAAAATTCTGAATACATTGTGCATTCTGTAATGCTTCTATTTTTCTAAATTTTTTAAATTGGTCTGCAGCTGATTGATTTTGGCTAATAGACTCTTCCTGTTTTTCTAACAAAGCTACCTGATTCCGTGAAGTTTAGTGCTTGTAAAGGTTCAATCTCAATGACATCGCACCGCACCGTATCCCACTGTGTGTCACTGACTTTACGGATTGTCAAACACAATGTGTCCGCGCCATTTCAGAAAAATTACAAATCGGCCATTTTATATTTTCAATTTTAAATTCCATTTTTGCCAAAATCAATTATGTTTTAATTTTATCGAACTAATTTTAGTTTTAAAGTATTTTGCTTGACTCGAAAAACTGAAAAAAAATGTATTTGGTTGTCAAATGAATTTTAAGGTTATGTTGCCCAAAAAACCGCACCGCGCCGTTCATTGTGATTGCCTTTGCGTTTTCTCATATAAACTATATGGGACTATTCATTTTTTTACTTTGACATTTTAACGAAATGGTGCAGTGTCATTGAGATTGAATCTTTAGTATAAATAATTTCATCATTGATTAAGTGGCCGGTAGGTTTGACTTTGAATTGGTATTCGTAGTGTATCAAAAAATGACTAATCAAGTTTTTGTTGGAAAACAAAACCCACTTATTTACTACTGATGTCAGATGTAAAAACTGGGGTGCGATTATGTAAGCATTTCAAGTTTCGACAAGATGGCCGATATTGTTAAAAAAATTGATGATTTGAAATTTTGAAATTGCGACAAGCTGTTGTTGTTTTACTCGAACACTTTTTAGGTTACGAATGTTTACATAATCGCACCCCTGGTTACTAGAGTAAACATCAGTATGCTTAGTATTTAGTTATACTAAACAGTACCTCCATAACCCCAATTCAGATTACTTTGCGATCGAACACTCAGTCTACACTATAAAAGTCCTTTCTTGCAATATTTTTCCGAGAGGACCATTTTTCCTGATGCGGCACACGAATTTTTGATGAATAGAGACATTTAGAGGTAATTTAAAAGTGGGCGGTGTTGTTCTATCACCGCTGATGAGTTTGACCGCAATCCCTGACGATACAATAGCTAGGGTCATGCTACCTAAAGATCTAGCTTTAACTAGTAAAATGAGAAATGTCTTTCTCGTTCAACCAGGAGCATCCACGGAAAATACGGATAAATGCGGTCCTTGTAAACGATACCAATGATTTTATCTAAAGCTCGTCGTTGATCAGATACCAAATTTGGAAAACTTTTTTGTACGTAGTTTAAACAACATAGTGGTTTCAATCGAACGCCTTAAATTACCTTGGTAGAGATAACTGACATTTTGTTAAAGAGACGGTTCGGATCGGTAATCCTTGTCTTTTTTTTCAATGAGGCATTGGTTAAATATATCGACAGAAAATTGTACGGAATTATCATTGTATCGCTCATCCGCTCTCAGGAAACCTAGATTATTACGAATAATTATCTTAACTTGTATGGCGACTGAAAGGCGACAGCAGGATGTAACTTCGAATTTCTTGAATTGACCAGTTAAACATGGGTAAATCATAAATCCGTATACGAATATGCCAGGATAAATGTTCAATTCATCTGCCTTAATTTGTTGAATATACCTCCAAAGACTTGTCTTGGCGCTCACGGTTATGCGCGGTTGTTGCGTAGAGGCTCCATTCTCGTGGTAATTGTGCCTCATAGTAGTCCGGGATCATTGGGTAATATTGAGCTGGTAATTTACCGGCTCGCACTCCTCAATCTCAGGTAAAAAATGATTTCGTCATTTATAAGTTGCTAATTCTGATGCGTATTTTCGCGTTTGACCTGGCTTATGTCAACTCAATTGGGTGTGGCGTTAAGCATTTGTGTAACGGCTGTGGGCTCATTGATGTTAATGGGGCTATACTCCCAAGGATTTTTAGACTTGAGATTGTCCCATGTTTATGAATTAGACTCACCAGAGTGCTTTGATAAATAGCCTCCAGATAGCGTCGTAGCTCTGCGGATGTTGTGCCAAACCCAAAGCTGCATCAATGGTCATACAATTCTCGCCCTCGGTACCTTGTGTAATGCTACTCAACATCCTAGATGAGGTGGTCCCTTACCCAAAATACGGAGGCCATCTGTTGGCCAGGCATTAATCATTACAAGTTTTCTCTCTTGCTACTATGAGGTGAACCATGGTACCCCTGGCGAATATCCCACTAAAGCTACACATCTGTGTATCTTGGATTTAAAGATTTTAGAAAACATTCAAATGTTAATTTGGGAGTAAAAACATTAAATTTAAAATATTTTTTTTATTTAAATACAACAAAATATGTAGGATCTGTCACATTCATTTATTTTTTGTATTTCTAGACCTCTAAAACATTCATTAGATCCTTGGTTTAAAATTTTACATGATAGTCATTAAAACAAGTACCTTGCGTGCAACCGAATTGCACGTTGCATTTTTCGCATCGACCACGAATTCTTTTATTTCACGAAGCAAGTCGAACCAAGTTATTGGCCAGTGTTCAAATCCATCAAATTGAGCACTAACCGAAGGATGTAGCGCATAATTTACAAACCTGTTTGGCCGTGGACTAGGATCATCATCTTTTTCAATAAAATTTCCTTTTTGATGTAGAAACAAGCAAAGCGTCGCCTATTTCTAGTCGAAAATCAAACAAACCTTAAATTTTATTTTTTGGCAATCCATTGGACAAAAAACCCATTCTGTACTTCATCCAGGGGTTAATTACTGCTAGATCAACTAAATGGCTTGCAACTTTTAAAGGCTATTTTCTAACCATAATCAGTAATATTCGGTCATTTGATTGCAAATGTCAACACCTCCTATTGTTTTATTATGTTCAGCCATCTGTTTACTAACGATAGTGGATATTTTTCAAATGCTGATAAAGCCATAAAAACATATTTGGTGTCTTTCCATTTAACTGCTACGACTGTCGTAAACCAACTGCTGGTCCTAAGTCTAAATCTAGGTCAGGCAAGAAACATTAGGAACAAGAATCATTATTCCATTCAAACCTTAACTTGATAAATTTCAAAGTCAACAACCAGTCATTATAAACTATATAACGATGCAAAAACTTTTCAATGAATAAAATGCAATGTTACCGTGTTTCTAATGGTACCCATACTACTTCAATGAGGTGGATATGTAGTAGTATTATTGTTCGAAAAATAAGTTGGCCTTTCTATATAGGAGTTTTTGGATGGTGATAGCAAAATTGCCCAACTGGTCGTAACTTGTTTTTAACGTATTGTCTTAGAGGTCAAGAGCATCTGCCAGTAAACGATATCATTTGTTCATCTATTTAAAAATCACATTCATTACTAATTCCAGGCAACGTGTTCTAAACTAATGGATAATTGACTAAACTTTCCAAAGTACATTGGATCCATCAGACCCAATAATGCCTGTATTATGTGGAATGTAGACATTTGCGTAACAAAAAAAATCTTGCTATTTTGGGAACGCCCAATAAAGTTCTCTATTTATATGACAAATAATTGTAACTGACAAATAACCGGTAAACCGGCGAGTAATTTTCTATTCCAATGTACTATGCCGTTTGTAAACTTGAATGTCAATTTAACTGATGTGTTGTTTCTACTCGATTTGTTTTAGGAAGACAGCCTCAATCTTGTTCAATTTAAAACGAGTCCGTGCATAAAATGTCCAAGAATTGTAGCAATGACACTGAAATGTCCACACGTCCTGTTCTCCGCTTTTATTGTTTAGTTTGATATTGTCTATCTCCAATTAAATATCAGGAAAGCCCTCCAAAATTTTTCAAAATGGAATATTATTCTCTATTAAAAAACGACACAAACTTGCTTTTTAGGGTAACTGAGAACTAATAATTTGGCAGTACTCTTGGCCAAATAGATGCATTTTTATAGTGGGCTTTAAGGTAATTGCCATTTTATAGTGGGCTTTAAGGTAATTCCGGCTCTTCCGTTCCGTCACCAAATTTCGCTTTACAAAAGCAATCCCCTATTATTGCAGGCATAGCCTTAGTCCAAGCCTCGGTCAACCAAAAACATAAATCTAAGATTTGATTCATCAATCGCTACAACCAATCGAATAACTAACAGATAACGATAACGAATTTTCCAGCTTCTAATGATTCGCTGCTCTAAAGGGTGCCATGAAACTGTCGTGTAGGGTGCGAAAAGTTGAAGTCTCATATTGCTGTAATCCAAAAACAGAATAACTGTTCGTTTGGTGTCGCCTTTTTGTAATGCTCGAATGACCTCACCAAGAATTATTTTTGGTACTTTTTTGTCATAACTATTCCACTTTCAGCGGGATCATTGGCCACCTTAGAAGCATTTAAATAACTTCTTAGAAAATCATTACAGTATTCTATCACGTCATAAATACCATAAAAATGTTCGTCCGAACTCCCTTTCAATTCTGGTACATGCCCTTTGGATCAGTCCTGTATTAGCTTCTGTAGTATTAAAAGATATACGGATGATATACGTAGACCAAATCGGTACTTCCCGAATAACTACTTAAGCCACCTGCTCACAAGTGCCGTTCAGAGCAACAGGTACGTCAAGCAAATGCTCGAAACCATTGTTAATCCTCTCAAGGGCAACTGAGGTCAACATTTTATTATCCCAATGCAAAACTAAATTAGGAGAATTTTCAAATAGTGCCTTTTGAATTTTCTTTGCCATTTTACTTCTAAAATTGACCGCCCGATTTGCTAAATAAAGTACTTGCTTGTCGAATAGAGAGTTGTTCTCGATCCCAAGTAGACGTGTGTGTTTGATCAAGAAGTTTGATCTAGAACTTGAACCTAATTTTTTCATTGCTAAAAGATTTTTATTGTAAGTAAAATGTGGTAACTAGGCCGATTTGAAATTGGTCCGATAAAAGAGTGGTCTCATTAGGAGGTTATATATATATATATATATATATATATATATATATATATATATATATATATATATATATATATATATGTATATATATATATATATATATATATATATATATATATATATATATATATATATATATATATATATCATTTCTGAATTTCTCAGGCTAAATAAATAGATTTAAAAAAAAAAAAGTATATTAAATATTAAATTTAAAAATATTAATAATAATATCAATTTCAAATAGATAAAAATAAATTAAAAAACAAAGACACACATTATTTATAGCGTGTTTTTTATTTTTTTGTTATTAAATACTTTTTAATTATTATATAATTTTTTAATTGTTTATGTTTTATCTGTTGTACATACACAATAAAAACACATTATAAAAAATTATCAATTACGAAAATAAATTAAATTAAAAAATATTAATAAATTAAATAATAAAAAAAAGATATGTATATATATATATATATATATATATATATATATATATATATATATATATATATATATATATATATATATATATATATATATATATATATATATATATATATATATATATATATATATTTAAATATATAATAAATTAATATAATAAAAACAAATAAAAAATCGTCGAATTCAATTATTATTATTTTTTAATTATTAAAAAAAAATTAAAATAAAAGTTCAATTATTATTATAATATTATTGTAAAATTACGAGCAAAATAAAAAAAAATTGTTTTTGGGAAAATAAATGTTTTTTTTGTTAATTATATTTTATTGATTTTATTGGTTTTGTTCAATAATAAGAATAATTATTTTGGTATTATATAGGCCATAATAATGGTATGATAATTATATCAAAAAGCCATTTACTCAAGCTACTTTGCTGTGCGAAAACTAAAGCTCGAGAAAGTAGTTTGGATAAGTGGCTCTAACCCTAAAAAGTATGAAAGAAAGCATCGGAGGGGGAATTATTTTGTAAGGTTTGTATCTATGTTAAATAAAATATGTCATTATTTCTCGACTTGAATGTATTATGGAGACGGTAGACGAACTTTAGAGGGTAATTGAAAAATTACTAGATACGCGGAAAAAAGAAAAAGGATTTGTGATTTTTTATAATTTTTTTTTACATCATATAGTAATGGTTTAGGAATTTTTATATTCCATAGTAAAGCTAAGACGATCTAGAGGAGGAATTTATGCTGATGTCGAAAGCTTTAAATTAAGGTATCACTCATCAAAATTGGACCACTGGTACGTGGTTTATGCATAATTTACGCATATTCGTAATATTGTGGGCTAACCCCTTGCCTGATTTTTATGGCCCTTAATGATTTATGAAAATATACGGATATTTCTATTTGGTATTTATGCTGATGCCGAAAGCTTTAAATTAAGGTATCACTCATCAAAATCGGACCACTGGTACGTGTTTTATGCATAATTTACGCATATTCGTAATATTGTGAGCTAACCCCTTGCCTGATTTTTATGGCTCAAAATGATTTATGAAAATAATCAGATATTTTTATTTGGTATTTATACCAATTTCAAGAGCTTTAAATTAAGGTATCACTCATCAAAATCGGACCACTGGTACGTGTTTTTTGCATAATTTACGCATATTCGTAATATCGTGGGCTAACCCCTTGCCTGATTTTTCTGGCTCAAAATGATTTATGGAAATATACGAATATTTTTATTGGGTATTTATGCTGATGCCGAGAGCTTTAAATTTATCACTCATCAAAATCGGACCACTGGTACGTGTTTTATGCATAATTTACGCATATTCGTAATATTGTGGGCTAACCCCTTGCCTGATTTTTATGGCTCAAAATGATTTATGAAAATCAGATATTTGGTATTTATACCAATTTCAAGAGCTTTAAATTAAGGTATCACTCATCAAAATCGGACCACTGGTACGTGTTTTATGCATAATTTACGCATATTCGTAATTTTGTGGGCTAACCCCTTGTCTGGTTTTTTTGGCCCTTAATGATTTACGAAAATCTATGGATGTTTTTATTTGGTATTTATGCCGATTTCAAGAGCTTTAAGTTAACGTATCACTCATCAAAATCGGACCACTGGTACGTGTTTTATGCATAATTTACGCATATTCGTAATATTGTGGGCTGACCCCTTGCCTGATTTTTCTGGCTCAAAATAATTTATGGAAATATACGAATATTTTATTGGGTATTTATGCTGATGCCGAGAGCTTTAAATTAAGGTATCACTCATCAAAATCGGACCACTGGTACGTGTTTTTTGCATAATTTACGCATATTCGTAATATTGTGGGCTCTAACCCCTTGCCTGATTTTTATGGCTCAAAATGATTTACGAAAATTTATGGATATTTTTATTGGGTATTTATGCCGATTTCAAGAGCTTTAAGTTAAGGTATCACTCATCAAAATCGGACTGCTTAGTTTTTTATTGCATATTTTATGCATATTCATTGGTGGCGGGTTTATAGTGGATTTTTATGTTCCTTCTTGAAGCTTATGGCCTATATTATATCTGCATAATATAGATCATTGATGTATTATGAATTTTTGTTCTCGAAAAAAAATGAATTTAGTATGATCAAAAATCGCTGATGTCGCGGTCTCCTATTTGAAGTACAAATCACATGCAAAATATAAATCCCGGCAGTTAAGGGTTTGTTGAAAATTAAATCGATTGATTTAATCAAATTGGTTGCATTGTTAAATGAAATACAAACCCAAAAAGAAGTGCAAATTAGATACGCTTTGTCCAACTGGTGTATAATAATTAGCATAAATAAGTATTTTTTTTTATTATCGACCTTCATTTATCATCAACTTAGCAAAATGCTCGTTCATTGTAAGTAGAACATCTATTTTTAATTGTATTATGCTATATTTTTAAACTAATCAACAAAAGGCAATATGCATATCGTCAAAATTTAACCTGACCCCCGCTTATGTTAACAAACCCGCAGTTTAGTATCTCTTGGAAGTTCTTGGAAGTTCTTCTTGGGTTCCTGGTGAAAACGGTTCTTTTAGATTTTAAAGCAGTTGAAAATCGTATTAGCAAGCCTAGTTTATGCATGTGACTTGTCAACATGTCAATCACTTGTGTTCATGCGCCCACTGATGTAAGCCAACCCAAAGATAAAGACTCATTTTACAACAAATTGTATGATCTAATTCTGAAAAATGATTGCGAAAATAATTTTAATAAAAATCTTTTAAATTAACAAGATAATAATAATACAAATATAGTCACACACACATATACACACTTTCTTTTCAAATAGAAAATTTTTTCCAGCCCAACGGTTATTTATAAAAATTTACCATTTTCGCCTTACTATTTCAATTCGCCTCATATAGAAAAAAAACCCTCATATGACAACACTATAAAAACAAAAAAAAAAAAAAAACGAGAATCCAACCAATTTCTTCATTCCATCATATCTGTTGCGAGTGTTTCTTCAAAAACAACATACAATTTTTATACAGAGAAAAAGTAAAAGAAAAATTTCATTTTGACCAAATCGAAATAAATTAATTAAATCGAACGTAATAATTTAACTATTATTTATACTAGTTTAACGTATTGTTTATATTATAAATTAATTAATTAAAGTGTTTTAAATGGAAATTAAATAGTGTTGTACATATTGTTTTTAAATTACAAAAAAAAAAAAAATTTTTTACCAAGACTCGGATTTATCACTGTGGTGTATATAGTGCGTTGTGTACATATGCAGCAGCGATAGAGAGCGAACGAGCAGGAATAAAAAATGTAATAATTTTTTCTCATCGTTAATTTTACACAAAATAGAAATTAGAAAACTATTATTTAGATAGGAATTTATGATTTTAAATGGTAAGTGTAGATTACATATATTGTGTACACGCAAAATTTGTTTTTGAATTAAATTTAGTCCTTTTTTACAGTTTAAAATAAAAAACGGAAGAATTTAATTCAATTGTTATTGGTGCAAACAAAGTAACGGGTTTGTGTGAATAAAATCAACAACAAAATGGTACAAATCTATGTAACACACGTCCAAGACTTTGGACCATTTCTTAAAATATTTGGCCAAACCAATAAATCTGAAGCAATAAAAATCGAAAAAGCAATTCGTCAATTAACTCCAATCCTAAATACGACACCGACATTATCAGAATTACATGTTGGAGCGATTTGTCTAGGTAAATATTCTGATGGGAATTATTATAGATCTCGGATAACAGGAATCGGTGTGAATGGATTGATTAATATCTTTTTCCCGGACTATGGAAATGAAGATGTTATTCATTGGTTTGAGGTAATTATATAGAGCTACAAGTATACTATGTATTTCACAATATTCTTAAATTGTTCGTAACGTTCTACTAAATAATTTAATTGTTTGTTTAGATAAAATTATTTTGACTTCATTATTACTCTTATAGGAATGCATTCGCAAATTAACATGTATTTATATAAATTTTGCAATTTAGGTTATTTAATTTATTCTGTTATATGTAAATAGATATATCCGGAAATCGATAGATTTAAAAAAAAAATGATTGGTGAGATCGCGCAATGTGATGTCTACTTCCAATATCATGTTAAATTCCCATCGTGGGATTTAACAAACGCATGCTAAAACATACATATCAATAATCATAATTTTTTATTACATTAAAATCAATTTTCCACCTCAAAATCTAACTACGCCCAAAACTTTTTTGTTTTTAGTATTTTATTAATGACATCATTTTGTTTAGACAATGGAAAGAGTTTTATATTTTTATAATATATTACAAAATATTTAAGTTTTTTACTGTATTTATATAAAATAAGTCCTCCCTGAAAAATTAAAAAAAAAAAACAAAAAAATCGTCCATTTATTTATAAAAAAACACGATTAAGTTTGAGGTAATAAGGTCAACTTACATTTTTCGCACAACGAGTGTGCGAATCCAAGTTGTACAAAAAATTATAATGTCATCAACATTTAATTTTTGATAACAATATGCAAAACCATGTAATCATTTTAGCCGACACGAAATCATAACTTGAACTTGAAATTTGTGTAAACAAGAGAATTATTGAACCGGTTAACGGTAATGCTCATTTTTCTCTCTTCGTCTTTTATGAAACACGTGTTTATAGTTGTTGATTACCTTAAAGTTTTTGTTTTATTTTTAATCGATTTAAGTACATAAATTCTAATAATAATAACAATTTTCGTATTGGAAATTGTAAAATTATTACAAATATTCTAATAGGTTAAAGTTATTTTTCTCATCAAGAATAATAAGCTGCTTTTAAAGGCTATTGATGGTTTGTACCAAATAAAATGTCTCGCTCAATCACTTTCGATTCCGAGCTAGTTCTTATTGTTAAAAACAACTCGAAAAAGCTAGGTCGTTGTCTACCCCAATAAGCCATCGTCGTCCTATATGGAAACTCTACTCTCGGAAATCGCTGCACTACGTTTAGAATCGGCTCGAAGAAAGTGATTGACTCGTAGTGCTGTGACTCGTATTAGATTTTAAACAGGGTTGACTCTCCTGTCTCCTCTGGGTAACCCAATAAAACCCATGCAGTTTTTTTTAGTTATACTGTTGGGCTTTAAAAAAAATGGATTTTTTCTAACCATGATTTTAAATCAGAATCTTTGATTAGTTGTTTCTTATTTAAAGTCCCCAGTTTTCAAGATAGATCCAGGATATTTATAGTAAAGACAACTCATGTAAATGGCCAGAGCAAAATTCGTATAAGACTCGCGGAGGATTGGTCATCGAGATATTTTATTGATAGCACTAAATCAAGAATTGAGTTCTCTCTAGGGAATGTAAGCTTAGGGGCATTTAATTGTGTATTAAAATTATTGCATAAACTAAAAAGTGTTTGGCTATCCTGGTTATTGCTTGGAGACTTCCACGTTAGGATATGATCTATATCGAACTTGTTAATTTTACGCACATAAACTGAACAAATCGTAATGTATTTATTTGGGGTTCCTACATTTATAAGAGTAGTGTCAGGCTCAGCTGAATTCCTCTAATTCCCGCTTCTGTATTAGAATGGCAGTGCTTCCAGATTTGTCTTTTAACGCAACTAGCGTTAAAGTGATATATGCAGCGATGTGAAGCTTGTTTCGCTGGGTAGATGGGTTTCAGAAAGAAAAACTAAGTATGGCTCTTTGCGTCGGTCTAATAAAACTAGGCTGTTTGCGTTTAGAGTAATTTGAGTTGTTCTAGCATATTGAATTGGGTAAAGAAGTAGAGAATATTATCAAAGCAACCCTTCTTTATACGATGTTTGAAGTGGGATTTAGAAACGGCCGAGTACCGTGCAGGTTACTGCAAGTTACGTTTCCATATGATATGCCATCTCTTCGCAACCCTAGTACTAAACGGCCTGGTTCTCGCAGGTTAGTATAACTTATAATAAGTTTTTGTCTCACTTGACACTTGCTCTAATTCGCCGGAAGTTGCTCTCTACAGTTCACACATTCGGCTGGCTTATGTAGATCAGCAATGTTGGCACAGTTACCCGGCATTTCCTTGCACTTGATGCATCTGTAGACATCAAACACAGAAAAGAAAGGAAAAATTAAACGACAAGCCAACACTGAAAACTTAAAACAATAATTGATCGATCAATTCTGTCAAAAGCTTTACTAAAATCTAGCAGTGCCAGAGTACAAACATTACCATTATCGATAGCCCTGCAGATGTTGTCGTTGATGTGAAGTAAAGCTGTGGTACTGTAATAATTCTTTCCAAGCTCAGTGCTAGTTTCTCACTACGGCTTATTTTAAACTCATGTAATAGTTTCTCCTGTATCGACAATATTTCTCCTGTTCTCATAGGCTTGATTGAAGAGGGGTAATAACACGGTTTTTACAGGCCATACCAAATCAACAATCCTGGTTTTTTGGTCTTGATCTTGAGTTTGCTCTTATCATTAGTCTAGATAACCAGAAGAAACCAATTCGTTTTCTACCCCGAGGAGCCATCTCCTCGACGAGAGCAATCTCTGCGCCTGTCAAATGGCAACTAGCTTATCAGATCACTTCTTCATTCGTCTAGGATCAGCTTTAGAACGTGACCTGGCCTCCTTTCGCTGTCCTTCTACTTCATCAACGACATCAGGAATTTTTATCAAATTCTGGATCTCGTGGTTGCAGAAAATTCGATAATGCTCATATTCATCCGTCAGGGTCCATCTCTCACACCCAAACCTTAGAGCGGATCCGATTAAAATCATACAACTTTAGCTTGTCGATGTTTGCAAGGTAGTTAGATTGACTATTCGAGGTTTTAGTCACTCCATCAAATGTGTGGTCCCCACTACTAAAATCCATTGCGTTTTGGTCATTTAAACCTGTGATCATATATTTGGTTATAGACTCATTAATTTTGAGCCCAACGGACACAGAATCGTACAATTAGATCCAACAGTTATTTTATGCCGTTGCCATTTAGTCCAATCACACAGATAGGAGGTAAAGTGAGCTCAAAGGTTGGATTAATTGTCATCAATAGTTTAAGGCGCTCATTCAGGTTAGGCTGTACGCAATTGTCAGGATGCTAGCGACTTTCTATCATTTTGTTTTTTTTCTAATTTTTTTGAAAAAAAAAATCGACAGTTAGGCTTCGATATTTGAAGGTTAGTTAGCATTCCCAAATTTAGATTTTGTCTCTTTCGGATAAAAATGCAACTTTACCATATGTAGGTTTTCTATGTGCCTCATATGCTTTTACAACGGGTGACTTGCCTGCTAATCTATCCAAAACGGTCTAAGTTCTTGTACTATATTATATTTGTACTTGTCACAACAAAAATCTATTAAATGTTTTCCCATTAACGTCAACTTCAACGCATTTCTATTAGTGCCATCGCTATTGTCTTTACTTTGATTTTTTTTAATCTGAAAGCAATGACCCTTTTCTGCTATTTATTTTCTTTTTTAGCTTTTTGTTTTTTCAAATGAGCCATACATACATTTGAGGTTACTACATCAGGTGTAAACCGTTTATAAAACCTGGTCTTTATGGTTTTCACAGGAACAGTCCTAAAACAGTTTATTATCGTTGTTATTTCCATACAATTTCATTTTTTTTTCTTTTGTCTAGTCCTTCATTTTACCACCGAAAGTTGAGAAATATACGAATATCACAGGATTGCACCATGTGTGTTGCATTTGGTAAGAGTTCAAACAAATTTTTTGCTTTATAAAATTCGGACAAACGAAGTGGTGAATGTGAGTGACCAACATAAAAAGTTAAAAAAATTAGCGAGATATTAAAAAAAATGTATGCTTTCATCCATCTAATGCCTGATATACTAACATTCCATGTTTACTATTTGGGGAGGAAATCTCTTGTATACAAATAAAATCATTGGTGATTGGTGATCTCCACATGCTCCTATTGTCAACAAAATAGTTAAAACAGTTTTTTCTGTCATTAGCTATACTGGAGTAAACTTGCCTGTTTCGAATATTCAGTTTAGTTAGATTCGAATAAACTGTTGGGCAATTCGTTGCAGTAACTCAGGGTGTCTTTTCATGACCGAATGAATTTTCGCAAGTCTTTATTCACGTAATTGAACCTTTTAAATTTTTTTTTAGATCTGCCACATAGTTTAATAATTCTGAAGATTTTGGCAACTTAAAACCCACTACAGGAGTTGTATTCGGTACATATTTTTCTATCGATCATAGTAATAAGTTCTATAACCGACAAGTTGTCAAATTAGCCAACCTTTGCAGACAAATTACAGCCCAAAATTCTGATGTTTCTGTAACTTTATTTCTAAATTCATCAACAAACTGGTAGACTCAGCAATTAAAATTTCTAAGTTTTAACAAATTGGGTTGATTAGAGAAATATTTTCTCGGTTATCATTGACAATTATAGATTGAATATTTTGCACATTTTTTAAAGATACTCGTAAGAACCACTGTTAATAGATGATCTTGTGACAATTTTTAAATCGCTAACCCCATACCTCCACAAGTGCATTTTCTAAATTAGAATGTTTAGATTATTTCAAACCGATAACACTTTATGGTAGAGTTCCGCATTCATATCGTCCTTTGCAAGGAGATTCCAGATATCAATATAAATGGCAAATATGCCATTTATATTGATTTACTGTCAAAATTATCGAGTCGTTTCCAATTGTGGTGAGATTTTATAAAGTTTCTGACTCAAGTTAAGTCCAAGTTTGTGTATTATAGACACTACTAGCTTAGTGTTGGGTACTGAAGTATTTTTCTAACTTTCTATAAGAAGAATAGATTCATTCTCAAATGTAGCTAAATGTAAACATCGTTGAACTAAATTTTTCAATATGGCAGTGAACAAACCTTTTCGTCCTGGCAATTTACGAAAATGGCCATCAAAGAGTTTTAACTAAGTTCTAAAATGGTCATATTCGAAGATTTGAAACGCTATATGGCCTTTGCATGCGAAGAAAAAACGTCGATTTTGAGTTGATGTTATCTCGTCATCGCGAACTATCTATAAAATTCGATAAAATTGGGTTCTGTTCAGGTGCTTTCTTTTATTACGTTTCATTAAAGAGAATTTTAAGAAATGTTACTCTAGCTAAACTTTCGAAATTAAATCGACAAGCGAAAAAAATACGTGATCAATAAACAAATTATTGATGTTCTGTAAATTACACGGGAATGTTATATATTTTCGATTACGCTTAAGGAACGACCCTGGTCTGAACTATAAGCATAAAACCCGCTCTTAACCTAATATTAACGAAATTACAATCATTTGAAAATTTTAACACATTTCAATAAGTAACGGATTATAGACTAAATTTTTTCTCGGAAAAAGTTACTTGTTTGGTTTACGAAAGTTCGTCTATCTAGTACTGTGTCAACTTTCTTATATAACGATAAAGCCTACTCATAATTAACAGAACTTCAGCCATTTGAAATCAGTTGTAAATCGAACTTGTTAAGGCTTATTTCTAAAATAAGCAATGTTACAGAAGACTACTAAGATTTCATTGAAGTTAAATCACTAGAATTTTGATTTCTATGCTAAAAACTTAGTTTTAATAAAACGCGATAGAGATTTAAATTTCTTAGAAGTATGTACAGATTAGAAGTAATTTTTTTTTGTTTCTGGCAAATAAAAAGGTTAAAACCTCCATCATAAAATGCAATTTAAATTATTTAGTAGAACTTTACCTTTTATACTAAAAATTGGAACACAATTTTATTTTGATTTTATTATCTAAAGGGCATTGAACAGCAGATACTATTAATAGATAATGAGTTTCCTCATTCTAACATACATTTTTTTCACATCATTATTTTTTAGTGCATTGTTGAAAAATTAAAAAATAATGATCGATCATTAATCATCTGGTTCGATGTCCTATATAAATAACTCCTATAAACAATATTGTTAAATAAATGTTGAAAAAATTAATGCAATTTTCTTTTAGATTCGATTATTAAATTTAGAAAATCCATTTTCAACTTTTCTCAAAAATGCACAACCACAAGCTAGCGTATTTATTTTGGCACGATGTTTGGACAAATGGAAACCTCATATTTTAGAGTACATTCGAGCAGAAATATCGAATGAAACGTTTGAGGCTAAAATTGAAATAAAAGTGATTGGTTTCGATATAATAAGTTTTAAATATAAAGGTCAAGATTATTCCGAATCAATATTTCGTCGTAAATTTTGTAATAAAATCACAATTGAGCAACAATTGGATATGATTTTGATCGAGTCACGACAAATAAGTGTACCAACACAGCAAATTGTGCCAACACAACCACCACAAGTCAATAATAATTTTCTTCCATTTTATCATGAAATACCACCTCAAAATCCAATACAGCTACAACAATCAATTATGATGGCAGCAAATATGCAAAATTTAACTCAAATCCGTCCTAGTGCACCATCAGTCATGTTCAAACCACAATCACTTAATAATCCTTTTATAAACAATCAACAGGTGTGTGGGATGACCCCATTGTATTTTAAAAAATATACACGTTTTATCAAATCGCAGGAGAACAATCAACAACAAGCAGGTAAAATGCAATATCAACTAGCATCAAATGTAATGACGAACACAACATCGTCAACATCATCAAACACATCATCATCGAACACATCATCATCGAACATGTCAATAAAAAGCGAAGTAGCCACATTTAAATCAACAACATTAACTATTGGCACAACATACGAAGTATATTGTTCATATGTTGAAGATGGACCAAATTTATTCTGGATTCAATTAGCCTTAAATAAAGGCAAACTAACCGAATTAATGCGTGCCGTAGCCAAAATAATTGAAAAATCACGTTTGAAACATTTATCCGGTAAACCATCAGTGGGCATGGCATGTATTGTTCATGATTTAAAAAATCAACGCTTTTATCGTGCCGTCGTAATGAATATCTCGGCACAAAGCTGTCAAGTTGTGTACGTAGATTATGGTCAAACCGAATGCGTAACATATCAATGTATATACGAAATACCAATAACATTTTTAAAACAGGAAGTATTTGCCATGCAATTTGCATTATCTGGTTACAAGGAATTACAACCGATCACAGATATAATACGGAATCAATTTAAAGAATTAGTATTAAATAAAAAATTATTTTTAAAAGTAAAACCACTCGAAGGTGCACCATTTGTTCAATACTGTGAATTGTACGATGGTAAAAAAAATGTTCTACTTGAACTTAAAAATGCAAGTAAAATGAAATCATTTAAACAGAATAAGATTAAATTGAAGTATGCGGCACCCAGAGAATTACAAAAGGGAAATTCATATACAATCACAATTCGTTATGTCGAAAGTCCACAAAAGTTTTTCGTTCAACTTGTTGATCAAGTTAACGATTACGATAATATGATGGATCGTTTGTTGGTGTATTGTCAACATGCTCCTCTCATGGCCGATTATGGTGTAGGGGATATTTGTGCAGCTAAATTTGATGTAAATGATAATGAATGGTATCGCGTTGAAATTACGAAAATTATTAATGAGAATCGAGTTTGTATACGATTTGTTGATTTTGGTAATCCACTCGAATTGGATCGAAATTTGTTGCGTGAAATATCGCAAGAATTTATAACACTTCCACAACAATCGATCGAATGTGTACTGAAAGGCTTTGAAAGTTTAACTAATATCTCGGATGCGGCACGCGTTCAACTTGAAATGTTTTCGGAAGATGAACTTGGCGAACGTAAACAACTGCATTTAACGGTGGTCGATGAATTACCGAACAAAGTGGCTTTAGTTAATTTGATTGATAAAAATGTAACACCACATTTGAATATATCGCGACGTATGTACATTTTGTCGACTCCACCGAAAAATTTCAATGCCTTTCAAAACGATGGCAATAATAATATTAAACGTGGTGGTGATCCAGAAATCTTAAATTCAACGCTTGTTGATAAATTTAACAATGATATAGTACCCACTGGCATTGAAACAATGTCAAGGTCGCCGTCATTCAATACCAAAAACGACCAAAATGATATACAATCAAAAGTATTTACTCGCAGTAATAGTAGTCGGCAGGAGACCACCGATTCTTGGAAATCAAATCAATCAATGGTACAGGTAAACGAATTGGTTTCGTGGAAATCAGATTCAACCAAAACTGCATTGTCAGTTGTCAAAGTAGACGAATTGGACTCGTGGAAATCAAATTCGGTAGTGAGTGTGAAACGTACAGATGAATTAAATTCAAATGAATCAGGGAAACTGCCGACTAACAACGAAAAAGAAACGAATAAATTTTCAAACAATCGAAATGAAAATTTTAGATCGAATAATAAAAATCATAATGATAATGAACGAACGAATCAAAGATATGAACTGAGCAATAATCGAGGGTAAGTGACTGTTTTTATTTTTGTGTACCTAGTAATTTGAGTTTTAAAGATTTTTTTTAAATTTAATTTTTGGTTTTCTTTTTTTGATTTATTGACAGAGACAAATATATTAATATGAAAAAACTAATTCCTCGTTTCAACAAACAACTAAATAACAATAGTAGTAATAACAATATTTTAAATAATAACACCAATAATTCGAAAGGGTAAAGAAATTAAATTTATTTTTTCTAAATTTTTCAAGCTTCTTACAAATTGTCTATTATGTGTGTCGCTTGATTAAATTTGAATTGTGTATCACTTGGCTTTAAATTGATTAATTAGCAATTTTTAGCACAATTTCCACATTTAAAACTTTTTTATTTTACTAATTATTGCTTTCTTTAAAATGAAATCGAAATTAAGTTGTTGTTACGTTATAATAATGCATTGCTATACATATATGTGTGTGGGTTTTTGTTGAATGATTCTTTTGGGTTGTCGTAAAATCTATACATATTTTGGTTTATGTTTCCAAGATAAATATTTTAAAGTATAAAGTAATCTTCAAAATTATTTGTACAAAGCAAAATTTTACTAAACAAGGTAATAAGATCTGCACCATATTTGAAAATTATGTAAATTATATAAGTTTGGCAAAACATAAAAAAAAAATTCTAAATTTCTATTTACTTAGGGATTTTACCCCAAGCAACTAAAATAGCTTGCAACTTCGTGTCGTTCTACGTCGCGTTGATTTTTGCTTTTCAATAAAGTCTACTAATTTTCAATAACGTTTAAATCGCTTCGGTCAAATTTATACATTTTTACGCACTTCAATTAAATTCGACAGGTGATCTTCGTTTTTTCAGTTTTCATGCCTATTGCGATTCGAGTAATCTTTGGTGATCTGCTAGCATTTATTGCGATTTGAATTTGTGTTAGCTTTGGCAGGATCTACCTTTACAGGGGTGCGATTATGTAAGCATTTCGATTTTCGACAAGATGGCTGTTACTATTCAAAAAAATTGATTATTTGACATGTCGAAATTACGACAAGTTGTTGTTGTTTTACTCGAATACATTTTAGGTTGCAGACATGTCAAAATGAGTAAAATATTTTTTTTACATAAAACTGGTCACAATGTCGAAACTCTCTCGCTATCCTGCTATCGCCAAAGGTGGAAATTTCGCCCGCTGACGTTTTCGGAAATATTAATTTTAACATCGATGCGGAACTCGATACTTGGAAGGAGAATTTCTCTGACTTACTCAATGTTCAACAGGTCAAATGCTGTAGCTGAGAGTTACCAAATACAGACTGCGGATATGTACATAAAGGAACCATCCCGCGAGCTGGAGTCTCCATGCGGAAACTAAATAAAAATCGATCCTTGAGTTTTGTTGAATCTCGCTGGCGAAACATTTTCAATGCTAACAGTTTCGCTTGATATTTTGGGGATTTTCGATTGGTAACGTAGTGGCAGTTCCTGTAAAGAAAATTTTAAAAGGATCATCATGCAGATGGTGATTAAAGTTTTGATGCGAATCACATAAAGAATTAGTTAGAACTGTAGAATTACTACCTGCAATGAAATGTACACAAAATTTAAAAATGTAATCCAATAAGGTAAAACCTGAAAAGTCTCAATTCTTCGTCAAATTCCACTGCATCGTTTCCATACGATTTTGAGGGATTTCATTGCAAAAAGTTTTCTTCCGTAAATATATTAGGATCAAAAGATAAATCCATGTTTTTCTGAAATCTGATATGCCCTTTTCCAATGAGGCATCACGAATAAGCTTTATTAAATAGTGCAGCCAGATCATACTGTGTAATCTTTTCATAGGAATTTGTTTTTATGAAATTATCACACTCATTATTGAATGTCATTCAATACCCTTTCGCTTCTATTTGGTCACATTTGTCCCACAAAATAAATAAAAATAGAAAGCCAACAGAGTCAATTTGTTAAAACGGTTTGGAATGGCATTTTGTTGGCATAATCAAAAACCATTTAATGGAATTACAATATTGGTGGTTAGTAATGATAAATCCCACTTCGGTAATCCCTTAAAGTTGAAGTTGGTACTTCTTCTTTCTGGAAACACCGAATTTTTAGTTTATTAGTTTGAAAAAAAACTATGTTTCTCCAAAATTGCGAATACAATCGTGTGGTCGTTAATATTCGTTTTCTGTTATAGAATGCTTATTGTTGTTCATAGTTCCAATTCCACTCTGTTTGTTAGTGTAATAAACAACGTAAAAGGTCATTTAAGTAATTGCGTAAGATTTTTTGTACTACTTGGTTTCCTTTTCTATTTATTTTAGTCTCTTGTAAAGTTGTAAGGTCCTTACAAGTGTTTTACAAACACGTTCTTTTTTCCTTAAAAAGAAAAAAACTCTGTTTTTTGACCAGTGGATTTTTTACTTTAATCTTTATATTTTTATCGTGGTATTCGGCAACATGTAATGTTAATACGAGACCATAAATAATACAACGTGCTCTTAGTCCGACTGTCTGTATAACACTAAACTGTATTCCATATATCTTTACTGTGTTTACATGACAGTGATACCACATTTTAAGGAGAGACGTGTTTCCGATACCGCGGATATCTAGTCACTCATGGCATTGCCGCTGCAATTATGAAATAATGCTGCAGTATGGTAAATTGAAACCCTGACCGAGAAAATATTCATTACAAAAAAAAATATTACACCTCGAGGTGTAACTCTAAGGAAAACTGAATGAATTTATGTTGTGTTGAGCTTAAACGAGTAGCAAATTGATGATAAACTGGTCTGGTTCAAAAAAATTGAAATTAAGACAATTAACACCTTGTAGATTTAAGTAGAGTAACACATTTTGATTTTGACTATATTTCAAATAGCTGTAATTCCATTAACAATGGGTTGAGAGTATATGAAAATATACTCTTATTAAAATTTGGGCACCACAAATTCCTTGGATGCAATTTTACCCACATGTTTATAATAAAACAAAAATTATTATTTATTTCACAGTATCAGACTTTATTTATTTGTTAAGTTACAGTTTATGTCAGTTCGGGCAAAAATAAACAGCAGTATTGTGTTTGCCATAAACAGATTTTAACCGGGAATGGTAAATAGAATAAGCTTTTCTGTCTTTCTTTGAACAAAATTCACAACAAGTAGCCGTGATTTTCCTTTTTTATAACAAAAGCTTCTTCTATTCCATTGGATCCGTTAGATGTCCCTAGTATATTAGATGCAGATGTGGAAGTCGGTCGCATATCTTGATAAGTTCGATAGAAGTGTTTGGTAATGTTTGTATCATATTGGTTACTCACTTATCCCATAGGTTATGAACAGTCGCAAACCGTATGACGCGAGAAATCAATTTGAACGGTTTTTTTTTCTTTCCATTTTATCATTCCAGAAATTATCAAAGATTCCCCATAAGGCTTACAAACGCCTGCCAAAATTAAAATTTCTATATATGTCTTGATAGGTGATGTCGTCGTCTAGTTCCCACTGTTCGCCGCCCCTCTAAATTTGTATGATTCGCAATTATTTTTCTCATTAATTTTGTGAAACATGTGTGTCAAATGAATCTTATACTTTTTGTTCTCGTTGTTGAATATTGTGTTATGCCGGGTGTATTCCGTATGATATTTTTCTTCCATAAATATTGGGTGGCGTTGAAAGATAAAACAATCAAATGGTTATAACATTTGATTGTTTTATCTTTTGAAAAAAAAAAAATTTTGATTTTGTCTTGCAGAATTTATATCTAATAAAATTATTATTTTTTTAAATTTATAAAAATGTTAACCTTTATTTTTATCGCATAGCCCCACAAGAACTTATTAATACGATTGTGCTAGATCCCAGGTTCTAGGTGGACAACTAACAACCACTCTTCGGTATATTAATCCTCCATCAAATCTGATTCTCAATAAAGCTATTGTTTCATTAGCTGTATCACATGTAGCGCAGTCCTGTTTTAACAATTCGTTAGAGAAATCGAAAATCATGATTCACCTCAAATAATACAAATCTTATATTTTCGTAAACTTTTAAGGTATTCATAAATAGAACCCCATCTTTATTTTCGAAATAATGCGGATCAATGATGCTTCTAGCCCATATAGTACATCATGCAGCAAATCTCTCAATGTAGCAATAATTTTGGATGAACGAGCACGTGTTATTGACTGTATCATTACTACTGAATCAGTCTAATCAAATTTTTTCTCTAAAATTTTTAATATATTCGCTTAGATGGGCGTTTTAACTACCAAAAAGAACGCGATTTTTCTGAAATGTTGTTTTTACAGATCCATCATTTTCAATCTTCTACTGTTAACTTGTAAAAAAAGGAAATGGAACTTCTGAAGTAGCTACTTTATATACAGAAAAGTTTATTGGTATCTATCCTGTAGATACTATCTCCTAACTTTACATCTTTTTAAAATATTGGCCAGATCTTATTTCCAAATCAATTTCATATTCGAAATAACAAATTCGCAATAAACAACCACCTTAGACGAGCTAAGTGGCGACACGGCATAAATACCATAATTTAGTATGTTTCACCATAATTCAGTACTTTTCAAATGCACTAATAGTAAAAAGTGGCCGCGTTTACTTAAAAAAACGCGAATAATATAATAATAAAACGCGAATAATATACATATAAAGTAAATATTTAATATTCTAAATAGTGATAGCATGTCAGTATTTTTGTTTATTCCAGCATATTTCTTCATGAACGCTTAAATAACATATTTTGTATGAAGTACCTTAGGTTAGTTTATACACAGCTTATTAATTCAGCACGCTTCATTCATTATTAACCGTCAAACTTCAACTAACTCATAAAATTACTTGTAATATTTTAATTATTTGTTTTTTAGAAAAGATACAAAATTCACAAAACCAAAATACGAAGGAAAAAATTTAAACACATCTGAAAGTTCTGGTAAATACAGTTGGACAAGTGATACAAAAAGGTTAGATTATTCGTGTTCCAACGATGTAATATAAATAAAAATATATTTCTTTTATTGAATTTCCGTACAGAAAATCAGATAATTTAACCGAGAACGATAACAATAATCTTCCACGTAACAAATCTCCTGTTGACGTAGAATATGTTGCCATCGGCGCACAATACAAAAAACCTATATTTAAATTTTTCGAAAAATTCAAAGTACAGATGCAATGGTGGATATCACCATACCATTTTTATGTACAACTTAACGATTATGAAGGTCAATTCGAAGCTATGGTCAAATCAATGCAAACATTTTATCGAAATCGTGAAACGATTAAGACTAAACCAAATATTGGCGATAGTATTGTGTCGTGTTCGCAACAAACGAAAATTTTTTGTCGTGCAACAATTATAAACTATAATGAAGAATTGAATAAATATAAAATTAAATTTGTCGATTTTGGGAATACGTCAATTGTTACATTTGAAAATATGTGGCCATTGGAGAAACGATTTACAACACTACCACAATTAGCGATTCGATGTAGTTTAACTAAAGGTTTATTGCAAACATCGATTGACCATATTATGGAAGTAATTGGCAGCTATATACCAACGAAAAGTCAACATCAATGTGAATTTACTCACGAAGAGAATGAAACTGTTTTTGTTAACTATTTTGTGAACAATAATTTACTATTCGATCGATTTGTGGTCGACGAATTAATTATTCCACAACCTGATCATATTAACATGAATCGATTAGCGGGACAAACTGTTTTGGCTAAATATATGAAAATTATAAATTTCAATGAATTTTATATTAAAATTGATGGTTTCGATATAACATTACCGTGCTCGTATCCTTACGGGAATAAATTTAATTCGAACGAATTGAGTGCGAAAATCGACGAATTCAAAGAAACCTACGAAAATCAGTTTTCACCGCTAAAAATTGAATACGTTTCAGAACATTTTATGTAAGTGTTTTTTTTTATATTGCAAATTTGTATTATTTTAGCATTCTTTTCATATTTTAGACTACTGGCAATTCCCCTAGTCGAATTATTCGAGGAAGATAAATATCCCAGTATATGCGATTACCCAATTCTATCGAATAAATACGATGTTGTTGTAATAGAAGTTGAAGCAGATAATGTACTTTATGCTCAAGTCAAGGAAGCCGAAACTCCACTTAATAATTTATTAAACGACATGTTCAACTATTACGAAAATTCAGGAAATATTCTCGAAGTATTTACATCAAATAGTCTTTGTGCAGCTAAATCTCACGATGGAAATTGGTATCGTGGTTACATTCAAAATCAGGAAGAAATAGATAATGATGATGTTTTGATACGATTTATCGATTACGGGAATACCGAAATAGTACCAAAAAAAAATTTAAAATCTTTAGAACAACATTTCTGCAATATAAGTGCCTTATGTTTAAAAATATATTTACCATTTGCGTCCATAGAATCGGACACGCTTAAACATTTAACCGAGATAACTGTTGGTTATGATCTATTATTTGAACCAATCGATTTTATACATGATCATTGGATTGGTGATCTTACATTTGAAAATCAAAGCATTATTGATGTTTTAGTTAATAAAAAGCTTGTTAAACGAGTCGAAATTATCGAGCTGGAAAAACAGATCGAAAAAGATAACGAAGAAAAGTTGCAACGTTCTGTCGAAACAAAGAATGAAGTATTTGAGCAAGAGGAGCCTGCTAAAGATAATAGTAGCCCCGTCGTCAATTCTATAACAAAATCAATGGACACGATCGAAGGTTATGTAACCCATGTTGATAATCCAGAAAGTTTTTATCTGCAATTGACAACACTAACAAATTCGGTTAATAAACTTCACGAAAATATTCAAATTATCGCACAATCATTACCACAATTAGACGAATTTAAAAAGGGAACTTATTGCATTGCTAAGTATTCGGTCGATGACGAATGGTACCGTGCCAAAATTATCGACTTTGGTAGTGGGATAATAACAATTCAATTTATTGATTATGGTAATGCTGATGTGATAACCGAGCAGAACAAACATTTACTTAAAATCATGCCAAACGAATTAAAGTCGATTGATCCATATGCAATTTGTTGTTCGCTTCCTGTGCATCCCAAAGATTCGACTGAGTGGAAAGAAGAAGCCACCAAAGAGGTATATGATTTAGTCAATTGTTATGTTCAATTTGAATACATATCAAAGGTTGGTCCGAAAAAGTATATTAATTTGTATCATAATAATAAAGATGTTGGGGAATTGCTTGTTGCGAAGGATTATGCTAGCCAATGGAAAACGATTAAAACGGGTGAAAAATGTTTTATATCGCATTGCAATTCATTATCTGATTTTTATATACAACTCGATTCCGATACTAACAATTTAGAGTTATTCTCGGACTATTTAAATTCGAATGACGAGTTATTCCCCATTTTGAAAGAATTTAATGTGGGTCAAATTTGTTCCGCTCAATTTCCAGAGGATGAAGAATGGTATAGAGCTTTAATATTATTTCATAATGATAGTGGCACCGAAGTGTTGTTCATCGATTATGGAAATACAGCATTTACGCAAAATTTACGATCACTGCCCAGTAATATTGCTGATCTTCCAATTTTATCGAAAAAATGTTCATTACATTTACCCAATTACATAACAAAATGGTCGGAGGAGGCAGAAAATAAATTTAATATTATGGTAGCTATGGGTCTCACAATTTTCGATGTCGAAATGTATTCCCCAGGAGAAACATTTACGGTTAATTTATACCAAGATGGAATAAACATTTTTAAGTTATTGGAACCATTATGCCAGAAACATAATATCGAGTCGATGACCGAATCGATTGTAGACGAAATATTTCTGAGCAACGATTACATATTAAACGGATACGAAGGTGTGATCGCACATATTAATTCACCGAATGATTTTTTCGTACACTTTACAAAGGATTGTGATGCACTAAACGAGATGGCTGATTATTTGGAGAAAAATGGAAATGATCTCGATGAGTTGTCTGAGAAAACGATTGGTAAAGTTTGTGTAGCGAAATTTAATTTAGATCAAAAATTTTATCGATCTAAAATAGTATCTGTATCGAACGATGGTTGTGACGTATTATTTATCGATTATGGTAACGTATCTTTTACAAAAACGTTAAAAGAAATTCCCGAATCCATATCAAATCTAGATTTTATCGCCAAACATTGTGCTCTACGTAAATTTACAAGTTGCTATGATAATTGGAACGAAAAGTCAACAATTTTTTTCACTGAATTGGCCAGTTCAAATGAAACCGTATTCCAAATTAATATCGTTGACAAAACTTCGGATCCGTATATAGTTAATTTATTTTTGGGTAACCGAAACATTTTAAACGAAATGGAAAAAATTGAAATCGAATCTGAAAACAGTAATCATAATATAGATAAATCCTTGATTGAAGAAAGTGAAGAAAATACGAATCAAAATGAAATAATCGAAGTAATGACCAAATCAATTGTAGATGACATATTAAATAGCTACGATGGTGTTATCTCACATGTTAATTCGCCAAATGATTTTTTTGTTCAGTTCACCAAGGATTGTGATGCTCGAAACGAAATCATAAAATTTTTAGAAACAAATGGTGATCAACTCGAGAATTTAGTAGAGAAGACGTTAGGCAAATTATGCGTAGCGCAATTTGATATGGATGGAAAATATTTACGTGCAAAAATTTTAAGTGAAACCAACTTAGGTTGTGAAGTACTATTTATCGATTATGGTAACACATCATATTCAGAAACGTTAAAAGAAATGCCCGAACACATATCAAGTGTAGATGTTCTCGCCAAACATTGTGCACTACGAAGTTGCAGTGGTGAATGGAACGAGAAATTAACGGGACTTTTCAATGAATTGTGCAGCTCAAAAGAAACCGTCTTCCAAATAAATATCGTGGATAAATCATCCGATCCATATATTGTCAATTTATTTTTGAATGGTAAAAATATTTTAAGTGAAATGGAAGAAATTTAAAAGATGATAGTTTGTTAGACTAATCGCCTCGTCACAGTTCAGTTAACGCAAAAATTATATTGAATTGTTATAATGATTATATTTTATTTAAATTATTATTTTTTTATATATATTATTATTTTTTTTTTTTAATTTAATTACTATCCCTGAAATTCCTTATTTAAATATGTTATAATTATAAAAAAAAAACAATGTATCAATGTAATTTATTTAATGTTTATTATTTTTAAAAATCAATAAAATGTTTTATATGAAATATGTATGTTCCGATTTGTTCAACTTGATCCATTGGGTTAACCACCCAAAATACTGATTATCTATATTCATAAGCAAGAAAATTCTAATTACGTAAAGTTCCAAATCAATTTGTGTGATTTGCTTGCTCTTCGTCCACTACTAAAGTCATAATTGGTAAATGGCAGTTGAGAGAAAAGCGAAAATACATGTCCGTGCTTCCATATACCCTATGGAGAAGTGTGAATTCAATTCACAAAACTTCGTTAAAGGAGTGTATTTGCATTTCGGATCAGGACAGAAAACTTTATGGTACAATCGATGTGGTACTGGGCACTTCGAAGAATCATTTCTCCGCCTCACTAAATGTTCCACATATTATACTGTAGATAACAGAACCAATATTAAGAAGTGATTTTCAATTATTAAACAATGGAAGACACACGCTGCAAAACCTGTAGTCTAATCATACCTCATCGGCGGTAGATATCACTCTATGCAGTCCGAATATGCACAGCAAAAAATTTACGGGTTGCGACGTTATCACAGACTAAAAAAAAGATATAATGAACACAAAATAAAAAATCTTAAATAGCAGCATAAGAATATGGTCTAAAACGGTAAAGGGGTAAAATAAGTCAAATACCAGTTCAAATGTCAACCTCACCTGTAAGCAGGGCTCCCTGGCTTCACTAACGAAGCTCTGGCAATAAAATGGATACAACAAAAAAAGGAATTTATACCACAGGTAGAAAATCAAAAGAGATACTGACCAATCCACCGTCTTTGGCGGCCGGCTCAAAGGATTCTGGGGTGGGTCAACTATTGCATGTTGATAATCCATTTTCAAGAAACTTTTTAGCTTACAAGATCACTTACTTTGAAAGAAAAAGCATAGCAGCTTTAAATAGGCGCTTAAATAATCAAGGTGCAGTGACTGAAATCACTTCCATTATTCACTAAAATATGGGAATGAATCAAACACTTAGACATCTGGAACGCAAATGAGCTAATGAAAAATATTCCAGAACTAGGAATATTTTTTTTTACAGAAAAAATAGGGGAACCGCTCAGAACTGGACATTTTAAAACTGGATATTTCAAAATAGGATTTGACAAAATGAGATATGGTACAACACTGGATATTTTAAAACAGGATATTTCGACATGTGATTTAAACTTAAAATGATTTTTTAGGAAAATTCTGGAATATGGCCAATTAGGGAGGAACTCGGTGAGTTCTTAACCGATTATGATGAAATTCTATATGTAGGATGGGAATGGGATTTTAAAATGATTTTTTGGGAAAGTTCTGGAATATAGCCAATAAGGAATTTCATATCGAATTTCTTCATAATCGGTTAAGAACTCACCGAGTTCCTTCCTAATTGGCCATATTCCAGAACTTTCCTTAAAAATCATTTTAAGATTAAATCACATTTCGAAGTATCCTGTTTTAAAATATCCAGTGTTGTACCATATCTCGTTTTGTACCTTATCTCGTATTGAAATATCCAGTTTTAAAATGACCAGTTCTGAGCGGTTCCCCCTCTTGATATAAATTTGTATCACTTTTATTTTATAAAGGGTGGGCCATCTATTGGTTTGTTTTTAAATCATGGGAGATGATAACACTTTTACTATGGTAACGCTTAAAGTTTTGATGGCTTCTCAGCCTGATGTTTTGCGGAATGAAACAATCATGTGTTCGCTTGAATATTTGGATAGCAAAAGTGGTCCCGAGCTCGCACAGTGTGCAGGCCCGAGAATATTGCGAGTGTGCGCATCAGACTAGGAAACGATGAGCCGCTTCTTCAGGTTGTTTAAAACAGAACCGATCTAGCTCGGGTTCTAAACCAATGAAACCAGATTGTTAATACGCTATGGGTCAGTACAGTATGGCCTGGGCTGATTTTAGAAATAAAATGATTAAAATTTTGGATTTTAATCCGATTACAATTTTTTTTAGAGTAGGATAGGTGACGACAAGGCGATTTAGGCACCGGATTTTCGTTTTCAGACTACCGACTAATACTAATCTAATACCCAAATGTTTTTTTCCTGCCTTTTTAGGATCAACAACCCTGTCCCAGCGGCCATCTCTAATATAGGCTTGCCTCTATATTATCAGCGTGGGCAATTAACCCCTCGGGAGCTCTGTCATTAAAGTCTCAGGCTACTACTCTGCTTTGTCCAAATCTTCGAGCTTTCATTGGAAATCTGTAACCATTTAGTTTGGCGTAAAGTAGCAGCTAAACAGGTTTATTCCTTACACTTGGCTCATACTTGACCTCGCCTTGGTTTTAAGCGTGTGATTTTCCATTTGGGCCCATATAGTACGATTCCCCATTTAATCGCCGTACCAAAGTAGTAATTCTTAGTTGCAATACTGTCTTATAGTAGCAGCCCATCTCCTTTCTTAATTACCTTGTAGAAGGTGAAATCGAAAATTCTGCTCCGATCCATGCTTTCTGCATGGCTCCCGACAGACCTTTGTTAAGGAGCTGCAGTGCAGATTTTTCATGCATTATAATTACTGAAGTTTTTTGTTTCTTAGAGTTTGAGGAAAGCCTGCACCTTGAGTATTCTACTCCCGGAATATCCCACTGGAGAGTTTGTTAACTTCGAGTTTCAGAACAGTCAAAATCGTGGAATTCTACAGTCTACCCTTTGGCAAGGTTAGTGACTTGTCCTCTTTCTCCTATCATCATTACTCAAAAACTCGAGGGAGCTGTTTTTGATAGCTGCGAGGGTTCCAACTATAGGACTACGAGTCCTGCTTTCGTCTGGCAGATAACAGATTGCCTTTATCTCTATCTCCGATAGTCTCGGCTTTACTTTTCGTAACACTTTAACTATATTTGCCTACGATTAGTCTTCCGCCAGTTTTTTTAGCAATCCTTCCGGTATAATTCTGCCACGTCTCTTCTAAGGTCTAGCTTTGATTCCTACTGTGGACAGTCTTTTATATTTTCGTAATTCCCGCGTCCTCCATTCGACTGTGGATCAGGCCTACCTCTATGTCCCTGTGGAATAGTTTTGTTGTCTCCTCCGAGTCTGTGTTGCAACGCGATACAACCGGGTGGGATTCAGAATTTCAGTTCTTACTCATCTGGGATATATTATTGTTATTACTCGATACACCGTCCTCGCAGTTCTAGGTTTTTGGTACACTCCGAGTATTTGATTTCCATAGTACTTGCTATATCTGGTGGGCATTTCCCGATCCACCATGTCGAGAGTGACCCGATGAGAGAACTAGCACAGCCTCGCAAAGAGATCACGTTTCAAATATAAGTAACTCCATTAATAATGGGTGTACGGTAACAATTATAAGTTGCTGAACATACGCTGGATTACAAACGAAGCTTGGTCTCTGAGAAGAGAGTTGTCTAAAACAATACAAAGAGTCTGCTCAAGATCGAAACCGATTGTTGATACATTACTAGCCAACAATGGCGTGTACAAATCGTTTATTATTAGTCTATCACAATAATAGAAAGTTACATTCTTAATCTTATTAGTGCATTCCACTCTATCACGTCTTCGTATGTACGATGTTTTCGAACAAAGGTGTAAAACGTCTTAACAATCTTCAAATGTCTTATTTACTTCTTAAATCTACTAGAATTTATGACATGCGATAAGAAGTAAGCTAATAAAGTTTAGTACACATTCAATAGTCGTTGTGCAAAGTACATTGTGGTAAAATGAAGCAAATATTAACCGTTTGTGGTCCAATCGATCCAACAAAATTAGGATATACCCTAACCCATGAACACTTTTCACTTGATTTTGATCATTTCTATGTGCCACCGCCAAAACAATTAAACCATTTTCTCGCCGAAGATTCAATCCACATTAAAAATGTTGGTTTCGTGCGGCAATATCCGTATGGATCTCGGTTCAATATACATTTTAACGATGAGGCAACGCATAATGCGGTGCTTGACGATTTAAAATTATTTAAACAATTTGGTGGCCACTCGATTGTGGAAAATACGTCGAATGGGTTATCGCGAAATTTGGATTTGTGCTATGAAGCGGCCAAAGAGTGCGGTTTAAATATTATTGCGGGAACAGGTCATTATGTGTATGGAGTTCAGTCACCTGACGTATTAAAAATGAATGTCGAACAGATGTGCGCATTGTACGAATCTGAAATTACACAAGGATATAAAATATCGAATGGAAATACAGTTCGATGTGGATTTATCGGCGAGGTCGGAAGTGGATGGCCTATACACGGTAAACCGAGTGTGCATAATAAAACTACTGTACCTAACTAATGAACTATTTCAATTTTACAGAATTTGAACTTAACTCGATCAAAGCGACCGGCGAAGTTCAAAGCAAGTTGGGGTGTGGTGTATCATTTCATCCGGGTCGAGATGCAAATGCGCCTTTTGAAATTGTGCGCGCATACTTAGAAGCGGGTGGAAAAGCCAATAAATGCGTAATGTCACATCTCGACCGGACAATCTTTAGTGACGAACAACTTTTCGAATTTAGCGATTTTGGAACATTCTGCCAATTTGATTTGTTCGGAACCGAATGCTCTTACTATCAATTGAATCCAAAAATCGATATGCCTTCAGACGCCCATCGTATCGATCGATTGATTAAACTTCTCGATGTCGGCGTAGATCGAATTCTTTTATCGCACGACATTCACACAAAGCATCGTCTTATCAATTTCGGGGGACACGGCTACTCGCATATTCTAAATAATGTGTTACCACGATTTTTGATCAAAGGCGTGTCCGAAGATGTGGTACGCAAAATAACGGTTGACAATCCGCGCGAGTGGTTAGAATTCGAATGCCAATAAAATAAATATTCAGCATGATACGTGAGTGAATTGAAATGTATTCTTCTTGTTAACAATAAAAAGTCAAAATATTTTTATTTTAAATCATAATTTGAGCGCTCTAATCTCTCTAATCTCCTTTATCCAAGTCTAATTCATTTAGTTCGTCGTCTAAGCCTTCCAGATCTTCATCCAAAAATAGGTTTTCATTAATAGGAGCCGCATCACCACCACCACCACCACCAGAGTTTTCGGAATCATCATCTTCCTCCTCGTCGTCTTCGACGTCAACATTCGCTTCAGATGCTTCTTGTAATTGAGTTAATCGATCGATAGCTGCAACGGTACCTGAACCGTCAACCTCCGTGGCTTCTAAATTTAATGCCGCCAAATCTAATTCCTTGTATTCGTATGCATTATCATCTTCGTCGTCCGAACGAGCATAATTATCGAACGCTTCATCACCATCTTCCATACCACCGTCATCAGCCAATTCAGGATTGAAACTGAACATTTCACGACCAGAGAGACCAAGTTGTCTGCCCGCTTTAAAGTCACTACGTTTCTTATCCTCTTCTTTGATAGCTTTGTCTTTCTTCTCTTGTAGTTTTCGTTTCTTCCACGCCAAGAAAGTTTCTAGGGTAATTTTTGTTTGATGAATGCCTAAGGCAGCACGCTCGGTTTCGATTAAGTCGACCAAAGAAATTTCAGTCTTGTTCTCATTCATACGCTTTTTATCCCGTTTCAAAACGAATCCATTAGGAAGAGCATGTCGATAGATACATTTTTCACCATTAGGACATTCCCAAAACCAACCGTATTTCGATTTTTCCACAGCATCAAGGAAATATTTGCAAATCTAGGAAAAATGTTACTATTAATATCATAAATTTATAAGTATATTGTGTCGTTTAATTACAATATCGGTCGTGGGCAAACGTTTTTCTTTGCCGTGTTTCTTATCGATGACATCCTTGAGTTTATCATCATTCCAATTTTCCATAGTTTCTTCCTCATCGTCACGCATATCAACATAAATCGATCGTTTAACATCTTTACGCTCGATAGTAAGATCATGAGAAAATTTACATTTATCACCTTTACCACATTGGCCCGCTTTGAAGAATGCACATACAACCGACTTGGGATCGGTACCTAAAATCATAGCATATTGAATAAAACTGTTCTCACGCATTTAAAAAATAAACGAACCTTTATCTATTTTTTGAGTTTGAATAGGCTTAAAGAGCATAGCCATTTCTTTCTGTTCCATTAGCTTCTTCTCCTTTTCATCTTTTTTCGATGTTGCACCACCAAGTGGATGTAGTCCACCACTTTTAACTTGTTTCTGGATTTGTGTTATAAACTTTTGTTGTTTGGCACCTTTTTTATTTTTCAGACCAAATGTTTTATCCTAAAATTCAAATAAAAAATATCACATTTAAAAAATTCATAATATTTTTACGACACAATTAAACCTAACCTCAATAATTTTATCTTTTTTCTTGATTTCCGTTTTTTTACTAGTTGCGGGCGGTGCTTTTTTAGGAGGCATGATGAAAATGGTAAGTATAAAACTATTTTACTATTTGTAGATTTCGATTTTAACTAAAGGTTTTACAAAAACTCCAAATTCTTTACACGCAAATTCACAACGTAAATTATCGAATCGACATGGACAGCAAATAGTAATGTGGAAACGTCAGAAATTTATTTCTGCGGTGTTATTTTTGACAGGTTTGAAATGATAAATGTGCTACCTGTTGTTGGTGATTAGAACTTATAGTATTAGTGGTACCAGCGTTGAAATGATTTTGAATTTATCAAAAGAACTTGTTGATTTCGCCGCGAAACGCATAATATTATAATAAGTTATGGTAAACAGTATAAAATGTCTCGCACCTTGATGACCAAGATCTGAAAGGTTATCCACTACATATTTACCTAAGTGTCTAGTCTATGTCAAACCATTAGCCAAAACCCAAAATCAATATATGAGATGAATCGGTGTCTACGTACTCTTTCTTTGGATTCATATAGCTTCTGCAGAAGCCATCACTTTTCAAATTCAGTCTTCGTATACTCACCACAAAGGCTGTGTCATGTAAGTACCTCTACAACTGTTCTTAACTCACTTCTGCGCAGAGAGATTTGTGTCCTCCAATTCAAGCCACTCTTATCTTGTTCTCTCACATGTGAAGGTGTTGTTTCGTCTCTCTAATGCCAGGGGTTCAGCTCTTTCCCAAGCGCCAGTCATAGGCCTAACCGGTTTCAGTTGTATAATCGTACCTTGCTTAACAAGGTCGGCAGCCCTGTAGTTCTTCTTGACGTCCAAGTGACCAGGGACGGATGTTGAATTGCTCACTCATCTCGTTAAGAGATAACCGACAGTCCAACTTCACCTTTGGCCCCAGAGAAGTTATCTGCAGCGATTATGTGATACCGTGTATATCACAAAAAGCCTAAACCAAGTCAAGACTTCCTCAATCGCTAATACTTCAGCTTGATATATGCTGGTGTATTCAGATTGCCGAACCGAAATATTCATATTCAATGTATTATTGAACGCTTTGGCTCCTACTTTATCATCTAGCTTGGAGCCGATCGTGAAAAACAGCATAGCTTTGGTTTCCAATATTGACCCAAGACTATCTTGAAGGGAATAAGGTTTGAACACCTTTTTTGAATCATACAGTGGAGTATAATCAAAATTTGCATTTTCATTCTTTAGCGAACTGATTGTTGTCGAGTGACCTGTCCAAAGTCATTTCCAGTGAGCCATAGCAGTGAGTCGGGTGGTTGTATTAGCCGCCATCTGCTTACCGAAGTTGCCGACTGGAAGAAGATGGTTCAAAAGCTCTGAGGCACGCATAGGTTTGTCCTCATTGCTTCACCACTTACGGAAGGTGGGGCAACTGTCGCAAATTCTGTCTTAGATGGGTTGATTCCCGATCCACTCTTACTGGCTCTCTTTGTAATTATAAGATGCACTCCTTGCGGAGTACCAATAACCATCCGTCAGCACAGAGTTATAACGGTCCCGCTTACCAGCATATGACTAAACAACTTGATTACAATCTATGATTCTTTTCTTAACTACCGCAGCTGAAGATTTGACTGGCCCAAGCCAAGGAATGCATCTGTTCTACTGCGAGCTGTATCACGTGTATCGTGTTTTGGGTTCTATACCCAAACCTAGTTTAGAAAGGGGGCCTGTTTTCATTCCCTCGCCTCATGGAAAGAGGACTCACCTATTCGGTCTAGGCCCCCTACCAATTTTTTCCGGTTTTTAAAATGTTTTTGAGGAGTGCCGGTCTACTAAGTTTTATTTTTTGTTAAAGCCATACTATTCCGATGAGTATCGGAAGAATAAAGGTTCATCTATCCACAGATAGAGAGAGATCCATATACACAGTATATGGAAACTGGAGGCTGCCAGGTACTTAGAGGGCTCTAATAAAGACTGTGCTTTGCCAACCAGCGGCCCTGTCCAGCCGATCATCGGAACGGATTGCTTTACGTGTTAATCCGGTACACTTGGCATCATTTAGCTTGACTCGCCAGCTTCACATCTTGACCAAGGCTAGTTTTATTTAACCTTTCTATGAACGACAAAATGGAGACGATGGCAAATATTGAAGCACCTTACATGATCAATAAAACACGTCAATAAAGTGTTTCGATTATAATTAATAATTGATATATTGAAAGTACTGTAGGAGGACGTACCATCGTCTATGTCCATGCAGGATGGCTAGAGCAGTCACGAGGATTTATTAGAGGATATATAATGTTGGACATTAAAAGATAACCGAATCTTCTTCTAAAAGAAAGAAGAGATTCGGCCTTAATGTGGAAAATGTCGGTAAGTGACAAGTGAAGGAACTACTACTATTCAGTGTTTGGTTAATACCCTCAAGCTAAGACAAATAGCTTCTTTGAATTTTCGGGAATTGGAGATAATCAATTAATACCAAATGTTTTTAACAAAGGCCGCATAAGATCTAGTAATATCGAGCAATTAGCGCAGTGTTTAAAGCTGCGGTGCTTGGTTCGGGAGGTAACAGGATCGAATCCGAACGGAGGAGGCAAGCAAAGGATTTTTATTTTTTGGTTGCGATCGTGGATGACGATGAATACATCGATGAAAGCGAACTTGTATTCGTGCGTCCTCGGATTCATCCCGGTATTCAAGCTACAGTGATCGTATCGCCAGCAATTGGAATACGCTCTTGGCTGAAATACTGTATATGATGCTCAAAAGTTGCCCAACCCCAATTTCGAATATTAAAACAAAAACCGCACACAAACACCGTATGTGTAGGCCAAAACATGTATCAGCCAATTTTGTGAACCATGGAGCATCGTGACGAAACACTTTTCGACAAGCTTTCTAAAAAGTTCGGGTTTCTTCAACGTACCCAGTTTACAACTGAACCTCATTCCGGAATGAATTTCAAAACACAGCGGCTCAGCTCGTTAACGAAGAACATATTATATTACTAGCTGATTTCATCTAACCAAGCATGGGCATTTATAAGTCTGATTTTATCACACTTGTTTTTTTACAACGCGCCTCACAGTCTCACACAGATAATATTCATACACAGAAAAATTGTGTCTGAATACAAAAATTTGTTACTCACAAATAAAAAAAACAATCCGAAAAACAACCGACATGTACTAATGGAAAAAATGTTTCTGTTGTTTTTTTTTTTACATCTGTACGAAAATATCAAATTCCCAAAGGAAATTTTTCATTTACAAATGAAAAATTTGCAAATTTGTTGGCTTTGAGTTTTAACTTCTTCAGCAGAATTATTTTTAAATTTTATAGCAAGCTAATTTTTCGTAGGTTATCCCAAGTTGGGATAGGAAAATAAAACTCACTATTTATAAAAATAATTGTTGTATGCAATACAACAATTATAATACCTTAATTTATTTTATTTGCGCACTGTATTTATAAACTTACAATCAGAAGGTTGCGTAACAATTATAATTATGAATTTTAATGAATTTTAACTGACCGAGTCCAAATTATTTATTTTAATTCTTCACAAATTTTATATTGCCCCCATCTAGCGTTCTGTGTTGTCTTCGAAATATTTTATTTCTCGCAATCGCACCATCTATCGGTGCACACCTTGAACTGGTGGTACTCAGCAATTACTATCTAATACCGAAATTGCTTGACTGTCAACGTTATGTAAATAGACGACCAAATTTGACAGTCATTCGAAAACAGCTTTAATCACATTTTTTTAAATTATAATTCCTTTGTAAAAAAACAATCAAAGAGCATTCGACATTTTTGTTATGCGTTTATTTTGCCTGCTATAATTTATCTGCGAAAATATGGTAGGGAGCCGCAGAAATGTATAGATACACATATCTGTATAATTATAATAATTTTTGCTAACTATTTACATCCAAGGTAAAACAAAATATTCCTTCTATTTTATATTAAAATTTATTAAATAATATTTTTGTTTTTTAGAATGAAATCAACAAATATTGTTGAGACGGGTCGATTTAATATGACCATGAGACGGGTAGTTTTTAAAATAGAAAACTTACCGACGAAAGATAACAACCCGCTTAAGTGGCTTAAGTCAGCGCGAAGTAAAATGGTACAACATAATGTAACCTCAATCGAACCGACTGTTAAAATCGGTTTCCACTTTAGCTGCGAAATATTTTATCGAGACCGCATGGTTAAAATATACAAAAGCATCTGATCTCGTGGTAGAAGATGTTTCGGGTCATATAAGGGCACAATGTCATGCAATAAGTTACGTTTTGTAAAAGAGATTTTGCGTTTTATAAGTTATTTAACCGTAGTCCATCAATTTATATTGAGAAACATTGTTTCTATCAGCTTTATCGATGAAGTTCATTTATCAAAAATTTCGTTTATAGGTGAAATTTGATTTTATATTTTAGAAAATTTATTAAATAGAATAAAAATTATAAAAAAAACTGTAATTACGAGTTATTAATTTTATTATATGTAGATTATTTGTTCCAGAATGATACAACCGCCATTTACAATGATGATGTCTGGCCCGTCGAAGGCCGTAAACACTAACTTCGTGATCAATTTTGGATTGGAAGTTTCGATTTGTGGCATATTTTTCCCAGTAAAATGTATGAAAATGTATGATGGTTAATAGGCTAACCATCATACATTTTCTGGATTTTGAAAATTTCCGATTTATGACAAAAATTTCTTGATTTTGAACATTTTCGATTAGTGGCATAAATTTCCAAAATCTGATAGGCATTCTCATCAGGCATTCTCATAATTTTCAAAATTGTCGATGTGGCATACATTTCCTAGTTTTAATAGGCCATTATGCATTTTTTGGATTTTGAAATTTTCGATTTGTGACATAAATCTCACAGTTTTGGTAGGGAATTTTCAAATTTTGCGATTTGTGGCAAAACTTTCTGAGTTTTGATAGGCTAACCATCATACATTTTCAGGATTTTGAAAATTTTCGATTTGTGGCATGAATTTCTGTTTTGAACCATCATGAATTTTGAAAATTTTCGTTTTGCGGCATAAATTTCCCAGTTCTGATAGGCTAACCATCAGGCATTCTCATAATTTTCAAAATTGTCGATGTGGCATACATTTCCTAGTTTTAATAGGCCATTATGCATTTTTTGGATTTTGAAATTTTCGATTTGTGACATAAATCTCACAGTTTTGGTAGGGAATTTTCAAATTTTGCGATTTGTGGCAAAACTTTCTGAGTTTTGATAGGCTAACCATCATACATTTTCAGGATTTTGAAAATTTTCGATTTGTGGCATGAATTTCTGTTTTGAACCATCATGAATTTTGAAAATTTTCGTTTTGCGGCATAAATTTCCCAGTTCTGATAGGCTAACCATCAGGCATTCTCATAATTTTCAAAATTGTCGATGTGGCATACATTTCCTAGTTTTAATAGGCCATTATGCATTTTTTGGATTTTGAAATTTTCGATTTGTGACATAAATCTCACAGTTTTGGTAGGGAATTTTCAAATTTTGCGATTTGTGGCAAAACTTTCTGAGTTTTGATAGGCTAACCATCATACATTCATTTTCTGGATTTTGAAAATTTTCGATTTGTGGCATGAATTTCTGTTTTGAACCATCATGAATTTTGAAAATTTTCGTTTTGCGGTATAAATTTCCCAGTTCTGATAGGCTATTTTTTATCATACATTTTCAGCAATTTCGAAATTTTCGATTTGTGGCATCAATTTCCCAGTTTTGATAAGCTAACCATCATGCATTTTCTGACCTTCGAAGAGTATAGATTGTCAGGGGTACCACCTGACGCGTATGTCAAAGATTGACCGTTCATAAATTGAGATTTCGTATGCAGTAATTGTGGTAATACAATATTTTAAAGGTTATATTTAAAAGCTTGGTAGTTCCTTAATTATTTAATATACTCAACATAAAATGTAATTAAGTTGAAGAATTTCGTATACTTTTTCGAAATAAAAAATTAAACTTTAAAATGAAATTTTTTTTTTGTATTTTTAAGTTATTTTTTTTTAAGTTTCATTTTTATTTAATCTTTTTTTTTAAGTTTTTACAATACCATCTTGTTATTAATGTTTTTTAATTTTCTTCATTAAAATTAAATAATTAAATGTATTAAAAATAATAAAATCCTTAACGAAAAATAAAATAAAAATAAAACAATTGCACAAAATATTTAGATAAAATAAAAGAAAATACAAACAAAAAATTAAATGAATCAATTATTTAATATTATTTGTTTATTAAATATCTCCCTTCCCTTCGATAAAATTTTTATTTTTTTTAAGATATTAAAAATCAAATGAATTAATAAATTAATTCGTATGTGTTAACCATTAAATTTTTAAAAATTAATTCACTACTTCTGGTTTATTATTTTTGTGGATATTTATTATTTATTTATGTTTATTTTTATTTTTATCCATAATTTAAAAAATTAAAACGATGAAAATAATTTTAGATCGTTTAATTTAATTTTAGTTTTTTTTTTCAAAATCGATTGCACATCAAAAGTTTTTTTTTTTTTTAAATTATTTATTTATTTATAATTTAGTAATCTAAAATTATTTTCGTCTTGATTAATTTTTTTATTCAAAAATTTAATTAATAAGTCTATTATTCTTCATAAAAAAACAAAAAAATAAAATTTAAAAATGTATTTAATTTAAATCTACTTAAAAGTTACTACGTTTAATTTTTATTTATTAATTTATTTTTTTGTTTATTTTATTACTGACTAACATCTATTGGACTTTTAATTTGAATATTTTTTTTTTGTTAATATCTATCTGTTTTTTTTTTTTAATAAAAATTATAATAAAATAAATATAATCATTTTTAATGAAATTAATAATATATAATATAATGTTAACAATAAATTAGTAAATTAAGTAAATATAAATATTTTATAAATGTATAATTTAAAAAATTAATTATTTTAAATTAAATTTAATTGTTTTTATTTTGCCTCCCGTCACCAAATTTTTATTAATTTTTTGATATTTGATATTTAATAAATTATTAGTTTGGGATTTTGTTAATTTCGTGGTTTAGTGTATTAATTAATTTTAATTATGAGTTTATATTAAAAGTTAATTTTACATTAATTGGTTTGTTGTCTGATACGTTATGGTAACTTTAAAAAATGATTTGATAAACACATAAAAAAAAACACAAATAATAGTTTGGAATGTACAAATAACATTATTATAGGATAATCAGACAACGAATGGACGATTTAATTCTTTTCAGTCTTCTTCTTGTAATTTATTTATTTTGAGCATTTTTAAATTAAGAAGCACATTTCTATATTATAATTTAATAAAAAAAAATTCCTATTCTAACGGACAGATTATATAGAGGAAAATAATAAAATATAAATAAAATTAATCATTTTAATATAAACTCATTAACAAAAATTAAATTTTAGTTTATCTTTTTTGCCTTTGGTCCCAAAAACGTTATCGTGTTGTTGATGTTGTATGTAAATTATTTTACCGATTTTTTCATTTGGTTTTTTATTTTTATTTTATTCCCATTTTATTTATTAATTTATTTAAAATATTATTTAGTGTTTTTTGTATGTTTAGTGAATAAAAAAATATGTTTATATTATTTATTTTTATAATGTATTTTTCATTTTATATGTATGTATTGTATATAAAATAAAAATTATTTAAATTAAAATTTTTAAACGGGGAAATATTTGTTTAAGGAAAATTAAATTTTACGTACATTTAAAATTTTTATAATAATATTATTATTTTATTAAATATTTATATTTAATTTATTTATTTAATTTTTCAATAGGACGGTAAATAACAATAATTATAATAATAATAATAATATATATATATGTATATGTAGAATATTCTTTTAAATTTTGTAAATAAAAAATTTGAATTTTTAAATATTTTTGTATGGCTCGGTAAAATTATTATTATTATTATTTTTTTTTATCGAAATAAACACAAAAAACAACCAAAAATTAAGAAAAAAAAAATTAAAATATTTATAATTTATGTATAATATATTATATATGTATGATTTTAATATTTACAATTTAATGATATAATAATAACATTTAACATTTTTAATGTATGAGTTTAAGTTTTATGTTCAAATCAATTAATTTAAATTAATGTTTTTTTTTTTTGGACGCAGATTGACACAAATATATTGTATTTGGACATTTTTTTTTTGCTAAATAAAATTAATAGAGTTCCCTAAATAATTAATGTCCAAATATATTTTAAAATAATTTTCAATGATAAATAAACTGAAATAAATTTTTTTTTTTGCGTACAGCTTTCGACGAATTTATTTAAATTTAAAATATTAAAACAATATGTATATAACAAATGACAAAGAAAATATATAAATTAATTTATAACTTTAATATTGTATAAAATAATGCTAAAATTTTACGCTGCACGCTAATTTTATGTTAGAAGAAATTTGTATTTGGATTATTAGTGTTGTTGTTTCTAGTTGATGTTCGTGCAAATGGTGATTTTCCATTGCCCCGTTGTTGTTGTGGTATCGGTCGGCGTGCGTGTCGCATTTCACTTTAAATAAATAAAATTTAATTTCAATTTGCTATTAGGTAGATTGATTAGAATAGAACAGTAGTTTACCAAAATTTAATATGTGACGGGTGTGGTAGCTGTTATTTTAGTTTTTATTTTACATTGATTATTTATCAATGCGTACGAGGGCCAATCTTTATCGTATCGATTGAATATTGAGTTGTCAAGCCAATTGGATTTTTTCGAGCTAGTAAGTTATCTTTTCTAGCATAAATTTTCTAAATTCTGGCAAGGGGTTCGCGCACAAAATTACGAATATTCATTAATTGTGCAATAAAACTCATAAATAAGGTTTGATTTTGGTGAGTGACGCAAATAGGACTTACCACAGTTTCTTTATACCATACTTTTTTAGAAGCGTATATCAGTCATTATTGTCATATTCGTGAATTCATTTTATAAATTACGTAATCCAGAGCAATTAGAAGATGAATTAGACAAACTCATAGAAAATATACAAAGTGCCGCTTGGAATAGTACTCCTAGTCATATATGGGAAACAAATCAAAGCGTTACATATCCTGAAAAAGTGAGGGAAATGGTTAAAAATAAAAGAAAAGCTCGTAAAAACTGACAAAGAAATCGAACACCGGAAGCAAAGAAAACGATACCTGGGCTAGAAATCCCAAACAAAACGCAGATCTGTTAGCAGACATTTCAACCATATTCAAGACAATCTGTAAAGGAAGATATTACCCCAGTTTGCAAAATTAATGAGCACGAAATAAGACCTAAAGGGTGGTTAAATTTTAAGGGCCGATGTTGAATGTGAACCACACCTAAACGTCAAGTTTTTTTCTGCATTTTATTTGACATTTCTCAATTTCAGACTAACTCAATTTGAACCATGGAAAGATACACTAGTTATTCAGGCTTATTATGAAAATGGGCGTTCAAATCAAAATGCATATCGTGCACTTCGTGATTTTTTTGGTCAATTTATTCGTCCAAATGTGCGTACAAAAGGAAAAATCGTGCAAAAATTTGAGCAAACCGGATCTGTAGGAGATTTTAAAATACCAGTGCATGCTCGTACTGCATAAAATATTGCTGCTTTTCGCGATAGTGTGGCTGAAGTGATGATTTGCAAACAGATCTGCGTTTGATTTCTTTCCCTTATATGACCTCAACTCGTCGTCGTGCCCAACAATTGCACCTCTCACGCTCGTCGTTGATGAACATTATGCATAAAGACTTGCATTTACACGCTTATAAGGTGCAATTGACTCAAGAACTAAAGCCTCTTGACCATTCCAAACGTCGTCAATGGTCAGAATGGTGGCAAGAAATGGCAACAGTAGATGATCAATTTTCGAAGAAAATCATCTTCAGTGATAAGGCACATTTTCACCTCAGTGGATTCGTCAATCAGCAGAATTGCCGCATTTGGGCGAATCATAATCCAAGAGTGACTGTCGAAAAACAAATGCACCCACAAAGAGTGACTGTTTGGTGCGGTTTATGGGCTGGCGGTATCATCGGGCGGTATTTGTTCCAAAATGAGGCCGGTCAGGCAGTTACTGTGAATGGTGTTCGCTATCGTGAGATGATAACGAACTTTTTATGGCCCGAATTGGAAGATCTGGATGTGGGCGATATGTGGTTTCAACAGAACGGTACCACTTGCCACACAGCTAACGAAACAATGGCTCTTTTGAGCGACAAATTCAATGGTCGTGTTATCTCACGTGGTGGTGATGCCAATTGGCCGCCAAGATCATGTGATTTGACACCGTTGGACTTCTTTCTTTGGGGTTATTTGAAAGAAAAGGTGTACGTTGATAAGCCAGCAACAATTCCAGAGCTAAAGAATGAGATAATTCGGCACATTAACGGCATAGAACCTCAATTATGCCTAAGCGTCATAGAAATTTGGATCATCAGGTGAAGATGTGCCGCCGAGGTCGCGGCGGCCATTTGCCGATATTTTGTTTCATACATAATTGAACTATACCATATTATCATAATAAAAAGAATTGACAGTAATTTCCTAAATAATTTGTGTTTTATTCAAAATCAACATCGGCCCTTGAAATTTAACCACCCTTTATAACAATGCATGAATTAAATTGGGAAATAAAGAACAACCTAAACGTTAAAAAGACTCCGGAGTATGATTTAATAACGGGGAAAGTAATTAAAAGCTTGCCACAAAAAAGGAAGGAAGAAATTATTGCACATAATGAATGCAGCAATTCGATTAAAATACGTACCAAGACAATGGAAGGTTGCAGAAGTAATTATGATTCTAAAACCAAACAAACCACCGAATGAAAAATTTTCATAAAGGCCTATATCTCTGTTTCCAACGCTATTGAAGTTATTATTCGAAAAGTTACTTCTGAAAAGACTGAAACTAATAGAAGAAAGAAAGCTTATTCCTTCACACCAATTTGGTTTCAGGGAAAAACACTCGACTATAGAACAAGTTCATAGAATTACCGATGTAATCGAAAAATCACTTGAATCCAAACAAATATGCTCCGGGGTTTTACTGGAAGTGGCCCAAGCATTTGATAAGGTGCATTCAAACTGCATCGGGACCGACCGAAACAAATTTATGAGCTATTGAAATCGTATATTTCAGACAGACACTTTCGAGTAAAGTATGAGAATGAATACTCTGAACCAAAAAGAATAACAGCAGGAGTACCCCAAGGTAGTGTCGTTGGGCCCATTCTTTATCAACTATAGCAACATTTGCTGATGATACTGCTATATTAGCGTCAGCACAAAACATAACTGACTCTACCAACAAACTGCAAAAAGCCACAGACAAGATATGCAATTGGACAAAAAAATGGCGTATTAAAATGAGTGAAACTAAATCAACATATGTAAATTTTACTAATCTGAGAGTTGAGCGTATGTAAATACGGCTAAATACTTAGGTATGACCTTGGATGCTAAACTAAGGTGGAAAGAACATATAAAAAAACAAAGAAGAATTAAACATCAAATTCAGGAAAATGCACTGGCTTCTAGGGAGACACTCCGAACTCTCAATTCATAATAGCTTTTGCTATATAAAGAAATTCTGAAACCGGTATGGATCTCTGTGGTTGTGCTAGGAAAACAAATATCAAAATAATCCAAACGTTCCAAAAAAAATACTACGATCCATTGTAAACCTTCATACAGATTTGAAAATAGAGTTTGTCGCGGACGAGATCAATTATCATGCAAGGAAACACTTTTAACGCCTGCATGAGCATGCAAATCAGGATATACGTCGTATGATGACCAACATCACTATGACAAGAAGGATACAAAGAACCAAACCATTGGACCTTACGTGACCTAGATGACAGAATAACAGCAGCGCAAGAAACCTAGTGAGGAATCATTGGAATAAGAATATGCGATGTAAATTACTAAATGAGTAAACTACTCAGTCGTAATAATAATAATAAAAAAAAATTGTATAAAGAGGTAACTCTAGAAACCTCTGTTTGGATTGAAATCTAAGGCTACAAGGATTTTATATCGCGAGTAACATAAAATCCGAGGTATCAGAAAAATTTATAATTGATAAATTATTTAAAAAAAAAAAAAAATTGACTCACCGATCCATTTCCAATTCCTCTAATTTTTGTGTTAACGCTAATTTTTGTTGCACGGCCAATCGCAACAATTGATTTAATGTCTTTTTCTCCTCTTCGGCCGCTGACAATTGATGTGTTAACTCATCAACTTGTGCCACATATTCTTCACATCGTGCGGCAAACATGGCACGCAAACTCGAAAATGTTGCTGCATCCTCTTTCAAAATTCGTAATTCATTACGTAATTTCGACATTGTATCACTAACCACCAATTTCTCATTTTCGTATTTCGATTTAAGATTGTTGAGCGCAACCTCAGCTGTATTTTTATTTGATTTAAGTACGGTACGTAATGTTGCGATTTGTTCTCGTTTTGTTGAAAGTAAACTTTTAAGTTTAATGATTTGTTCCTGAAGATCGGCAACTTCTTCGCGATTTTCTTTGTCTATATAGTGGATAGCAAAGTGTGAAAGTATTATGAATTATAAGTAAATATAAAATAAAATTTAATCGACTTACTTTCGCTCGTTTCATTATTATTAATCACTTTATTTTTATTTAATTCGATCGTGTGTTCAACAGCATTCTTAAGATACTTAATTTGATCATTAACTGTATCGACGTATCGTTTTATTTCTACAGCATCGTTAAACGCTTGTAAATCTTCAATTAACCGCGATTTAGATGTAAGTATATCAGATTTGAATTGTGATTGGAGTGTCGATAATGAATCATTATCTAAATTCAAATCATCACTTTTATGATCCAAGAGCACACGATTTGGTGTTTCACCATTGACTGTACACACCAGATGATAGAGTTGGGCCAATTCATCGCTTAACCCAATTATTGTGTGTCGCGCTTGTCCCAAATTTTGTCCAGCCGTTTGTGCCAATCGAGTTAATGTTTCAACATCGGCATGTAAATCGATTGATTTGGTTTCCATCGAAATTAATTTATTTTTTTGATTTGTAATCTCGTTTCGGAGTGTCATCATGGCGTCTGAACAATTCAATCCCTTTTGAATTTCGATCAAATCTTGTTTTAGAGTGTCAATTTCTTTAGAGCCTACTTGATAAAATTTGGAATATATTGATACGGCTGCATTAACTTTGTCGGTGATTTTTTGATCTCGGGTTTTTGACGGTGCTGTGAATGATAAGAAATAATGATTGTTTTTTTTTATTACCGGAATAATTAAAACCATTATGTGTCTAATGTGGTTTAAGAACTTGTCAGCTTTTCAAATTGTTAATTTTTTATAAAACGAAATGGTGCATTTACGAAATACTAGCTCACGGTGAATACACATAAATATGATACAATAGCATACATATCCATTACCCAGTTACGACTCATCAGATAATACAATTGGAACGGACGAACGATGCTTGCCACGAGGTAATTGATTTCAGGTAACCATTCTGGATCGGGATGAATTGAAAAATCAGACTGACTTATGTGATAACATACGCGTATGATCTCATTGTGGCTAGCACATTCTTTCCTCATAAAAATATCCACTTGGAAACATAGACACACCATCGTAAGACGCCCCGAAGTCAAATTGACCATGTGTTAATTCCTACGGGCAAGTTTCGGGTCATCCAAGATGTGAGATCTTATCGGTCGGCTGTTTAATTTGTAGGCAGTTGTAAGGTTAGTATGTATATAGGTATGTAGATGTGGATACAAAGGACGAGGTGAAAGTGGAGGTAGAAACAGGATGAAATTGTTTGATTCTCAACGGACTAGTAGATACTGGAAGTGCGGTAAGTGCGAAATAAATGGGGAATAAATGGGTATATGCTTGAGATAATAGGCCAAGTAGAAGCAAGAGTATTTATAGAAGGAAATAAATATCAGGCTGATTTATTAATGGTGCCAGATGTAACGATGGCGAATGATCTTATATTGGGACGGGATTTTTAGACAGTAATGTGAGGCAAGTTGAATTAAAGGAGAAAGGTCAGAAAGAAGGACAAATAGAAAATATAGGTAAAGGGAAGAGTAAAATGGAAGGACAGGGAAGAAATATCTAGATATTTGTAAAATAAAAGTAGAAGAGAAAGGGATGAGTGGGATTTAAAAGTAGGAGAGGATAGGGCAACTCGAATGGAGAAGAGGGATAAAGAGGAAATTTTTGTGAGGAGTTATTTTGTAAAGGGAAATCGTAAGGTAGGAGCGTGGAAATTAATTAATGAACATGATGGAACAAGAAGCAATTAAGGAAAATGTGAAGGAGTTATTAAGGGAGGGGTAAATAGGAGAAGTGAGTCATAGAAAGCATTTTCAGTATGATAGTGTTGGTTAAAAAGGACGGACGACTAAGGATGTGCATTGATTATTGAAGGTTAAACAAGTTAGCGGAAAAAAATATTTTCTAATGCCAGTTATAGAAGACGTTATACAGAAGTTGCAGGGAAAAGATATTTTACATTATACGATTTTTAGAAGAAACCTCGAAGAAGTATACTGCTTTCATGAGTATAACAAGCAACTTTTTGGATTTGCTAATGCACCGGTGGCATTTATAAGATACCTGAATAGGATATTAGCAAATATCGCAGATAGTAAAGACGAAGTATGTTTTATGGATGAAATATTTGTAGCGACGAAGATAATAGAGGAGCATAAGGTAGTATTGGATAGACTTTTGAGCGTGTAGGCAGATAATAGTAGTTGAAGAAATGTAGTTGGATGCGGTCACAAGTTGATTTTTTGGAATACAAAAGTAAATGTAAGAGGGTGTTGAGCCGGGGGAACTCCACGTTAAAACGATGAAGGAATATCCAAGTTCAAAAGATGTTAGAGTGGTATAAAAGTTTGTAGGATTAGTAGGGTACTATAGAAAGATTATTTTTAATTTTAAGAATTGGGTAGCTCAACTTTTGATTGTAATAAAAAATAATAAGTTTGTATGGGAAAAAGAACAGGAAGAGGCATTTTGTACACTGTGAGACATATCAGTAGAGAAGCCCGATTTGGAAATATTTTCGCATAAAGCGGAAACAGAGTTGCATAGACGCATCAGCAGGAGGCTTTGGGGAGATTTTTTTATGAAGAAGAAAAAGAAGGTGAAGAAGGGTGAAAAGTGAGGTTGATGGTAGCTCAGTTAAGGGATGAAAAGATATTAAGGATGAAAAAACAGATATTACTAGGAAACAAGAAAGGTTATGAAGGGATAACCGTGTTTACAGAAAGGAGGGCAAGAGATTGCAGTTAGTGATACCGGAGAATATGATACGGAGCTTGTTATTTCAGATGCATGACGGGATGGAACATGTGGGAGAGGAAAAGACGTGTAGATATATTAGACATTTTTTTTAGTTTAATAACATGAGGAGATTAGTAAAGGAGCATATAGGCAGATGTCTACCATGTTTGCGATTCAATGAGAAATCGAGACATAATTTGTTTGTTTATATATGAAAGGGTGCCGGTACCTTTTGATAGAGTCCATAAAGAGCACTTAGGTCCGTTACAGAAGGCTAGAAAAGGGTATCAGCCTTTTTTGTTCGTGGTAGATGCGTTTACGAAATATGTAATATTATTTCTGGTGACGTCAACAGGTACTAGGGAAACAATAAAGGTAATGAAAGAGTATAGTAGGGCGTATGAATATTCCGAGGAGAGCGGTTTCTGATAGGGGTACACCTTTTTCCTCAGATGGTTTTAAGAAGTGGGGGGTAAAGTATGAGGTAAAACATGTATAAGTAGCGGTAGCATGTCCCAGGGCAAATGAGCAGGTAGAAAGATCCAATAGGACAATGGTTTCAATATTAGCAAAATTAGAGGATAAGGAAAGAGAATTTTTATTAAAAAAGAGACAGAATTTGTGGTAAACAATATATTGGGTAGTACGACACGAAGTACGGCTGCTAGATTGTTATTTGGGGTGGATCAGAGATTTGGGCAAAAATTCAGGCGGTGGAGTGTATGGACGAAATAAATAGTTCAGGTGTAGTACTAGAAGAAACAAGGAAATAGGCAAAGAATAGATTAGATACGAGACAGAGTTATAATAAAGAGTACTATGATAAGATAGTTGTTAAGGAAAGAAAATTTAGGGAAGATCTAGTATGGTTAAATTTACGAAAGGTGGTAGGTAGACGGAGTAAATTGTACGGCAAGTTTAAGGGGCCGAGTTTTAGAAAAGGATAGGTATTTAGTATCAGAAATAGAGGGCATGCAGGTAGAGCGACTACCTTATTGAGGAATAGTCGTATAGAGAGGATGAAGTTATATGGGAGAAATGAGGGAGATGGGAGTAATGATAATGAGGGTAATTATTAGAGGATGATGATCAAGGCAGAAACGGACGACGACAGGAGAGAAGATAACTATATATTGATTTTTTTTTTATTGTGTTACGATTATATTTAATCTAATAAATGGGCCTTATTGTTAAAAAAATGACCGAACTGTCATTTTGTATATAGGTATATATAACGCTGGAGCAAAGAGCAGTTATCAAAATACAAAGTACAATGAATGAATGAACAAGGTAAAAACCCATACTGGATGAGATCGCGGCGAAAAGGTTGATAGTTAAAAGCTATTGGGCTCACTGGCAATCATTAAGACTAAAGGATGGGTTGCTCAGACGACTCTGGGAATCAGCTGACTGAAGATACATCATGAAGTAGACGGTACTAGTAGCAAACCAAATACCGGAAGTTCTGCAGGAAATACACAATGGTAGATCTTAAGCACACTTTATTGACTGGAAGTATGACATTTGTACTGCATACAAGGGACTCCAAACCAGAACAAGAGGAGGGCTGCAGCAGTGCATCGTCCGAGCACCACTTGAATGAACGGATATTGCTGCCCCTTCCCAGTGACAGAAAATGGTAATCGATACATAATCGTGTGTATCGACTACTTCAGTAAATGGGTAGAAGCATATCCCATCATCAATCAGGCAGCCCGGACCGTTACATACATATTTGGCTACAACTTGGTATGCTGATTCGGTGTACCATTAGAACTGCATTTTGGTCAGTGGCGAAATTTTGACACAGCCGTGTTCCAAGAGCTGTGTGAAATACTCTAAATAAAAAAAAGAGAACTACGCCATGGCACTCGCAATCTGGTAGAATAGTTGAACGATTCAATAGAACCTTGGAGCAACATCTACGAAGGGAAATTAATTCCAATCAGGGCAATTGGGACAGATGTATACCTCTTATCGCAGCGCAGAACATGATACAACTGGAACCTCATCAACAATGGTCATATTTGGTAGAGAACTTCGTAAAGTAGAATTCCAAAATCCCATTTAACGTGGCCATAACTGATGCTTTTAAGTTATGCATTAGAGAATAAAAAAAAATAAAATTCAACAGCATTTTACAGGCCAATCAATGTTGACCCTTTACTGAGATCTTTTGCTAGATTTTTCAGACCATATTTTTACAATTAGTGATCGTTGTAGGTCAGCCTAACGAATGATTTTACTGCGGGGATTAAACTTGAAACCCGGGCATGATTAAGCCAACACCTTAACCATCACTATACGACCGGTGAGGATAATCTAACAGATGGTTAAAGCATGATGGCACGATACAACTCTACAGAGAATGATAAGCTTTGTCACAGAACTTGCAGAGGGATCACTTTTTAGTTCAAGTTCGACTGCAAATAGGGAAGAAGTCTAAAACGTTAAACCTAACCATACTATGGACCAGCATAAAATTAACAAACTACCACTATACCATTCTCGCCGATGACAAATTTTAAATTTATACATTTTTTTTTATTGTTAACAATTTACGCCAAATAATTTTTGCGATCGACCTTGTTGGCGCTGTGTTATGATACACATTTTGTCACATACATAGTAACAACAAAACTAAATATTTCAAAACTAATATAGATATTTTAAATAACCTCGAAAATAAAGCAAAAAAAAAAAAAAAGTTTCTAATTAAAAAAATTTAAAAATATGTTTTTTTAAATTACTTATGACGCGCGGTTAAGCCAATTCTCCGATTTCTAAATAAAGGTAAATATTACGACGACCACGTTTGTATAATAAGATTTGATTTTATTTCACACAAATTTCCCTAATACATACTATATAATTTAGTAACTAAACCTAAACCAAGGAAAATTGTCCTCATGGGAAAATAATTTTGTTGCATGTCGATAGCCATAAAAATTCAATCTCCAATGTATTTACGAATAGAAGCGTATTATTTAAAAATTACAAAACAAAAGGTAATCGAACTATTAGATTTTTTAACGTATGTCCGTTAAATGTAAAGACATTTATTCGTGTCATATCTCCTTTAGTCGCTTCGAATTATATTTCAAACCTAATTGCATTATAAAAAAAAATGATACCATCTTTAAAATCTAGATTTTTAATGAGAAATTCTTAATGTGATAATAAAACCATTTTATTGCACATAAAATATAAAAAGGATAAGACGTTTTCAAATCGTAACTGAACTCCAATCGCGATTTTTATATCATTGTCGTAAATATATATCGTAAACTATGTTTACCACTTTGTGTCTTTTATTACACCGTGAATATGGATGTGTTCGTTGCGCGAGATATAACGATACTTGTATATACAAATAATAACAAGTTGTGCTATGTCAATAAACAATTAGTGATGAAAATGTATTTAGTCTATATTTCTTAAACCGCGGGACTATATAAATATTTAACAAATACTTACACAATAGTTTTTCCTCGGAATCGATTTGTTTTCGTAATTGATATAGAGAATCAACATGTGCCGCCAAAAGTGTGACGCGTGACAAAAAGTTTTGTAGCTCATTTTGACTTTTGTCCAAATTCTGTTGGGCATCCCTTAAATTATTGGTCAGGCACGATTTTTCATTTTCCAGCAGTTCAAGTTGTTTTTCTAATTTTTTCAATTCATTCAAATGTATTTCCGAGAATAGATCAACTTTAGTACCATCCGGTGATTTTAATTCATTCGACCAATCGGCTTCGAGACGTTTTAATGCCGGTAAATCTTCTTCGCCGTCACTATTTAACGTATTTTCATTGTCAATGCCTCGTATACTGTATGCCAAATTACTAATACTATACATTGTATCACGATTTATATGCGCGTCTAATTCTTTTTTAAGTGCATATTTAGCTTCGCGTTCCGATTGAAGCGCTTCCAAAGCCTCTTCCATTTGTTTTTCGGCAATTTTACGTAAATTTATCGATTCCTCAACTTGTGAATTAAGTAATTCGATTTCTTCGGCTAATCGTCTAATCTCGTGTTTGGCACCTTCAAATTCCACCTGTGAACTACGTAAACTTGACACTTGTTTTTGTAACGATATATTTTCCTCCTCCAATTCCGAATAGTCGGTGAGCATACGAGTTTCACGAAATTTTAACTCTTTTAATTCTGATTTTAATTTCATTTTTTCACTTTCTGTGTCCGATTTGTCACGGCCCATATCTGAATTTTCTTGTAGCATGCGATCACGTTCATTTGTTACACGTTCTAATTCGTGCCGTAATTGTTTTACTTCATTTTCTAATTCGAGTATTTGTAGATTTAGGGAGGTTTCCATCGCCGCCGATTCATTAAGTAATGCATCTTCTTGTTCAATTCCAGTTTTTGTTGTTACTTTTTGAGATGATTGAAATTTGGTAAGGGCCTAATGTAAATAAATAAAATTAGAAAAAATAAATGAGAAATATATTATCCACAAATTAAATAAGAAACGAAGAATTGTAATTTAATACATTTTCTTATTGTTGTTTCTTATATATTACAGACATAAAATATTGGAAACACATTACATTTTTTATATTATTGTTGTTTGTACACACTGCTTATTTATTTCGTCGTCGTTTCGAAACATACATTATAATTAATCGTTACAAATTAGATTTTAAAACTCACAGCAAAACATATTGAGTTACATACGTATATAGAATACAGAGCTGGGTGTTTGTAATGCAAAACTAGTTATAATATATAGTATTGGATTGCATGAAAATATTTCAATCGTATCACTGATTTTCATCACATGACACATGCATTTGATCGAGTCCAAACATGCAAAATAGAACAGCTTTCCAACAGGTGGTATATATTATGTTAAAATATAACTTAATATGTATGTCCAATTCTCAATTGAGGTGGTATATGAGTCAGGCGTAGAATTTAAAATTACATCATTTAGTAGAGAATAAAATTATTTAATTATTTTTATATACAAAAGTGAGACAATCCTATTTGTACAAAATGAGGTAATACCATTTTAGTAATTGTATCCTAAATTAATATTGAATTTCGAATTATAACACGAGATAGGAGTGAGTAAAATGGGAACGGCTAACTATGGCAATTTGACAATCAATTTTTATTTTATGATATTTATAGCAATATTTTACCATGTCTCGCGTTTACTTTCATCAGGTTATTAGCCTCATGATAAATGTATTTTAGGTCTGAGATTAACTTAGTAGTGTAGCATTCCGAGATCTTATGATTTGCAGCCCTTCGTATTTTTAAGATAACTATAGAAGAAGCCAAGTAGTTCTCTGTTTAAACGAGCCAACGTTGCCGACAGCCATCTCTGCTTTTTCCAAATGGTGGCTCAGTCAATGTACTTGCTGGAATTCCTGATTAAAGTGAATTTAGTAATTACCATTAACGTCGTGATTGTTGCCGAGACAAGTAATCCAAAGTATTCGAAATCTGTCATTTCTTCTGTATCATGTTCTCTGTAACATCCGCTTAGGATCGGCTCGCAGAACGTGACCGAACCAGCGTATTCGCTGTCATTTTATTAAATGTCTGTAACCATCTCTCATACTCATCCGTCAAGATGAACTCTTACGTGACAATGGGTCTGATCAACACCTTGTATAACATCATTGATGCGTTTTGTCAATGACAAAACGCGCTTTAATATACCCTCCCACACAATTATCATGAGTAACTTGACGAGGGATCCGAGATAGCAGGAACTTGCCACTCCCCCAAATGTGTAGTCACCACTACTAAAATTTATAGCTCTTTGGTCTCTACGTGACTTAAGTGGAACCAGTAGTTTTCTGCTACCGTTGTCATTCAATCCTATTATACAGATGTCATCTGCATATGCCAAAACCTGGTTGGCCTGGCGGTACAAGATGTTGTCCTGATGTTTCACTTTACGAAATTTAAATTCTAACATGAGATTAAAGAGTATCGGGGACATCAAGCATCACCTTGCCGTACCTAATTGCAAAAATTTCTGATGGTCTTTTCTCAACTTTGACTGCATTACTGTCATTTTACACAAAAGCTCATATTTGTCAGATATTCTCAAACATCGCAAAGCAAATTTTAAGCCATCCACATAAGCTATCCCGATGGTTTAAGGCATACGCTTGTTTAAAATCTAAAATCTAAGAACACGATGTAAGTCACAAGATTTTTCGTGATATTTAGAAAGAATCATCCTCAACGAAAAAACTTGGTCACTGATTCGGGCGAAATCCTTTTTGGTAGTCACCTACAATTTCCTCCGTCAGGGGAGTGATTCTCTCCAATATTATGTTAGACAATAATTTGTATGCTGTGCAAAGGAGAGCTGTAAGACAATAATTTGTTTGCTGCGATATTTCTCGAATTTTGAGCGATCTCCTTTTTTAAAATGTCGAAAATTCAGGTCCTTCGGCGCCCGGTTTTCTTAGCGATGTTTAGTCGTCTCCCATAACAAGCCAAGGAACCTGTGGTGGAATTCTAAGGATAACATGCCCGTTTAGAAGTCTTTTACTGTTCGTTGGAGAAGGCCATAAGTTTGGCAAGGTAGTCTAGTGGGTTATTAACGTGACGCTAAAAGCTCGGAGTACTGTCCAAAGTGGTATGTTCTGCAAAATCTTTAGACCATATTTTTTAACAATTGGTGGGCGTTGTAAGTGGTCAGCCCAACGAACGATTTTACACACAATTGGTCAATTTGTGGTTCTTTCAAGAAGAGGCCTCTATGTTATAAAAAAAGATCCACCTACTTCCACAATGGTGAATCAAATATTGGTGGGTTGTTAAGGAAAGTTACCTATTGGCAAGTAAAAGAAAACTGGACTTCTATATGCACTCAAATGTGCAAATTGAGAAAAGTTCGTTAGCTTGTTGGAAACAACTTGGCAACGATAGTCTGAAAATCTAACATGCATTACCAATGACGATGTAGATATAATAGAAAATAAAATTATAAGCTCAATAATGGGTGTCTGGGTCAAAAGCATACCACGGAAATGTGCGCACAAAGGAAAATTATCTTTGTGGGATAATAGGATAACCACAAAAAAAAGCAACAATATCAAAAATGCGAAAGGTATATCAAACAGAGAAGGATAGTCTGGGGAGATTCATTGACCCATGGTAATGCAGAACTATGTAATTTCATATATAAATTCAGCGCAAGAAGACTTAAAACTCCAGAAGTTTTAAGTACCCTAACAAACAGTGATGGCCTGGCAACTTTGTGTTGCAACGATACTACAAAATGTTTATTGAGTGCACTGCTTTCTGACAAGTGACACAGAAGCGCACAAAGAACTTAGAGCGCATAAATTTGTATCACTAAGAACTTGCGACCTAGAAGAATTCAGAAATGATGAACCACGGACGCAATAATGTCATTAAAAACGGGTAAAGTAACTGTTACCGATATAATATCGAGGTTGCTGAATGAGTGTATAAAATGAGAAGTTTTTCGAAAGCTTGGAAAAACAGCAAAGTAATTATTATACAGAAGGACGGTGAACGAGATCCCATCGACTCAAAATCATATAGGCTAATCATATATCTGGCGCAAATTACTCGAGAATGTAATAACTGGCAGGTTGATGTACGTGTTTGAGAGAAGTGGGAGTTGTAATGACAAGCTGTTCGGAATTAGAGAAAATCAATCCGCAGAGGGCGCTATGGTGGAATTCCTTGACGTATTCGACAATCTGTGGTGGCCCAGTATTTTGAATGAGTTAAAAAAGATTGGCTGGCCAGAAAATTTTACGTATTCATAAATACCTATTTCCCTGAAAGATTCCGTTTTGGGCCCGCAGTTCTGCAACATCGCCTTCAATAGTAGTATGAAAGCCAATGTCCAAGAACTAGCATTCGTGGACGATAAGGGAATGCTAGATAAAGCATTCAGGAAGTAGCTCAGAGTGCTATAAATAAAATGACTGATTGTTGTTGCAGCTTTAAGATCGAGCTTTCATCTGCCAAATCAGTAATGATCAAACTTAAAGGATCGCTCGATATCAGAAGACCACCTTTGATGTCTATGAAGTGTAAATGGAGCGAGAATTAAGATGGTCAAAACTGTAAAATGACTTAGGGTAGATTTTGACGAAAGATTTGGTGTCACGTCACATGTCAAAAGCAGAAAGCAGTAAAAAGTCTTCTTCATGCTAAGACGAGTAGCTAAGGAAAATTGGGGCCTTAAACAAAGTTACTGCAAGAGAGTTGCTAGGTATAATTTAAGAGAATGGCAAAGTTATTGGTTCGCTCCAGACGCAATTTCCAAGTAATAGATGTCAAGTTCCCGCAAAAAATTGACACAAGACTATGCATTAAACATGCATAACGAACAATAATAAATGAATGGGCCCGTCAGTAGAAAGTATGCACCTCCACGTGGCAGGGATGGCAACCGGTCAATTAATCTGGCTAAGCATAAAGAACAGTAAAAAAGACTAAGCACGACGGCGCGAGAATGTATAAAGGCTAGGCCTAGGAAACATTCTCACACACGATATCCGTTAAAGGATAACAATAGGAAGGTAACAGGAAGTCGTCTCATACGACAAGCAAAGGACCCTTGGTATTCTAAGGACGCCAAAAAAAGAACAAAATATTAAACTTATAAACCCCACCTTAATTCGTAGCAATTTTCAATTGTCTTGTTAAAATAGATAGAATTAGAGATAAGTAGTTTCGCTTCCTGAAACAAAAACTATATCAAACGACTTGGGTCATTTAACAATTTAGACCGAAAAATAACCAACCCTTGTTTATAAACACAAGAATAGATAAGACCATTACACTAATTACCTTTAAAAATGATAGTAATATTTTCTCAAACCCAAATTTTGTGGAAAATGGGAAAAACTAATGGGTGTGTGTCTGTGTATGAGGATGTCAGTATGTGAGAACTGAAGAAATATTAAAATAAAAATCGATTGTCGAACAACAACAAATTTGATGTATGTAAAATAGTTATTGAAACTAGTATCCTATAGGTTTTAGGTTCGTTACACACACACACAAAGTCTACATACTACAAAAATAGTTCAACTATAAATTATGTATTAAAAAAATTAGAAATTCAATCGAATTGATATACCGTATCGTTATATTATTGAGTGCGTTTCAAGCTCTATAATAATTACGGATCAGTAATTACATAAATTAATTACAATTAATCATAACATCATTAATTCGACGATGAGAGGAAATTGAAGAAATGAAGTACTACAAAACAACAACAAACAATGTAATGCAATTCCGTCTGTAGTGTAGGTATGTGTGTATATAAATGTGTGTATAAATATGACGGGGTTTACCTCCTGTGTTATATCCAATTCATGTTTTGTATTCTCGTAAATAACTTCCAATTCTTCGACGCGATGCTGTAAATTGCTTTTCTCCTCGAGCAACACAAGCCCATATTGGGCTGATTGGATTTTTTCACTACTGGCCTGATCCAATTCACGATTTAATCGTTCGATTTCAGCACGTAACACATCAAGTTCGTTTGCAGCCATGTTTTTTTCTTTTTGTATGTGGATTTTTAATTCTATTCACAAATTTATTTTTTTTTTCGTTTTGAAATCGTTCACTTTACAACAAATTTTTCTCACTTTTATTTCCACATCACGATATTTTTTATGTATGTATTTTTTACTTTTAAATTAAAATCATTATAAAAAAAATAAATAATTTAATAACTTATAAGCTTGATGGACGACGTACGATTACTACAAATATTTAACTTATGAAACAAAAAAACTACAAAATAAAAAAAAAAACTTTATTCTAAAATTTTTTTAATTTGAATGTTGAATGAACAAGAAATTTATGACATGACATCATGAATGAAAAGCAGGAGAGTAGCGACTGATTCCGTGATGGAATTTATTTTCTTGTGTGCTATTTTCGATGTCGAATTTTTTAATTTTTTTGATAGGTGCGAACCAATGAGCTAAAATAAATGTGTAGAAGAGATTTTTTATATATTTAGTTACAATTTTTGGAATCAATTTCAGTATGTCAAATGAAAATAATGTTTTTATTTCGAAATCTTGATATGTAGCTTGAATAAAATTGAGAATATCAAATCCGATAAATGTTAAAATGTATGCATTCGCAAATTTTCGAAGTTCCATCATTAGTTCGCCACCCTGACATTTTACTTCTTATACCGACCACAACCACTTTAATCGTCACGAAAAAATAAAAACAAACACTCTTCCATACATCAAACGAACATCGTTTGCACAACATTTTGACAGTTTGTTATGAATTTGTTTTGTTGTGTACATCGCCGTGCAGTACGCGAAGAGCAAAAGTCAAAAAAAGAGTGTAGAGCAAAACAAATTGTCAGAGGATTGTGCATACTCGATTAAAACAAATGAAAACGCATGAAAATTAAAATACGATTTAATTGAATTTTCCACTAAATAAATCAACAATCAAATGCATAATTGTGTAATATACTAGAAAAATTATTTAATTTTATAATAATAACATTAAATCTCGATCAAATTTCCAGTTTAAATTCAATTGTGTTTGTAACATTCAGAAGACGGATCGCGCGGCGCGTTGATCCCAAGGCGAGGTTTTCCTTTGTGAATTTTATAATTTTGGATATACATATTACGATATTGTATTTGTAATTTTGTGCAAATTTATGCTGTAACATGTGTGGACAGTGAAGATATTTTGTCTTTAATTATTTGATGCGTACAAAATAATATGAAAATGAGGAAAGTTTTGGAACAAGAAGGACGAGACGCTAAGAATTTGGTGGCATACCATTTGTCGGGCAATGAACAGAGTAAATATTATATTTTCAATTTATATATCTATCTACCTTTCTTACATTTACACATTATTTTACGTACAGGAACTCCAATTCGACGACCACCTTTAACACCGCGCTCACAAATGTCAAAAAAAAATAATGCTAGCGGCTCATCAAAAAATGGTCCCCGTATTCGAAGCGCTTCGACTGGTCGCGATAAAAAGTCAGAATTTCAATCTAGACACTGGGCTCTATTGTTCAGAAATTTGCAAAACACAATCAATGAAATTTACCAAACGGTCGAATGTTATGAAAATTTATCGTCATGTCAAGAGGCAATTTTGGTGCTGGAGAATTATATTCGTGATTTTAAGGCGCTCGCCGAATGGTTTAAAGTGTCATGGGACTATGAAGCAACACCGTTGCCACAACGACCACAATCACTAGCATGGGAAATACGAAAATCGAATCCAGCACCTAAAATTCGACCCAAAAGTTTAACAAGTCCGGCTATTTCGGGAAAGTCTAGTCCCAGTTTTTCAGGTAAAAATAGCCCTTGTCCTACTATTGACGAAAGTTTATTGTCTAAAACAAGTGATCATCAAAAGGAACAATCATCTTTAATACAAATTAAAGAAATTCCCGAAGACAACGAGAGCGGAAACAAAAAATCGACCCTTACCGAGCCGATTACCGATCTACCCAAACACGATGATAGCGATAATGGCGAAGATGATAAAATAAAAAAAATTATCGAGTCAGTAGATTACAAGCAGTCCGAATTCGGATTGTACTACGATGAGACGTTAGACGAGTTTGAACAAAGAAACGATATGGTTTGTCAAACCGAATTGGATGACGCAAGTTTAACGCTAAGTGAATTTTTTGCCAAGCATAATATTGCTTATACACCACAATTGGGTCCGATCAGTGACACCGATTCTGATAGTGAAATTGTGATACCGAAAGAACTCACCGAACTCAAAGAAATCGATGAGTTGGATAGTAAAGAAGAAAATTCGGAGTCACCAAGTAAAGGGACACCAACTAAACTAAGCAGTAGTGTAAAAACTGCACTACCAGCACTGCCTTTAAAATATTCAAGTGTTTTAAATCGATCGATTGGAGTGACCGCATCAAGTGCAGGTGGTGCTGTTTTCATTAAAAATCCTCCCAAAATGACAATTGTTACTCGTGTAACTAATCCAGCCCGTATGCAAACCACATTAAAAGAAAATCAGAATAGTAATGCACCTCATAAAACGCCCATCACTCGGCAACCTCAATTTCGGGTGACCAATAAGCCGGTACTGAATATACCTGTAAAAGAAGAATTCAAACCGAATAGCAATCCAAAAATGCGGAATCGAAATGATAATTGGGTGCCTTCAAATGTAGCTAATCGGTTGTCAGCCCGTTCCAAAACTATGATCGACATGAATTCAAAGCGGCATCAAAACAATCAGTTCTTTACAAAAAATAACCTAAAAACAAAGCGTCCCTCAATCGATAGTTCAAGTTCGACGTTAATCGCATCAAATGAGAAATTGTCACGCGACAATCAATTTAGTGAATTGAAACGTAATAATCCGGATACTCGTCGCTCCGAGCCAAAATCATTTCCTTCTGATTCGGCGAACGATGGTTGGCTTACTGTAAAAACACGTCGTCGATCGAGCTTACATTGGGCCAATCGATTCAACCAACCTACGGGATATGCGTCACTTCCAACACTTTCACTGCTCAATGAATCTGATAGTGATAACGACAATGACGATATAGTCGAAAAACATGAGAAGAATGAGAAAAATGAAAAAAAGAAAATCGAAGAAGAAAAGAAAATGGGTAAATTAACGCCGAAAAAACCGTTTGTCGCAAAAGAGATCAAAGCTAAACCAAGTATTGTTACGGTTATTGAAAAGCCGGCCATTATTAAAGAACGTAAAACATGTTCGGCGACAAGTCAAAAGTCATCATCACTTAGAGAAGCGATTGTGTTGCGACAAAAATCGGATACGACCGGTCTAAAATTAAAAGCCCTTCGTAAGGAGTATCTTAAGTCACAACAATCGTTACTGAATAAGAAGCCTAAATTAATAGACTCAAAACTTTTGGAGACTAAAATTAAACCTAAAGGCGAGGACAAAGAAAATGAACCAGTTCCAGAAAAAGTCGATATGCATATTCCAGTCGACCCGATTTTTTCACAAACCATGAACGATTTGTATTCGCTGTGCCAAAACAATACAAGTACGGATGATGAAGATAAGATCGACTTGAATTCGACGGTAACCAATAATACTTTGTCTAGTTGTGATGAACTAGAAGAACGTGATGCGGAAAATGAAGAAAATCAAAGAAAACTACTAGAAGAACAAGAAAGTCTTGAACGACAAATTCGTGAATTACAAAACGCTGAAATTGATGTCGATACCGAAACCGATGAGACCGATTGTGAGGTAACTATCGATTTAGAAGATTCCGTTGGTGATTCAGAAACCAATGACGCCGATTTACTAGAGACCGACGAAAATATTTCACTCGAGATGCGATACCAATCATTTTTGTCGGACATGTCGGTTGGAGAACGAGTCGCAACGCTAGCAACACTTCAAGCATTGGTGGCCCGACATCCTGGTCGTGCACAAGAATTACATCAAAAATTATCGTCACCATCGCGTCGTCGATCACTTCACGAAACATTAAAAAAATATCAAGCGAAACAGGCTCGTGCTCAAGAAAAACGAGAATTACTACAACGCGATAAGGCATCAAAAATTCAACAACTTTTAACGCGCGTCGAAGATGTAAAGGCAGCTAAGCAACAATTAATCGAAGAAAAACGACTTCGTATGGAGGAACGACTTCAACGGGCAGCTGAAAATCGTTCACAATATTTAAAGGATAAAGTGCGAAAGGCACACGATGAAGAGGAAAAATTACGTGAAATTGCGTTCATAAAAAATCTTGAAGCCCAAAATAAGCGTTTAGATTTTATCGAATCGTACAAAGAACACGAAGGTAGGCTTCAAGATTTGGAACAGGAACGTCAAAAAAAAGTCGAGGAGAAAGCAGCTAAAGAGGCGGCGGTCGAGCGCCGTCGTCTCGAACTCGAAAAAGAGCGACAACAAAAATTAGAAAAAATGCGTGAAACGCGAAAAGAACGGGAACAACGAATAGGCAAAATGCAGGAACAAAAAGAAAAAATGCGACAAGCTATGGCACGTGAAAAAGCTCGCGATCGTGAAGAACGATTGCAGGCGAGACAGGCAGCTGAAATTGCGACAACACAAGAATTGCAACGTAAAATCATACAAAAACAGCAAGAATCGGCTAGGCGACATGAAGAAAATATTGAACATATCAGACAACGAGCAGTCGAATTGAGTATACCTTCACGGAATGTGGACGAAAATGGGCAACGAGTTGGTAGCACTGACCGTGGTGACAATCCATCCGATTTATCTTCAACTGTTTCCGATATGTCGCGTGAATTCTCGAAAAATGCTAAGAAAAAGTTAAAAAAATTAAAACAACGAATGGCATTAAAGGCCACTGAATATTTAAATGAGTTACAAGAATTACCGGCTCATATTCGAAAAGAAAGTCAAGTGCCTAAACTATTGAATATGGTTATTAAAGGTGGTGGACCTCAAGGAATTGAAAGACCACTCGGCCAGTTAAATCGAATTGTGGTGAAAGCGCAATTAAATGATTTCCATTGTATATGGCTACTGAATGGGTTAGAAGCCATAACAGATGTTATAAAAAGTGGTATGGAATTGAATTCGGAAATATCAAAACGAGCTGTGTTGTTGGCTGTGCAGTTTTATAGAAATTCTTGCTCTTTGTGTCCGCAAATAGCAAGGCATGCAGTATTAGGTAATTCAGTGGCGGTACTTCTGGACTCGCTGCTAATTAGTTTACAGGTATGTGACATTTTATAATTTTTATATTTTCATATCAATTTTCCATTCTAAAGAATCGTCGAACATAATAATTTTTTACTGAGATTATGGGTTTTAAAAATCTAGATTTTTTCCAATAAATGCTACTAAAGTAAAGCTCCACTTTCGTCGAACTTGTTGTGTTGTTTGTTGCCGAAAGTCAAAGTATTGTTTAGAACTTTTAGTCAATTTTTCGGAATTCCTTTTTTGTGATGTCTGCTTTGTAGATCGTTCGTGTTTTGATAGGCTCACATTCAAAGTTGGTGAATTGGTGTTTCTTTCTTGAATAAATGTCTAAAATGCGGCATATTAGAATTAGTATTTTTATCGTGGTGCTTAGTCGTCATCGATGGATTTCACGAAATAGTTCTTCTCATCGAGTGGCTCAAAAATGTCAAAACCAGGCAATTCGCAATTAAGCAGTTAATTTTGTAGAAATTCGCGTCGAAGAACATAAGATTGTGGATTGTTGAATCATATCTGTAAATTTTGTGATGTTAAGCACTTCAAAGATCAGCGTTCCCCTGATAAAAATTTTACATCGTGTTGCAAAACCAAGAACGTTGAAGGAGAAGTATTGACATATCTTTTATTCTTAAAAAGCTGTGAACGAAGCACTTGTTTTCGACCTACTATAGCTTACTTCTGATTCTGTCCGAAGTATTTGAAAGGGTACTTCAAACGCAGGTCCTGTTGCATGTAGAACTTCAAAATTTCAGCGTACAAATGTTTCCATAGTACCAATACAGGGTTACTCCATAAAAGTGATGCAATTAGAAGGGAACTTGACTGCGGTAAAATTTGCAGTCTGGTATTATTCGTCGTTAGCAGTACATTTGAGAATCACACCATCAGTTAAACTAGGATCAAATATTTCAGTAATTTGCAATACTTACTGTGGGAACCCCCAAGGATTGGTCTTAGGGCCGTTTTTATTTATGATTTATATAAATGACCTTCCTATGGTTATTTCACATTGTAAATATCATATTTTTGAGGACGATTTGCAAATTTATAATTTTTGCATTCCAAAGGGCATTTCAGACAGTATATATAGCAAAAGTTAATTTGGATATCTTTTCAATAACGTAGAAAAATTGTCTGGAAAAAATTGACTTGAACTAAATAGTGGAAAAACTCTGAGCATCATAATTTTATCTATACTTATCGTTCTCATCATAATAATAAGATGGTTTTCCAGGCCATACCAAATCAACCGTCTGGATCCATCGGATTCGATCTCGAGCTTACACGTATTGTTCTAGACAATGCAAAGTAGACAAAACATTATCTACCCGAGGAGCTATCGTTGTCAACTTCGACTTCTGCACCGGTCAAGTGGTGGCTTTCCTCTCAGAGATCGCGGAGATCGCGGAGATCGCTTAGGATCGCTTCACAGAACGTGACCGAACTAGTGTACTCGCTGTCCTTTTATTTCATGAACGAGATCAGGAACTTTAATTAAATTCCTGAATTAGTGGTTGAATAAAACTCGTTAAGTATATCATCCACAAGATTCTTCTCTCGAATGTCATTAACCATTTCTCGTCAGGGTCTAAATAGCACACCCAACAATTCCATTGCAAAAATTCCTGGTATTTTGTATTTAACTTTGTCAACATTGTGACTGCATTTCTGTCACTTTACATAAACGCACATATTTACCAGGTATTCCCAGACATCGCAAAGCAAACCATAACCTATCCTGATGTATTGAGTCATATGCTGGTTGGAAATCCACGAACACCTGATGCACGTCAAATGATGCTTCGTAATATTTAGAAAGAATCGTCTTCAGCGAAAAAACTTGATCAGTGACTGACCGATCCAGACGAAAACCTTCTTGGTAGTGACCTACAATTTCTTCCTTTAAAGGAGTGACTCTCTCCAATATTATGTTAGACAGTAATTTGTATCCTGTGCAAATGAGAGCTACGCCACGATAGTTTTCTCATTTAGAGCGATCTCCTTTTGCACATATTTTTTACCAGGATATTTTTCAATTAAGGCAGGGTGTGGCAGAAACTATCGCCCAATTGCGGTCCCGGCTTATTCTATTTCATCTAATAAGCGTGAGGTACTGAAATCCGAAATTTAAACAATGATCGAACAGAACATCATTGAAGAGTGTGAATCTCCAAGGGCCTCTTTCGTAGTATTGGTTCAGAAACCTGATTCCTCCTATCGATTTTGCGTGGACTATAGCAAATTAAATTCGGTAACGGTCGCTGATCGATATCCTAGGCTCAAGATAGATGATCTCCTATATTTAGCCCAACGTACTATATGTTCATGTCAAGTATCGATTTGCGAAGTGGTTACTGGCAAGTCCCGCATATCTCGATGACTTTATAATAATTTCTCCAGATTTTACGAGACATCTGAGAGATATCGAGACTGCGTGTTCGGACAACTACAGAGATATAACCTGCGCGCAAATCGGGTAAAATGTTCCTTTTTCCGAAGAAGTGTGCCTTTCCTCGGTCATGTCTTGACACCGGAAGGGATTAGGCCGAATTCTAATAAGGTGACCGCAATATCTCAAATGCTTGCGCCTCGAAACGTGTGTCATCTCAAAACCTTCCTCCAAACTTGTAGTAGGTACAGGAAGTTTGTTCCAGATTTTGCCGCTCGATTTAAAGTATTAAGTGATCTCACCAAGAAAAATGTCAAGTGGAGCTAGACCGATGACCATCAGCGAGCATTCGATGATCTCAAGGAAGTCCTAATTAACTATCCGATTTTACAACAAGCTGATACGTCGAAACTATACGTACTTAGGACCGATGCGAGTAATTATGCTCTGGAAGCTGTCCTTCTCCGATGTAATTTTAGCCACTGACCATCAGCCACTTAAATGGTTGATGTCCCTTCGTTCGCCGACGGGCCGCCTTGCGAGATGATCGTTGTTCATTCAGAGATTCAATGTTACCATTAAGTACGTGCCCGACGTTCCGATCTAAGGAATTGGGTGGACCGAAGCTATCTCATGTCAATGGGAATATTATATCGATATCTGCCTGACTCAGAGTCGGAGAACTTTCAGTTGGTCATCTCGTCAGCTAATCGTTCGGAGGTTATGAAGGCTTCCTATGACGATCCGACAGCCGGTTATTATAGAGTGAACCGAACGTTCAAGAAAATATAAGGTTACAATTATTGGCCGGGTATGCGAACATGTATTGTTTCATATATAAAGGATTGCTCTGAATGCCAGCGATATAAATCGACGATTCTAAACCCAGCAGGACTTTTGAGAACCCCGGTGACGAATCAGAGATTTGATGTGATTTCAATCGACTTATTTGGTCCACTAGCGGAAAGTAAAGTTATCGTTGGGTGTTCATTGTGGAGGATACTGCTTCCCGCTGGGTTGAATACATGCTACAGTGCTACAGCTGAAGCCTGTGTGATTTTAGTTAACGAATTTTTCATTCGTTTTGGTATTTCACGTCGTGTGTTGTCCGATAATGGCAGTCAGTTTTTCAGCGCCATTATCTATCAATCGTTAACACCAATGTATCACACGGAAGCTAATCCCGTAGAATATAGGAATCGAGACTTGAAAACTCAAATTTCCATCTTGGTGGGTGATGAGCACCGAAATTGGCCGAAATATTTACCCGCTTTACGTTTTGCCATTAATACCACCGTCTGTGAAAGTATAGGTTATACCCCCACGTTTGTTTGTTTTGGAATGGACCTTAGGCATGTGTTTTAAGTAATTTAGGATTACCATGTTGATAATTTTATACCTGAAATCAGTTCTTACCTATTGAAAGTTGGAGATACCATCGGAAAAGCTCGAGAAGTCCACGAAAGAAAACAAGATGTAAGGAAATCATACGTTGATTCTCATTGGTATAAAATGGATTAAATCATTGGTAGGAACCAATGATTTAATATTGGAGATACTGTCTTTGTAAAAACATATCCTCATATCGATACTTTTCGAGGAATATCCAAGTTCGCTCGAGAAGTCCACGAAAGAAAACAAGATGTAAGGAAATCATACGTTGATTCTCATTGGTATAAAATGGATTAAATCATTGGTAGGAACCAATGATTTAATATTGGAGATACTGTCTTTGTAAAAACATATCCTCATATCGATACTTTTCGAGGAATATCCAAGTTCGCTCGAGAAGTCCACGAAAGAAAACAAGATGTAAGGAAATCATACGTTGATTCTCATTGGTATAAAATGGATTAAATCATTGGTAGGAACCAATGATTTAATATTGGAGATACTGTCTTTGTAAAAACATATCCTCATATCGATACTTTTCGAGGAATATCCAAGTTCGCACCACGTCCTGATGGCCCCTATATAATCCGGGAGATGAAATCTCCAACTATCTGTTTTGTTGAGCTTTGGATGGTTCGCCAAAAGGAATTTACCATGTGCCTATGCTTATACCTACTAACGAGTCCGGAAACGACCCGCCTATCCGATCATTGGAACAAATCCCATCCTTATCAGGAACTCAGAGTTCTCAGGATAACCCAGAGGATGATGATTTATGTGCTAGTGTGTCCCACCCCGCTGAAATTCATTCCCTAAATGAGCCTCATCAGGTGATTCAAAGTGGCCGGGCCGTTAGTAGACCGTGTCTATATCGTTGATTAGTAGATATAAAAAAAGGAAACGGAAGAGTTTGTTTCCATGAAGTATTTGAACGGGATCACATCCGTATTATTTCGTTTTTTCATCATTTTAATTATCCATTTTGAATTATTTAAATTTCTGGATTATCATTCGGGACTTGACAATATCCAGAAGGAAGAGATTGTAAGGTCCCAATTTAAAATTACTTTACGTAGTCCTCCTATCGGTGAGTATCGAATCCATTAAGTTATAATTTAAACAATTTGTAAACTTACTTTTTATCTAGAGTCCATTGTGTACTAAAAAAGAGGACACACGAACATCTATTATCATTATTAGAAAAAGTATTAAAAATGTAAGGTTAAAAAAAACCGAACCAAAACTGACCGCAGGCGATCAGCCATATTGTGAAACATAATATAAAATTAAAAAAAAATTACAACCGAGTATAAGAAGGTGGTGTTTATTATTTATCCAGATGCGTATTGCATGTCTGCATGTTATCCGACTAAGCAAAGCAACACTTTTTTAAGGATAGGCATGACGTGGCTACTTTTTATTCATCAGGCAAAACTTCGCTTTGCCATAATAATCGAATAAGGTTGAAAAGATAGTTCCACAAAGTGTCCCCTCCGAATAGCAAGAGCTAGTTTCTTTTTATTCTCTACATGGCCAATGTAAATTCCTCTAAGGATTAGTCCTCTATATGCACATCTCCGCAGTCTGCATTTATTAAATTTCAATCACAGCATTTGGCACTTGTTGAACAATGGAATCAGAGAAATGCTCCTTCCAAGTGTCGAGCACTGCATCGATGTTAACACGTAAGTTTCCATCCTGATTCCTAATTGCGATATACTTTTGTCTAAAGGTATGGTGCAGTTCGGTGACTAAAGCTACAAGAACTTTGCTGATTGCTGAGTTGTAATCTTAAGACTTCAGCGTTCCACCATTCACGCTTTTTCCGTCTACAAATTCGTTTGGTGGTTCTCTTAGCAAGGACTGCTTTGTTCTTCCGTGTGGTTGTAAAACGTTTTCGCGCTTCTTTTTAGGCTATACATATTATGTTGCTCACCTGCAAGACGACACTCCTTATTAAACTGATCATTGGTGCAAAAACTGTCATCTTAGCTTTGCAGTGACCAATTGATTATCAATGCCTACAAATTTGACTGCTGAGCGATAACATCTCACAGCTTGGATGACCCGAGACCTTCTCTTACAAAATGTCTGGAGTACGGACCTATGTTTCGACATAAGTCAGGCTGATTTTTGCCAGTTCTAGCATTACAGTCACTGATCACTATTTTGATGTCCAGTATGGATCCATCAGATCATCTTAATTGTTGTAAAATGACTGTTTATATTTGGATTGGCTTTGCTTTTAACAAACCCATACAGTTTAACATTTCCTATGGCCGTGCAGACGACACAGCCCACTCCGGATATTTATTTCATTACGAAATACCGATCTACATTCGTATTTAAAAAACAAAACATTTTAAATAGCCTTTGTGAAGTGTTGGTTATCCCCCAAGTAACATAAAAAGTTATGAAGGTAGATCGAGATCGACAAAAATATGTGGCATAGAGTTTGGTAAACTAGTTCATTAACTCTTTTTGCAAAATTATTGTTAAATCCACAAATTTGTACTGTCATATACCTACCGTTTTCATTACGCATTGAAAAAAGAATGTTATTATTGTCTAATGTGTCAAACATTGGTGTCAAATTGTGAGTAATTCTTTTCCATTAGTGTCTCCCTGAAATTTAAATCGCAACACAAAAATTTGAAAAAATGTATCATTGATTTATAATTCGTTTGTACATGAAAATTTATGAATAAACAAACAAATTTTCCACATATATTTTACTATAATTTATTATAAAGGTCAATATGATTTGTAATCAATTAATTTCCATGAAAATATTTTAATGATACACTGTGTGTGTGTATGAAAATTATTGTTATTATATTTTTTTATATTTGTAGTAACATTTTTTTGGCGCCATAATAATGGATTCTATATTTATATATATACAAATATACATCCTACAAATTTATTTATTTATTTGATTTTTATTTATTTTTTTGGTATAATTTTTATTTTACATCCATATAACTAAGTGTTTCTTGATGACAGAAACACTTAATATTATTTATTTTTATTATCAATTGATTGTACGTTATTATAATTCAATTTTTTGCTTTTGTTAAATTCATATGGCGCGAACTAAAAAAATGTTAGGCGTGAAATATTTTGATTTGCATTATAAATGTTTCGCGAACTGTATATATCTTATGATATATAGAATGAAAATATTTTATAATTTGAAATTGTTGTATTACAAATTGTAATAGCTATATGTTGATTGATTTGTTGTTTCAATAAAATGTTTATTTGTTTATTTTTAATTTTGAACGTTTATTAAAATTAAATTTTTATGCTTACATAAATAATTGGAAATATTATATATTTTAATAGTAATCTTATTAATTATTATTATGATTATTATTGCTATTACACCGATGAAAGATATTTTAATTGATTTGTTTGTATATAATGTCGATGTATATATTATAATTATAAATGGTGTATATACTCGTTTCTAATGTAAATATACATTTATGTATAGTAATTGAAGTTATGTATATAAAGTAATTATCGCTGTTTACATCGGTGCACATCAAACGAATTTTATATTATAAATATTAATATTAGTTTGGGTGGAATATGTTGACTTTGGTTGGCAAAATTTATTATTTAGATGCTAAATTCGATTTATCTCACTAAATTTTAGTATTTGTTAATATACATCGTCGTTTTAAGGTAGCCGCGCACCAATAAAAAAACAACAAATTGCGATGGCTAAAAAGTTTACGAAGAATATTCATTGGTTGGAAATTTGTCTACTACCGGACATTACATTTTTGATATGATACGATAGGAGACGTACGCATGCCAACCATAACGGCGATCCTAGGTATATGCATACCACACTCCTTAAACCAAATACTTACTCTGATGCGGCACTCTCATGTCTCGTAAAAAGCTTCTAAACGAGCATTTTAACATGAGAATTTCACCACAGCATCCTTGGCTTGTTGAGAGATGGCGACTAAACAAAGGTTGTATCGCTGGGCTGATTATCCGCAACCTTAGAAAAACTTAATTGCTTAAAAGATCAACAAAATATAATATATAGATATCGCCAACAAAATTTAACCCGACTTATGTTAACGGACGAGCAGTCGCTAAAAAAAGTGCAGACCATTTGTCCAAAGTCTATATATACGTTGCTCTACTGTGGAAATGACCTCGGTTTTTGTTTTTGTTGGGTTCCAGGTGAAAAAGGCTGTATTGGGTTTTAAAGCAGTTGATAATCGTATATGTGTAGCTACGTATATATACGCATGAGACTAACCAACCTGTATTATTTATATTCATGCGCCCATCGATGTAAGTCAACCCAAATATAAAGACCCATTTTACAATAATCTGGAAGATCTGATGAGATCCATACCGGGACTCGACGTCAAAATGGTGATTGGTGACTTTAAAGTTCGAGCTGACAAAAACCAGACTGACCTATGTAAAAACATAGGTCCGATATTTCCGACACGACCTAGCGACCGATAATGGGGAAAAATCATGTACATTACGATCGCGCACGACCACATTATGGCTAGCACATTCTTTCCTCATTCACTTTGAAACCTGGACACACCTTCGTAAGACGTCTCGAAGTCAAATTTCTAAGGGAAGCTTCGGGGCATCCAAGGTGTGAGATCGTATCAATATCACTCGGCTATGACATTTGTATGAGCAGAGATCATCAATTGGTCATTGCAAAGCTGAGATGGCAGTTTTCGTACAAGTCATAGGGATTCAACAAAAGGAGTTCTTCGGGGATCTGACGTGTTTCTCTATATACAAGTTCTGCTGGAGTGCATTCTAGATCAGACTTGATCGCCGTACGAAGATCAAGAAGAATCAGTGGAGCTGTTCACTCCAGTACAGTGTGTTTTGAGAAGCCGATTGTTTAGAGTGCCGATTTCAAAGTATGGTGTAATTGCTCTAACACACATCATTTATTTTCAGAACTGAGTTCTGAAAATAAATGATTCTCTTAAATTGACTGCCTCGCGGTATCTCTTGTAGAACACCGTATCTATAGAGATGTACTGGTCAGTAAAATTGCGCACTACCGTGATGTTTTCATGCCCGGAAGTGGAATTTCGAATCGTCTGGAAGGAAAATTAAATCTACCATATTGTGTTCGAGTATGTCTATTACCTTTAGCTTTCTGGTACTGGGCACAAGTTTTACACCGGTTTCACGTAACCAGGTTAATACTGGGCCAAAAGTATGTCGATGACAATAACGTTCGCGTTGCTTTGATACAAATTTCGCGTTGCTTTGATGAGACAAAACGTGCAATTCTCAAAAACCGTTCTGTGATTTTCATTCGAAATATAGGGCCTATTTTTACCAGTCGAAACTTCGCACCAAATTTTTTTCTCTGATAGAATTTTAATTGATAACAGGAGCTATGTTATTTCTTCTGATTTTCTATCAGACTCTTGAGCTCAGGATCAAACTCTTGCAGACTGATTAAGTTTTCTATGTCGATAGCGATATGGAATATTGGGGATACCTAATTTTCTTCTGGTCGTGACATAGTATCAGCGGCAACATTACTAGATCTTTTTAACGGGTGGGCCATTTAAAAGTTTAAATTTAAAAATGCAATAAAACAAAACCGGTTTGAAAGTTTGCCAAATTTATTTTTTTGTTGTGAAGTACAATTGTTCTGGTTAGAGATGGAATATTATTTCATTCATATGGCTGCCGCGGCTGGCCTCAACCCCATTCGATCGGACTAATTTTCGAGCACTTTTTCGAGTGTATGGGGTCGTATCTTCGCGATGGCATCACGAATGTTGGCCTTCAAATGCTCAATTGTCTCTGGTTTGTCGGCATAACACTTGACTTTAACGGCGCCCCACAGAAAATAGTCCAATGGTGTTAAATCGCAGCTTCTTGCCGGCCAATTGACATCATCATTTTGGCTAATTAAACGATCATCAAACGTTGGACGCAATTAATCGATTATGGCATGAGATGTGTGGCAAGTTGCACCATCAAGGCGTCATACCGAGATCTTTTCGCAAAATTCGACGTAAACTGGTGTGTGAAATGTTCAATTTTTGGGAACGATGACGAGTTGATGTTGATGGATTCTCACGCACACTCTCAGCCACAGCTTCGATATTTTCGTGTGTACGCACTGTACAAGCACGCTCACGTCTTGGCGCATCAACAATGAAACCAGTTTCACGAACTTTAACAATAAACTTGCGTATACCGGGCACTGTTGGTCCTTCTCTGCGACCAAATTTTGCACGACATTTTCGTGCAATTTCCGACCGACCAATTGTCTTTGTTTTGGAAATAAATTTCCAATAAATCCCAACGTTGCTCAAGCGTAAATCGATTCATTTCGTTCAGTGGAGATAATATCCTGAATTTTATGACATAATAGGATGACATAAGTATTGCCAGATTCGAAATAACCGGTGGTTCAAATTTAAACCGATACATGGCCCACCCTTTATATGTTGAATGTCACTTGTGAAACTTGAAATGTACGATAACCGATGAGCTTGCATGAAATCTCTTGATGTTTTAGATTTTAGAATTTATGTTAATGGTTTGTGATCCGTATTTCAACGAAACGTTAAAAATGCTTGATTGCACAATAAATTGCATAGAGCTCTCTATTTCGAAAGAGGAATACGAAGATGTTAGTGATGCTAATTTTCATTTCGACTAGCCACTAATATATCGTCGACATCAAGAACGAAATCAAGTTCAATAGTGAATTCATTCATGAAGCGTTGGAAGGTCTGGGCCGCATTTCTTCGCATAAACTCAAACGAGGCAATGAAGACGATGCCGACGAAGATAAAGGACGAAGATAAAGGACTGCCCATATGATTGAAAAGATCTTTTGTGATTTTGTGTTTCTCGGAAAAGAGTCTCTCCGGCGAGAAAACGAAAGATGTCCTTCGGTAACGATGTTATGAACAATATTATGCTGTACTCGAATATCATTTGTTGGCTCTTAAGTTAGTTTTAGAAATTGTCGGAGAAGCTTACTATATTTTCCGTCGATAGAAAATAATTTTGGTGGTGAACTAACTTCGGTGATTTCTGTGGCTGAAACTGTAGGAAACGTATTTATGTGGAGAAGTCGTTTGTTCTTTAGATCAATTAAAATTCCATATTTGGTAAGGAAATCGGCTCCTAAAATTGGACGTTTAACCTTACCTATTATGAACCAATGAGTGAGTGTTTTGCATGAATGTTCCAAAAATTTTAATTGGTGTGCAAATTTTAGCAGCAACTAAAATATCTTGCGATTCCGATGATGACTCACTCAATTGTTTACTGGCGTAGACATGCGATTTTATATATCCACAGAGAAAATAATCTAATGACAACAAATCGCCTGAATGAGGTGGTCGGTTAACAGGTCCATTTCTTGAAATTAATCTTTCGTCATTTTTACCAAATCACCAGTGCGAACGATTATCTTGTGGCTTCATTGCCTGCACAAGTAATGTAATGTACTAATATTGTAAGCACGTAAACCATGATCTTTACGCAAAATGTTCCATAAAGTGGATGAACACAAGTTTTATTTTTGAGCACAACGACGACACATTTCGATTATCATTTAGACTACACTGCCCACTATCAACCGCTTGTTGTGTGCGCACTGTACGACATCTTACGGGATGCGTATTATCTAATATAGTAAACTTAATGCGAAAACAATCCATAATTTCTCGAATTAATCTGATGGACGATTATGACCACGTATACTCGATAAGTTTCTAGAATTGAATCAAGATAAATTTGAACAATTTGTAAACGTTGCTTTAGAGTAAGTCTATTCATGATGAAAAACCAAAACAAATGAAAACTGTCAAATCGACTGTCTCAGAAGACAGTGCTGCCAATTTAAAATTCTTCGCCTCTAAAAAGAACTCCTTTTATGAGATATCAATCTGATATTTTTATAAATATTTATCTGAGGTGAATAGTATCAATCCCACTTTGCCTTCTCTTGTATAGCTCAATTAAGTGACTATAAAGTAACTCAATTATCTGAAGTAAAGTGTATTGCGTTCTTCTGTTGAATCGAATGCGCTTATTATGTGTCTCAACAATTTTCGATTTTTAACGGATTTCAACCATCCAATCCATTAATAATGGGTTTATTAAACTTAAGTGAAGTTTAGCTGCACTTCAGTAAAACCACATTATAAGAATGCACCCAGTATCTGCAATTTGGTTTTTGAAACAACCCGCACAGACCTAAAATAAATCTCCAAAGAAGGCATCGCCATCAAAAAAATTGGCTAGCTTTTTTTAGTGCGTTTGAGTGACAAATCTAAGGTTGGAAATTTAGCCTACTTAGTAATGCATAATAGGAGTTTCAGGTTCCCAAAACACTCGGTGTTGCTTATTTACATGGAAGTGGCTCCAATCGTCTAATCTCTACAATCGCCTCAATAATTCAAAAATCATTTACATATTTTGAAGATTCTCAATTTGGTAAAGCGGTTGTTTTCCAATAAAGAAACTGCAGAATTTTGACTCTAATATTATCTTCTCTATATTGCAGTGAAGAAGACTCTCGGTTATATTTTTAGGCTACGAAATTTAAGGAGGTCCTTTGCAATATTAGATTTTATCAACTCGTGATTTCGCACTCTTACTTTTAAACCATAACTTTCAAGTGGTTGCTGGACAGTAAGATTGATTCTACGCGGACGCCGTTAATTTCTTTAAACATCCTGTATCGCCCGGTTCTGGCATATATGCAGATGATATGTATGCGTAATTGAACTGAATGGCAACAGTGTTAAGGATCTGTTAGATCCACCTGCACGATTTCCAGCTTCCGTTTGTCTCAAAATTAATGAGTCTATAAAACCAAGTGCATGATCATAGGTTAAAGACCCAATGGATTGTAGTAGTGGTATAATCACTTATTTAAAGGAGTAACATGTTTCCGATACCTCGAGTTGGGTCCCATTCGAACCTGATATTTCAAAACTTAATTTTTCAAAACTGCATATTTCAAAACAGCATATTTCAAAACGGCATAAAGTACAAAACTGCACGTTCCAAAAAAAGAAACGGCATACGTGGTAAAACCGCTGAGGTAAAAAAATCGAATGAGTTTCTTCATGAAATATGAATTAATGTTTGAGAGAGCGAAATTAATTAATCTCTCTCTGAGAGGAGAGGCTCCATTTGACAAAAGAGACATATGATTCGGTTTGGGCCAGGAAAGCCTTATTTAAACTGTTAAACATTTTTTCGTGTATCTTTTAATGATAACCTAACAAAAATAATTAAATTAAAAATAGTTACAATAAAATCAATATTTATTATGAATAAACAATAATACTAATTTTTCTTAGACTATACCAATTTTCTTTAATTACTGTATAACAAAATTATTTTTAATGCAGCTACTTTCCAAAAAATTATACAAAGTTTTGTTTTCTTCAATATATGAAATAAATGTACAGCAGAGGTACATATGTATATATATATATAGAAACATGTATACCAGTAAAGCTTCTGGTATACACATCCAATATAACAATAACGCTAAACTTTTATGTTGTTTTTAATGCTGTGGGAAAAAAATTAGTATTCTTTTCATTTTTCCAAAGAGAATAAAAACAATTTTCGTTCTGTTTGGCTTTTTTTTTTGTTTTTTTTTTATTGAGTTTTCTAAAACAAAGTGAATAAAATACATATACCCAAAATAAACTGAAAATAAAAATAAAACTTTTTTTAAAAACAATTTTCCAAACTTTTTTTATTTTATTTTTTATTCTATGTTTTGTTTTAATTTATGTTGTTGAGCTTTTTTAATTTAGATTTATTTTTCATACATATATTATGTTGTGCGAAGAAAGTTTTATTTGTATATTCTAAACACAAAGTTTTAAATTATCTGTATATATGCGCGCCAGAGTATTAAAAACTTTGTGTGTATAGGAAATGTATAGTCAAAATTTTGTATTTATGTAACTAGAATACTTTTATTAAGGTGGTTCCCAGATTTATTGTAATCCTGTTTTAATTGAAATTTTTATTTTTATTTTTTACTTTTAATTTTCAATGTTGTGTTTATAGCACGATTATATCGACATAAGGTTTTTTGTAATAATAGAAATATTTTTAATGGTTTCGATTTAATATAAGATCTTGTAACATAATAGATTATATTTATTTTCAAACTGATCGATCAACGGCTGAATATTATCGCAACTGACGGTTATTTTAACATTTACACTTTTGAATTCGCTGATTACTCTAATCATAGTCCTGAGCGGGAATCTCTCCGAATTCGTAGTACTTCTAGAAGTAACTGCAGGTCCTTCTGCCTAAAACCAATGATTTCAATAGAAATTTTGTTTGAGATCAAGAGACTAAAAAATGAAGCATTCAAATGATGTGATGTAATTTTTGGTTGACGTTTTAAAATATCTCCTCAAACTAAGCTTGGAATGTAGCATATTTCAGATGTATATTAAAAGCTGCAGTTGTTATAACAAGTTATTTTGACCAAATTGAATATTCAATTGGGAAACAATATAGATGTACAGCTGGCAAATCTACAAAGGAAGCTCTTCCAAATTTTTTGGAGTCACATTCATGAAACGTTAAATTTGTTGCCGTATCCCTCAGATTGTTGACAATGGTTTTCGACGCTGCCAGCGATAATATACGGCTTACTTAATTATTAATCATTGGAGTTAGACCTAATATTTTTGGCTGGTTTAAGAAATATCTTGAAAACCATCACCAAATTGTCAAACTAAATAAAATTCTAAGTAGTCAATGTAATTTATATTTCCTTGTACATCCTAAGGTTTTGCAGATGACTTTGCCTTAGTTCGTCGAAATGTTTCGAACTTGAAATTTGTGTGCCGATTTCATCAATATATAAATTCAACAACATAAATTTTACTCTGTGGAAATTTTGTCCTATCTTCATTCTAAGACAATTGTACCATGTACAAGGGATATATGGTATTTCGGGTTGGGTTGGACCTTATTTCATCATTATTAAAACATCTATATTGCCTACAAACGATTTATGTAAAGATTATCTTAAACTGCCCAACTAAACTTACAGTTCGTATTTTTTGTGATATTAAAATATTGCCCTATAGCTACGAGTATGTGTTCAATGTTTTAAAAATGTTCGCATGCTTATAATGTGCGAAATCCTAATACATATAACTAATCTTCTTTGCAGTACATAAATGTATATAAAAAGTTTGACATAAATGTTTTATAACCAACACAGAAAATTAAAAATGCGCATAAAGCCAAAAGCTGTTGCTTTGAGATATTAAAGTAAAACTCGCTTAGCTTTACCAAAGCAACACAGCTTTCGTCTAGTTTGCTAAAATCGCGTCTATTCTTTTTTAGTACACGTGTACAAATTAAGTTAAAATAAAAAAACGATGGTCATATGTGTCGGCCCGCAGCATTTTTTATTTTGTCTAGCTATTATTAAATCACTGATTTATTATATAATTATGTCATCTAGCAACTTGTCTATCTTCCCTAATTCCATTCGATTAACTTCAAATAATCCAAATATATAGTGTTTTATAGGACAACGTTCTACTAACGTCTGTCGGTGGGACGCTCGAACCAAGTTCAGTGATTTGAAAAAACTACAGGCACGTAAATGATATGTAAAATCCTGTATGTGTGTGGAATCTGGTTTTTACGCCCGAATATAATCCACACAGTCTCCAATGACCATCTTTTTTCGGCACTATAGACGTAAAAGATAAGACAGTATGCCTTTTATCCGTTATATATATATGCTCATATAAGGGCCAGTTTAATTTCAAAAGACTTGATAGTTAGTTGCATATATTTGAATAGCACTGTAAATATTACATAATTTCTGATTGAATCAGATAAAACGGACTCACAAATTGCTGGACATAAAATCCTTTTACGCCTTTTACGGAACATGTAGAAACTAGATCTTTAAGACAACGATCATAGCTTGATAATAAAGTCACTATAGGATCATCTTGTACTTTTAAAGTTTGTCCGTATACTAATTCAGCCGGACTACAGCGTAAATCTTCTTTAATCGTGGTTCTCATTCCTAAAAAAAATGGCAATTCATTACTCCAATGTGCTGTATTGGTTCTTGCTTTTAGCGACTCTTTTATTTTGCGATGTGCTCGTTCTACCATTTCATTGCTAGTTTGATGGTACGCGTTTGTACGAATTTTATGAATTCTAAAAAATGCGTGAATATTGTAAAACGTTTTGATTAGAACAGTGAACCTTGGTAGATTGTGATTTCAGCTGGTTGTCCAGCCGAGATATGAATTGTTCGACCAATACTTTGGGAACTGTGGAGGTTAATATATCCTTAATTCGAAACGCTTTAGACAAGCGTATGAAACGATCAACTAAATTATAAGAATATATAAGTGTATCTGCTTGAAATTGGAAGGTGATCAACTAAATCTAAATGTCTATGTTCAAATCTAATTTTAGGCAGATTAAATTGTTCATTTAGAGATTTTGTGTGCCTGAAAACTTTGGAGGTTTTGACCAATAGGCTAAATCTATATTCATTCTTGGCCATAGAAATATTTAGGACTACGATCAATCTTGGAAGATTTATGGTCTGTAAAGATTGTACAATTTCTACCTTCGATGAAATGTCGAAAGTGTTTAATAGATTAATACATGGCAGATTAAAAGAGGAATAAAACGATGATGTATAATTGGTCATACCCACAAACTCTTGAATTTGCTTGATATAGATGAAAGAGGATTTAGAGATATGATCGCTTGTACTCTATCTTAAAGACTATGCAACACCATCTGATGAAATATCACGTCAATGTACCACACTTTATGTTTGACGGATAAGTAGAAATTAGGAGATAAGCTCAATGATCGATATTTTGATATTATAGAACAGTCCTAAGTTCAAGATTTTTTTTTCCAAATTTGTTCATCCAATTATTGCATATTTCTTATTAGACACTATTTTTCTACGGATCCTAGTCTTCTGCCAATAATTCAATCAGATTTAGTAACCTTCTACGATAAAAACTATGATTTATAAAATATGAAATTTAGTCCCGACTACATACATAAATAATCATCAAAATTACTAACCAATTAAAAACATAAAATTGGAAAAATTTTAAGTAATTTTTTACGAGCATAAATAAAACCAATTTTTCAAAAAAAAAAAAAAAATTATTTATATATTTCCGTTTCTTTGAGTTATTATTTAGACTCACAAAGAAAAACCAAAAAAAAAAATCTAAGTAATTGCCATAAATCATATTTATGAATCTCTGATCTTACATACATTTTTGATTTGTTTCATAAATTTTGAATGCTCTTTGTTTATGGTATTTTATCAGTTTAATCGATGTCACTCTGCATTCTCGTGTACTGGATTTATACTTGACGATCCATTTTAGAATAAGTTTGTTTATAAAGGGTGTCCCAGTAAGAAGTTCAGATTTAAAAATTTAATAAAACAAAAACGGCTTAATATATTTCCAAATTTATTTTGTTGTTTGAAAGTACAATCCTCCTGGTTATTTATGGAAAATGATTTCATTCAAATGGGAGCCGCGGTTGGCCTTGGCGTACTCCATTCGGTCGGTCAAATTTCTGAGCACATTTTAGATTGTGTGCGGATCTATTTCGGCAATGGTTGCTTTAATGTTGGCTTTTAAATGCTCAATTGTTTGTGGATTGTCCGTATAACACTTATTCTTCATGCGGCACCCCACAAATAAAAATCCAAAGGCTTCAAATTACAGCTCCTTGCCGGCTAATTCACATCACCATTACGACTGACAATGCAGCCATCAAATTTTTGACGTAGTTTCACTATTGTAACGCTCGATGTGTGGCATGGCGCACAATCTTGCTGGAACCAAAGGTCTTCCAAACCAATATCTTCAAGATATGGCGACAAAGTAGTTGATTCCGGTAGTTGATTCCGTTGACCGTAATGGTCGCGCCGGCCTTATCTTCAAAGAAATACGGCCCAATAATGCCACTACGTCATAAGCAGTAAACAGTAAACAACACCAGACAGTAACACGCAATGGATGCATTGGCTTCTCCACATATCCTTGTGGAATTTTCCGATCCCCAAATGCGTCAATTTTGTTCGTTTACGAACCCACCGAGACGAAAATGCGCCTCGTCTCGAAATTATCAATTTCGAGTTTGCCGCAGGCCCACACAATGAATCGATATCGAATCGGATCGTCGCGAGGCTTCAATTGCTGGACCAATTGAACTTTATAGGGCCACAATCCAAGATATTTACGCAGAATTCGGTGCATGGAAGACTGGCTGTTCATTTCCGATGCACCATGACGAATTGATGTTTTCGGCCGTTAGCGCACATTTTCGGCAACCGCGGCGTTATTTTCGGCTGAACAAACACGACGAGCACGAGTACGCGTTGTATTGTCGACTAGATAGCCAGTATCACGCACTTTATTTACAAACTTCTTGATACCGTTGGGTGTCAGTCCCGTGTTTTCACCAAATTTTGTACGACATTTTCTTGCGATTTCAAACCAATTGTCTTTGTTGTGGAAGTAACCACTTTTTTTAAAGCGTTATGCGACTCATTTCGTCAACTAAAAATAATATATTGAGTTTCTGTCAAAGAAATAATAACATTAGTGTTGCCAGAGCCAAAAATACCGATATGTCAAATCTGAACCGGTTATTGGGACACCCTATATGTATGTGCCATGTATATATCAATAAAGTATGAAACCTAGAAGTTAAGCCTCTGTGATCTCTGGATCTTAACGGCCAGCTGTCAAATTCGTTGGCAGTGATTATCAATATCTGTGCAAAACTAACATGGTTTTCGTACACGTCAACGATCACAGGAAAACGAAGCTTACATTTCAATTTTGAAGGTCTGTTAACCGAAGATGAGAAAACATAATATCAAATACTTGTTAAATATAGCAGTAGCATTATGGAAACCAAACACCGTCTTGCTGATGTAGACACTCTACTGGAGATAATTAAAAGTTCAGTTGTCAGTGCTGCCTAGATAAATCTAGGTATGGTAAAAACTAAACATAAAAATGATTAGTTTGATGAGGTGTGCCATTTTACTGTCGAACAAAGTAAAAAAGTAAAAACAAACCAGTAAAATCCTACTAGCGCTTTCAAAACACGCCCCACCACTCCAAGTACACAAAAAATTGTAAAATGTAAATGAATTATGGAATCAAAAAAATTATTAACACGAAGATTAAATGAAATAACCGTTAAACTGACTAAATAAGACATTGCAATTACAAGAAAACCTAATTGATTATGTTCAACATGTGTGACTGACTGTAGATACATTTAGTCAAATATAGATTGCGGAGTTGTGCATAAAAGATCCATAGTACGAGCCGAATTCACATTAGTCATGCAGACGCTAATTTTTATTGGGTTATTTGCTATTACTCGGAGCTCTTGATATTCGGAGGAGATAATTTGTGGCACTATCTTTTTGACCTCATATGATTAGTATGGCAAAGCCAAGTTATGTCTGATAAATGAAAAGTGACAGCTTTATGCCCTAAATCTTTAAGAAATCAAAAGGCTCACAAGCATATACAAATTACTGTCTTTCATAATACTGAAAAGAATCACAACTGATCACTTTTTCTAAGGATGATTCATTCTATAAATATTAAGAAAAAGCTCATGATGTACATCAGATGTTCGTGGATTTCCTGCAAGCTTTTAATTCAATCCATTGGAAGACGTTGTGGTTGGCTTTGCTATGCCAGAAAATACCTGAAAAATATTTATGCATTTATGTAAAATGAAAGATTGCAAACATAATCACAGGTCACTGTCGGCGATGATAGTTTCTCTGATAGATAACTCCACTGATTGTCTTCCACTGATTGTTGATACGACCAGACCCAGCAATGGCCTGTAAAACTCAATTATTATGATATGGCACCTACAAAAATTATTATGTCTGCATATAAATTTTTACTGCGCTATTGGAACCAATGTTTAAGTATTTAGTAACTTATTATTTTAAGAAATTCGAAGGGAGGACAAAACCGTTTTTGTTTTAATAATATGGGGCGATATTTAAAGAAATGCTTGTATTTCATAATATACAGGAGATGACAAAATGAAAAACTTTATCTTATGCATTAACACCCTACAATTTTCTTTTATTATTTTAAAGGCTTTTAAAAAAAAGAAAAATTATTATTATGTATTTTCTTTTATGAATCAGGGTCGATTTTTGCTACTTTATATATATATATATATATATATATATATATATATATATATATATATATATATATATATATATATATATATATATATATATAATATGTTTTAGAAAGGATATGAGATTGTGGTAGCACCCAATTATCATAAAATATTGTGTAACAAACCATCCTACACCATATCATCATCCCATTAAATGCAGAATATATACATATTATGTGATAAAGCTAAAAAAATGTATTTATGTACATGGTAACCGTCATTTTTACTTTTGGCAATAGATACCTAGTAAATATATAGCTAGCAGATATACATAGATAGTTTTATGTAAATTTTGTAAAAACTGAAAAAAAGTTGTCTACCATATTTCAATGCTCTACAAATATTATGATGCCATTACCTATATTGAGTGTTTATTTATTTGTTATGTATGCTTTCTATGTTTATACATATCTCATATATGTACGAGTTTTTTTTCGATAATAATGTATTCGAGTATTTTTATTTTATCCATCTATATATCTATCAGCTATACGAGTATATCTATTTTATATTAATATTAGTTTGTATGTTTTTTGGATCATATCTACACTATATATGTATCCAAAATCCATCCATTTGTCTATCAAATATAATATTTTGTATCTGCATGATAGGAAAATTTTATGATTTTTTTTTCTTGGATCATGGATATGTTTTTTTTTACAAATAGGCTTTTAAATATGTAATATGTAAATAAAATGTTGTTTCCTAAGCCATGCATATATATCGGATGGATGGAGTTTAGCATAAAATGCATGTGTGCTTAATGTCTGGCTTAACAAATACAGTGGTGTGCCAGTTTGGGACAAGCGTATATGACTTAAGCGTATTTAAACTGCTTTGCAAACTTAATGAAGTTGATTTGAAGTTGTTGAAAATTTTTCAACAATTTACGTTTACTAAAAATTTGTAGCTTATCGCAGGATTAAAAAAGTTTCTTGGTATAGGACCAAGACAACATAAAGTAACTTATTTATAGATAAAGCCTGTGATGAATAAAATGTTTTTATTTATTTTTTATATGTATTAGAAGAATTATTACAATGTTATCAAGTCATATTGTATTACAATCTAGTCTTATAAATGTGGACTAATACTTAATTAATTCAAAAGGCTATTCGTTTAAGCCTTCTGGCAATGTTCGAATTATTTCGATTGCCTCTACATTAGAATTCATTTATAGTCTCTTTTCAAGTCTTCTTGCTTTATTTTATATTTTCCCTTAGAAACTTGCAACTGACTCAGTCTTAAAAACCATTTAGACATCGATATTTCTATTATACCATGTGCGTCTACAATAGTTCGCAAAATTTTATATTTAAACCTTTGCATTATATTAATGTTTCTATTTGTTTGGAGCAGCTCCAGAGCTGTATTCCGTAGGTCCACACGGGTTTTAAGATCTGCTTAAATAAAGCAATAGTTTATTACTAGTAGAAATTTGGGAGTGTCTGCCTATTAGCCAATCCATTCTATGGAGCTTTTGACGTAGTTCTTGATTTTTTTTCTTAATATGGACTTTAAATCTATTGGGCTATTTTTCGATCGCAGTTTAGGGTTATATATGTAAGTAAAGTTATTTCAAAGCATTCGCCATTTTATAGTCTGGCGATGAACTTTGTCTGTGATAGCTTGTAGCTTAATGGTAGCATCTTCAATATTATGTACTACTGAAATGATAGCGGTGTCATCAGCAAATTATGACAAGTGTGTTACCTTCTTCCATTGGTTTTGGTATATCATAAGTACAAAACACTCCCTTGAGGAACTCCAGCCTGTTTTATTCTAAAATATCTCTCAGTTATGCATATGGTTCTAATATATCACTTGCTTTCATTATAACGAGTTTTCCAATAAGAAGTTTCGTTTTGATATTTAAAAAAAAATTATTTTTTAAGAGAAATCAATGAATGTTTATTTCATTGTAAAGAGAAAGGTATGCCATTAACATTTAAAACCGATTTGCGCCAAATGGCGGCCACGACTACGCTTGCAGCACCATATCCTTTTCATGAAATTTTCCATGACCAATTCGCACATTTGCGGCTGTATGTTCTCGATAACTCCATGAATTCCATCTTTTAGGCCTTGAATCAATTGTAAAGCATTGGCATAGACTTTATTTCACGTGGCCTCAAAGAAAAAGTCTAAAGGTGTTAAATCAAAAGATTTTGGTGGCTAATTGTGATCATCTTTTCGAGAAATAACACAGTTAGAAAACCGTGATTTTTCTTGCAAAATTGTGATTGTTTTGTTGCGTGTGTAGCACTTAGTGCCATCTTACTGAAAATAAACGTCGTCGACATCAATATCTTTCAATTCCGACCATAAAAAATTATTAATCATATTTCGGTAGCGCAATCCATTCACCGTAACAGTTGCACCAGCCTCATTTTCGAAAAAGTGAGGACCAATCACACCGCCACCCCAAAAACCGCACGAAACAGTGACACGTTGAGGATGAAGAGGATTTTCAACAATCATTCTTGGATTTTCTGAGCCCCAAATGCGACAATTCTGTTTATTAACGTAGTCGAAAATGTGCCTCATCACTGAAGATGATTTTTCGATGAAAATTCGGATCATTTTGATGCATTTGAAGGCCACAATAAGCGAAGATGCGAGGTTTATGGTGATCGACCGGCTTTAGTCCTTATGTTAACTGAACTTTAAAAGCCCTAAAACCAAAGGCTTTATGCAAAATACGGTGTAATGTCGATTTTGAAATGTCTAATTCCAATGATCGAGGAGGAATCGACAAACCTGGGTTTTCTTCAACACTACAGGCTAAAGCATCAATATTCTCAGTTGTTCTTAAGCGACGCACACGATTTCGATTCTTCACATCACTAACTTGTCCCAACAGCAAATTTTTCCACCAGTTTCACTATTGCCGGCCGAGAAGGTGCTTCATGACGAACTAAACGTGCTTTAGTTTTGCGAACTGTCACTGCAAAATTTTCACCATTTTTGTAGTGAATTTTAACAATTTCAATGCGCTGTTGAAGCGTGTATCATACCATTTTTATTATTGGCGTAGTTTTTACTTGTCAAATGTCAAAAAATGACAGCTTCAAAATTGACAGTTGCTCAAATAGCAGGCTATTCAAAATGAAACTTCTTATTGGGCAACCCTATAGTAAACTTTGCAGCCTATAGTTCTAATCTTCATGTTACATTTTAAAAGCTTTGGTGGAAACAAGGAATACTGTGGAGCAGATCTGCTTTTTTTCGAGTGTTTCTCAATAATATTAGTGATTCTATGTCCTGGTCGATAGTGGAGTGCTTACTTCTAAATCCAAATTGGTGATGCGGAACACAGCCTTTTTTAAATTATGGGCAGAAGTCTTTTCAGAAGTAACTTTTTAACTTTTTTAGAAATTACTGGCAATAGTGGTATTGGTCTGTATACGATGTTGTTTCTTTCCTGTGGTGGTTTTTCAGGATTTGATAATCATGATGACTTCAGCCACCCTTCATAATTTGGGTACGTATTTAAGTTTAAATGCAGCATTTATTAATTCGATAAAGTGAGGAGACAATGGAGGAATGAAGTACCACTCGATACAGTTTTGATTCAAAAATTCTGCAAGTACATAATCAAAATTAATGTTTTTACATGCCTTCTTTAATATGCGTGAATGAAATTGACGCATATTAAAGAACGCATGTCATTGATTGCAATGAAATTGGAACCATTGTCATCAGCAAATTGTTATAGATCTTTATCGGTAACCCTATTCGGGCAGTGAAACGTTTTAAAACTGTAAGGAAAGCTCACTTAGTAAGTCTGTCACGTTTTCAATATAGATGGCCTTGAGTAAAAGGCAAACAAATACAAATAACTCTTCCTGGGCTTGCCGCATCCTCTTCTCGATCTCATTGTAATGTATATTGGTCCTGCAAAATCAATGCCACAATTCTCGAGCGGCCTCGTTGGCTAAATCCGTTCTGTTGGTAGATTTACCATGATTTGCTTGCATCCTTTCATCGCGTATCTCTTACACAATACACAATCTTTCAGGATGCTTCTTATTCTACTTCGTTCATTGATTATATCCAATAGTTTTGCCGTATTTGACTTGTCGTGATTGTTGGACCGGCATGCAAAGCTTGGAAAAATGTATATTCCATGTGACCCTGGTTTTGCCGTATTTTACTAGTCGTGATTGTCGTGATTTATGATGCCGTATAGGCGTATATAGCTTCTATGTAATCTGCAAACTTCATATGTGTTGGTAACCATAGAACGCATTTTGTTTTTGCTTTTTTAAGCTCATCTGCTGTCAATTCCCCGCTTATTCTCCTTTGAACCTTTCGCAGCGTATTTATAAATCTCAATACATATATACAGTTATCCGATAGATTCGTTGTTTTTAATTTTTATAGTCTCTCATACGATTTTTTCTAGCCAGGAATTATTATTATATTGTCTACATTGCGCATGGAATGCGATAGTTGATGATGCTGGTTTGCTGTATGCTATATCTCGATCGACTTACAGATTTTGAATCTCATTCGCCGGCCAATTTGTTTGTGGTTAGAGCAACCACTCTGGATCCTTCCATGGTGCACCATTGTTTCAAGTTGACCAATTGTTCAGAGCTATACCTCGGGAGCCATGATCCACGGGGGTGTCCTTAGATTTTACATAGGCCCAGTGGCGACTGGGCAGGTCCTTTAATATTTTTTTAGTGCGGTTGGCGACAAATGTTTTCCATATCGTGATGGATGTGCGGATAACCGAGCCAAGACGATTATTAGAACTACTATTAGCACAAGATAATCACATTTTTAATGAACTCCTATGCATTCTGCAACCTCTCATCAGCAACTCCAATCTGCAACCATTTGCATTTTTTTCATTTGAAAAAAAAATCTTTTAGTGGGGTAAGTTCTCCAAGTCGTAGACGCTGTAATAAATTGAATTAATTTTCATCTGAAATCATAAATTAATTAATTCATAATATAATAACATAATAATATTATAATATAATTTCTGCAGGCTGTGATAAATTGGTTTAGTTTTCAATATAAAAAATATATAAAATATAAAAAATATGAAAAATATAAAAAAATATAAAAAATATAAAAAATAATTATGTAGTTTACATTGACACTTGCAGTTACATTTGTAAATACATTTGTGTTTAGTGAAGGTACTTTCGGACTAACTTCACTCACATGTTCTTGAGTGCGTTCTTTGTAAGAAGGTTTAGCTGTATTTAAAATTATTTACACTAAATTTTTATAAAAAAAATTGTAATGATCACCATTTTATGGAACACCTCTGTATATAGTACATATATATTTTTCACGACAGGAAAATTTATATATAAAATAAAAACTAGGTGGATAATATTTGTGCACTCTTTGTATATACAATGTACTATATGTATATAGTACAAATCTAGTAGAGTGGAATATAATATTCGTATAATACATATATGGTTTGGTTGGTTAGATGAGTTGTTTGATATGTATAACCATAATAATAAATATATATCGTGACTTTATATAATTACACTATCGCTTTTTGTTTTATATGTTATGTATATTGTAGTATATAATATATATGTACGAGTATATATAAACAAACCAACAACCATTGTGTTCCTTCCTATAAATTTATAAATAAAATTGTATTCAATTTTGTTTGACATGAAAACTGTCTATCATTCTATTGAGATCTAGGACATATTATATTTTAGTATATATATATATATATATATATATATATATATATATATATATAATGTGGAATGAGTCGTTATCGCGTTGCGCGTTCAATTTTCATACATTAATCGTGATGATCGGCCACAATAATCAAAATTGAAATTGTAAACAATTATATTTTATTAATTGTATAAATAAAAAATAAAAAAAATCGAATAAACAATTAATGTTTTTCTACATGTATATATATGTTGAATCATTATATAATCTATATATGTTTGGTCGGTTTTTTAATTTTAATTTTTTTAAAGCTTAATATATATACGAGCACATATACTTTACGTACGTCGTTGAATTTTTTATATTAAATTTCGAAAGCTTATTTTATAGTAAAAAATTAAACTTCAGTATATTACGTGCATCCAAAATTTATGGGGTGTTAAAGATTTTTATTTCGCTTCTTTCTTTCAGAAAATTTACAAAAAAAAAAAAAAAAAAACGGGAAAATCTTTTCTTATTTTTATGTTTTATATTTGTATAGTTTTATGTTACTTGGAATCAGAGTTTTACGATTTTATAGTTCTTGTTTTTGCAATTCTAAACTCGTACATATGTGAGGGATAGTAAAATGATTATTGGTTGGTTCTTAAAATACTCGTGTAATATAATAAAAATGGAGCTTTTTTATTTTATTTATTTTTTGATTATGTTCAATAGAAATAAAATTGTATAGTGATTAGAAATGAACATAGTTTGTGATACTGATATGTTATGTTCCTTGAAAGTTTAATGAGGGCTTTATTTTTTCAATATAAATAAATTGTTATTAATATTTCAGCTATCCAAACGTATGTTTGATCGGTGTACCCGCGCGTATGTTTGACTAGAGTCTGCTTTACTATCAAAAATAGCAATGATCGTTGACGTTTAGTCCGTTATCTATAGAGTTAAACCAAGGTACTTGATAGTTGGTTGCAAGGTAATATCATAGAAAATAATAGAGAGTGATCTTCTAATAATAAATTTTCCCGATTGTATTTCATTGGATGCGGATAGTAGCCGAAAAAAATCGTAAACAGTAAATAAGCTTAATATATGTTTATGTAATTATTAATAACTATTAACATATGTTTACGCGTGTTCTTGCATGTGTTTTATCCTCCATCAACAGTTTCCAAAAATCTGATATCGTATGTTAGACATTATTTGCTGGCCCTTGGTTCCTAAAAACCGGGATATAAATTCTTTAAATTTGATTTCGCTTAAGGTTGGTGTATATGAAGAAGTTTTTGAAAAGAGCCTAGACCCAGATTTTTGGCCATCTAGTACGTCAATATGACGTTTTATCATCAACAATCGGCAAAAAAACTTCAATTTTCCAACTATTCCAAACAGGAATTAGCTTGCAATATTTAAATTAATCCACCTGTAGATACCAATGTACTTCGTAACTATTCAACACCTGCACCACAAAGTAATAGCTACATGTGTACTACCATAATTGCAGCGGAATTCGATTCAAAGCAAAATCCATATTCTCGTCAGTTCTTGAAAACGACTATACGATGATATACTTTTTGGTGAAACATAGTTAAGCAATACCTTTAGCTTTGCTGTATTTTTTCAATCGGTGTACACTGTTTTTCATCGTGATCGGTATACCGATTCAGATCGGAGGAGTGGTGAAGTGATTACAGCAGTTAGCATCGTTTTATTATTCAAGCAATTAAACGCATTAGCTGTAACTTTTGCGAATTACTGGCGGTGAAAATAAAATGCGGTTTATTCAAACTTTTTATGATCGGTATTTACACCGTTTGGAAGCTCTGACGATGTTTATATAGGCTTCGCAGAATTCATCATAAAGGAGTTATTGCCGTTGGTGACTGAAGGCGATCAAATCCTATTAGTTGGGGGATTTTAATTTACCAAAGATTGATTGGATCCAAATAGACAGGGGCTTTCACAGGATGCCATTTCTCAAATAGTTCAACGATTTTATAGTACAGTACCGTAAATACAGGATTTTGCCAATTTGTTCCTAGAAAGAGGGCGCATTGTAAGTTTAGTGAACCGTGGTTTAATCGTGAGATAACAAATCTCGCTAATCGTAAAACCAAGGCATGTACATTATTTAAGCAGTCGGGTAATTGTGTGGATTATGAGAATTATTGCATTTTAAGAAATAATTTTCTTTGCAATACATATATTCTACATTGAGGATGAAATAAGTAGTAATCCTAAACGATTTTTATGACTATAAAAAGGTGATTTGAATGACTATTTAATATGGCGCATTCAAAAGAAAACTTCCAAAAGATTAAATTTTGATTGGATTATTAAATCTCGATCAGTTTAAAGGTACCCGCATCCTGATGGGGTTCCATCTATAATTTTAAAAAATTGAGCTCAATCCTTAGCTGAACTATTATATTATTTATTTAATATTAGTCTTGAAACTGGCATTTTTCAGACATATGGAAAACTTAATTTGTTCGTCCAGTATTTAGGTCGGGTTGTAAGTGTGATATTAGTTGATATAGATGAATTAGTATCCTGTCCGCAAGGTAGATCTACCATAACTAATTTAATGGTATTTTCGAATTATTTATACGATGTTTTAAGCCAGAGAGTCCGCAAGTTGATTTAATTTACACGGACTTCTCCAAAGCGTTTAAACCACGTTAAAGAAGCTCGATCGTATGAATATTTATGAATTCCTATTAAGTGGATTGCTTCCTAACTTAAAAATCGAATGCAGTGTTAAAATCGAAGATACGATATCCATATATGGGTTCTTCGGGCATCCCACAGCGGAGCCATCTTGGACCATTTTTATTTATACTTTTTATAGATGAAATTGTTGACTGTTTTAGGTTTTGTAAATGTTTAATGTATGCGGATGATGTTAAAATCAATGCAGAAATCTGTATCTAATACTGCAAATGTACAAAATAATTTAATTATTACCAAACTTAAGTTATTTGCAAATTTCGTACATCTGGTGTTGAAGTACCTTATATTCTATACGATAAAGTTCTGTCAAGGGTATGAATTATGCGAGACTTAGGTGTTGTATTTTCAGATAACTTCACTTTCAATTAGCATATTGATTTCATAATTAAAAAAGCAAATTCAATGATAGGGTTAATTAAAGGATATTGCAGGGAATTTCAGGATCCATATACATTAGTAAATCTGAAATATGCATCTATAATCTGGCAACCGTTTTATAAGGTTCATTCAAATAAAGGATTGAGAGTGTTTAAAAGCAGTTTTTAATTTTTGCGCTAGGCGCCTTGCTAGATCTCATTCGAAAAACAGATCTAAACGAGAGCCGTATGAAAGTAGACTGCAGCTACTTAATCTACGTACTTTGGCAGATAGACGAGAGAACGCCATTATTATTTGGTTGATACGCAGTGGTTGGTTTTAAGTTCAAACCAACGAGAGTTTTGGAGTTGTCCTCCAAATAATTTATCTCACAAGTGTAGTTTTCTGAAAAAGTTTGTATTTTTGTATGATACCGAACATTTCGATTTGGTTCAAAATTCGCAGTATCCCAGGTGTATTGGTTTGTTGTGCTTAATCGTTGATCTTATATTGTCACTTCCTTTCGCTATAGATATGAGCATCTCTTTATCTCTTCTTTGATTATATGATTAGTCGGTTGAATATTACCTGTTGGATTTTCTCGTCAGAGTCCTCGGATAATAGATCAACAATTTTGTTGTAATTTTGTTTTAACTTAATACTAACAATTTCATTGTATATATATACGAAGAAATACACACGTAGCCGATTTTCGGTCCTCATTCTTATATAGCTGATTCATCAATGATAATGGTCATTGTTATGGCCATAAACATCTTTATGTTCAATGAGCTATTTCGGACCATGTCACCAAAGTAAATTCTCAATCAAATCTGCCTCCAATACACCGCGTGATGCTAAGTCCGCTGGATTGTCTGCAGAACGAACATGGTGCCATTGGTTTCTCTATGTGACTTCCAAGACTTGTCAAACTCCATGCCAGTATCGATGGTTGAATCACACCACACAGTAAACTGTGTAGGTACCATATGTAGGTATGTCGGAATCTTATGTTGTTGTGGATGGTGTGAGTCGTTATGGACTGTGTGGTCCGTTTGTATTGGTTTCCTGAAGACTTTAACCTTGTGTTGGTAATTTTCGTTCCGAATCGATAGATCCAGGAAATTAATACACTAGTTTTCTTCAGTTTCCAAAGTAAAATTGATGTTGTTATGTTTATTGTTAAGATAATCGTAAAACGATTACAAATTGTCGATTGGTTCCTCTAAACAGTGTAAATACATCATCCATATATATCTATGCCCAGTATACCACATGGTTCCTATAAAGGTTACTGTCATTCATATTAATTTCAAATTCTCTATGTGATTTAGAAAAATTTTGGCTAAAGTTCCCGATAAAGGGTTTCCCATGGGTAGTCGTATATGGGTACAGGTTACACAATTATTCGAAGTTTTATGCATCTTTGTGGAGTAAATTTTCCACTAGACTGCTGGAAAGACTTTTAAGTTTCACGGCTATAGTTTTCTTAACGCTGAAGTCTTTTATAGATATTCATGGTTAATAAGCTATATATATACAGTAGAATATTTGGACGACAAAATCTGAATGGTTTTGATGTTTGATTTTCTCTTACTAATTTAATCTTTAGTCTCAAGAGGTTTCGCTACAGTGTTGTTTTTTTCTATCAGTTTTTTTATAATCTTGCTCGTAGCGCAATTATTGGATCTAGGCCTAAAAAATTCAGAAAGCTGGCTGATTTTTCACTAAGTCGGGTTAGATTATTTTTATTTACTATCCACTGATAGTTATTTTCCAGAGAATGCATTGGCAACACATCTTTTACATGTATTGATCACTATGCACCTTTCTTGAAGATATTTCAATTGCACTAATCTTTTCTACCGGAATTTTGGTTGTTCCATTTTCATCATAAATTGACCGGTTATTTTCTAATTGATTGTAAAGACATATATCACAACTATCATTCTTAATAGTCATCGTCTTCTGATTTAATTTTGGATACACCTCCGACCACTTGCTGAAATAATCCATTACTACCAGCACAACTATTTATTTCCACTATATCACTGGTTGGAAATGGTCCTGCCGTATTGTAATGGTCCTGCCGTATTGTACCCCGACTTTTTCGAGCGGGCCCTAAATCGCCATACATTGGTCCCATTCAACCCAATTTACATTTGCAGCTGAACTTTTATCTGCGATTCTAATCCATACTGGACGGCGCATTTATTTGTATTTCATTATTACCTATAAATTCAAGTCGTCTATTTGCTCCGTTCTAATTTCCTATATCAGAAGTCCAAGTCAGCAATGTTGTCTTCTACACGATCGGAATACTTGCAATCTAATCAGCATGTCTACTCAAACATCTCAAAACAGCGCCATGTATCGTTCTTAAATCTTAAAATTTACCATAGAGATATTTATGGAAATGTTTAACGCATTCCACTAAGGTCCATAAATTCTATTCGAGTGACGCAATAATTTCGCTCTGGCTTCGACGGTACTTTCGAATAGTACGCAATCACTCGCTCTTTGCCATCGATTTCCGATAAGACACCTCATAATCCACTATTACTTGCACTACTGTCCAAAGTAACAGTTTTGTTGAGTACCGGGTATGCCAGTACTGGTGCCTTACATAACCGCCTTATCAACTCATTAATAGTCCTACTTTCTTCATAGCGGCACGAAGTCTGAACACCAATGTCTCTTTATTGCCGTTAGTTTCTATATCTGGTCACTTCAACTCCTTTTTAAGTTCCATGACTTTCAACTCGTAATATTCACGAACCCACCATTATCACCTATTGTTACGTTTTCGCCTATTGCCGGTTCGTATCATTGGATTGTGCCCTGATTACCACTGTCTCCAAACAAGTACACAACACTTCACAAACAAACAAACACTACACATAACAGTATCCACTTCAAATACTGTTTACTCACACATAATATTGTCCACAATAATAACACAATTATAATTCTATTTTGCTAGTATTCCATTCCACTTTTTTCGAGTTTTCACTACATTATTATATTTGTTCAATTTTTACTAGTACTAATGCTACTTAATAGATGTCTCTATAGGTTTAACTCTAGAGAAATTGTAATATTATATGTTCACTAATACTAATACTACTTCATAGATGTCTCTATAGGTTTAACTCTAGAGAAATCGTAACAATATATATAAGAGAATAATTATTTTCAAACCCTAAACAAAGTTATAGTTCGATTTTTTGCTCTCAAGTTCAATTATATATATTTGCACTTGAAATGTTATTATAGGCAAGACTAAATTTAGTATTCAAAATTAAAGATTACTATCTTCATCATGTTTTAATAACAGTGTGACTTCATTGTCTAGTACCCTGTTCGTTTCGTCATCATGACTTCGAAATGTAAAAAGTTCAGAACTTATATACACAGAAAATATGAAATGCAATTGCATTTAACAACTGCATGTTGACTATCTTCTTTTTATCTTAAGTGTAATCCATCAAGAATAACAAACAAATGTTGCGATGTGTACTGTACACAAACATTTTTTTTGTTGATATTGAAAAATATAAAGGCAATATACTTGGTTAGGGGTAGAGGTTATCGAAGTATACTGTATACCGATATAATTGTGTATACAACATAAAGAAAAGGTATAAGAACAAAAACATAATATAAAAAATGGAAAATTGAAAAATATTTAAAAAAAAAAAAAAAAATTCTTGAATGGATATTTTCTTATTAATTTTTTCTTTTATTTTCTTTTATTTCAGTCACCAGAAGAAAAGACTCCTTTACATCCGGTTGAATTGTCAACCGAACTTATTTTAGCTTGCACAGTTATATTATCTCCCACCAATTCTTTAAAGACACACCCAAAAGTAATGGAACGCCTACCAGATATTATAAGGTAAGTGGTATGAAAGAGATGAATATTGTTTATATATATATACAAATTTGTTGTTGTAAAAAAGAAGACTATATATATTTTAAAACGAGATAAGTATATATGTGATGGAAATTTTTTAGTGGATTTCCTTCATTTATATACAATTTTTTGTTAACGTAAAATGGAAATGAACATATTTTTTCCGGGTATATACAATTGTTATTATTACTATTATTTTATTATTATTGTTATTGTTATCAGAAAGTGAAATTTATAGTTATGGAAAATTTAGTTCGAATAATATATAAAAACAAAAAAATATTTCCACTCCAGCATCTCGTATATATTTTCCACCAAAATAAAATTTTTATTTTTTTTTTGGTGATTTTCCTTTTGTTTTTATAGTGGTAGTTTATATTATACATTTACATAATATAACTAACACTTTTGTTTCAACATTTTTCGCAGTGATTTTCAATTAATTTTTCATTTTTATGTTTGTAAATTTTTGTTGTTGGGTTGTCGAGAGATTGTATATATGTATACACTTATATGTGTATAAATAATATAAAATCAGGAAAAATGTCAAATTTTAAAATACAATTTTATTTTATAATATTTTGACAGAAAACATTTGGCTTGGAAAAATGTTTTTTAAGTTTTTTGTTGTTGTATTTAACTTTTTTTTTGTCTCATCTTGTGTGGTGCAATTTTTAGTTTTAAATTTTGACAAGTTACATACTTTCTTGTTCATATGTATATTATGTTGCATATGTGTACATACATATATATAGAATTTTGATAGGTAGTGCATATTGATTTTAAAATGTCAGATTTGTTAAATAGTCCAATTGGTGTGGTTAAAATTAATTTTTTTGTTTGTTTGTGAAATGCGCGAGACAAATGACGAGTTCAATTATGATGAGAAGTTATATGTTTATCGTTTATTGTGATTAATGATGAATGTTAAATGTGACCGCATTTCTACTTCTTGGATATTAAATTTCGTCGTCGTATGTTATATAGGATTTTCTTGTTTTAGTTTTATGGTTTATGGTTTCAAAAACTTCATGTGCGGTGTTGTATAGTATTAATATATGTATATATATATATATATATAAAGTCTGTTTATTTGTTTAAACTTTAAAAGATTTGTTAATTCGGTTTTTTGTTAGTTTTTTTTTCTTATAATATTGAGAAAATATAAACTTTAAATGGATTTAATTTTGTCATTAAACGTATTAGTGATGAGATAATTTATACAATTCTTGTGCTTTTATTATACATACTTATTTGAATTATATACATCATATATATTTAAGAAATAGTTTTGAATTTTTATGATATGAAAAATGTGATTGGCGGCGGTTTTTTTATTGTTGTGGTTTCTAAATTACTAAATATATATACAAATATATTTATATATAATTTATTATACTTATATGATACATAAAGTGTGTTACTTAACATTTATTGTGGTTTATATTATTTGATGGATATATACATCATGATTTCGCAATTTATAGACGTCATATTTATATATGCCATTAAATATCAACATTACTATATAGGTATAGACATTCTAAATGAAATCATTACTTTATTTAAATTTTATAAAATACGATTATACCGGCGGAATTTATATTCTGTCTCATCTACTTGTAAATCTTGTATAAAGACCTTAATTCAAACTAAATATAATTTTAAACGTTTCAATTATGTAAATTTATCATATTTATAGCTTATTTATTGTGTTCGGATGCTACCATGGTGATTCAGAAAATCTAGACACACTAGATTCTTAAAAAAAACGGTTGCAAATTAATCCCAAGTTATATTTGAAAATTATTTAGAATTCAATTTCGATGTAAACGCTTTGAGTTCATTTTTAAACTGAAACAAAAATAAAAAATTTCAGTAATGTCAATTTCGAAAGATCATTAAACCGTTGACATTGCTATATTCAAGGCAATTTTTATACGGCTTAATGGGTTTTCGAATATGATGTTTTTCGTATAAACTTAACTTAAAATAATTCACTTTATGATTATATGATTTTAGCGAATTTAATTTACTTTCGCAGCTATACTTAAACATTCACCCGCCCTTGAACTGGCAAGTTCGTTAAAGTTCGTTGTGTATATAATAAACAACGAATAAGAGATAATAGGTATCTCAGCTAAAAGCATATTCATTTCCTATTACCTTTTGTAGGTGGAACTAGCTCGATTTGATTGCTGCTTCCCATAGGCATCTTAAATTATACTATATAAGGGGAATGAAATTCCACATAATGTGATTTCTAGAAAAATAAATATTATTTGATAATTTAATGAGCCGATTGAACTCTCGCTGCAATGTGTTGTTGGACCCAGTGAAGTTAGTGCCATTGTCAAGGCAGACACTTCGTCGAGCCTTAAATCTTTTAAAAGCTGATAAAAATGTATCACTGCACAAATCACCAACGTAATCTACGTGGACAGGTTTTGAACTCAAACATAAAAAAGGCATACATATAAGCCTTATACGAACCTATTATACGAACTAGGATAATTGATTCTGATACGGTAGAGCTATACACGTTTAGGCGATTCAAATGTCATCTATGCAGTGGTAAAAATGAAAGTACAATGTTGCAACAATGGTGTCAATGGTGTCAAATTTATCGAGTCAGATTTTTATACAAAAAGGTGATCTGATCAAACCTCTTCAACCAAAAATACAATAAGACTTCTTTGCCAAATCAATTTGCAGCCAGTTAAAGGTCAACGTTAGCCGGCAGAACATTAACATTCCTTCCTTTCGTGAAATTTGACTTGTTTAGGTACCCGTTTATAGAAAATTTCGAGCCTTCAACTTTGTGGTTGGATACATTTAAATTAGTTCCTTTAGACATATATTCGAACATTTCCATATACTTAGCGTACCAGACATTGTACAACTTGCGTCGCATAAAATGTTATTAATTTGCTATGTTATGGACGCACATCGATTTTTTTTGCTATACATGCGTGCATAAATACCAATATGAGAATCATGTGAGATACCAGCATATACATTGCGAGATTATTAAATTTAGCTCTAAAAACACTGTAAAGCATTTATAGTCAAGATGCAAAAAAACTTAAAGTTTTATCTGCAAGTTAAAACCTCATTTATAACCAGAACTTCTTTGTTGGATAAAATCAAATCTCTCCTATCACTATGGATCTAATAGTATAGACACAAAAACAAGCCGCTTCGCAAAATAATTATTCATGCAAAAGCGATTTTTTTTTAACGATTTAAAAGGTTTCGTGCCATTACGGAGTGAATCGTTCAGTAAAAATTATATTGGCGATTGGTATAATTGATTCAAATCCCGCGCAAATCTTCACAATTCCATTTAAAAAAAAAGCAGCCAATGCAGATCATATAACGATAGCAGAAGAATTTTGTAAAGTATTTAAAGTTGTAGTGCAAGAAGGTGAGTAATGCTTCTCAACAAATTTTTGAATCTTTTAAAGAGGAGATATTTTTCAAAAGTGGAATCTGCTGCATCCGGCTAAAAAACATATAAAAATCGGTTAACTCTACTTTTATATACTACCCAGAAACTCCAAGATCTTTTACAGGAATTGAAAAAAATAAACTTCCCGTGCATTGGCGTGCAAACAGAAAAGCTTGGGTTACTGAAGTTTTTGGATTGGGTGACAAATTGTGCAATCAATAGTACGAGTTTGATAGACTGAACGCATAAAGCAGCTTTCATAGAACAATTCTGATGAAAATTTTAGTAATATTGCTTTGGCAAAACATGACGGGATTAACTATTGTGAACTAACTTCTAAAATACCAATTACAAAATTAAAAAAAATAAAACCAATAGGATGTTTGGGAACCTTTATTCGTTTAAACTTCATTCAAACGACTTGGTATAAATAACGGATGAAGTTCAGCGGAATTTGGCTCCATACCTCGACCACTTCGTTCCATAATTCGTTTTCCGTTCTTCTAACTTTATAGGGCATTTTTCTTTTAACATATGCACAAAGTATTTCCATAATGTGGATATCAGGACTTTATGGTCGCCAATTGAAGCGATTTTGATTGAAATCATCTAAAAATCTCGTAACAATATTTTCCTTATGTGCTGGGGCCTATTCTGGATTAGGTTCTCCGAAGCTTTTGCTACTCCATAATACGAGATGCAACCCCTTATTATCAAATTTTCTCTACCACCGTGCTTTTGTGGCTAAAATCCTGCATTTTTTAAATGTTCATCATAAAAAAAATCGATTCCTTTTACTTTAAAAAAAGAAATGCAAAGCAAGGTTTGCAAAAATCAGTGTTATTTACATTGAAACACGCGATATAATGTGAATTGCGCCCAAACACGGTGCTCCTGAAGATGTGAAAGTTGACATAAAAAAAAATAACTTGGGTAGAACGATTACTGGTGGTTGAAAAGTTTCATTTTCGCTAGAATCAAAATCCCAGCTGATCTCCTCTCCGAGAAATGTGCCAAAACGTCAATTTTCGACAGCATTTTTTAATTCTCGTCATAGAAAAATGGGAAATTAGGTCCGCAAATTTTTTTGCGGTTTTTATGTGAGTACTTGCTTTCCCGTATTTACATTAATGGCAGTGAATGTCTGACTATACGCCTCTATCTTAAATCCTAAAATAAGCTGAAAAAAAGAATCAAACAAATACGAAGAGAACATTTAAATTGAGTCATTTTATTTTTATAGTTTATAAGTGTTGGGAGGAAAATGCACTAACTGCTTTTTTCAATCTCTCGGGATATGTGGCGTCGTCAAGCAAATTGATTTTATATCTATCCCAGAATTTTTTTGAATTCATGATGAATTGTTTTGCCGGCCTGCTTAGACTATATACGCCAAGACTCGTTCCACTTAATAATCTGAGGCATTCTGCTAGATGATCAGCAACTACGTGGATTTTTGAGCTCACGAAGATTTTCGTAGCGGTGATTGATATGCGCAAATCCGCAATCATGTGCTGTAGGTCTTCTTTGCCTGAAAAAAACAAAATAATATATTGTAGACGCTCATGAAAAGATTCGTACGATCGTTTTACCTTTATTTTTGGAGAAGCAGTGGGTAACAATATTGTCCATAGCTTGAAAAGTCGATATAAATGGTACAAGTGCGAAAAATCCCACTCCTAAAGAGATAATGGGATCTCCAAGTTTATCAGCTGCGACTGTAAAAGCTGAGAACAAGCATTTCCCTCGAAGACGTTATAATTTTTCGGTATTAAATTCAGCTTCCTCGGCCATTTCAGAGCCTTTTCTCGCACTAGAAGTGAAACGAGGCCAGACCAAAACACGTGATTAACGAAGCCATATAATACGTGCAGTTCCGGAATAATGCATTTCTCGAGAACTATGGCATCTCATCCGCCATAGAATATTGAAGAGAGGAAGATTTATTGTGCTATGGCATTCTTTGGCCAATTCCTTTCTTTTGTTGAGGGCAACAAAATGTTTATAATCTTTTCTCACATGTCCATAAATTTTTAAAGATTGATCCTTTCAGAGACGTGCAATTCTTCAATAGCAGATGTGACGTTATCCAGATTGTCTTCATCTCTTATATTTAACTTTAGAATGTAACTTTAGAAAACAGTACGGGTAAGGGTAGGTCGAACTTGCTGTTTGCTGGCCGTTTACAATTAAGATTAATTTGAAATTAGTCACAAATGACCCGTTTTCACTTTTGTACATAAAACTGGAAACGAAAAAAGGCAATACCGGTGAAAAATGCCATTTAATTCAATAATACAAGTCCAAATCCACATTACTGTGGCGAAAATCCAAAAATGCTGTTGAAAATTAACGTTTTGGCGCATTTCTCAGAGGGAGACCAGCTGGGTTTTTAATTCAAACGAAAATAAAACCTTTTGACCACCAGTAATCGGTCTATTCAAGTCATTTTTTTTTTGACATTTTAGGTCAACTTTCACATTCTTCAGGAGCACCGTGCAAAATGATTTGGATATATACTATTCGCATCGAAAAAAGAATTGCAAAACAGGTTTTGTATCAAAAATGATTTCAAATTAATTTGCTTCATATAATAAAACATGAGCATCAAAAAACTACGATATTATTTACATTGAAATTAGCCATTTATAATGTAAATTGTAGCAAAATAATTTAGAGGCTAGCATCAATGAAATTTGAGAAGATGAAGCTTTAAACATCTTCAACGAAATTTGTATCGTTAAAGTAATAGACATAAAATTAAGTTGTTAATAAAAAATCCTTTCTAATTTCAATATTTTATTAAATATTTAAAAAAAAAATTATGTGTCGTAAATTACATAAAATTTATATCGTTAAAAATTATTTAGTCAAAAATGATGTACATATATTTTTACCAATTATTTTTAAACGTATTACTTATATAGTTACATATTGTGAACTCTCTTTGCTAATTAACACGGCAAATAATTTAACAATTCTTGCATGGAACTGCAATGGTATATTGCAACGATAAAATGAAATACAACATTTCTTGATTTAGAAAAAATAGATATATACTTATTATCTGAAATACACCTTATACTACTCAGAGTCATATAAAACTCCGTGGCTACGAAGTTCACTCAGCAGTACATCCTAATAATAATGCACGAGGGGGCAGTGCCGTGATTTTAAAAAAGGATATTAAATACGATCTACAACTAAAACTTAAAAGTGATGAAATACAAGCAATTATAACGTTAGCATTAATACCCGCAACCACAAAGTAGTGATAGCCGCAATATATTGCCCACCTAGATACAGCATCAAAGAGAATGCTGATACACACTTCTTCGAGGTAGCTATAGGTGAAAAATTCATAATCGGGGGTGACTTCAACGCTAAACATACAAACGGGATCAAGACGAACAACACATAAAGGGAAATAGCTTCATCAAGCAATAATTAAATACAACTGCAACTGGCATTCTATTGGAAAACCAACTTATTGGTCCAGCGATCAAAATAAAACACCTGACCTAATTGATTTTGTTATGACAAGAAAAATCCAGGTTGATTATATACAAATGCAGGAAGGATTTGACTCCACATCTGACCATTCCTCTATTTTAATGATAATAAGTAATACAATAATTACAAATGAGAAGCAGCCAATGTTAACAAATAAATATACTGACTGAAAAAAATTTACGAATGAACTAAACAATAGCACCATTTTAAACACACAATTTTCATCAGAATAAACATTAGAACAAGAGGTGGTAAAGCTCGTCAAAGATATACAGCAGGCCGCGTGGAAAAGCACTAATACATCAAACAAAAAAATAGCTGGCAAATGCTACTCAATGGAAATTAAATCACTAGTTATAGAGAAAAGAAGTGTCCAAAGGAAAAGGCAACGTACACGAGACCCAGCTGCCAAAAATAGATTAAATAATTTAACACAACGAATACGCAGAGAAATACGGGAAATTACAAATAAATCAATAAATTCATACCTACAATCTCTCACCTATGATAAAGATAGTGATTATTCATTGTGTATAGCAACCAAATATTTTGAAAAGGCCAGTTATGCACATACCGCCAATAAGAACAATAAATGGTCGCCTGGCTAAAACCAAAGGAGAAAAAGAAGAAAGGTTCGCGGATCATCACGAATGTACCTTTCACTCCAATTTAACAACACTTAATCAACAGGACATACTGATTGAAAACCGCATACAACCATCCTGAGACAGGAAATCCCATTAACTAATGCTTAAGAAGTGAAGCAAGAAATAAAGAATCATGTAATACTTAAAAAATCACCAGGATATGACTTGATAACTGGCGAGATTCTTAAACAATTACCTAATAAAGCTATTAAAAAAATATCGGACATGATTAATGCTTCCTTCAAATTCCGTTATGCCCCTCTATCTTGCAAATTTGCAGAAGTGGTAATGATACCAGGTAAGCCACCAAGTAAATTAACCTCGTAGAGGCCAATATCACTTCTTCCCATCATGTCAAAACTGTTTGAAAGACTATTATTAAAACGAATTAAACCAGAAATTATAAAATCAGGAGTTGTTCCGTCCCATCAGTTTGGATTTAGAGAGAAACACTCCACAATCGATCAAGTCCATAGAATAGTAGATTTAATAGAAAAATCCTTAGAGGAAAAAAAAATTTGTGGAGCCATATTTCTGCCATATTTCTATAAAACCAGCAATCAACAGATAGTTCAACGATTTCAAAATAAAGTTTTTAGAGGGATTTTAAACGCCTCTTTGGTACACTGGTAATAGTGACCTTCATAGAGATGTCGGAGTAGACACAGTTGCAAGTGAAATAAAGAAATTTGCTCAAAAACACCAAAAGAGGCTCCATCATCACCCTAATTTTGAAGCTGTAAGACTACTTCATCAAGAGGGTATTATAAGAAGACTCAAAACACTCAAACCTTTTGAGTTACCTGAGTAGTGTGCATAATGCAAAATCAACCAAAACAACATTTTATGGAAAGAATACATAGAAGTGGCTTTATTATTATGTTGTTAGAATCAAACGCTGTTAGTCAAAAATGACTAGTTACTTTGCAACAAAATCTTCATATTCCCAAACAGCACCGTGTTTGTTTATTATACAGAAAATAATGTTTTTTTGATAGGAAATTTTAGTGATAAGCTCACTTTTCGATTTCATTCTATATTTCACTTTCGCACTTTATAAATATTTTATAGAATTTAAGAATAAATTTTAATAGATAAAACTTCGTAAGATTATTTTATATAATTTACTATTAGCTAATAATTTATTAATAATAATAACTAAAAGTCCCTTTACAATATCATCTTTTTTCGATGATATACAAAAAAAAAATTGATTTGATTTTGTCAGATATTATAGTGTAAACATAAAAAACGATTATCTTTTTTTTTTCTATCATCGCCTACCATCATCGTTTTGAAAAAAAGAAAAGTTTCAATTTTCAACATCTTTTTCACAATCGGCAAGTATCAAAAAAGTAAAAATTGGAGAAGGCAGTGTACAATTTGAATGAAATGAAGTGAAAGTAAGGTTCCGGATACTGGATAAATTGTATTTAATTGATTTTTAGACGGCATCTGTATTTTTTAATGCCACTACACTTAAACTCAATGATACTATAGACCGATCATTTCGGACAAGATAAGGTCATTATTTCGATGACAGTGTAAAAGCAAATATTTAAAATTCAATCATCTTTTCCCGTTAATTGATTCTTGTCATCTTATATTTGGATGACGGCCCTTGATAATGTAAACGAACTATTTTACACACGACCAATTTTATTACACTTTTTGGTTTTTCATTTATTATCACAAGAATCAGAGTAGGCCTAAAATCTAGATCAACTAAAAAGCTTTTTTAACGCGAAGCGAGTGGCATCTAGCGATTTTTCACGCCAAAAGTGGTCATAATATTTGAAATTTTCTGTTGTAACTGTTATTAATTTCGAAAAAATTTAAATTTTAAATTTTCGAAGTTTTTTAATCAGTTTAATTTGGTTAATAATTTATTAACCAACCATGTGTCAATTTTCTTTATCTAACATCTACATCACGTGACACGTCCAACAAAATACTCAAGTACCAACATAATTTAGCATCGTCTATGTAGAATGAATTTTAATTTATTAAGGGCCAAATACACGAAATGACGTCATCGCATTTCCATCCAAGACACATGATTGTATTTATGTATCTAATAACAGATGGAGTTGTAATCTTGTAAATACAATTATTGATAAATGGAATAAAAAATATAATAAACAGTTTTGTTTTATTTATAAGAACATATACACATACTAACGTATACTTCTGCGTTCAGTTTTGTTGTTTTACTTGTTCGAATTATTGAAGAAAATTTTAAAGGATACAAACCACCTTAATAAGCTGATTACAAATTGTCTGTTGCTTTGAATTTCGTGTTACTTCCACCAAAAAATGTTCGTCAAAATATTTAATTAAAAACGTTACTATAATCCGTTTCTGGATTGCCTCGAAATACTTCTTTGACGGCAACCACCTAAACATAAAAGCTTTTACAGCATGTTTTAATTGAATAATCCCATATTCTGGAGTGTGTGTATTTTTATAAATTCTTTTGGCATCCAAACGAAAAAGAAGCAGTAATCTCGATCTGTTATTTCTAACTGCCATGGTATCTGGTAGTATTGTGGTAGATTTTGTTTAATTGACACGTTGCCGGTGTATTTGTCATGCAGAAGAAATTTAATTAATTTTGATTTCACTTGCATCTAGTGGATATAAATCTTTTGAATTATGAGATCCTTTCACTTCGATTATCTCATCGTTTCCCATCAATCCAACCGGCGTTGCATAAACTAGCATCTCCGTTTGCAACTATTTTCTGGTATCGAATGCCATAAAATTCCTCGCTTTTTTCTATAAACTTCTTCTAAATCATCTCGTTCTATTCTAGTTGATGAGCCAACATTGTTCAAATTGCATTCATGATCTTTGGGTCTAGTTTGTTTTAGTTCTGCAATCCCACAAGCAATATTTATTTCGAACAGCACTCCATATTTTTTTTTTGTTTCTATGGCAGCATCATACCTTTTTTTATTGCATCCACTTTGAATGTTACGTTAAGCTTCTTTTTGTAATTTATTAAAAGTATTTGGTGCCAAACATGGGATGTGTTAATGACAGTTGAATTATCCGATACCAATTGAAATACCAGCTAAAATACTTTGGTAGTTGATTGAATTTGGGCTTGCTTTCTGTTCAGTCAAAACTTGAGATGAAATGTTTGAAATTAAATTGCACATTTTGCATTAAAATTTTTTTTGGAATTTAGTTCAATTCTGTGTTTACTTATTAGAAATTGTAAATTTTGTAAAGAGCATCCGCCAATTTTTACGTGTTGGTTAAAAAAGATTTATGCTTAAATTTTGCCATTGTTTGATTTAAATTTAGCATCTTGAAAATGGCTTCATTGTTTCAGATTTAAATTGTTGGTTGTTTTGACGAAGATGTGATGTTGAATTTATATTTGATAAATCACAAGAACTTTAAGCAGTTCTGCACGAAATAAATAACTTCCATGTCTCGTAAAAGACTTCTAAACGATCATGTTTATACCTTAGAATTTCACCACATATTCCTTGACTTGTCGTATGAGGCATCTAAACAAAGGTTGGATCGTTGAGCTAACTACCCGCATCCTTAAAAACTTCATTTTAAAAGATGAACAAAAGAAAATATAAATACCGCCAAAATTTAACCCGATTTCCGCTTGTGTTAACGGACACTCAGTTTAGGATCGGTACGTGGCACGTGCAGATGTTAAGAAAACCAGGCGCATTTGTTGGTACTGTATCAGCCATGAAAGAGTATCGCTTGGAACTCATTGCGCTCTCCAAGAAACTCGATGTCTCTAAAATGGAGACCACGATTTCCAAGGTTTCGTCTACATCCGTCAGTCTCTGAACAACTTTGTCATTGGCGATGATTCTTTCTAAATATTACGAAAAATCTCATGATGTACATCAGGTGTTATTGAATTTCCCACAAGCCTTTGACTCAATCCATCGAGCTACCTTATGGTTTGCATTGCGAAAATGACGGTAATGAAGTAACAATGGTGTGTCAAAGTTGAGAACAAGTTGTCAGGGAGTTTTACAATTAGCTCAATTAAAAAGGTGCTCTGTCGCCGATAGTATTTAATCTCATAATATAACTTATCTTTCATATATGTGAATCCTCAGGATAACGTCGTGTATCGTCAGTCCAACCGTCAGAGAACTTTTGGAGCCCCTTGTACGATTCTCATCTTCCGTTGGTCTCAAAATCAATGAGTCCAAAACAAAATATATGATCACTGGTTTTGGAAACCAATACGCAATCATTAATGGTGTTTGAGAGAAGAACCATGCGCACGATATATGGCCTAAAACGCGACGAAGTTGTCGCGGGTTGTCTAGAACAATAAGAAGAGCAAGCTTTGATGTTTAATTCGATACGGGTCAGTAATGACTTGTAAAAGCGCAGTGGTTAAAGCTGCGGTGTTTGAGACGGGAGGTACCGGGTTCAAATCCCAACGGAGGAGGGTTGTAAAAGGGATTTTTATAATCGGTGATGCAAAGAACACAACTATGACCCCCTGTTGGAGTGCAGAATCCATGGGCCGAACCATCGTCCATGTCAGCACAGGCTGACTAGAGCAATGCAATGTGCAGATGGATTTAAAATCGAGCCTGTATTCGTGCGTCCTCGATTTGGCTGGTGCGGTGTAAAGTAGGACGTTAAAAATTAACCGTTAAAGAGGGAGAGCTTCGGCCCCAGAAAAGATTGCAGAGTCAAAAAAAAAATTATTTTTCATAGATCCAAAATCTCGAAAAATATTATAAATATCTACAGAATGAATCATAAACAGAATGAGCAAGAAAAGTAAAACAATAAAATCTTTAACGGGAAATAAATACGAATTATGTATTTATGTGCATTTTAAGATGATAATGGTTTATAATTTAAACTGCCATCTATTAATTGGTTGTAAGAACTAAATAATGAAAGATTTAAGAAAATCTTGGCTTAATATTATCATAGACACATGTGTCAAATCAATTATTTAATTGATTTAATTACTTTTTTGCAATTATTTTGATTAATACTTAAAAATTTCAAAAAAGCGACCTTGATTAAATCCAGATTTTTATTATATGCATTTATATGTATTATAGTCAAAGTTTCTTCGGCTAATAATTGAGAAAAGCTACATTTACTTTTCATAATTTAGTGAAAATGTATCATAATTACAATCAAATAATAGGAATTCTAAACGGAAAATTTGGAAAACCATTTTTTGCATTTTTCGTGTATTTGGCCCTTAAGAAAACATCCAAGTATCCAACATAACCCTACATTTTTTTTTGTTTTGATTTAAATATAAGTTTTTTTTAAAGAAGCAAAGTAAATTATATCGAAGTTCCGCATTTCGATACAAATGAAGCAATTATTTTAAGTGCAATTACAAGGTAAATAGTTTCGATCCAGGCTTTAAGGTTTTTTTTAAAACTATTGTAGTTATCGCCCGTCGGATTATGACTTCTCACGATTTTAACATTCTTTTCGGCAATGTAACGCCGTTTGCACACAACTATACATCAGCCAACAAAACGTTTTTTTTAAAACAGCTATAAGCTGATTGAAAATTGTAAAATAACCACAACAATTTGTAAGATCGATCGATCGATACACAAATCAAAATCTTTTTGTTTTTTTTTTTATCTTTAGTATGATTTTATATATTCATCTTAAGTTAAAACGTGATATTCATATAGCTACCGCGCGTACCCAATGTCTTATAATAAATTCGGTCAATTATTATTGAAGAAAAATTATAATTTTAGTTTTGCGCATAAACACGAGATAAGATTATACTTAAGTTAAATATATATAAAATAACATGATTTTCGCAAAACTATAAAATGATTTAACAATATCGGAGCAAAAAAAAAATGATTTTGATTTCATGATTTTGTAATTCGGTATTGAAATTTTTTTTTTATAAATAACCGCCATGATTATGCAAAAGTGTTGTGTGCGCAATAAGCACTCAATCATATTTATATCATGCAAAGATGTAAATCGATGAATTTATTATCTCAAAAATGTTGATCGATTTATTATAAAGAAAATTTTTATGTACAACACCCATTAAATTTTATGAGTTCTATACACTGATGACCAATTTTCAATTGTTTAAATAAATCTGTGGTTTTGGACACCCTTGGATACTAATATGTACACATATATAGTTAAGTAATAATATGGTTGAACCTTTAATTAACCATGGATAATTCAAAATTTTTTTTTTGTTATATATGAATAAAAACCATAAGAGGTTTTTATGTGTTGTACATATATATATATATACAACAACATAAACTACTTCCAACCGTAACATTATTAAATTCTAATAAAACATCATAAATTTTGAGGATGATCATGCTGCTGCTGTTTTTGTTTATTAGATGTGATATCCAAACAATGATAATATAAAATCATCATAAATATCATGCGGACTTTAAACTGTGTCTCTATATAGATTTATATTTATAGGGGGTACGAGTAGGGTCTGATCTGTAAATAAAAATTCATAACATATGTAAACAAAAGATGAAATGAGTCAATCAAAATGCAATTTTTAGTTTTAGTTTTTCAGGGGAAAAGGGGCCTTTTTTTGTATAATATGTAGATTAGTTTACTTTTTATTATATCCTGATTTTGCCCTTCTTTAATTGTAATATAAGTATATAAATATAGTGATGTGACAACCTCTTTATAGAATTATGTATATGTCAGATGTAGCAAAAAAAAAGAAAAAAAAGAAGATATTTGTTATTTAATTTGGAATTTGAGCACGGCTAGCAGTAAGGATGTTCTTGACTTTATTGTTTTGATTTCGGGGGTAATTAACACCCGTATCAATAAATGTGTTTTTTATCAAGATTATATAACCACAATATTAAAATATGTGGTTATATAATCTGTTATGATTATATCTGTTTGCGGGAGTAATCATTAATAGATGCGATGTTAGGTTCGCCAACTACCGCCAAAGATGAATGACATTTTTTAAACTAAGCTTTATTTTGACATTAGTAACACTAGCTTACTCATAATAGTGCCAAATTTTCAATCCAGCAAATGCTTGATGGTTAGCCTATTTAACTTATGCCACATAAGTTAGGGCAAGTCGAAAATTTTCAAAACTAGAAAACTTATTAGGTTATGCTAAACAGCATGCATTTTCTGAATTTCAAACATTTACGATTTGTGGCAATAATGTGACATTTTTGATATGTCAGCCATCATGAAAATTTTTAAAATTTTCGAGCTGCGCCTTAAATTTATGATAACATGTTTTTTCTCGATTTCAAAGTTCGATTTGGCGCACATATTTTTGCAAGTTTTGATTTGTGGTATAAATTTTACAATTTTTATGAGTCACATATTTTCTGACTTATAGAAATTTTGGGGCTCACATTTTACAATTTACAAAAGACAACCACGAATTTTCTGAGATTTGGCTTTTTAAATTTGAGGCAACTTCACAAATTTAATAGGGTAACCACGTATTTTAGCAATTTTTTGTTTTTTAGATTTTGTACACTATAGCAAATCTGCCGTATTGGAAGCTAAAAATATGTAAATTGAAAATCTATTCTGCAAAATCAAAGCAATTCTCACGTTAGATATAAAGACGTACTGGCGTTTATATGTATACACTAGAGTCTCGAGTTGCGTCGCTAATGCTTTCCAGGAAAATGCAACGCAACTCGAAAACCACAAAAATGAAATCGCCAAATCCTCTGCGATGTTATCAGCTTTTTCTGTTAAATCCTGGGTCGGAAAGCTTAAATCCGCGTCATTAATGAGACCTTCAAGTTCTGCTTCATCCATTCCTTCAAAAATGGCTCTTTGCGCTAAGTCAATAGTTTAATTTCTTACTTCGTCAATATCAACAGTCGACACACATTCATGCCAAATTTTGCGTCACACGCTATTTATACAGGTTCGTTCAACTTCGGCCTAATAATATTCAATATTTTTAAAGGCGTTTAAAATGTTATATGTCTTCCTAAAGTCTTTAATTGTAGTTTTTCCATCTTCTGGGTCACTTAAACGATGCTTGAAAGTTTTTCAGAGATAGTATGATTTAAAAATTGATGTTACTCCTTGATCCATGACATGGAACGCGTTCGATAATCTCGTTAACTTGAAGCCTTGTAATGTACAACTTTTAACTTGGTACATCCGATAAGGTTTCGGTTTTTAATACACATGTCGGCTTATAATAAATTCGTTGTGGTTCACTTATTTTATATTTTTGCTATATGAAGGGTTATCCAGCAAACTTTTAACAAGATTGATATATTCGGAATCATTGTCGAATTTGTCAACATCGGTGTCAGCAATCAATACTTTAATAACCCGTCTCCCTCTGACGAATTGAACGTCCGAAATCAAATTTTCTTTACATTTTTATATTTAATTTGAAAGTTGAAGCCTTGTAGCTTTAAATTCCATTTGTCGTCCGGTGAGGTGAATATGGCACTCCAATTCCAAAACATTATATAGTTGCATTGTGCACCATTGAGCTTTTTTGGAAAGAAAGCAATTGGCCTGGCTTTAACACAATCAGATTTTTGGTAAACCACTCCTCCTAATTCAATTTTGGAAACATCATATTCGATGTAAAAAAGCTTGCTGAAATCGGGATTGCATAACGCGAGTGTTGACAAAGCAGGTTTAAGTCTATCGACGGCTCGTTCGCCTAGTAATTGGTTCTGTAACTTTGGTATTGCAAATTGGTATTGCAATATTACCTAAAAATAGAACGAATTTACTTTTTTTTTAAATTAATAGTCAAATTGGCAAATTTCAAAAATTCAGCAACCAAATCCAATAGGTGGACATGTTCATCAAAAGATTCCTTTGTAATTAGTAAATCGTCTAGGTAAACGAAAATTCTATGATGCAACTCGTGGGGTATCACAATATTCATTAGCATGCATGCATTGTTTGTCGAAAGTTGCATAATCCTATAATAGCATCACTGTGAATTAATACAGTGGTTGGCCGGAAACTGTGACCGCCGTTTTATCCCGAGACCGCACAACGAGGAGGATTTACCAAAAAGAGTTTTTTAGATCTGAAATATATTTATGGGCATAGAATTATTTCGTATGTTTGCCATCTGATCAATGCATCCATGTACATTAGCTCGGAATCCGAGAAAGAAGATCCAGCTTGAAAAGAACTAGAAATTATTTCCTAATTTCCTTTTAAATTTTAAAACGTCTATCTTTTCCGCAATTCTTCTTTCAAGCCAGGAAACATTTGAATTGCGTTGGATAAAGCCCCAATTTCAGTTATTCGCAGTTCCTTCTGGAACATAACTAAAATCTCGCACCAAATCTATCAACAATACCATTAGCTTTAGCCTGGTAGAGACAACGTTGCGGCAAATTCCATGAATTTTGATGCTGCTGTTGCTACGTAAAAATCAGAAGCAACGAAAAAGACTCGATCGCAAAATTGAGTTGGAAACCGTGCTGTTTCCTCAACAGAATTTCCAAAATGGCCTAGAACCTTTACTGATGCGTTTAGAGAACCTTAACTGATGCCAAATAGAGAAATGATGTTGTAATCACATTTGTTTTGGCAACAGCAAGCGATAATTTCGATGCAATGGCAGAATTACGGTTGTTATTTGTTGAAACTGAGTTTTTTTCATACAGAGTAGTTGTCGGCGGCACAATTTTCGGTAGTGTGGATACACAACTATACGTTGTGTGGATACACAACTATACGTTGTGTAGAAATGAGTGATGCGATGGGTATACAGAAATAGCGTGATGAGGACGAACAAACTTTGGACATTTGGCCTTTGTACAAATTTATGGCATCGATATAGATCAGCTGTTATAGCTTTATTGTAGACTCAATAGTAAGGTGATGATTTAGTTACAATGAATGGTGCTATTGGTGAGCGATAGGTTCGAAACCCGTATTTCGACAATGGTTTGGTGAAGAAAGTGGTTAAATCTGTGGTGTTTGGGTCGGGAGGTATCGGGTTCGAATCTCAACGGGGAACGGTTGGAAAAGAGATTTTTTATCACTTCATTATAATCGGTGATGACGACGAACACAACTATGCTCCCCCTGGAGTTAGCAGAATAGCTCCCCCTGGAGTTAGCAATCTTTCGTCTTTCGTGTATGCTAGTACAGGCTGGTTGGCAATGCAATGCGAAGATGGATATTTAAAACGAACCTGTATTCGTGCGTTCTCGATTTGGCTAGTGAAGGCGTAAAGTGGGACGTTTAGTTAACCGCGAAAGAGTTGGGAGGCTCCAGAACATATAGCATGGAATAAAAACTAAAAAAAAGTGGATACTAAAAAAAATTACAATGAGGAACAAGAAATGTATATATATAACACTCGGCATCAGCCACCTTTTCCGAACACATATATTAAAGTAAACCAACAAACAACATAAAAAAAGATCATCAAATTATTGTATATACATACATACATAATGTTGCGGCATAAAAAAGAGCATCACACACAAAAAATGTATATATGAATATTAAAATATCAATATTGAGTAATCGCACCCCTTCTATACATTTTTATGATTATTACATATAATTTTTTATGATTTTACTTTCTACCCTTTAGTACCCCTAAAAACTGAAAAATTTCTTTTTTGTGTTTTATGTAACATGCATAATATATTTATTACATTTGGCTTGAAGCTATACTGCCACCGAAGCAACTAAATTAAATCATAAACAACAACATACTATGTATATGAAAATGCAACATATTTTTCTAATTTGAATAAAATTTTGCATAGAATTTTATCTTTTATTTTTTACATAATTAAATTTGATTAATTTGATGGGTATTTAAGGGTTATCAATCTCTAAATATGTTGCAAAATCAAGCTGAAACTTATCGGTGTTGTCGAAGTACGCATATATGTATATGATGGGGGTCGAAATAATTAGGTGTGACGATGAGCAAGTCACAAGTCTCGGTTTCGTGATATACACTCGTATGTATATATTATGTACAACATATGGTTGATAAAGGGAAATAATTATGTATTTTAAATATAACATAAGTCGAACGTATTGTTAGCTTTAAAAATCATTATACTAAATCAGGCAGAAGTAATCGAGTAGAGTTTAGAGACATTTTCATTCTATTATTTAATAGACAATTACTTTGTGCTCGATTAAGTTTTTAAAAAACGGGCCATGAACCTATTAATCTATTAATCTTTTTGAAACGTTTAACAAAATGAATCCATATGTTGGGAAGGCATTCAGTGGAAGCATAAATTGAATCCCAAATTTATTTATTAATCTGTGAGATTTTCCACTTTAATATATTCCCCGTTTGTCTAAGAATGTGCTTCGGGGTTCTCTCATCGTATTCGGAGCTGGAATACGATATTGAATTATTGGTCTAAAAATGCTCCTAAGATGCCCTATACGTTATTGCCTAGCAATTGTGAGTATAATACAGGAAACAAGACATTTTTTCAATAAGAAACTCTTTTGAAACAAGGAAGGTGCATAGAGTGTAAATCTCTCTAATTCGTCAACAAACATCTTTTCGCTCACCAGGAAACTGCAAACCAAATTTCAATTCGTCGATTGAGTATACTTTAGTGCTACAGTGTGGTAAGTGGTTACAGTTCTGGACTCGTCGCTAAACTTCGAGAATAAAGATTTGTTTCTCCTTATAGCCTTATTATGCTTCGGCAAAGTTACTTATATGTTAGATATAAGTTACACATAAGCTCTTTGCAGTTAAGTGAAAATTTTCCAACTACTCAAATTAAGTGGTGCTTAGTTGCCTTCACGGCAGCCACTTCTTGGCACCTTTGTTAGAGATTATCATGATGTGTTTGAGATTTGATCATGCCGTATAATTCTCAGAGCTTTGATCTGGCACTAATAATAGAATATAGTTTGGCCTAAACCGCGTTACTACGAACCGTTTTAGTGCGGCGATGAATGCTTATGTGATAAGATCAGTAACGATCTCTAGATGGACATCTCGTGTCGTTAAGCTTATAAATATGGCAATATATGCCTGTGTTGGCGTCTTCTTACGTATTTGATATAGTGTATACGTATCGGCTCAAATCGAACCCGCAGTTTTATAGAATTGCCCATTGTATCTGGAGATCCCTTGATCAACAATTTGAGATGAAACAAACACTATACACAAATATTTTTTGTAGTTTGGTAAATGACAGGCTGGTAGTTTGGAAATGTCAGCGGGATTTTCGGATGCAAGATGTTTATGTCACAAAGCTGTTGACAGAATTTCAACCATGAGACTGATGTTATGTCGAAAGTCGAAAGTGAGATTTTAATTTCCATAACTGCTGGATGGATTTTTTTCTCAAAGCTACCACTGGTACCGGTTTTCTACAGAAATGATGTGAAAGTGAAAATAATCTTGTGATGGCTGCCATATAAGTCCAAGTGTTTTGATGACATCGTTATCCATTATGTTGAAATGAACCTCGCGTTTGTCTATTGGAAAATAGGTATTAGAATATCAGGATGGTTATTGAACATAATTTACGTAGCTCGAATCTCCTTATCTAAAAGTATGATTAACTCATCTCGTATTTTGATACATTCTTTAATCGTGTTGAAGCCGGTTATCATATCATCCACGTAAAAATGTTCATTAATGACCTTGGAAGCTAACTGGGACGGAGCTTCTCCGTCCTTGACCAATTTGTTAAACATCGGATTGCAAGGTACCGGGTTTTGGGAGAATGTTTCACAGTCCTGTTCTTCGAAAGTGTTTTGGTTTCCTGAAGAGTTGTGTCTCACATGTTGGATTGTTTGTGGCATCATAGTTCTAGCTGCGATGATCCAACCTAAGGCTGTTTTTTCGAATACTGCCATATTAACGTTGAATTTTTTTTGGCTTTCTAACATATAAGTCGAAATGTCTATTGCTTATGAACAGTTGAAGTTGGGATCTGCTAGTTCTATGTTATGAAGGAAAGGTCGCAATCATGTTAGATAATGAGGTCATCCCATAATGGAAAGTGATTGTTTATGCTGTCTATAGTTTAACAGAACCTATATCATTTTACTGAAATCTGACAAAAATCATTTTTTACTGACGATTTATGCTGTGTACAACAAATAGAATAAACGCTGAGTTTTGAACTCCGCTGAATCGTCAAAGCTCCCTTGAAAGTATTTATCAATGAGAACTTTCAAAGAGTCCTCACTGAAAGCAGTCCATTTGCCGTTTTGTTTGGTTAATTTAATTTTACTAGTTGGATTGGTATAGGAAACCTTTCCAAGAAGGAAAGTCTCTAAAACTTCCTCCATTTTCTCACAGAGGAGTCTCCAGGTATTCCTTCGTGCCCTTCTCAATTCCCCTTGGACAGTCGCAGGTCTTCTTTATAGAAGTCCCAGTTCTGAGAACCCTTGGTTCTTTAAGTTCTATTAAATCCTGTTCTGCATGCCTTCCTAAAGGTTTCCAATCCTTTGGACCAGTAAGCTGGTTTCCGCTTCCCTCTATGATAGATAAACCATGATGGTTTATAATACTATATCCAGCATGTCTTGATCCAATCTTGATCCTCAACTATCGCTAAAAGTTCCAAGGCTCTCGATTGCTTAAGCCCCGGCTTCCGACTATTCCAAAATAGACGGTTAAGTTGGAGCCAGAACCTTCTGTGCTTCTTTAAATATGAATATTTGTGAATAACGTTGAAGTTTTTGGTTGTATAATACTGGTCAAAAAGGAGTGCTTCTTCACCACTTCTCACGCACCAACCATAAGAGGGATATTCAAGTGAACGTCACATCTAAAACCACTCTTCTGTTTCACTTGATGAATGTAGGATCTCGCCCGCAGTATTACAAATATAGAGATTCATTGTAGTACACCAATCTTACTCATTTCCGCTTCGAAGACCAGTTCCCCAGATTATACTGTAGAACCTCTTTTTCGGTCCATATATACTGCAGCAACCAGCCAGATTTTTTTATTGCTAGGCTAACTGCAATTACATCATCATTACTGTATTGTAACTGATTCTCTAAGACTTACTTAACTATAAAATATTATACCCTTTCATCCGAAGGCCGCAGATTCTGTTATTATTTTTCCAAGATTCCTGAATTAGAACTACATCCTCTCTTATTTTGTCAATCTAAGGAGAGCGCCTGCCAAGGCAGTCTTTTCGTAGAGTTGATTAATCTGAAGTATGCGTAACAATTTCTTAATAAATCGAACACTTAATTTTCTACAAGGTACTAAGAAAACTGCTGGCTTCCTTCGTCACTGTTCCCATAGCCCGTATAGTTACATTCGTGTGTCATTTGATAGGCCCGATGAGTCATCTTCACTCGAGCCCAGATTAAAAAGCCAACCCAGGCCGAGCCTCGGCTCATCGCTCGAGCATTTTCGTCCATAACCTTGTGGACTCTACTATCAGGCTCTACTATAAACTGCATGTCGATTGTCACAACCCATTTATCCAGGATTTTTTTGGCCGAGCGTCGGTCCCTATAAATTGGTTTAGTCTGTTAGTTTAGTAAAATTCGATTATGGACGATTTAAAATTTTAAATGTTCTTATGAAATTCTTAGATTTTCGGAAAAAATTATTAAAATTTAAGGACCTAGAACAAAAAATGAATTCCTTTGTTAAATAAAAATTTGCACTCTTCTAACATCAAAATAGTTTTGATTAAATAATTTTGAGATCCTTGTTTCAAATTTTTAGATAAAAATTTTCGAAATTTTACATAAATGTCTAAATGATTTTTTCAATTTATGCTATGAAGGTCAAATAACACCTATATCTTTAGAAGTTACTTATTAACGTTTCCATCTATATACCGTTGTGAGTCGCCTACATATCCCTAGTATAATTTTAAAGATTCAAAACCAACATTAGTTTGTCTGAAAATTCTGTAAAATATGACTAACATTTGAGTAATTTTCATTAGATAAAATATTTAATTTAAACTTAGTTTAAAGTTAAATTATTTCCAAAGTCTTAATTTATTTTTTTGTTTTCTTAACAACAAAATTTCTAATATAGTACTAGATAACGTAATTCAAAGTTTTCCTAACTATATTCTATAAGTATCGAAGTACAATTGAATAAAATAATTTGGACCCAAATTTACACTAATTGAGTTATCACAACATTAGCTTAGTCAAAGAAAAAAAAAAAAGGTTCCTCTCATTTGTGTTAACTATAGAGAGGAACCCCATGTTGTGTGTGGTGATTTTTACGCAGCATGTGATTAATGTAATCGTACTTAAATTTACTGTGTAAGTCCCCTATAAATATGATATTTATGTAGCACAAAATATTAATCTAATCCGATAATAAGAGACTGTGACTACACATCCATATATATAGGTACTATATATACCGATCAAATGCCAACATATTTGGTTTTGATTAGATTTACTTTTCCTTTTTATTTTTTTTATTATAATTTTTTTTTTTGAACTAGATAAAATTTAATTATGTAAAAAAAACAATCCACTCATAAGTAAATAAAAAAAGCATAAACAAAACATAAAAAAAGAAGAAAATTGCTAACCCCTCTCGAGTTGTTCTATCTTGTTATGCATAAACAAAATAAATAATTTTTTTTTTATTTACATTTCATTATCGGGAAAACTCCCGAAACGTATTTTTGATTCAGTGAAATTAATTTAATTTGAAATGATTATTGAAAAGTAAACTACTTTAAAGCTCATGGGGTGGGGGATAATGTAAAAAGTAGGCTTATTTAAAACATGTATGATAGGAAGAAAAATATTTGTTTGGTACCATAACATTCAATGGTGAGCACAACTGACCAAACAGTACTGTGGTGAAAATTACGGTTAAATCGAGTTCTAATCATAATTCATTTTGTATGTATAGGAAGTTTATGGAGTGAAGTAAATTAATTTTAATCAATTTAAATTTTTAATTTTTAAATTAATTAATTATCTTAACTTCAGAGAGGTAAGTTCCATAAGATGTCTGAAAAATGATTTGCCCACTAGTTGAACACACGAGTTGAACATTAGTACCTTGGTATTGCGAAACAGAAAAGCGGTATTCCACAGTCTGTATGTAACATGTTAAATGCATATCTGGCATAGTTTATGCGTTTATTTATTCATCCGACTTCTATACTTGTCTTTGCTATTGTGCAACCAAATAAATATGCTGCACATGGTACCTTTTCCTTTGTGATGCCTTTATTTCACAAAGTGTCAGTCATATCTAGTTTCTATTTATTATGTGAAAAACTTTTTTTTGTCATCATAATTGTCATAATAATCTGACGTTTTTGTGCATGAGAATGTCACCTAGACTTAGTCTTTATACATGCTCTCGCCGTCGTGCTTGATTTTTCTAACCGTTCTTTGTAAGCTGAGCTAGGTTCTATAACCTGTTTCCATCCCTGCTACCTGGAGGCGCATACTTCATACTATCTAGCCCCGTTGTCTATATTTGTTCGTAGACATGTGCATGTTTAATGCACAGTCTAGTGTCTTTTTCCGGGAACTTGACACTATCTATTACTTAGAACAGTGTCACGGAACCTTTTAAAAGTCGTGATATTTCTGGGCATCATTAACGTCAGTCTACTAGCTGGCCACTCGGTTCTCAGCTTCATCATTAGTCATCTTTCCTCTTCGATACTATTTCAGCTGTAAGGCAGGTGGGTGGGTTCATAGTTTCGTCGCCATTGCCACACTCATAGATGCTGGTTTCGCTTATGTGGAACCTTTTAATGTAGAATGCTATTTTGCCATGCTCAGTTGACCTCTGTGTAAATAATGCACTTAGCTCAAGTCTTTTCTCCAACATTTCTTCGATGTTTGGCCGGAAACTAAAAGTTATCCTTCCATCCAACACGTGGTTCCATCGTTTTTGTCATATTGCAATAGATGCTTTCCGCATCTGCCTCTTGAGCGAACCGATAAGGTTTATTACAATTTGTCCTTGTAGTACCACGTTCCCGTATGCATAATATAAATACAGTACTATCATGTTTTGTTAGTCCATTGACGCCAGGTGTTGCTACTGACATCGTTTTAAAATAATCAAAATATTTTTATATGTATAATCGCCTAAATGTCATATATTTATACTAAATGTTGACGATATTCTATCGACCCGATATCTGGAACATCAATGGGTAAACTGTTTTTTCCATCTTGTAGCACTCTGCGCTAGTTCCTTATTGCTTTGTCTCGAGTTTCCAGCAAAGAGCATTACCTTGTCGCCCGCAAATGTTACTTCTTGGACATTGGCGTTCATGCTACTATTAAAGACGATGTTCCAGAGGTGTAGGCCAAGAACGGATCCCTGTGGACACCCTTTGGTCATACTTTTCTGAAGTATGCCAAATTTTGTGACAACAGTTGCGAATCTTTCAGAGAAATAGTTATTAATAATTGCGTAAAGATTTGTTGGACAGCTAATCTTTTTTAACTCAATCATAATACTAGGCCACCACAGATTGTCAAAGGCTCCAGATACGTCAAAGAATATTCCAAGAACATATTTTTGCTCAGACTGTTTAACTATGTTGATCATTCTCACCATAGCGTCCTCTGTGGACCGATTCCCCCTAAATCTAAACTGTTTGTTGCTATACCTACCCCTTCTCTCAAACATGTACATTAACCCTACGCAGTTATTACTTTCTCGAGTAATTTGCCAAAAATTGGTTTTGGTTCAGTGGGATCTCTTTCATCGTCCTTCCTTATGATAATCACTTTGCCGTTTATCCACGCTTTCAAAAAACCTCTGTTTTAAGCGGTCCGTTTGGGAAGCGCGTGATTCTGGGACTTATTCTAGGCCATGCTCTTTGTATCACTTTGATATCGATGTTATCCAGGCCGGGTGGTTTTCCCTTTTTGAATGACATTATTGCGTTCGTAGTTTCATAAATATACATTGTTGCAATAGGTGCTTGACTGAACCTTATTTGTCAGGACAAAGAAGTGTCTCTTCTTGCAATAAACTCTTCAACTGGTTCCTCGATCATTTGAGTCCTTATTATGCCATAGTTTGAACTTAGCGTTGAAGTCGCGAGTAATGATAACTGGAAGGTATGGTGTAAAAAGCTTGTTCGAAATCAACGAAGAGCAGTTATAGTGGATAATTCCAATCATTCGCACGCTCTTTTTTAGCACATCTTCCAGCATTAAAACCTCATCCAGCTCCTCTACTTCGGGTGTGTAGACTGGTAGTCGTCTTTGATAATCGGCATTGCCCATTATTGTCTTTGAACGATGACCAATTTCGTAATCGTATGACGATAGAGTATATATACGACGTCGGAGCGTCTGTGCAGACATAATAGATGGACTGTGTTTTTGGGGTTGAAAAGTCCAATTAAGGACACGTTTGGGGCTATATATTATGTGCATGATTCTTTTTTCGAATATCATTAACCATCTTTCATACTCATCCATCAGGGTCCAACTCTCACACCCATACATGACAACATATCTGACTATATCCCTTGCATAACTTCAGCTTGTCGGCGTTTGCAGTGTATGTTAACTTTAGCAGGGACGTAAGGTATTCAAATCACGGTTACTTTAATAAGACGCGCCTTAACACTCCTTGTGGTTTTAAGTACTAAATTCCATTGCCATCTTGGTCTCTAAAATCAGTGATCATATATTTTGCTTTGGACTAATTAATTTTGAAACTAACGGAAGCTGATAATTGTACCAGTGGATCCAGGAGTTTTTTGACATCGTCAAAGAGGATCCGTTATGCACATCTCCGCAGTCTGTTTTTGTCAACTGTCAAATACATCATTTGACACTTGTTGAACATTGAGTAAATCAGAGAAATGATTCTTCCAAGTGTCGAACACTGCATCGATGTAAACACGAAGGTTCCCATCTTGGTTGGTTCTCCTAGAAAGGATCGCTTTGTTCTTCCGTGCGATTGTAAAACATATTCGCGATTCTTTATTATATGCTAAATTTTGATTTTGTTGCTCTTCAGCACGACGACTGTCCTCATCAAACCAATTATTTATAGGTTTATTTTTTACCATACCTGTAGTCGCAGTGTAGTTACAGTAATCCAGTCACAATACTGTGTCTAGGTTGAGATCCATCTGTCTTGAATTATTGCAATCAGCTCTGGTGTACGACAAGGATATGCTCTATCCTTGATCCTTTTCAATCTCGTATTAGAATTTATCGTAAACGTGAAACACCTAAGAACAATATTTTATACCGTCAGTCTCAACCGAACCTAGCATATGCAGATGATATCTATGTGGTTATACTGAATTGCTACGGTATAAAAGAATAGACGTTGGTTTCAAAATCCGAAGCATATTTGGATTCCCAAATAAAATATATATGATCACTGCGGTTTGCATTAGTGGCCATCAGATATTTGAATGAGCGAATATCAGGAGCGAATCAGATTCTTCTAAGTACTTGTCACTCATAATATTTGTGTAAAAGGAAATATAAAAAATAGGACTTTTCAAGCTGAATTTGTCCAAAATGTTGACCAGACTCGTTGTAATGTAAGAGTTTAAGTTTGTGTAAAGAACAATACGAAGAACAAGCTCGGGAACAAAACCGTTGGAGCTGAGTATTATGATTTAGTATGGGCTAGCAATAGCCTGTTAAAACAGATTATCATTATTACTATTATTACAATGAAAAAGCCAGTTTTGATTTTAATTTTTTCATTTTCTATTGTAAAATGATCGTTCGGTAGATCGTTAAAATAAGAATGACAAGTTAGAAATTAGCAAATATATTATGTATGCAGTTTAAGTTTAAATTATTAATCAGCAAAAAAAAAATGCCACATAATAATCTCGCGTAACTATCTTATCTAATATTCCATCTTAACTTCAAATAAAAAAAAATCATTCAGCATATCAATATTACGAGTATAAATAAGACGAAAACAAAATATTTGTCTAAATTATTTAATTTTAATTACGCAAAGCAATAAAATAAAATATTAAAAAAATTATAGTCTTTAATCGCATCTATCAATCTAGAGTATAATAAAAAAGAAAGAAATGCTATAAAATTCATTTAAACCAAAATATCATAAATTTGTATCTCAAGCATTTCTAATTAAACTACAATTCTTGCTATTCATTAAAATTAAAATTTAATTTAAAGAAAATAACAACAACAAACAGTTTGTTTTTAATTTTATTTTAAATGTTTTTCAAATAAAATTACGAAATTTATTTCAAAACTCACTCTGTGTCACAAATCATTCATCTAAATCACATGATCATAAAATTTATTAAATTATGTGGAAAATTTAATTTCTCCTGCACTGTATAATAATTTATTTTTAATTTACAACTATTTAAAATTCCTTAAAATTTCTATTTTTATATCAAAAAAATTAACCTCTCTCTCTCTATACTTAAAACAACTTTTTTTCTTAAAGAAAAAAAAGTTAAAATGTCTAATAACCCAAAAAATTTAAAAACACAATCAATTAAATAAAAAATTTCAAAAATTTTCGTTTTCTTTTGTTTTTGTCACATTTCATTGAAAATTTATGAATTTCAAAATAAGTAATATACCAAAAAAATAAATAAACAATAAATTACATGTCACATATACATTTGAGTGTTCAGTGCGATAATTATTCTCGTGCCCTTTTAACATCAACACTAAATAGTGTTGAAATTAATTCATGTGTGCATCGAAAACACTTCTAAATAATTTTGGAACACACACACCGTTAGTTAATTTAATCATACAAATTAATGCTAATCAATAACGTTGTGCTCAAATTCTTAGAAACGGATGAGACACAATATCAATGACGTATCTTCTGGTTACCAATTAGTGTGCACAAAATCAACAAATAGTACATGACGACCAATAATGGAGTTAGACCTAATAGTTTATTTTTAAGGAACGGTTTTGTATTAAAATAAAACCTCGAAAGATTTCACCGCACTTAAATAATTAACTTAATTAAATAATGGATATAGGGATATAGTTAGCCAAGAGAAAGGCACAATCGCCAAAAATCGAAAAATTAATTAGAGGCATATTTGGATTCAGCGAACAAACACCTATCCATCTACTTAATAAGAAAGTCAAATATCCTTCATTCAATGGCCTAAAATCACTTCATCTAATATTCACGTCAACCAAATATAGCAATTATCCTAAATAAAAAAGTCTTATTAAACATTTACTACGATGAAAATTCGCTTATGCAACAATTTTTGCTTATACGACTTTTATGTTTAGTATTACATTTATATTCCTGGATTATATGACTTTTTAGAGATGAGAGAAAGAAGCAAAATACTCTCCTAAAAAATAGAGATAAAGCAACAAATGAATTTTAAAACAAAATAACTGAACGTTGTCGAAGTTTTTAACTGAACGTTGTCGAAGTTTTGTTCTATTTTTTTAAGTGAGTTGTTTTTATTAAATATAGTAGAGGTGAATAATTTGTTAATAAGAATATAATTAATGTGCCTAAGTTAAATAAAAAATATTATAGTTTCAAAGTGATGAATCAAAGAAGTGAAATGTTGAATAGTGTTAAGAAACTGGCCCTTTTGGCTATGAAAAATTATGAACTTGCAAAGAAAAAGGAAAACTGGAAGTTAATTGCGCAGTCAATTCAAAAATTAAATATAGAAACATGCAGCAGTACTAGTTATGATTATGATCCCAACTATCAGTTGGTTCAAACAAATATTACACTCCCAGCAAATCAAGAAACTCTATCAATATCTACGTTCACCAATATCATGCCAATATCCTTTTCAAACATGAACAATGTTCCAGATTATCAGTTAATTTAATCCAATATTTCAACCTTATCTAATCAAGAAATTGTAACTACATATCAATTCACCTAAACCGCGCCAATATATTTCAAATTGATAACAATCTTGATAACTTTCCACCGTCATGTACGTCAGCTGAAATTTCAGTGCACAATGTTTCATTAACAAAAAAAAGCTTTACCCAAATTGAAGCATTTAGTTAAACCGTATTACAATAGACAGTACCGAAATAAGCATTGTAGTATTTTTTCCGATGAACAACGTGATATCATCAATAATAAATTTTGGAATTTAGTAGCTTCAGAACAGAGATGGTTTATATATAATCATACTAAAACAATTCAGCCGAAAAGAAGACGAGTCATTAGGTCAGTTAAATCAATAACTTTAAAATACAGCTTAACTTCTACTGGTATGATATCACCATACAACTGCGGTGATCTCGAAGTATGCAAAAAAAAGTTTTTGACAACATTAGGTTTTGAACCTAAAAATGATAAGGTCGTCAGAAATGTTATCGCTTTCAAAAAAAGACATCAAATGTGATATATTTGCCAAGTGACATTTCAATTACAGACATGCATAAAGATGTTCTTGTAAAATACCAAACACAAAATTCTTAAGAATTATATCACAAGGTAGTAACTTCAGAGAATATTTCGTTCACTAAATTGGGACATGAAGAATGCTGATCGTGCGAAAAACGAGAAAATCATGAACAATTAACTGGCCATACCGAAATAAATTTATATAAAGATTGTGACGAATTATAAATTGGAATATTCACGATAAAAAAAGTTCAGAGGCACGGAAAGAATATAAAAGTGATGCAAATGTAGAAAACGCTGATCATTGTAGCGTGTTTCGGTTATACTTGTTTTCCTACGTGTGTAAAACGTTTAGTTTAGTTTCCGACATTCATTTTCTATGCGCATGCATACCAAGCAAAAAAGTTAAAAGTCAATATATGTTTTCGTTTAAAGGTGTTAATGCCCTTATCAAATCGATATAAATCTTTTAAGCTGTGTAATGCGCAGATAACATATAACGCTAAAGAATGTACATTTTTTATATATTTCTGCGCACCATGAACAAATCTACTCATTGAAGATGTTCCGCCGGAGCCTTACCCGATGAGGAATTAGGTATCAATGCCAAACTTAGCAATGTTTTCTAATAAAACATTTCCTAGACCTTTGCCAGTTAGGTCAGCAACCGGAACAAACTGCAAAAAATCTTCACTTCAGAATGGCAACCTTCCAAACGGAAAATATAGTTTTTACTAGTTTACCTAACGGTTGATATCCCACACCACCATGATTTAACGAACATAATACACAATATTTGCAAAGTGCACCATCCAAAGCTTTTGAGTATACCAGCCATTTCCATCTGGCAAACCAAGAGTATTGAAATTTTAAGTTTCGCACTCTTCGTGCAGGAAATTTAAACTTTTCATCTGGATACCACACATTTTTAAAATGAATAAGCCGGTTTTTATCTGTCTTACGTATTTGCTTTACTTATATCATTTGTAGAATTATCTAATTTTCGAAATTGTTACCAACACAAAAACTACATCTACTTGGGAACATATTTGAAACAGTTTCAAGAATATGAGCATCATTACTAATATTTTGAGAACTTATACTGTATTATCTCCTAATGAAATTTTATTTTATTTTATATAAAAGTAGCGGTTAAAGTAGCGTTTTTTAATTTTGTATAATTTTAATTTTTGATATTAATAATTTTTGCGATAGCACAAAAATTACACAACAGTTTCTAAATTCCAATACAAATCGAATAAGCTAAATAACTGAAATTTCATATTACATAGACCCATAGAGTTACATTTACATAAGCGAAAAACAAAATGCAATTAGTGCGTATGTAGTGCACTACATATTAATATTACTACATTTAAGTTTATTCTCTCTCAACAAAAAAATCAAAACCGTCTATATGGTAAAAGCATAGATATATAATATAGATTTCTCATATGCGCAATTAAAATTAAAAAAGCAAGCTTCTGATATTTCCAATCTCATCGTTGTATTTGTGATTTTTACATTATTCGATAGTATAAAATAAAATTAAAAAAAAAAAAAATAAAAAAAAAAATGAATTCAAAAATTATGATTGCATCAATGAGAAATCTATTGCTTTTCTATCGTAAAAGCCAAACTCTTCACGAGGCACACGTGAATAAATGTATAACTCATATACAATTCTCTATTTGTTTTTGTGTTAGTAACATTCAAAACTTTATAAAAAAAAAAAAATTTCGTTGCTATAACAGTTTCAATAAATAGTACACACTACAATAAATCTAATTTTACACCAGAAAAGCATACAACTTTTCAAAAAACTAAAGGACCTTAAAAAAAGCAAGCAAAATCCTTCCCCTGTAATACTTAGCAATGTGACAAACTATTCAGTGATTAACAAGTCATTACAGGATAACAGCATCAATTTTCAAGCTAGAATAATAAAAAACAATCAATTGTAACTAATTGTAGACACCGAGACAGATTATAGAAATCTGACAGAATATTTAAACACTGGCATTCATATGAAAATAAGCATACGCGACCGATAAGGGTTATGGTTAGAAATTTACACCAATCATGCAACATGAAAAGTGAATTGTGCGAAAGGGGTTTTAAAATCCTTGATGTCGTCAATAAAATTAAACAGTCTAAGAAAGGGGATGAAGAAATAAGAATCCCTCTTCCATTATTCATGCTAACCTTCGATAACAAAAAAGATATAAGAAAAATTTACGAAATAAAACATATGTGCCATATGGGAGTAAAGATCGAGGCGGTTAGAAGTAATCGTATAATTCCGCAATGTAAACATTGTCAGCGATATGGCCACACTCAAAAGTTCTGCCAAGACGAACCTAGATGTGTTAAATGTGCTGAGAAACGTTTAACTATTGCTTGTGAGAAACCCAGGACCACCGCAGTAAAGTGTTCAAACTTCTTTTCTACCAGACATCCTCGGTAGAAGAAAAACTCATTGGTTTATTTTTATTATAAATAAAAATCCTCGATACGGTAGCTTGCAGGGTGGGCCTGTGCCCACCCTGCAAGCTACCGAGGATGTCTGGTAGCGAAAAACTCCAAAAAAGAAGAAATAATAAAAATAAACCAATGAGTTTACAAAAGAGTCTATCAACAGAATCCATTAGTCATCATGTCAAAGGTGGTATATCTTATGCACAAGTGGCTGCGACAGGAAAGGTCAGCTCAGGATCAGTGTTGAACCCTACACATTCGAATACTCTGATGGAAATGATGCCGAATGATTCGAATGCCATTAGCAACCTTTCTGAAAGGCTACAAAGATTGGAGCAGGGCAATTCTGCTCTATTATTCTAACTATTTCACCCAAAATGATGTACATGGAATGCTAACGGTATTAAAAATAAAAAATATGAACCTTTTTAAAAATGCAAAATATCGATGTGTGTCTGATATCTGAGACCCACTCAACAAGACAATCTTACTTAAAAATTCAGGGTTACCAACTCTACGAAACAATTCATCCAGACAACCAAGCAAGAGGTGGAACCGCTGCTATAATAAAAAACTACACCTGAAACCCAGCTTACCGTAGTAGAAATTACATCTACCAAGCAACGCCTTCAGATAGGAGCGGTATATTTTCCACCTAGATACAACCTAAAGAAATCAAACTACTTGAATATCCTACAACAATTTAATGGTAGATTTATATTAGGAGGTGATTTTAATGCAAAACATGTTGACTTTGGATCTAGACTTACAAAGGTAAGGTAACGAACTAAAAAATGCAATAAATGAAATGGGATGTAACATACATTCCACTGGCAAGCCGATATATTGGCCTACGGACGCAGTCAAAGCTCCTGATCTACTGGATTTCTTTATATCAAAACAAGTTTCATCAAATTTTATTGAAGTAGAGGATAATTCAGATATGGTCTCAGATCATTCTGCAGTGATACTTACCATAAGCGACCAGATTATTAGGAAGGAAACAAGACCAACTCTTGCTAATAAACAACTGACTGGGTTACCTTTAGATCTGAATTAGAAAGCAATATTAAGCTACAAACATGATTAAAAATGGTAACGGAGCTAGAGGAAGAGGTTGAAAACTTCACAAATATCATTCAATTAGCCGCGTGGAATAACACTAAGGAAACAGCATCCAAAACTACTAGTAAAAGCTACCCAAGAGAAATTAGGAACCAGGTCTTAGAAAAAAGGAAAGTTAGGAAAAAATGGCAACAAACGAGGAGTCCATCTGACAAGACGATCCTAAATAACAAATCACAGCAGCTTAAGCGAGAAATTCAGAAGTTAAATGAAAAATCGTTTTCTTCGTTTCTTGGAAAGTTGACGGCTGATGAAAATACAGACTACTCATTATGGAAGGCAACCAAAAGAATGAAAACCCCAATCATGCAGATCCCTCCTATTAAGCGAAGTGATGGCTCGTGGGCCAGGGATAACAAATCACAAAGCTGAAGTGTTTGCTGATCACCTGGCTGGTATTTTCCAACCGAATAAGACCGAATCGGACATTATAATCGAAAATGGAAGCAACGACTATGGGAGCAGAATCTCTCTAATAACCCAGAAAAAAGTTAATAGGGAAATAAAATTCAATCTGAAAACCGGAAAGGCTCCTGGATATGATCTGTTAACAGGAGAAATTCTTAAGCAACTACCAAAGAAAGCAATTGTTCAACTAACCCATTTGTTATGCTGTTATTAGATTATGGCATGTTGCTTCTGCCTGGAAAGTTGCAGAAGTTATTATGCTACCAAAACCAGGTAAACCGCCAAATGTAGCTCAATCATATCGTCCGATATCCTAGCGTCCTATCATCTCAAAGCTAATGGAAAGACTTTTTCTGAGAAGAATGACACCAATAATAGAAAGTAGAAACCTAATACCGGATCACCAATTTGGATTCAGATGTAAACATTCAACAATTGACCGAGGTTCACAGAATTACAGACATTATAGAAAAGGCGTTTGAAGATAAACAAATTTGTTCTACCTTATTTCTGGACGTGGCAGCAGCTTTCGATAAGAAATGGCATGAGGGATTAATACATAAACTAAAAGTTATGCTTCCGGGACCATATGTTGACCTTCTGGAGTCTTATCTGAAAGACTTTTCAGAGTAAGACAAGAAGATGAGTATTCTGAAATGAGAGAGGTAAGGGCAGGAGTCCCACAAGCCAGTGTTCTGAGCCCACTCCTATATCTACTTTATACAAGTGAAATACCACAGTCTGATCATGAAGTATAGCAACGATAGCAACTGCGTAAACTGTAGAAGAGGCGGCGAACAAACTTCAATATGCAAATGAAGAAATTCACCAGTGGACCAAGCGATAGAAAATCAAACTTAATGAATTAAAATCTGCGTTTTACTTTACGAACAAACTATTGGTTAATCCGCCGCCAATCAGCTTAAACGATGTCATGGAGCCATACGATAACTCTGCCAAATACTTGGGTATGACAGTGGACGTTAAGCTCAAATGGAAAGAGCATATGAAGAAGAAAAGATAGGAGCTTGATCTTAAATATAGACAATTGTACTGGCTAATTGGACGAAGGTCAAAATTAAGCACAGACAACAAAATATTGATTTACAGTCAAATCCTAAAACCGGCCTGGCTATATGGTATTCAGCTTTGGGGTTGACTAAAGAGAACCAAACCCTTCGAGCTCGTCAATATGTGAGCAGCTACCTATTAACGAAAAGGCATTGGAGCATCGCTGGATCAACAGTGACCTTATTATAGTTTAGTTTTTAAGAATTCAGTTGTAAATTGATGGTTAGTCTGAAAAGACTAGTTTCAATAAATAAAAAAAAAAAATACGATGTGTAAAGACCTAGTAAGGACGAAGCAATTTTTGTAGTTTGATCGCTGCAGCCTGCTGAGAAACCAAGTCTTTTAATTTGTTTATTAAATTTAATTCGCATATTCTCGTAAACTCGCAACCAAACTAAAATGAAGCGAAGTTATTTTCGTCTCTTCTCGAACACTTACTAACCGAGTTAGGTTTACTTTTCCATATATAATCAATATACAGTATAGATTCGATAAAAATCTATACACAAAATTTTATGCCCACCAAAAAAAAATTCTATATAAATTAAATTTAAAAACAATTGATTTAACACTAAAATCAAATGAAACAACCGTTGACAAAATACGTCATTGCCAAAATACGTCACAACTGACAAAATACGTCATTGAAATTACAAAAAAATCTAATTGTTGTACATTTCAATCCACAGAAAACTCTAAAGGTTATAAGGTTATATAAATTAAATTTAAAAAAAAAATATTTAACACTCAAATTAAATGAAACAACTGTTATACCGGCAAAATTCGTCCTTTCTACTGCTGGGCAGATATGCACACAAATTTAAATCAAATTTAAAAGAAAAATTGTGCTTCAGCAGGCACTTTCAAATTAAAATGTTGGAATAGATGTTTTCTTGAAGGCAGTCAAAACTGGTCTAATTAAATTTTTTAATTGTCAAGCGGTTTAAAACGTATACATTTAGGGATAAAAATGTTTGTGAGTCATCCTCAATGCTCATAAAAAAGAGTGCAATTGCGAGTAGGTACATTTAGCAAAGGCACACACCTAAGTACTTATATGTACTTGCTGGGATTAACTGAAAAGCAACTATTAGTAAACTTTTTTCTTCTATTGGTAAACTCTTTTGTATAAACAACTTCATGCGAATTTAATACAATATTTTTAGTTACAATACAAATTTTTTATTTTTGTTATTCGTGAGAATTTTTTCATTTGGAATGCAACTGACGCGACAAAAATATATTATTGAAGTGGCTACACAGATATACGAGTATGTACATATAAACAGTAGTACATTTTTAGGATGAAATATATTTTGTGTTCTCGATATTTACCAAAGAATAAACTAACACCCTTGTGTTATATATTGTAGATTATAAACATATGGTGAAAGGGATGTAGTGTATAGTTTATGTATATATATAGGAGTAAAATAAAACTAACTTTATCTGCGTCAACAAATTTTACTGAGATTTATAATTTTTTTTTTTGCTATATGTACAACTATAACACAGTGTAAATATTATAACAAGTGTCAAATACACACGATGCTTTATATTTCGCGTGGTATATATATGCGAACACTAAAATAGTATAGAGCTTCTTTAAGAATTGTATATATATATATATAATAAATATACTAATCATCTCAATATATATATATATATATATATATATATATATATATATATATATATATATATATTTATATATATTTATATATATATATATATATATATATATATATATATATATATATATATATATATATATATATATAAGTAGAAATATCAATATATTGTCAGATACTCGTTTAAAAATAAACAGGATAACTCAAATATCAGACCAATAAATAAATAAAAAAAAAACCATCAACCATATTTTCTCTTGTCGTCATCTTTAAATGTAGCCGCAGAAAGATAATATATACGTATATGTTCGTTATACACAATATTTTCTGTTTCTTGAAAGAACAAAATAAATTTAAAAACCACTTGAAGATGTACAAAAAAATATTTAAACAGTATTTATATATTTTAAACCGATTGTAAGTAAGTACATGCGCAATATTCTACATCACAAAAGAAGTATAAATATTATATATTGTGCGGCGTGTATGCATCCGAGTTTCGGAGATACTCTTTCATGTTTCAAGTCTGTTGCATGTTGATTTTTGTTGAACATTTGTCATAATACCAACTCTATATCGTGCTTAAGGCATATATGCTTACTTCTTGAGATATCAAAAGTGTTTGAATCTGTATATGCACATATATCGCTTAAACATCCTTTTATAATTGAATTTAATCATGAAAAGTAAAAAAAAATCTTAATATCGTACAAAATCAATCCCTCCACTAAATGTATGCAGACAAACATCTAAATTAATTTTTAAAAGCGCATATTGTATGATAATAGTAAATAAATAGATAATCACTTCATGGTTGCTTTACTCTACACTATATATAGCTATATATTGAATAGAAACAACATTCTACTTATTTTAACTTATCAGAGAGCAAAAATTTCTTTATCGAATCTTTTCAATTCCCAAAGGAATTTTATCTGAATTTTTTTAGTCTATCTTCTCGATAGAGTCATAATGAAGAGGGTGTGCAAATATTATCTACTTGTATATAATATGTTTAGATATTACCCTTAATTTTTTTTATTTTGTTTGGAAATTTTCTAGATACACGTATGAACATATATACATATATTTATGATCGTACGGAGATATAATATATAAAGAAAAACCATTAACCAAAAAACATCATCATCATCATCATCATCATAATCATAATAATAATCATTATCTTCTTATTACCCTCATCCATTCGTATTTTATAGTTTTATGTGCTTTTTGAGGTTTTTTGAGCTTTATAGATGACGATTCTTAGTTTTTATTTACAAAAATATATATAGATTTTCTTGAAAAGCATATTTTTTAATGATTTAATTTTAAATCTACTTAAATTTTAAAATTTTAAAGATAAATTGAAATAATAATAATAAAATAAGCTTTTTAGGCCAAATTAAGTCTGGTTCAATAGATAAGCTCTAGCAATATTATACAAAATTCCTTATAATCCAAAACCAACAAACACGCACAGACAATTGGAAAGTAAAAAAATGTCGCCATTTTGTATACTATCAGCCTACCATCAAGTTATACCAAGATGGTATAACTTGATGATATAGTCATATGGCAACGAGATGTTACGACTCTTCACTAGCAACATGTTCGAATATTAATGTAATAACTTGATGTTAATCGTAGATGGAGAGCCTATGTTAAGTTAGTAAATAAAATAATGTAATGAACTCATGAAATAATAAATTCATTAACAACCAATTTAAGATGTAGATATAACTTGGACTAGCGATGCTAACTAGACCGGTTGATAACCCCGAACATAATATAGAACATTAAAACCTGTGTAAACATTTAAAAGTATGTAGTATAAAAATTACGTCACATAAAATTACCCATGTTTTAAAAAATTATCCAGCAAAAGTGTAAAATTAGTGAGATTTAAAATACAAAATGTAATTCTCATTATGCTGACTTTACACTAACATATATGTATATTGTTGTAATCAGTAACGTGTACTAAAAAAAGTAAAATAAAGCGTTTATCACTGTCACTATCCAAATTGTAATATTGAATGTATCGTGGAATTTTCATACGATGAGTGACTCATTTTTGTTTTGATTCGATCCCATCTGTCGGAACTTAAAATTTGACCTATCTGTCAAAACTTGGATGAGTTTATACCTAAACTCTGAGTTATAAACGTTTCAATTTTAAACCAAAAATGTCTGTAAAATAGTATCAGATGCTTCAAAGACCAAACCTGTGTGTTTAAAATCTAACAGAGTTGGTTAAAAATATAAACTCGTTACTTTGTAATCAAATAAAAAAGTTTTTTTTTTTATTTAAAATAAAAATTCCGTAGTTTCCTGATTTGATCAGTTAGTTTCCTGATTTGGTGTGTTGCCTAATTGACAAAATGAATTAGAAATATAAATATTGTTTACAATGAAAAGAGACGAAATTTGCTTCGTGTCATTGTAGTTCGGTTTCGACGAGCTCATGAGAATATGCGAAATGCGAAAAAAATTTGATACACAAATTAAAAATCTCGCTATCTTATCAGGCTGCAAAGACCAAACTACAAAATGTCAATTTTTTTATACATAAAAATATTTAATTGGTTAATATTTACATAAATTTTCTTAGTTAAGATTCTTAGCCTAAACTTTATCATCTATACAAACTGTCAAGGTTAATACTAGGTTTTTATATTTCGTATGATCACGTTGTTCTAGTGAATTATAAGAAACACATTTCGTTTATTAAACCTTCCCTGCGTTTAATTTTTTAATTTGGAAAAGTTAACTTAACTCTTTTGTTTTTTTTTTTTTTTTTTTTTTTTAGTTGAGAACCATTATGGACAATTTTAAATCTTTTATGTTTTAAATTTGAATTTTTAAGAATAAATTTTGGATTTTTTAAATTTTTATGTTTAAATTTAGTATGATCAAATATAAAAATTTTATATTTAAAATCAAAGTGTTTTTCTTTATTAGTTGCCAAAACAAAAAGGATTCATTTTAAGTGTTTTTTGGTGTTATTTTAGATCAGAACTTTTTATGTTTAAAATTAATGCTTTAAAGTTTTATATAAGTTTTAAACTTAATGAAGTTTAAGAATTAGGATTGAATTGTTTTATTATTCTATAAAACTATTGTGGTTTAAACAAATGTTTTAAAATTAGTCTCGATGTTTTACCGTGTGCCGCCAAACACAAACCAACTTACTATAAGCGGCAATGTCTATCCGAAATGTCAAGAATTTTTGATCCACTAGGGTGGTTAACCTCACTCACAGTTAGTTGTAAAATTATGTACCAGACTTTATGAAGCCTGACTTCCGGAACCGCTCAGAACCGAATATTTTAAAACTGGATATTTCAAAATGGGATTTGACAAAACGAGATAAGGTACAAAACTGGATGTTTCAAAATTGGATATTTCAATACGAGATAAGGTATAAAACGAGATATGCAACAAAACTGGATATTTTAAAATTAGATAATTCTAATTTTAAACGAGATAAGGTACAAAACGAGATATGGTACAAAAGTGGATACTCAAAACAGGATATTTCGACATGTGATTTAAACTTAAAATGATTTTTCAGGAAAGTTCTGGAATATGGCCAATTAGGGAGGAACTCGGCTAGTTCTTAACCGATTTTGATGAAATTTGATACGTAGGCAGAAAATGGGATTAAAAATTGATTTTTTGAGAAAGTTCTGGAATATGGCCAGTTAGGAAGGAACTCGGCGAGTTCTTAACCGATTATGACGAAATTCGATATGTAGGAGGAAAATGAGATTTTAAAATGACCTTTTAGGAAAATTCTAGAATAAGGTCAGTAAGGTTCCATACTTGAATATTTCTAAGGAAATAGAATTTGAAAAAACTTATTGTTTTTTCTTTAATTGTATAATTAAATTTGATTTAAAAACCTTAGGAAACCCTCTGGAATATGGCAAGTAAGGTTTCATACTTGAATAATTTTAAGCAGAAAGATAGAAATTTCCTTCACTTAATGTTTTTTTTAATTGATGCTTTTCTTATCTTATTAAAATAATCATTGACTTGATCGAGTTTACTGTCAGTAAAATTTATTTCTATCTATTTTTTATTGTTTACTTAATATAACTTTTCTTTACTTTAGAGAATCTATGTGAGAAAAATTAATTAAAATATTAAAGAAAAATAAAATAAATTATAAAATCATTTTCAGTTAAAAGCAAGATTATTTGATTATTTAATATAAATAAGATCGAGCTCTATAATGTACATTACATTAAAAATCATGTACATAATATAAAACATACATATTAGCTGTGTTGCTTTCGTAAAGCTAAGCGAGTTTTACTTTAATATCACAAAGCAACAGCTTTTGGCTTTATGCGCATTTTAATTTTTCTGTTTTGGTTATAAAACATTTATGTCAAACTTTTTTATATACATTTATGTAAAAAAAAATTTATATACAAGAATCGTGTGATGTGATGATAGTTTCTATGATTATAAATATGATTTTCAGTAATAAATTTGAAAAAATTAGCTCCTTGTGAACACCATAACCATAAAATGGTTTTATTTCCCCTAAACCTAAAAAATTGTTGGCTTGAGAAATAAAGAAAATTTTCTTAATACAATGCAATTGTTGTTGTAAAATTTTTCGGTTTAGTGAAAGCAACACAGCTATTGTTATTTAGTAGCGATAAAAAAATTCAAATCTTGAACACTTAAAAAAAGTAATTATTTACGATTTGGAAATCCCTTAGTTTTTCACTGTTCGATAGCACAGTTAAAACCTACAATTTTGTTACAACCTACAATTCCCATCCTACATATGAATTTCATCATAATCGGTTAAGAACTCACCGACTTCCTTCCTAACTGGCCATATTCCAGAACTTACCCAAAAAATCATTTTAAAATCACATTCCCATCCTACATATAGAATTCCATTATAATAGGTTAAGAACTCACCGAGTTCCTTCCTAATTGAGCATATTCCAGAACTTTCCTAAAAAATCATTATAAGTTTAAATCACATGTCGAAATATCCTGTTTTGAAATATCCACTTTTGTACCATATCTCGTTTTGTACTATATCTCGTTTTGAATTATCCAGTTTTGTACCATATCTCGTTATGAAATATCCAATTTTGAAATATCCAGTTTTGCACCATATCTCGTTTTGTACCTTATCTCAGTTTAAAATATCCAGTTTTGAATTATCCTGTTTCGTCAAATCCAGTTGTAAACTATCCAGTTTCGACCGGTATCCATACAGAACCAGAGCAACAACGACGAGCGTTAACGCCTGTCAAGTTAAAATACACTAAGAGCATAGTATGGTAAGAGAAACATCGACGGTAGCGAAGACGATTTTTTTGTTGAAATAAATTAAGAGTCTATTTCTAATTTTATCGGCGGCGAAACAATGTTACCAACTGTTTTTTATTTTTTTAAGTTGCCTTTTTAATAAAGTGTGCATTAAGCAGCCATGTTTTAAAATTTTTTATTGTTTTTTTTATATTGCGATTCGCTGACGCTTTTGTTTGTTATGTTTACTATAGCGATATCGCTGTCGAAATTTATATTTATTCGTTGACGCTCGTCGTTGACGCTCTGGTTCTGTTTATACCTTATAACTTTTTGAGCATTAGTTTTCTTATTAGTCATTATATTGCGATCGATCTTTTACCGTGTAGGTGTACGTGCAATGAGAATGATTCCCAGCTGGATTGTAATTAATTTCCATCGTTTTTACTGGCTCTTCAGTCGTTAAATTCAGATCGCCGATCAATCTGTTGGCCAACGGAATTACTTTTAGGATATCTGGATAATTACTGGCCGACTTCCCCAGCTTCACCTGTATTCATAGTAAATAGAATAGTTGTGTCTATAGATGTTGACTTTCTTTTGGGTAAGTGTCGAAACCGATCATCTATACGTAGGAGTCGTTTTTTAGGAAGTTGCTGGCTCTTTCATCATCTGACAGTTGATGGAGAGTTCAAATCACCAGGGAGCGGGCAGCCTATATGCAATACTCTGGTTAGCTAGCATTCTTGTAGAGGCCGATTTTTGTGCTCCCTCCATAGGATGGTTTATGGGTGATGTTTAGGATAAACATTTTAATTTGTCGATGTTTCCTCCATCTTAAAAGTTTGGCCATTAATCAGCTTGTAGTGGGGAACCTACATTTAGACTCGGACCTGTCGAGATTTTTATTGATGTATCGAAAACTACTTGAATCTTTGTTGATTCTGGTGTTTTCTTTACTATACCGCATGATGGGATAGATAATATCTTTCGGTTAGTGGTTTTGCTCACTTCATGTGGATCATAGTGTGGTATTCATGAACTTGTTATACAGTTCTTGCAATGTATGGTGGGAATCTAATTTATTTTTTGGAATATTTTGTAATTGTTCAAACTTCTCTAGGATTTGCTGCGATGTAGCTTCGTATAACCTAAGGGATAATCTAGTTTCTTGACTAACATAAATGTTATCAAAGAGTCGAACTCGGCGCTTACCGGCAGTCATTTTATGTTGTGCATCATTTCTATTGCGTTGTCATGTAGATTTCGTAATGCTCCAGCTATACGAAAGTTGGTAATAATAGCATAGAATATACAATATAATAGCCTGCTAGTAGTCTATAGGATTATTAAATCTTGACTGCAGCAAGCTCCAGGCCATTATGTAATTATCGCTTATTGTTGACAGGTGGCTGATTAGATGAGCTGCACTTTTCTGTAAGTGCGGTTTGAAATACGACATTTTCACCATATTGGATAGGTGGTTGTTTTAGGTGGATAGGTGGAGTTTGACTTTGGGCAGCGTTACTTTAGCGTTGTTCCGGCTGAGGTTGATTCGGCCTGGCTTTCTTCTAGTCGCAATATCATAGGGCCCACCTTATCCTTATGCGTTCCGTAATAATCTTTGGAGAAGTAACCTGATGTCTGTTCATCTCCTACCGTTTCCACAGCAATAGCTATGTTAAGTGAATCATTATCATCCATTTCTTTTTTAATTTGATGTTCGCACTCTGGTTCATGTTGGTATCCAAAGAGTACTGAATTGAGGCTAGATACATTTGCAGCTTCAGAATATCTTGTCTCTTAAATAAACTTGTGTCCTTATTATCTTCCCTAGCTTCTACTTGGGTTTGGCATTTACTATTGTATAAACTCAGCTGAGGGGGTGTGTAGCTCTTTGCTCCCTCATAAGTTTCTTCATTCCCAAATGGTATTTTCGACTTCACAGAACTTTGCAATTCAATTAACGAACTAAGGTCTCGGATTAAAGTTATAAAATAGTAACAAAATGCCAACTGTAATTCTGTGAACCACGGTAATTATATTCAAACAAATCTATGTTAGCCAAAGATGCTTTTCAGCATATTAAAAAGAAAGACTGTTGCATATAATCATCTTCCTCATCTTCTTGTCATCATCTTCTCTTGTCGATTTGTAGGTCGGCGAAAATTTCATTTCACTTCAACAGCGTTCTGGCTTTATAGTGAATAAAAATGAAATGATTCATAGTGATTCAAAGCTTGAGTAGATCACTCCAATGGGCTTTTATCGGACCCGGTAACTAAATTTTAAGAACAAATAAAAAAATTAAAAATCATCAAAAACAAGTGAAAACTGAAAACAGAGAGATATTTTTGGTTGAAATTGTCTGCAATTACCCACTGTTATAACTTGAGTGCAATTATAATCTGTTTCTCATACAACTAACTTTTTAAAATATTTTAAATATAGGTTCAGTAGAACATAAATCCTTAATCATAATCTCAATTGAAAAGATAATAAAAATAAACGCAAGACTGTAAACATAATATGCTTACACATTAGTCAACATAAATTAAAAAAGTAAAATAAACCAAAACGATAAACATAAGATTTAAATTTTTATATATTTCATTTTATTTAATTCCAATATCATGATTTTTTTAAAAAAAATTTATAAAAAAAAAAAAATAAAACAAATTTTGATTTCTATTAAAATAATTTGCCACTATCTTAATCTTCGAGCACGCAACAAATTAATGTAATATATAAGGACACTATATACATATAGTTATAATACCTTTATTAGAACAAATAGCTAAATGAATAAATGATTTTGTGTTCAAAGTACATACATAATCAGATTGTGTATTATAATTGAAATCACATTAACACGAAACATAGTATGTTTTGGATACATATATGTGAAAGATGCGTGTTCATATGTAATACTTTCTTTTTATAAATATATGTCCCGATATTCTGATACATGTCACATGTTAAACTATTTTGACTATTATGAATTTAAAAAAAAACCCTACATTATATTATGATTAAAGCGCATAAAAAAAAACAGCATATCACTCAAAAACTAGGCGAGGACAATTGATTTGAAGTACACCAATTCACTATCCTCCTAAATAAAAACAACAACAGTGAACACAAAATTTACACCCCTCGTAAATCGGTAATGAAATAAAATAATGACATCTGTTTCTATGTTTCGCTTTTGACAACAACAATACAGCTTTTTTTCTTTAGTACCGAATGAGTTCAATCGGATTGTTTTTATTTTGAGTCCAGTTTTGAGTTACACTCTATAAATTATATACACTCCTTAAATCAAATTCAATCAATTTCGCCCTCTAATCAAGAATCGTAATACAAAAAAAAAGTACAAAAAACCCGTTCAAGTGTCCTTTTATGTATTTATACGTCTGACTATATATGTATACGGTGAGCTCTTTTGCAAATGAACACAATATTAAAGGACATATTGGCGATATAAATTCTATTTGATGTAGATATCTGTATCAATTTTCAATTTTTTTGACAATTTTGACTATGTATATAAATACATAGTTGTACAATATGGTATTACAAAGGGATACAGGATCATAGGAAAATAATCATTATCAAATAAGACATACGTCAATTTTGTCATTCGCCGTTTTTACCAAGTAAACGTTTTATTTATATATAATCGTGGATTCTCTAGAGAAATGAATATATATGCCCGACAAATAATTTATAGACAAATATTATATTGTGCTACCATAGTACTAACAGAAAAATTCGCGAGTAGTCGCTTTTTGACATTTCACATCAAACGAAAACCAATGTAAACAAAAAAGCTTCTAGAATATCTATTGAAATTAGAAGTTTAAAATTTGTCTAATTTATATCCGAGTGTCCACTGTAGAGTGGCATACGAAAGAGATAGAGATAACTTTTGCGTATAGTAGTGTATACACCTTCTAGATTCTAGAGCTGTTTAAAAAAATTTATCCAACACCAAAATCAAATGAAAGAACCGTTGAATTGCCAAAAATAATTGATATATATTTCAATCCACACAAAACACTTACAAACTTATATAAATTAGATTTAAAAAAAAAATTGATTTAACCATAAAATCAAATGAATCAACCGTAAAACTGACAAAATACATAATTGAACTACACGAAAATTTAATTAATATACATTTTAACTCACAGAAAAATCTAAAATTTATATCTTGCGTGAATCTGGTTCTCATTATGATTTTTTTCCCTGCCTAAAATGGCTAGAACTGGGATCTGAAAGATCTTTTGTGCTATTGGGATTTGTTAGTCCAGGAGCTTCTCTACCTTTCTAATAAAGGCGATAATGCTGCCTGTAGAGGTCAATCTACAGTTCAAATACCTCTCTTCAAAATTAAGCCACCTCAGTGTGCACAGAGCAACACACCCACATAGTATGTGTTCTGCAGTTTCTATCTCTTCTAAACATAGTCGGCACTCCGTCTTTGTGGACAGGTTCATTTTGTTCAAATGATATCTCAGGTTGCAGTGACCTGAAAGAAAACTCACTAGCTTCCTAATATTTCCTTTACTTTAATTGACCGCCAAGTCCTTGTGATGAAATGGTCTGATCAAAGATTTGCCTGTCTAAGGTCGGGAATACAGTTCCAATAGGTCAAGCACTGTAATTTTTCCCATTTACTAATATTATAGACTACTGGGGCCACGGGATGCCACAGAAAGGCTCAGGGCCAATTAGTGTAGCTGATGAGCCTGCCTGTGCAAGTTCGTCGGCTATCTCATTTCCAGTGATACCCCTGTGACCAGGTATCCACCACAACCTAACTTTGTTATGACAAGAGAGAGAGATTATATAGCAGTGTTATGAATACTTTATAATAAAAGAACCAATCACCAAAATATTATTTTTTTTAGCATTGTCATATAGCTAGGCAATCATTTCGAAACATAATTACATATTAGGTCAGCCTAGCTTAAAACAACTATTTCACCAAAGTTCGTATGATTTGTAAAAGTTCGTTTATAATTACAGTTAAAAATTGTAAGAAACTAAAGGTCATATTTGGTTTAAAAAAAACTCAAATGATGGAATCCTATAAGTTTTTAACGATGTCTCGAGTTCTTACGATTCACGCTAGTTTTATCATAAAACTTAAGAATTTCAAAATACCAGACATCAGCCTTTTAGGTTACATTTTGTAAGTAGATAGTGAAATATGCTTAAAATACATATTTTTTGTGCACTTGTCATAAAATTATAATTGCTTTTAGATTCTAATGTATTAGAAGCTTACAAAAGTTTCATATACCAGAAATTTAGTATATACCGGGTGTTTTTTTTATGCTGAAACTTTCAAGTGGCTCGTAAAATAAGCACATTTAGATTGTATTTTACTGCAGTATAGGTATATATTGTCCAACTCGCCGAAAAACTCCTAGGACATTTTTTGTTTGATTACACTTATATGATAAACCCCGGAAAGTTGAGAGCTAAGTAGTAACCTCAAATATCGAACACAGTTAACACGTTTAGTTGACATGGTTTTGAGTTGAAGTTCCTGATAGGAATCTGAAATATATATGAAAGCAGCATCATCAGCAAAGAGTTGTAGTTTGCCTTTTAGATTAAAATTAAAAATATATACATAAATTAGAAACATGGTGAATACCAGAAGGTCCTTGAGGAACACCAACGCATGTATTTATTTCGTCAGTATTCATGTATTCATATACCCCAATATGTATTCATATACCCCACTATTACGGATTTTGAGATTTCGATTTTGAAACAGCTCGAATTAAAGTAAAAACGGATACAATTTGGTCTCAGCAGCTAAAAAATAATTGAGCGATTTAAATGAACTTTGGTACAATTTATGTGCATAACAAGACCTATTATTAGAAGTATCACTGACCCCAATCGGACCACTATTATGGATTTTGAGATTTCGATTTTGAAACAGCTCGAATTAAAGTAAAAACGGATACAATTTGGACACAGCAACTAAAAATAATTGAGCGATTTGGTACAGTTTATGTTCATAACAAGACCTATTATTAGAGGTATCATTTACCTCAACCGGACCACTATTACTGGTTTTGAGTTTTTCGATCTTGAAACAGCTCGAATTTAAGTAAAAAACGGATTCAATTTGGTCTCAGCAGCTAAGAAATAATTGAGCGATTCAAATGAAATTTGACACAGTTTGTATGCTCCATAAGACCTTTTCTTAGAGGTATCATTCAGTTCAATCAGACCACTATTACAGATTTTGGGTATATTGAGCATTGGGAGACATAGTCTCCACTTTTGGGCCATCGCATTTCTTGAAGAGGAACGAGTAAGACATACTTTTTCATGGCTGATACAGTACCAACGAGCATTTTTTGGTGTCTTCCTAACTCGCGTGTCCGTTCCCTTTTTTGCGCAGTATAGTTTAGTTACAATTTGTAATATGTAATAAGGAAAATTTCTAAGAAAGATATAACAATTATAAAATTAAGCTATGTTACCTAAACTCCCTTTAGTTTTAATTCATTGATGAGCTACCGCAGTATGAGAAGTTTGCTTACATTACAATACAAACTCACAATAATTAATTTAAAAATAGTTTTTTTTTTAATATCTTTATACCTCGACGTATCATAAGAGATAAACAATCTTAATATCTTAAATGCAAATGATGAAAATTGTTTCACTGTTAATAAAAAAAATTTCCATTCAACAGTTTTGCTGCTGACTTGCAATGTTCTTATATGAATTTTTTTTATTACTTTTTATTATCAGTAGATTTGTTGTTGTTGTAAAATTTAAAATATTCAGACACATATATAACATAATGTGGCACCGAACAGAGGAGGAATTTTATTTTTTATAAGACTTAGAATTTTACATTTTCTTTTTAATTTTTATGTGATGACAAATTTTGATATCACTTTAGAGTTTTATTTTAGTTTTGGGTATTATGATTATGTTTTTTAATGGTAATGGTTTCTCTATATACAAACATATATGTATACATATAATATATTTTTATGATATATACATAATGTTAATGTTATAGGGTCTAAAAAATTTTATGGGTATATAAATAATTTTTGTAATGCTAAAGATGCCCTCTCGGTATACTAATATTTGTACATAAATGTTTATTATTTATATCCCGCACCGTGTTCATCACCATTCTGAACAAAATACATTTACTCCACGTGAATCGAGTTTATATTTAGATACCGCAAATTTTGTGTTACATACGTAAAGATTGATGACATCTCTAAATATTTATGGGTCACTTATACTAAAGTATAGAGGAAAAAAAATTGAAGTGGGTTTTTCTGTGTTGTTCTATAATAAACAAGGGTTTGAATTTAAAAATGAACGCAAACATCTTTATCAAGTAGTGTATATATGTAGCAAGCAGAGTGAAAAAAGCTAATCAAGTACCATGTGGTGTTCTAAAAACTTAATCTAATTATTTGACAATATTTCCATTGTTACAATGTTTTTCTTTTATAATACATACATTTCTTAATGTAATTCTCATAATTTCATTTATGTTTGCATTCCATTTAACATGGTCCCATTGTTATTTATGATTTTTCCAATTCATTCGCACACACACATCGACTAACGAGTAGAATATGTTTAGAAAAAGAACATATTACGATAGTTTCATATATATAGTTGGTGGTGTATGACGATATGGTCACGGGTGGGTTTAGTGTCGACTATACTACTTAAAGTATATATGTATCTTAAATAATTTGATTTTAATTTAATTATATTGTGGATATAATTTAAATTTATTGTTAAATTTGACGAAATTTCGAATATATCCTATAAGAAGGAGTAGGCAGACGTTGTGAGTATTATAGGAGTCATTCAACCCCCTATATATTGAGTTAATTGCTTAGTTACGTTTTTATGTTTTAATCTTGCAAATAAATTTTATTTTATAGGCAAGGATAAACGTGTTGGTCTACTTGTGAAACATCTCAATCGTCTCGTGTCACCCCTTTTTTTTGTTTGCCGACAGCGCGTAAATAAAATGAAAATCATTGAATTAATTTTATTTTTTAATCAATCTAATTTGAATTTTTTTTCACACTGGTTTGAGGCCTAATTTAAATCATAGATATAAATGGTGCTCTAAAACAAATTTAACCCTTGAAGTTTAAGTTCGAAATTGTCTGAGATTTGTCTGGTGACGGCGTAAGGTAGGACGATAAAAATTTACAGCCGTTATCGGCAATGCATTCCAAACTAAGTTTTTATTATATCTTTCTTATAGATGACTATTTGGGATTGGTCATGCGAATGACCACTGCCTTAGCAATCTTGAACAAAGCATGGCATATCAAAAATATAGAAACTTTTTTTGAGTAATAGTTGTAACACCGTTTTAGCAATTGAGCTTTGTTAACTTTTAGGCATTTAATCTAATTTTTAACTTCTCTAGATGAGATAGTTCTCTAACGTGTCTAATATTTTTTTGGAATAATTGTGACGCCATAGCCTTTGAAAATATTTTAATATTTCATTATAAACCTGTGGATTATGTATTCGACTTTTATCGTTGTGGATTACTGAAAATCATAATATAAATAGGTTACCCAATATGTCTACCTTTTCTTTATTCGCAATTAGCGTGTTACGTTAGATTTGATTCGAAGAATTTTGAAAAATTTGCCAGTTTTTAGTGTAAAAGGTGCTGCCAGGCTGTCCAATTTTTGCATAAAAATCTAGAAATCAAGTTTTCTAAGAGCTCTGGAAGGACAACATTATCTTATTTTTAAAGGTTAGTATAGTTTGTCCTTTTTAATTCTATTTTCGAAATTTTGCCGTAAGTGATTATCATAAAGTAATGTGTGACATAATACCGTTTGTTTAACCGCAAATATCCTTTAACCATTGAAAATACACGCTCAGCATCGGCATTTGAATGTGGCATCAAGTTAAAATATAATTCGCAGCTTTGCTTAGGTCGAGAAAAACTAATTCCCCACTGACAGATTTTTTCGTAGATATTTCTCTCCAAAAATCTTCAACATTAAGATTATGTAAATGTTGCTTCTCATTTTCAGAAAATTCAAAAGATTTATCACTCCATTCGTCCTCAAGGAGATATTGATCACGTACAGGAGCTAGATAAACATGGAAATCAGCTTAAGATTTACAGTGTTTTCTGGTAGAAAAATTTAAAGCCACTTCAAGATTTTTAAACTCAATTGTTCTCAAAAATTTGTTATTTACTAGAAATTTTTGAAGAATTTTGTGAATACATTTTTCAACAAATTTTCCACAGTTGTTTTTGAGTTCGAGTTTTTGTTTTTTCGATAAATAGCTAGTGCTACTTTCCAGAACGTTTAAATTTAAATATTCGGCTAATTCCGCGCCTCCTCTTAAATCTTCTATGGTAAGTTTCGTGTCATTGTTCAGAAAGGTTTCAAAATTTGAAATATTACCTGATAATATATCACTATCGACTTCTGGTTGGAATTGATTATATCGCCGCAACAAAGGTTATATGATATTGGGCTTTATTAAGCAGAACTGCCACAACTTTTGCGATCCTTTTTCACTTAAGATGCTGTGTCCTTTGTCCGCTTGGAGTATGGTCCTTTTGTCTAGTCTCCATTTTATAAGTGTCACTCAGATAATTAACAGCATTCAAAAAAAGCTGTCCTTTATGCACTCCGCCACTTACCGTTTACAAGAGATGACCAGTCTCGCTCTTCCTCCTTATTATGAACACTGTAATTTGTTGCGACTTCCACAGTCTTTTGAAGCCTGTCTTCACCATGTCTTGTTTATTTAATTTTGCGTTACATGTTTTTGACCTTCATGTCACTAGAGGTGCGGTGCCCACGTCTTTGCCAACTTCCGACGAAGCTTTCAAGTTTTGGATTAAAATTTCAGAATTCAATTTATTTAAAACATTTAAAATTAGCTGATCTAATAATACAAAGTTGGGTCTACTGATATTTTGATTGGTTCTGATCGTTTTTTCCATACTCTTCGAGTTGAACGATCCACTGATTCTGTCTGACAGTTCTATAGTTGCTCAGTATACAATATTTGGTTGGATTACATCTGGAGTTATCAACAAGGGCACCGTTAAGACAAATAAGGTAGCACATACAGAATCCAGAAATGGAACACTTAATTTGCATTTAGACATCGACATCGATATTTCATTGAAACGGTTTTTTGAGCAGGAAGAAACTCCCCAAGTCGAGGTTCTAAGTCCAGACGAGATCAAATGCGAAAAGCATTATAAGTCAACGTACAAGCGTAATGAGGACGGATGATATTTGGTGGCGATTTCGTTTAAGAAAAACATAGTTCAACTTAATTCGTTATAAACGCGCAGCCAAAAGAAAATTTCTTGCTTTAGAAAGAAAATTACATAGGCTAATTACTAAATGCATCGCTTAAACAAGAATTTTACAAATTAATATAGGAGTATCAACACTTTGGGTACATGTCGCCTGCGAATGAGACTGACTTAAATGTTTAAGAGGTGATGTGTTTGCTTTGCCTCACCACTGTGTGTTCAAGGAATTAAGTGATACCACGAATTTCAGAGTTGTGTTTAATGGTTCAGCAAAACCGACTTCTAGAATTGCTCTTAATGAAACAACATAACCCATAATGGTAAATTTTAATGAGATTTCGGAAGCATAAAATTGCATTGATTGTGCGATCAGAGGATACACAGTTTAAAGAATTTTAGGAAGAAGCGAAATATTAAAAGAGATCAAACATTACAAGTTGAATACGCAGTTACTTTCAGTTTGACCGAATCATATCTCACGGATGATATCTCAAGTGCATTCATACGAAAATTCGAAGCGAATTAAAGTTGTTGGAATATATTAAAATAAACCGTTACATTCCACAACAAGATAAAGTTGAGTTACGGTGAATCTAATGGCATCCAAAACAAAGGTGATGCCAATTAGGCAAGTGTCACTGACACGACTCGAATACAATTGTATTCATCTGGCTATCAAGCTATCCTGCAAGATAGAAGACGTTTGTGGCAAATCGTACTTTATAGATTAAAGATTTTCCGCAAAAATATTGGAACCATGCGCGATTTGAACATAACCCAGCAGACAGCGCATCTAGAAGGGTGCTTCTTCAAAATTAGTGAATTTAAGGCAAGGGAGGTTTTAAGTGGTTGCGCAGGGCTGATAATGAGTATATAATGTGTATATACTCAAGAATTTGGATGTGTGGAATAATTGGAAGAAGAAAGAAGAATAAATAAACTTTGTGTTTTTGATGCCTAGAATTAACAACTACACCTAATTAATTTGTTGTTAAAAAACTTCTTCATACACAAAGTTGATTTGCGTACTAGCAAAAAGATTTATAAAAAACGCGCGGGTAGCTAAAAAAGCTACATCCTGAGCTATGGCTAACGTTTCACCTGGTAATGCAGCAGTTCTAGATAGTCGAAGGTAGAAGCAGCATTCGAAAAATTATAAATAATTGTGTTCTATGTTTCAAAACTAATGCAAGAAATAAGAATTAGTTGATGGGAGATTTACCTAGGGTAAGGTTAAAGGTTGCAAAACCTTCTAGTTCATGCGGTATTGACTATGAGCAGAGCCAATACAACTTGCATTAAAAAAGTGATAGATGCCAGATTTACTAAAGGGTGTATCACATTATTCATCTGTATATGGTAACCAAGGCGATCCATATAGAACTTTTCAGCGATCTATCAACTTAATCCTTAACGACATTGAAAAGATTTGTTGTGAGGCGGGGAGTACCAGCCCAGATATTCAGCGACAATGGTTCCAATTTTATTGGAGCAAAGCGAAAACTAAGTGAACTGTACGTCATGATCTTACAAGCAAAAATCATATCTTTTTAATTTGTAGAGCACTTTTCTAAATCAGAGACTTACGGGCACTTTATCTCACCAGTTTCTCCTAATTTTGGTAGTTTATGGAAAGCGACCTTAACGTCTATGAAAACACATCTTTCTAAATCTGTATCAATCACCCGCCTGATATACGAAGACATCCACTTTACTAAGCCAAATTGAAGTCGTTTTAATTCATGCCCACTCTACGCAGGGAACCGGACATTTTAAAACTGGATATTCAAAAATAGGATTTGACAAAACGAGATAAGGTACAAAACGAGATATGGTACAACACTGGATATTTCGAAACAGGATATTTCGACATGTGATTTAAATTTAAAATGATTTTTTAGGAAAGTTCTGGAATATGGCCAAACAGGAAGGAATTTGGCGAGTTCTTAACCGATTGTGATGAAATTCGATATGTAGGATGAAAATATGATTTAAAAATGATTTTTTGCTAAAGTTCTGGAATATGGCCAGTTAGGAAGGAACTCGGTGAGTTCTTAACCGATTATGATGAAATTCGATATGTAGGATACAAATGAAATTTAAAAATGACTTTTTGGAGAAGATCTAGAATAAAGCCACTAAGGTCCCATACTTGAATATTTCTAAAGAGAGAAATAGAATTTTTCTTCACTTAATGTTTTTTTTTCTTTAATTGTATAATTAAATTTGATTTTAAAACCTTTTTTGGGAAAACCTCTGGAATATGGCCAGTAAGGTTTCATACTTGAATAATTTTAAGCAGAGAGATAGAATTTTCCTTCACTTAATGGTTGTTTTAATTGCTGCTTTTCTCATCTTATTAAAATAATCATTGACTTGAAAAAATCATTTTAATATCATTTTCATCCTACATATCGGATTTCATCATAATCGGTTAAGAACTCACCAAGTTCCTTCCTTACTAACCATATTTCAGAACTTTCCCAGAAAATCATTTTAGAATGCCATTCTCATCCAACATATAGAATTTCATCATAATCGGTTAAGAACTCACCGAGTTCCTTCCTAACTGGCCATGTTCCAGAACTTTCCTAAAAAATCATTTTAAGTTTAAATCACATGTCGTAATATCCTGTTTTGAAATATCCAGTTTTGTACCATATCTCGTTTTGTACATTATCTCGTTTTAAAATATCCAGTTTTGGATTATCCTGTTTCGTCAAATCCAGTTGTAAAATATCCAGTTTCGACCGGTACCCCTCTACGCAACAGGTCATGATGATGCATCCTTCGATATAATAACTCCAGTATACTTTTGGATTGGTTCTACCAACATTTACACTCCCAAAGCAGGCCAGAATATTTTAATATTGCGGTTTATTGTAGACTGAGCTCTAAAGCCAAACCATTAATCGGATAATCCCTCTACTTATCAATTTATTTTCCAAAACTAATAGAGCTTTTCCCTCTGCTTAATCAGAAATTGTATTTCCCAGTTAAACCATGACAGATTAGATGTTTTAGTTTTAGTAACAGAGTATGTTCTGAAATGTTCATCTCGAATAATCCGCAAATATAGAATCAATTGATCTATACAGATAACGCAGCCATTATGGTTTTTCAACGCCATCTCTTGGACATTTAATTACTTGAGTTAAATATTCTGCACTGACGGCAGTAACATCATTTTTCACTATCCTGAAAAGAATAACTTCATGGTTAGTTCTTGAAAAATCATCTAAATAAAATTCGACTTCTCCAGAATATGTTTCTGATGATATTTGCTCTCCGAAACAGCTTGCGAAGGACTATTCAAGAAGGTATTCTCCTTTTTTCACATGTAAACAATCCATTTTTTAATTAGAAATATTCTGTTGGGTATACTGTTCAATCTGTAATAGTCGTATTTAAATTAGACATTTATCAAATTAATTAAAGGCAGTGGACTAAATTTATTAACAATTATAACATAAAGTCGGTAAGTTTTCCAACGACAAGAATTTAAATTTACCATATAGTGGTGATGATTTAGTTTTAATATGCACATTGGACTAACTAGATTTGTACTATAACTAATTAAGATGATTCCTTTTTAAAATCATGTGCTAATCACTTTGCCATATACGTTATATATTTATACATCCGTATCCCCCCCATAAATGAGTATCTCAACTCACAACATGACTTAAAATAACAATACAATATCAACACAATGGGCTAAAGTACATTTTAAATCACTTAATCACCAAAAATTATTTCAATAAATTTTCCGTTCGTTTTTCCTTAACTCTATGTACATGCACTTGCATATTTTGTTTCGTAAAATAATAATTTAATCTTTTCGAACAAAAAAAAAAAAAAAAAATGTTTTATTTTTATTATACATGGATTTTCTTTTGTTGTGAAAAATAATTTTCATTTGAAATTAAATTACGCAAAGAAAATCTGTTTGTGTTACCTCCGGTACTAAAAAATAAACTATTCCTAAATAAATCCTATAGGCCAGATTAAATTGTTTATAAAATAAAGAGGCAATCGAATATTCTCAGCATGAAATTTTCCTTCTATTTTTTATTATTATGATTATGTATAGTTAAGAAGGATATGGTATATGTGATCAATATTAGGATAAGGGGAAAAACTTTTTCGTCTTAATACGAGTGTTATATATATATATATATATATATATATATATATATATATATATATATGTACGTATACAGAAAAATTTATTTAAAGATTTTCACATTAGAAGACGTCACGTAGTTTTTGTTTATATGAGGATTTTCTTAATTTTAGTTCGTGCTACTATGTTGTACTTGTACTCTACAAAAAAAAAAAAAAAAAAAAAAAAATATAGTTGCACGGTATTATAGTAAAAAATATTTTCCCATCGTTGTGCAAAAATTTATGCGCCCGCACCCAATCGTAAATTAATAATTTAAATAAATTTTTTTAGCGTTTTTGACAAATTTTTTTATTAAATATTTACTAAATAAATTTTTTTTTTTTTATTTATTTATAGTTATGCAGTTATGATTGGTCTTATCGATGTATTAACATTAAGATGTAAAAAAATTCGCGAACCAATTGAAAATCATCAAAGTGTTGTCCTATCGATATTGGCAACGCTTGGACTATTAACAAAATTTGCCGAAATATGTTCGTTGGCAGGTTGCAGTAATAATGATCCGTCCAAATTTTTAACAAATATACGAAATACCGATTTATTTGGTAGCGTAACACTTTTATATTCGACAATCGTGCCGATTGGTAAGTGTTAATTTTTTAATTTTTTTGTTTAAAATTTTTTGTTGTATTTATTTGTTATTAATAATATAAAATTTAAACAATTATTATTATTATTATTATTTGTTGTTGGTTTTTAAAATCAATAAGATTTCGCTTTTTTATTTTTTATATATTTTAGAATATGTGAAGAAGAGTTTTGAAAAAATAAAATAGGAACGTGAGATTCTCACTTTTTTTTTTTTTTTTTTTTTGAAATTTCAAATATCGGCATTTACGGTTTGATAATTTTTTCGGTGATTGTTGTGTTTGGAAAAATGTGTTGAAACATAAATATTTATTTAATTTAAGAATGTTTTCTCAACGAAATTCATATATGGCAACAAGAAAACGACGATGATTTTTTTTTGTTTGTATATGTTTGGTATATTTGAGAATCGTGAATATTAAATTTTTTTTTTGAATTTTTATGGCCTGTGCCGAGGTAAACGCGTATAAAACAAATCTTGGTGAATATTTGAATCGTGTTTGATTTGAAATAATATTTATTGCTTGTTAGATTTGATATGCTACTGTGAAGAGTTTGAAAATTTAATATTTGCTCGGTAGTTGTTTTTTAAGTAATATGTCAGTATTAAATTATTTCAAAATATTATACTTGTCACTCAACAATTAGATCAAATTGGTTAATTAATGATCTGCAATGCATGTATAGTATTTAACGAGCAAAGCTCATTTTATTTTTTGGATTAAATCCTTCTTGGTAGTCACCTACAATTTTCTCCATCAACGAAGTGACAATACCTTTTTGCTTATCAGCAAGGCATCACTCTTTTTGAAACGAATCATTTTTAGGTTTAATGTGCTAGCCATAATAAAATCTACTGGGGAAGCTCCATCATTTTTGTCTACGATGAAATTAAGTTTTTCCGATATGTAATGCATCATTCAAATATTATAAAATTTCTAACACATAACCATACATATAAATGTCAAAACAAAAGATTTAAGTTCATCTTTCATAGGTAATTTTTACGGGAATTACTTCGGGAATACACCGCGATATTGTTCAGTTTTTGCAGAATTTATTTCATCATCACAAGCAATTAGTAAAATTATTTAAAACTGCTGACCAAATGCCCTCCGACAGTCACAAAATATTTGTAAGAGCTGATAAAACCCCGTTTTGATGAGCATTCCAGACGATTCAATGCTCCAACAACAAATGAAGTCGCCATTGTCATTGTTGGTGATCAAGTTAAATATAGAGACATCATTTTACAACGTCGAAATGATAAATTACAACGTGTATATGATACTCACTGATCTTATTATGCGCTTTAACACCCAATACTGTTCTGGCAAGGATGGGTATAATTTTGAAATGAAAATGATTAATTCTACAACTGGTAAATAGTTATTTCCCACATAAAAAATTCCATTTAAAACTTTCCATTTCACAATAATTACAAAGAATTTATATTTGGTTCTATCAATTATACAGGTGCGATAACAAACAAAAAGATAAGCTGCATGAACTACTGTGCATACAGATTAATATTCCGCTAAAATTAAATATAGAAACTGAACTTACAATATTCATTCGGCTAAATCAATGACAACTGTAAATGACCTTGGCCGAATTACAATTTTACCAGCAACTTCAACCGAAAGTCCGAGACACATGCATGAATATGCGTAGGATGCGATATCATACGCCCGCCTAATGGACGTCCCGATTTATTCATCACATTTACATGCAATTCGAATTGGACGGAAATTAAAATCTGCTTATTGCCAGGACAATCTCCTCCTAATCGACATGACAGTACTGCGCGATTGTTTAAACAGAAATTAAAATCTTTGATTGGTATTATTGTTAAACAACGCATCATCGATCCAACATCTTTCGATGTTGGATCGATGATCGAAGGCAAATGAAATCGACCACATTATATCTACAGAAATATCCAACTCTACAAAGGGTCCTGAACTTTTTCAAATAATTACGCAAAATACGGTACATGGCTCATGTGGTCCAGATAACATTAATTCGCCATGTACATGATCGAAGATAAATGCTAAAGATATCCCTGACAATTGAGTTCAGAAGAGTGGCAGAGATATAGGTAAGACGACAACTTCATCACTAACGTCAAGCATCGATTGCTTGGGTTAGTACAAATTAGGGAGACTACTTTTGAACTTCATAGGTGCAAGTGAAAAAATGGAATGGAACAAACCCTTTACCCCATGCCAGTTTGTACAGAAACGAATACTAGAAGAAATAACTCACACCGGCAAACAACCTTCGGCTATCGAACATCAATCGGAAACTGGAACGTCAGAACCCTAACAGAGAAAGAAATGAAATATTACAAATTGGAAATCTTCGAAATCAGTGAAGTGAAATGAAGTGAAATCAGCGAAGAACAGTGGTGAACTAAACACAAGTGAAGAATATTACCTGATATTCTGTGGACGAGATGATTCACATAAACAAGACGTGGGCATATTAACAACAGCCAAAGCAAAGAGAGCACTAATAGAGTGAAAACTAATTATTAGCAGATCAATCGTAGCAAGATTCCATTCACAAATACGAAACACAACCACAATTCCCTAATAGAATACGCAGATGAAATACAAGGATGAGTCCTATACGAATAACTAAAAGCCACAATGACAAGAACGCACAGAAATTATGGCGAGATAATAGGAGATTTCAATGCAAAAACTGGATCAGATAACACCGATCATCTGGCAAAACAAGGAAATATATAGATCATGTAATGATCAACATGCGGTTTCTCACATCATTACAAGATAATGAATCAGTTCAATGAGAGGTGCAGACATCTTCAGTAACCACCAACTGATAATACCACCGTTTTAAATAAAGCCTGTTGCTGTAAAGCGTACTAAGTTAAATCGTAAGAAATTTAATACCGACAGATTAAAAGATGTCGATACAAGCAACACATTCTGCGAAGCACTCAATCTCTGACTCTAAACCAATAAAGCAGCCGTCAGTGTTGAACAACAGTAGAAACAAGTCGAAGAACTCTATATCGAAACAGCTACTAACACACTCGAGAACCAAGAACACAAACGCAAAGCCTGGATCAGTAATAATACTTGGAAGAAAATTGAAGAACGCCAACAACTCAAATTGCAAATGTGGCAACACAACACGTCAGAACTGAAACGTCAATAGGAGGATACGGCAAGGAATGATCGCAGACAATACACTGGAAAAATTCCTAAGGCAGCAGAAGAAGCTGCAGCAACTCAGAACATGCGCGCACTACATCAATGCGTACGACGGCCCACTGGAAATTCACCAATATACTACCAATAAGGGCTGAATCTGGTCAAACCTTAACAACAGATGAAGCACAGTTGAAAAGATGGTCGGAATATTTCGGAGAAAACATCACCAACAATACACAAGTCTTTGAACTAACAACTGGCGCTATTAACGAAACTAGCAACACCCATCCACCAGCGGAGCGGGAAGCTAGTGGTGTCATTGCTGAATAGAAGAATAACAAACGAACACACAACGTACCAGCTAAACTATTCAAAGGGGACATATCTACAACTGCAAGTGCTTTAACAACAATAATAATAGAAGTATGGAATTCCGGTATAATGGTAACCTGAGAGAATGCAAAAATTGGCGGGCTATATTCCTCCTCAACACAAGTATAAATATATTGGCATTGATCATTCTGGACAGAATACCACCGACAATTAACTCGAAACTTAGGAACAAGCCAGCTGACTTCAGACCAGTACAAAGTTGCACTGATCATATCAATACAACACGCATAATCATAGAGCAATCTAATGAATGGAATTTACCACAGTACTTACTCTTCGTGAACTTCGAGCGTGCTTTTGACTCAATACACAGGTACGCAATATGGAATGCACTTTGCGTAAAATGGGCATTCCAAAGAAATTAATAGAACTCATTCAAGCTATGTAAGGAGATGCAGATAATCGAGTTCAATACACAAGCAAACAAAATGAATCCTACAACAACAATCAAGGAGTAAAGCAAGGATGTATATTCTCGCCACTCTTATTCCTAGAAGAATTAGATAGTGATAAATATCAAGGAAACGAAGGCATGAGGCTAAGCACACCAATATCACCACCGATATATATATCAACCAAGAGAAAATAGAAGAGGGTAATGAATTCGTTTACCTTGGTTGCATACTAGCAAAAACGGGTGGAGCAGATGAAGACATCAATAAACGGATTAACAAAGCCGTAACAAGGTACAACATGCTACACAAATTCTGGAACTCATCGTCCTATCCCACAATACCATAAGCTTAGCATGTTTAATTCATGTGTGAAATCGGTGTTGCTCTATGGCTGTGGAACCTGGAAGCATACCCAAAATATTAAGAACAAGCTACAGATGTTTGTAAACAAATGTTTTAATAGATTACTGAGGTGCTTCTGGCCCAACAAAATTACAAATGTTGAGGTCCTAAGGCAAACCAGTCAAACAGTCTTTGAGACTAAAACTAGGAAAAACAAATTGAGATGGAATGGTCACATGCTAAAAAGTCACCGAATGATGTCACAAGAAGAGCTCTGGAATGAAATCTGCAAGGAAAGGACAACCACCTGTAACATGGAAAAGAACGATGCTAGCAGAAGTGAAGTAACATGGAAAATCATGGGTGGAAAATGGTAATAATCAACAGTGCCCAACAGACTTAGATGGTCCAGTCTAGTAGACATGCTAAGCTTCTAAATTGGAGCTAAAACAAATAAGTATTATCAAATGAGGAGATACATCAGCAGCAAAAAAGCAGTATTGCGCATATCCACTTTTCTAATTCATGAGATTTATCCCACAATAGCACATTTAGCCGTTCATTTCGAAAATGGAAACCGAGTATATTTTACAACAGAAAATGTTGTCGAACGAGCAGCACAGCCGCCAGAGATAACATTAAATTTTTTTTGTGTCGTAAAGATGAATTGGCTAAAACATTTCTGTATTCCGAAGAGAACTAAGATCCCTATAAACTTACACATAATTTTATTGAGTCGATGTTTGTGAAAAACTTAGTAGTTTATGTATTTTATTTCCATGTAGCATTTGACTAATTTACCTTGTGGTAAAGTAGGTAATTATTTTGTTATTTTCCCTTTGATGAAATATCCTCGGTAGACTAAAGAAAAATCCTAACATAAATATTGCTAATCAGATCCACCTTCACTCGGCACTGTTCCCAGGTGGGATCCACCAGATTTCGCAATAACTGTACACATGATTTATTTTCCTTTATGTCCAATTTAGAAGCATAATTGGACCATCCCACTCTATTAGGGGCTATTGCCTTTAACTCACCCCATGTCTTACCTAGTTGTTTCGTTTCAGTTGGCATAGTTCTTTTCCATTTCATTGGTGGTCTTCCGACTTTCCTTTTTCTTTGTGGGTTCCATTCTTATGACATCCTTTCAATATCACTTGATAACTTTCAAAGTGTGTGCCCTATTCATTTCCATTTTTGTTTCCTAAGTTCTTTCTCTATATTGATTTGCCTTGTAGGAGGAGTTCCCCATTCGTGATTTTGTTTGGCCAAAAGCATCTTATTAATCACTTGAGCCATTTATAAATACCTGGAGTCTTCGGTGTGATTTTCTGCAAGTTTTTCCATGTTTCACAACCATAAACTACTACTGATTTTACATGGGTATTAAATATTCGTAGTTTGGTATTTCTTGACAAGAAATGAGATGTTGTGGTGCATGTTGAAGGTATTTTTGGCTTTGCTAATCCTTTGACTTATATCCTCTTCAGTGTCACCTGTTTTTACTACTGCACAACCACGGTGTACGAATTTACCGACCTCTTCAATGTTTTCTTGATCCCGACAGTCGGGATAGTACACATCACTGGCTAACTCCTCATATGTGTTGTGGTATTTTTCACTCTGCTTGCCTTTATCTTAAACTCTACATCCTGGTTTATTTCTGTGATGAGTTCTCTCATTTTCCTCGGAATGCCGATTTCGCTAAGTGCCTACCAAATTGCATTCCAATTAATCGAACCAAACGCTCACTCAAAATCCACAAAGAGTAGACGGTGAGTTCCAATCGTTAGATTGTTCAATTATAAATCGAATTGTTTCCAGGTCTAAAGCCAGCCTGCTTTAGTATGATATTGTTAGTTACAGCTGTGATACGCTCAAGGATGAACATGTGGTAAATATGTCCATTATGTTGTTGAGGAAGTTCATGTAGCATTCCAATGTTTCTATTTGGTGCTGCTTCTTCCGTTGTATCGAGAATGTCAGTTTATTTCTTACGATCACTTCGTGCCTTTTTATTTACATGTACAGATAGTTACATGTACTCGTAGTTAGATCCCCACTGTTTTTCCATCTTACTTCGCTGAAACCTAATATTTCGATGTTTTACCGCTGCATTTACTTTTCTCCTTATTCTAACTTTGATGTTTCTGTTAGAGTTCTTATGCTCCAGTTTCCAATTCATGTCGCATCCGATTATTTATTCTTCTAGTCTTCGTTTTTGTAATCATTTTGAATTTAAATTATTGAACGATTGGTCCACTGACCAGTTTGCAGGGCTGCTGGATAAATTATACTGGCCTACCAGGGAGAGGTTTTCATTTTGTTTTTCATTTTTCGTTACTGCTCTATAATACATCGTTCATCTATTTTTTATAAAACTCGCATAAAGTTGCTTGACTTCCTTGGTGAAGTTACTGCTGCTCTATTGCACTGTCATTCGTCACCTTATTTTTATGGTAGAAAATTATTTATGCTAATGCCGAGAGCTATTGATTACGGTATCACTCACCAAAATCGGACCTCTTTTAGGTGACCTCTTTTAGGTTTCTTTTTCTGTTCCTCCAACTGTAAACCTACAGATGAAAACTAATCATTAATGATTTTGATTTATACATGATTTGCAAAACCCTGCCACCTCCTTCTATGATTGATCACAACGATAAAAGTGCCTTCATCAGAAAAACATTGGTTTCTACTGGTAATGGCAGCTTAAAGATTCCATCGTAAATTCTACATTCCATAATATTTTGTAGCGCTACCCAACAAATACGACATAGTACAATACTTAGTCGAACCGTCTACTGTCCACTAATTTGATCACGTCGATGGTAGAGCAAGCCTAAAAGAAACGATTTCTGACAGATAGCAATGTTTTGATAGCTTTTTGTAGTCTCTCACTTATGTTTTCCAATGTTTTCTCTGACGTATCCAATTGAGAGATTATGCTAAAGAGTTATAACAAATGCTAAGTATTGGCTCTGGAAAAAGTCATTACCTTAGTTCGAACTATTTGCACTAGTATTTCGTGATATACCAATGAATTTTTCCAGAGCCAAAATCCTCTTGTTTGTAGGCTCAACTTTGACCACCTTAGACCCGCTTAGTATATGATCATTCGAGAAATAATTTTTAATCGATCTAATATTTTTCTAAGCCAATTGAAAGGTTGGTCTTAGTAGTTGAAGGTTACTTTGTGAAAGAGTTGTGTAGCCCTGAACAGGTAGCAAAGGGTACAATCTACAAACCACAAAACAAAATATGTTATGGTGGTGAACCAATATCTTTGGTAATATACAACTATAATAAACTAATTTTCAATATTTCTGAAAGTTATATTTTCCAACTTTTCCAAAAAATTTTCACTTATGTAAAATAATAGGAATTAATCTGTTGAAAGTTGAATGTTTTCCACATAAATAAAAATTTCCTTTCGTAAATTAATTTTTGTTTTGTTTATTTTTTTTTTTTTTTAGGTGAATGCCTCCCACCCAGAACTATATCATTGGCAGCAGCAACATTAAATCTTTTAGTATCGTTGGCAACACTCGATATTAATACATTCCAGGTATTTATTACATATGTATTTTACTTTTTTTTTTGTTTACCTTTACCAACATAGAATACGAAAATTAGTGATCGTGATTGTTAGTCGAAAAGAAAATGTGTTTTTATGTTTTTTCATCGAAACTTGAATTTCACGCAGTGAATTTTTTCCTGTGCCATACGAAAAATGTTGTTTGCATAAAGAAAATTCAAAATAACAAAAAATCATCCCGCTTTCGAATCGTTCTGCTCGTTCGACGTTATTTTTATGATTAAAAATTAATAGGAAATCTTTGTTTGGTTAATTTTCTTTTGGGTAAATATTATTTTGAAGAATATAACGAGAATTTTTTTTTATTATTTAGGTTTGGTAATTGAAAAATGGGAAACCCTTTTTCGTTTTGTTTTTTGTGTGCTCTGTTTGTGTTTTGTTGAACTTGGAATAAAGATAATTTAATTTTCCGATGTGTATTTGTTGTTAGACTTTTTTTTATTTTTATTATTAATTTTTATTGACTTTTGTATCTCTTTTTGATTGTTTTCGTTTGCCTTTGTATATGCGGTTGTGTGTTTGTGTGTGTATATTATTATTTTTGGAAAAATGAAAATTTGAGTGGAAAAATATTTGATGTGTTAGGCGTTTTTTTATCGTTGTTATGATGAATACTGCTGTGTGTTGAATTATTCCAAGTAAACTGGGTTGAAAATTTGGAAGATAACGACATACTAGACCATGTTTTGGTCAAATGAAAGATTGGAACGGAACTTAGGATTATGTAAATCTCATTTAAAATTTGGACAGACGAGTGCAAGAAATGGCTGAAACCAAAATGGGCTCCCAAATGCGACGTTGAAGGCAATTTTTTATTAATTTATGAAATGTTTTTGACAAGTGGTGTTCTTTATATCTTGAATGCCTGTCGAACTTCTGAGAATTATGAATTAAAATGCATAGGGCGCCTACTAGGCTGGACCATCTGATTTTATTGAGAAATACTGCTTTTATTTTCAACCATGATTATTCAAATTCTTTCGCTTCTCCCAACACAGTTATTTCCCAGGTCATTAATGGCATTTCGACTTGTTTTCTTGCAAATTCAAGTTCAATGACACCCGCGTTATATCACTAGATGGTTTACTTATATCACTAGGTAATTTCGGTCTAAATGTCGATCTAGTTTGTTATTCTGTGCAGCTCGGTATTTTTTACTGTATTCTGCTAGATGCGCACTTTATTATTCGTCGAGGGTATTTATTTATGAATACCAGCAGTTTCTGTAGACAACTTCAGAAATATTCAAAAATTTGATTTTCTACAAGATTTATTTATTTTCATTGAAAAACATTCTAAAGTGATAAAAAAGGCAAACATCATGTGTCATAAGAACTTTTTTTATATTTCGAATAGAAGTTCAAGTTTTTTAGAAATTCAAGATTGGCGTTTTCGGGGATTTAATGTCATAATGTAAAAAAATATTCAAAAGTTGTTCGTCGAAGGTGAAACATCAAAAGAGGAACATGTCAAAGGGGTTAAAAAAATGTATTATGACGAATAAAGGTAGAATACCTGTTACAAAGGTAACAGGTATTCCACCAATAATTAATAGAATTTGTAAGTACCAGAAAGCTTTAAAACTGGACTACATTATCTTTTTCGGTAGAGAGGGCGAGGAGTTATGTTCAATATCATTAGGCACCACTGTAACGATTCTGATGCACAAACAAAAATAGCAAACATGTAAAAATGGCAGGCAAGGGTATCAGGTTTTTCGTCGGTACCCAACGTACAAAACCAGATACCAGAAAAACCCGAAAAGCTTTAGTAATTAAGCTATACAGTCGTCGGTTTAATTTCTTTTAACTGTTTAAGCTAAAGACTTTCAGTAATTAACCGGGAAAATTCGCAGATGTCGAATTTAACAGCTTAAGACTTCGTTTTATGAGAATATCAAATAAACTTGCAAAATTAGAGACTGTGTGCAATTTTGTGCAGCTAACAGAGGTAATATTTAGCTGATATTAGTTTTCTATATCTTCATCCCTGTATCGTTTTTGGAGTTAAAGCTCTTCCAACTCTTTCGCGGTTAATTTTTAATGTCCCACTGCTCCAACTGCTCGGTAAATTTTCCAGTTTTGTAAGGCTAACAATAATGAATTTTCAGAATTTTGAAAATTTGTGATTTGTGGAGCAATTTCCCATTTTTGCTGGTCTTATATTTTCTGAATTTTGAAAATTTAAATATATGACATACATTTTGCAGTTTTGATAGAGTTACCATCATGCATTTTCTGTATTTTGAAATTTTTTGATTTGTGGCATAAAGGTGTCCCAGTAAGAAGTTCAGATTTAAAAAGTTAATCAAACAAAAACGGCAAATTTATTTTTTTGTTTCCAAGTTAAATCCTCCTGGTTATTTATGGAAAATGATTTCATTTAAATGGGAGCCGCGGCTGGCCTTGGCGTACTCCATTCGGTCGGTCCAATTTCTGAGCATATTTTGGATTGTAAGCGGATCTATTTCGGCAATGGTTGCTTCAATGTTGACTTTTAAATGCTCAGTTATTTGTAGGTTATCCGTATATCACTTATACTTCACGGCAACCCACAAATAAAAATCAAAAGCCGTCAAATCACAGCTCCTTGCCGGTAACAATTCACGTCACCATTTCGACTGATAATGCGGCCATCGAATTTTTGACACAGTTTCACTATTGTAACGCCCTATGTGTGGCAAGGCGCACCATCGTGCTGGAACCATTGGGTCGTCCAAACCAATATCTTCAAGATATGGCAACAAAAAAAATGTTAACATGTAGCGGTAGTTGATTCCGTTGACCGTAAAGGTCGCGCCCGGCCTCATCTCTTAAGAAATACGGCCCAATAATGCCGCCACGACACAAACCGCACCAAACCGTAACACGCAATGGATGCATTGGCTTCTCCACATATCCTTGTGGATTTTTAGATCACCAAATGCGACAATCTTGTCTGTTTACGACCCCACCGAGATGAAAATGCGCCTTGTCCGAAAATATATTTTTTTCGTCGACATCATGCGAATCGATATCGAATCGGATGATCACGAACTGTAATTGCTAGACCAATTGAACTTTATAGGACCACAAACCAAGATCTTTACGCAGAATTCGTTGACGGAAGACTGGCTGATAAATCGCGAAATTTAATTGCTGTCAAAAGTCCATGAAGACGTTCCGAAGCACTACTCGATCGGCCAATCAACAGATAAAAAAATGGTTTGGTTTGAAGTAGCATAACATGCCCTCTATTGAAATGGTTCCATTCGGTTGTGTTTTTTTTAATGCATTTGGGACTTTTACGACCTATGATCTGAAATAACTTTATTTCGGGATTTGGAGCGGCGGCTTGATAGTCACCACAAAGTATGCTGAAATATAAATTGAAATTTTTTTTATTTTGTTTATTGGAATAATTGCAAAAGAGCAGCTTACGTTATCCCCTGTTTAAAATACGACAAAAATCGTGAACTTTCATTTCCGTGCACCTCCCGATATTGTGTTGTGGTACATCCCAAATGTATATCGAATTCGATTACTTTGTACGCAACTTGAAAATTTTGAAAATTTGTGATTTATGCCGTAAATTTCCAAGGTTTGATAGACTATCCATCATGCATTTTGTGGATTTTAAAAATGTTTAATTAGTGGTAATATTTTCCAGTTTAGATTGGCTACATCATGCATTGTGTGAAGTTTGAAAAATTTCGATTTATGCCATTATTTTTGAGGAGTTTGAAATTTTTTGATTAGTTACCATCTTAGTTTGTAACGTTTTGTCAAATTTTTATCACCATTTTGTCCTTTTCTTTATAAATTTTTGTAAAAATAATATAGTAAACCTTGCCAGCGACCAAGTAGTCCTGACCAAACATTAAATTGATAAATAGACTTGTTTCTCTGCCTAAAATAGCCTACATTTAAACCAAAGTTTCTTCCAATTAAAAATTTCCAATTTTATTAACGTAAAAACAAAAGCAATTTTGTCGTCTATCAAAATGGATAGTTAAAAAAATAAACATTTTTTTTTGGTACATTTAGGGAAATCATCAAATGCAAACATTTTCCCATTTTATTGTATTCAATGTGAATTTGGGTAAATAGTTTCAGGTAGCATTATATTAAAAAAACCAAACAAAAGTAGTTAAAGAAAATGTTGGAAAGAGAAAGTCGAAGTTTTTAAACCAGAATTAATACGATTAATACACAAATAGGAAAAAGTTCCTTGAAGTGAATCCCAACACAGCACCGTTCTAATAGAGTCATGTACCGTTGACCAGAAAAGATACTAAGAAAGAACCACTATTACTTTATGGCAAATCGGTGATATAGAAGAACATTAAAGTTTCAAGGTACAAAACAGGTTAGCCCATGAAAACGATCTGGAACGATTAATCTTGACGATCCGTGTATTTTTTAATTATTGTGTCCTAGATTTGTATGACAGACCGTAAATTGTACCTGTTTTTTTTAAAACGCAATTTTTCACATTGCGAATGGATGGTAACATAAACTACTGTCAGTGATCTATCGAAAAAGTTATATTCATTTTTCAAAAATGTGTAACCTTTTTTTCTAGAAACTGTAAGATAGGACTGAAAGTAAAATTTCTGATCAAAAAAATGTAACCTAAATATGATATATGTTAAAACTTTAATCTTCCAGTTCTTTTAAATTTTACCGGGTCACCACAAATAGGTGCTTGACAAAATGGCTTAGAGGCCCCTTTGTCTTAATAATAATAATAGCGTTTTATTGCTCTCTTAATCTCATTTTTATATACTTTGCAATCCAGTTATCTGCCAAAAAGATCATATTTCAGGCATAATAGTGACGATCGTCGATCACTTATCATGGAATCATAAAAATCGTGGTATTATTTGATTGTTTAAAATATCATTACAAATTTTTTGAAAACGGTTTGAAATATTAGTGACGATCACTATATAAAACTGATAAAATAGTTTGTCAAAAAAAGAAAACCAAATGATCTTTCTGAGTGCATCTCTTATCTCTTTAAAATTTAACGAATCAGTAAGAATGCGAAGCGTGATCATCGTGGAATTCTAGTCACTGTTTTTTGATGGTTTGACTTAATTTTGCCAGAACATCGTGGAGTCAATTTAACTATTGCCTTCTTGATTAGATCACAAATCATTAAAATTGTAACGGGTCACCAAAGTTGAGATGTACAAAACTATAATTTGCTTATAAAGTTATTCTCGATGATTCTGATGATTTTTATCGTTTTTTATACCTACTGGACATCATATATTTATTGAAGATAGAAAATACTTTATTGAGCTCCCTTTTAAAGGGCGAGAAATAAAGTTAACTAATTACATCCTTAAATGTAATCAAATATTTCAAATTAAAAGTAAATCACAAATACGCACTTACCTATCAAAAACAATAATTAACCATCTTGAATAATTCTCAAGGTTTGGGATAAACGAGGTTTTGATTAAAATAATTAATTATTTTAATCAAAACCTCTTCAAATATAAATTTCCGTTTTAATTTGACTCAAGATTGTCTTTTACCTCCAACCAAATATTATTCCTGTGTTTTGAACAAATTTTACTTACCCGTTTTCGAAATGTAAATAACCCAAATGGTGGAAGGTAACCCTAAAAATAATCATCCTTATCATTTTTGGTTTGTTGGACACACAATATTGACTTGTCGACAAAACGTCTGTATTACTTGTTTAGCTCGTCGTTCACATATTATATTCAATGTCGATATTTTTGGTACTAAAAAGGGGTCATCTACAACTTCAAGACATGATAATAATCATAATAATGGTCGTTTGATAGTAAGATGATGATGATGATGATGATGATGATGATGATGACGATGAGAGGAGGCTGTATTGTTATAAATATAAGTAAATATTGACTTTTTTTTCATTTTTTGAAGATTTTATTCAAACAAAACTAAATTCTGTACGCAGAGAATCATCGGGAACGAATTGTGTATATGTATATTGTTAAATGTAAATACGGGCGGTGGTTTATTTGTTATGCATTTCAAGGGTAAGTTTACGGAGAATTTTTCTTTTTGTTTTCTATTTCGAATTGAATGCGGAAAACCTGCTGTGCGACTTACGTATACATGAGATAACTGTTTGCAAATCGTTAATTAAGAGTTTTCCCCAATTTTTTTTTATTTATTAAATCAATATTTTCCATTTTTTTTTTTAAATTTTGTTTGGACTAACAATTATTGTAAATTGAGTTTTTTAAACTCAATAATCGGTGAAGTTGAATGTGGCGATGGTCTGGTGTTTACAATAACAATTATGAGTTTATTAATGCATGTATTTATATATAGAGATGTATCAATTGGTTGTTGTTTTTATTTTTGAATTTGTCAGATGTCTGGGAAATTGCTTAATTTATATTGAATTGTAAAATGCGGCTTTGAGTCACACACTCCCACTTTGATGACGAAATAAAATTTAGCTACTAAGATGTTATAGAACTAATCTATAAAGACAACTTTTAAAAAACTTCAGCTTGAAATCCTAAAAATTTAGAATTCATCTAATTTCAATCCTCGCTATTATACTTTGTGGCCTTGCAAATTAAAATTAAAAGGTGCAATGTCTGGGCAAGCGTTTGGTCCAGAACATGAGATATGGCATTGTCTTGCTGAAAGGAAACGCAAGTGAGATTAGTATACCACTAAAATGATTTTTCGTTTGAATTGACTATCTCACTATATGAAATATTTATTGTTTAAATATTTTAGGGGACTCGTGCCGCTGCCTCGTGTCCATTATTTTACCTTTTTCTTGTATTTGAACTGTTCCTAGTAAGTTCCGCCACGTGGAGGCGCATACTTTTCAACTAACTAGCTTCTTTGTTAATTTTGTAATGATATTGTAGGAACCTAGTGACATCTATGAAGTAGTATTAGTAATAGCGAAAATTTAACAAATAGAAAATAAAAGAATAGCGTAGCAACATCGAAAGGGAGCAGGTTGTAGCTGACGAGCAGAATGCATTGAAAGAGAAGACAGTCGCTCCAATGAATTTTGATTTGTGTAATGGCAAGAATACAACAATTGTCTTGAAAAATATATTTCTTGATGAGAAATTTCGAGAAATGACCGTTAAACTCTAGATCATTAAATTATGAGATTAGAAGAAAAAGTAAACGTACAATACGAATGGAGTCCATCCCAGAATGGAGTTAAATGCTCGATATCAAAAGAGTGGAGAATCACTACAGGTGTATGCGGCATATATCGAGAGATTGTCACATTTAGCACATTCCAACATGGCTCCATACTTACTACACGGATATAATCAAGATCGATACCTTCATTGACGGTGTACAAGATGTGGAACCAAGAAAAGCTATAGTGTTGTCTATAAAAGAAACGTTCGCAAAGACCGCCAGTTGCTCATTACCCAATGAAACCGCATATAACATCATCAAACCGGTAAACAAGATATGATAAATAGCGATAGATGAACCAGCGATGAAAAGAGACAACACCCAGTCGTCATCAAAATTCAAAGATTTTAACTGAAGTATTGGACGCGTTAGTTGTGACAAAATGAACCATATCTTAAGAGATTGTATGGCGAGAGTGGCGAAGAAAACAAGTATACTAGCCAAGAAACTATAGCAGCAGGAAACAGTTGAATATCTGACACAGATATGGACGGAACACCTAACACCGAACAGAAAGAGGTGGCGAAAGCGGTATTGAAAAAACACATGTCCATTTTCTGTAGTGCTCCAGAGAATAATATGACGGAACAAATATGGTTAAACTCAGTGATTAAACCTGCGGTGTTTGAGTCGGGAGGTACCGGGTTCGAATCCCAACGGGGACTGAAAAAGGGATTTTTCATCATTTGATTTCGATCGGTGATGACGATGAACACAACTATGATCCCCTGTTGGAGTGCAGAATTCATGGGCCGAACCATCGTCAATGTCTCAGTACAGGCTAGCTAGGGCAATGTGCAGATGGATTTAAAGCAAATCTGTATTCGTTCATCCTCGATTTGGCTGGTGACGGTGTACGGTAGAACGGTAAAAATTAACCGCGAAAGAGTTGGGAGATCTTCGGCCCCAGAAAAGATTACAGGGTTCAAACAAAAAGGAAAAAAACATAATTAAACTTCGGATCGACACAGGGTTGGCGATGCCAATACTTTAGGCTCCGATAAACAATATAGGCAACAGTCAGTGTAGGCAATGGATTATGGCAATTTAATGTCATCAGGGGGCTTATGCACCTGCATAAGCCCCCTGATGCACCTGCATAAGCCCCCTGATTACGCACCTGCAACTTTTGAATGATTAATGGAACGTGCACTAAAGCAGTTGCGCTTAAAGACGTTCCTAGTGCATCTGAATGACACTATTGTAATGGAAAAGACTTTAATAAGCACCTGAGAAATTTGAAGGAATTGCTTGAGAGGATTCAATCAGCCAGGCTAAATATATAGAAGGAGTGTACATTGTTCCGTGTCGAGGTCAAATATTTAGGGCACAACGTAACAACACATGGAATACACACGTCCATAATAAAACGTTTATTGTGGACCCTGATGCAAGTAATAGTAGATTGGGAGGTGTTGTATCACTTGAGATCGATATGAAAGAACAAGGGATTGCGTACTGTTCCCAAGTACAGTCGAAGCCAGAGTGCAGGACAAAGAAAATATATTCGACGCTAGACTTATGAAAGTTGTACCACCAGAAGATTCGGATTCATCGGTAATAATAAAATACAAAGAAGAAAAGATCCGACCAGAATGGGTTGAAATCGCAAACAAAAGTCCCGTAGCAAAACCATATTAGGTTCAATCAGACAGTTTGCTGATTGAGGATGACTCTCTAAAGCGGATTTGGCAGAGTTCAGATGGCCAGTCGATCCAATCGACAAAAGATTTTAAATGAGCACCATATATTAGTGGTGGCCATTTAGGAATCAATGACACGCTAGTCAAAATAAGAGGAATATTTTTCTGGTCAGGATGTAACCACTGTATGAAAGGGCGTGCTCGCAGAAGTCGAAGTACAAGGTGGAAGTACAACGTTGGTGTATTTGTGCTGGTGGAAATGGATTACTTCAACAAGTGGTCTGAAGTATGTCCAATATTAAGTCAGGTGACGACTATCACGAATGATATGGTGAACCATTGCGTCTGTCGATATAGGGTACCGATAGAGATTCATTCGGTTCAGGGACAAAATTTACATTCAGTTGTATTTTAGAGTTGTATTGTCAAATGCTGGGCATAAATAAAACACGAACGACACCTATGCATCTACAATCAGATGATATAGTAGAGCGATTTAATTCTCATCGTCACATTGGAGGAGTACATCGCGCAAACTTTGGAAAAAACCCAGTGCAACTGGGATCAGATACTTACCCTGTTTCTAATGGGCTATCGTTCGGCGGTTTATTGATATATCGATGCTGCAAACCCATTGTTCAAAAAATTTGAAACGTCATCCATGCTGGTTTGTTACCCCGCCATGCAATCGGAAGATCCTTAATTTTAAAATAATTAAAAACTTTAAGCTTTTTTGGACTTTCCAATTACTAACAGATTACGCTTCTCAACTACAGCACTACCACAAAAAACAGTTATAAAATTTACTTACACTATTGCATTTTGCTTTTTTTTTTTAACAAGGCTTTTATCAGGCAAAGTCCTAGCTCATCGAATTTGACCACATCCTTTTTCTCGTAACCATCAAGACAATTGGATACAAGACGCTCATTCGCCCCATCATCACATTCGAATGTCAAGTATGTTACAACCAGGTACCACGCTATATGGAGATATTGCGCGTATTCGAACGTAAATATATCAGACACTTCCGAAACAAATATACTAAAGCACAAACTGGTTACGACAACTTCGAAGCTGACCGATTAGACATTCATATGATAAATTTGACACGAAATCATATACGACGAGCATGTCTAAATAATGATAACCCTATGATATACGGACCTTACGACATCGACAATCAACTAGTGGAGCATTATCTGAGTGAGGGCATGGTACTCGGCCCAAATCTTTTCACGCACCTCGACCAAAGAGGATACATACAAAACAAAAAAGGATTGCCACTAATCTACCATATACAACGACGGCCAAATGAAAAATAGTTCGAGACCACTAAATTCCAAAACTCTGATTAACATATAAGACCAGTATCAAACAGATACCACCAATCACTTGGAAAGAGACAATAAAAAAATAATTAAATTAAAATAATATTTTTGTTTGATTTTGAACTCTGCAATATTTTCTGGGGCCGAAGCTCTCCCAACTCTTTCGCGGTTAATTTAACGTCTACCTTACGCCGTCGCCAGCCAAATCGAAGACGCACGAATACAGGTTCGATTTTAAATCCATCTGGACATGGAGCAATGCATCCAGTCAGCCTGTACTGACATGGACGATAGTTTGGCCCATGTCTTCTGCACTCCAACAGGGGGCCATAGTTGTGTTCGTCATCACCGATTGTAATCAGGTGATGAAAAAACCCTTTTGCAACCCTCCCCCGTTGGGATTCGACGAACCCATTCGGTCAGTATCTCTCCCACGATACAGACGTATTTTATTTTAATTATTTTAATATTTTTGTGCAATTTTGTTTGTATTGATTATTGTGTTTTTTTCCTATCAAGCTTACAAAAATTAGTTAAAATTATAATTAATAATTAAAATCAAAGTTTGAATTAACTAATAGTTGTGAATTACTATACTTTTGTGATAAAATAATTGTGATAGTGTAATTGTGATTTCGTAGTACTGTATATCAATTGATTAATTAAAACTGAAAAATAACTGTATATTGTGATTTATTTATTTATGACACTGAAAAATTGTTGAGTGTATGCATTAGATCAACTGTTGGTACACGTGACGTCATCATTCATATAATACCAAATTTATTTTTGAAAACTTATTGAATCGCATTCATCGAAATTAAATGAAATGTCATCCACTACATTGGCACCTGTATCGTCGTCTCGGCGCCTATTAAGGAAGAATGATTTATCAACTGATTTCCTGAATACTGAATCGTCAACTTCATCGATGCCATTAACCGGAGACGTTTTTGGTTCTTGTGTTGATAATGAAGTAAGTGTAACGTCATGTCCTTCTATAGAACATTATATCCTGTTTTATTTAATTATCATTTGAATGGTAATCTTCTTAGTAGAGTTAATTCAATCGTGGACTTAGGAGTTACATTTGATCGTAGACTAACCTTCTACATATAGTCTACATATTAACAAAATAGTACTTAAAGCTAATTCCATGTTAGGTTTCATTATTCGAATGACGAAAGAGTTTCATGATGTATTGTCATGTGTTCAATTATTTATTTCTTTGGTCAGGTCACATCTTGAGTTGCTGTTACCGTATGGTATCTCCACCATGATGTGTATATTAACAGATTGGAATCAATCCAAAAACGATTTACTATTTATATTTTTAGAAAGCTCGGTTATATGTTAGATCACAATCAACCCTTGTGGCAGCAAGTACGTAATTTACCGTCATATGAAGTCCGATGTCAAATTCTTAATATTGATAGTCTCGAGAATCGTCGGAAAATTGCCTCGGCATTGCTTGTTAGAGATTCTTTGAATGGGCGAATTAATTGTTGGAATCTTACTTCTGTCTGGGATGTTAATGTTCCGATCAGTTCCCTACGACAACATGAATTTTTGTATGTGCCACTTCATAGAACTGATTTTTGCTCAAATGAACCAACTGTCTCTTTTCAAGGTCCTTTTTATGTGTTTGTGTTTGCCAGTTTAGTTTGCCAGATCTTTATAGTACTATGTAATTTTTCTTTTTGTTATAGCCATACCATTCTCGTTAAGTTTATATATAAAAAACACATTTTACATATTAATGAAATAATTAACGCTACTGAGTGCCCATATTTCGGGATAGTGGGCGTTTTGTATATAATTTAAAAATTGTAAATAGATTGAGGATGGAATATAAATTGGTCCAACATCCACAAAAATTATGAAAATTGCAAATAATGTTTTAAATAAAGGAATAATTTTTGATAAATAAAAAAAAACCGAATATTAGTATTATTATTATAACGACGGCGGTTGACGTCATTATTTTAATTATTTAGATGTAGATGTTGTGCGAAGCAAAGCTCAGTTTCGATCTGATGAGGAATCGTAAATAATTTTGTTAAAAATTATTTGTCATCTCATCAGGCCATGGTGACCGATTGCTATGTGTAATAGCTATTTTACGCTCTATATATATTTATGTACAGTGTACATGTAGCGTTAGCGAATTATATTGGAATTGCACGAAATATCTGAATAATTTTAATTGTGTGTGTAGCGATGGTCGCTACATTATAATAGTCCTTTTCGGCAGTAGTCACAAATGCTATAAGTAAATTAAAGATAATGTCGTTTACCGGTTGTACGTCTCGTAAGAAACCTACGAACTCTGAAGTTTTTTCGTCTTTAAGCTTTAGGGCTAATTATATTGTGAGCCGTTGTATTTAATGTTTAAATATTGTAAGGATGTATGTTCGTATTGTGGCCTCTGAGAAGAGAACCAACACGGTGTTTATTTAAAGGACATCCTTCGTGTCTTCTGGGTGTCTAGCAACATGCATAGATGGGTCGAACTAGCCGTTAAGTTGCCTCTCCGACCAGCAATGTTTATAACATATCTATCGTTATAAGAAAAGTCATATAAATACTCTCCGACCACAAGGTCTAATGGTATATTAAATTTATAAATTATATAATTCTAACGAGTATTAGAAAAACATATAAAAACCATTTTCTTGAAACTATATTTACATAATTATATTTACATTATTTACAATTTTAAAATTTTTATATTATTTTAATACTTACATATTATCTTTGTTTCTTTTCAATTGTCAAGGATGTTCTTTCTGAAGAATCAACATTATTAAAATTCTTAGATGTTGCATCGATACTACTCAAGTATTGTGGACCAAAATCATCGGAGAAGGGTGAAACACGAGCTGTGATTATAGATTTAATAGCAACAGTTGGTTATATATGTGCCAATTGTAAATCGAATCAGGTATGTTGTCAATCTTAATTATATATTATCGTCTTTAAAGATTTGCATACATTTTAGTTTAACATATTTAAAAACAAAAAAAAAATCTTGGAATACAAATAAAACTAACTTATTCGTATATATATAAAATAATAACGATAATATAATTATTTAGAAAAAAAAAATTTAATTGATTTTGACAGACAGTAATGTAAATAGCACATATTATATTATGTACAGTGATTTTTCTGTCGTAACTTTTTTTTTTATTATTTATATTTAGATAAAGATCTTCTCGTTTTATATTTACATATCGCATTAAATCGATTTACGAGTATTCAATATATAAACAAAATATATAGTTGTTCTCGCTGCGTGGTTTGGATAGTGTTACGAAATTAACAGTGGCGTAACTATATACACGCAACACACAAAAGTTTGATCTATTCAATATGAAAATGTTGTGCTATTCCTCTAAGTTGAATGTAGCTTATTGAAGGTTTTGCTGAATTTTTTAAATCTTTATGCCCTTTGCGTGCCGAAAGCTAAAACTATTGTCTAAATCTCTGGGTTTAAATTGATGATTAGTTCGTGTCAGTCATTCATAGATGGCACAAGTGTAAATACTAGAAGCGGTGCTTGACTATTCATGAACCTAAACTATTGACTTTTTAGTCATTCATTTAATTGATAACTTCAGTTGGTTAAATATGACTGTTAAATCGACATCGAACCTTTATAATAAACCTTTGTTCCCGCAATGCCTTTACCTTAATGTTGACGATCGTCCGGTTTATTTTATTTTTCTAGCACTAACAACTCCCCTATATTTGGTTTTCCGGAGTTCAAATACGTTTTACAATCGCACGGACGTACAAAGTGGTCCTTGCTAGGAGAACCTCTAACCGAATTTGTAGACGGAAAAAGCGTGAATGGTGGAATTAAACTCTTTAGAGTTTAATAATTCAGCAATGATTGCAGCTCTCGTAGCTTATTTAAAGGAGTCAGCGGACTGCACCATACCTTTAGACCAAGCTCTATCGCCATTTGAGACTACGATGAAAAATCCCGTGTTAACATCGATGCAGTGCTTGACACTTGGAAGGAGCATTCCTCTGATTTATTCAATATTCAACAAGTGTCAAATACTGTATTTAAAAGTTGCCAAACCGTTCCAATAGAGTTGATTAGTTTGGAGCTCTTGACATTTGAAAGGAACACTTGGTGGAACTATCTTTTCGACTTTATTCGATTAGTATGACAAAGTGAAGTTATGCTTAATGAATGAAAAGTGACCGCGTTAAAAAGGAGACAGCTCAAATTTGCGAAAACTATCCCGGTGTAGCTCTTTTTTGCACAGCATACAAATTACGGTCTTTCATAATATTGGAGAGAATCACTCTCCTCACGGAGGAAATTATAGATGACTACCAAAGAGGATTTAGCCTGAATCGGTTAGTCACTTAAGTTAATCCGCTGAGGAAGATTAGAAAAACGTTCCGTACATTATTGGAGTTTTTGAATTTCCAACAAGGTTTTGACTCAATTCAACGAGATAGCTTATGGTAATAAGGAATTTTTGCTATTAGCTCTGGTGTACGACAAGGAGATGCTCTGTTCCTGCTACTTTTTAATCTTATGTTAGAATTTATCATTCGCAAAAGTGAAACACCTCAGGACAACATCTTGTACCGTCAGCCCAACCAGATTCTGGCATATGCAGATGATATCTGTGTAATTGGACTGAGTAGCAACAGTGTCAAAGAGCTACTAGATCCACATTTATGATTCTCAGCTTGCGTTAGTATCAAAATCAATGTAAGCTTGCGGAGTGTGGGTTAAATTTCTGAAGGTGAATTTGTTCGAATAACTTTGAGAGTGTCGGGAGTAAACTGATTGAACGATATGAGTTTACACTTGTTTAATCTTTGACGGGTTTTGGAATCATTATGATTTGTGAAATTTTCCAGGTTCCAAGAAAATAGCACGTTTTCATTACAGCATTGAAAATGAAAGTTATTAGCTTGATAAATTTTTCCGGAAGGTTTCTAATTACTTTTGCACTGATTAGATCATATCCTGCTGCTTTTTTTTGATCTATGTTTTACTTGATTATTTTTTGTTCTTGGTGCCACTTGGTGTCTGATCGGCTAGATTTCCGATGCTTCCGCATCATCAGATAATATTTCGGGGCTTCCGATTTGCTCGTTAGGTGTAAATACTTTACTAAGATGTTAACCAAATATGATTGCTGTTTTCCTTTCAAGGACGTTAATCTTGAATTCCATTGGATATGTTTGGTGTTGTAGTCATCTCCTGCAATAAACTTATCTCCCAGAGTTTTACAGTGCATTTGCAAATTAATGTCTTTTAACCAAATGTTTCGGTGGACAATAAACGCCAGATATGATGCTTTTCCCCATCCATTCCTCCAGGCAGATTCTAGTTGCTTAAATATGCTTATCTCCATATTTTTGTAGTTCATATAATGTAATATTCTGTTCCTTATAAGCATAGCAGATCCACATTGTGATTTTCCTCTAGGAAGCTTAGTATCGTAAAAAGTGCATCCTTTGATTTTGAGATGACTCGTAGTCGTAAAATGTGTTTCAGAAATCAGCATAATATTCTATAGCTAAATCAGAAACTGCATGATTAAATAGTAAAAGGAAAGAAGCAGGGTTTCCCACACCTATGACATTTCAGGGCTCTTCTGCTAGTCAGTTCTTACATATCTGCAATCTCTTTGCCGATTATTTTCTTTCCGTTTATGAACCTTCTTCACCATCCTTATTTTAAAAATGATTTTAATTTTTTTAATTTTACCGAAGCAGAAGTTTATGATGGTTTATTGCAACTTGATATTAATAAGGGAGTTGGTAATGATGGTTTTCCATCTATCCTAATCAAGCATTGAGAGCTTACCTCCTTATTTGACCCTGATTTTTAATGAAAGTATCCGGTCTAGAATTTTCCCTGATCGCTGGAAAATTTCTTTCATTCGTCCGATTTTTAAATCTGGTAAAAGATGTGACTATCGCGGAGTAGCAATTCTTTCTGCAATTCCAAAACTTTTCGAAGCGTTGGTACAGACATTTTTATATTTTCACGTGAAGACGTTTATTTCTCCAGCTCAGCACGGTTTTTATCCGGGTAGTTCCACTGTTACTAATTTAGTTTCATGAAGTCGTGCACCATGAATTTGAACACTTTTAGCGTAGTTAATCGTCATCAGGAGTAATTGAACACTAATCCCCGATATCAAGATTATACTTGCAAATGTTCCATTTTTGAAAGCAAGAAAGTTGGATGAAAAAAATGTTGAAAACTTTTCGGTTATTTCACGAGTTCAATCACATTCTGTTTCGTTTTTTTTAAATGGCGACGGGCCTTTTTAACAGTGCATAAACCGAAAAATGTATACTTATAAGCTCCACTCATATTTTATGAAAATGATTCATTTTATACTTGACATGACGTAGCTCCCTATCAAACCAACTCTTAGGACATTTACGGTATGTTCGAATCGGAATGAAGTTCTTAATTCTGCTAAATATATAGTTTAGTAAAATCTATTTAAGGCACCATCCAAATCAAAAAAATCGAACCCTTTTCCTTCAAGTTTATACCCATAAAAAGAAATTAGGAGGGGTCAAATAAACGGATAGTATATAGAGACTAGTCGATATCACCATTTTTTGACATTGTTCGACTGCGAAAAATTTCTTTTAAAATATGCATCGTACAACCAGTTGTGTGTGATGGGGCATCTTCTTATTGAAACCACGTGCTTTGTAAGCATTTTTGATCAAATTCGGATATAATAAAGTTTTTTAATATGTGCCGATAGCGGTCAGATGTTATTGTTACAGCATTGCCTCTATCATTCTCAAAGAAACATCGGCCCATACATTTACTCTACAAGGGTGTAAGGTTTTTTGTGTATCAATTGAGGGTGTTCAATTGAGAGTTAGACACACATATTTAATGCTTATCGGCCACTCTCTACGACTGTCAAATGTGAACTGACTAATGCTATCCAAATAAAATCTACCTGTTGTATGCCTATGTTTGACGTTTACCTCCTTGTTCTTAAAATTATATATGTAAAGGGTTACCCAATAAGAAGTTTAATTTTGAATATTCTACTACAAAAATGGTGAAAATTTTGCAGTCACACTACGCAATACTAAAGCACTTTTTGGTTGTCATGAAGCACCTTCTCAGCCGGCATTAGTGAAACAGTTGTCAAGAAATTGTGAGCAGATGTGAAGAATCGAAACCGTGTGCGTCGCTCAAGAACAACTGAGAATATTGCTGCTGTAGTCCGTAGTGTTGAAAAAACCCAGGTTTGTCGATTCCTCGTCGATCTTTGGAATTAGTCATTCCACAAACGATATTAAACCGTATTTTTCATAAAGACTTAGGGCTTAATGCTTTTTAAGTTCAGTTAAGACAAGAACTTAAGCCGGTCGATCATCATAAACGTCGTATCTTCGCTGATTGGGTCCATCCAATTCATCAAAATGATCCGGATTTTCATTGAAAAATCATCTTCAGTGACGAGGCCCATTTTCACCTCGGAGGCTTCATTAATAAACAGAATTGTCTTATTTGGGGCTTCAAAAATCCAAGAATGATTGTTGAAAAGCCTCTCCATCCTCAACGTGTCACTGGTTGGTGCGGTTTTTTAAACGGTGCGATTGGACCTTACTTTTTCGAAAATGAGGCTGGTGCAATTGTTACGGTGAATGAATTGCGCTACCGGGCTAATCATTAATGATTTTTTATGACCGAAATTGGAATATATTGATGTGGACGACGTTTGTTTTCACTAAGATGGCGCTACGTGCCGCACAAGCAACGAAAAATCGTAATTATGCAAGAAAAGTTTCCTGACCGAGTTATTCCTCGAAGAGGTGATCACAATTGGCCACCGAGATCGTGTGATTTAACACCTTTATACTTTTTTGGGGGCCATGTGAAAGATAAGGTCTATGCTAATGCTCCACAATCGATTCAAGACCTTAAAGATGGAATTCGTAAAGTAATCGAAGACATACAGCCGCAAATGTGCGAATTGGTCATGGAAAATTTCATGAAAAGGATATGGTACTGCAAGCGTAACCGTGACGGCCATTTGGATGATATCGTTTTCAAATGTCAATGACATACCATCCTCTTTACAATAAAATAAACATTCATTGATTTTTTTTAAAAAATACTCTTTTTTTTTTTAAATATTAAAATGAAACCTCATATTGGAAAACCCTATATATATATTTTGAATTCTTTTGATGTCTGTAGTTACGCCACTGGATATCAATGCTAAAACAATAGAATTATATATTGAAAGGCGGTATAGGTAATATTTAGAATTACGCGTTTGATTTAAATATGTACATATGTATATGTTTTTCCGCGAACGCAGAGGAGGTTATTATTTGTATAATTAATAGCAAATTTTCTTTAAAATTTAATTAGTGAAATATGATATGCAAAAATTTAAACAAATAATTAACTCGACTGTGCGGCGTTGTCGTAACAAAATATCTTTCATCCGCTAATTAATCATATAATTAGCATACATTTAAAACGGGCGTGGGAATACATTTGAAATATATCGTTATGGCAATATAGGCAAGTATATATCGCTCATATTTACCACCCGAAATAATAAGCAATAATCTAATTACTTAATAGATATTCATTAAACGTATACCACTTTTAATTTGTCTACAGCATCTTATTATCTCTTGACGAATTATTTTAGTTTTTGGATATAGATATAAGTGGCCAATTATATATTAATTCATATAAGAAATATCTTACGCAGCTAGCTAGACGGTATTGTTGGTTAAATAGTAATATTCTAAAATTATGAATGGTCAATTTATTTTTTCGTGTGAATTGATCGAATGTTAAGATTATATGATGGCGCCAGATTTAAATGAAATTAGAGTAAGTAATATAAATGCGCACGTTAAATGTATTAATAGATGTTATAGCTAAGTTCCCATATTTCAAAAGATATTGAATTAAAACGGGGTTTTTATATGAACAACAGCCTTTCAAATATTGGTTGCAAAAATCGATCTTTTTTTAGTGCGGCCTGTTCCCACAAAAGTACGTTATCCTGAACTATCAATATAACTGGGTTGCAGCTCAGAGCATCAACGTGCTTCATTCAATGATTCGACTGAATCTTTAGCTTGAAGTCGAATTCCTACCGACTTAGTGCTCATTAAGCTATATCCGCAAGCTTAGTTTATTTTTGTCCATGGTGGATTTTAAATCTGCGCAATCAGTAACTTTATACGAAACTTTAGTCTGGGCAAATATACGAGAAATTTGGCGCCTTCACGATTGCCAGCACCTCCGCAGTTGATAGCTATTGTAGCGTTTCGCACACGGTGATGTTTCCCGGGAACATTAGAATACGGGGTGAAAATGTTAGCCATTGGCATCAAATTGTAACATGATTACTCCCAAGCTCTCCTTACACTCATCCGTGCGAAGTTCTGTTTCCGCATTCATATTATACGTTTTCAAAACCGGTTGACATATCAAAACCTTTTTTATTTGCTCTTCTTCTGCCTCATTACGAACTCCGCGTTTTTCCGCAGTAAACCTGAAAGTGGATTTGCCAATATCGCATAATCCTGTACGAACTTCCGAAAATACCCAGTTATTTCAAGAAAAATTTGAATTGGCTTCTGGGGTTTAATAACGGAAATTTCTTAGTATCTTTAAGCTGTTCGCTGCCTGGTTTTACGCGTCCTTCCTCAATTTCATAACGAAGAAAGTTTTTTTGGACATGAATGTGCCTTTCCCTAATTAATCTCCAACCCATTGACAGCTGCTACCTCCAACAGTTTTGACAGACGATGAACCTCTTCATTAACAGTGTGTGCGATGGCATAATTAGGTCATCTAACCATTTTCAATATACAAATATTGCCTGTATTTCTGCTGCCGTCCAATTATTTTCAAAGTGTTTGAGATCAATTGCGTTTTCACGGGAAGCTATATAACAACACTCCGTTCGGGTACACATTTTGACATCGAAACAGGACGTGATGATGTTAACAGTTTTATTGAGTAACTCTATACAAAGGATTATATCCAGCGGTAACAACCCATTTCTACCAATATGGTACTCAGTTTAATACGCCTCGCCATCAATCAAAATTGTTTTGGTGAATTGTCCAATTGAAAGATTTTCTCGACTCCAAGTTTTTTACATTTTGTAGAAATGTGAACAAACTCTCCATATCTGTAGTATTTCCTTACTCACCATACTAGTATAAGTAGTATTCACCATAATCATAACAACACAATGCTGTGGTCATAATTTTATGGTGTCGAGGCCGGACATTTTTGTTTAAGGCTGATGTTATTGATTTTATGCATCATATGCAGGAGAAACAGGTTTAATCGTTGATATTTCCTCATATAAGTTTCATCCATTAGCTCGCCATCGCCATGTATTTGTAACATCGGAGTGTAAAAGAAATTTTCTAACCTTACCAAGGAACTAAGATATGATTTGCCGATGAAGCATAACATAATTCACAGAACTGTGACAGAAGACTAACTTCCATTTTGCAAACCACAAAATTTAAAAACCTGAAAAACGTGCTTAGCTAAAGACGCATCCACAAATTTTGTCTTTGCAAGCAATCCTTATCATCAACCTAAGAATTTAGAATCGCTAAATGAGAAAAATTGGGAACCTTTAGCTTTCTTTGCAAAACAAATTTCTAAAGCTGAACAAAAGTATTTCCCATTCGATCGTGAACTTTGGGCCATCTTTACACGGATCATAAACCTTTTATAAATTATTTACAAAGCAGACCGAAGTCTATGACAAACCCGTCATTTGGAATATATTGCTCAATTCACTACTGATATTCGTCCCGTTCAGAAAAAGTATTGGTCGATCCCAATATACTCTTTCACAAACTGACGATGTCTTTGTCCGTCAATGAATAAAGATAGCGCGCATATTGGGCTTAAACTTGCATTGACTATCAAAATCAAAAGCAACAAAGCAACGCGGTCGCAATTTCAAAGATTAAAATTACCGTCATGTCCATACTATCCGCATTCAAACAGGTTTGTCGAACGATTTGAACGTAATCTGAAAGAAATATTTCTAGCAACAAAATGCCCGCTGCACAGAGCTCCCGCTTGTGTAGTTAGGAGTTTGCACGACTTTGAAAGACAATTTAAATTGTTCTGCGGCTGAGTTGGTCTACGAACAGACACTCAGAGTGTCTGGGAATTTTTTCGTTCCTTCTAGTAGTTTCCGCAATTAGATCCCACATCGTACATTAAACAACTACCAAATTATATGCAGAATCTAATTGCAACAGCACCTTATAAAAAATCTACAGCGTTACAGGCCAGAGGTGACTCTTTACTGTGATCTTTGACAAGATCTTTCAGACCATATTTTTACAATTGGTGATCGTTGTAGATAGTCAGTGGCGGGGATCGAACTCACGACATTAGTGTATTTAAGCCAACACCTTAACCATCACTTGTCGATCGGTGACGCATCTTACAATGGACCCTATATTAAAAAAAAATTAAAACATTGAAGCATATAAGTCTGGGCATAAAAGTCGCGTTACATATTTTCAAAATTAATTTAATAAGTACGAATATAAGAGCATCGGGTGAGTTGGAATTTGCATTAAATTAAGATATAATAAAGATGGCCCATACACAAGCAAAAAAAAATGTATATCTAGAAATATTAATAGAGAAAGTAAAAATAAAAAAAAACTATTTTTCTTGGTAACTGTATATTAGCGTTAAAAAAATACAAAAACAATTGCATTGAATAACTCGTCGCGGTAGTTAAATAACTCCCCAAAAATTTTGAGTTATTTAACTATATTCCAATATAAGTTACAATACCCAACACTATTAAAATATGGTGTCTATGGTATATCGCTTGTTAAATTATTTTATTTATAGTAAACAAATAAATTTTCTACTGCCAACACATAAAAAAACCAAGAATGATTTTAAAAAAAATAATTTACTCCAAAGGTTATTTTGTTGAGCAAAAATAACTCGAAGCCTAGTAGAGTTATTTTTTTTAAATCAAAATACACTATATTATGAAGGTTTGTAAAATTTGCATTCGCCAATGAAAGAATAAAAAATAAAACCAAGTAGCCTTTTTATGCAATGAATTTTTTCTTTGTAGTTGAAAAATATATTTTTTGTACTTTGTACATGCTTTGTGATTTAATCGACTAAACTAACTAAACTAAATTATAACGAGTTAGTTCATGCTATTTCTAGATAGATGGAACCACACAAAAGTAGACAAAAGTCGCTGACTGTGCCTCAACTTGAAACTAAACTAAACCAAAAAGTATTATAGTTTATTTATTGTTTAAAAATATTATAGTTATTTTATACTTTTAGTGAAAAGTCACCGAAAAGTTACCTATACTTTTCAGCTACCATCTATGAGGCAATAGTGGAAGCTTGAACAATTTGAGAAGTTTAGTTAGAAAACGCAGCATTAACCAAAAAATGATTTTAATGCTGTGTTCCTTAGAAGACTTTTCGAACTAAACTTTTAAAAATTCAAAGCTTTCGCTACTGCCTCATAGGCGATAATTGAAACGTCAAATAACGAGGTTACTTTTCAAAGACTTTTCATTTTATTGTGTGATGTTAATTTATTGTAATTGTTAATTTGTTTTGACGAATAAAAAAATTAAATAAGCAAAAATTAATTAAAATATATAAATATATTATACAATTTTAAGTAAATTGGGACAAAAGAACCATGCCAAAAGTATTCATGTCAGCATAAAATTCGACTATTTATTTAATGGAAAATATTGTAGTTGAACTCTGTTAATACTTTTTTGATAACTTAGTCTATTCGGGCGTACTTGGTTCAAATTGTTATTTTATGCAGTTAAATTATTCCGTCTATTAAATGGTGCAGTAATGGCTAAATGGTCATAAGAACACTTGTATTGTAAACGCTGCCACACAAAAGAAAATATCGTTTGGTGGGAATTATCTTTTTAGATAAAATTCAGTAAGACCTTATTTTAAGGCGACTTTTATGTAAATATACTTGAAGTAATTCAGGGAACTTTTAGAGAACAACATTTGAAGCAATATCAATTTTGTTGCATTTAACTTTAAATTGCACAGACAAAGACTTTTGTACTAGTGGCATCTATTGACATATTGCTTGAACTAACAGTATATCGAAAAGTTTAGTTTGAAAAATCTTCTGAGGCACACAGCATAAATGTTTATTCAAGCAAGTGGTACGTCAGCATATTAGAGGTATCCGTCACTTACTTTTATTTTTTGTTCTTATTGGAACATCTTTTTATATCTTAATCTATGGTTTAACGTATATGCAAATGATCCAACAGAATTGGAATTGATTTGTGACGATACATACACATATCGAAATTTATTTGACAATGAGTTTGGGTGTGTGGAGGAAGCTCAATTATTAAATATTATTCATAAAATGAAAGCAGGTTCTAATTTATTAAATTAACAAACGTACATATCGCTTAAACGTCCAAATATTCAGTTGCCTAAATTCGATGGGTATGATTTTCGGGGGATTTTTAACGAATTGATCCCCACTTATAAAATTTTGAGCAATATTGTAAAATTCCACTGTCTATTTCTGCTCTCATTCTTTCGTTCAAACAGTTTTTTCGACCAATATTGATTAAAAATTACGTGAAAATATGGCGAAGAAAAACAATCGTTACGTCAAAGTCGTAATTTTTGATCAATATGATTGGCCGATAAAATTGTTTGAATGAATGATTGGACGAAAAAATTTAAGTATGAAATCGGGTTTGGGGATGGTAAAGGATTTAAATTTATACATTATTTTCCAATCTCAAACGAGAATCATCCAATTTCATGGAATCATTTGACTGATCATTATAATGATGAAATTTAAGTCCAAAAATTGCACTTGAGAATAGTATATGATATTAAAAGGCCAAGTGAAAGTTATAATTTGTTAAAGGCTTTACAAGTTCCATTATGAGATTTGTTTCCCATTTACCCTTTCTCAGAACGATTAAATGATCAGTCCAAAGTTGCAATAATAAAGAATTTATAGAGATTCTGAGAGCAAAGATACAAAATTATTGAAGTCAAAAATCTTTACTTGCTTGTACCAATTTGACAGGTTACTATGATTAATAGTGAAGCCAACTCACACTTTAGATCAATGTCAAAAATTTAAAGACAAAAATATAAGTCCTCAGAATCAATCAATAAACGGAGATTCATGATCAACGGCAACAAAAATAGTAAATATTTTCTTCGAGTCACGAACTTCAAATTATAAAGCAAATCTGAGTTGTCTTGTGAAATTCAAAATATTAGATCCTATTCCATCATATCAAATAACGTATGACCGATCCATGGTTTCATAAACCCGATACAATGGATTTGTTAATTGGTGCTTACCATAATCCAGGATCTTTTAATGTATCATCCTGTTATTGAATGCGTTGATTATCCAAAATCGTAATCAAACGAAGAAAAAAAGTGTGAAGCATACTAATTAAAAAATGTCATTCAGATTGAATCGGGAAGGTATAGTGTTGCTCTTCCAATAAAACCTAATAATAATACAATTCAGGACTTTTTCAAGTAATATTCCCAATTCATGCTTCTGAATACATATAGTTAGAAGAGGTAGTTAATTCAGACGGAACCGAATGTATCTAAAAATTATTATTTAATGCCACATCACGTGCGGTAATTCGCAAAGCAAGTAGCACAACCAAGTTACGCGTCTTGTATGACAAGTTTCGCAGTTCTGTGCATATTTCCGGAAAATATTATTATGTTTCCAAAATCTGCTCCTTATTTTCCTGACAATTTGTATGGACTCTTTTATGCTCTGCTTGAATGGTATTAGTTCTCTTCATTTTTTACGATTCTCCAAAAATACTACTTGTAGGTTTTGAATGTGGTCTTCAGAAATTTTGATTCCATTGATTGCGGTTAGGCTAGGCATTTCTTTTAGCATTCTTATCAGTGTTTTTTGTTTATCTGGCTTAGGCAGATAAAATGTCTCAAGTAGTCAGGGTGAGGTTCCTCGTAGGCCTACATGTATTTGTTTGCCGTGATGATGATTTGTTATCTGAATACGTTTATGGGTGGCTCACAGTATGGTATTAAGTTAGAATTGTCTTAATTTTTGCCATGAATCGTCCCTTCTGTTAATAGCATATTTGTTTATAATTCCAGCTTTGCTACGGCATCTGCTACCTTGTAAGTGCACCCTGGTTTGTAGATTGTTTCATATGTATGATTAAATGTATTCCTCCAGTCGGGATTTCCATCGTTTCAGTTTTGCGTTGGTGTTGCGGTTGCTGAATGAAAATGTGATTCGATGACAATAAGTCTTTGAGTTGTTGAAATGCGCGGGTCTCTTTCTCTGAAAAGTTGATTCAGACTTATTTTAATGCGTTCGACTTGCGCATTTTCACCACTGGTGAGATTTGTGAGTGGCTTAGGTGATTTGTTGAGATCCTTGTGAAGGGCATGTATACAAGCGAACTTCGGCGATTTCATCAAATAAAAATATTAATATATTTTCATATATCATTTTGGGCCATAAAAGTCAGGAAAGGGGTTAGCCCACAAAATTACGAATATGCATAAATTATGCAATAACACACGCACCAGTTGTCCGATTTTGATGAATGATACCTTAATTTAAAGCTCTCGGCATCAGCATAAATACCAAATAAAATAACCATATATATTCATAAATCATTTTGAGCCATAAAAGTCAGGCAAGGGGTTAGCCCACAAAATTACGAATATGCATAAATTATGCAATGAAACACGCACCAGGTGTCCGATTTTGATGAGAGATACCTTAATTTAAAGCTCTCGGAATCAGCATAAATACCAAATAAAATATCCATATATTTTCATAAATCATTTTGGGCCATAAAAGTCAGGCAAGGGGTTACCCCACAAAATTACAAATATGCATATAGAGCTAAAAAGATTTTTTAATCTTTCAAGTACTCCGGGATCTTTATTTTTTGTATTGCATGAATTTTCTTGTCATCAGGTTTGATACCCTGATTGGTTATGATTTAACCGATGATGTAAATTTGGTTTCGTTTATGGAAAAACTCCGTTTTATTAAAATTCACTTTTAAAGATAGTTGGTGCATTTTTGAATCCGAATGGAAACCTTAGGAATTCGTATTTTCCATTCATCGTTGAGAATGACAACAACGATGTTAATATCGTTAAATCGTTTTATCGGTGTTTATATAGTGAGATCGATTGTCGTGAAAAATTGTGAATTTCCAAAATTCACCAGTGTTTTGGATATATCCGGAATCGGGTAAGCATCTGACGTTGTTACAGCGCTGAGTCTTTTAAATTTAATGACTATCCGGTATTTATTTATACCGGCAGCATATAATTTCTTTTCAAATACCCAGATTGTGGAGAATTATATGGGCTGTTGGAAGGCCTTATAACGACGGCGTTGACGTGTCGTTATTTTAATTATTCAGATTTGGACGTTGTGCAAAGCAAATCTCAGTTCGATCTGATGAGGAATAGTAATAATTTTGGTAAAAATTATTTGTCATCTCATCAGACCATGGCGACCGACTGCTATGTGTAATAGCTACTTTACGCTCTATATATATTATGCACAGTGTACATATAGCGTTAGCGAATTATATGAAAGTGCTCGAAATATCTGAATAATTGATTTTTTGTGTTTGTGTAGCGATGTCGCTACAGCCTTATGATTTTATCTTTTAGTAGTAGTTCAATTTGGTTTTCTATCTAGCTCCTTATGCTTAGTGGGTATAGGTAGGATTTGGAATAAATAGGTTTTTCCGTATAGTGCGGTTTATTTCCACTTTTATGTTATATAATATTGATTGTTTCAATGTGGTTAATCGATCCGAGCTATTTTCTGAATTTTGACAGTATACTCTGTAGTTTTTGTTTAGATCATTGGGAGAGATGATCGTCTCGAACTTTTAGGTTATTAACCTGTGGTGACTGCTTTTATTCCAATGGTATCTTTATGCTTGGTGTCAAAATATGTCCTCTTCACTTTGGGTTGTAAATAATTTAGTTGGTTTTGCCATTGAGTTCTCTTATATATACGTAAGATGCCCGATTTCGGTAGTTTCTATCAGTACCTCTGTATACTGTTGAATACTCCTCCGTTTTGATCTTATTGACGAGCTCAAGATCGAAACCCTTGGAGCCGGATTGTTGATTCAGTACCGACCAGCAATGTCTTCTAAAAAGTGATTATTATTGTAATTATAGAATAAAATTAGATTGAGACTCATAAAATAAAGCACTCAAAGGACGGACATTAACGGTTTGCTTTATTAAGTCGTATAGTATATAAAATTAAGTCGTCCTGACTATATGCTATAGGACTTATTTAATTCACAAACGTTAAAATATTAACGCCAATTTACAAAATATCCTTCAACATATATAATTCAACCGAATCTTATCTATAATTTAAAATCCATTTAGATAAAACACTTAGATACCATAGTCACAAAACACCAAAACATCGTAAAGGTACGACTACATACAAGAGATCAAGAAAGCAAATTATGCGATAGCGCTCGTAATTTTCTTCAAAAAAAAAAATCTCTGAACATTATTGTACACCACAATATCTTGCAATTGATTGAAGATCCAGAGTGTGAAATAAAATGAGTTGGCACAAAACCAGAACATCAGCAACATAACAACAAAATATCGAATTATTGAAGAAAACATGATTTTTGGTAATTTCTTGAATGTCGATTTCTTTATGATCACAAAGCCGAGATACATCTTACCAGATTTTGGTGTTTCTTTTGTTTTTAAATTTTTATTAAGTAGTCGAAGGTTTCTTTGTGGTTTGTGTTTTTTTTTTATATATATGAAAGATGTAAGACATAATAACGAAATGATAAAAAAAAAAAAAATAAAAAATGGAGGATCACACAAGACACAACCAACCATTATTGAATGATGATGTTGATGAGATGTAGATTATGTTTTAATGTTTTTTATGCTTTTTTTTATTATGTTTTGTAACTTTGATTTGTTGGGTTTGCCGATGACTTTACTATATATACTATACATACAAAAAATATGTATGTATGCATAAACCAGCATAATAGACATAAAAAAAAAATTTATGAAAATTGATTGGTGGTGGCTCCAAATGATATCCAAACGATAATGTACAAAATTATTGTGTTGTAAAAATATCTCGTAAGCCGCGCCGCGATGAAAAAAAATTATGATGGCTATGTCGACAGCATGACGATGAATTTTAAGAATTTTTATGTTTCCAAGAATATGTTATGTAATATGCTTTTAATTATTTTCTTACCTGATTTTTTTTTGTTGTTTTTGTTTCATTCTAGGATGTGCTCATATCGGAACAGTATTCATCGATTATAAAAAGTCTTTCGAAATTGCCAAAAGATTTCAATATTGCCATATACCCAGCGTTAGTAACAATTATGCATTGTAATGAGGAGGCGAAGAAAAATTTAAGTAGAGATTTTGATGTCGAGGTAAGTGCCAATATTATCTTATTTTTGTGTGGTTTTTGTCTGTTTGCGCGGATTATAGAAAAGTGATAAATCTTAAATGAGTTAATACATCTTTCAAAACTAATAATGATTTATGTAAATTTAAATGGAAAAGATTTTCACATCAATATATATATGTAAGGCGATTACATCAATCTTTAATCTAAACTTGTGATTTATTTTAAAATGTATTTAAAGCTCATTGACAATATAAGTGTCGATTTCTGAAAGAAGTTTGTGAAAAGAAAGATTATCATTACTTAACGATTACAGTTTAACCTCAAACTAGCACAGTTTAATCAAATGTCGTTAAAAACAGCTAAGCTCCATTGGTTTTGTTTTCTTTTTTTCCTAGGTAACGTAATAATTTAATGAGTAATGAGCAAAATAAGTTGCTAAGAACTAGAAAAGTACTTGTCAACTCATCAGGCCATGACAACCGAGTGAGACAATACAAAAATTGAAAGAAGTAACTGTTAAACAGAAAAAATATTTTGTGGCTTTTGCATATTTTCGGTTTATGGCATATATTTAACAATTTTGGTAGGAATTTTCATTCATTTTCTGGATTTTCAATTTTTTCGATTTGTGGCATAAATTTCCCAATTTTGATAGGCTAACCATAATGCATTTTTAGAATTTGAAAATTTTCGATTTGGGGCATAATTTTTCCAATTATGATAGGCTAACCATCTCATGCATTTTCTGAATTTTGAAAATTTTCGATTTGTAGCATAAATTTCTCAGATTTGATAGGCTAACCATCATAAATTTTCCATCTTGATTTCGAAAAATATTTGATTTTGGCAAAAATTTCCCAGTTCTGATACGCTTACCATCAGGTATTTTCTTAATTTTGAAAATTTTCGATTTGTGGCATAAATCTTCCAGTTTTAATAGCCTAACCATCATTAATTTTCAGGATTTTAAAAATACTTGATTTTGGCAAAGTTTTGCCATTTTTGATAGGCTAATCATCACGCATTTTCTGGATTTTCAATTTTTTCGATTTGTGGCATAAATTTTCCAATGTTGATAGACTAACCATAATGCATTTTTAGAATTTGAAAATTTTCGATTTGGGCAAAATTTTTCCAGTTTTGATAGGCTAACCATCATGCATTTTCTGGATTTTCAATTTTTTCGGTTTATGGCATAAATTTCCCAATGTTGATAGGCTAACCATAATGCATTTTTAGAATTTGAAAGTTTTCTGTTTGTGGCAAAATTTTCCCAATTTTGATAGGCTAACCATCATGCATTTTCTGGATTTTCAATTTTTTCGATTTGTGGCACAAATTTCCCAATGTTGATAGGCTAACCATAATGCATTTTTAGAATTTGAAAATTTTCGGTTTGTGGCATAATTTTCCCAATTTTGATAGGCTAACCATAATGCATTTTCTGGATTTTCAATTTTTTTGATTTGTGGCATAAATTTCCCAATGTTAATAGGCTAACCATAATGCATTTTTAGAATTTGAAAATTTTCGGTTTGTGGCAAAATTTTCCCAATTTTGATAGGCTAACTATCATGCATTTTCTGGATTTTCAATTTTTTCGATTTATGGCATAAATTTCCCAATGTTGATAGACTAACCATAATGCATTTTTAGAATTTGAAAATTTTCGATTTGTGGCATAAATTTCCCAATGTTGATAGACTAACCATAATGCATTTTTAGAATTTGAAAATTTTCGGTTTGTGGCAAAATTTTCCAAATTTTGATAGGCTAACCATCATGCATTTTTAGAATTTGAAAATTTTCGGTTTGTGGCAAAATTTTCCCAATTTTGATAGGTTAACCATCATGCATTTTCTGGATTTTCAATTTTTTCAATTTGTGGCATAAATTTCCCAATGTTGATAGACTAACCACAATGCATTTTTAGAATTTGAAAATTTTCGGTTTGTGGCAAAATTTTCTCAATTTTCGTGCATTTTCTGGATTTTCAATTTTTTCGATTTGAGGCATAAATTTCCTAATTTTAATAGGCAAACTATAATGCATTTTTAGAATTTGAAAATTTTCGGTTTGTGTCAAAATTTTTGCCAATTTTGATAGGCTAGCCAACATGCATTTTCTGGATTTTCAATTTTTCGATTTGTGGCATAAATTTCCCAATGTTGATAGGCTAACCATCATGAATTTTTAGAATTTGAAAATTTTCGATTTGTGGCAAAATTTTCCCAATTTTGATAGGCTAACCATCATGCATTTTCTGGATTTTCAATTTTTTCGATTTGTGGCATAAATTTCCCAATGTTGATAGGCTAACCATAATGCATTTTTAGAATTTGAAATTTTCTGTTTGTGGCAAAATTTTCCCAATTTTGATAGGCTAACACCATCATGCATTTTCTGGATTTTCAATTTTTTCGATTTGTGGCATAAATTTCCCAATGTTGATAGACTAACCATAATGCATTTTTAGAATTTGAAAATTTTCGATTTGTGGCAAAATTTTCCCAGTTTTGATAGGCTAACCAACATGCATTTTCTGGATTTTCAATTTCTTCGATTTGTGGCATAAATTTCCCAATGTTGATAAACTAACCATAATGCATTTTTAGAATTTGAAAATTTTCGATTTGGGCAAAATTTTCCCAGTTTTGATAGACTAACCAACATGCATTTTCTGGATTTTCAATTTTTTCGATTTGTGGCATAAATTTCCCAATGTTGATAGACTAACCATAATGCATTTTTAGAATTTGAAAATTTTCGGTTTGTGGCATAATTTTCCCAGTTTTGATAGGCGCTAACATCATGAATTTTCTGGATTTTCAATTTTTTCGATTTGTGGCATAAATTTCCCAATGTTGATAGGCTAACCATAATGCATTTTTAGAATTTGAAAATTTTTGATTTGGGCAAAATTTTCCCAGTTTTGATAGGCTAACCAACATGCATTTTCTGGATTTTCAATTTTTTCGATTTGTGGCATAAATTTCCCAATTTTGATAGGCTACCAATAATGAATTTTTAGAATTTGAAAATTTTCGATTTGTGTCAAAATTTTTCCAATTTCGATAGGCTAACCATCATGCATTTTCTGGATTTTCAATTTTTTTGATTTATAACATATTTTTCCCATTTTTAATATTTGTCAGGGTTTTATAAATTTGTTGCATAAATATTTCAGTTTTCATAAACTAAAAGTTTTATGGGGTATAGTTGGGTTTGGATTTTATCTACTAATATTTCCAAATTTTAAAGTTTCCATTTTTAGTTGTAAGAATTTAGAATTTCAATTAGAGACGTGCTTTTTTGAAACAATTTTCTGAATAATTAAATTAAATTACTGTAATTTTAATTTGCAAATTATTAATTTATTTTATCTTTTTTCAGTTAATCGAGGAATACAAAAAATCGGACATGGCCAAGAAGAATCGGCTGGTATCAATACTTAAGACATAAAACTAATTTATAATTTATACAAAATTAACTGTATAAAATACTCGAAATAATATTTTCCAAAATTTTAGGTTTAAGAAAAATCAAAATTTTTGCTCAAAAACATTAAAAATTCAAAAGAACAATCGCCCGAATGTAAGACAAAATATTTTGCATCATAATTGTCTAGCAAAGCATATATTTCTCCTTTCTTAATTTAATGTACAGTGTGAAAATATTTAAAATTCGGACAAACAAAAAATAAAACTTTTCAATAGAACTCGAATTATTTTATTTTTTATAGGCAGTCTCAATGGTCTCGAACTTAACGTGCTCGTAATTTTTTCAGAACTTATTCGAGTTATAATTCAACAACAACGAGTAGTCTCATGATAGACAAAGAACCTTAACCACTAATGCATCCTATAAAGAATGTAATGCAAAACCTTTTGTGTCAAAATTGGTGCAGGCTTCATAAATAGAAAATCAGTTCGACTCGTGCTTCTAGAGTGTAAACAATAAATCACTCGATTGTAACTGCCTTTTTTTGTTTGTCTCGCAAAACCAATTGATAAAATACACTTTCCTATTCAAAAATCCAGTTTAACCTTGAAATCACCTTTAAGTTAACCTAAAAATATTAAACAAATTATATTGCCCTTATTTCTGGCCTAAATACCATCCAATTTAGTAAAAAATAGTACGAGGTAATTCGGGTGCTAACTTTTCGATTGACCACACAATGTATTAAGTGAAATTTTAAATTAATTTTTGTTGATATAATTTATTGTTAAATTTATTTTTATAATAATGTATTACTACTATGCGCTGCTAATATTTATTAATAATTTTTTTATGTAATTTTTATATATAATTATCATTTATAAGATAATAAAATCCATAATTGAATCAAACATTTTTGTTTTATTGTACAGTAAAAAATGTGGAAATGCTACATCAAATCTCGAATATTAGGCTGAAAAAATAATCAGATCCAAATTTCGAGAGCTATTTTTGGTTTGTATAATTAACCTGAACGATTTTAGAACTTCCAATGATATGAATCGGATGAGTCTGGGATCTTCCAACTAAATCGCCATAGCAAGGAAGTCGTTTGTAAAGAACAGCGATAATGAAACTAAGCATTTATATGCACTAACACCAATAAAGCCAAAAGCATTAAATTCCAACAGAATCTAAAAAAATAAGGAACGAGTGCCAATAATAGCTGGCCTTTAAGAATGAAAAAACTATCCTGGCAGCTCACGTAAACGTGTCTAATTTTATATTCCCAGTGTCTCAAAACTGAGAAAAGTACTCCACAAATCAAAAATTGTAAAAATCAAAAAAATTAAATATAGTTAGCCTATCAAAACTGGGAAATTATCCCATAAATCGAAAATTTTCAAAATCAAGAAAAAACCTAATGGTTAGCCTATCAAAATTTTGAAAATTATGCCACAAATCGAAAATTTTCAAAATCCAGAAAATTCATGATGGTTAGCCTATAAAAACTGGGAAATTTTTGCCATAAATCGAAAATTTTCAAAATCCAGAAAATTCATGATGATTAGGCTATCAAAACTGGAAAATGTATGCTACAAATCGAAAATTTTCGAAATCAAGAAAATTCATGATGGTTAGCCGATCAAAACTGGGAAATTTAAGCCAAAATAAAATATTTTCAAAATCCAGAAAATTCATGATGGTTAGCCTATCAAAACTGGGAAATTATTGCCATAAATCGAAAATTTTCAAAAACAAGAAAATTCATGGTGGTTAGCATATCAAAACTGGGAAATTTTGGCCATAAATCGAAAATTTTCAAAATCTGATGGTTAGGCTATCAAAACTGTGACATTTTTGCCATAAATCGAAAATTTTCAAAATCCAGAAAATTCATGATGATTAGGCTATCAAAACTGGAAAATGTATGCTACAAATCGAAAATTTTCGAAATCAAGAAAATTCATGAAATGGTTAGCCTATCAAAACTGGAAAATTTTTGTCATAAATCGAAAATTTTCAAAATCAAGAAAATTCATGATGGTTAGCCTATCAAAACTGGGAAATGTATGCCACAAATCGAAAATTTTCAAAATTCAGAAAATATCTGATGGTTAGGCTACTAAAACTGGGAAATTTATGCCATAAATTGAAAATTTTCAAAATCAAGAATATACCTGATGGTTAGCCTATCAAAAATGGGGAATTTATACCAAAATAAAATATTTTAAAAATCCAGAAAATTCTTGATGATTAGACTATCAAAACTGGGAAATTTATGCCAAAATAAAATATTTTCAAAATCCAGAAAATTCATGATGGTTAGCCGATCAAAACTGGGAAATTTAAGCCAAAATAAAATATTTTCAAAATCCAGAAAATTCATGATGGTTAGCCTATCAAAACTGGGAAATTTTTGCCAAAATCAAATATTTTCAAAATCCAGAAAATTCTTGATGATTAGACTATCAAAACTGGAAAATTTATGCCATAAATCGAAAATTTTGAAAATCAAGAAAATTCATGAAATGGTTAGCTTATCAAAACTGGAAAATTTTTGTCATAAATCGAAAATTTTCAAAATCAAGAAAATTCATGATGGTTAGCCTATCAAAACTGGGAAATGTATGCCACAAATCGAAAATTTTCAAAATTCAGAAAATATCTGATGGTTAGGCTACTAAAACTGGGAAATTTATGCCATAAATTGAAAATTTTCAAAATCAAGAATATACCTGATGGTTAGCCTATCAAAAATGGGGAATTTATACCAAAATAAAATATTTTAAAAATCCAGAAAATTCTTGATGATTAGACTATCAAAACTGGGAAATTTATGCCAAAATAAAATATTTTCAAAATCAAGAAAATTCATGATGGTTAGCCTATCAAAACTGGGAAATTTATGCCACAAATCGAAAACTTTCAAAATCATGAAAATACCTGATGGTTAGCCTATCAAAACTTTAAAATTTTTGCCATAACTCGAAAATTTTCAAAATCCAGAAAATTCATGATAATTAGGCTATCAAAACTGGAAAATGTTTGCCACAAATCGAAAATTTTCAAAATCAAGAAAATTCATGATGGTTAGCCTATCAAAACTGAGGAATTTATTCCAAAATAAAATATTTTAAAAATCCAGAAAATTCATGATGATTAGGCTATCAAAACTGGAAAATTTATGCCACAAATCGAAAATTTTCAAAATCATGAAAATACTTGATGGTTAGCCTATCAAAACTGGTAAATTTTTGCCATAACTCGAAAATTTTCAAAATCCAGAAAATACCTGATGGTTAGCCTATCAAAACTGGGAAATTTATGCCAAAATAAAATATTTTCAAAATCCAGAAAATTCTTGATGATTAGACTATCAAAACTGGAAAATTTATGCCATAAATCGAAAATTTTGAAAATCAAGAAAATTCATGATGGTTAGCCTCTCAAAACTGGAAAATTTTTGCCATAAATCGAAAATTTTCAAAATCAAGAAAACCTATCGAAACTGGGAAATTTATGCCACAAATCGAAAATTTTCAAAATCATGAAAATACCTGATGGTTAGTCTATCAAAACTAGGAAATTTTTGCCATAAATCGAAAATTTTCAAAATCAAGAAAATTCATGATGGTTAGCCTATCAAAACTGGGAAATTTTTGCCATAAATCGAAAATTTTCAAAATCAAGAAAATTCATGATGGTTAGCCTATCAAAACTGGGAAATTTATGCCACAAATCGAAAATTTTCAAAATCATGAAAATTCCTGATGGTTGTTAGCCTATCAAAAATGTGAAATTTTTGCCATAAATCGAAAATTTTCAAAATCCCGAAAATGCACTATGGTTAGGCTATCAAAACTGGGAAATGTATGCCAAAATAAAATATTTTCAAAATCCAGAAAATTCTTGATGATTAGACTATCAAAACTGGAAAATTTATGCCATAAATCGAAAATTTTGAAAATCAAGAAAATTCATGATGGTTAGCCTATCAAAACTGGAAAATTTTTGCCATAAATCGAAAATTTTCAAAATCAAGAAAATTCATGATGGTTAGCCTATCAAAACTGTGAAATTTTTGCCATAAATCGAAAATTTTCAAAATCCAGAAAATGCACTATGGTTAGGCTATCAAAACTGGGAAATTTATGCCACAAATCAAATATTTTTAAAATCCAGAAAATTCATGATGGTTAGCCTATCAAAACTGGGAAATGTATGCCACAAATCGAAAATTTTCAAAATTCAGAAAATATCTGATGGTTAGGCTACTAAAACTGGGAAATTTATGCCATAAATTGAAAATTTTCAAAATCAAAAAAATTAATGATGGTTAGCCTATCAAAACTGGGGAATTTTTGCCACAAATCGAAAATTTTTAAAATCCAGAAAATTCATGATGATTAGCCTATCAAAACTGGGGAATTTATGCCACAAATCTAAAATTTTCAAAATCATGAAAATACCTGATGGTTAGCCTATCAAAACTGGGAAATTTATGCCAAAATCGAAAATTTAAAACTGGGAAGATTATTGAACGATAATAAATTAGCATAAATTCTCGGTTTTAATGGGCTTACGCATCACCCATTTTCTCAATTTTAAAAATTTTCGGTTTATGGCTACAATTTTCCAATTGTGATTGGGTTACCATTTTGTGCATTCTGGATTTTGAAAAATTTGGTTTTTTAGTCGAAATATGTCTTAGACTTGTTGCCTAACAAAAACTAAAGTATAGGATTATTGCGTAGCGTCATTTCGTCTACGCTAAAATAAAACTGTGTCTCGTTTTGTCGCTGCTATTTAGCATATATATATGAATGTATCTATTTGAAGTCGCATATATTTATCGTCTCATACAATCACAACAATTACAACTATCATAAAAAAAATTTATTAGTTAGCCTCGTTTGTGTATAATAAAAATACGACAAAATTATCTAAAAATACGACAAAACTATTTTAAGTAATTCCAGGAAAATATTTTGGAAAAAACTTGATTTTAACATTTTACTGTCTTTAATCTCGGACAATGGCAAAGAAAACATTTCTTTTGATTGCTATATATGTACGTATATCGGCTATATTAAAAATAAAATCCAATCATGGTGCTGGGTTGCGCGCAATTTTTAATATCCCCAGCCGAGTTCAAAATATACGTTTTTATATTTTTTAATAACTTTTTTGTTATCAGCGAATTTTTATTTTATTTTTTTTTATTAATTTTGCGGTTGATTTTTGCTCCGAATTATTCTTGAGACAGGTTTAATCCGTAAATTTATTCAAATGGCGATAAGAGAGCGCGACCAAAATTTTTTTTTTATACAAAAACATTTTTGCGACAATTTTTTTTTTTATTTGTATGCCGTCGTATTATTAATATACGATTTGAAGAACTACAAAATTCGAAGACATGTTGATAAGTCGTAAAAAAAAATTGTGTGTCTATGTATATGCCGTGAATTAATCCTTTTTAATCTTGATTAATTTATTGATGTATACGGATTTCGTAAATATCGTGAATTTTTGTTCATTACAAATAAATAAATTTAAATAATATTGCTTTGTGTAATTTGATTGCCCCTCTATACCCTTCACATCGATATGATTGTTTTGCAATGGAAGATCGCAGACTCCATTCGAAATATGCTTCGTATGCAAGCGACCATCTTTTTGTGTGTGTTTGCTTATTTAAATCCTGATAAATTGTTAGCTGACCTTTGAATGACGTTAAAAAATTGGTGTCACTAATGGAAGGTCTCAAGATAAAGATTTGGTTAATGTTTTATTGGAGAATTACAAAGAATGCCCGAGACGGATAGTTCGATGATAAACATTTTTGATTTTATTGTGTAGTGCGAAATTGAGGAGGATCCAAAATCAACTGTGTTCAATGTTAATAAATTTTCACATTTCTATGGAAAGTCATCGTGTACTTACACATCGTGTATCCGCTAGGATACAATGAGCATTAACAGCCTTGACCGATACTGTCCGACTGCCGGCGCAATCATCAACCAAGCAACTGAAATTTTGGTAAATTCAAGTACCACGACCTGATCGTCTATATTGGCAGCAAAATTGGCGACCAAACTGATACTGTGCTTCAGGAAATACCAGTATCGAACAGCAACATATAAGCTCAAACAGCAAATGCCTTTCATCTGATAACTATATGCTTAATGTATCCTCATCACAATCGCAACACGAGTGTTGTATCATTATAGAATCACAAAGCCTCCAGTATACGGGGTAAACCCGAGCCATGCTGTTTCTAGCGAATTGATCGCTCGTCACCCTATTATCGATGTCATCGCGGATCATGTCAAAGTGGCCAACATTTCGGAATGTGGCCAACAGTAAAGCCGACTTCTCATATCTGAACAAATTTCTTCAACAATCAGATGAGAATTTTAATCAGGACTCCAATCTAAACGATGCCGTTTTATCTTTGAAATTTGTGTTCCGCTGACCAAACGCAATGCGAGCTTTCAAGAGCCATGATACAACAAGGTTTTGGTCAATCTTGAGATACGCCCCAACAAGGTCCACTTATATTATAAAAAATCCAATGTGCCCATTTCCAAGGAACATAATGACCTGAATTGGTTTCTCTATACCAACTATCAGATGCGCATCGAGGATGTATTGCTAATCCGAAAAGTTTAAGTTCATAAATGAAAAAAAAGTTGGTGGTATCAGAGTTCCGTTACTAATTCTTCCTCTAGTATATATGTGACTTGCTTGTCAACTGTTTTGTATGAACCAACCTTCTCGGCCATAGTTTATTCACATAAAATTTACAAAAGAGAAAATTCGTGATTACTTGTGCCAACTGGAACTTAGTTTTTGTCAAAACTTTTGATTACTTTCCTTGTTGCTTTCATACCTCGTCTGGTGTTCCATAGGGTCGTCATATTAGTCTACTGCTGTTCATAATATTTGTGAATGATGTAATGATGTTTTGAGTTCGGTAAGTGATCTGTTTTCACTGACGATGCCAATATTTTTACAAAGGGGCTATATATTCCGAAGCGGACCATCGCCAAAATTATTGGACCATCCAGTTAATCTTTTGGTAGATTTAGCTCGATTTATATTTTCTATCATAGGAAATTTAGGTAAGCCAGAAATAGGGCCACAGTACAAAAAAATTTCCAGAGGGTAACGTGATAGGCCGAGTAATAATGATAGCTACTACCTGTCGTATAAAACAGCATGTAGCTCAACCAATGTAATCTCTTTGGATTCAATGACGTTTTTAAGTAGCCGCTTTGCAATCTTAACCGAAGCCTCCCATAATCCTCCGAAGTTATGTGACCTGGGTGGTATAATCTCCCATTCTACGGAATAATGAGCAAAAGCTTATATCACTTTCAGTGCTTTGGTTGCAAAGCAAATAAAAACAGCGATATAAACCTTTTCTAGCACCTTAGGCCAAGTGTGCTGGTGAACATCAGGGCACCAGTAGAGTCCACACCGCTTATTTCAAATCATTGAACATCTTTGTAGTTTATCCTGGCTTATGCCTCATCCTGAAAAACTTAATGCACTCACCGACAATGTTCCGAGTCCGATTGAGCCAATTTATTGGTTTAGCGTGGAAGTTTCTGGAACTGTAAAAATATCAAATTAATGACTTCGTGTATACATGATCCCTATGGGAATAGGGATTTGAGGTTCGGCGTTATAAGAAATGTTGCTTTTCTTAAACGAGTATCAACTTTAATAATACCAAATATACATCCTGATTTTCACAGTGCGTTACTCTGCAATATCTTCCGTCTATGAAGGTGGCGTATAAACATTTTCCAATATTATTCGAATCAAACATTTGATTTGGTAAGTTCTGCAAGAAAGATGCACCTTGGCTAATCAAGTCAGCTGGATTCGCTTACTTTGGAACATAACACAAAACACCCATCCGTGTACTTTGTTGGATCTTAGTTACACGATGAATGTAGTCGTTGAGTCACTCCAATAAAAATTTTCATCAACCATCAATTTGAGCGATGCTTATAAGGAGCAATAGGGAGTTCAATGCAAGCTGAAAACCACGTGGCTACCACATGGTTTTCCCGTGACGCTCATTCTTATTTAATAGACACAATGTCCAATGATGATGAAAGTTGAGAGTAAACACCAATGAGTGGTTAATATCTCGGCCAATTCATCTACCAGAGTTCTGGGTTACTAATCTAGAATGGTAGTCTAAAACGATCGAGATATTGTTTGACGCGTACAAAACCATAAGCGATAAACAAAAGTTCGCACAAGTGATGGGTGCACGCGACAAAGATGAGTCTTACCAGGGGCCAAATATAGGCACTCTGAACATGCTACGAAAATGCTCGATAGATTTAAAACCAGACTAGACAAAATCGAACTTCGAGCATCTAGTCCAGCGGCCAACTGGCCTTCACGATCCTCTACTCTTTCTACAAGAAAGAAAGCAGATTTAAATCGTTGCCAAATCCACTAAATCCAGCAGCTTCAGACTTGACGCTATTTTCACGATAAATTCGGACACAATGCCGAAAATTGGGAGTTAAATTCAGGAACCTCGGTACCTCTAAGCAAAAGGCCACATGTAGCAATAACAAATCTCTAAACTAGTATGTCTATTGGTTGCCGCGGGTGACCATAGATCGCAGGGAGTGTCAAAAAACACACGTTTTGAAAGACACTAGCGCTGATATATCCGTAGTTCCCCACAAAACATGCAAAAACCACAAAACGCAAGTCAACATTGACTTAGGAACCCCAACTGCCGTATCCTCTAGATATTGTTCCGCCTGAACTTATTCCGATTGATGACGCATTGCCCTGCTGAGAACTTTTATTCTTACAAATAAGCCATAAATTTGTGGATCGACTCGAACGATGAGCAGTTTTTTCGAAGCTGAACCCATATGCTGCTAGAAATATGGAAAGCAAAAAACGGCGGTTTTAAATTTGCACTTCTTATATAAGGCTATTAATGTGCAGTTGACTTCAATAGGATTTGAATTTCTAACAAGCAGATAATTCGATAAATCAATAGTTCTTTAACTTATACCACTGATATGTAACCTTGCTAAGTATATGTGAGACCATAGTGTCAAAGAATTTTAAGAGTTCTGGAGTGAGTTATTTGCTCAATTTAATTTCCATAAATCCTGGACTATTCAACTCGTTAGGTGGTTTTATTCGATCCCTTTTTCTTTGCTTTATAAAACCATCATCGCTTTGGACCGCTTATCATTGCTTTGGGTGACCTCTGTGGACAGTCCAATCGAATTATTATGCAAAAAATATTTTTGTGAAAATGTAGTGATATTTTGTTACATCATTTTTTGCTAGCTCTTTGCAGCTAGTCCAACTCGGTGTATTCCTTTTTTCAATGTCTTTTTGATGCTAAAAGTAATCCAGATTTACCTTACTTAACAATTGAGATTAGGACCATCTTTCGGTAAGCGCAGAGATGATCTCGTTAGCGTCTGTTTTATTTGATAAAATAAATAGGCCTCCGACGAATTTAAACCATTCACCAAATAATGACGCAATATTGGCCCATTCCACTACAGTCCTCGTTCGTATATACAATAAAAAAAATCTGACAAATTTTACTTTAACAGTGATTTCTCGTGTTCTTAAATGATTCATGTAAACACATCACCGTCATTTTATTTTCTCAACGGTTTTTTTTTGCTTTCTATGTTAGTTTTCCTAAATAAACAAAAAAAAAACAAAAAAAAAAAAAAAAAAAAAAAAAAATTAAATGAAAATTAATTACAACAACAACAAATAAGAAAGTATAGAAGAAAAACAAAAAAAAATCGAAATTAACGGAAATGTTTTAGTTAAGAAAACACAACTCGAAACTTTGTTGATTTTCATGTCATTCATTCGCGTTTTTCATTTACTATATAATACAGGCACATCATGATGTTGATGATGACGATGACGACGACGATGATGATGGCTTGACTTTTTGGACATTTTAACAAAGTATAAACAATTTTGTTTAATGGAAAGTTTCTATTTTTGTTTCTTAATTTAATTTACATATTTCACATTTTTCGATGTGCCACGCAGCTTATGAGTTTTAAATTACACGATTTCTTAGAAATATTGTTGGCACGTAAGATCAAATCGGAAATCATGAAACGATATTAAATTCCACCGTTGTTTGTACTGCTGTTGTCGTGCACAATAATTAAACCGACAGCAATTTGTACGATTTCAATTGAAAATTGCGGGGGTTGAAATATGCAACCCCTTCGTAAAATTCATATAGAGACGGTAAAATATGTGTATCCAGTTCATTGAATCTTAAAAAATTGAAAATTATGATTCCGTCACGTATATTGTAAATTTCCATGTGACAGAGTATGACACAGATGAGAATACACTGCAACCCTAATTCCATTCTGCATATATATAGAAGACAAAATATTTCGAGGAAATTTGGGTCAAAAGTGTGATGTGGGTGGGTCTTTTAATAGTAATTGTTCTTTAGAGATTACTGAACCGTTCATTAAGTAGCAAATCATAGAGTGTGACCTAGTTTATACTCATCCTTCCAAAGCTGGAACAATCCAGATCTTCTCAACATTTCGGCTTCAGCAGTGAACGTATGATATACAAAGTACGGTTGCCTGCGGCAAGACGCGCTTTAATACCTCCTGCTGATATCAGAAACCCGTTATTCTTCAAATCTGTATTAGTAATGCTCGCATTATACTGTCGATAACTATCAGTATACTGTATATCTCTTATGTCTATAACCGGCTACCCGGGTAGCAATTTCATTTCTAAATGATCGGAAATATTTTAGTTTTTGCAGTTCCTGCCTATGGTTCTTTGACATTCTAAAAATGACTTTTTTGGATCGATTTCTAAAAAGAAGCTGAACAAATCACAAATCACTTCGGCTGACAATAACGGTAAAATCTGGTATTGTAAATGTTTGTCAAGAACGCATTCAATACCTGCAACGTAAATAAAAGTGCCTATATTCATTGAGGGCTCCAATGCTAATTCTTCTAGAAAACTTCGGCGTTTCTGCGATTTGTTACTTGGATTATTCACTCTAATATATACAGTGTGTACCGTAATGCATGCAACATCAATAATATTGTAGCAAGCAACATGCCAGCATTGGGCTCTTGTTTTGGTATGTGCAATAGGTAACCAGCTTATCCATGCGCTGTCCACCCCACTTTTTGTGCTGTTATATAGTAGTGAAAAATTTCTAGTTTTTCTTTTTACCGATTATGTTTTATGTGTAGTGCTGCGTTGGCAACAATATCACACTTTTATTATTTTTTGGAACATAAGAGCAAATTGTAATATTGTCATCTCTAACCCCAAATACAGAAAAGTAAAACTCATGAAATCTTAACGGCAGCTGCTTGTTTGGTATTAATGGCTTATTATTTTTAATGTACCAACAGTTGATAAGTTTCAACTCATTATTAGGCACGCAAGAGGCAGTGTCGTAAAATATAAAATATAAAAAGTACTTATATATATGAATAAACAGTTCATTGGCTGCCAACGCTTTATCTGTTCCTAAGCGACATATTCTTTTGTTTTTGTTATTGAAATTCAAAAACCTGCTTAGTTTCTAGAAATCGCACATAGGATTCGAAATTGTTTTCCACAATACATTCAATTGTTCAATGTTTAAATGAAGTGAAGTTTTTCGATTATCAAAATTGCTAGGTAGGCACTAAATTCTCTTCGGTTAACAATTTCAAACTACTTCTCAATATGTTATGTCCCAAAGAATGTCTCTGCACAATCTGAAACTGAACCGAAATTCTCTTTACGTCATCTTCTAAGATCGAATTTTCATTATTTCTGTCCAGTGATTTAGGTAGCATTTATCTCCAGTGCAATTGTATTGACTTCCAAAACTTCACCAACATCGTCTTAGTGTGTAAAAAACACTTTAGGCAACATAAAGCTAGGTTTCGAATATAAACGGGAACATATGTCTTTGGCTATTCGGGTAGCCGGTTATACCGGGTGTTTTTTTCAGGCTGAAACTTTCAAATACCCGGCAAATAAGCACGTTACGAAAAAAATGTACTATAGATCAAAATTTAATCATTACGAGGGACATACATTAGTGCTAAAATTAGTACCCCCCTCCCCTTCCTGTAGGTGGGCAGGAGGTAACTTTGAAATTAAGATTGGGACACCTATTTTTATTGCAGATTCGGATTCTACGGCTAAAAGTACGTAGGATTTCTTTAAAACATTTTTTTCGATTCATAATAAATGACGATGTAATAGACGACATTACATTTTTGTCGATTGTTTCTACTGAGAACCATAATATAAACTACCATGGTATGTTAGCCCATTGACGTGCTAGATGTCGCTACTGGTATAGTTTTGAAATAACCAAAATATTTTTATATGTATAATCGCCTAAATGTCGTATATTTATACTAAATTTTGAGACATTTGATCATTCGAAATACCTTCAATAATATGAGGGCCGATGAGTTGGTTGTAAATTATTCCACACCACACGTTGACAGTACAAGGGCGCTGATGTTCAACTTGGCGAAGTCAGTGTGGAGTTTCAACACTCCAGTAATGTATGTTGTGTCGATTAATCCTTCCATGGTTTGTAAAAGACGACTTATCGGAGAACAAAACATAGCGAAAAAATTGGGATTTGCTGTATTTGTTCACGTGCCCACTGACAAAAAGTTACCCGATTTTGGAAATCAACGCTTTGAAGATCTTGGTGTCACACATGACACGGATGATACTTATGTCGGTTTAAAATTTTCCAAACAATGGTATGGGATAATCCGGATTCGCTAGCTATTTCTCGCGTACTTATATGAGGATTATGAGCTACAGCAGTTTCATTATTTTCCTTAGTGACTGTTGCATGACGAGTCCTTTACTTCGGTCCAACACTTCCATCAGAAGTGATTTTTTCGATAGTCCGCTAAAATGAAGCACGTGACTGAAATCTATCTGGAAAACGTGAAGCGTAGAAATTATCAAGACTATTACTCCATAAACCAGAACCATTTCAATTTTTTGCTTGTGCAGTTAAATTCTCCATTTTGTATTGTGATAGCCTAACGCAAACTGGTTTTTTGTTTTCGAAATAATCTTCGAACTGAATCGGTATTTTTAAAACAAAATACAATCATATATTTGAAAGCAAATTTAGTCGCATGTTCCTGAGTTACGATAATAGTAGTTTCTTGACAAGTAATTTTTCAGTAATTAAAAATTTAAGACCGAGCAATTGGCGCAGTGGTTAAAGCTGCGGTGTTTGGGACGGGAGGTATCGGGTTCGAATCCCAACGGGGGAGGGTTGCAAAAGGGATTTTTCATCACCTGATTTCGATCGGTGATGACGATGAACACAACTATGACCCCCTGTTGGAGTGCAGAATCCATGGGCCGAACCATCGTCCATGTCAGTGCAGGCTGGCTGGAGCAATGCAATGTGCAGATGGATTTAAAATCGAACCTGTATTCGTGCGTCCTCAATTTGGCTGGTGACGGCGTAAGGTAGAACGTTAAAAATTAACTGCGAAAGAGTTGGGAGAGCTTCGGCCCCAGAACAGATTGCAGAGTTCAGAACCAAAAAAAAAAAATAAAAATTTAAGAAATACAACTTGTTTAAGACGAATTTCGAGTATTTACATTGAAAACGTGTTAATTTTAATATCGTCTATTACAGCGCCATCTATCATGAATCGAAAAAAATGTTTTAAGGAAATCCTACGTACTTTTAGACGTGGAATCTGAATCTGCAATAAAAATAGGGATTTATATTTTAATTTCAAACTTACCCCTGCCCCATCTACAATAAGGGGAAGGATGGGTACTAATTTTAGTGCTAATGTATGTCCCCTTCGGAGTGATTAAATTTTGATCTATAGTACATTTTTTTCGTAGAGTGCTTATTTGCCGAGATTTTTGAAAGTTTCAGCTTAAAAAAACACACGGTATAACAACGTAGAATTTTTTAGGTCATAGACACAAAGGTTAAACAATAAACCCTCAACTACCATTCTGATGTTCTGAAAACAGCCTTGTTTATTCGGGCTCCAAAACAACTTAAACAATATTGACTGCAAGATTGACGAGATCAATGTTATGGCACATGGTGAGGTCCTCAAGTGTTCGGTCCTATATAGAGATATTCTTTAAAGCATAAAGCTTTACTAAAAGCATATGCGGATTTTGAGCTGATTCAGAAAACGATAACAAAATGGGCTAGAAACTGGTTAAGACTAAAGTTTGTTTTGGCCTTTGACCGCGTAAGATTTCGAATTCCCTTTAAACCGAAACGCAAAAACACTAGAGGAACAAACACAATCCAGCAAGGAAGAAATGATTCAAGTAGCGGGCAATTGTTTTGTGGTAGCATTTTGCTCATCTTGAATGTTAGTCCCTTGTGCCAAACCCTTTCAAAGGCCTAGGATACATCCAGAAATACGACGGGGCAATATTTCTTTTCTTCTAACGCTCGTTTTACCATTAGGTTTAGACATTTTAGTAGTAGTTTTTCAAACAGCTTTTGTAAGGTCGGAAGCAGTGAAATTGGTCTGTATGATGTTACTTTTTCATCTGGTTTACCTGGTTTCTTCAGCATAATTATTTGTGCCGTTTTGAAGGATTTGGGTAAATACTTTAATCTCATACAGGCATTAAATAAGTATGTGATCATGATGATTGCTTTACGTAGAAGTTCCTTGAATAGACCCGGTAATATTTCATCAATTCCTGGTACCTTTTTTTGGTTAAGACATTTTTTTCTTCAGCAGTTCCTTTTGGCGTAACCCTTTTAAAATCCCGATTTGGTAGGTCAAACACTGTTGCTAGGTGTCAAACACTGTTGCTAGGTGTCATCAAAGAGTTTCGCTTTTTCTTGTCGAACCCAACTGCCCTGAACATTTGTTATAGATGGTACTCGAACTATAGGTCGATTACATTTGCTGGTTGCTTTCCATAGTGAGTAGTCCTTATCCATTTTTGGGCCTAGCCCACTTACATAGGTGTCGATGCAATCCCGTTTGAAGCTTTTAATTAGCCTATTGACGTTATTACTTATTCGATTAAAAGTTGTCTTGTCAGCGGGATTACTGGTGAGATGCCATATATTCTTCTTGCCTTTCTTCTTTCCTTGATTTGTTCTCTGATTTCAGCCGCGTATTTGACTTTAATCTCCGCTTTGTCCTTTAATTCTGGAGTAGCTAGACTGGCGGCCATACGAGTGTATTCAATGAAATTGTTTGTTTGTTGTTCAAATTCTTCATTACTTTTAATACTAACTTTTAATTCAACTAACTCTTCCAATTTTTCTCTGAAGAGATCCCAATCCGTGGATCTGTAAGTAAGGTTTTGCTTTTTCTTTTTCTTGATGACTATAGCGCTTACTGACAACAGTACAGGAATGTGATCAGATGTTAAGTCGTTAATTCCTTCGACTCTAGTCAACCTCCAAAGGAAATACCTTTAATAATGAAGAAAACAAGTTAATCTGGTATTTTTCCTACATCCGTTGGCCAATACGTTGGAGACAGGTATTCACATTTGTTTTGAACAAAGCATTTCTTTTCGCAGGAGAAATTAGCGTGGAACCCTAATCTGTTTGTTTTATAATATAGTCCCCTCCAATAATAAATCTTGGACATTCGCCTAAATGATAAATGTCCTTAACATTAAGGACCAACCTTAAGGTCAATTGAAACGAAATTACTTTGGGCACAAGTAATTTTTCACTGACCTTGCTGCGATATTAAAAATTTCACATTAAAATGCTATTGAACAAATATAACATTACGATATTTTAACAAATATCTCCCAACTAAGCTAGGTCTTCTACCCTAGTTAAGGTTTTACCCGAATCCGAATTTGGTTGTCTAATAATAAAGGAGTGTTGTCTAAAGGTGCTCTTTAGCTGGAATGAATTTGGCGTGATTTTGTTTAAAAATACAAACGAACTAGTGAAAAAGAACTAAGCGTTCCTCGATCTATCGAAGTATTGCAAAAAAGTAGAAACTGTGTGTAAAGTGGCTAAGCACACGAAACAACCGAATACAATCCCTAAGCACCAGAAAAGAAATCAGAAAACTACTTCGACTTAAGAAACGCGGACTTATGAGGATTACTTTGCCAACGGCTAAAATCTTACTTAACATTTTTATGCTAAATCCACCATCTTCAGAGACGGGAATAATGAACTGAGAACAAATGAAAATGACATTGCCTCGGTATGACAATTCTACTTTCAAATCCTACTAAATAGGAATGCCGACATAAGTTCGATAAAAGCCATCCCGCAATCAGACATGGAGTTTTATATGCCATATCGCACAGTACAAAAGTTATAGAGGAGATGGAGTCCCCAAAGAGCTCGTTAAAAACTGACCTTGAGAGCTTTTGATTAAGTTATCAGCCGTGTTAATCAGACTACTATTACGTGTATTCCTTTAATGACTTATTGATTAACACAAATCTGATTAATTCTAATCTGAGATCAAACAACCCTACCTCAAGATTGGTATATAGCCTAGAAAAGTCGCTGAGAACTAGTATCAGATTAGGACGAATTTTTGAAACTAGGTAGCTTCTCAAAAATTGCGACATTATTGGGCTCATATTAAATCAAACTGAATAAGATGGCTTAGTCACGTCAAATGGAATATACGTCGGAGTTGTATACGTCGGAGTTGCACTGGCGTGCAGTAAGCTCTTCATGCGAAAGCTCAAAAATAGCAACGCCTTAAAATAAATCGACATTCAAATCCTTAGCAGCAACATAAGTTTTTAACTTAAAAGCAAAAATTCTCGTTGGTCTAGTGTCGGGAGAGCAACCAATATTACTCAGGTATTTGCCAATCAAAAGCTGCTTGCAATGAATTATACTGCTGAGTCGATACGATTATATTAAAATTCTTCTGTATTCCATACAGCAAATATTTGCGTCCTAAAAATGGCTATAACCGTAGGTATTTTCCACATTTTCTCTATTTTAATAGTTCGACCCTTGCACCATACATAAATCAATTTCACACTAATTCATGTCGTAAATAACTATTTCGCAACAAAAACCAGCATAAAAAAAAGGTTAAAGCAAAAACGGTTTTATGGATCCCAGCCAAATTGACAATATGGTTTAAAAGAAATACGAAATATGATTAACGTCGCATTGTTCTTGGCAATCAACGAATTTGGCTGAAAAAGAAAATTTTCTTTAAAAAAAAAACCGGTAAAAATAATAAATGGAGTTTTAGGGCCATTGCTGGCCTGCACTGTATTAACAACCTCGATCTATTGGTTTTGATTATAGCTTCGTATATTATCTTTGACAGTCAGGTGCAACCACCCCACAAACATTATCTAAGTACATGACTGGTGGTATAAGATGTTGCCGATGTATTAACAAAATGACGTTGCAACAATATTTGTTGGGTCTACACATTTTATGATAAATCCAAACAGATGTCATTACTATTTACTAATTGCGTGGGTGTCATCGAATTTTAGATCTGTCACGCTAATCATGAATAGAATGTTGTCATCACAAATAAAAAAAAATTCAAAGTCATTAATACGAAACACCCTCCTCAAAATCAAAATCAATATAAATGCAATCATATTCCGTCACCGACGATATCACCTAATTATGTATCACCAAAATTTATGCGGATAAAAATTTCGGGACAAAATCGATTCTATTATTTAAATCGGGAATAACACAACAAACACTAGAATATTCTAAAAATTGTTCGAATATATACAAATGAAAAACTTTAATATCCGGATTTTAAGTAGTTTTTCCGATTAAATTTTTTTTTTGTATTTGCTTCGATTTGGAAAATTTTATTTATTTTAAAATGAAAATTATATGATTGTATGTGTGTGATTCGTATGCATATATTATAATGTAAATTTGAAGCATCGATTGAAGTGAGTTGAAGAGAATTTAAGGATATATTATAATGAGTTTTTTGTAGTCATTGTCATATGTGTATGTGTGTGTGTGTGTGGGCTTGATTTACAATACGTTGACTCAAGTTAAAATAAATATTTGAATAGTTTCGATTCAATAGTTTTACTAAAAATTAGATAATTTGCCACTGAAAAATTCCACTTCTATTACGTCTCGACGTTAAATATCACCGGTGGATTACAGGATCATCTTTTTTCGAATTTTCTTTACAAATGACTCAGTCCTGAAATGAACGTCAATCATAAGAGACTATTGACTTGACTATTGACTTGACTATTGACTTGACTATTGACTTGACTTTTGACTTGACTATTGACTTCACTATTGACTTGACTATTGACTTGACTATTGACTTGACTATTGACTTGACTATTGACTTGACTATTGACTTGACTATTTACTTGACTATTGACTTGACTATTGACTTGACTATTGACTTGACTATTGACTTGACTATTGACTTGACTATTGACTTGACTATTGACTTGACTATTGACTTGACTATTGACTTGACTATTGACTTGACTATTGACTTGACTATTGACTTGACTATTGACTTGACTATTGACTTGACTATTGACTTGACTATTGACTTGACTATTGACTTGACTATTGACTTGACTATTGACTTGACTATTGACTTGACTATTGACTTGACTATTGACTTGACTATTGACTTGACTATTGACTTGACTATTGACTTGACTATTGACTTGACTATTGACTTGACTATTGACTTGACTATTGACTTGACTATTGACTTGACTATTGACTTGACTATTGACTTGACTATTGACTTGACTATTGACTTGACTATTGACTTGACTATTGACTTGACTATTGACTTGACTATTGACTTGACTATTGACTTGACTATTGACTTGACTATTGACTTGACTATTGACTTGACTATTGACTTGACTATTGACTTGACTATTGACTTGACTATTGACTTGACTATTGACTTGACTATTGACTTGACTATTGACTTGACTATTGACTTGACTATTGACTTGACTATTGACTTGACTATTGACTTGACTATTGACTTGACTATTGACTTGACTATTGACTTGACTATTGACTTGACTATTGACTTGACTATTGACTTGACTATTGACTTGACTATTGACTTGACTATTGACTTGACTATTGACTTGACTATTGACTTGACTATTGACTTGACTATTGACTTGACTATTGACTTGACTATTGACTTGACTATTGACTTGACTATTGACTTGACTATTGACTTGACTATTGACTTGACTATTGACTTGACTATTGACTTGACTATTGACTTGACTATTGACTTGACTATTGACTTGACTATTGACTTGACTAGAGTAAACCGTATAAAGGTTATAAAACAAACAGTTCAACTGCCAAGGTCCAAGTTGCACCAATAAATTAGTTAAGTATTCCACGTCTCGAACTCTGTGCTGCACATTTGCTAATGAGAATATGGTATCAGTTTTACAACTAGATAATTTAACCATCAATTACAGACGTGAAACGGATTTCACCATTATGCCACAGGTGGCATATTTTTTAATGTGACAAACCGCGAATCTTTTATACTGCAACACAATGGAGTCATGTTTCATCAACATGTAATCCAGCATCTTCGCACAGACACGAGTAGGAGACAGGCTTTTCAATAAATATGTTCCATATGACATGAAATACCCACTTATACTTCCATCATGACATAATATTATGACAACATTGATTACCAAAGAACTGCATCTTAAACTATTACCTATTACACATGCAGGCCCATCCAGTTTAGTATCAACCTTGAGACAAAGGTATCACATTTTACGAGGCAAAAATGTTGTTTTATCTCGTATTGGATGATGTGTCATGTGTATCATTCTTTCTTTACCACTGGAGTGGATAATGCGGAGCCTATTTTCATAGAGGCATCCAGATTGTGAGGGGCTAAAATAATCAATTGCTATTTTGCACTTTTAGATTGCATGGCAACGAATTCTGTATATTTAGAGTTCATGAACGACAAAACAACCGATGCATTTTTGACAATTCTACGGCGGTTCCATATACGATAAGGAATATGTGGGCATGTTTAAAGTGATAATGGATGGTAATATTATTGCGATATACTACATCAATATAATAGCTTTTCATTCCACCAGCTGCATCCAATTTTTGATGTTAATGGACGGAAGCAGTTAAATCAACTAATGAAGTATCACTTGAAAAGAGTGAAAAGGCAGCCTACATATAAAGAAATTACCGTAATCGAAGGTATTCTTAATTTATGCCCGCTTTATGAGATGGCATCAGCAGATTTAGATCCTCTAACTCCGGATCATTTTTTAATTGGTCATGCGACCAGTCTGTTAACCTAGCTTTTAGAATTGCACTTTAGCATTGTGGCACGTTCCTGATGTGAAAAACTACCTAGTATTACTCTAGTTTTGCCTACTGACAACTGATCATCTGCTAAAAGTGAATTTATAGCCTTACGACTTTGTAGCAATAAATATTCAGTCTATCCAAATAACAAATATTTGTACTTCAGTAATAACCTTGTACAATTGTACCGAAATTATAACATTTTCCCTAACCTATAAATTTTTTCTCGAAATTATCAGTTAACCCCAAACAAGAGCAACTACATTAAACCTGCAATATATATTAACAGTAATTTGAACAATTCAAAACAAACAAAAAGAATTGACGGCGAAAAATTTATTTTCATTTGAAATGAAAATTAAAAAAAAATTGTTTTTGTTATTTTCATTATCATTATATGACACAAGACCAGACAACAACAATAAATCGTATTGTCTCGGTGCGCTCTCTGCTCTACTGTGTATATTTTTATGTCATTGTCGGGATTTTCTAAAATTTTCCAATAAAATGTTATATATGATAATGCCTGTACCATCACAAAAAAAAATTTTTTTTTGTTTATTATAATTTTCATCATCATCAACATATAAAAAAAAAATAAAAAATAAAAACTTAACGTTTGAAGTGATTTTCACAAAAGAAAAACTGAGATTTTTAATACGACACACACAACATAATCTTTTACAAGAGAAAATTGAAAAACAAAAATTTTATTGTTGTGACAGTTTATTATTATTTTTCCCGTTTTTGATTTCGGTTTTAATTTAGTAACAACACCACCCACTTTTCGCTTTGTGATAAAAAATTTTCAATGAAATTTTTTATTTTTTCATGATTTATAATCTTGTACAAGGAAAATTATATAAATCAGACAAATTCAAAATAAAATTTTTATAAAGATCGAGCGACAATAAATTCGGGCCAACCCAAAATTCATTGTCTTTTGAATTTCTGCGCGGGACTCCTACGATTATTTCAAAAGAAATATTTTGTTTTACAATATATTGCCGGTTGCTAAGATCATTCTTAGTGTTGCTTTACTACCTAACTTTATATATAAAGAACGTGATAAAGTTAATCCGTTATTTAAGCCATCTTAAATCTACTGCAAGTTACACCACCTCGCCTACTAGTTTTAGTAATTTAGTTTGTTTCCAAGTAAAAAGATAGTGATGGGCACCAATCCATGATCAGCGGCTCGATTTTCAATTAAGCTCTTCTGTCGTCTATAGTAACGTCATCATTCCTGGTTAATTGATTAATATACAACATTGGTGACGAGGAAATGGAATTAAATCCGATAAAGGAGTGCAGACGAAAAAGATTTGTAAAAAATAACGTGTATATTGTGTAAAAACACAAAAACATCTCTATAGAAAGACAAACTATTCAAAAATTTAAAGGGACAAAGCGCCTCTTTGATGTAGTATTGCTTGTGTACAGATATAGCGTAAAATTAAAACAAAAATATTTTTACTAACACTATATATTTAGTTTTTGCTTTGTTATTTGTTATGGTACCAAAACCTTCTCTATTATACAAGCCGCCTTTAATTTCTCGTGCACGCAGATTACTACTCATTTTACACCCTGCATCAGTATTAGTACTGAAAAACTTCATATAAAAAGAAAAAAGAAAAAATTTTTATCAATTCTCTTTAACAGTGTATGAGTATTAGTCCTAACCAAATAATCCATATAAACCAAATTTTCTATTCTCTTTATTGTTATTTATAATTTAAAAATGAGCATTTTACTCTCTCTACTATTTTACCTTTTAACCCTTCAATGCATATTGTATAATATATGATACATCTAATTTATATATTTAAAAGTAGAGTTATATTTTAACCATTTGATAGTTTTATCTTTGAAAATGTTTGTACTGTATTTGTCTTGTTTCGTCCAACATCAACCCCAACAAAGTTACATTACTTTCTACATTTGCTGGTATACTACACAAATCAATGGTTATAGACGTTTCATTTGATCTAAAGACATAGACAACTAGCATAGTTGTCTATGCTAAAGACTCAAAACATTTATGGTAACCAAAACTTAACAAACAACATAGATTTTTTTGGTTTGTTTTAAAAAAGCCTTCCGTTGAAGGGTTAAATTTTATTGTTTTTTACAATTATTACTCTCTTTTGTTTTGTAGTATGCGAACGTTATTTTGTTTTTTACACTAAATTCGCTATCATATACTGACACTTACAATCAAAACCCTCTTTACTACAAGCAAAAACGTCTCTATAGAAAGACCAACTTATTTTTTTCTACACTAATACTACTACATATACCCGCCTCAATAAAGTGTTGGTACCAGAACAAATAACAAAGCAAAAATAACATAAAAAAACTAAATATATTAGTGTTAGTAAAAATATTTTTTTGTTTTTATTTTACGCTATATCTGTACACAACCAACATTACATCAAAGAGGCGATTTGTCCCTTTAAATTTTTGAATAGTTGGTCTTTCTATTGAGACGTTTTTGCTACAAGCCGTATTCATTGCATGCTATTTAATCATATACACATGAGAATGTATTGTAAGTAAAAAACGTGTCGATATATGATTTAGAATATAGTGTAAAATAAAATAAACATTTCCATACTATAAACCAAAAGAGAGTAAAAATTGTCAAAAAAAAATAAATTTAAATGGCAAAATTGATGTTATCTCTTTCCTATACAAAACACAAATAACCAAAAAAGAGACGTACAAATTCTCATTTATCCATACACAATTAATAGTTTGCGTAATTTAGAGATAAAAATGTTAAATAGTGGTAGTAGATATGAGAAAATTATACATTTTTTGGTATGGATTTTCATAGCACCAATACACTCAATTGTGTTAAAGTTACAAGACGGCTTGACTAATAGAGAGGGTTTTGCTTACAATACGAACGCAGTGTTAAAATACGATACATTAGTATGCAATGAATAATACGGCTTGTATAATAGAGAGGGTTTTGTTTGGTACCAATACTACTTTATTGAGGCGGGTATTGAGTAGTATCCACGGAGTTCTGTAATACACTTGCCACATATTTTATACCACACATAATTGTATTTCAAAAGCGAAAGAAATTCTACGAAGCAGTAAAAAACAATAAAGAAACGGGGCAGTATCGCTACAAATTGTGAATTTGATGATTGTTTGGAGGAGAACCTGAAAGATAAGTTTGTCACGGCTTGTAATCGATCGTTTATGTGTAGAAATCGCAAAGTTGGAGTTACACAAAGCGTTAGAAATTGCAAAGAAATATGAGCTGCGTCTAACCAAGTATGAAAGTGACACGATTAATTTAGTCAACGGGAGAATACAACAAAACAACGCTGGTGAATCATCATAGTGAACCGAATTCAGTCAATTATAATCCATGTGTTCATTGTGCTTACACAAATCATTAAGCTAGTAGTTGCAAATTTTAAGATTTTATTTGTAACGGATGTGGTTATCAAGGCCATATCAGTAGGGCGTATCGAAATAAACCGCAACAAAAGGCGTAGGCTCGAAAGGTTTAATAGATAATTGTAATGATAGGGAAAATGTCAATTCAGTGGCAGCACGAGGTATGGACGGTAATAATATGGAGGACAAATGTTGCAGAAAATTGACAGTAGCTTTTATTGGTACAAAACAGGGAGTGTGAGGATTTTAGGCAAATTTTTTAAATAATAAGAGTTAAAGCATTAGAGTTAGAGTTAAAAGTAAAAATTAATGATATAAATGTAAGGCTTCAAATTGATTCTGGGGCATATATTTCGGCAATTCCAGCAAATATGGTTGATGAGTATTTTAAATAGGCAATTATGGAAAAGGAAGAGAATCAAGTGATGCACAAACATTTTAGACGTTGTAGGTTGTTTTAGTCAGATTACAAGTTATAATAACAAAACAAAAAGATTTATGTTTCTGGTATGATAAACGGTGCGAAAGCGCAATAATAGGGCGAGATTTCTTTCAAGAAAGAGTTCGCGATTAAACAAATTAAGATAAATCAATCCAGCGGCTTAGATGAGGTGGGTCGTATTTTAGAAACCCACAAAGCTTTGTTCAGTGAGAAAATGGGTAAATTAAAAAATGTGAATGTCGCTTAGATTTAGAAGAGGGAGTAGAACCGATTATTGTTAAAGCAAGAAAAGTACCGTTTGTTTTTTTAAAAGATATTGAGTTGCAATTGGAAAGTTTAGTAGAAAAGGGAATTATGGAATATATAGAAACTACAGTTTGGGGAACACCTCTAGTGCCAATTTTAAAGGAAGATGGAAAGATTAGAATATGTGCCAACTATAACGTAACGGTAAGTACATTTTTTAAAGAAACTAATTATCAATACCCACGATATAAGACGTGTTATTCAAATATCGCGAAGGTAAAATATTTTCGAAGTTAGATTTGTCAAAGGTGTATAATTAGATAGAATCGGACGAGGAATCGAAAGATTTGGTGACATGGAGTACCCATGTGGGTAATTTAAAAGTAAATTTCAAAGTGTAAAACCGGTTACGGGCATTTGTCAAAGAGAGAAAGATAAGGTTTTCGGAAATTTACGGGTGATAACTAATTTGCTAGAAGACATTTCAATATCAGCATGTAATAGGGAGTTACATAACCAACGGTCAAAATTAGTGTTAGAGCGATTAGACAATCCAGGATTGAAATTAAATTACAAAAAATGTGAATTTGCGAAAAACAAACTAAGCTATTTAGGCTACACCATTTCAGATGAGGACACTGTTAGGAATAATAAGAACGAAAGCGTTTAAAATTTCAATATTCCTACAAATATTACCGAGGTAAGAGCTTTTGTGGGTCTTCTAAATTATTTCGGGAAGAAATCGAAGAGCGTTCGATTCTATAAAAACGGAAATAGTTTCGGAAAAGGTTCTAATTAAGTTCGACCCGGAACTACAGTTAGTATTTACGTGTGATGCATCACATGTGGGAGGAGGTAAAGTATTAGCATACAAGTTGCCCAACGGGGAGGAAAAACCAAGATAGTTTGCTCACGAACATTGTTAGATAACGAAAAGAATTACTGTGTAATTGAAAAGGAGGGTTTAGCGATTATTTTCGGAATGAAAAAAATCTTTCTAGTCTTTGATTGGCAAACATTTTGGTTACGGATCATAGGCCTTTGTTGGCAATATTTGAGGAGAGCGTGGGATAGATACCACAAATGTTGTCAGGACGTTTACAGACGAGGGCCTTACATCTCTAAGTTTTTATTACACAATTCGCCATGTTAATTCGGAGAAAAATTTTGCCGATTGTGTTTCCCTTCCATGGAGAATTCGGAGGAATTAACAGTTAATTATTTAGATTTAGTAGAAAATGTTAACATTCCGATAGATGTAGAGTAAGAGAAGAGACTGCTAAAGATAAAACATTGAGGGCAGTTACAGAGGCGGTGAATGTAGGAAAGGTCCAAGATCTAAACAAGAATTTATGCCATTTATTAAAGAGGGACGAATTTTATTCAAGCGTCAAATTTTAATGTGGGGATATAGGGTAGTTATACCAACATCATTGCGTGAGCAATTGTTACAGCAAGTACATACGACACATTTGGGTAATGTGAAGATAAAATATTAAGATAGTATCCATAGTAAGATCGTACGTATGGTGGCTCAAAATTGACAGTCAGATTGAAGGTTTAATTGGAGGCTGCGAAGCATGTAGAGCAACATTATAAAATCCACCTAAAATACTAGTGATCCCGTAGACGATACCTTCGGGTCCATTTAGAAGAATACATATAGATTTTGCAGGTCCAATAGGAGACCCTTATTTTTTCATCATGTTGGACGCACATAGTAAATGAGTAGAAGTGAATTATACTTTATCGTCACGTTTTGGGATACCGGATAAACTAGTGTCTGATAACGATACTCAATTCACGGTTTCAACAGTTTTTAAAGTCAAATGGAGTAAAAAATTGTGTAAACGCACCATATTTCCCAGCCACAAATGGAGCGGCGGAAAATTCAGTACGTACAATTAAGAATGCTTTGCATACCGCGGGATTTCAAAATACCCCGGGTAAAGTAGATGAGATACTATGTAGTTTTCTCACAGATTACCGACATGCAGTCCATTGTACGACACAAAAAAGTTCAGTTTCTCAAGTTTTCAGTTCAAAAATTAAATTAGATTTGCTGTAACCTGTTAATGAAGTTCCAGTAGCGAGTCTAAGGGCTGGATAATACAGAAAAGGAAACCATTTTTTCAGGACAGGGGAGTTAGTGATTGTCAAGGATTATAGGCAAAACAAGGCAAGGTGGATAAAAGCAAGCATTATTTAACGATTGGGTCCACGAATGTATAGGTGTAAATTGGTAGACGATAGTCACGAAAAGGTACATAGATCAAATTAGGTCATACTTCGAATATAAAGATGACAGCACAACAAGGGACGAATCTATGATTGACGGGGAATTTAAACTGGATGGAAATCCGATTAATTTACGGTATAAAAAGTAGGGAGGATAGCGGGGAAGAAAATATTATACCCCCCCCCCCCGAAAGGGTAAAGAACGAGGTAGTTAGGCAGGGTCCTGAAAATATGAGAGGAGGGGACGTGATTGCGAATGAGAAATGCCACGACGCGTTAAGTCGAGAAGCCATAACTCTTGAAGGAAGACTACGACGATGTGACGATGTAAATGTTTAAAAATTAATAAATAATAATTTTAAGGAATGTAGAATTAATATTTAAAATTGAGAGTAAAAATGTTTTAAACAATGTTAAAATTACTTAGAAACCACAACTGAAAGATGGTGGAAGCATTAAGGGAATTAGTATATAAGCATCAAATAAATTTAAAGTAAAAAACAACTTTGCAAAGGGGGAGCGACTGTGGTGTTTGGTCCCTTGGGTTTTGTGTACATCAGACGGTGGTCCGTCTGGTCCTATTTTTGTAGAAGTTTGGCCATAGATTTCCGACCTTGAAATAGTGAAATTTGTTTTAAGGGTGCCTTAATCGTTTGTTTTAGATATGACCGCAGTCTAATGTTTATCTTTCCATTACTATCGGTTGTACGGGTGATAAATTGCCGCTGTGAATTGATACTCTGAGTCATTGCAATATCCATGAAGTAGAACCTGCATTCTATAAAATTCACAAAGTTTTGATTTTCGCGGAACATCGTCCATGTAAAGGTTCGGGGTTTCTGGTTCGGATAGTATTACATAGTATATCAGGCAAATAATATTGAGTTTCCATTTTCGAAGAGTGAAGTTTTCGTTAAGTGGCAGTTCTAATATTTCTTGGATTGACTGTTTGGTTCCATTGATAGAATTTTCGCCCAATAGACGATTATCGACACAGAAGTAGCGTATTGCTATCCATGCCCTATATGTGAGTATGTTTTATGATCTTCAACGATTTTATGGTGTGGATGGCTAAAAATGGAACACTTGATATCCCATAAGTGACTGTAGCTAGTCGAGAAGCTTTTATAGGCTTTCATGCCGAATTCCTCCACATGATAATGATAATTTTAAACTTCCTGGTTTATTTCCACATGTTGGTATATTTTTTCTACATCCGACGAAAATGGATCAGCATGCTTCCTGAACTGCGTTAATACCGACTCTGCTCCAGCTCTTTCTGTGTATGGTGGGATCAACTAGCAATTTGTCGTTTAACGAAACATTAGACGTCGAATTGCAGGATCCATAAAAAAAGACTTGTAATTTTATAATCAAATGATGGTTGTTACTTCGTGCGTAAATGCCAGGCTCAAAAATTCGTTCATGAAATTACGGTGTTGTTCATGAAGAGGTGGACAATTCGCAAATGTAACCTCTATTGCGTTAACTGGTGCACATGATTTGGATGGTCTTAACTCTCCTGGAACTCCTTTTATTTTATTTATCCTGAAACGTCATACCTCCCGTTGGAGTTTCGAGAATGCTTTGTATGTTTAATCTCTCAGTTTTTAATACGTCAGAAAATATGTCTGCACTCAAGAGAATAAAAATGCGGTTTGGTGTATGATATATGATGGGCCAGCAATTGAAGACCTCTCTTGTTGATTCCGTCTACCCATATGAGCAACAATCTTTTACTGTGAAATGGTTGATGTTAATTCGTTAGAATTCGAGCGTCAATATCAAAACATCCCTTTTATTCGAACATTAATCGAAATGTTATTTTTTCTGGTCCTTTTGATTTTTCAGCCTTCTTGTCTAATATACCTGAGACCTGAACATTATATATCGTCGTTGGTAATAGGGTAAACCTCTTAGAGTGAAGTAGACTGCCATACGAATACAAATGAGCTATGGATTCTTCGTCTCAGCATCAGGACGCAATCATTTAATGCCCTTGATGAGCTCATTGACATGCTGCTAATTTAGTGGAGTGGTTGGGTAAACCTACCAGTTGCAGCTGGCTAATTGAAGAATCGTGCAATAAGCGAAATTAGTATAGTATAGGTCGTTTTTCATTATACCTGTGAACTTACTTTTCCCGCGCATGCTTCCATTTGTAGTTAGCTTCATTTACTAGAAAACTTCAAATGATATTGAGTAGCAGACCACGGAGCAATCCTTATTCCAACAATTTATCTTTCGTTTCGGAAAATTTAAGTTTAAATTAGAAGATTTAAGTTTCAACATTGACGGCAACTTGTGTTTCATAATTTTAAAACTCGCTCCATACGTCTTTTATCTTCTGCAATCTAATCTCAATTTCGCAGCTTTCCATTTTATAGAGAGGGCGGACATTTGTTATCTATACATCACATGATTTATTTATCCACCATATATGTTGGATAAAACGCTTTGCATTTAAACAATTGGTTTGATGTGAATAGAATGTAATCGGCAGGAACATTTCACATTTTTTATCAAACGAGAGTAAAGGCCGGAACGATATTTTTCAGCGGTGCCTTCTAACCCTTAAAATTCTTATGTTTTATCATACTGGAATAGTGTTTTGGTTAATTTCAAACTTGGATATATGGTGGCTCAATATTTTAAATTATCCAAATTTGCAGCATGTTACTTGGGATAAGTTGAATTAAAAAAATAATAATTTGAAAAAATAATTTTAAAGTTGAAATACTTTACGTATTAAAAGATGATTTAATTGATTTACGAAGATCAGAATCAAACATAAGTTCCAGCACATTACAGCAGAATCCTGCTAAATGAAAAAAAAATACCACAACAGTTCGATCTTTGTTGAAAAATCAAGTCATAACTATTTATCGGAACAATTTAGTTCCTTAATATAACTAATCCATTCTATTACTGTAAATTACGTCTGCTTCAAGTTATTTTAAATAGTTCGTGGACCCCGAAAAAACATTTCCAAAATAATGTTAAGTCAACAAATCGCAAAACACTTTCCCGATTTTCGTTAAACAAATTCATATTGAATTACCAGGAAACATGGTCCCTTCACAGGAGACATAGACAACCACACTGTTTATTATAAATAAACCGGGTGAGTGATTTAGTTTGATACAATAAATTTTGGTGAAAAGTAATTAATTTAACCCAAAACGACTGGGACTGAGAGTTATTGATTGCAAATGGAAATCAATCCCGATTTTAGATAAATAGAATTTTTAAGGTTATTTAAAGTTCAAGTCTGTATATAGATATGAGGAAACTATATGTTAGGTTAGGTTAGGTAAAGCCAGGTTAGAGCGGTTGCTACAAAATTTTGTGTTTCTTAATGAAGAGTATACAAGCTCTTCACATACCCGCTTTGTAATAATTAGAAGAGCAATCTGCATTACCTCCTTATTGTGAATAGGTTTTTACCATTATTACCACAATCGCTACGTTATGGCAGTTCCATACGTTCCTGCCTTTATTCTATACTAGTCTTTAATAGAGCCAAGGTTTTCAATAGAAAGGATTCGATTTCCCGCTTTCAGTATTAAAACTCCCCTGGCCTCCGTATATTAAATCGGGCCAGCCGATTTAAACAACTTGAACCATTTTATCGCCAAAATTCGTATTTTACTTACGATATTTGCTGTGATAATCTTTGAATTCTTAACTCCGCCTAGTGGTCGAAGCTCCCGGTTTCAATGATTATTTGTAAAGATTCTTCGTTGGAAGCTGTCCATGAACCATAAAGTTTATTGAAATGGTGTATACTTCTGTTGAATTAGTCGAAAGAATGTCCTTAAAACGAGAAGTCTGTGTCAATTGCTTCGCACCCAATAATATACAATTATAGAAGTTTTTTTTACCAACTAATGTTGCTATAACTAACCCGTTCTTTAATGTTGTGTTCCACCAGATTGTGTAATGTGCGTTGACATCACATCTAAGTAGTACACGAATATCCTTCTGTTCTGCTTTGAGGACTAGTTCTTCCAATCGTCCCGACGAAACCTTCTTCACCTGGTTCATAAAGGCTGCAAATAACCAGATTTTGTTGTTGCCGTAAACTCAAAACATAACCAAGTTCCACACTCTTACAAAAACTACATGAGCTATTCAAGCCCGCTTCTTCCTTATCCTACATTTAAACATTTATATATCAAGTTAAATTACTCACCCAACATATCGGATCCGACATTCCCTCTAATCCAATCATCAAAACTCAAACGTCAATATATACATAAATTCAATGTGTGTGGTATCAAATTATTTCATCTGTATACTCGCATAACGCACCGATCCGCATACATCATCCATCCATCCATCCATCCATCCATTGATCCATCCTTTCATACAATGAAATGTTTATAAATCGAAAGACGCACGAAAAAAATAAATTTGGTAATCGATATTTTCATATTCCTTGTGTCATTTAATTTTTCCGAATATAATAATAAAAACAAAAGAAAATTTTTAAGTAAATTTCATTTTAATTTATTTATAGTGCGTATCCCAAAACAACGACGATACCATACTACCATTAGACCAGATTTAAATGACGCATCGTATTTTCACCCGAACCAAATATGATATTCGAATTTTTTGTTTATTTACGATATTGTTTCACATATGTCAAATATTTTCATTTCGAGAGCAACGTTGGCAAATAATCTTAAATTACAAGTTTGTTGTTGTTTTGGATGGAAATTTGAGAATAATGTAGATTCTGTAAATAAATAAAAAAAAAAAAATAGAATTTTTGTTGCAATATATCGTGCGAAGAGTTCAAATATAAAGGGGTTAAAATTAAGTAGACGTTAAATACTGGGTGAGTCACAAGGTAAAAAGTGCGCCACGTTTTTATCAAAACAACGTTAGAGATATATACAGAAGAATAAACTGTCAGGTGAAATAAGAAAATTTGTTGAACAACTTTGGATGACCTGGAATATTCTTAGCCCTAACGATACTGGTAAAAAAGATATTTTCAACCATCACTATACGTGTCTATTTGGTTAAGTCGGTTTCGCATGAAATAAAGTGACTTTAAGTAACTAAAAACGGGGTTGTTGGTGTCCGTGCAACAGTTATTAGAAGAGCCCAATTGTGGTGGTCACTAAGAAGGACAAGAGCCTCACAATTTGCATCTATTTTATGGTTTTGACCAATAAAGGGGTAAATTTCAGAGACTCTCTATATATATATAGATATTTTCCCGTCTGGAACTTAACTGATAAAAATATTTAGTAACTTGAAATATTTGAATGCTTCATCTAAAAATTATTGAGCTATCAAAATGTAGGTAAATAAAAATTTTGTATTTACTGGTTGGTAGCAGTGAAATCAAATACCGAACTCATTCAAAACCAAAACAAAATCAAAAATTTACATTTTCCGTATTTGAATTTATCTAGTAGCCGTTTGTTAAAACTTCAAAATTAAATATGGATAAAAGGTAAACGCATAAATAAATGGGAATTTTTTTTTATTTTTGATTGCTGGAAAATGTGGAAATATAATTTTGTTATTACAAAATAAAAATTCGTGCGTTGTTTTAAAATTTTTATTTTTTTTTTTAATACCAAATCAACCAGTTTGTTAGCGTATTTGGCAAGAAAACAAAATTTGATAGTTAAAAAAAACTATATAGGGTCTGTTTTTTTTTGGATATCGGAGAAATCGGAGAGATAAATTTACTGTCAAATTTTCAGATATGCGTTTTTGTTTTAATATCCGAGAAAAAAATCTCTGTGTCGTTTTTTTTACGCTCCGATAATTATCGGATACGATCTTTTTACTCTGAAAAAATGTACAGATTATTGTTTGACAGCAATGTGTTGTATTTTATATTTTTTAGCAAATTCTAAAATGGCGACTCCGATTAATGTTATCAGGTGACAAATAAAACTTTAATTTAGGGAGTTTGATGCTGAAATTCATAAAATAATTTATTATTTCTGATACTAAAAAAAACACAAAAAATATTTTTTTCGATCTGACATAAAAATCGAAGAAAAAAATTATCAGATATATCCGATAAATAATCTCTCAGATCTCTCCGATATGCAATGTCAAAAGTCTTAGAAAACTTCGTTTTCCAAAACGTTTTGGTAAGTGTGTCGAAGTGCTATCATACATAAAATGTACATTACAAAAGGGTTCTTAAACTTCCTATTAATTCTATATTTATTTTTAGACACAGCCGACTGATGTGGAAAATTTTTCTAAGGGTTTATAAGTAAATAACTCCACCAAGAATTACAATAATCGTACGAGAAACAATATCGTTTGCGCACCCTTCGAAGATTTAATGGAAGAGATTTTTGAATGGCAACCCCATAATTTCTAACAACCACACACTTAGTTTGTCAGGAGAAGAAATTACGGTATTAAACACAAGACAATATAATACTGCCGTGAATGAACAAAGCCGCAATGAAGAAATAGTTATGATTCCACGGACAACGCAAACATCTGTTTCTGTCAACGCAGTTGAAAGTCAAAATAATGTTTGCCAGAAACCCCTTGCAGAACGGAACACTGCAAAATAAAGATATTTCAAAAACAAAATAAAAATCAAGGAAATTTATTACGACAAAAAAATTTATGAAAGTAAGAAGCGCAAAAATATTGAGGTCTTAAAAGATTTAAAAAATTCGTTACTTTAAATATTTGTATTTATCTTATTCAAAATCGATTTTAGTGGTTTTCATATCATCATCAACTGTGACATCATCATTTCGTTGCAAACGTTGTGCAAAATGCAGGCGCTCACGGTCAGATTCACTATATTTTCAATTTAGGTTTGTTCTGAAAAATGCAGTAACCGCCCGACTTTAATAAACCAAAAGCGTTTTCCACAACCATACGGGTGGATGATAAAGTGACGATAGTTAAAGTGACGTTAGGCTGCGATCTACCGGTATCTTTAAAAGGGCTAACTAGTCAAACTAAGTTGGGAATCTCCTAATCCGTGTGTTTACACAAGGCATTTTATTCCCGGATTTTTTTCGTTTTCCAAACAAACCTGGTTTTGTTTGACGATAATTTTGGGATTTTTTTGCACCAAAATTTTCTTGGTTTCCTGGGATTTTTCGCACTCACCCAAACAAAAATGAATAAAAAAAATTCAAAAGGACACATCTTTTCATATTTTGTTTTTCTTGTCAGTTTTAATTTTAAAATATTTTTTACACATACATATGAAAAAAATCCTATATTTTGTTGACTCGTCTAAACGATGAGGAAATTTGTTGCAAAGTTAGGAATTTGTTAACATCGATGCAGTTAACATTAACACTTGGAAAGAATTCTTTTCTGGTTTACTCAATGTTCAACACGGTGTCAAATGCTGGATTTGAATATTGTGAAATACAGACTGTAGAGATTTGCATATTTAGAGTAGAGGACCCATCCTCCGAGGAATTCATGCAGGTCTAAAGACTAAAAAGAAACAGTCCCCTGGAGCTGATTGCATTATATCCTTTCCGACTTTATTTTATTAGTAAGGCAAAGCGAAGCAAATAGCTTTTGGTGCAGAATGATTCTTTCTAAATATTACAAATACATTTCGTGTCATACACTAGGTATTCTTGGACCCAACAAGCACATGACTAAATTTATCGGGAACGCAAGATAAATATGTCCGTCTATGTAAGTAATGCTGTGTCCAAATTGAAAACAAGCTATCAGGAAGTTTTGCAATAAGTTTTGGTGTCCGGTAAGGTGATGCTCTGTCCCCAATACTCCAATCAAGGTGATGCTCTGTCCCCAATACTCCAATCAATGTCTGATGAACTTCTAGAAAACAATGACTACAAAGTCTTCTAAAGGCCAGTCGCTCAAGAGCATCATTATTTAAGGTGGACAGTTGAATTTAAGGTGGTGGCAATTTTATAAAATGCTAAGATTGGATTACGAAGGCTTCGTAGAGACATTAGGCATCTACTGACAACCTATCAGAAATTGGAAATTGATTGGGGCGGTTTCTTACCAACGGACGTCGTGCAATAATGCAGCAACGCTTTCGGTATGATCTTCTACAGCTTCAAAAATTGCGCAACTTTCAACATTTGCTCGGATTAAGTGACGTGAAGAACATTCAGATCTATGGATTCTGCGATGCAAGCGTTCTCGTGTGTATATTCAATTTACGTGCACTACTATCTTCAAAGTCACAAAATGCTGCTCTCAATTGCGTTGTCTTGAGCATTGTGCTGCGCAACCTATACAAAAAGTGTTGATATCCATTTTCACGTATATAGAGAAAAAAAAATATTTGAAATTATTATTGGGCTGATTCCTTGATACAAACAAAACTTTCAGTCTATTACTGGGTTCAAATATCTCGAATCAAAGTTCCTAGAGCATCCAAGTGATGAATAGAAGAAGTAATTATTCGTTACATATCGCTATGCAATCAGATAGCGTCATGGAAATCAATTTTTCTGGTGATTTGATAAAAATTTAAATTCAACCGAATCATGATCAAAAAACCGATTAAAACCAATGCGTTAAAATCGTTGTCAGTTTTTCATGATGATCAAAAAAATGAAAATTCCTTGCTGCATATGATGCCTATAAAGTACTCATGACCAACAAGTATCATGTGAAAAAAATTACTTAATGGCGTGATAAAAACAAGATTGTATTGTACTTTGCACTCCCTGGTTCACCACATTTATGCGGTATATGTAAAGGGCGCATGGACGTCATTTGATGACTCTTCTAGAGCTTGAATTTAGCATTGTAAAGCTGCCATATGTAAGAAGACGGAAACTCGTAACCGCTTCTGGTCTAGTAGACACATGAGACAACCAACCTGCAGCAGAGTGAATAGTGAAGGTGTCTACAGTTCGTACTACACAAGGAGTTTAAAAGAAGCCAATACAAAAACTATGTCAATTGCCAATCTACGTTTTTTTGATTTTTCTGCTGAATTGCGGAGTTAGATTTTCTAGTTGGTGATCTTAAAATTATGAAGTAGATTATTTTATCTGGAAAGTAGTGGGGTGGGTCCGATAAAAAAATTATAATGGGAATACAATGTTTGAATACATCAAAGCGAGTTACCATATTGCATTGGCCATAAGAAACCAGAATATGACAGTAGTGAAGACGATTATGATCACCGATCGTAATTATGCAATAAACAAACATTTCAATTGCATTTATATTGCTTTTCGAAACTGGAAAGTTTTGATTTAAACAACGGACAAATTCATCTAACAAAAATTGTTAATCGATCGATCGATCATAAAAAATTATCGAAAATTTTGTTAAACATAACCTAATTTTTAATGTCCATCTCATACATAAATGTTCATAGTGCGAATGAAAATTTATTTTTATGATGATGGATTAAGATTGATTGATGGGTTTCGGTGATGATAATCGACATAAAAATTTATTGATGCAACTAACACTAACTAAATGGCAGGTTTTCTATGGATTTCTTCTGTATAGGTATTTTTTTGCGGTTATACCAAACCATAAAGTCAAAGTTTATTATAATCCAAGATTTTAAGTATAGAAAATGTATTTTAAATCTTTGTCACGTTTTTTCTTCTTGCGGTGTGTATCCATCTTTAAGACGTTTTTGTGTTTTTGTGTTTTTGTTTTTTAACTATCAAAATTAAGTGAAAAGATCAATGGCAATAATATTCGGAGCCGTGTTGTAATTGATTTGTTGGTTTCATACATGCGCGTACCATATATAAAAAATAATTAAAGTCGGATTAATTAACGAGCGCAACCGTTACTATGATGTAATGACGTCAAATGGATATTTTCTCAAGAAATGTTTTTGTGTTTTATTAGCGCCCACATATCATCGAAATTCACACGAAACAGGTGTATGTTTACGTTGCTATACATATATAAGAAAACAGGTATACAAGACAATTTACATACTTTTAAAAGAATTTAAGGCCAACAATGCATTGCGCGCTCAACGAACCGCGTATCTATTTTTTTGTATAATTTCTTAAGAAATTCGATTCAAACCTAAAACCCGCAGATAATTTTTTTTTCATGTACGAGTACCTAACATTTTTCTTAATATATATGCCGTATACGAATGTGTAAAGTATGTAAAATGCAGGTGGGGTGAAACTTAATAGGTACAATTGTTTTATGTAAATTAATCAAAACACCTCTAGGCCAATTAAAGATTTACTGTCATAGCAAAAATGAATATGTACAGGGTAGGTCTGGTGAAAAGAGCACATGATTTTGTCAAAAATTGATTTATATAATGTTTTCTCCTTTATCTCGGATTTAGGAGCATAGGGCGTGTATTAGTTTGGAACAACTTATTGTGTTAATTATTACTGCTTTTTTACCACCCATGATTTGCCTATATGGAGTGCTAGAGTGGAAACCGGCATATGACATTTGTGAAATCTAGATCTTTGAAATCCTCATCTCCATTGAATGCCGTTTATTTATACATAAGATTTAGAAGTACAGAATCTTGATTGTCTCTAGATCATAAATATATTCCGTCTATCTTTTAATAAAACCCCACATGGAATTGTGGGGTTTTATTAAAAAAACATTTTTCACGAAAATGACACCGATACCTGGTCTTTGAACTCAGATACTTTCTGAAGCGATTGCCGAATAACACCTTTTGAGATCCCTATCTTTATTCAAACGACGTTCTTTATTTTAGAATCTGTGCGCCTTTGGCTATGAATTGTAGCCGAACCAAAATGATTTAATCTTTGACTTTAAATCGGCAGTTGTACATTCTGACTGTAGGTTTAAGTACTCGGAATCACCGATGTTTGTCCTGCGGTCGATGATGAAGGTGCAAACCTGGAAAATTATCCTACAGGAGCTCGCTATACCCATAGAGTGATTATCTCATCCAGAAAAAATTGTGATATTGTTAATTTCCCAGAAGGATGTCGATGTTCTGACTCTATAGTTGAACTTAGGATCAGTCATTTTGAATCTTTGAGAAATTTTCCAATCTATAATATCAAATATTATTGCAGGTTGTGTGGCTGAGTAATTTTTGGCAAAATTACGGCTTCCGTTGTAGATAAAAACGGAGACGCGTCTCCTTCATAATCCAAATTTGAATGACAAATTTGACAATTAAAGTCCTAATTTTGCTGTGGAGGTTTCCGTTATGAATTAGCATGGAAGCCCAATAAAATGCGTTCGAACATTGGATTGTCGCATATTTGTCAAAAACATTTATAAGTGCAGCGGCCAAAAAAACATAGTTTGTGAGAGTGGTACTCGTAATTCCACAAATTCCTGTCGAAGATGTTTGGATAATTGCGAATATGACATAAGCAGTATGACTGACATTAAGAGCACTGATAACTATCATTTGGGAAGCAACATACGGATTAAACAGAAATAAAGTACATGAGCCGCTGAATAGAAATGACCACCGAACATGGATCAAAAGTGATAAACAAAAAGTTACTTCATTTGCAGCCCATCTAGAGGAAACCATTTAATCATTACCAACGCAAACAGCTGATGAAACTATAATAACTTTAAGCAAAGTTTAAAAGCCAGAAAGGCTCCAAGATATGATTTATTTACTGGCCAAATTGTAACTACCACATTTCCGAAAAGGTAATCCGTTACAGTTGGTTTAAATATAATTAACGCAGCATTTAAGCTTGGCTGCCGAAGTAAAACTAGTTATAACTTCGTTTATATCAGCTAATCAAGGAGCGGCAAAATTTAGGTCAAGTTCTAAGAATTGGTCTCGAACTATAGTGGGAACCCATTCAAGAGAAGAAAAGGCTTCCGAGAAATACAAAAATAAATATATCTGGGGCGGTCTAAATTAGGGCCTGTTTGGATATGTGAGGGATAAAAACAATGTGCATGGTGAAATAAAGAGGGTGGTTTGGTTGATTAAACAATCCTTTTATGAGGTGAAAAAGAGATTTGTAGAACTCAGTGAGGAATTGGCAAACCCCGATCGTGAAAATGCGGGTCGGAAACTTGGGATGGATCTTCGCGTATTAGTAGTGTGTGTATGCTTCGGCGATTCGAGACCCCTTGTTATTGCGAAACCCACAGGTATTTCGACTAATCCATACAAAGGGGTAATCTCTGGATAAGCGATGGACGCTTCTAATGCAGACACAATAAATGCATTACAACAAATGTGAGTATACTCTGACAAATCTATAGATTCGGCCTAATAACCAAAACGAAAACTGAACCAAAAAGCCTGAAAAGAGGCCGAACACGACTATAACTCGACCGGATGTACTTTCGATAAAAATGGAGCTATATCGTATGCTGGACTACCATGGAAAATGAAGGCGGGCTCAGAAGTTACTGCGGTCAAACTACAAAGTGAAAACTTTTCGTGGTATTGTCTGGGTCTGTTGGTATAGTTAACCTTTAAAGACAATGCTAGCGGTGCTAAATCTGGCAGCATGTATGCAAGTACAAATGGTAAACGGTTGCTCAACGCATTCAACTTAAGAAAATTCATTCATCTGTTAAAAGTGGATTTTTTGTTGTTTTTATATAACCAACCTCTTTCTAACACGCTAAACTAAAGTAATTTTAAAAAAACCATAATGTGGTAATTAACCAGATGGTGAACTTGAAATATTGGTACCTTACCTGAAAGTACTACTCAAATCCAAGGTTTATCGTTAGTTTATCGCTTAAACGCTTAAAAAGGAGAAAATTTCATTTTTATTTACAGAGGCTGTTATTTTCCTTTGCGGGATCCAGTTCAATGACATCCTTGTATTATCGTTTGGTGGTTTCGTCATAGCGGTTTCTTATTTCGTTCTCATGCCTGTTTCATTCATTTGACTTTTAAGATTTTCGTTTGATGGATCAATTGTGGTTGAATGGTAATTACATTCGATCTATGACTTCGTCATAGTCCTTTGTCATCAAACCGCATGAATCAACTTGAAACTCCGTTGGATTATTCGCCATTTCCTTGTGTTATTGTTACGAGTGCAGTGTTCTAATTTGTAGATGCTCAGTGGCATAGTAAAATGCCAGAGCCAGGAGCTTAAAAAAAAGAGAGACACAGATTGTTATTTGTATTGTGGTAATAATGGGAAATTATTGTGGTATAAGTTTTTGATTTGGATTTTATGGATGCGTCTTCCAGAAGTTAGTGGCTTTGTTATCTTGTATGCCACCGTTTTTTGTCGGCTTATCTTTTCGTTGAATTTGTTAGATTGCTGTGTGAATGGTATCACATGGTGAAGTACTGATTCTTGCGGGGTCCCTCGATCTAATCCTCATGAACTTTTGTCTTGAAATCTGCGAGATATTAATAATTGGTTTTCTGAGTTCTTCCAAAAAAGATTTCGTTAAGTTTTTACTGAGTAACCTAGTAAATGAAGTCATTTTAATGGTCTTCCGCTATGTTGATTTTAAGTTTTTTTGTAGATGCTGGAAGCATCGAACTAATTCCAGTATGGTAAATTAATTGTTCCTGTAGAACCTAGCATAAAATCTATTTTCGGCAGACTAATATAGGTATATATATAGTGTTTGTGGTAAGAGAGATGAGACGCTTTATTAGCATAAATGTCCTAACCTTTCTGGAAGCTCGGTTGGTTCTTGAGGACATTGATGAGCATATCACAGTATCATACACTAGATCGGTAGAATTGTCTTCCGCACTGTGAATGCTTCAATTTCAATGTTGCAATTTTCTTATGCGTCTATTTGGCTTAGCTTTGAGTGCTAAGCCAAATGAAAAACTCGGAAGCGAGCCCTATAAAAAATTTAAAATCTTTCAAATTCTCGAATTTTTTGTTATTTCGTTTGGCCTGTATCTTTTTCTGTTCCGGCTTGATCGAGTCTTACGTGCAAATTGGCTTTCTGTAATTTCGAGAATACTTTCTCGGCATTATCCAAGATGTTCTTCTGCAGTTTGGCCTCCGGTGATGAAAATGTCGTCTATATATTGGGTGAATGCATTAAAAACCGGAAGTTTTTTTATGAAATTTGATCCTTTATTGTGAAAAAATGTTACAAGATTTTTTATTCAATCTATTGCCCATCGTTACCCACTACTTTTCCCCATATTTCTGGTAATTTTTGGATTCCATCTCAAAAAAAATTGCGCCGGCTTGGTGGCCAAAAACGAATCGAGCCAATTTTCGATACCTTGAACTGAAGTGAAGCATATTCCTGGTAGGGCATTCTGCATGGATCGAAATAGGTGGTAGTCGGATGGAGCAAGGTCAGGGCTATAAGGCAGGTGAGGCAGAATTCTACATCCGTTATTCTCTAGGTAATTTTTGACCGGCGCCGCAATATGCGGCCGAGCGTTTTCGTGGTGGCAAATGATTGACTCGTGTCTGGTCGCATACGTTGGCCGCCCTTCCTAGATGTTCTGCTTCAATCGGATCAATTGTTGACAATAGAGTTTGGCATTGATGGTTTGGCCACTTGGCTACAACTCATAGTGGATCACACCTAGCTGACCCCACCAAATGCACAGCATGACCTGGGCTCCGTGAATATTCGGCTTTGGTGTCGATGGGCCGACCAGGCCTTTCTTGACATAAGCTTTTTTGCGCTTGGGATTATCGTAATGTATCTATCGCCAGTGACAACCCAATTTCCCATCTCTTGGATGAATGCCAAGGCTTTCAAACGTCTGGAAATTATTGCTTGATCAACTCTTAATGATTCAATTTCAAATTCTTCATCCTCAAACTTTTTCGGTTGACCAGGACGATCTTTTTCCTTGATGTCAAAATCACCATTTTTGAAGCGACTAAACCACTCAAAGCACTGTGTTTTTGCAAGAGCATGCTCCCCATACAAAACCACGAGCAAACGATGACTTTCAACTGCAGTTTTGTTTGCGAAAAAGTGACTCAACAAAACTTCCCGCAAATGCTGTTTTTTTTTGGCAAATTTGATAAATTTTCCATCGCTAAAATCAGTTGAATGTGCACAATCAAAACAAAAAGTTTAGTTGATTTTGTCAGGTATTGGATAGGGCTTTCAAATGACATATATGTCCATGATGTACTATAACGCATAAACAAGTAATGACACCTAATATCAAATACCGGCTTTTAATGCATACATCTTATATATATATATATATATATATATATATATATATATATATATATATATATATATATATATATATATATATATATAACAGCATTCGGCAATTAATTCTATCAAGACGTTATCAATCTTTCGCTAAAAGATTGAAAAAAACTTGGGATTTCCAGCATTTGCTAGAGAATTTAAGATAACAGGAATCGGAAAGAAATCTACTATACTGTCACCGAATCCAATCTCTTAAAGTCTACTATACCATTCGATATTTCTTTGATTGTGAGACATCAATGGTACTGACCCTCCTCATCAATGTTGCAGATTTTGATACTTTGCAGTCAATAAAAAAATATATCGATTATATGACTCGTTGTATAAATGTGTGCCAGATCTAAGGAATCCATCTAAATTAAACCAGGTGATGGAACAGAAAACCAAAAGATACGACTAATTGCACTAATTCGGATGGCCATTTGGAACCCATCGAGCTAAGTAGATTTATTATAAACCTATAATTCTCTTTGTATCTGTAAATGGCATGAGTGTCTTAAGCATGACTTTAACTAAAATTATATATGAGTTAGTGCGATTTCTTAAATTTACGACCTAACCATGAATTAATTTTTGCAATTAGAACCAATTAGATAAAATATTTGCAGGAAATGGCTCATAAATTCGTACCAAATCGTTGGTGATAACAATTTAACGATGGCTGAAATATTACCAATTAAGAAACACTTTACCGCATGTGGTATCTATATACGCATGATTCACACGAATCTAAATTAAAACGAATAAATTACAGATCTATTAAAGCTTCCTGAATTGTATACATTTTTTTTATATAGTTGATGAGTTGTGTGTTTGCACATTGAGGGTCTGAATCATGTTCAATTTCATATCTTAATACAATTTTCATTAACTAGACAGCCGGGCATCGAAATTAATATTTTTTGGAAACCATTTTGAAAAATATTGTCACCAAATACATTTCCGTATCCCCCTTCATTTTTAAAAATCGTTTTAAAATTATAAATCTTAAAACAATAACAGTTTTAAATGCATTTATTTATTGAACATTTTTAAGTGTTTTAATGCATTGATGTTCCCTTTATACTGTTGATATATATTGAGATTTATGTTCTTAAAATAGAAATCCCCTTAAAAAATATCCTTCGAAATCGAATCGAAATCCATTAACAAAAAAAAAAAATTAAAATAAGAAATGAGTTATATGAACACATATATGGCGATGGTACTCATCTTCATTGCACTGAAATTATGTACTCGGCGTATAAAGTCATTATATACTTTACAACAATTTGAACACGTTAATTGATCTGAAACGATGCATGCCAAAATAATAGGGAGACACTCCAAAAACTATTAAACGTTGAACCGTGTCTCTAAGAATGGTGCTATAACATAATATAAATACACATAGTACTGTTATTTAAGTTTAAACATAAAGCCAATATGCTAGGTTAAATTTATTTTGTCGCTTGGGATTCGTTAAAAAGTCAGACTGTAAAATTTGATCGTGTGTAGTAACAAAAAAGGTTTCCGAAACTCGAATTGTACATCCGAATACAAGTTTAGTGGGAGTGGCTTTTAGTTCGTCACTGTAACTCGTTCGTAGTCCAAGTAAGATTGAATGGAGAATACTGGTCCAATCCGTTCGGTCGTAGCACATGATGGCACTTTTAATGACACGATGCCATCGCTCAATCATACCATTACATTTAGGATTGTTTGCGCATTTGTTGAAATTAATATTTTTGGACTGTGCTATTAGTGCACCAACTTGAATTTTGGAATATTTCGAATGTGTTAATTTCTAGCATACAAACTTGTTACTTCTATCGTGGTAACCACGCGATTGATAAATGTCCTGATTTTTGTGATGATAGACGTACTCCAAATATGAGATTTCAATTCATTAAAAATAAATGTCTTTGTACAAATTGCTTGTCATCCTCACATAATGTCCGTAACTGTATTAGTACTGGTTGCAACAAGTGTCAATTAAAGCATCATACCCTTTTGCATTTTGAGTTTAATCGTCAGCCACAACCATCATATACTACTAATTCAGAGAAACCATTCAAGTCTCTTAATATCAATAAACATGATTCGCCAAACAATATCGAAGGAATTTAAACAAAAAATCAACGTGTAACTTCAGGTTCAACATTGAATGAGCAAGTTATTACCTTCCAAAACACAAATAATGTTAGGAACAGCATTAGTCAAAGCCATTGCAAACAATGGAAACCATCTCTTCACCAGAGTTTTGCTCGATAGTGGGTCACATATTATCTTCGTCACTCATAAAATGTGTCGGTTATTAAATTTAAAATTGTATTCGACGTCTAATACAATATCCGAATAAAATATTATATGGTTCCAAAGATTACAGGTGATTTACCATTGATCCCTATTAGTTTCGAAAGGAATTTAATACCTACAAATATTGAACTAGCGGATCCTTACTTCAATATTCCAGATCGCATCGATATTCTGATTGGGGCAGAATTCTATCATGAATTATTCACGGGTAAGTCATTAAGTTTAGTACAAGAACTTCCATTATTTTATGATAGTGTATCCGGTTACATTGTCAGTGGTAAAATAAATGATGAAGGATCTTCTAAACCATCCATAAAGCATCAAACTTCATTATGTTCTATTGAATTGCTTGAATCACACGTCAAAAGGTTTTGGGAAATTGGAAACCATTGTTGCTAATACAAACTATTCAATTAAACAAAAATTGTGTGAGGAACATTTTTGTAATAATCACAAAAGATTGAGTTCTGGGAGATATACAGTTGCATTGCCAATCAACTCTAAAATACAAGAGCTAGGCTATTCAAGTGAATGCGCACGTCGTCAATTCCTAAATGTTGAAAGAAAATTATGTAAACAGCCTATGATATATCAGCAATATAAAGAATTTATGGACGAATATCTTCATGGAAGTTATAGTTAATCCGAATGTATTTGACAATCAATACAATAAGACATATTATCTTCCACACCATTTTGTGTTGAAAGAATCTAGTCAAACCACCAAACTGTATTTAACGCATCCTGTAAATCATTTTCACAAGTCTCATTAAATGATTGTATGATAGTAGGTCCTGTTGTTCAATCAGATTTATTTTCAATCGTTCTTCGGTTTCGGAAATTGCATTTTCAGCTGATATAGCTAAAATGTATCGCCAAATTTTAATTTATAATAACCAGCAAGATCTTCAACGCATTTGGTGGCGAAACTCACAATTTGAGCCGTTGAGATGCTATAAGCTTCGAACCGTAACATATGGTACGGCCAATGCACCTTACCTTACAACCAGGACATTAAATCAATTTGCTGTTGATGAAAAAATATTTCCTAAAGCATCCACAGTATTAACTGATGACTTCTATGTCGATGACGTTTTAACCGGCTCTGATGACATCATAGAAGCTCAACAACTAAAGAGAGAATTCATCAGTTTACTAAAGCTAGGTGGCTTTGACTTTAGAAAATTTTCTTCAAATATTCCGGAACTTGCCGATAACGATTCAAACAACCATTTATCTCTGATATTGGGGCCCCTGTGGAATACAGAAACAGATAGCCTTGAGATGGTATTTGAAAAACTAAACATCGATACAGTGTCCACATCGAAAAAAAGTATACTGTCAGAAATATGTCAGTTATTTGACCCACTAGGCCTGTGTGCATCTTTAATATTGATGGCCAAATTATTTATGCGGGAATTAACCTACTCCCAGACTCATTTGTCAGAAGATGGGCTGAGTTTAAAGAGCAATTGATAAATCTGAAACAAATATCTATTCCTCGATGCATCATTAACCATCCTTATTCGTCTATTGAACTACATGGGTTTGGGGATGCGAGTGAACCCGGTTTTGGGGTGTGCATTCTATATCAGAACAACCAATCACCTCGGAGAACATCAAGCGAGTTGCCCCTTTGAAAAAACAAACAATCCCCAGACTAGAATTATGCGCAGCGTTGCTTCTAGCTCAAATTAGCCATAAATTGATTTCTATTCTCAAGATTAATTTTGATTTTATTTATTTGTGGTCTGATTCAGAAATTACTCTTCTACGAATAAAATCTGAACCAGATCTTTATGCCACTTTTGTCGCTAATAAATAGAATTACGCAAATCCAAGAAATCACTTCAACAAATAGTTGGTTTTACGTACCCACCGATGACAATCCTGCAGATTATGTTTCTAGGGGACTGTTACCTAATGATTTTATAAATGCTACGATCTGGTGGAACGGACCGGAATTTTTATGGAAATGCAAGACTGACTGGCTCAAGAGTCAAAATAAGACTTGCACTGTAGCTATGTCAAGCGAATTTTATATATTTAAAAGGTTTTCTTCGTATAAAAAATTAATTATCGTGACTGCTTAACTATTCCGATTTTTTAATATTTGTAGAATAAAGGAGTGTCAAAACCGATGTTTCGGCGAATTAACAACGCCAGGAACTAGCATCTCTCTTAAAGCCCTTCTGAAAATAGTGCAATATCAAGAGTTTCCTAAAGTTACTACATCTCTTCAAAATAAAAATTATGTAAGCAGTAATTGTTCATTAAAATTTCTTTCCGTTTTTTAGAACCTGATGGACTTATTCGTGTCGGAGGCCGTCTAAAAAATGCAAATATACAACCAGATCAAAAATATCCAATTTTACTTCCACCAAACCACAATTTCACTATTCTACTAGTTCGCGATACACACAATGAATTATTACATGCTGGACCTCAAGCATTGCTTTATAATTTACGAATGTCCTATTGGATTATTTCTGGCAGAAATCTATGCAGAAAAATATGTAATAATTGTGTTCGATGTGTGCATGCTAGACTAAATCGTATGTATCAGGTCATGGGTGATTTGCCTATAGATCGAGTTCAATCCGCAAGACCATTTTCAATTGTCGGCATGGATTTTTGTGGTCCATTTTATACGAAGCATTCAGTTAGGTCATTTGTTTATTTATATGCTTTCTAGTTAAAGCTGTCCATATGGAGATTGTTCCAGATTTAACAACGCAAGTATTCTTAGCGTGTTTTGTGTCATGTCGATTTGTCTCACGTCGTGGTGTGTGTACTAAAATATACTCCGACAATGCTACAAATTTTGTAAGGGTCCGCTCTGAGTTAAAGGAATTAAGAAAACACTTCTTGTCAAAGTCATTCCAAGTTGAAACTCAAAAATTGTGTACTAACCAAATGCATCGAAAATTTGTTTTCGGCAATTTAGCGGAATGAATGGCCTAGGTGTAGAAGTAGTAGTATCGCAATAAATAAGAGTTTTCGAATTGAAAGAAACCGGGAATTTCTCAAATTTGAGAACAGAATCACTCCTTAAGATTTCTTGAAGTTCTTCATCATTGGGCTGAGCATCTGCTATGACAGCATAATCAATACTTTCAGAGATATAGATTTGATTAATGCGTGAGAGAGTATAAGCGACGACGTTATCCATGCAAGAGATGTATCGGAAGCGTCAACCATGATGGCCAGAAGTGCTGAAGATGATGGATGAATAAGTAAGGTAGCGTCCGTAAGTTTGTTTTTTCAGTTATCGAACGCTCCAATTGCTGCTATCGACCACTGAATTGGAATTCGACTGTTCTTAACATAACCTTTAAGGTAGTCGTTTAATAATGCCTGATCGGCAGCAGCACCAGGATCGAAACACCGATAAAAGTTTATCATTCCTAAGAAACGTTACAGTAGATTTACCGTCAGTGGTCGTTCGAATTATTTAATGAATTTAAACCGTTCTTGTGATGGTAAACGCATTTGTCTACATTTACTACTAAACCGTGTTCTTCTAATTTAGAGAAGATAATTTTGATGTGTTCGAGATGTTCGTCATAATTTTTAGAGGCAATGAGCACGTCATCCAAATATACAAAACAGAAGTCAAGTCCTCGTAAAACTGAATGCATAAGACGTTGGAATGACTGTGCAGCATTCCTAAGACCGAAAGTCATGTTCTATTGTTATTTGATAGTAGGCCTGAACAAGGTCTAACGTTGTAAAAACTTGGCAGCCTTCAATACGTTGAGTAAAATCCTATAGGTGTGGTATCGGATACCGATCTGGAATCGTTACTTTGTTAAGTGATCGGAAATCTCCACATAGTCTCCAACCTCCATTCTTTTTTTGCGCAAGATGTAGAGGCTTGGACCAAGGACTGTTGCTGGGTTGACAAATGGCGAGTTTCTTCATATGTTCGAATTCTGTTTTTGCAATAATGAGTTTGTGCGGTGCCAGTCGTCGTGTCTTGCATGTAATTGGAGGTCCGTTAGTCTCAAGTTTATGAGTCACGTAATGTTTGGTCTTATTTATGTTGATGTTGCCGTGAATGACTGTTGGATTTTTTGTGATTATGTCGAATACTCCTGGCTCTGTCGTTAACCTATCAATCGCTGTTAAAGTTGGTGTATCATAGAAGGAAAGTCTACCGGATGTATACAACGACGTTAACGGGCCTATGAGCCGTTTTCTTTGTATATCCACGAGCAAACCGGTGTTATTCAAAAAATCAGCGCCGATGATAGGCAACGACACGTCAGCAATAATGAACTCACAGGTGAATTCACGGCACAGTCCGATGTCTAATTTTAAAATTTTAGTGCCGAAAGCGTTTATCGTAGAGCCGTTTGCTGCAAACAATTTGAATGATGGGTCGACTCTGTGGCTTCGAACAAAGCGAGCAGGTAAAACAGAAACGACCGCACCAGTATCTATTAAAAAATGAATTTGTGAATAGGTTTCAAAAATGGACGGCTGGATTGAGATAAATCATTGCATCCAGCCAATTGAGAATGACTTCATTCATTCTCAAATGGAATGAGCACCATCTGAACCTGCTTTGGCTACCTCTTCATCCAAAATTGACGGATGGTTGCATCATTTAAATTATCTCCAGTTTCATGGTACTCAATAGATGCGATGGATTCCTGTCACCAAGAGTCAAACCATGCATCAAATTATTAATTTTGGTTTTTTCCGACTCACCAAGTACCCGAATTACTTCAGTTTTGAACGTTGAATAAGGTTGAGGACCTTTCACACTAGTAATTAAATATGCGAAGGTGTGGTGGTGTCGTGCATCTAGAACACCAACCGCATGAGCGTGTTTAATTACCTCTGATGCAATCCCAGCAACCTTAAATTGTTGTACCAGTATTTCGAACCAAAATACGGGATTCTGGAAAAACAGAGGTTGTGGAGGATTAAAAGCAACCCGAGCAACCAACAAAGCCGAAGCAGACGGATTGGAAGAATCGTGTGAAGTTTCTTGCTGGTCATGATCAATGAGTGTCGCAGCTCTGATGACAGCCTTATGATCATAGCTGCTAGTTACTCAGGTGTCAATGTAATTTTTCTTCCTCAACATCATCCGCTGAGAAAGGGGATGAGGCAGTGGGTCTCTAACACACTGTACGACACGTCGAAATAAGTACGAAAAAATCAAAAACAAAACTGTAAAGCAAAAAAAATTGAAACGAAAGACTTAATGAAGTTAAGAAAAATTTAAACCGAATAAAAAAATGGATTTCTAGATCTTGCACAGAAAAAAAAAATAGTTGAGTACTTACCAATTTTGAGTTTTCGAAAGTGGTGAGTTGGAAATTTTAAGGCCCGTCAAGATAAAATTATTAGTACTTCTTGATCTTGACCTGTTCCGTTGAAACTGCTATAGTGTCGGGTCGATAGAATATCGTCAATATTTAGTATAAATATATGACATTTAGGCGATTATACATATACAAAAATAATTTGATTATTTTAAAACGATATCAGTAGCGACATCTAACACGTCAATGGTAACATACCTTGGCAGTACTAAATGTATTTATATTATGGTCAATATGTATTCAGTTTAGCGCTCTAATGCATACCAAACCAGTCTATGCAATTTTCTTCATGATTTTATAAGTTTGCCTTTTTAAAGCCATAATGACTTAGAAACGAGTTAACTTAGAAGCGTGTTGGAATGTTTTATCACAAATCGAAAATTTTCAAAAATCAAGAAAATGCATGATATTTGTTAACCTGTCAAAACTGGGAAATTTATGCTAAAAATCAAAAATTTTCAAAATCTATAAAATTTGTGAAGATTAGCCTATCAAAACAGGGAATTTTATGCCAAAAGTCGAAAATGTTTAAAATCCAGGAAAAGTATTTTGGTTAGCCTATCAAAACTATGAAATTCAAGCAACAAACTGAAAAATTTCAAAATTCGCCATATTTCTGATTTGTACGATGCAAAGATGGAATAAATTGTTGATATGATCCCGGCCGTTAGTACCGTAAAAACCGTATAAATGAAATAGCAAGTTGTAATTATTTCCTATACAGAAATAACTTCCCACCCTTTAATTTCCAAGAATTTCATAAAAAGGATATAAACATAGAAATGAAAATACAACAACAAATAATCGAAACGGAAGAAAATGTGTTATTTTTGTATTCATTTGAGCGCGCTCCTTGCTATTGTGTATATGTGTGTGTGTATGCCGTGTATTTATCGCGGGAACAATAATATATAGAATACGCTTTCGATGAAATTATCGATGTAAATTATATTTAATTTCCGGAACATTTGGTGGGATTTTTTTTTTATTTATGTATTCCGCCAACGTCAACGCATAATCAGTTTTTTTTACACCTTTAATCATATTTTGATATATCATCATCACCATCATTATTATCATCAAACAAAAATATTCAAAAATTGATCTTGACATTACATCGTGCAGACATCCGTCTTAAATAATTTATACATGTCATTTTTTTTGCGTAATATTTCGTTCGAGAATTTTAGATCAGCAATTAGTGTCGAGGAAATTCCCATACGAACGTGCATCCCTTTATATGTGTATGGTCAAGATGGCATAATTCTCTATTAACTATTCACACTTTTCGGACGGATACACAACAAGAAAATCCTTTCGCACTTAAACACAAACGGATTAAATAATTTTCACACCCTTTTCTTTTTGTTGTTGTACGCCATCCTCTTAATTCAGGATGCGAATTTTATTCTATTTTCATTGTTGTTTGTTTAATTTACTGGAAATGACCATCATCGTTGTCATAATCAACATTGATGATTTTCCGTTTTTTATGCTGCGTTTATTTTTATATGTACAACAACAAAAAAAAAAAAAAAAAAATGAAATAAAAAATAAAAAAATTACATTTCCTTTATGATGTCACGTGTCACAAGGATGAAATTATTATTTTTTATTGAATTTTTTGTTGTGTTGTGTTATTTTCGATTAGAATCTAAAAAAAAAAGCAAAATAAAAAACAAAATGAAAAATGAAAAAAAATGATTCTAAGCCACCCTCTTGATGTACATACAGCTGTACCTCAGATAACTCGGTTTCTCAAGAACACGGGTCCGCAAAGGAGGTAATTTCAGTATTTGATGATACGGCCCTCATCCAATGTTATCAATATGCAAGGAGAAGCAGGATTTGTTTGTTATGCCTTAAAAGCGTGCTTCTAGAATTCCAGTGTACTTATCAAAGATGTCAGAAACTTCGTTATACGATGCTTCATTTTGAAATCAAAATTTCGTCATCCATTCCAGTCACTGTATGTTGAATTTTTGCAGAATCATCAAAAGTCACCAGTACACAGTAAGCACTTGTCGGCTTTCAACAGTTGATTTGCTGGTTGGAGCTAAGAAGTTTTTGGGTGCAAACCTTTCAATACTATAGGAAATCAAATTTGGTTTAACTGTTAGTGGCCTATACTATAGCCACTATTTGAAAACACAAGATCTGTCCTTGTAAGCAGCGTGGATGAAGTGTCAATTCGACCGCTGCGGATAAATTGGAAACTCTAGTGAGACCCCTAGAAAAATGATTTTATCGATTACCTAAGATGAGGGCCAGGTATTCGCAATTCTTTATTGATTATCAGAAGTTGATGCATTTGGAGCTGCACTTTGAATCCGCCTCCCCTCATTATATTTCTTGCCACATCATTGCTTAATAAAAATGGTGACTTCGACAACAAAATTAAGGATGGTTTTTGATGGCTCATGTAAGGCAATACACGTTCCTCATCCGTGTCGTTGAATGACCTTTTGTACATTGGACCAATAATCTAGAGGATTTTTTGTGATCCTATACGCTTCAGATTTTTCCAGTTTGTCTGGCCTAGTGATATCGAAAAGATGAATTGTCAAATCTAAGTTTCCGTTTCGAATGGTGGTTGATAAAGAAAAACGATTTCCAATTGGAGCTAGTATGTACCTTCAAAATTTCTATGTGGATGATAGAAGCGAATTATATACAAGATCTTTAAGATATTCGAAGTCACAGCACGAGTTTGCTAAAGGTGGAAGGTTCCTCCTTATCAAAATTGTGTTTAAACAAGGAAGGGATCATCAGCTCTTTCTCCATTTGGCAACTACAATCAGCAACGTGTTTCGGTATTATTAAATCCCTAAAGGCTCAACAGGAAAGGTCACAAAGCAGATTATTTTCTCCGAAATGGTCAGTCTATTTGATCCATTAGGATTATTGTGCTCCATTATAGCTCTGGCAAAAAAATTCTACCAAGATCTTTGGAATTTCGTGCTCGATTACTCGAGGTGATTTCAGAAATGTCAAATTTGAGTTACACGCTTTTACGGGTGCAAGTAAAAAGGCCTATATATTGTCTGCGTGTACATCCGTTCATCAAATTAAATGAATCGATCGATAAACCGATTATTTTGTGGCAAATCCCGAGTGGCACCAACCATAAAACCATTTTGATCGCCGGATTAGAATTGTTAGCAACCAAATTGATGGCTGACTTGTCGTTTCGCATAAAAATGGAAGTCATGGACAATATCACCATTTCTGCAGAATATAATTGGATGAAGTCGTTAATATGCCTATATATTGGTTAAACCAGAAACCACATTATTTGAAAACTTTTCTTGTCGAACGAGTTCTTAAATTCTAGTATATGGTGCAATGGTCTCGATTTAATGTACCATTCATAGACAGCCAAGGAATACATCAAGTTGGAGAAAGAACCAAGCTGCTTTCCCGTTCGATGCTCGTCATCATATTTAACTTCCCAGAACACACCGGTTTTCCAAGTCATTAATTTAATATTTTTATCCTTTCAGGACATTTCATTGGGACCATTTTGAACTGTCAAAATTTGTTGCAAAATTTTCCATTATATGGAAAGTTTGTCAAAGGACCACCTTGAACTAAAAAACGTCAAGTGTCCGTCGCCATTACGTTGCACGGTGGGAAAAAAGGTCTAAAAATTCAGTGAGGACCACCAATCAAGATTTACTGACAAATTGCACATACGTAATGTAACAAACATGCGCCAATCGGAATATTTCTTATAAGTATACCGAAACTAAAATTAATGGGTGCCTGGCTCCAAGATGTTGGACTTCATTTGTGGCTAGTAAAACGAGCAAAATAATCCAAAAAAATATAAAAGAGAATACTGGAGACAAATCGAAAGATACTCGAGGTAGCTGTGTGAGTGAATTACCTCAAAATAATGTATGGTAGAATGAACCCAATTGGCTAACGGACGAAGAACATTTAAAAAACATTTGATCGGATTACTAAATAAGTAAAGTGCCTTTAAAGCGTACCACATCAGAGGTGAACCAGTTTTAGTTACTGATTGATTTGCTTCAACCTTTCACAGATCATGCAACCCAACTTTTGTATATAGATCTAGAATGCAATTAATTTATGTTCTTATGAATCGCGCTTTAGTATGTTTACCTGTACATACGTACATATATGTATATTATGAAGCTCGCGCGTATGCTGATAATGATTATTAACTATAATGATAGTTGTACATACATAAATTGTAAGGTATCAACCCTTTTTTTTTTGATTGCCTAGTGATTTGATTTTAACGTTAACTGAAATAATAAAAAAAAAATAAAAAAATGTGTGACTTCTTTTCAAGTCAACTGTAATTAGAAATAATTTGAGAGGATAGTGTTTTGTTATGTTTGATTTGAATTGGAAATTGTGTTGCTTTTGTTTGGAAACTAATAATCAACGATGGTAACAACAATAACGCACACACCACCAGTATATATTTTATGTGGTGCGAGATACTTCTCACCTGGACGAGTTATTTTTTTTTATTTATTTTATGTATACCGTGTCTCTGCGAGCTCTAATTATAGTATACAAATGGGTGAAGAGTTTGATTTATTGATCAGTCAGCCGTAGAGGGGTAACGAAAATTTTATGACGCTGATTTATATTTTAAACAACTTGTTCAAGTACACTTATGAAATTTTGGATTGATTTTATTTGATATTATTCATATAAAGAGATAACAGTTGGCAAATTAAATGTTAGTTGTAACAAGTTGAAAGTATCACACATTATCTCCACCAAGCACGAAAGGTTTTGAGAATATCTCCTTAGAAATTAAAGGCAGAAAAAAAAAGAATTTGAAATACTTCTAAATCAAGGAATTTGTCATCCGTCAGACTCAGAATAGCCCAGCCCATTGCATCCTGTTAAAAAAAATATGGATCATGGCGTCCTTCCCAACAATAGATTTGGTCAGAGCTAATCATCAGATTCTGATTAACGCAGATGGTATCCTTAAACCGGCACCTTTCTGTTTTCCGAATATAGACAACCAGCAGGTCCCAACTCATTCTAGGGAAAATATTTTCTTCATGTGATGTGAGGTTGGTCATAAATTTTAGTAAGAACTTACTTTCCTGCTATGAAATTTCGTGTGATGACATAAAACCATCCGAATCGAAAGTCGATGTTCATATAGTAGCATTCAAAAACATGAAATAATTAATGCTTTGCAATTGTTTAGGAATTTATTCCGAATGCTGAAAAAGATCAAGTGGTTTTAAATAAATTTCTCAAAAGAAGTCGAAAAAACGATAAAAGGAAAATTGCTTGGACTGAAGAAAGCAGTAGGACATTCAAATTATTATTACAAAAAAAAGCTGTTTTTCATCCTTCTTCGGAAGTTGAATTAGAAGTCATGGTCAATGAACCAACTTCAGCCATTGGCACTGTAGTACAACAACGATTAGCAGATATTTGGACACCACTTATAGCCTTTTTTCAGGTAAACTAAATAATACGCAAAGCAAATATATTACGGATCCGAACAACAACAATGGTAACCAAAAAATTTGTTTGGACTGACATTAACAGGGATGTTACGAATATGGCAAAAACTTGCAAAGCATGCTAAAAAACGAAATAATCGAGACACGTTAAAGCTCCAGTAGGAAAATAAGTGAAATAAGCTGTTCGATGATATCCATTTGGACCTTATTGGTCCACTTCCAACCTTCGGAGGGAAACCAATAATAGATCGGCTTACACGATGGTCGAAGATAATACCGGTGTTAGATACAGAGTGATTTTTTAATAGCTATAGGAAATTTATCCAAAAATAGACACATAAAATTAAGAAAAATGCATGAAATCTTTATTTGAATCGATAGTACGGTTCATATAATTTAATGTTTGAAGCTTAACGCGGCTGCGCCTCAAATGGGCCATCCGCTTAGTCCAATTTTGGCATACACTTTCTAACATTTCGGCCAGTATCTCACGAATAAATGCTTCAATGCTGTCTTTCAATGCGTCAATCGAAGCGGGCTTGTCAGTATAGGCTTGAACCTTAACATAGCCCCACAAAAAATAATCTAAAGGCTTTAAATCGCACGATCTAGGCGGCCAATTGACCGGTCCCAAACGTGAAATAAAGTGTTCACCGAACTTGCCTCTCAATTGGTTCATTGTTTCACGTGCTGGGTGGCATGTTGGGTGGCATTTGGCACCGTCTTGTTGAAACCACATATCTTGAAAGTCAAGCTCTTCCATTTTGGGCAAAAAAAAGTTGGATATTATCTCACGGTAGCGCTCACCATTCACAGTTACGTTGCGATTCGCATAACCCGCACCAAACAGTAACTCTTTTTGAATGCTTTGGTAGCTTTTGCAATGCTCCTGGCTGATCTTCACTCCAAAATCGACAATTCTGCTTATTTACGAATCCATTCAGCCAAAAATGAGCTTCGTTGCTGAAAACAATTTTTCGATAAAAAATGGATTTTCCGCCAACTTTTCAAGAGCCTATTTACCAAAAATTCTGAGTTGTGGTAGGTCGTTCGACTTCAATTCTTGCACCAGCTGTATTTTGTAAGGCTTCACACCTAAATCCTTCCGCAAAATTTTCCACGTTGTTGAGTAACAGAGGCCCAATTGCTGCGAACGGCGCCGAATCGATAATTGATGGTCATCACTAACACTAGCCGATACAGCTGCGATGTTTTCTTCAGTTTGCACTGTACGTAAGCGTGTTGGTGATTTAATGCCCAACAATGTAAATTTGGTGCGAAATTTAGTCACAATAGCCCGTATAGCCGCTTCAGTGGGTCGATTAAACTGACCATAACATGGAAGAAGCGCGCGATGAACTTTCTTAACAGAGCACGCATTTTGATAATAAAATTCAATGATTTGCAAGCGTTGTTCGTTTGTAAGACGATTCATGGTTAAATTATAGACCAAACTGAAGATGTTTGACAGTGACACAAAACACGAAACATACGTGATCTGTCAAAATCAGAGTTGCGAAAAAGAAAATAGTTAAAAAATCACCCTTTACAGAGGCAGATACTGCAAGAAATGACAAAATTAAAGACTTCTAATGTTTTAACAGACCAAAAAGGTTCACAAACCATATTCGCAGAAATATAGCTACTTTATTAGGTTTTAAACATAAGCGGGCTACTGCTTGTAAGTGTAACCCGGCATATTAATAGGTAGCACTGCACATTAAATGCCACTATAATGTATCATAATAAACTTAATGTGGCCTCTGAACAGCATTGAAGTATTAATTAAGGGCTTTTCCAGCAGATTTAATGTAAGGCGAACGGTGTATAAAAGATTCCTTTATGAAAACTAAACCAAACCCAACTGTTTTCGAGGTTGTAGCGCAATTGCGAAAATATTTCAGTATCGTACAACCTACCATGGGAAATACTGAATTCACTTGTACGATTCTCAGCTTCCATTGGTTTCAAAACCAATAAGCTGAAAACTCAATAGATACGATCACTGGTGTTAGAGACCAAAACGCAATGGATTTTAGTAGTGGTTACCACAGCTTTGAAGGAGTGACAAGTTTCCGATACCTCCGATCCAATATTGTCACTCATAATGAATGAGTGGGAGGCGCTATTAATACACGAATTGTCGCTGGTAACCGTGCTTTTATGCCTTTCATCCACTGCTAAGCTCAAAATACCTTGCAAATGGCGACAAGTTGAAGTTGTACAAGATGTAGAACAAACCCGTTGTCATATATGGGTGTGAAAGTTAGACCTAAATAGATGAGTATGAGAGATGGTTAATGACATTCGAGAGAAGAGGCATGCGCATGATATATGGCACCAAACGCGATAACGACGACACTTACCAAGGAGTTTTATTCAACCGCATGAGATCAGAAAATTCATGATTCCGTTTATAAAATAAAAGAACTGCGAGTACGCTGAAACGGTGACATTCTGTGAGCCGAACCTAAACGAATGGTACAGTAATCTCTAAGCGGAGAGCGACCATTTGGCAGTCGCAGAGTTTGCTATCGGCGACGATGGCTCCTTGGAGTAGAGATATCTTATCTCCTTTGGGTTGTCTAGAAGCTGACGATTTAGAGGTAGAAACTTCGACCAAGAATGTGAGAATCAAGCATGTGGCTAAATCAAACAGAATTATGGAAAAATAATGATCTATTGAGGTACACCGAAAAAAATATTTTACAGGATGACAAACAAAGTATCAATTCACTTGAAACTGAGACCATTGTATAGCTACCGTAAATTACAGGTTTGCGCATCCTCCACATGTAAATGATATGCAGTTAAAGTTAAAAGGGCAATTTTCTTGCGATGAAGTGTCCAGTTTAGATGAAAATATATGTAATGTGAAGTGGCAAGACAATAAACTAACTTATCTAGCATGAAACTGCATGGGTATCGGTGTTGAGAAATCCGTAAGCCGATAGAACAAAAATTTTAAAAAATACGTGGATGTGAAACAGTTCCGGAACTTTTGGGTTGGGTTGAACTTTATAAATTTAGATTACACAATTACCATCAAGATTTTTACCAAAACAATTTCAAAAAAGAGAACTACCCAATTCAGTTGAATCGATGTCTCCAAGTTTTAGGACTTCAAAAAAGTTAAATATGAATTTTCGATAAGACAGGATCCGTTTGGATAAGTTGAACATTCTTCAGCTGCATAAAAACGCATTTTCTAAAATGTCTTGGTAAATCAAGAATTTACTGCACAATTTGTATGTTTAATTTGTATGTTGTGGTTCCAATAGGCCATTAGAATGTCTATTTTAGAAACAGTTTTCTTTTACCTTTATCTGACTTAATTGCTTCGTTAAATTCATGGATCTCGCCATTTATAAACATCTTCTTGGAATTTTCCAATCCTTCTTCACTTGCCTATTTTACTTTTTTCGTTTCGGTTTTGGTTGTGTTCGTTGTAAATTTTAATCAAATAGTAAAATACACCGAAGTATATTAACCGAAATATATAGACCTTTCCACTAGTAATTGATACCTTGAAGAGTAAGGTGACCCTATTGGAGTATCGGGATACAAATTGCTTTCATGTTCTTCAAACTTCAGCCCATATCTAAAATAAATTTGGTACCAATACGATATCCACATAATTAATGACCCTCATTTATGAGTAAATATCATTTAAAATTTCAAAAACATTTAGGACCAAGGGATATACGCATACACCAAAAGTGTGTCATCATCTCATAATGTTTATTATGTAATTCGAGATCGAAATTATGTGTTGACCCAAAACATATTTACAGTATAAATTTTATACCCAAACATCGGTCAATTACATAGCCACATTATGATAAATATACGATAATTAAACAGCTGGAGCCTAAGTTTTATTTGTTTGCAGATGCGCTATGATCCTCTAGAGATTTTAATCCATCATAATTTATCGATAATGTGCAAACATGAAATGTTCATTAAGCGTACCATGATTTTATGCGAGAAAACTTTTAAAATTCTATTAACGTATATTTAGCACTCGTGTGATCGTTTTTAGTACTTAATAAAATTATATATACATACGATCGATACATAAACGAGGTCGTAATAAAATAATTAAATACGATCGGTTTGATTTTAATCGTTTGTGACAATTCAATGTGCGCGACACTCCTTTATATAAAATTGTTGATCTTCACGTACTATAACTATAGCTGGAATACTAACACATATGTACAATATATATATATATAAAATTTCTTTTAAGATCATTTCGTGTGATAAATCAATCAAAGACAGTAATATGTCATGTGACGGGGTCTATATGATGACGATAAACATCTACATTTTCATTGTGTTTTTTTTATGTTCTTAATCCACTTTGAAGTGTTTCTCATCCCGAAAGCATAACAGCAAAAAAATATATTCTCTGATCACTTTTTATATGAATACCATATATCGTACTACATGTCTTAGGGTACCATGGATTTTTGTTTTTGTGTTTTTCGGTACAAATGATCGTATTACGAACAAATGGAGTTTTTGGTTGAATTATTTTAATCGGATTAGATTATAATTTTATGATTATCACCTGTTTGAATTTTTGTTGATTTGAGCTGTGTATATGTTGAGATCATATTATATATATATATGGTAGTGTTGTGCGGGAGATTATGATAAAGATATTAGAGTTTGATGTAATTGAGTTATATACTTTGCAATTTGAAAGTTTAAGAGCAGACTGTCGCCCTTAATCAATAATTTTTTTGCCGTTAGTAAGTACGATTTTAGCTAACCATGGTGAAGATTTAGCTCATTTATAAGACAAAATGTACTAATAGTGAAGAACCATACTTATAAGTGCTATTGCATAACTGAGGGATTTTAAATGTGTTAGTATTTTGTTCAATAGTATTTTGCTCTGAATAATTTAATCAAAACTAAGTATTTTTAGTTTGAAAAGATTGATACACTTAATTGCACAAAACTTTAAAATTAACATCAATTAGACTTTAAGTAAATTAATCAAACTGTACAAATCGATTGAATTAACCGTTTTATGACTAATACGTCATGTAATCGCCGAAATCCAATTTACGTACACTTTATTTGAAATAAAATTTTAAAGTGAGTATAAATTAGATTTTTAAAAAATTGATCAAAAACCGTACAAATCAATTGAATTAATCGTTTAATTATATCAGCTATTCATAAATGCGTGTTGTGTGATAAAATAATACTGCTCATGAAAAAAAAATCGTCATTCATCTTGCACCAAATTTAACCGAAAAAATCTATACTTACTCATGATCCAATGTACCTTAAGAAGACAATTACTTCATCAATGCATGAAAGGATGAAATTACGTTTATGCGTTGAGGTTTGTGTGCTCAATACAAGCACAAGACAATAAACTTTTTTGGAACTTTGTGGAGGAGACAATTGTTTGACGTTTGCTGGGACACCAAAATCAGGACATTAGCAAGTATAATTTCGTATCAATCAAAATTTGATTTTCCATCGAAGTTCACTAAAATAGTTACTTTGGCTAATTCTAATGTTTAATAGTGACGACAGGCCTAGTATTATAAACAACAGATCCATTTCTATTTTATCAGCAATTCCTAAATTCAGATTTTTTACATTTGTTTGGAAAAGGCATTACGCTTTAACAACATGCTTTAGTTCAAGGTTTAATATCAATGACACCGCAGTGCACCGAATCCCACCGTGTATCGCCGACTTTACAGATTGACAAACATAATGAGTCCACGCCGTTTCAGAAAAATTACAGATCGGACATTTTATTTATTCAATAAATTTTTAAATTTTAAAATTCCATTTTTTTCAAAATCGATGTTTTATTTACTTTTTTTAGTATCCAACCCTAGGGTTGGTTTACAGCATAGTTCCTTTTTGCTCCACTTCTTTAGGTCTTCTGTCTTTTTTTCAGTTCAATTAATATCCCGAGACTCTTGCGTCAAACTTATAAAATATAAAATTTTGCCACCTTTGCCTGTGCAATTCTCTTCTTTATATCCCTTACGCTACTTCCTTCACTCGTAATTATGCTTCCCAGGTATTTGTATTCCAATACTTTATGCATAGGTTGTATTTCTCTATCTGCACCTCTATGAGTATTTTCCCCGTTTACTGAAGGCCATTTGTTTTGTTTTGGCAAATGGTACCTTTGTTTTGTCTATTAATTTTTAGATGATAATTTTCAAATATGAAGTTCATATCTTCCAGGGCTCTATTCAGATCTCTCTCACTAGTTGCTGACAGCACGATATCATTTGCAAATCTGATCATGGAAATTAGCCTTTTCCCTATCTTTATCCCTTTCTTTCCAACTTAGCTTTCAGTTCCTTATTTGATTCTTCCATATAGATATTCAATTTCGATGGGGCAATGTGCATCCCTATCTGACACCTCTTTTTATTTTGGCTGAGGTTTTTGTATTGTTAATTTAGATTTCAGCTTCCTGTAGTCTGAATATATTAAATATATCAGCGGTTGGTCTTTTTGGTCAATACCTATCAGATCTATAATAGGAAATAATTTTTTCCAGCTCAGGCTGTCGAATGCCTTTTCTAGATCTACAAAAGCCAGATAGTTTTCTTTCCTCTATCAATCTGTTTCTCCTGTTTCTGTCTTAGTGCTATTATGGACTCTCGGGTTCCCTTTGCCTATACGGAAACCTTACTTGACTCAGATGATCCCCTATTTTTCGTTCCATCTTTTGGTGCATATTTTTTGGTCATATTTTCGAAGCGTGTGTCCAGAAGGCAAAAAGTCCTGTATTGTGAGCATTGATCTGCATTGATCTACATTGGCTTCCTTTGGTAAAGTTATTACTGTGTTATTACTGTGATTTAAATTTAGTCAATCGACCTATATAGTTCTTTCTTGATACCTTCGCCACTATATTGAAAATATGAGTTCAATGGATATATTATCAATTCCTGGAGATTTACCTTTCTTTTATTCTTTAAGTGCGGTCTCTGGTTTTAGGATATTATTAGCCGTTTGTTGGATCATTTGCTTTATTCCGATCCATCTTTCATTCACTGTTTTATCTCTTTCATGTTCAGTTGAACGTATCATTGCCTCTCCTATCGCTTTGAAAGCTGTTGCAGTCGAGGGGTTGTTTAATTTTCTAGTATAAAATCAATATAATATATAATAAATCTGGTATCTTTTAATGTCTCCTGGTACACTCCAGGTATAACGCCTTGTTGGGTGAACCTTGAACATTGGGTTAGCAATTATCATATCTTGCTGTTGGCAGAATTTTACCAGTCGGTCTCCTCTCTCATTTCTGTTATCTTCCATCCAAGCCTTCTCCAACCGCAGCATCCCAGTCACCCATGATGATAATATTATCTCTTGCTTTAGCTTGTTTTAATAATTCTTCCATTTCTTCATAATATATCTTCAATTTCAATGTCCGTATGTTGGCACGTACATCTGGATTTTACTGGATTCACAATTCAGTTTTACCAGAAGTATGCTTTGTGGTTTATGAATCTTTTGCCCCATGCCTTATTTAATATTATGGCAACACCTGCTTTCCATTGTTTGCATCTCGCGGAGTCCCAGCATGTCTAATTCCATATGTCGCATTTTCAGTTTGATATTTTTTAGTTTTCCAGCTCTAGGCATGGTCCTCATATTCCATGTGCCAATTCTCCTTATCTTACTCGATCTCTCTGTCCCACAATAGTTTGCTTTAGTTATTGTCTCTTGCATTGCAGAAATGTATTATATATATTTTCTTTGATGTGTATCTTGGAATTCTAATGTGGTCTCCCGTTGCCTTCTACATCGCAGTGCAGATTCCAGACCCTTAGGATTTTTTCCAATGCTGTGCGGTTTAGCCCTTAGATAATCTTGTACATTTTATGACATCTTCCCAGTACTGGCAGTTGCTGCTTCCCTCTCCCTCGCTCTTCCGTTTGTTCCTCCGTTGGAACACTTTAGGTCCTCTTCCGCTTTCAGAACCGTTGGCCCTCTTCCCTGTGACTCCAGGTGAAATAAATTAAATTAATTTAGTTTAATTTAAAAATAAATATTTTTTTTTTCAAAAGCGAAAATTTTTGACGTCTTGCTCCATGAGCTGCTAGAATGATTAAGTCATCCTTGCTAGGATGATTAAGTTATCCTAGTCATTAATTTAATCATTTTATTTTTATCGAATTAATTTTAGTTTTAACGTATTTTGCTTGACGCGAAAAACTAAAAAAAAAATTAATTTGATTGTCAAATTTTAAGGTTATGTTACCCAAAAAAATAAAAAGTTTATTTATGTTTCCTGTCCGCACCGCGCCGTTCTGGCTATAAGCAAGCATTTGATAGGATCTCTCAAGAGATTCTTTCCCCCAAGGATCAAATAATTGGTGTTTAATCTAGAACATGTTAATGTGGTTAAGGTCACATTTGTGTGTTCGCATAATAATAGTAATAAAACAATATTAGTTCAGCATCCACCGGATTTGATCCCGAGCTTGTTCTTCGTATTGTTCTAGAAAACACGAAGAAGACTCTATCCCACAGCGACCACTGCACGTACCAATTGGTGGCTCTCTTCTCAGAGATCGCTGCACCACCCGTTTATGAACGGCATGCAGAACGCGACTGAGCCAGAACGCTCGCTCTTGTTTTATTTCATAAACGAGATAAAGAATTTTTCAGGAAAAAATTGGTAAGTACTCATCCACCAGGGTTGAACTTTTACACCCAAACATGACAATAGGTCTGATCAACACTGTGCAAGGTCTGTGTTAAAGGGAGCTATGCCGCGATAGGTTTGCATTTTGGGCAACCTCCTTTTTTAAGGATAGTAAGGATAGTATACACAGCCACTTTCCATTAATCAGGCATAACTTCGTTTTGCTATACTAATATAGAATAAGATCGAAAAGATAGTTCTACAAAGCATTTCCTTCGGAATATCAAGACCTCGAAATTAATACAACCAACAACAGGGAAACACGGGTTTTCGTTGAACAAATCAACTTGGTGGTTCTCTTTGTAAGCTTCACTTTTTACCATGCCTATATAGAGTCACCTGGGCAGCACCAATATTATAAGTGTTCAATACTTCCCATATAGAGTGTTCACATCATTAGTACGATGGTTGCTGTTTCCATAATGCGACTACTTACAAGCATCAGATATTGTTCTTTCTTTCATCTTCGTTTATCAGATCCTTCACACTTGAAACGTAAGTTTCGTTTTCCTGTGATCTCTGACTTTTATGGAAACTGCGATCTAATTGATGATCAGTGCCTACAAATTTGGCAGCCGACCTATAGGATATCACATTTTGGATGACCTGAGCCCTTCCTTTAAAATAGAAACATGCCCAATTTAACTTTGGGACGTCTTTCGAGGGTGTTTTCATGTTTCCAACTGGTTATTTTATGAGCAAAAAATGTTTTGGAGTGCAGCAACTGACATGCCAACTGATACTCTTTCATTGCTGATAAAGTCCCATCAAACGTGCCTGGTGTTCTTAGCGACTCCACATTCTAGGTACCGATTTTAAACTACGTGTCCGTTAACATAAGCGGGGTCGGGTTAAATTTTGACAGTATCCATATTTTCTTTTGTTAATTTTTATTAGTGAAGTTTTTTTAAGGTAGTCAGCCCAGCGATCCAACTAAGAAGTCACCTCCTACGACAAGCAAAGAACAGTGTGATGATATTTCAACGATATCATGTGCACTGTAAAAATATGCTATAGTGGTTCTGGTTTTAAGGGCTGATCTATAAAGGCAACTTAGGATGTGCATTGAAGAATCATGCAACGATAATCTGTTCGTTATAATAAACTGGGCTCTTGGAGTCCGTAAATGTTTCGGACTCACAATTTATAGTAAACTAAGCAACACCAAAATTATTTACTAATAAAAAAGATTTTATAGTTTATATCGTTTGAAAGGTTTGCAAGCTGAAAGTAAAACGATGACGCGCCCATCATATTTAAAGATAAAAGGAAATAAAGGAAAATTTGATTTTCGTTTTTCTGCTTTTCCTTGAACGGCAAAGTAAATTAAATTAATTTTTTTTTCGCAACGTAACATTATAAATCGAGGGGAATACCACTGCCCAATATGAAAATAAAAACATTTTGGCGTCTCATCCTCTCGATAGTACATAAATATAATATGTGGTTATATGGTAATGACGTGTACACATATATAGTTTTTTTTTTGGTATGAAATGCAAATTTGTCGTATTCCCTATTGTCGAATTGTATACGTACGTAACGTACATACGACATAATATTGTCAAATGTTCAATGTTTTGTGTTTTTTTTTTTTGCGTTCGATAATAATTTTATTTGTATTCCTTAAAAGCATTATCCTGTAAAGTTAGAGTTAAGTGAAATATTTTTTTGGTTGTTGTTGTCTTTTTAGTGTATTAGATCAACTGTCATTCAAAAAATATACAAAAAATGAAAAAAAAAATTCATTTTGGATTTTCCAGGGGGATGGATAAAAAAAAATTGCTACTTGTATTCGTTGTCTTCTTGAAATATTTGCACCGAAGGGGATTTTTTTCCCTATACAGATGTACTTGGGTATATATTTAGGGATGCTGATATATACTGTAGCATAAAAAAGGGTCATCTATTGGATCGAATATAAGAAATGGAGGACGTCTATGATTATTAATATTATTATTATAATTATACTGAAAATATTTTTTGAGAGCATTTGTACTAATGCCAAGCTTTATTCTTAGCTCTTAACTATATAGCATGCAGATCCCACTCTTTCGTATCTCTCTGTATTTCGGAATAATCTCAATAAGCTAAAAAAAATGGTCAAGGTGACAAGGCTCGTTCGACGTGACCAAGTCATTTAATTCGGTTTGTTTTAATGAATCCGATAATGTCGTAATCTCCGAGGAGTTCCTTAGTCTCGAAATTCATCGTAATCCGATACTTGTTCTCAGCGAGTTCTGCAGTCATTAGACAACAGGGTCTAGCATACACTTCCGTAAGTCATTGTTCAAGCTTTTTTTGGCTGAGGATGATTTTATCTAAAAATTACGAAACATCTTGTAATGCACATCAAGTGTACTTGGATTTCCGAAAAACCCATGACTTAATCCATAGGAAGAACTTATGGTTTCCTTATGGTGTCAAAGTTGAGAAGAAGCTAGAATGAGTTTGAGCACTGGGTACAACAATGAGTAGATTGATTCCCTCTACACTTTAATCTCAAGTTAGAATTTATCTTTTGTAAGAGTGAAACGGCTCAGGACAATATCTTGTATAGTCAGTCCAACTAATCCTTGGCATAAGCAGCAAGTCTGTGCATAATTCGACTAAATGGAAACGGTGTAAAGAAACTACTGGATTCATTGGAATTTGCTGATGACGTTGATGAATTAAAAGCACTACGAGTACCGTTCCTTGGTTACGTTCTGAGATCTCGTTCTAAACGTATGGTGTAGAGATCTCTGTAAAATGAAATCCGCATTTAGTGGGCCGTCGCTGTCGGTGATGATGGCTCCTCGAGATTTTTTTTCTCTGGGCAAAACGGCTAGCACTGCGACCTAAAAGATCTTTTGTGCTATTGGGATTTGTTAGTCCAGGAGCCTGTAGAGTCCAATCTACATTTTTCCGGGGTCAAATACCTCTCTTCAAAATGAAGCCACCTCAGTGTGCACAGAGCAACACACTTACATAGTATATGTTCTGCAGTTTCTATCTCTTCTAAACAGAGTCGTCACTCCGTCTCTGTTGACAGGTTCATTTTGTTCAAATGATATCTCAGGTTGCAGTGACCTGAAATAAAACTCACTAGCTTCTTAATATTTCCTTTACTTGAATTGACCGCAAAGTCCTTGTGATAAAATGGTCTGATCAAAGATTTGGTCTGTCTAAATGCCGGGAATACAGTTCCAATAGGTCAAGCACAGCATTTTTTTCCATTTACTAATATTGTAGACTTAAGACTACTGAGGCCCACGGGATGCCACAGAAAGGCTCAAGGCCAAATGGTGTAGCTGATGAGCCTGTCCGCGCAAGTTCATTGGGTATCTCATTTCCAGTGATATCACTGCGACCAGATACCCACCACAACCTAACTTTGTTATGACAAGAGAGAGATTGTAGCAGTGTATAACAGCTTTTGACCAACTTTGAATCCAGGCAGTTGGAAGCCAATGCTTTTAATGCTGCTTGGCTGTCAGAGAAAATCTGGATGGAGGCACCCTTAAGACCTTTAGTCATAATAGTTGAGATGCAGGTTTCGAGGGCGTGAATTTCGGCTAGAAAAACACTGGGATAAGTTCCCAGGGATATCGATATTTTGTTGTTGGGCCCAAAGACACCAATGCCTACTCCACTATCCATTTTTGATACAATGTAATCTAGCTGCATAAGTAGCAGCCGATTTTTTGACGTAAATATGAAGTGGAGTGAGTCCGATGAGGGCTTCCATTACCGCCGTAGGACAGGTGCTCATAGAACCTGTGATTCCGAGACGTGCTAGCCTCTGCAATGAGGTAAGCTTGTTCATAATAACTTTTTGTTCTACCTTCGACCACCGAACTATGGACCCATAGGTTACAATTGGCCTCACTATTATGATGTACATCCAGTAAATAATTTTTGAGCTAAGGCCCCAAGTCCTGCAGAACATACGCCTACAGACCCTCATGGCTCTGACCGCGCGTTTGGTAGTTGATTTAATATGAGAGATCTATTTCAGTTTCTTATTTAGGACAACATCCAGATATTGTTTAGGATTAAGGGGTCTGGTTACAGTTAACCAGTCTCTGATATGAAGATCTACCAATCGTTCCATACTTTTTAGAACAAATGATGTAATACTGATAGGTCGGTAGGACTTAGGGAGTTCACTTGGCCGATTGACAAGCTTTGGGATAAAAACCACATTGACTTGACTCCAAGCCTGTGGTATGTGACCCAAATTGAAGCTTGTTCTAAATAAGGCTACCAGAGCAGGCATAATCAAATCCAAGCTCCTTTGAAAAAGGCCTGGGAAGATTCCATCTCCGCCTGGAGCCTTGAACGGCTGAAAGTAGTTAATGACCCATTTGGTTTTTTCTGGAGTAAAAAGCTTACCGGATAAGCTATTAACCCAACCCAAATTTTCACCCATCTATGTACCAAATATAGGGTTAGTTATTGTATTTGTCTTGCATAAAGTGCAGCCTGGAAAGTTCACTTGAAGCAAAGTTTCGAGTGACTCTTTGCAACCCGATTTATAGTTACCATCAGATTTCAAAAGAAGCCCAATCTCGTTGGACTGGTCCTTAGCTAGAACTTTATGGAGTCGAGCAGCTGCGATATTACCTCAGTTTTTCCTCCACGTAAGGCGTTTGGAACGCCTTAGTTCAGTATTGTAATTTGTTAGGGCTTGCCTATATTCATTCCACTCATTAGAATGCTTTGCCCGATTAAATAATTTCCTAACCCTATTACGGAGTTTAGTCAGCTGCTCGTTCCACCATGGAACTTTGCGATTAGCCGCAACGTACGCGCCACACAGCTGCTTCCGTAAAAAGATATGAGCACATCATTTAACAAACAAGCTGCAGTTTCTTGGTCACTAATTGAACTCAAAGATGTTGGCAGCATGTCTGCTTTGATGAATAAAATATCCCTGTAGGTCTTCCAGTATATCGAACCTGATGTGCATGTGATTTTTCCTCCACTAACCCAAGTTTCTTGACCAAGGGTTAAATGTTGTTGAGCAAACCTATTGCAAAAGGCATCCGAGGCTCCTTTTGCATGGTGCAGGTTTGCTTGTATTACCCTAATAGTACTAGCCATACCTACTTTTTAGGGTAAGGAGTTCTCCGCTCCTGGCTGCTTACCCGCTGACTGCTTATTAGCCGACTGTTTCACGGGAAGGGGCGTGTTTCTGCCACATTTCCTAGTAATCCCTCGAGCACATTTAGGCTTAACTCTCGAAATTGGTGCCGCTGACTTGGCTAGTCTACCCTGGACAGCTCTTTGTATGGTCACTCTATTTGTTTTTACCAGTGCCAAATTAGGAGTCACGGAGAGATCCAATGATCGGTCTCCCGACGAAGTCTAATGTGGCCGAAGCGGTAAGCCACATTCCCCTTGGACTAGCGCAATGTCTTCATTGAAGTATCTCCTATGACCATAACCAAATGGACGAGTGCTCCAGTTTTCGTCCGTTGTAGAATCTTCCATGAATTTACCGCGAGACCATTGTTTTGCGTGGTAATGGTGGCGAGAATTTTCTCGCTCGACAAGCTAAGGGTTTGTGGAAGAAACCCTCTAACTATATTTGACCGAGGAAAATCTTCATCTTCCACCAAAATTATGCTTAGACCACATTTTGATCTTAGCCTGTCAAAATTATTCCTCATCCATTCCGGTGTGAAAGATCGGAACAAATGAAGAAAAGACATCCTGTTCTCCGAAAGGAACCAAAGAATTGAGGCTGATGGGTTGGACCAATGGTAAGATCAATGACACAGTCCTGTATGTTTGCCATTTGCTCCATACTAAGAGGGTTGCCACTGAGATCATCCGGTAAGATGCCTAGCCTAATACTACCTGCTACTTGGCTGAAAGAGGCCTTGATCGGAGAAGGCTCACTTTTAGTTTTTTTGCAGGTGGTTTGGAGGATTCCAAAGCAACCTTGAAAGACCTCTCGCGCTTACCACCAGACCTACTGTCTAGGGTAGTTGCTACAGGTTTCAGAGGTGCCTTGACAGGGCGCTTGGGCTTAGCAGCAGCTAGAGCTTCCTCTTTAGATTTGCCTTCCCTGAGCCCATTTTTAAAACGCCTTCTTTCGAATGAGTTAAGCTTCACTCATTCATTGGAGTTGAGGGACATGTTCCCAATACCATCCCCAATGGTTGAGGTGCCCAATGTTTGTGAGATGACACAATTATTGACATCGCAAAAGATACCCGTTGTAAAAGTAGTAGGCTGATTCATTATTTCCCTTGTCCCGGTATCAAGATATTCTTTGGGTGGCCCCAGAGGCATCTACCACCATATCTTTTCCTCTATTATAATCCAGCACAGAAGCTGGCAAAGTTGATGCTTTTAAAGAGGCATCACACTCTATATTTATATTTAAAGGATTCATAAAAGTTCCACGAGTACCCGAGGAATGAACGTCGCCCACAGTAGAGATCGGTATACTGTGGGAAGGCAAGATTTAAACCGGAGGTCGCCTGGTATCCGGAGTTCACATACTAACGACTAAGCTCCCCCTTAGCCACGCAGCTCTCGGCGTATGTTGTCCCACCAAAGCTTGGGACAATGATTGCACTGTTGTGTACGTTACTTAGCTACATTCTAGGATGCATTGCCCGGTTGTTGCCACAAGGAGGTGTAACTACACTAGGGAGAAGTCTTACGAGAATCGCGTATGCCTAGAAAACTTTAACTCTTAAGACCAAACCCAAACAACCATGGCTCCTCGAGATAGAACAAACTTCATTCAATGGAGCCAGACAGTAGATAAGGTACGGGCTGCAGCAATGTCTTGTAAAAACTCCTTATTATTAATACCGCTTATTGGAAAACTCTAGTTCAATTTCATTTATTTGTATCTGATCTTTACCTTCGCAAAACCTAGAACAGTTTTTTTAGAATAATTTCTTTGAGCCATAATATTCGTTTTAAAAATAATAAAAAAACTGTCGGATTTCGGTTAGTAAAAATTCAAGGACATCTGATCAGATTATATAATGCATCCGAAAGAGTCGAATATACATAGTGTCTAATATGGACAGAAGGCACAGTTGAAACATTTTGATTTAATAAGTCATAGGCAACCATAATTCCATTGGTTGCATGGTGCAATTTACAATAAAGCTATTCACAATTTTATCAAACAAATGAAATCCGGCTATTTGAACGATGTCATATTATTCCATAATTAATTTAAAATTTCTTATAGTAAAATTCTAGTTGCATCACCCTTCGTGAAAACAAAATTTAAACCAATCAACGTTTCAATCTCAAATCAAACTTCACAACTACCCTTATACATAGACACATTAGACAACAGCATAATATATATATATATATATATATATATATATATATATATATATATATATATATATATATATATATATATATATAATAATCTCACTAATAACGCATAAGCCTCTGATTGCATCCTAAAAATTTCTTTTATCTAATCAAAATCTTGAAAATCATTTTTGAACAAAACAACAAGACACAAACAAAGAAGATCGATCGATAACCGAAAAAAAAATACAATAACCATAAAACGCTTACACCAACAATTCCAACCAAAAATTATGAAGATCATTGAAATCATTAATTTCGATTGGTCGATCACTCAACAACAACAGCAACAAAACAAAATGCTCTGTTTGTTCACATTTTGTAAAAATGAGATAAAAGATGCTGAAGATATAAACAAATGTAGCAAAAACAAAAAAATAAATGTTTTTTGGTTGGTTAAAGGCGCGCACAGTATGTGATCACAAACTCATCTCTCGAGATCATTATGTTTAATGTGATTTATGGTGTGATTCATTTTGTTGATATACCCCAGAGGCTGTATACACCAAAAAATTAAAGATCATAATCTGTGGTTGGAAAAAATATATAAATGATGGCACGCGACTTTTATCACGTTAATTATTTGTGTCACATCGTTGGTTTTTAAAACGATGATCACGCAATTGTTGCGTATTTATCTTATATATAGAAATCACTTTCAATTACACAAACACAACGATTACGAAACACTATAAAATGTATTAAGATTTTTTTTTAAATTTTATTTCACTTCTTCTTACATTTTCGGTTCTAGTTCTTACGTATGTACTTCAACTTCCTCATCTCATCTCGTACATATATCTTTACATTAAAAAGATGTTGATTTACTGCGATGTTCAAAAAATATTGTCTTAATGCATTTTCGAAAATAGAAAATTACAACTAAAAATGGGATCACGATCACTATATAGAGTGGTGATCACATGTTTCTTTAGTAAAATTTTCGATATAAAGAGGAAAAACTAATTTATAAAATGTATATATAAGATCTCGTGAAAGAAATCGAGGATGAAGAAGAAGAAGATGTAAATCTTAAAAGATGTAAAACAAAGTGATGAATTTTTAAAGTGCGTATACAACATATTTTGAAATGCCGAAATGTTTTTTTTTATTATATTTGATGTATTTATGCTTTTAATAGTCATCAGCTGGTGTTTTTCCATTGCGCTCTTCTAATTGATCCTCGATCGAGAAAATCCAAAAAAAAAAAAAAAAAAACTCACTTAAATGATTTTATATTGTGTGAGTCGCGGAAGGAATTGAATTTGTAGACAACAAAAAAAAAACTAAACACATTTATATGTACATAACCTTAAAATAGAATTGACTTACATGACAGCGTTACACGATATAAATTTAAATTTTATGACTTTGGGTCTACATATACGGCGGTATGGAGATGATTTAATGTGATGGCGCTTAAAATTTTTTTTATGTTTTAAGAATTACTTCGCCGATATAGGTACTTAAGCCATGTGTCGATTTAAATTACATTTCAATCAAAATGTGCGACAACCGCGGGCCTTGTGTACTTTCAGAACTATGTTCCTGTCATTGGAGTAGTAAAGTGCGTAGGTGCGGTGACATTGATATAGACTTCTATGTACAGTTGATATCTTTATATAGACATGTATTGTAACGGGTTTTAAATTAACTTAATTAATTTTTATTTAAATATTAGATTGTTACGAAGTATATAACTCCATTTAATTGGATGTTTGAGCCGGTTTAACAGTAACTCAACCTGTAAGCTAAACTGTCTGACAACTTTCGGCCGATTTTTCGATTATTCCTATAAATTATATTGTTGGTAATCATACGAAAGGCTCAGATTTCTGGTTGTCGGCTGCAAACGGATGCACTTTTAATACCTAAGGTACGAAACTTTTGCGTGTTGATTTGGGTTTGATTATAAATAGACGCGTATAGTTTTCCACATCCATTTTTAATAGCTTCAGTTAATAAACCTGTATAATTAGAGCTGATGTCTTCACTAAATTTGAAGTTCGGATGAATCTGAAAGATAAACGTCTATTGGATAAAATGTTGCAGTATTACGCCATTGCCAATTTTCTAATGGCTAGATAGTGATTTTTGTAAAATTTTGTCTTAACTCCCGGCATTAGTTGAAAGTCTAGATTACAGCTTGCCAGTAAAATATGGTGTAGTCTACCATATTATTATTAATGGACAGCTACCGTTTTTCGATCCTAAATTAGAATTATCTTTCTGCTCAAAGGAGCTATCTCCAACCGAAGCAAAGTATACTGCATTTGACCATGAGCTATTGAAAGTTTTTCTTTCGCTCAAACATTTTAGATATACTTCATTGAGACATCGATTGTCTCATCCCGATATTAGATCTATACGCGTAAGATAATTGCAGATAATTATTTTTGACCAAATTTGAATAAAGATTCCAACGATTCAATGACTTTTCAAAATGAAAAGTAGGTCGTCATACTTGGTCCGAAATTGACATTTTTATCATTTATTGTGTAGGATTTGAACATACCCATATGAATTTGGTAGGTCCAATACCACAATCAAATGGATGCTAATATATTTTAACGCTTCTAAACAGATTTTTAAATAGATTTAAAGCTTATCTGATCCCTGATATGTTATCCAACACTGTAGTGAGAAAATTTGTTTCCCAACATATTTCTCGTTGTGGTATCTCATTTCGATCACAACAGATCAAAGATCTTAGTTTGAGTTGAAACTGTTTTCAGAATTACCAAAAATTTTGGGATTGTTTAGAATTCGCAAAACAGCCTACGATCCCCAATCGAACGAAATGGAGGAATAGGAGGATTTGAAATGTTCAGCAGCTCTATATGGACAGCAATTAAAAGTGCCAGGAGAATTTTTTACACCTGTTTTTAGTTCGCATAGATCCAAACAGTTTTTCGGAATTGTTAAAGGAACGCATTCGAAGTGTTAAGCCTAACAAACCAACGGCATTTCAGCAACCTCGTTTTTGTCCCCGACTCTATAAATTCGTGCAAATTTGTTTTTGTTCGAACTGATAACATCAAACTAGGTCACCATTCAGTATATGATGGACCTTTCGATTAGGATGATTTATAAATTATTTTAAATATTAAGGGCAGAAACTCATCGATTTCCATTGATAGATTGAACTCTGCGTACACTATGTTAGAAACTATACTTCCACTATAACCATTCTAGATCGGAAGTATGTTTCGTTCGGATAATTTAAGTTGCTGACAGCTATTTAAATTTTACTGATAGAACACCACCCGGACTCCATGGATGATAACGAGACAGAGCTAGTGATTCAAGTGCAGATCACAATTTTGTCATTCTAAGTACCAGTTTCTAACACGGAAAATATCCACCAAGCTCTTATATTGGTTGTTTCTCAGCTGGTGTATGCTAAGGGTCATTAGCAGTCCCGGCAAAACAAAGTATAAAGGCATATACAAACCTAAACTCGTAGACTTAAGGGATTCTTGCAAAACGAGTATTTCAATGAATGAGCACCAAGTCATCAAATGCTAACAGATAGAAAAAGGTCAAAGGAAAAGGGAATTTTCTAAACCTGTTACTAATTTACACAACACTCCAAGTTCCAGAAGTCGCATAGCTCAGGTGTTAAACGTGCGAACATAAAGGTATTTAGAGTGTAACTGTACTAATAAACAGAAAGGTGTGCAGTGTTAAAATTGCAATAATTTCGGGCATACTGATAAAGTAAAAGACAAACTGATGACAGTGAACAACGCAGTATAGCTAAATGAGAAAACATTACAATTTAACGGCGAAAGAACATAGTCACGAAAATAAGAAATCATGACATATTCGTCGTGAAGATCCCAGAGTAACATGAACTGGATCTGAATGTATAAAGGAGTAATACATTTACGATTTCGACGAAAATGTATTACTCGATCGCACATATATTACTCGAGAAATTACTAGATCGCTATATATACCTCATCGTATATGTCATAATAATATCTGCGATCGAGTAACATGTACATGTTGTGAAATACAAATTTATCGTCCAGGCACCATAACCATTTTGATAAATTTTATATATGATTGATCAATTTTTTTTTGTTTAACGATCGCACAATAAAGAACACCGATCTTCCTTTGATCTTAGTTTTATAGGTTCATGGCTTTTTTTTAACGTTTTATTTTTATATTTTGTTAATTTTAAGATATTTAATATAAAAAAAAAATATATTTGTTTTTTTTATGAACATGATATGAGCTCCCATTAAACCGTAACGATTTGGAAGGATCGTAAAAAAACACCCATCAAGCATAAACGATTATGATAACCAGAAAATAATTTTATAGTAATTATAATTCAAAGTGTTTTTATTTTATTTTATTTATAACCGTTTCGTAATGATGAGGACCATATAGGTACTTATATCCAAATTGGTTTTATATACTTGAAACACCTGTTTACGTAATATAATGTTTAAGTCGCAATTTAACAAAAAAACACGTTGCACGTTGTAGCATAGTTCAAGTGAGTTTTAAAATATACAAGCTATTGAGCAAAACAACAACATAGCATTAGTTCAAATAGCAGAACAATAAATGCGACCCTGGAAATCATTTAAGTCCATTTTCGAACTTTTAATAGATTTTAGTACATATTTCATGCATTTGTGATTTAAAAATATGATAACATTTTTTTAAATCTATGCATTTAAAAAAATATTTTAGTCATGAGAGCGTGTTTTGTCATAAAACGGTTAATTTTATTATTTTTTTTTATATTATTATATTATTATATTATTATATTATTATATTATTATATTATTATATTATTATATTATTATATTATTATATTATTATATTATTATATTATTATATTATTATATTATTATATTATTATATTATTATATTATTATATTATTATATTATTATATTATTATATTATTATATTATTATATTATTATATTATTATATTATTATATTATTATATTATTATATTATTATATTATTATATTATTATATTATTATATTATTATATTATTATATTATTATATTATTATATTATTATATTATTATATTATTATATTATTATATTATTATATTATTATATTATTATATTATTATATTATTATATTATTATATTATTATATTATTATATTATTATATTATTATATTATTATATTATTATATTATTATATTATTATATTATTATATTATTATATTATTATATTATTATATTATTATATTATTATATTATTATATTATTATATTATTATATTATTATATTATTATATTATTATATTATTATATTATTATATTATTATATTATTATATTATTATATTATTATATTATTATATTATTATATTATTATATTATTATATTATTATATTATTATATTATTATATTATTATATTATTATATTATTATATTATTATATTATTATATTATTATATTATTATATTATTATATTATTATATTATTATATTATTATATTATTATATTATTATATTATTATATTATTATATTATTATATTATTATATTATTATATTATTATATTATTATATTATTATATTATTATATTATTATATTATTATATTATTATATTATTATATTATTATATTATTATATTATTATATTATTATATTATTATATTATTATATTATTATATTATTATATTATTATATTATTATATTATTATATTATTATATTATTATATTATTATATTATTATATTATTATATTATTATATTATTATATTATTATATTATTATATTATTATATTATTATATTATTATATTATTATATTATTATATTATTATATTATTATATTATTATATTATTATATTATTATATTATTATATTATTATATTATTATATTATTATATTATTATATTATTATATTATTATATTATTATATTATTATATTATTATATTATTATATTATTATATTATTATATTATTATATTATTATATTATTATATTATTATATTATTATATTATTATATTATTATATTATTATATTATTATATTATTATATTATTATATTATTATATTATTATATTATTATATTATTATATTATTATATTATTATATTATTATATTATTATATTATTATATTATTATATTATTATATTATTATATTATTATATTATTATATTATTATATTATTATATTATTATATTATTATATTATTATATTATTATATTATTATATTATTATATTATTATATTATTATATTATTATATTATTATATTATTATATTATTATATTATTATATTATTATATTATTATATTATTATATTATTATATTATTATATTATTATATTATTATATTATTATATTATTATATTATTATATTATTATATTATTATATTATTATATTATTATATTATTATATTATTATATTATTATATTATTATATTATTATATTATTATATTATTATATTATTATATTATTATATTATTATATTATTATATTATTATATTATTATATTATTATATTATTATATTATTATATTATTATATTATTATATTATTATATTATTATATTATTATATTATTATATTATTATATTATTATATTATTATATTATTATATTATTATATTATTATATTATTATATTATTATATTATTATATTATTATATTATTATATTATTATATTATTATATTATTATATTATTATATTATTATATTATTATATTATTATATTATTATATTATTATATTATTATATTATTATATTATTATATTATTATATTATTATATTATTATATTATTATATTATTATATTATTATATTATTATATTATTATATTATTATATTATTATATTATTATATTATTATATTATTATATTATTATATTATTATATTATTATATTATTATATTATTATATTATCATATTATTATATTATTATATTATTATATTATTATATTATTATATTATTATATTATTATATTATTATATTATTATATTATTATATTATTATATTATTATATTATTATATTATTATATTATTATATTATTATATTATTATATTATTATATTATTATATTATTATATTATTATATTATTATATTATTATATTATTATATTATTATATTATTATATTATTATATTATTATATTATTATATTATTATATTATTATATTATTATATTATTATATTATTATATTATTATATTATTATATTATTATATTATTATATTATTATATTATTATATTATTATATTATTATATTATTATATTATTATATTATTATATTATTATATTAAAATTAATACTAAATAACTATACACATAATAATTTTTAGCACAACAATGTGATGAATTATTTAATTAATATTTATTAATTAAATATGAAAAAGTTAACTGAATTGGTTAGCTTACCTTGGCGATTGTTTGAATATAGAGACGAATTTTGCTTCGCTTCATTGTAGTTTGGTTTCGAGTTCATGATGAAGCGAAGCAAAGTTCGTCTCTATATTCAAACAATTGCTAAGTTACGCGGTTACGCTAACCGAATACTAAACGAAATTTTCTTTATTTCCAACATATAATTTACTAGAACAACGTGATCATACGAAATATAAAAAGTTAATATGAACAATTAAATTTTTGTAGTTTAGTGAAGCAAATTTCGTCACTGGATTCAACTTATTAATTAATAATATTTAAACGAAAACTAATTCTTAATTGTTCTTAAAATTAATTTAAATTAAATTAAATTGATCAAAAAACAATAATAATAAGACATAAATAAAACTTAAACTACAACTAAAACTTATAAAACTATAAACTACGAGTATAATAGCCATTGACGACTGATCTGATTCAGATCAGATCATATAACAAGCAACGACACAAAACACCATACTTGTTCTACAACACATTTATGATCTAAAAACAAAATTATATTAAGTTGCGTCTTGGCCTACTATGTTATAGCCGATTTACATTCAACAAATTTTTCATCTTGAAAAAAACCGAGACACTAGATTGAAAAATTATGCAAGCCAAACCGAGAAAAAATTTCTTCTTGTAAAAATAAAAAGATGAAACCCGAGATCCAAACCCAAAAAATGTTATAAAAAAAATGATCTTGATTTTTACAAGATGAAAAGATTTTTGTTTTCGTAGCAAAACATATAAAAAGATGACAATACATCAGAATATTGCACAAGTTACCACAAGTAGTTTCTGGTTATCTAAAAGTTCCACAATTTGTTTTTTAATGACATGCTCAAAGATTTTCGATAAAACCGGCAATATACTATTTGGTCTATAATCAGAAATGGTTGATGATTGTGAAACTGTGCAAATGGGTATTATCTTAGCTACCTTCCAATGGTTAGAATACTTCGATTACGTTAGAATATCATTAAAACTATGGAGAATATACTTTGCAATTAGAGGAAATACTAATTTTAAAAATTTCGGTGAAATTTGATCCAAGCCTATAGCTTTTGATTTGATTCGATTTACTGCAGAAATGAGTTCAAATACATCATATTTCTGACAGAAAACTATTTAGGTTTAGTCTTGGCTTGGTCACTTGATTTCTTTATTTCTTATATTCTAAAAACGATTTTTTTGTTTGAGAAGGTTTGAAATTCGAAAAGGTTACGTAAATTACTCAATGCTTGTATCTTCTCATTAAACCAAACAGACTTTTTGATATTACAATTACTTATAAGTTTTTGAACCGGAACAAATACATTAAGTAAATTAAAAATTAAGTCATTTAACATAGATACTTTATCATCAACAGTCTGCATGCTAATCAACTTTTGCCACAGTAAATTACAACAGTATTGTAAAGTTCCCCATAATCAATATTCCTAAAATCTCGGATTATTTTGACTTTTATAATAATCAACATCATATGTAAAGAAAAAGTCTATAAACCGAAATTTCTGATGGATTATCAATCAGCGGTCCATGATACAAAAGAGGAATCACCAACCAAACGAAAAATAATGTTCGGCTATCTGGTATAGGCTATTCTATTGGAAATTTTATATGGCCAGTACGATATAGACTGAATGAGAGAAATTCTCGCAGCTAGAGGAATTGGTTTAACTAAAGGATTTGTTTAACAAAGATAATAGTGTTGAAAGTGGATTTTTGTAGCTTCCTTGTGGGATCTGCAACCTGAATTACCGTAGTAATAGTATTATTGGCAAATCCGTTCGTTTCCACAAGATACGAGTACGTAAATGTCTCCCCGTGTTAAGTAATATATTTATAGAGTATCATAATCTCTTAATTACTTTGCCATTATTTCCATTCGTACATATTTAAATATCTTTATGGCAACATTTGTTCAAAGTTGACACAACAAATTTTCTCGATTCCTGTGTCAACAATAACATACTCGTACACGGCGGATATATAATTGAGTATGTATCGAGTGTCGCTCTATATTATCTATAAATTACAATATATATTTACTCGAACACTTCATCATTATCGTGTTGTTATTTTTCCAAGTAAATTATCATTAATGAAAAACCCCTTTTTATATACGATTTGTTTTCCCTATACCTATACCATAATACACCTAACTGATATCGTTGAATCAAATGTTTGAATTTTTTTGTTTGCCTATAGCGACAGAGATCGACATTGATTGAATGATTATATACGATAATGCGGATGACAATGCGATGCGGTGATAACGTTTTGATTTTCATATATAAATTATTATGCCATACGGTGGTCCTGTAAAATATATATATAGTGTATAGATAATAAATTATGAATCAATATTTGATTAATATTTAATGGATTTGCTAATCTATACGATTATATATTATAGACTCGTAAAATATAGAAAGAGATTAGGATTGGATTTTTATTTGTATCGTGCAAATATTTCGATAGCAAAAAATTCGTGTGGTTAACTCATTGTTGATTTATGATTACTGAAGCAGTGCCAAATTTTTAAACTACTGAACTAATAGATTATTTCAATGGATGGTATATATATATATATACCTATTTTTTTTGTCCAGTGGACAATATCATTCACGGTGTGCTGTAAATTGCTGGTTGTCTCTTCGTTTGTATTTCCAACCGCCAAAATTATTGTATCATCCGCAAAGGTTGCAATATTTCTTTCTCCAGTAATAGGTATATGTCATTCGTATAAAGCAAATACAAGACTGGTCCCATCACGCTTCATTGTGGTACTCCTGCTTCAATGAGTGATGAGAACTCTCCTTCATATTTCACTCTGAATTATCTCCCTTCATTATATGATTTTAGTATCTCATAGAAATGCTTAGGGAGGTCGCGATGTAATTTATATTCCAGTCCTCGATGCCAAACTCAATGCTTGGGCAATATCAAGGAAAACTCAAAAAAACACCTTTTGTTTTCAACGGCCTTCTCAATAACGTTAGTGACGCTGTGTACCTGCTCTATGGTGGAGTTTTTTTCTCTGAAACCAACTTAGTGAGATGGCCACATGTGTCTTTCTTCAATCAGAGGTTTCATCCTTGGGTATCATAATAACTTCTGCAATTTTTCTGACAACTTTTTTTAAATTTTCCTGTAATAAGATCTTATTCAGGAGCTTTTCTTGCATTTAGGTTAAGTTTGATTTCATTTTTGAGTTTTTTCGTTGTAACTGGTCGTATGTCTAACTTGTCTTATTTTTGCTTAAGAAAGGTATATTCATCTGCTGTTAGTCAAAGGTTTAAATGTTTCTTCCAGATGTTCAGTAAAGAGATCAGCTTTATCTTTGGGGCTCTTGGCCAAGTACTATCTGCTGTTTTGTTGGTGGCATCTGCACTTTTGGTCTTCTTAGTCCTTGTGTAGATTTTGCGCGTTTTCCGCGTTTCTTTGCCAGATTTCTCATTTCCTGTGAATATATTTCATTTTTGTGAGGTTTATTTTTGGCAGAAGAAGTGCTTTCTCATGCTGCGACCTGAATATTGTTTATGAGCAGCTCTACTTCTCTTTCAAGTTGTGATTGGTTTTTGATTAGGACTTGAAGATCAATACTTTCCTTAATTAACAGTGCGAAATTTTCCCAATTGGTCCTCCCGCTTGTTAACTTTGGTGGTTTTTCTTTTTTAATTATTGTTTCACTGATCGTAAGTATGATTGGAGAATGATCCGAGGATAAACCTTCCTTATTTTCAAAGTGGATATAGTTTTCTGAAATACCTTTATCTAGATATTAGTTTTGAACCCCAATGCGTATGTTTGGCATTGAAGTCTCCTAAAATTTGAGGTTATCATCTTGAGCATTGAGAGGTAATCATCCATTTTAAGTTGATGTCTTGGTGGGCAATATATCGCAGCAACCCGCAGCTTCTTGTAATTATTTAGTTGCATGCTAAGTGATATAATTTGCATTGTCTCTATTTCGAGTTTGACATCTTCGAAGTGTTTGATATTTTCTCTGATGAAGATACTTGCTCCACCTCTAGCTTTTTCTGCTGGATATATAGAATGGTAACAAGAGTAACTTTTTATTTTTATTTTTTAAAGGTTCTGTTTCGTATCTAAAGCAATTTTATGGTACCTAAATCTTAGCAAATTTGACCAGAGTGAGGGTTGAATCGTTGGTCCAACGCAAGCATAATGTCATTTATTGATAAACCATTGCTTGACATAATAGATCCATAAAAGACTACACGAATCTTTGTTGTCTGATTATATAGCTATATTGTATTTTTGGCATGTGTGTCAATTCTAGGTATTTTTGCATCACTTTGACATAATCGGCTTTTATTTTTGAGTTGGCAATTAATTTTCGCTTTAGATTAAAAAAACTCTTAATGTTAACATTGAGTGAGTTGCCTTGATTCTTTAAACGGTTTTTTATCCCACATCGTCCTTCTTTGTTACGCTTGTAGGTGGATAGGAAACGAGATTCAAATTTTATTTCCTCGCTCATATATGGTTTACGGGTTGCAATTTGCTCCAACTCCTACAACTTTCGAAATAATTCATCGTATGTTAAAAAACCGGTCGGCTTCAATCATAAAATCAATATATAGTTATATATAGGTTTAATGAATTCGGGGTTTGCAAGCTGAAGGTTTTTTTTATGTAATCACATTTTCTGATGTTAAAATATTGATTTGGCAATCGCGTTGGTGACTTATTTAATACTAATACTTAAATTAGCACTCGTTGATCATCATAAAAGAAGATAGATGAACTGAAGTCATTCCTTTAGTCTACACCGTATTAGGCTGCAAACGGTGAAAAGTAGAATGTTAAAAATAGTAACCGCGAAATAGCTGGGTGTGCTTTGGCCACTTAACAAATGGCTTAACAGAATTGTTCAAACAAGAAACCAACTGCTATATTTGAGCAACCGATCAAAGTTGAACATTCTAAGTTTCGATTTTCAAATGTTACAAACCAATATGATGAAGACATATTGATATCTTCACGTTTGCAGAGACCAAGTAGCTCAACAAATAGATAAAATGCTACAAAAAAGTATCATTCGTCCAAGATTGAACCTAAAAGAAAATACACAAAATTTTAATCCTATACCCAGCCAAAAGAAGAATATTTCAGCTTACCAACTTTCACAAGGGGTGCAAGTAGGCGTTCCACCTTAGAAAAATGCCAGAGGAAGACAGTTAAACTTTTGTGCGACAAAAACCATTTACTATTTTGTAAGTTCAAAACACAATATTTTGGCAAATATTCACTAATGAAATGTATTGGTAAAGCTGGTAAAATAATTATAATTCTATCTATAGCAGGCAATAAAGACAACTATCTCGTCGATATATGCCGAAGAATTTCTTTAAATTCAATTTTCGAGTAGTTACAAAGTTCAATTTATTTTGGTCGACGTTAACTTCGTAGCGGAGTTAAAAGCGTCGTAGCGGAGTTAAAAACATTTGATAAAAATAATGTTTTCTTTTAAAATCTACCCTCGTTCCCTCCTGATAGATCCTTGTTTTCTGGTGTTTACTGTCGAATGTCTCTTTATTGTTAACCGCAGCTCGATAAGTTCCCTTAATCAATTTCATCGTTGTGGTTGCTTCACAATAGCTTTGGAACAATACTTACACTTGGATAAGCGTATTAGGAAATGGTGCAAGCAGGTCGATATGCACGGTATTGAATGATATTGGTATCTTATTAATTGGATGTAATTCCCCTTCCTTTTGTCCTGATAGTGCTTTTGTATATCCCCACCCACAAGCTGCTATACATTTTCTTGGAAACAAAAAATTTCTCTGGAGCATCTTTAATTTCTTCTAAACTCTACATATCCCACTTAGTCGTGATTTTGTTAGGCGAATCTCCACTTGATCATTCTAGGAACGACTCATTCATGCGTCCTGCGTCATTATTACAAACTACAAACAAGTAAACTGACCGGATACATCAGTTCTTCCGCACTGTTTGTATTCCGACTCAGCACCACCACATGCTTCATTTGAACACCTTTCATGGATATTCCATGACAAAATTGTAATCTGCTAATTTTAGCCATCATATTGAAATTCTTCGTATTACATTTATTTTGTTGAACAAGTTTGTAATGACGAACAATCTGTTATCATCGTAACGAAGGCTAAAGGTGTAACCATAGATGAATTAAAACCTTAATTTTTCTTAAGTTTTGACAAAAATTTCCTTAAGTTTTTTAATTTTTAAAATAAATTTTAAGATTAAATATTATATGTTTATTTCATAATTTACTTGTAAACCATTGAGAAAGTGTTAAGACCCAAGTAAATTAAGGTTTTAATTAATCTATGGTTTCACCTTAAGGCCTCTAATTCGCATGGATGATACTTATGTTCACATTGGGTGGTCTGTCTGTTTAAATAGGACACAGGTTAACTTTTTTAATACTGATTGACTTGCAACAAAATTTTACCTAACCGTTTCGATCAAGCATCAAGGTAACCACTTCATGTTCTAAATTAGGGTCTTATATTGCTAACGTTTTACGATTCCCTAATTTAGAATATAAACGCGATACCGCTTCCAAAATTTTGCAACAATATTAAATTTTTTCATGAACTTTCGAAAGTATCCCGCCAATTCCATAAACGGTAGTCGTATCTGAGTTCTGTTCTTCGACCGTAAAAAACTTACATCGGTATCTGTTTTCGATTTTCTGGGTGTAACTCGTGACCCTGACACTTCGTGTTCTAAAAATTCCACCTTGCGGTTGAAGAAATGGCAATTTTCCAGGCTAACAAACAGACTATGGCACTTTATTACATCTAACAACCGCTCTAATTTTCCTATATCATCTAGATATACCACTATTTCCCCATTAGTCTCGTTAGCTACTTAATTTATAATTTTCTGGAAAATAGCTGAGAATTGGCATACCCAAATGACATCCTTATAAACTTATAATGTCTATCAGTAGTAACAAAAGCGGTTATGGGTATTGAATCTTGGAGTATTCGAGACTCATGGCTACCTGGTAATATCCTGATGACAAATCCAAAACGGCGAATTTATTAGCTCCGCGAATAAACGTTGAAGTAGATCTTCCATAATCGCTAAAGGAGATCAGTCTTTCACCATTATAGCGTTTACTTGTCGATAATTTACTCACATGCTTTCCTCTCCTTATTTTTATTATTATTAATTTCCTTTTAACATAACCATCTTCCTTTTGTTATTTACATTCCAAGGTCGCATTCTACAAAATAAGATATTTATTTTTCTGGTGGAGGACATTTTTGTGTTCGTGGAGGATGGAGGCAATTTCTTACGAAAGGAGGACTGTCCTCCACAAAGGAGGACAGGTGGTAATCCTAGGTGCAAGTGTCACGTCACTGGTTTTAATGACCATATGGGTCTGCTTTAGTGAAGATTTATAACATTAGGCCGTTCCAACAAACTTTTGAAATTAATAATAGACCATGGCAAATTCTTTAGTCAAGAAATCCTTTTGTATCATGGTTTTGAGTGATATCATCCTTTAAACGCACGAATAATGCCGTGTAATATTCGCTATTGATGATTTTTCCATTTTCGTAAAATTGCCGGTAGTCCGTTGCGCCTTCTGACGTTTTGAACGACTTCCACTGGTTGCTATTTTTTCAGTTAACGATTTGATTCCTGTATGAGTGAAATGAAGAATCTGACGAACACATACCGACGAACGCGGATAACATCAGCTTTTACTTTTGTTGGTCAAATTTCGAGCTTTGTTGGCGTATATCGTTGATTTTTTTAGAGTTTTGCCAATTTATGCAGTGGTTGCGTATATCTTCCTGTAACACATAAAATCATCGCATTCTAGGACGTTTTATTGTTGATTACTTATTTTGCTTTAGAATAACTGTAACTTCTTCGTTTTGTTTTTTTTCGGTATTGAACTCGGTTCGCTCCTAGATGCCGCCTTGTTACAAATCTTGGACTTTATGGCATAAAGTGTCCATCTAGATTCCCAGGAACATTCGACAGGTTCTGGTTTCATCTGTCGCAGTTCTAACCTAGTGTGGATGACACCGCGTTCATAGATTTAATTAATAAGAGCCTTGGTTGCGAACTCTGTACTTTCAAGCTCATACAAAACGGGCGGAATTATGATGAAATGTTATATTTGACTTTTTTAAGATTGGTGTGGATTTTAATCAAAAAGAGAATGTTTTAGAGAAAGAGCCCAACGATATTTTCGTCCACCTTTTTAACAAAACAAATTTTTGACAACGTCGATTATACCATTATTTGCCATTATTTGCAACAGAGGACACTAAAAATGCAATATTAATCTCATAGTCAACTTGGAACGAATGTGCCAAACAGTACCATGTCAGTTTAGATGGATTTACAGCTTGGAATAATGACAATGTTTTTACTTACAATTAACAACGATAAAACGAAAACTGTTTTTGACAATTTCGCCAACAAGAGCGAAGTATTCAATAGAACATGTATAACAGCCAGGGATAGTTTTTAGATGGAGGAGATATCTCCAGAGATTTGTGCGTGTGCAAATTTTACTGGTTTTGTGAGTATGTCTGTAAGTATGTCTGTATAAGTGAAATATCGTTTATTTCTAAAAGTTCGCTTCCAGGGTCTCTTGATCGATAAGAATTTAAAATGCTCACTTTCACGGAGGATTAAGTGTTTAATGATTTATTACATCTTGAAAGTAGTACAGGACGGTATTCCTTCACTTCGTATTAAAAAATACGGCGATGTTTTTCTTACTTTTATTTTCAATGAAAGCTTTCGGATTTAATATAAACCTGTTCAACATGGACTTTTTCCTGTAGGGTAAACTTTTGCAAATTATTTTTTTTGTCAGCAACTTTATCTGGTTTACACAAACTTTTGTAGGCCCTTTTATAAAATGGATCATTTTATTCTTTTATATCAGTAAGCTATTTACAGAGGTACTGAATTGCTAATCCATCTGACTGTATATTTATACATCTATGAATTGCAGATTGAAAAAATTATTAAGCACGAAAATCAAATGAAATAACCGTTAAACTGACATAATTCGAGCGTATAAGTAATAGATGGCTTTATGTTAAGATTTTTTGCATAATTTCAACCCGATTCAGACGTCTTCAGTATTTCCTGACGTATTTATGAACTAAATCCTGATTTATATAATCAGACTACTATATCTAGGTGTTTTCTCACCACTAACAAAATTAAATAATTCAGATAAAAAAATCCACACGCAAGGTGTATATGTAATGGTAATAAACACGTCTCCACCAACAATAAAAAAAAAACAAAAGGAAACTTTCATTTTCAACAGTAAACACAATAAAGTTGCGGACAAACTTGAAACTTTTCCTACATCCAAAAACGTAACCATAAAGAAAAAAAAGAAAAGTTTAATCTTCATAATGGAGTTTTCTTTTCGAATTTTCTACATCCAACAGCCGGTGTATTGTTGTAAATTTTTCACCCTTCAAACTAAAGACAAAATACGAAATGTAGTCATCCTCAAAAAAATATTTTCTAATTTTTTTTGTGCATGTGTGTGTGTTGATAGAAACTTAACTACTTCTTAGATACATAACAATAGAACTTTTGTATGGTAGATTTGTGTGAAAATTCTTGATGCGAAAAAATAATGTTTTCGAGATTTTTTCTCAATTTTCACATTCCTCCCTGATATATTTTCTCGATTATGGTTGGTGGTTGTTGCCACATTTTTTTTTTATTTTATTACCGAATATAGGGATAATGACAATACTAGACGAGTGGTCAGTCCATCGATAGACAATTGCGGAATTATTATTTTGTTGTTTTTTTTTTGTAAGAAAAATGAAAACTTATACGGAAAAAGCAACACTTGACGGATATCCTTATTTTTACAACGGACTATTGAAGATATATGTGCGTGGAAGGAAATCATAATTTTTGTTAGTTATTATGTCGGAGATGTTGTGATTTGTGTAAAAGATGCGGGAGATAATAAAAATCAGGTAATTTACTTCACCGGAAATGTATAATTTACCCTAACATATTCAATCAGTCGAGGAATTTATCGAGCCAATCCATTACACCAATTTCGTTAAAAGCATCCTAATTACATATAGTTAAGACTGCGCACTCCGCATTTCGATTAAATATTTCATATTCATTCCATAATATCTCATCCTTTTCGGATCGTCCCTAATTTTATATATACATAAAGTGGGAAGATTACATTAAAAAATTAAAAAAAAATACAGGAAAATTATGTGAGTAGGTCCCACCTGTTAAGAAGAAAATTACTGTTATTTAAAGAAATTAACAGCCATTACCGAAGAGCACAACATAAGAAAAAAAATTGTTAAAAGCATCTTAATATCTATCTAGCATCGATAACTTAGTATAATAATACTACTAAATATACCATCGCATCATCGTCTTATACTTTCTTTAGGGTCTTAATGTATTTTTCATATAAATTGTTGAAAAATATATCAAAAATGTGCGACGACAAAAAGATCAATCGATCGAGAGGAAAGTAATAAAAATGTCGATCATATATTAAACGAAGATATATTTATGTTGAGGAGGGCCGTCTAATGTTTTGTGCTTGGTCATCCGATATAAAAGTGATTTTAGTTTTTTTTTCGAGAGGGACAACGATTCACTTAAATGACTCAATTGTTTTTCTCATTTTATTTTTTTGTTGTTATCTTTATCGTGTGATCAATTTACGAGAGAAGATTAAAATGGATTAAGAAGTTATCGTGTAATGAAGATCTTGATTATATAAAAACGAATCCCACTCTCGAACGTATATAATTTAACGTAAAAGGATCATAATTATATATTGTGAAGGATATGTGCTGTTGTTGTTGTAAATGTATCGATATTAATTTACAGTGGAGGAAATAGCAGCATTTCTCATTTTTTTCTCTAAGGCTCTCTTTCTGCTGCTTACCAGATATTATAAGTCGATCAAGCTGTTTTTCTGAGATCCTAAGGCATATAGCGCAGACAAAAGGTTTCTGCAGTTGATGCTATCATATGCTATTTAGAAATCAATAGAGAACTGATGCATGGCTGATTTTGCATTTTTTACATTTTTCCAAGACCATCCTGATCGTACAAATGTGAAAATTAGACGATCGGTTGGATTGAAATTTGCGGTAATTTCCACATTTTTAAATGCCTCTTTTTTATGTAACAGGCAAATGAGTGCTGTTTCCCAATCTTCAGGTAGCTATTCTTGAACTGAGTCGTATAGCTTTGCCAGTCTTCAACTTATCGAGAGGTATGCCGCTATATATTCTATTGTGGGGTGTAGAATAAAATTCCAATACCAGCTGAACCATGATGATGTTTAATTATTCGTGCGAGTAGCCCAGTTATAGAGGAACAGTGCAGTTAACCATGTGAGTCGTGTTTATAGCAGTGATAGGTACTCTGAGCTCGATTTCTTCTAAATTCCACCTATTGACATATTCAAAATTCGTCATGTCGGGCTTAATTGTTGATTGGTCTGCCTATTAAAAAGTGGCCTGGAATTTATGGTGAATTATTATCGATATGTTAGAGACACGTTTCTATATTTGGGTTAATATGGTTAAGAGCTTTTGAAAAGTTAGTGTATGGCCCGCGTTCTATTATCTGATAGCTTCTAATTCTTTACACCGTTGTTGGTTTTTTTTATATTTTTCTACCTTCCACAAAATGTATAGCACAATTGCTGAATTTAAGGCAATAATAGTATAAACCAAATGGAGATTAGATACCGGGTGCGGCGATTACAGTGATTAGTTCGGCTGTTGTTAGTAAACAATTTTTCAAAGTTGTCCTTGACCAGAATTTCAATAAAATATACTGTAGCAAACGATTAAACATTAGACGTTGTGGCGAGAGCAGTCGTTTATATTAAGAGTGGGGCAACGGAATAACGTATGCACCTATTGGGTAGACCTTGAGTTTTCAACGGATATTGTAACGGAGAACATATAAACGTTCGGCGATGGCGAGAAATGTTTGAAGCCTTCTTCTACGAGTTGGGTTTAAAGAGAAAACATCTCTGCGTTTTGAAGTCGGCCTTCTTCCATGAAACATCTCAAAGCAACCATTGTCTTGAAAGATGTAAGGCCGATATTCTGTAAGCCGTATTCGGTGGCATATGTGGTTCAAACCAAAGGTGGAGATTGGACTGGAAAAGATGATCGAGATTGGTATGTTGATTTAGTGTACAGCATAATGAATATGATCGATTCATTGTGATCGTTTCAAAAAAGAATAAAAGTTTCCGGATTTGCGTAGATTTGAAAGTGACAGTTAATAAATGGGTCGATTTTCATTATAACCCCTTACCATTTTAGCTAGTCTCTTATAGGAAGCACTTATAATCAACACTCATCTGGGATAGTTTTAATATTTGCGGCTCACTTATCTCAAGTGCTCCTACCATATTTCAGCAAAATAATGGATACAATTCTTCAGGAGTTGCCAAAAACTGTATGATATCTTGATGATAGTCTCATATAGCTGCGATGAGTACCTCCAAATTTCACACAGCTTAAGGTTTTTTGGAGTTGATAAATTGCTATATCGAAAGTTCCTGCTGATGAAAGCGTTAAAACTGGCGTCACTCTACGACTTAACAAAAAAAGATATGAGTTTTTAGAAGGTGCAACAATGCATTTGGAAAAAGCAAAAAGGAGCTGAGTGCGAACAGCCTATTAAGCCATTGTGACCCAAGCAAGGAGCTGAACCTCATGTGTGATGACACTTCTTTTAGTGTGAGCGTTGTTTTTTGCCAAATAACTTAGGAAGGTAAATTTCCATTGATATTCGCTTCTGCCAGTTTATCGACGGCCGAAATAAACTATTTCGGCCGTCGATAAACAGGCGATTACTTTTTTGTGCTATAGTGACAGATCATCCTTTAGTGTCCCTTTTTGATAAAAAATGGCGTTCCATTTCCAGAACTTGTGGTGTCTGATGCTTTATCACGCGATTACCTAAAAAAGACGAATTTAGTGGGGATGTGTTTATCCAATCAGTCAATGCGTTTTTGGAGGATGACGACCATTTACCATTTTATAATGACGATGAGACACACGTTACAAAGCAGGACATCATGCTAAGGGTAGTTGTGTCGTTAGACTACTGTCGTTACAAAAGCATGTTTTTCAATTATAACATAAAAACCATCCGGGAGCCATCAGGATAAAAATGCTAGCAAGAACTGAACATTTGTGCCCAAATATGGAAGACGAAATCGAGAAGATTTTCAAAAAGTGTGAAGTTTGCCAAAATATCAAAATGCAAACATAGCTGATGTCAACAACTCAAAGTGGCCAAGAAATGAACGAGTGTGGTGCCACGTAGACTTGTTTTTTATTTTGGAGGAAAAACTCAACATCGAAGTGGATTGAAGATCAAATTATGTTTGGTACAATTGCTACTGATGTAATCGTTAAGTTGAAGCAAATATTTCCGACGTCTGGTTGTTTGGTAGAGATAACGGCCCACCATTTAGATCATCGGAGATGGTAAAGAAAAGCCTTCGAAAATCATTGGGAAAGAATAAAATCAATGGATGAATTGCAGCGAGTATGGTCGAATATCCTGTTCAGCTATCGCAAATATACAAGGAGTTCTATAACTGAAACGCCGTCAAGGTATATGTGCTACGGTTTGAACCGAGAACCCGTTTGAAACAGTTGAGACCAGCTTTTGGAGTATACCGAAATTAATAACTAATAATATTTCTAAATCATTCGCAACTTTCCGTTTTATATAGCATCATTTAAATGGGAACCTGTCAAAGCCAGCGATTGGTACGTATATTACATTGACTTCAGATTCGGTCCAGAAAGTGTTATTCCCTTAAATATGATCCACCGATTCAGGTGGATATTTCACCTATGGAGAGACCGACTGAAAGAAAGGGAAGCTACTAAACAAACTGATTCACTAGTTAAATGAACCCGCTGCAACACCACCGAGTTCCATATAAAATATAGAGAGCAGATGCTGGAGATTGGTAGCCACCCCTTACCTGGTGAAAATAATATAATTTTTATACATACAATCCAATGATTTTTACACACAAATTAAAATTCACAACAGTGTGATTCAAGTGAAAATATTAAAACACAAATTTTTCCATGACCATATGCCGCGATTATGTTATGGTTATCAATGTGCATATGAAAATTAGAACCGAAACAACATTTTTTTTGTACTTCTTCGATGCAATCAAAACATTATTAAGTTGATTATTATTTCAATTCAACAATAACATATATAATGTGTGTATCGACTATAACACTCGTCATTGGCATACGTTTCCCGAAAAGAAAATAAAGGCGGATTATTAATTCGACCCTCCATGAACGGGATATAAATATATATATGTATATATAGGAAACGAAAAAATAAAACAGGAAAACCATCCGCAATTCATTGAATGGTTTAATATGTGTATCCGAAACGAAGAGACTACCCCGAACCGTCGACTTCATATTGTGTTGATTAAAAATGATTGTTTCTAAAAAAAATTATAACTTTGTCAACACAAATTGCGGCAATTGTGATTAGAACGCGTGTACAAGGCACGTGACTAAAATATATTTTTTTTATATTTATTATTATCGTGTTGTTGTTGTTGTTCAGCACGTCTTTCGAATATGACTTTTCTTCATATCGCACACATACATATAAACGACACGATCTATATCCAATGACACGTGTGTTTTACTATATATACAATTATAAAATTTGGGCCGCACATCACATTGCTACAACATAAAGTACAAAACAAATGAGTTACCAATTTATTTAATATTAAATCCGGGAGGAGTAATAGCCACTAACGTTAAAAGTCATCGTTTTTTATTTTGTTTATCGGGGCGGTCGCCATAAATTAAAATTAATTATATTGTTGAAATATAGTAAATATTGAGCGTTAACCGATGAAAATAGATAACAACAGATTTTGACTGCTCGCATTAGTTTCTACAACCACAAGAAACTATGTTTTTCTCTATGCTGTAATCTCTTGTTAGTGATTACAATTTCATTAAAGTCACAATAGGGGCGGGCTATAAACGAGGTAAATTGCAAAATATTTAAATTAGGAAATATTACACGATATTAAAAAGTTTCCAAAATTGTCAATATTTCCCAAAATTGTAAAATATTTATATTAGGAAATATTTCGAGGAATTAAAAAGATTTCCAAAATTCTCAATATTTCCCATCAAAATTGTAAAATATTTAAATTAGGAAATGTTTCGAGAAAATTAAAAGTTTCAAAATTCTTAATCCCTACAAAATTGTAAAATATTCAAGTTATAATATATTTCGAAAACTTTAAAATTCTCTGAATTCTCAATATTGCCCATTAAATTTTTAAAATATTAAAATTACGAAATATTTCGAGAAACAGAAAAGTTACCAAAATTCCCAAAACTGCCTTTCAAAATTGTAAAATATTCAAATTAGAAAATATTCCGAAAGATTGGAAAGATCCAATATTCTTAATATTGCCGATCAAAATTGAAAATTTTCAAATTAGAAAATATTTCGGGAAATTGCATAATTTCAAAATTCTAAATATTGCCCATTAAAATTGTCAAATATTAAAATTAGGAAATATTTCGAGGAATTGAAAAGTTTCCAAAATTCTCAATATTGACTAACAAAATTGTAAAACACTCAAATATTTTGAGAAATTGTAGAGTTCTCAATATTCTCAAAATTTTCCATCAAAGTTGTAAAATACTCAATATTGCCCATCAAAATAATAAAATATTCACATTAGATAATATTTAGAAAAATTTCCAAATTTTCAAAAGAATCTTTCAAAATAAAAATATTCAAATTCGGAAATATTTCTAAGAATTAATAAGTATCTAAAATTTTTTAAGAAATTTTTAAGAAATATTGCGAGAAAATAAAAACATTCTAAAATTCTAGAAATTGCTCATCAAAATTGTAAAATACTCAAAGAAGTAAATATTTCGAGAAGTTAAAAAGTTTCCATATTGGCCATCAAAATTGCAAAATACTTAAATAAAAAATATTCCAGAAATTGAAAATTTTCAAAATTCTCAATATTGCTTATCAAAATTGTGAAAAAATCACATTACCAAATATTTTGAGAAATTGAAAAGATACCAAAATTCTGAAAACCGTCTTTCAAAATTTAAAAATATACAAATTCGGTAATATTTTGAAATGTTAAAAAGTTTCTAAAATTTTTAATATTACCCATCAAAATTGTAAAATTTTCAATATTTCGATAGAAATTTAAAAGTTTCCCAAAATTTTCAATATTGCCCATAAAAATTATAAAAAATATCCAAGTTAGGAAATATTTCGAGGAATTTAAAAGTTTCCAAAATACTCAATAATGTTCATGATAATTTTAAAATATTCATATTAGAAAATTTTTCCAGAAATTAAATATTTTCCAAAAATCGTAATATTGCCCATCAAAATTGTAAAATATTCAAAAAGGAAAATTTTTCGAGAAATTAAAAAAATTCCAAAATTTTCCTTTTAAAATTGTAAAATATTCAGATTAGGAAATATTCCGGGAAATTATATAGTTTCCAAAATTTTCAATATTGTCCATCAAACTTGTAAAATATTCAAATTAGAAAATATTTCAGGAAATTGAAAAGTTTCAAAATTCTCATAATTGCCCATCAAAATTGTGAAATACTAAAAAAAGAAAATATTTCGAGAATTTAAAAAGTTTTCAAAATGCTCAATATTTCCCATCAAAATTGTAAAATTTGCAATATTTCGAGATTCGAGAGAAATTAAAAAGTTTCTCAAAATTTTCTCAAAATTTTCATATTGCCCATTAAAATTATAAAATATTCAAATTCGGAAATATTTCAGGAAATTGAAAAGTTTCAAAATTCTCAATATTGCTCAACAAAATTGTCAAATATTTAGATTGGGAAATGTTTCGAGAAAAAAGTTTCCAAAATCATCAATATTGTCCATCAAAATTGTAAAATATTTAAAAATTAGGAAATATTTCGAGAATTTAAAAAGTTTCCAAAATTCTCAATATTGCCTATCAAAATTGTGAAATATTTACATTAGGATATATTTCGAGAAATTGAAAAGTACCAAAAATTCTCAAAACCGCCTTTCAAAATTTAAAAATATTCATATTCGGAAATATTTCGAAAAATGTTTCGAAAAATCTTAATATTGCCTATCAAAATTATAAAACATACAAATTAAGAAATATTGCGAGAAAATAAAAACATTCCAAAACCCTCAAAATTGCTAATCAAAATTGTAAAATTTTTAATATTTCCAGACAAATTAAAAAGTTTTTCAAAACTTTAAATATTGCCTATCAAAATTGTAAAATATTCAAATTCGGAAATATTTCTAAGAGTTATAGGTTTCTAAAATTTTTAAGATATTTTTAAGAATATTGCGAGAAAATAAAAATATTCCAAAATTCTCAAAATTGCCCATCAAAATTGTAAAATACTCAAAGAAGGAAATATTTCGAGAGGTAAAAAAGTTTCCAAAATTCTCAATATTGCCTAACAAAATTGGAAAATATTTAGAAAAATTTATAAATATTTCAAAATTCTGAAAAACTCACGATGGTGATACGGTAAAAAACCAAACTATGAGAAAGAGGCTGGAATCGTATTATATGGCATCCCAAATGGAAAACCCTGTAATATACTTAAATTGAATACCATAAATTGAATAAAATTGCTGACAGTTTAAAAGCAGCGGCCTATCGTTACATCATTATGTTGCTATGTACAAGAGCTTTGGTAGATCGCATCATGAGCCATTATAGTAACAAAAGATTTCAACGAGCAATGAAAAAAGTCGTTTTAAATAAATTTTCAACTAAAAAATTTAATAAAATGGCGTAACTGACATCATGATGTTTGCAGAATAGTTCCATAATTTGACAATTCCTGCGCAGTACGAAAATGTTTGCAAAATAAAGGTTACTGTTTTAAGCTTCATTTATTACTGACGCACCCAATTCCCATTACAGATTTAACGTATCCAAATGTCAAAATTGTATTTTTGGCTTTCATTAAATCTGCAAACTTGTTGGCCAGGGTGAGATAGCGACGTTTAAATATTCTACTAAGTTAAGCGTTATTCGTTTCAGCATATTCTAAAAGCAATGGATAAGTGAAATTTAGACATTATCAATATAGCAAATTTAATTGCAAATGAAGATCTAGCAGAGAAGAGCAGTAGAAGAAATTGACAGCAGAACGAATCATTAACGAGGAAAAAGTTCTAGTAGTATAGTATTATGAACTACATATCCAAACGAAAACAGCGATGATGAAGAAGCAGTATTATTAACTGAAACATATATCCTCAAAGGCCAAAGTTCTCGGATTTCTTTACAGATAACTGTTTACGAATGCACGATTACAGGTTCGTTTAAAGCTCTTTAGGGTCTTTATTGTCAATCTGGATCGGGTTATTTTATAGTACGCAGTACAAATCGAGGCAGAACTGTCAGAATTGGACAATCTCATGCACGTTATTAAAAAAATTTAATTGCTTGTTCTCGCATAATTCATTGAGCTCTCTCTATCTCTCTATCTCGCCTCTTTCTTTTCCCGTGTTTTTGTAAACGCTTTCTTTCGCAGATGTGCTTCGTTTACTGAAGTACCAAACTTCGAACTCAGCATCTCGACCATGCTAAAATATGCCATGCCTCGTTCACTCGGATCAACGCCGGTATTTTATTTAAATTGATGTTAAATCGTCATAATCGTCATTTTCTTCTCCAGCTTTGTAACGTATGAACCTGCCGATGTGCGGAATTACCGCATTTGCATATTCAAACTAAGAATCGGGTACACAACTTCATTCATACTCTTTATTACTTTGAATGGTTCTTCCCAACTCTACTGAAACTTATAGGAGGTTTACTTTCCTTATTTTTAGATTGAATAGCCAAGCACATGCTCGAAATTCCGCCCTTGATCAGAAAGTAGCTGTAGTGGTACTTTAAATCTACTTACAAATGTGTCGGCTACTATCTTCTAACTTCTTGATTCTTCGTCCGAACCTTTTGATTCCCAAAGTCTTATGAGCAATCCATTCTTTATAATTTTGATAACTTCCACTTGACCAAATAGCTTTTCACGCTTGTATTTTCGGTCACAATTTCTTGCCACCGTGGTCTTCTACATCGCATCACCCATTCCTAAATATGGGCAATTAGCTCATCATGTCAATGGTATTCCACTAAGTGTTTATTTTTACGCTCTTACGGTGACTTTGATCCATGCAATTCGTGAACGAGTCTTTCTCATTGTTTTTGCCGATGGTCAATCATCTTCATTCTTTGAGTTGGTCTTCTGATTGTTGCAGGCCTGTTTCTGTATCAATAGCTCCTTAGTTTAGTTTCCGCAATTTAAGGGAATTGGCGACTAAGAAGGCTCTTTTTGCTTCGTATTCTAATGCTGACGCTAACACTTCGTCCATAGATTTTCTCTTCGTAGTTTTTATAAGATGAAGTTTTATCTGGATGTTCTTCACTGGTGTCGTCTGTTATGCAACTGAATTTTGCATATTAAAATTTATTTTATTATTAACTGAATTTCTCGATGTGAGATTGCCCGTAACACAACTCTAACTCCCACAAAATCCAACTGTAGCTTATTTTTGCAGCTTCGAACTCTTTCATTTACTTTAAATATTAAATATTTCTGCACCTTCCAGAAATACCTCTTGATCGCTCAAACCCGCAACCAAAAAGTGATACTTCTCTAACTGGTTCTTCATAACGTCATCATACAGACATAAGTGAAAGGAAGTTCTGTGGTTAGTAAAGTGGCCTTCAAACTTAACTTATTGGCCGCAAACGAATGAAACTAAGTTGAAAGAAATGAAAATTAGTATGTGTTGCGGAGGATTTCCAAGTTAAAATACAAAACACCAAAATTGCTAGACTACAATTACGAATTGCGATATGGTCGCATTTAATTTGAATTGCATTTTATGAATTAAATAGTTCAAAATAATATTACAACAACAACGAAAATCAACACAATAAACTGCACTAACGACTTTCATATTTCCCGTTTAAGACACTATTGTTAGGTAAACCGCATATAGAAATTGGCCCAGTAACGAACTAAAATTACAATCGAATCAAATTTTTGTGGTAATCACCGGTTATTAGCCACATCTATATTAACGATCATTTCATACAATTTTCCCATAAAATTATATAAAAATTTAGAAAAAAAAAAAAAAAAAAAATTATTAAATCGATCGATCGTAAAGCGACAGACAACAAAAGCGATATGATTTTCGTAAAGAATTTAATCGACACGAAATTAAAAGTTTTGGGAATTTTTAATTGCATTTCTTTCAATGTTGTATTGTAATGCATATACAAAATAAGAAATCGCAACCAGGAATGGGGTAACCAACAATTGGAACGATTCTAATTAACGGTTATTTCAAGTTAATTTAATTTTTATGTTTTTTTGCTATATAAGTCTGCCAAATTTTTAGTAATGTATCTCAGTTCAATTTTACTTGTCTTTTGGATAACATAATACCGAATATATACAGTTTGTGAATTAAATTATACCAAAATGAAAATGTTTATTGCACTTGGATTAATGGCGGTGTGTGCTGCCTTTGTAAGTGGTCATGGTCATGGTGGAGGCGGTGGAGGTGGTGGACATGGAGGTGGTGGACATGGTGGAGGCGGTGGAGGTGGTGGACATGGACATGGTGGTTCCAGTTATGCTAATACAAATAGTATAGCGATTAGCAGTGGTCATGGCGGTGGAGGTGGAGGTGGTGGACATGGAGGCGGTGGAGGTGGAGGACATGGAGGCGGTGGAGGTGGAGGACATGGAGGCGGTGGAGGACATGGAGGTGGTGGAGGTGGCCATGGAGGAGGTGGCCATGGAGGTGGTGGACATGGTGGTGGCGGCGGTGGTGGCCATGGAGATACTTATGTAAATATTATAATATATTTGATACAACAGTAATTAACTTTATGGTAATTCTATTTATATAGCATCATCCATCATATCAATTCGAATACGGAGTAGAAGATCATAAAACCGGTGACAAAAAAAGTCAATGGGAACATCGTGATGGTGATGTTGTTAAAGGAGGATATACTCTAGCTGAAGCTGATGGAACAAAACGTGTAGTAGAATATACTGCTGATAAGAAAAATGGTTTCAATGCTGTAGTAAGACGTGTTGGACACGCATCTCATCCAGCTGTTTATGGTCATGGCGGCGGCGGCGGTGGGGGTCATGGAGGTGATGGCGGTGGTCATGGAGGTGGTGGACATGGAGGTGGAGGACATGGAGGTGATGGTGGTGGCCATGGAGGTGGTGGAGGAGGTGGTCATGGAGGTGGTGGAGGAGGTGGTCATGGAGGCGGCGGTGGTCATGGATATGGCCATTAAAATATTAATTAGCTAAATTTTTGATATAAATTTAAACCAATTTTTGATACTTTTAATAAATAGAGAAATTTAAAAAAAAAGATAATTTTATTTATACATGATTGGAAGCTAAATCCTAATTGCCTAGGATCTGACCTCATGGCTTTTATCAGCTTTGTTGTTTCAAAAGCAGATTTAAGTTTAACAATTAAGGTTTGCCTTCGCGTTTATCTCAAATGAAATAGGTAAAAGCAATTAATTACAAATATTTCCAATTATTCTATGGTTGAGACATCTACCAGAGGAATTTCAAAGTTTGCTTGCTATAAAATTTGTAGAATGTTAAAGAGACATCTGTCTTTCAAGAGACAAATGGTAACACAATTCAAATAAAATTATGTGGATGATTATGTAAATACAATCCTTGAATTGATATTTTACCGACAAATTGGCAAAGTGATTAAAGCTGCAGTGTTTGAGTCAGGAGGTACCGGGTTCGAATCCTAATGGGAGAAGGGCTTAAGAAAAGAATTTTCTTCATATTATTACGATCGGTGATGACGATGAACCCAAGTATGTTACCATCGCCCCTATCAGTACAGGCTGGTTGCGGAGCAATGCAATGTGCAGATGGATATTTGAAGCGAACCTGTATTAGTACGTCCTCGATTTGGCTGCGTAAAGTATAGGACGTTAAATTAACCGCGAAAGAGTTGGGTAAGCTTTGGCCGCAGGAAAGATTGAACAAAAAATGGATACACAATCGAGCGGATTGTTTGCTGTTACGTGTTTTAAGTCATATGCCGTCAATATTTGGGTGGTATAAGTCTAAAAACGCAGCTGTTCTGTTTCTCTTAAAGGTACTTCACCGGCTGCGATGACTGGCCAGCCCATTCAAAACTATTTGGGGGTCCACAGCTGCATAAGCATCTTGACATTGGGGAACCTTGCATTTGTATGGTATTATTTATGGTTGTTGGAATGAACCTTGGGTATAGAGATCTGACTATAACCTTAAACAAAGGAGTGCGGATTATTCTTTATCGTTCACCAATTTCTTCGGAAAGAAGTTGATCTCACATTGATAGCCCATCATTTTTATAGCTCTAATGGGTTGAATAGTCAACTTGATGTGGGCGCGACTATTCGTTTTGAAAATAAAGCCTTTGTTACGAACTAAGCAACTTTCTTAAGAATCATCTTAGCTAAAAACGAAGACACGGTAACCTGTAAACTCTAATTCGTACAAAATGGTAGTTAACCGATAATACTAAGTGGCTCAGAAGGATGATTTTGCCAAACTAGATTTTAATAATTGGCATCTTTTGTGTCTATTTTGACATTTTTTCAACATCGGCAGTTATGACGAATTTATATGCTCTCGAAGTTTTAACATGATAGCGTATATAGGGATGCTTGAAGAGTATAGGAATCGCTATGATGTCGTTCAACGAGGTTCCAGATAATGTTTTAGCCGAGCCGTGCAAAATTACCACCCGTAATTGTGATTGTGCGCTAGCATATTTTAGGACCCCGTAAACGGGCAAGTGTGGACTTTTGATTTTGGTACTTCTTCTTATGACCGAGCTCTTGATATTCTAATAAAAACTCTTGATATAACTCTTTTGAACTTTTTAATAAGTTTTTATAAGTTGTTGAGGATTTGGCATATAAAGCTAGATTTCCCAGTTACGAGATGAACTTGGATGTTATTTTAAACGAGCCCAAAAATGTTGCATCAGTTGTTGAATGAGCTGCCAACGTGATAATCTGGTTTGATGCACTGGTTTGTAGTCTGGGTCGGGAAGCATTATTAACGGTTGCCCAGTGATGAAATGTGCCGGTGTTAAACCATCCTCTTCATTTGGTGACAATAAACATAACGGACGCGAATTTAGAATGGCTTCGATTTGCTTCAGGAAGGTGGTCATTTCTTCGAAATTTAAGATGGTGGTACCAAGTACCCGCCGTAGGTGGTACTTTGTGGATTTGACAGCTGCCTCTCAGAGGCTGCCAAAACTGAGGGCTGATGGTGGAATAAAATGCCATTTGGTGTTATAATCTAATAAAAAATTTAAAATGGAATGATTATGTGATTTTGATTTGATTAATTTTTAAATTTCGGCAAAGGTATTTTATGGACCAACAAAGTTAGTGCCGTTATCGCTGAAAATGTCGGCGCTCACAACTCTTCTGGACATACAACGTTTAAGGCTGGCAATGAATGCGCCAGTGGTTAAATCGCTAACCAACTCAATGTGGACGGCTTTGCTAGTAAGACACACGAATATAGCAATATAGCCTTTATGTGGAATGATCCTTCGGCCAGTGCTCGTTGTTAACCAGATAGGTCCAGCATAATCAACTCCGGTTTGGTGAAATACATATTTAAAGTTGACCCGCTCTGGCGGTAGATCGCCCATCAGTTGGTTATTTTTAGCCGCTCGATGTCGTGTAAAGGAATGCATTTTTGAATACGTTGGCGGACGACCCTTTTACAGTTTATGATCCAATATTTCTGGCGGATTGTTGTTATTAATAATGATGGGGACGCATGAAAATATTTGATGTGTGTCTCATCTATGATTCGTTGCGTAAGAACGGGTTCGGCTGAGAAGATTATGGGAAATTTGGTGTTGTATTGGATATAAACAAATGTCAACATATTGACGTCACTAGAAATGTTTTAAATACAATAATTGACAAAAGATAAGTTTAAACTGTAAGTAATATAGTGATATAAGTGTCTAATGAATTTATTCTTTTTAGGACGATCGATGCTACCTTAAATTCCCGGTCTGTACCAAACAGACATCTTGACTAAAGTTAACCCTTTACTGAGAAGTTTATGGTCACAGCGTTGTGTTTAGCGGCCAACATCTTAAGGCCAACACCTTAACCATCACTATACGATCGGTGACTAACCAAAAAGGATGACTGAAATATGCTGAAAAATCTAGCTGAATCATCGCATGTTGAAACTGAAACCTCAAGATAAAAGATAAACACGCAAGATTCAAGACATTCCCAAAGTCGTTTTTAAAATTAAAACCTCCCAAGATAACTAAAACTTTCCAGAGGTAAACACTAGCATAACTCCGGCGTTATTGATCAAAGGCACAAGGTTCCAAAATGTATAATCACAATGTTTCTATAAATACATCAAATTTTGGCACCTTTAGAGCCAAAAATTGTAGTATGAAGAAAAATCCTCATTGCTGAATATATATGTGCACAACATGTCTCAGGTTACTCCTACATAAGGGTTTTAGCCGCATGTAACGGTTTCAATACTAAAAAGGTATCACATGTATAGTGAAATATACTCTAAAACTGTGCATGCTGCATGCCTTAAATTTAATAGTCCTCAGTTCCCGCTTTTTAATGAACATACTAAATTTATGTGGATCTGCGATCATTGCTGCAATAAGTTTAACTTACTTTCACGTTTAATATTGAGGAGATAATTAAAGCCGATGCAGCTGGTGCAGTTTTAAGGAGCTGGTGTGTCTGACGACAACAACGTTTTATTGGTCGTGATTTGTTGAGTAGTAACACTTAAAACAGAACTAACCCGCTTGACTAGAAGAAATTTGAATTCAACCGTTCCTTTCTGATTTACCGTTACTACCACCATTACCAATATCACTAACCATCCTTGATGTTGGAGTGGCGAAACTAACTAAATCTGATGAAAACGGGGAGATTCAATTAAGGTACTTGACTGTCGGATACTTTGCTGCAAATAATTTTGATGTGAGTCGCCATAATTATATCTCTTTAAAATTTGGACCTGCACACAAAACTGCTTCAGCCAAGTATTTGGTCAGCTGGCATTATAGTACGAGATTTTATTTACCGACCAAACAACTTAAGTTCAGTAGATTTAGAGTTGGAGTCGAAATAATCCATGAACTCAAATTAGAAACTACGGGCGAATAGCCTATACATATCTCTATATTCTGGCATCTGCAATATGTCCAAATTATTTCTTTTAGGCATACTCGACATCAACTTCGATATTTTTGTCGTTTTATAGACGTGGCTTCCTGAATGCGTTTTGTCTTAAGAATACTTCTCTATCCTGTGTCGTAAACATAGAAGGGTCAGATTTCTTAAAGGTGCATACTGACTTCTTTAAAATAATTAAAATTTAATCCTTATCTTCAAAGGTAATACTGACTGCAGTGATTAGAACTGTTTCAAACGAGGGAAAAGAGTGCTGTTCTAGCCTTGATGTGATGCGTTTTAAAAATTTTCACTCTTCCATTTTCATCGTTGTAGTGGTAATACCTTTTAAAATCTACGAATTTTTCAAGTACATCGATTCGGACAATGTACAATTATCGATAGATTGCGATTTGGCGAATTGATTAATGATAGTTGGCCACACTATCTTACTAGGTTGTGCCCATAAGATTGGGACACAACCTGGTAGGATATTGAGGGCATCTTTGCCGCTTTTCCTATGGATCATAATGATTTAGCTATGCTACATTTTTTTCCTTCACTGCAACAACACAAATCAACCGAAAGTCGAGGAAAATGTTTAAATCTTGCATTTTGAAGTTATGTTGTCATATTGAACTTTTCTTCAAGCTGGTAGGGATTTAAATGCTAATGTGTTACTACTGTTCAATGAGCGTCTCAAGCCTGGTATCGAAAAACATGTTCCATCCGCGATGTTGTTAACCTTGGTATAATGTGACACGCATTCAACTCAACAAGTTTCTTAGTCTATATAGATTGCATGCTAACAGTATCACTCTGCATTTACTGCAGCGCTGAAGGAGTTCAAAATCCTTAATTGCTTACAATAATTACACCTTATAGATTGAAGATGAATTTTCGTCCAATCTGCCAGGTTTCTGGCAGTTAATTGGTAAGAAGAAAAAGGCAATAAGATCCCGTCTCCGATAACCCATTTTAATCACTCCGCTACGAATCAATATATATGGACCATCTCAAACTGACATTATTTCTAGATCAGTGGAAAACTACCTTCATACTTCCCATTTTTAGATCGGGTAAATGAAGCGAAATCAGTGACTATCACGGGATTGCTGTATATTTTTTACGATACCTAAACTCTTTGAATTAATATTCATGATGTTTTATGCGTCTTCCGGTGTATAGTGACATAGAACTACTACTGTTTTTGATATTCCTTAATTATGTAACTGAATGTTTTAAAATCTCAAGTTGTCTGCTTTACGCCGACGACCTGAAAATGTTCATTCAATTCAAAAACATATTAGTTTGTTACAAACTACCAAGTGATCTCACACGGATAGTATACATTCTCAAAAAAATTGCTTCTCAACACAAAATTTATTACCTACACATGCAAACAAAAAACAACAGATTTGTATAAAAAACAAGCGATTTGTACTAATGAAGAGAATTTTTGCTGTTGTTTTTTTGACATAGGTACTAAAATATAAAATTTCCTCTAGGAAATTTTATGGACAACCCTTCATTTATTTGAAAAATGTCATTATCATGTATTTTAGTTGCGATTCAAATTTGAATAAAAATTATTAATTTTTTTTAAAACACTAAAAGCCATTTATTTTTTATTAAACTTTAAACATTTTAGGTTTGCAACCATTTACAGTAAATTTTTATGAAAAAAATCAATGTTAAAATTCAAATATTTAAATTTATGATTCTAATACATAGAATTTCAATACACATACATAAAAAAATTTAAAATATTTCTTTGTAAAAAAAACAACCGATTTCTCGGTCGAAATCGAGAATTAGGCTGTCAAAAGTGATATTACTTAAACTTAAGCAAATGCAAATCTATTTCTTTTTGTAGAGTTAGATCTCCAAAACTGAGTCGAGTTGAAATATTAACGGATCTTGAAGTAACGATTTCCAGTGATTTTTCTTTTACTATACGCACATTAATTCTTGATATTCATAAAACGATATGGCACTATTACATGTTGGTGAAGAAATTGCAACAGTGTAGTAGTTTCTATAACAAAATTTCCTGTAATAAATGCTTAATACTGCAGATATAAATTAAATCGATCGATCGTAAAGCGACAACAAAAGCGATATGATTTTTGTAAAGAATTTAATCGACACGAAATTAAAAGTTTTGGGAATTTTTAATTGCATTTCTTAAATTTGTAACGTAAAAATAAGAAATCTCATAAGAAATTGGAACAATTATAATCAACGGTTATTTCAATTAACTTTGATTTTTTGCTATATAAGTCTGCCAAATTTTTAGTAATGTATCTCAGTTCAATTTTACTTGTCTTTTGGATAACATAATACCGAATATATACAGTTTGTGAATTAAATTATACCAAAATGAAAATGTTTATTGCACTTGGATTAATGGCGGTGTGTGCTGCCTTTGTAAGTGGCCATGGTCATGGTGGAGGTGGTGGAGGTGGTGGACATGGAGGCGGTGGAGGTGGTGGACATGGACATGGTGGTTCCAGTTATGCTAATACAAATAGTATAGCGATAAGCAGTGGTCATGGCGGTGGAGGCGGAGGTGGTGGGCACGGAGGAGGCGGAGGTGGTGGACATGGAGGCGGTGGAGGTGGAGGACATGGTGGCGGTGGAGGTGGAGGACATGGTGGCGGTGGAGGTCATGGAGGTGGTGGAGGTGGCGGACATGGCCATGGTGGTGGAGGAGGTGGCCATGGAGGTGGTGGACATGGTGGTGGCGGCGGTGGTGGCCATGGAGATACTTATGTAAATATTACAATATTTTGATACAACAGTAATTAATTAACTTTATGATAATTCTATTTATATAGCATCATCCATCATATCAATTCGAATACGGAGTAGAAGATCATAAAACCGGTGACAAAAAAAGTCAATGGGAACATCGTGATGGTGATGTCGTTAAAGGAGGATATACTCTAGCCGAAGCTGATGGAACAAAACGTATAGTAGAATATACTGCTGATAAGAAAAATGGTTTCAATGCTGTAGTAAGACGTGTCGGACACGCATCTCATCCAGCTGTTTACGGTCATGGCGGTGGCGGCGGCGGCGGTGGTGGTGGTCATGGAGGTGGTGGATATGGAGGCGGGGGACATGGAGGTGATGGTGGTGGCCATGGAGGTGGTGGAGGAGGTGGTCATGGAGGTGGTGGAGGAGGTGGTCATGGAGGCGGCGGTGGTCATGGATATGGCCATTAAAATATTAATTAGCTAAATTTTTGATATACATTTAAACCAATTTTTGATACTTTTAATAAATAGAGAAATTTAAAAAAAAACGATAATTTTATTTATACAAGAATGGAACTTAAGTCCTGATTGCCTAGTTCCTAATCGCCTGCCTTTATATTTAGCAATAACTTAGCTGGTAACATCAGTGGTATAAACTGGCACAATTTCGAAAAAATTAGTATATTTATAGGGCAAACTACTATGGGAATAAAATCGGATCAAACCAAGAACAAAGCTCTACAGAATTTTCCAACTCCAAAACTAAAAAATAGTAAAATCTTATCTATAGGACTTGCATTGTATTATAGATGATTTATTTATAATTAAGGGCTCTAATAATTAAGGGCTCTTTTTTAAGGGCTCAGCCTCTTATACCGACAGCCTAAGAAAAACTAAATGTTTTATATGGAATAGCCATTATAGTGATTCTATCAATAAATTAAAACAGGTTGTCGCAATTGCTGAGAACCTACAGTTTCCAGACTTTACCAAGAGCGTCATATCCAACCACAGTGTCGTTATTCTACCATAAAAAGAGAAATCAAATTAATAGAAGACTAATTACATCAACCTACTTTAGAAAATTCTGATTCTGCGCCTAAAGTAATTGTATTGGAATCCGATAATGATGTAGAAAAGGTCTGCATGAATTTCACAATGCTCCTTTCGGAGTACATCAAAAGCATTCTACGCACCTATGTATACAAACGTTTGAAGACTATCCATAGTGGTATAGAAATATATGGTTCTTGCAACACAAAAGATAACAGCTCCAAAGAAACAAACAAAAACTTTAATTGTATGTCAATGCTGGCAATTCAACCATGAGGCAATACCCTATAACACAATTCAAGATATGTGAGCATGTTTACATGCATATACATCATATAAATAGATGACCAAATATGACCAGGAACAGGCCGGTAAACTATAAAATTGAATATCCTATACCTTTTGCGTTTGCAAGTGGGTTCCAAACCAACTGTGTTCTACAATGAAGAGTGATAAATTGGAATTTTCCAGCCGACCTCGAATTTCTAGAAATGGGTTCCATTTTAAAAGTTTGCTTGCTTTTATGAGACACTGAAAGTTGATTGACTTAGCTTATTGCAATTAGAAAATCTGATTTTTTTTTAAGCTTACATTTAATATTTTTCTTGATTTTTATTGCAAATTGCGAAATCGTAACGAAATTAATCGCCAAAATTTCGGGACCGTTCCACTGATTCACATCACTTGCAATGTGTCTATAAGCAATAGATCATCCGTGAACTCCAAAAGTGGAAGTGTTGTGAGCTTTATAGTTGCAATCCTAGATTTCGAAGTTAAAAGGAGAACGTAACCTTAATATCGATGCATCACAAAACAAGTACAATTCTATAGTGCGGTCGACTCGGAACTCGTTTAAAAATCCATCGTGGTATTTTTAAAAGTGGTAGCGATTGTATATTTTTAACGACTTCAATACATTTTACTCCCAACTCCTCATACATAGTGTCACCTCAATTCAGATCTCCATCCATAAAATAATCAATAATAATTTTGCTGATTATTTTTATCCACGTTAGTTTGCCAGAATATTCCCAGAGTTTTGACAAATTTCTTCAAGTTTAAGGAAAATGGAAGTGTATTTCAGGATTATTAAAACAATACTTGTTAAAATATAACTACACCACCAAAAATATCATCAACGTATATTGAATCGATTATGAATTGAAACACTACTCGATTTTTGGTTCGTAAATCATGAGCTAGCTGTAAAAACCTTCTAATTGCAAGATATGGAGCGCTTGTTGAATCAAATGTGACCGTTTTCAGAACATACACTTTTAAAAGTTCCGTAGGATTATTTCGTCTAATAACTGAAATTGAGCGCAGTCTTTCTGAACTACATTTTGACGAAATATTTACAGTAGATCTGCAGTGAAAAGAAATAAAAACGACCGTTGGTTATGTCTGCTACTAAATCGTTGTGAAATACGGGACCAGAAATCGAAAAGTCGATAGGATAATGGCAATTGGTAGTTTTACGTGAAGCATCGAAGAGAAATCGTAGTTGTGGTAGAATCTGGACCTTTTCATTATACGATTCAAAATCCGATCTTTCTGCTGTGGACATTGTTTTGGGCAGTAGGAAGTTCTTTAGCTTTTTTCAATCAATCCAATATAATTTCAGTATAAACTGCACAACCAAGAAGTTTTAAAATCATTTTAAAACCTTCCAGCTTTGATTGTAAGTTGAGATGTACCATACTTTGTTGCAAGAATCGGCCACCATGTCACTTATACCAGCGAGTGTAACTTTGACTGGAAATATTGGTATAAGTTTAACCACCTTAAAACACGTTTTTAGTGAAAGAAGCTTTACTAGCCCTATCGTGAAGTTTGATACATTATGCAATTGGAAGTAAACCGTAATGATGAGCTAGGCGTGCTATAAGGCACGGCTAGCTCATCGTTACGGTTTACTTCCAATTGCATAAACTTATTTGCCTTTAATTGCTTTTCGGCATGTGTGACCACATCTTTTCTAAACATGTGATAACCACTTTGAAAAATTAGTGAACCGCATTAAATGTAGCTCTTAAACAGGAAGCTCCCCAGGCGATATGTGAAAATAATGGTGGAGTTGGATTAGAATATGGTGACCATAGTTGAGGGGATTTCACTATACAGAAGTTCGCACATTATATATAGGTCCTCTGATTAAAGTTTTCGCCTCTCCGCTCATTCGTTGTTATAAAGGATACAATTCCCCAACAGTCCTATAACAGTAGTGACCCACCTTTTGATATGTTCAATATATAACAGCCCGTTTCTGCGTTCTCTGCTTCTGGTGCTAACCTATTATATATAGTGAACCAGTGCAATTGGGAAACCACGTATCTGTCAAACACATAAATATAAACCGCCCCAAGAACGTAAAGGACAAAAACCAAATGGATAGATAATTTTTAACACAGATTTCTCTTAAAAAAACTATTGCTAGGGTGGAATCTATCAATAAAGTCTGTATAATTGTAATATCTATACTCAACGCAATGAAAATATAACGCGTCAGCGTAAAATCTAATAAACGCTTTTTACAGGCTTTTTCGCTATATTTGGTTTATCGCCCGAATGGCGTTAATTCGTTCAGTGGACGGCAGAATACCATTCGGGGTAATCTTGTGACTGAAGAAGTCGAGGGAGCTAGCGCCGAAAACGCATTTCACACTGTTGATGCTCACCTCGTATTCTGAAACAATGTTTCCAGGTGAAACATGTGTTGTTCCTCTGAAGTTGAGGCTACCAGTATGTCGTCAATGTAGACAGATAAAAAGTCGAGATCCTTGACGATCTCGTTGATGAACCGTTGGAACGATTGTGCGGCATTGCGTTGTCCAAATGGCATTCGAGTAAACTCGAATACCCCAAATTGGAGTAGTGATTGCTGTCTTGTAAATATCCTCAGGTGCGACAGGGATAAGATGATTAGCTCGGGCCAAGTCGATCTTCGGGAATATATTGCAACCTTGTAGGTGCATGGAGAAATTCTGGATGTGGGAAATTGAGTAACGGCCAGGTACCGTTACCATGTTTAACCTGTGGTAGTCCCCACATGGTCCCCAGTCTTGGTTCTTCTTTTTGACCAAGTGAAGTGGACATTATACTGGTGATGCCGATGGCCGACATATTCCCAGTTGTATTATGTGTTGGAATTCCGTTGTGGCCGCTTTGTGTCGGATCAGATCCAATCTTCTTCATCTGGACACCGATAGATGTCCTGTAGTCACTATATGTGGTGTACTTCATTAAGCTTAACGGGCGCGTTGTAATTCGGTAGAGCTATTAGGGAAAGAAACTTCTTTAATAGCTTGCCGTACCCATTGTCAATCAGGAAGTTCCTGGGCGAAGGTTTGTTTGCTTGTGTCTGTGATACATTGATCGACAGTTGCGTGATTGGATCATTCAGCTTCCTATTCTTAAGGTCGACTAGTAAGCCGTATTTCTTAAAAAGTCGGCACCAATGATAGGGCGATTCACGTTTGCGATCGTGAATGCATGCGGAAAGTTCCATCTTAGACCAATATCTACTTGCAGCAATTTGCTTCCATATTAATGGTGGTTCCATTGGCGGCTGACAAAACTAAGTCATTGTTGACTGGCGTTTTGCGGTTTATACATGTTGTATAGAGAATGACGCTTATGCCAGCGCCAGTGTCTATCAGAAACGTGAGTTTGTTCTGATAGTCCCTTATAAAGAGGTGGCTTGTGTAATTCGGTCTATGGTCAGACGCGCCAACCGATAGACCTACTAGTTTGAGGAATTGTTATTCCTCAAAATCACCTCTTTATTGGAGAAACTGCGTTTCCCGGTTGCTTTTACCTGTGGATTTGGGAAATCACCGGGTCTTGTACAACATTCGGCATCGTTTCCGAAACGTGTATGGTAGTAACACCAAGCTGGTTGCTGGGGGACTTCGCGTCTATTTGAATTTAATCTCTTTCCAGTAAAAGGAGAACATGGTCATGTTCGGTAGTTATTGTTTGAACTAGATGCTCGAAGTTCGAGTCTATCTAATCTGGCGTTGAGTCTGTCGAGCGTACGAGCAAGCTGCTCGTTGGAGCTCGTACTACAGGTTGTAGTATTCTCAGTATGCCTAGTTGGCATATGGTCAGCCTTGTTGGCATATGGACCATGTCGCGTGACCGTGACACGTAGTGAACAGCGCCCACTACGTGTGCGGATGGCATTGCTTCGTGTAGCCAGTCGGTTATGCTGCCAAAAGCGTATGCTTCCTTGTCTTGCTGTGGTATCAGTGCTATCTAAATAAATTCAGGTAGTTTTCTGATCCACAGCTGGGTATGATAAGTGGCGCATTAAATCGGCCGGTGGCCAGTGTCTTAATTCGCCGTAAGACTTCGGAAGGACGTTGGTCGCCCATCTCTGTCTTCTCTAGCCGCGCTTCCAGCTTCTTTCTGTCTGAGAGTGTTGTCTGAGAGTGTTGATCAGGACAATTTTTAGGTAGTTGTACCTATCGATTGCAGTAGGTTGCTGCAGAACGTCGTCGATCATCATCGCTTGTTGGGGCGACAAACAACTGATTGCTTGTGCAAACTTTTGTTTGACGCTCGTGACTTTGTTCGAGTCAAACAATATCTCTATCGTCTTGAACCAGGATTCCGGATAAGTAATCCAGAATTCTGGGAGACGATTGCCAGTGGCAGAGATATTAGCCACTCTCTGTTTTTTTGTTTCACTAACATTCATAGACATGTTGTCTATATCGTAGTACAAAATTTCTAAAAAAGAACAACAAAGAAAAACTGTAGCAAATAAGAAGGCTGCGCGTTGCGTGCTAATGTAAACCACGTGGTTTACTATGATTGGCCGTAAAAACGGACGTCGGGGTCACCAAATATAGCTTTTTACATTGCTGGCCTGAATCAACCGAATCAACATTCTGGCTCATTAGAATTCGATCCCGAGTTGTTTTTTTGTATGGTTCTATAGACAACATGAAGAAGTCCTCCTCTCAGAGATCGTTTAAGATAGGTTCACAAAAAGTAACCGAGACAGCGTATTCGCTATCTTTTTATTTCATGAACGAGATCAAGGATTCTTATTAAATTTTTGATCTCACCGATAAATCGAACTGGGTAAGTGTCGTCATTCTATCATACGTCTCACACAATGGTCCTGAAAACTTGCTGAAAAATAAATTTTTTTTTCCAAATTTAGCAATTACTCTAAGAATATTTTTGAAATATCTTTTTTTTTTGCTTCCACTATTATATAGAAGTAGTTCCACTATTTAGTTCCATTAAATTGCGACTATTAGCGAAAGTTTGATTTTTAAAAATATTCAATAATTAAATATTTTATACGATATGGGCGACCCGAGATTTTTGGCAGAGGCACAATTGCAGCTCTCTCCGGGCCAGTATATGTATGCATAAATAATTATATATATATATATATATATATATATATATATATATATATATATATATATATATATATATATATATATATATATATATCTATATATATATATATCTATATATATATATTTATATATATATATATATATATATATATATATATATATATATATATGTATGTATATATATATATATATATATATATATATATATATAAATATATATATATATATATATATATATATATATATATATATATATATATATATATAAATATATATATAAATATATATATATATATATATATATATATATATATATATATATATATATATATATATATATATATATATATATATATATATATATATATATATATATATATATATATTACAAGTTTGTGTGTGACATTAAGCAGACACCAAATATATAAAAAATTTATTACATTTTTAATGTTTTTTTAAATTTATTTAAATAAATAAGATTTTAAACATTTTTATTGTATTACATATTTTAAAATGCTATATAAAATGCAATATATATACAAAGTATATAAATAAACCACGCCTTTCCCAATAAACCACATATTTACACATATCGTATGTATTTTTATATATAATGGTCTTAAGATGTGTGTGGGTGATAAGAATAATAAAAAATGATAAAGTTTCTGTTTATTCTCAATGTTATTTTTTTGACCTTCGCGATCATTTTTTTTTTCAAAATGTCTTCCATCATTTTTTTGTATACAGTTCCGAACAAATTTACATATTATACGTATTACGTACGTGTGCCACAAATTAACTTCACAGATTATATCAAGGATCTTAAATCTATATCGAACAAAAAAGGGCATAATTGATTATCCTCGAGCGATCACACGTTCGCTGGGAACACTTACGCATTACACAAAAAGTAAAAAAAAAAATTCACTTGATTACATTGTTTTCATATTTATGTAACCCACCCCCACCCATTAAATTTTCGATACAGCGTACATAAAGATTAAGTTTCAATTTGATCCTTTCGAGAGTAAACCACATGTCCTTAAAAATATATATACTATATCAAGTAAATGTTTTGTTGTTGTTTATAATTTGTTTGTTATTAATTTAACCCAATGGTCACGTGACTTGATATTGAGCGAAAATATATTAATTTTCATGCCAGATATACGGGAGTATAGCACGATGTGACTTTTTGTTTTTGTTGTATATATTTAGGTTTGGAATCAACCCTAAACATTTTTTTTCTCGATTTTTAATGCCTTAGGGATCGGATGGAGTTATTTTTTTTTTGTCGATGAATATTTTTTTTTATATTATATGAAACAAGACAATGAGGCAATCATTTAATAGCTTCCTTCAGTAAATATTTTGATTTACCGATAAGACGATAGCGACAGTGTGCGAAGGGGAAATCTTAAACGACTGCGGTAATGAAGCTTGGAGCCTTAAATCGTCGTAACACATAGCATAAATATTATTCAAATTTAATCAAATTTCGATCCAATATACCATATAAATGAAAAACTATCGTTTAATGATCCGCAACAAACGAGATGAAATTTCCAACCGGGAGAATTTTATATGTTTGACCACATAAATAAAATTTTAAAGAAAAGTCCGCATATATAATTCCACCCCTCTAATACAAGCAGAACTATCATATATATGTGGAGATATACTAAATTTCCATCGTAAAACAATCAATTTCCTCTGTCCAATGTTTTGGAAAAACTAGCAAAAATATTCATCTCCATTGAATTTTTATTATTGTATATATCCGAATAGTTTTTGGTCTATATGCGATTTTATCGAAAGAGGGGAGCCCGGCTAGGCCAACCATATCATCGTGGCATTTAAATTAGATGAATTGTGAATATACAAAATTAAATCGTTTTATAGATTTTCGGACGATATTTAAATAAATATATATGTGTCTGTGTGTTTATATGCTGTATATATATGGTTGTTTTTCAGAAAATTAAACGTTGGCGGAAAATTTGAAATTTATTTACTTATTTTCAACCATGATTTGGAAAATGTAAACGATGATCAATGAGAAATGAAATTTATTTTAAATATGCATTCGAATTCCAAATCATGCGGGTCCAGCTATAAATTTATTACATCCACTTTCTGGATATAGAACACTTATAACGGGACGTTATATTTTCATTTATATTTCGTTACATTTACGTTGCGAAATGCTTATACGTTGAGAAAAATTAGTTTGCTTATTGCTTCACAAAGCAATAAAAACAATCAAAATTTGATTAAATCAATCAAACAAAGTTTGACACAAAAACGATAAGTTTATGATTATTTACTCAAAGATATTGTTTGAGTGAAATTTTATAATTCAGCATGCTTATAAAATTTAATTTATTTACAATTGACGTTAATTAATATCAGTAGTTTAAATTTTGTTTTGAGTGAAAAGTAATTTTATAATAAAGTGTAGAAATTCCACTCGTATAAATATTAATCTTATTTAGTTCACATATACTAAAAAGTTTACTTTGATTTCACAACTTATAAGGTAAAATCCATTAAAATGTTGAGTGAAAAATTGAATATAAAAAATATTACTCAATTTATTTGTTTTAAAGATTTACAATTAAATGTCCTGTTTCATATATTTTTTTGGTTTTTTAAGATATTCGGAAAATTCACTCATATATTAAAATTATACTCATTTGTAATTTTAAAATTACTCAATTCTTTCAAGCCCACTTAATAAATTTCAAGTTTTAAAATAAAATCAATGGAATTAATAATGTAAAACCATAAAATTATATCACATATTTTATGTTATCAGATTTCACTAATCTGTTGTATTACCAACATTATATAATCCCACCATTACAACTCCCACTGGTAACGAACCAAGTTTATCAATTTACAATCATCCCAATTTTTCATAGCAAGAAACACAACGTAAAACAAAGTTGTTAGACAATTCACTCGAAAATATGATTTTTGAGTGGAATATGGTTTTCACTATTTTTTATATGTTCAAATCGGGTACCGGTCGAACCTGGATATTTAACAACTGGATTTGACGAAACAGGATAATTCAAAACTGGATATTTTAAAACGAGATAAGGTACAAAACGAGATATGGTACAAAACTGGATATTTCAAAATTGGATAATTCAAAACGAGGAAAGGTACAAAACGAGATATGGTACAAAACTGGATATTTCAAAACAGGATATTTCAACATGTGATTTAAACTTAAAATGATTTTTTTAGGAAAGTTCTGGAATATGGCAAGTAAGGAAGAAACTCGATTTTTTAACCGATTATGATGAAATTCGATATGTAGGATGAACATGTGATATTAAAATAATTTTTTCAAGTTAATGATTATTTTAATAAAGCAGCAATTTAAAAAAATCATTAAGTGAAGATTCTATCTCTCTGCTTAAAATTATTCAAGTATGAAACCTTACTGGCCATATTCCAGAGGTTTTCCCAAAAAAGGTTTTAAAATCAAATTTTATTATACAATTAAAGAAAAAACAATAAGTGAAGAAAAAATTCTATTTCTCTCCTTATAAATATTCAAGTATGGAACCTTACTGGCCTTACTCTAGAACTTTCCCAACAAATCATTTTAAAATCCCATTTTCTTCCTACGTATCGAATTTCATCAAAATCAGTTAAGAACTCACCGAGTTTCTCTCTAATTGGCCATATCCCAGAACTACCTAAAAATTCATTTTAAGTTTAAATCACATGTCAAAATACCCTGCTTTGAAATATCCAGTGTTGTACCATATCTCGTTTTGAATTATCCAATTTTTGAAACATCCATTTTTGTACCATATCTCGTTTTGTACCTTATCTCGTATTGAAATGTCCAATTTTGGGATATCCAGGTTTGTACCTTATCTGATTTTGTCAAATCCTATTTTGAAATATCCAGTTTTAAAATGTCCAATTCTGAGCAGTTCCCGTTCAGATCATATTAATCTCGGTTAGCTTTGTTAATGAGTAAAATTTTACTCATTTAATTAAAAAGTCTAATTTTTAAAAAAAATGATAGAGTTAATAAACAAAAAATGATCTTCAATTCTTCATTCAAATATCTTAGCTTGACTTGAGTGGACTTTTGCTGGATAAATTATTTTATAAATTTAACCCTTTTCTAAATAACATTAACAATTGACGTAGTTTGTGAAACACAAATTTCATGTTTCACTCAAATTAAATTACAGTGTTGTACGATTAATACTTATTTGGAAAATTTCACTCAAAAAATCACTGTCGATTGATTTGTTTTTATTTATTGTTTAGGTTTATAATTTATCGCATTACTTTTCCCAATGTTAACTAATATTAAAAATTCACTCAGAATATTTTATAATTTTGTAAATCAGAACAATCGGTTTTGGAAGATAATATATATCCATCTCATTAGAAATATGCTTCTATTTTAACTAGTAAAATTCGACAGGTAAAACCACTCAAACAGTTTCAATAAAATCAATATTCTCATCATTATGAAGTTAACAAATTAGTATGTTGGTTGCATCACATTTATCACAAGACACGAAACTTACACAACCACTTCTAGAAACAAAAGCGATAATGTTTTGATTAAAAATATAATTTGAGTGAAATTTTGTAGTTCACCTTTCTTATTAGGTGAAATTTATTTAAAAATTACGATAATTATTATTAGCAGTTAAAATTATGTTATGTTATTATCTAAATTCATTTAATTTTTATTATTTCATCATTTTTACCCACATTTAATTTGAATAAAGTTGAAAAAACTTAATTACAAAAATTCACTCAAATTTTTAAATTCCACTCAATCGAAATTTAAAATATTTTTTAAAACCAATTTCAATTAATATACAAAAAGGTAAGCTAGTATACAAATTTTATTTTTTTTTTAAATTTCTCTAATCGATTATATTAGTGTAACTACTATATTAAGTGTAGAAAATCTACTTACATAAATGTTCATCTTATAAGTTTCATACACAAAAGAGTGGATATTATAGTTTTCATAATTTATAAGTTAAAATTATAATTAAGTTTATAAGTTAATAACTCAAGTATTGTTTTGGGTGAAAAGTTTCAGAAATAATATCACTTTATTTGTAACTGAACATTATTTAAAATAAAAAAAATGTTTTTTAAAACTCCACTCAAAAATTTAAATCTCACTAATTTAATTTAAAAAACTATAGGTTCTAGTTTCTACTACCAAAAATTAAGTTCTATAAGCAAAAAAATGATATTTTGACTTATCGAAAAATATCTTTCAAATCTTCACTCAAATCTCGTAGCTTGAAGGAGATATTAAGTGAAACTTTATAAGTTCAAAAAACTTTACTTTTCAACCCCTTTCTAGTTTTAAACCGTTACATTGATACTTACAATTTAGAGTTAAGTATCGAAAACGAATTGGCTCCTTTCGTTTGCACTAAATAACCACTTAACGAAACCATCCAATTTAAGAATTGCTATTATTTGAGTGAATTTTGTAAGGTGAGCAATTTTATAAATTTAATTCTCTTCCACATCACATTAACAATAGATAAGATTTTAAATTAAAACCTTAATTTTATGTTTCACTCAAATTATAACTTTCACTCAAAATATAACTTTCACTCAAACTACAACTTTCACTCAAATTATGTTATTTAATTTTATTAACAATGTCGTAAGATTAATGGTCATTTAAAAAAGTGGTTTTTCCGCCTACAAGTATGATAGATGACGGCAATGAAACTTTATATATTGCATTTTTGAAATATGCAAACTCCTTTTGTCAAGCTATTATCTGGCTGCACTGAAGAGATAGTAAGTTTGAAAGAAAGAGTTATAAAATTATTATAGGCATCGTCATGACCGATTACGATCAAATGATGAAAATCCTTTTTACATTCCTCTGCCGTTGGGTTTTGAACTCAAACACTGCACCAATTGGTCGGTCTAGCAGTTGTTTTGTTAGAGAAATCGACGTAAAAAATTGTTACATTTATTTTTATATATAGTGTTTCTAGATTTTCCACAACTCGACCGCTTCTGCTTTTGTCATTTACGAGAGTTGGTCGGTTTAAATTTGTCCTTTCGACTGATACGTGCGGTGTACAAATTGCTACCTCGTTCACTATAATTTTTATGTCATATTTAAACAATTTTATCCCAGTTTCACTAAACGACGTGGTGCCATCGAAGATTTAATTGGGTTGAGTGTTTTGATTATATATGACCTATTTGCTCAACAAAAAAATATGCCCTGCACATTCACACTAAGAATCATTATTCTGTTAGATGGGATTCACGCTTAATTTTCGCAGGTTTCAGAATTATTGGATGTATTTTTTATTTCTTAATGGAACTACCTGCGGCTCAAGATTGCATTTGAAAAGTGATAGCATCAATATATAATGTCTTTTCAGTATGGGTCTGAGAATGAAAGTACGTATATAGGAACTTAGTATACTGTTGATAGCTGTCAGTTATTTAACGAATTTATTTCAGTTCCTCAAATACCACTAAAACGAGGTTTGCTTGAATGGTTATAATACCTAACAGTATATTGTTACGTCCCTGTGAGCCCCTGCGGTTGAGGGCACTCCCATGGATCGAAAAAGACTTCAGAACGGGCATGTTATTCTAAGAATTCTACCACAACATCATTGGCTTGTTGTAGAAGGTGACTAAACAAAGGTTAGATCGCTGGCCAAAAATTTGCTTTACTGGTATAAAAAGATCAACAAAAGAAAATATAGATACCGCCAAAATTTAACCCGACCCCCGGTTATGTTGAGGGACACGCGATTAAGGATTAGTACGTGGAATATGCAGTCACTAAGAAATCTAGGCGCGAGTATATAAATGTGTTCCAAGGCTAAATGTTGCTTTACAGTAGAGACAACCTCAGCAGTCTTGGTGTTAGTTTTCTTTTCGGAACCCAGGTGAAAAAGCTTGTTTGGTTTTCAAAGCAGCTGTTAATCGTATGTGTATAAGCCACGTTTACGCATGTGACTATAGCCAACCTGTTAATAATTTGTGTTCATTCGCACACGCATGTAACCAACCCAAGATAGACTCATTTTAAAACAATTTGGATGAGCTGATATGGGATCGCCTTATCGAAGCTCGATGTTAGAATAATGATTGGTGACTTTAATGCTATAGAGCTGACAAAAATTAGACTGACTTATACACAATGCCATTTAGGGATAAGTGATTCATGCCGTGCGATCGATAATGGAGTCATATTAAAGTACTTACTCATTCAATCACACTAAATAACTTCTCGATCAATGGGCGTCGTCGGAATCTTACGACTTGGATAGATAGTCATGTTTCCTCTCAACTGGACTATATTTTAGCCCGTAAGTATATAACCGTCTTATTTCTATCAAGTCTGTTAAAAACGATCAGTTTTTTCATTCCAAATGTGATCATCGCCTACTCTATACTATATAGTCAAAAGAGATCATCTACTTGTCTCTTAAGGACTTCTTCGCGCTAAGGAAGGCCGTTTCAACCTTAACCTATATAGTTATAAGTTGTTAAATTTTTTATTATTGCAAAAGAAGGTAATAAGCAATCTCTTTATGACTGCCACCGAACCTATGAAAGTATATTTTATAAATCAATAGTAGGGATCTTTGGCCATCAGTCAGTACAAAAATTGCATTGGAGAGGTTGAATTATGCATATATTTCACTCATAGATCATAGAATGTCAAAAGTTTTTTTAGTGATCAAATCCAAAAAATTAAACCAAAAAATAGAAAACGCTTTGACAGACAACATTTAAATTTATAATAAGAAAAGACATATGCGAAAAAACAGTTTTTGTCCGTCTGAAATGCTAAAAGGTCGTAAAATTTTAATGACAGTCGCAAGTTGCGGTTTACATTGCGCTGCACAGAATTATTATATTGATACGAAATTATTTATGATAATTACTTGGCTGCATATGTATGCCATTGTTTGAGTAACATGAAAGAATCAAAAAACAACAACAACAACAACAAAATGTATAAATGGAAAATTCAATTAGCGAGCGGAGATGTGTAATAGAAATTATGTTTTGATTCTATGTATTACTCTCTAATTTAATCATAATTGAATGAAAATTAATATTCAAAATATGAATCAGTAAAAAATGAAATTTATTATTTATTTTCCAATAGTCATCATCATCATCATCATCTTTACCAGATCAAAGTGATTTTTTTTTTTTTTTTTTTGGTTCATAGACAGAATTCAAATTCAATTAAAGTTTTTTTTCCCTTTTTTGTTTTTTTATTAAAATGTTGTTTGATTCCCCCGGGTTCGTCAATCGTCAAAAAATTTTTATTAAATGGGAAAGATTTGTTGTGCGCATATTTTTGGTGCCGTTTGATCGTTGGGTGTTTGTAGTCGAGTTTATATATCATTGATATTTTAGTATTGAGTGAATTTCGAAAATTGGCATAAAATAATGGTATCTATACACTGTTTCCGGCAGAGGGGTGGTTCTATTCCTAAAATAATGTGTGCGATATCAACTTGTATATAACGGAAAACTATATATAGAGTTATATAGCTTCAGTGAACATTTTTACCATATAGTTACAACACAGTGTTGTTCGTCAGTTCGTTAGAGCTATACTCCTTTATTTTTTTTCTGATGTATTTTGTGCGGTTTGACACTTAACATTAATAGCGTTTAAGGTACCAATGATCAATGTTTGATCAAAGTGGTTGATCATTTTATAAAAAAAAGGAGATATCACTTAATCACTTATTGAACTTTTTAAAAGATTTGACCATGGAAGAGCTTGCCGGATTATAGCCCTGATAGCCTAGTAATAATTTAAGAAGTTCTTGAATTTTAACGCTATCACAGATATTGAATAAAAAAATGGCGAAAAATTCGTGAAGATATTTTGCAGTTCCACAATTTTCTTAAAAATAAACTTTTTAATTTGGTTGAACTTTTTAGAAACTATAGCTACATAATACAAGCTTCAAGTGGGTTATAAAACTAAGAACGGGTAAATGTGCTTAATAAAAGCACATTTACCCGTTCCTGAAATTGCTTAATTTAAAATGTTTTAAAGCTTTTTAAAGATTTTTACAATTACCATTAAACTTAAGTGTTTAAAAAGTTTATTTAATTTATTAATATATTTAAAAAAAAATTGGTAGAGTTGCTTGTAAAAGCTTTCTATTTGTTTGAAAGCTTTCTACAACATTAAAGTTGGAGAGGTTGTTCATCGATATTAAAACATTGTAGATTTTATGGGGTTTAATACATTTAAAGAAAGCTTTCAGTTTTATCAAACTTTTTAACTGATTTATTTTTGTTGGTTGGATTGTTTTCAAAAGCTTCTTAAATTAATTTATAAACTTATAAAGTTATATTTGACAATTGTTAAACTATACTTGAATTACTTCCCAAATCCACTAGTTTAATAGCTTAAATGTGGAGTAACGTGTGTGTCAAGCTTTAATAAATTAAAATTTAAAAAGTCTCTAGTAACTAATTATATCTCATTTTCTTTTAGTCGTTCATTATATTTCAGTAGAGGTTCACATAAAGTGGTGAGCTTTCATTATTTTCTTTACAAAGGTTTGACCAATTTTAACCAATTTAAAGCAATTTAAATTCCATGAACAATGTAACTTTATTATCCTAAAATGGTTGACTATAACAGTTAATCTTAAAGTTATATTTTAAAAGCTCTTTCATTAAAAACTTTAGTGTTTCTTAAAGTAAATACTCAGTAGTGTCTTAAACAACTATAGCTTTAAAATATTTGCCCATTTTTAAGCCGATCATGTTACAACTTTAAATTTAAATCGACCTAGATGAGCTTTTGATACTAATGATACGCGGCACCATTTCATTAACTTCCCGGACCCAAATAGGTTGTAACTTGTCTTTCACCTTTTCAGGCCATCCTCTAATGCACCGTGAAAGTAAGCTCTGTTTTCATCGACTTTGTGATATCCTCTGTCGGAACAACCGGATGTTCCAGTGGTATAATTAGCATTACTTCTTCTTCTTTGTCAATTACTGTTGCCACTGTATTAGGCAGTCGATATAAGAGCATCTACGTTGCCATTTTCTCTCGCTGGATTGTAGAGGAAGCGAAAATAATACGCATTCAGGACGCGGCTACATCACACTATTCTTATGAGGCGAAATTCTATTTATCCTGATTAAACAGTCCTATATATAGGAACGGTTTGTTGTCGATCTGTCAAATGACACTCTGTGAGCGTTCTAGAGAAAAAGCCATCCGAAGTTCATTATAACCAACCTTATGTGACAGGACCCGTATGCCGTATGGGGGTATCATATACCAACAGTAATAGCAGCTTCTCATCGCATGGCATGAGAACATTGTATAAAGGCAGATTTCAGCTCTTTGAAGATTGACCAAGACTGGCAGTTGACCATGACCACTGGATGTTGTTATATACTCAATCTAGTTTTTATCCAGTATATGAATTTCCGCTTCATTAAATCGTAGAAAAATTTGGCTCAATATTTGAAAAAGGCCATCAGCAGAAGAAGCAAACCCCTGAAATTTCACGAACTAAATTATACATAAAACTTTGAAAACACATGGTGAAGATGTAGATATTCCGAACAGTGGGTGCTTCACTTTAAAAGCCCATTTATTTTTTATGATGGTTAACCTATGACAGTGTTTTCGTCAAAGGTGACTTGCTGGTAGGCTTAGGCCACATTAAACTAGGCAAATATCGATCCTCTTCAAAACGGATTCACGGAAAGCGCTTTGTTGACAGTTCTGTTTTAGTACGTTGTTGATCAAAGATCATGATCAGTTGTGTCCGTTCATATCTTCATTGACAAGGCGATCCGCTTGACGGAGTTTTTGTGTCGTTTACCGTCCTTCGATTTTGGTTTGTTTCGATTACTGTTGGGAGGAGAAATATGAGAGGCTCGTTGTAGGTGGCTAATGAGACCGCAGAACCCAAGTACTGCTTTGATATTTGCAGCTTGATCGCAAATGGGATTCCCGCAAATATTACATTGTATATGGGAATACGTTGATATCGTTTTTTTTCATATGGCAACAGCTGAACCTAGTGGACTGGTCACGAGCAGTATTTAATGATAAACGTAATTTTTAAACTATTTTCCCTTGACCAGATGCCCTGTGAGGCAGTTTCGGCACCGAAAGCATGTTCTCAAACTTTCTCTAAAGTTATTGTCTTATCAGCTATAGGAACTGATATTGAAATTCCCAGACCTAAAAGGAAAACTTATCAGAACTTCCTTTCATAAACTATGAAAGTACGCGTAAAAGTACAGGGTCTTTCTTCGTCGAGATTGCGATGTACTCTGCCAAACCATTTGGATGGAAAAGTCAATGAAATTATCAAAATATGAAATAACCCCTGAAATTTAACGAAGTAACTTTACAATAAAACTTGAGGAAATACCTGGTGCTGTAGATACACCGAATAGTAGGCATTTTCTTTTAAAATTTCCTTTGTGATGGTTTGGACCTTGGCAGTGTTGTCGTCTATGGTAGCTTGTGCCAAATTCAACTTGGCAAGTATCGCTACTCTTGGCATGGCTACTCTTGGCACTGGGTAACCATGTTAACTACTGTAATCCACAGACTCGAAAATTTTCTGTTTTAATAACTTTTGCTCATTTTCGATGGGTCCTCGGTGGCAGCAAAAGCATATTCACAAAATTTTTCTAAAGTTAATATTTATCAGCTCGAAACTGATAACTATTCGATGGCGAAGTATGCAGTCGAAACCGCATTAAATTTCCGGACCCAAAAAATTTTGAACTAGTTTTCTAACTTCCCAGACTTTCCTTTCATGCACCATAAAAGTACGCATGAAAGAATGGGGTCTTTCTTCATCGTTTTGATGATAATGTCCTCTGCCAGAACAGTTGGATGATCCAGCAATCCCATTGACATTATCTTATCTTCATTGCGAATATTATAAGTAAGAACCAATCACCCCAGATGATCTTCACCGTTCCGAGAGATTTCGAGTTCAATTCTCGGATGATGTTGCTCTATTTCTAAAACAAAAATTTGCTCAAGACGACATTTGCTTATTTTAGTCCGACAAAACGAATATGGCTGGAATTCTTCACCATTTTTTCGATCTGGCTAGTCAATTAGTTTAAACTGAAGAATATGTAAAAACAGAGTGACTCTATAGAGTTGACGAGCAGCAATTTATAACTGAAGGTCTTTTGAGATCATGGATATTACTCCATAAATATTACTCCATCCGTTGCAACAGATCATTTTTTCTCGACCGTAAACGAGTTCATGGAATTTCCTCTCCACCTCTATAATTGCAAAAGCTTTACGATCACCTTCGCTGCGTCATTGTTCCAATTTGGTCATCGTTTTTCAATGATGACCTAACACTGAATAGGACGTTTTATTGTGCCAACCCAATATGATAGAATGGCCTCAATTCCCTAAGGAGAAGTGGTCGACCTTAAATGCAGCTTTATAAATGACTTAAGGATGGGAAGAAAGGAACCTTAATTGCTGAGTAGCATATCGCAACGATCTTTGAATCCACTTTTAGGTTGACAGAAGATCCTCTGTAGGACCCAAGTTCAGATGAGCATAGATGGTTATATTTTTCTAAAATGACCAGCTTTTATGAAATTGTGAATCCTTTGAATGAAAATTCTTAAAGACTTATACCAATCAACTCCAAGAACACTAGTTCTATTCTCGGTAGTAATTTTTATCTATTAACAGGAAACCAGCTTGTCTTAGAGCTGTACAGCAACAGTCACACATCCCAAAATGTGGATTAGATTTCGTTAAAATCTATTAGCATTAAAACGAAGAGGAAAATTAATTTGAATGTTTTTCCAAGCGTGATGGTGTGTCTCGACCCTAAATCCTAAGGTGCATGTGTTAACAGTTAACGACTTTTACTTCTGTGTTGCGATAATTCGATCGTCTTTTTATAGTTTTTTGGCTTGTTATGGCTGCTATTGATTCTTGACAAAATTATCGATTTGAAGTTCTTTTGTGGTAATCATCGCAACTCAATCACTGATGTAATTTCATCGGTACTGCGGATGGTTTTTCGGACTTATTTGCTTCATCTGACGAGTTTTAGCAATAGATTACTGATGTTTTCTATGGTTTTGACGGCGATCGATGTCAGTGTTCAACTGTAACACATTTCAGCCAAAAACAATAGTTGTGCATGGACATAGCATAACCCGCGAACTAATCTATCCCTCAGCTAGTTTTATCACTATATGTGCACCATTTACCATAATCCCATGTGCATGAATGCAACTAGCATAATAGATCGGATCAATTTCGAAAGGCAATTTTAAAATAGTGACTTACTGGCAAAAATCTGGTAATAAATTAAGGTCTTTACGCCCTACAAAAATTAGCTTGTGACTGTCATATTGTGATGGCCCAAAGTCAAACTGACTGCATAATAAAAATTTGTCAGGAAAATTTATTGATTTTTAAATACTTGCACCGTCACCTCGTACGATATTTTTCAAACCAACAACCACATCAGCCAAATTCAAATTAATTTCGACACAACATATTATAAAATTAAAATTAAAAATCAATAAAAAAATATCCTGATCACACCTCAAAAATTATAATCCATAAGTTAAACATGCACAAAACTAAAACCCGTCCACCACATAACATACCGCCTATATACATTTAGACATAATATTTCGGTCAAAAGTAAATTACCCATCTATCACCCTCAATAATAACACTATACCATCTGTTTAACCGTCTGAACATTACGTGCGTGTACGACTATATGACTTTACGTAAAGTTAATTAAAATTTTCATTCATGCCAAAAAATAAAAAAAATAAAACACGAATTACCGATTTATACTGTCCTATGGCGTTTTAATAACTCATCTTATAGTCTGTGTCAGTGACCGTCGTGGCCAATAAGACTATATAAGATGTCGTATATCTATATATAATACATCAGAGAGCTATGTTCACACAAAATGATTACAAACCGTATAATATTTTTGTTCCAAAATTTTACCAATTTTGCCCAGATCTGTCATATCCATATATAATCGTAAAATTGGTGAATCACGCATAACAGAAGAGCCAACGCTAAATTTAAAATAAACACGCGATATCATCATAATGATATATGACGTATACGATTATATATGGAAGGTATCTAATATTCGAATCGACAAAGGGGGTTGGGTGTATCATGTCGTGTCTCATTCATATATCGATTTGGCTTATGATACTCTCGGGTAACAACACTTTGATACAAAAATATATTTATCTAATTTACATTTTTTTTTTTTTTATCACTCGAAATCATATCGACAAAAAATGAAAATGTTAGCTTATCAGCATAAAAGCATAAAGTGAATCAATTACTTATTTATCCATCAATTAATGAGAGCGGGTTGTATATGTATATACATATCGCACACCATTTAGATAAAATTCTGGATAAAATATAACCCATTTGTGTATATACACTTAGTAAATAAACTCAATCAGTTTTATCGGAAAATTAGGGTTTATGGTGTTGTTGTTGTTGTTGTTGTTGTTTTAATCGATATCTAAACACTTTAAATCTAAAAATTATTCGCTTCTGTTATTTACTTTGTGTTTTTAACGGGTTTAGCGTGACATATTTTCATAAGTGCGGGCCCAGATTTTATTTTTATCAATATTTAGGATTTCTAAAGGATTTAGCTAATTGTTTCAGATTTATGCACACACGTACAATTTTATCTGATATCTGATTTATTGGTCAAACCAAGTTGAATGTTTAAACTAATTGCAACTTTATCAAAACGTCGATAAAACTCTCTAAACACAACTTAATTTCATGGCGCTGCATGAAAGGACTCATAAGCTTAGTATTGATGTGCTCATGTGGGCCATAATGTCGAACCATCCCAAAAATGCAAGTAGCTTAAGTTAAGCAGTATTTTGACCATCTTACCATCAAAATTCTGAAATAAAGAAATAATGGAAACCCATAATTTATAGTTCCCATAACCCAAATTTGTATGGATCAGTGAGAACTGCAGTGGTGGAAGCATCATAGAGGACAATAAGCAATTAACTTTACGACTTACCGATGGTTTCAGCCAACGAGGGCAAACCAGACTAAAAACCAAAAAGAAGGCATGAAGATCTTGCAATTGGAAGCAAGATTGTCTAATTATAAACAATGGGCAAAGGGGTTATATCTATTTAAATACTGTTTAAGCGATATCTAAATTGGATTCGAAGTCCTTTCTCTGCTCCATCCTAGAAGCGATATGTAAAGAAACCATTTCCCTCCTGTACTCAGTTAAATCTTTTTCCAGGTCATAATTTCTGTATCTTATATTTTTGTAATTTTCCATTCTTTCGGAAGACGGATAATTGCCTTATTTAACATGAACCTTGCATATCTTGACTTTAGCAAAGTCTGTAAATTATAAATTATAAAATACCGTAATTTGTTTAGGTAAATTTTTTTCGTCAAGTGTTCCACTTTTCAAAATCCATCTTCCAAAAACGCAGTCGATCGAAAACATGATAAAACATAAAAAATTGTTCAGGACCTTCTTTTTGAATAGTTTATACGTGGATTGATGTAAGCGATAGCCGATGTATAGATGACACGCTCGTGTGATGAAACGATAGAGGAACTCGTCGATTTAGATGATGAGGAAGATGAGATGCTCATCAAGTTAAAGACACCTCCAATCAAACCTCCTTGTACTGACCAAAATCAATCTGTTAGTGAAGCAAAGAAATATATCCAGCTCCAGAAATTGTAACTTCCTAAATTGTCGGTAAATTACGGCGAATGGTGAACCGCTACCAGAACAACACGCTCATGTCCCAGACTCACGTGAATGATATTATTTTGATGTCTACTGTCAGAAGGGAACCTGCTGATGGTATTCGAGAGATGCACGATCGAAGGCAGAGCTCGTAATTTACTTGGCAGCAAGGATGAGCTAGCCGAAAATTTGCTAATTTGCTTGATTCTGTCGAAATTGTACTCAACTATCGCCATCAAGTGGGAGGAGTCTGCAACTAAAAATATACTGAGATGGGAAGGATTTTGTACATTCATGGAGAAACATGCCTCCACTTTAGAAAAAAGTGACTATTACAAAAAAAACTGGCCGGGTTCCCAAGCAGGCCACCACAGATCGTTGGTGTCATTAAATCTGATTAAGTTATCTAACTGTATAAAGTGGAACTCAGGTAAACTAAAGATGATTCAGCTATACTAGCCAACTCCATCATCAACGTGCATTGCTAGATAGTGGGCCATCAGCGAACTTCATTCTCGAGACGTTTGCATAGATATCAAACGTAGAAAGAATCTATTCGTAAACCACTTCATCCAACGGTTTTTGTCGACTCATTATTGTGTCCAGATTTGGCACAACAGAGAAATAACCAATCACTGCAGTTATTCTTTCTAAGATCACTGATGTTTAACCACCGCATCCAATTTCTTCAAATGAGTTTTAAATTCCAGCTGACATAAAACCACAGGATGATTTGATTATTGGAACCGGCCTATTTTAGAATCTATTGCTTCCTAGAAAAAAGATACGGAAATTATTCGGAACTAGACGCTGACGCATTTGGAGGTCGTGAACGATTTTGGTGCCTAAAACTTCTTGCCGCGTTTTTGCGTATTGACGATGGCCAGTTCATCACAAAATTGAGGGTTTTTGTAAGCAGGACTTCATCATCATTTTCGTTAAATAATGGTCTCCATTCAGGACCAAAACTTCAAGAAGATCCCTTCTTGATTCTTTTGTGGTTGAGGTTGTTCAATAAATTTTAACCGACGGCACCTAAAAGATGTATCGCCAAATGCAAGTTGCTGAAGTTGATCAAAATTGTCCATGTAGAGAAGTTCCTCAAAATCGGTGACAATGACATAGTAAAGGTGCTAGGTCTAATTTGGCAACCAACAAGTAATGTTCTTCGGTATTCCTACTTTCCAAAGAGTACATCGGATAAAATAACGAAACGAATCGTCCTCTCCGAAATGGCGCATTTGTTTGTTGACGATCTAAAAACTGCTTCGTGCTTTTTAATTATAGGGCCTGCATCAGAACTTGATTTACGGATGCCAGGTATTCATTAAAGTCCCGCTTTTTGCCTCGAAAATATTTTAAGAGAACCAAAGTTTAACTTTGCTTTAAGTTTTAATACGTAGGTTCTCACTGATAATGAGCTCTACTTTGTTTGGCTATTTTTTGGCTTATCTTCGTAAATGTTGTGTAATTTTTTCAGTTTCCTCTAAGTCTGTACTGTTGCTGATGCTCTATTTTATTTTCTAGAATTTTTTTGTTCTTCTCAGAATTGTTTGGAATATTTTTTTTATCGGAGTCTGTACTTTCACTGCACGCTCGATTCTTAAGGAGTAAACTCCAAAAATAACAGTTGGTCTAATTTAAACCAACAAACGGACCAACTCAATAATGCAAAATGCTTATGTTAAGTAGTATCTTAACTAAAAATTCTCAACACTGATTCTCAACATTTGGAATAACAAAGTTGGAAATTCGGCCAGAAAAGGTTTTAAGTACTAAAACAATGGAAACAGCAAAACAGCAAAACTCAGAAGTTATCAACAACTAAAATAACCTCGGAATGTCATGACAGACCGGATACAAGAATTGGAGAATGAACTGCATCATAATTAGGCAGATTAAAGCATGACATCAAAAGGATTTCAAAATCAAATTATTTTGAGAAAACCAGCTATGGTCTTAGAAAAATCTTACACTTTATAGCGTAGTTTCAAGGTTCTTTGTGATGCTTTATTTCTGACATTATATGGTAAGGAGGATATATAATAAGCCATTTAGATACATTTTTTTTTTTGAGGAGTAACAAGATTGCGAAGTAAAACAGCCAAACTTGTGCGACAGATTTGATATAATAAAACGCTAAGGATCTCTGTTCATTCTGGTCAATTTATCAAGTTCGTGAATTTTTTCAGAATACACCCCCACCAGGGAGTCATAATTATTTTCATCATCCTTCATCTTTAACCAAACATTTGCTTTATCAAAATAAATCAAAAGAAAATTTTCATTTTCTAAATAAAAAAATTCGAAGAATTTCATCTCGCGCTATACACTCTCCGATTTTATTAATTAACCGCATAGCGCCATACCTAATACGTTTCTAAGACGCATTCAAATGGTAATTTGATTACTTAATCATCGTCATCATCAATCGTCATGCATTCTAAATTTGTATAAATCAATCGTGCGCATTGAGCTTTGTTTACATTTCAGAATTTTTTGGTTTTTACTTTTTTATTTTTATTTTTTTGTTATGAATTTTAAAACCGTGTCGTTTGTCGGTACATGTCTTTAGTGTATATTTACAGTATGGTCCATAGAACATTTGACAAACGATATTTCGCAATGTAGATGCAATATTTTTATTTTATATCGAAATGAACGATTTAATTTTAAATTTTTTGAAAAAAAGGAAAGTTTAATTGATTTTAGGGGCGTTAGGATTAAGGATGAGTAATTTTTTCATTTGTTTATACAGGTTGTGACCCCTCAAACTAAAGGTAATTGAAAGATAAAGAAATTTGTATGACATTTTTTAAACACAACATATGTTGCTATGTTAGGAGTCATAGCAACATAATTGTTACGAAACTGTATTCCGTTTAGATTTCTAACAAATGGTGACAGCAGTGGGTTTGTGAAATATAAAAAATTGATGATTTTCTACGAGTTGAAGTTTTGGAGTTAAATAGAAAATACGGATATAGTAGCTATAGAAAATAAAAATAATACACAAGTATAGAAATTGTTACGAAGAAAGTTCGATTGGTCTATAAGATGTCAGATTCTTGTTCGAGAGGAAGAAAGAAAATGTCAAGCTATTATATAAAATATAAAATATTTTATAGTTCATGTCTATAATGGAAGTAAATTGATTTTCATAAAACCATTTTTAGTGCTATTTTTTAGGCAACCATCCATTCGAAGAATACCATATGCATCTATAAGTGGAGTAAAACGAACAATTGGATTATTGGAAGACAAGTTAGTTTTGGCAAGCAATATTCGATAAAGACATTTTGTTGCGACGACCGTTCACATCTATATAAGTTTTCCTGACTAGCATCAACTGCAACCTTTTGAATCCTTGTGCAAAATGGAGCAACACGACATTTGCTTGTTACAAGACGAATATCGATATTCCCAGATGAATCCGTTCTGATGCGGTTCCAACTACCCAACGTGGAATAAAAAAAATATTCAAAAACGGTAGTTCATCTCGAAATTTGTTCGATACTTGAACTACTTGAGGTATATTATCATTCCAGTCAATATTAGCAAGCCATGTCCGCTGCGTAATAATTTTGGCAATGACAATGACTAGAAGAATTAAGCTTGTAGTAGATCAAATAATCTGGCAATATTTGCAATACAATTTGTAGAAGTTTCAATTCAGTTTACATTCACTTACTAATTTTTACCAAGCACAGTCTAACACCTGCACATAAATTGTCTTTGAACCTCTACTGCTTCTTGTAATTTATTTTGGCCACATAAAATATCATAAACATATAAATTTTCAGTGATTACTTTGGATGGAAGTGGAAACCGATCATGCTCATCTTTTGATAGTTGCAACAATGTTTTTTTGACTAAATATGGTGCTGATGCCAAAGGTTATGGTTTGCAGTTCATATTCACGCATTGGCTTATTTGAATTTTCCAAAGACAATTTTTTGAAATCGACTATGTCTTTTATTGATCAAAATTGACGATTCATTTTTATGACATCAGCCATCTAAACATACTTGAACATCGAAAATGTAAGATTAAAGTGAAACGATCACATCGAAAAGTAGTCCTGTCAAAAACTTATAAATTAACTTGAAATCCCAACAAGCAATTAGCACGCTATATTTAGCCTTCATTACTAACAGTTTGTCCGCCATCTGTGTTTCTCTTTTTATACTAAAAACACCCTCGATATGCCTTCCAATGAGAAACAATTCATCGATTGATCTTTATCGATTGCTGTGTGCTAGACAGATCATACTGTATATCCGATTAATATATTTTTATAAGAAAGTAATTCGGCCGTTATGTATGTATGTATATTATGTAATGTAAATCTTTTCATATTACGTTTATTTTGTTTTCTAAGCCAACCAAAATCTCGGATACGAATAGTAATAAAAAATCAAATCTATCGTATATATGCCGTATATCGCGATGACCGCGAGCGCTTATATAAATCGACCGCGTAAATAATCTCTCGGTGTGTATTTAGAGGAATAATAGTGTAATAATCGTAAGTTTTTTGAAATAATGTTAAAGAAGAAATAAAAAAATAAAATGACAAAGAATTCGATTACCACGGCGCCGGTTTTATCTTAGGCGAGACATTTTCAGTTAACTTTTACGTTTGGTGGTTTTCTTATTATTTTATTATAGTTTATGGCTAGATACGAGATTTATTTAGAATAAATAAAATTTTATTATTAGGCCACAAGGTTATGTTCTTTAATTTTATTAAATAATTAGGTACTATGTATAAGACATATAATATATATATATATATATATATATATATATATATATATATATATATATATATATATATATATATATATATATATATATATATATATATTATATATATATATATAAATGATGTCATCTATAGTACGAAAATATTTCACAACACACCTGAAATGCATATGCATATCTCTACGTATATATGTATATTCGTAGGTACATATATGCAGCAAAGAGATCCCGATACTTGATATAAACCTCATAAGTTAAATGTAAGAAAAATTGAAATATGATAAAAACCAACCAAACAAATTAAAGACAAATTTTAATTTTTTTTTTATGGATCATTTTTTTTTCGGGGGTAATTTGAGATAAAGGTGAATTCCTCAAATTCCTCATATGTTTGTCATAATATTACGAGTTGTTTTAGTATTTTGGTTCGGTTTCGGTGCGTTTTAAAATAGTCAAAATTCTAAAGATTAAAACTTGAAATGTAACATAGAAATTATATACAACATATAGGACTGTACGAGTTTAGGATTTTTGGTAAAAAATTTGAACTTTGGACAATGGTGACTCATTGTTTGGTTTATGAGAGTAACACTTGCAAACGCATCATAGAGACGAAAGAAATAACAGTTCGTTCAGAATTCTCTGAAGTAACCAGAGATGACTTCGAAATTAAGACAATACTCCACAACGTCACTCATAGTCTTGTAACAAATGGTCCTCCAATCTCAGCTAAAGCTCGACGTTTACCGGCGGATAAACTAGCTTTAGCTAAAGAAGAGTTCCAAAACATGGTGAAGAGAGGCATTTTCCGGCCAAGCGATTCCGCTTGGGCAAGTCCTCTTCACATGGTTAAGAAAAAGAATGAAAATTAGAGGCCATGCAGAGATTATCGGGCCCTTAACAATGTCACAATTCCCGATAGGTATCCCATTCCGTACTTACAAGATTTCACTCAGCAACTAGCAGGATGCAATATGTTCTCGACATTGGATCTGGTAAGAGCTTACCATCAGACGACATTCCTAAAACCGCCATCATCACCCCTTTCGGATTATTATAATTCACCAGAATGACCTTTGCCTTGCGTAATGCAGTTCAATCTATTCAACGTCTAATGCACAGAGTGTTAGCTGGATTTTCATTCTGTTTCTGTTATTTAAACGACATTTTAGTAGTTTCCAAATCTTTTCAGGAACACATTGCCCATTTGAGAATAATTTTCTCCAAATTATCTGAATTTGGTTTTATCATCAACTTAGAGAAATGCATTTTTGCTAAATCTCAAGTTGACTTTCTCGGCTACTCCGTCAACGCCATCGGTATTCTTCCACTAAAGCAGCGCGTAGAAGCTATTGTAAGCTTCGAACGACCCAAACTAGTCGGTCAACTTAATTGCTTTTTAGGAGTGATAAATTTCTATTAACGCTTCATTCCTGGTGCTGCAAAAGACCAATTCATACTTAACAATTTTCTTAGGGGCTACAAAAAAATAGTAAGATTTTAATTAATTGGTCCAAGGCATCCATGGAGGCTTTCGAGAATTGCAAGACTACATTAGTTCAAGCCACAACTCTTGCACATCTTTTTATGTCAGCTCGGTTGGCAATCATGGGGCCAGTCTTATGCATAAGTGCTAAGTGCAATAAGAGAAAAGGTTAATCCAGAGATTAATCCCGGAGTTCTTTTGGAACTCGGAGCAAATGCGACCAACAAAGCCAAATTCTGCAAGGCATTGGGATGTGTCTTTAGGGAGACGACCATGTTATGGAACTAGTAACCTAAGATCCGCAAATCAGGGATTTAGATTGACCCTCCTATGATGAAGAAGTGAAAGAAGCCATCAGACGAGATGTCAAAGGATTTAAAGGATTTAAAGGATTTAATGACGAATAGAAGGTGTCACTTATGAAACCTAATAAGAGATTAGCAAATGGCCTTTGTGAAGAAAGAAACTCGTGAAGCATCTGAGCTGTATAGGTAACGTCACATAAAAAAAGGGTGGCTGTATTGCAGAATCCAAGGCAAGACCGTAGTGGTCCGATGTTCTATCTGTTTTGGTTGCGGCTACCATTATGTGAACTGTAAAGACTCCATTTAGAGAGAACTTTTTCTCCTCCGTGTAGAGAAAGGCCATTTCAAAAAGTAATGTAAAGCGGAGGCAAAGTGCTTCCTATGGACTGAAAACAAAATTGGGCCAATACAAACCAAAAACTCAACAGTGCCAGGCGCTTGCCAGATATTTAGGCAGGCTCTTTAGCAAGCCAGGTATAAAAGCATAAGATGAAAATTCTTTAGGGAAACCTCCATTGAAGTAGAACCACGGATGCCCTCCTAAACCAGCTGAGAGTGAAATTTGGCGAGGACCTGCTTATCGCTATTAAGCAATATAGGAATAGAGCGGAAGATGAATGGTTCTCCGATAACCTGAGAACAGCTACCATCTGTAACCCTCATCCAATCATAACTGAGAGTTATGCAACCGAAGAGGGATTTGTGTGGGTGAAAATAAAGAATAGCATATATAGCAGTTGCTATTTTACCCCAAACGAACCAATGGACGCTTCCCGAACTAAAATTGTTACCTTAGAAGATAAAGTACAAGAGTTCGAACGTGTTCTTATGGATAAAATGCTGCATGAAGAGTATAGACTGGCAAAAAAGGCACTGAAACTAGAAATAAACAGAGGCAGACGTTTTTAATGGGGGAAATTTAAACGGGACCTTGAAACAAAACCCTGGGGTTCAGGCTACCAAATTGGCAAACTGTGAACATTAGCTCCCAGCCTTTTAATGGAGCCAAGCCAAACATGGTACATCGTGGTACTCCACTTTCCCGGACCACTCAAATGACCGCCGATAACATTGCTTAGATAAACCGAAAGAGATACCAGCTTTCTTGATAGAAGAAATCCAACAAGTTGCTGCCTCCTGCGAAACAAGACAATAATGGATAAGGTCCAGACAGAGTACCCATATGAACGCGTTAAAGGTGCTAGCTTAATCCCAACCTATAAAAATGTACAACCGTTGTCTTGAGGTGGGTGTATTCCCAAGGGCATGAAAAACCCAACGGTGGCAAAACCCAACGGTGGCCCTCATAAATAAAAAAAAGGGCGACCGAAACTCTTCATCGACTAAAGCCCCGGCGTAAATCAGCAATTGAGATAAAACATACCTATCCAATAAACATCGTAGAGGTGATGCCAATCAATCTAACGTCTAAACATGTATAAGTGGGTCGATAGAAAACAATCAGCAATGGAGAGCTATCACAGAACATAAACGATACATACTGAAGAAGCGTTAATACGGCCATATAAGAGACAAAATCCTGAAGTAATACCCCAAATAGTTCCGAGTTGAATCCCTTTCTGACAAAGAGGTGGTTTTTAGTGGGTCCTACACTCGATACATAAGGTAATTTTCCTCCTTTATTAAAAAAAAATAAAAATTATATTATTATATTATTATATTATTATCTTATTATCTTATTATATTATTATATTATTATATTATTATATTATTATATTATTATATTATTATATTATTATATTATTATATTATTATATTATTATATTATTATATTATTATATTATTATATTATTATATTATTATATTATTATATTATTATATTATTATATTATTATATTATTATATTATTATATTATTATATTATTATATTATTATATTATTATATTATTATATTATTATATTATTATATTATTATATTATTATATTATTATATTATTATATTATTATATTATTATATTATTATATTATTATATTATTATATTATTATATTATTATATTATTATATTATTATATTATTATATTATTATATTATTATATTATTATATTATTATATTATTATATTATTATATTATTATATTATTATATTATTATATTATTATATTATTATATTATTATATTATTATATTATTATATTATTATATTATTATATTATTATATTATTATATTATTATATTATTATATTATTATATTATTATATTATTATATTATTATATTATTATATTATTATATTATTATATTATTATATTATTATATTATTATATTATTATATTATTATATTATTATATTATTATATTATTATATTATTATATTATTATATTATTATATTATTATATTATTATATTATTATATTATTATATTATTATATTATTATATTATTATATTATTATATTATTATATTATTATATTATTATATTATTATATTATTATATTATTATATTATTATATTATTATATTATTATATTATTATATTATTATATTATTATATTATTATATTATTATATTATTATATTATTATATTATTATATTATTATATTATTATATTATTATATTATTATATTATTATATTATTATATTATTATATTATTATATTATTATATTATTATATTATTATATTATTATATTATTATATTATTATATTATTATATTATTATATTATTATATTATTATATTATTATATTATTATATTATTATATTATTATATTATTATATTATTATATTATTATATTATTATATTATTATATTATTATATTATTATATTATTATATTATTATATTATTATATTATTATATTATTATATTATTATATTATTATATTATTATATTATTATATTATTATATTATTATATTATTATATTATTATATTATTATATTATTATATTATTATATTATTATATTATTATATTATTATATTATTATATTATTATATTATTATATTATTATATTATTATATTATTATATTATTATATTATTATATTATTATATTATTATATTATTATATTATTATATTATTATATTATTATATTATTATATTATTATATTATTATATTATTATATTATTATATTATTATATTATTATATTATTATATTATTATATTATTATATTATTATATTATTATATTATTATATTATTATATTATTATATTATTATATTATTATATTATTATATTATTATATTATTATATTATTATATTATTATATTATTATATTATTATATTATTATATTATTATATTATTATATTATTATATTATTATATTATTATATTATTATATTATTATATTATTATATTATTATATTATTATATTATTATATTATTATATTATTATATTATTATATTATTATATTATTATATTATTATATTATTATATTATTATATTATTATATTATTATATTATTATATTATTATATTATTATATTATTATATTATTATATTATTATATTATTATATTATTATATTATTATATTATTATATTATTATATTATTATATTATTATATTATTATATTATTATATTATTATATTATTATATTATTATATTATTATATTATTATATTATTATATTATTATATTATTATATTATTATATTATTATATTATTATATTATTATATTATTATATTATTATATTATTATATTATTATATTATTATATTATTATATTATTATATTATTATATTATTATATTATTATATTATTATATTATTATATTATTATATTATTATATTATTATATTATTATATTATTATATTATTATATTATTATATTATTATATTATTATATTATTATATTATTATATTATTATATTATTATATTAATACTAAATCTCCTAATACTGTCGGGAAAACTAATTTAATTTATTACAGACTACGGCTTGGACGGCAGACTAATATCGGCAGACTAATATCTGTCCATTAAAAGATTATATTTCTACAGAAATATTGCAGATTACAGATGAATGGTGAATGCAGAGCAGTTGATTATAAATGTGATTGTCTAAATTTTTCTTGATTTTTTAAGCACTTTATATTTTGGAAGTTCTAAAACGAACTTTCATCATTCGATAATGTGCCTAGTATAACTTTCATCAATAGTTCAGGAAATCTCCAGAGGCGCGCATTTTTTTCGAAAATCGAAATGATGTTTCCATTTTATTTAGTAACTTTGGCCAATCTTTGTTAGACTATGATCTATGTTAGATCTAGGGATTGACTCATAGTAAGTGATTTTTGTAATGATGACATAAGTTGTACAATTTTTTCATATTTTCTTAAATTCTTAGGTTAAGTTGGATTTTAAAAATGTGAGAGCTACTTAGTTCTCGTTTCGAATGCAAATATGAAAATAAAAAAAATGTAACGCACTTACAGATTGCATTGCATCACCCAACACCCTTATAATTTATTCACTCAATAAAGAAAATAATCGCATTTTCCATCATTCACGATCCATAAATTGAATGACTAGGCATAAAATGGTCTAAAATATCATTTTTTTCTGTTACCAGTCGTTTTTTTTTTGTTGTTTGTTATACCCATCAACGATATCGTTGATGATGGATTAAAAAGAAAAATTGGTGGAAAAAAACGCTGTTCCATTTTCCACATACACATCCATAACATTTTAGTCATATATACATACAGATATACCGCATAAATTATCGTGAATGATTTGTTAAAATTTACATACACAAAAAAAATATTTGTTGTTGTTGTATATGTTTATATAATAAACTGGCATGCCATTTGGCTGAATTTTCAAATTAATTCAGGAAAGTAACATAACAAAAAAAAAAAAAAGAATGGAAAAGCAATGGCAGAATATAAAAATTCACCCACACAGCATACCAAATCGTAAATACGTACAAAATTTATAATGAGACGATAGTCAGTCATTCTCGTTTTCAATCTTAATGCCATATGGCGGATTGATTTGAACGAAATTGATAGATTTGTATATGAGAGCGAGAAATTTTGAACCGAACAACTATACGTATTGTTGTGGTTAAAGGTAAATATATATTCGTATACATGACGTAAATGATGATTGATTCGATTCATGAAATGGTAAATTATGGTTTTAATGAATTTTCCTTTTGTATGATGGCATTTGAACTGTAAATAGGGATAGGTTATTAACAGTGGGGTGTACTATTTAGTTAAATGTTAACTATATTTAATGAGGCAGTTGAACTCTTTTAATAAACCAACTAGCCAAGTGTCAACTGATACAAATGCTATATACTCAGTTTTCCATAACCCTGAAATGTTCGGTTAGCAGTCATATAGGATAATTTAAGTAATTGGGGGAAAATTGAGTTTTGTCGTGGATTCCTCATTAGACAAACATTTTTTTTATTTAACTCAACGAAAATCGTCAATATCCATTATAGATGTTGAACGCATTGGTTTTCATCCTGGGCCAATGTGTCAGTGGAATTAAATTTGAATAGAGAAATTACTATGATAGCGATGTTTGATATGCCAAAGGAAGCATCATATTTCACTTCATCCTCCTCAAATGATTTATCGTGAAGCTTGTCTTTGCTAAAGATGCCAAACAACTAGGAAGCTAGCTTCAACAGGCTATTTCCCGATTTAAATCAATGGAATCGACACTATACAACGGCAGTTCAATGATATGACAGAAATTTAACATTAGTACGCCGTTTTCTCTGCGATGAGCACTGCTGCAGAAGAACACAACTCGTTCTCTACACCGATAAGTAGTCGTCTCCGACATTGACATCTGTGCCTGGAAAATGATAGCTCTCCTCTCAGAGTTCACTGCAACATTCGTTTAGGACAGCTTGCAGAACGTGATCGAGCGAGCGTACTCGCTGCCTGTTTAGTTTCGAATGACATCAGTTTGGTAGAGGATGAATCAGACTTCACTATACAGTGATGGGGAAAATAGAAATTTGATTCTTCCAACTTATCCACCAATTCCATATGATCCAACTGTTAATACTTAGCCATAAATTAACTGTAGGTGGTAAAAAGATCCGCATCTCGTCCCAGCTTGATCTCTAAGTTTGGAAAACATTTTTTCAGCCTGACCTCAAAACTTTTCGACTCGTGTCTTGAAAATGTTTCAACCTAATAGCGGTGGTTACACATACTACTGCATGAAGTACATTATACTATTGGAAGTCTTGCATTGATCACTCTACCAAAGTCCTTCCAATAACTCATCCAGACGTTGAGAATCAGAATCGGTTGATACCACATAACTGCAACTAGAAATGTTGAGAAATGTTCGAGCCGTGATCTATAAGAATCACAACTGTCTCTTGACTATGTATATAATGGTGGCTAAAAATACAATTTTAGGTTTTCTTTTTACAGCTGTAGGCTGGCTTTTGCAATTTTTTAAAACTTGAAATGGTTTTTAGAAGGTCAAAGTTATATTCAAAGTTTTATATATATATATATATATATATATATATATATATATATATATATATATATATATATATATATATATACATTTATATATATATATATATATATATATATATATATATATATATATATATATATCACTGAAACCTGCAGCTTAACAGTTGAGTTGGCCACTTTGTTGTATTCTTGGTAAAATCAAAACTTACCAGATTCTAAATTACAATTTTTGTCCTCACGCCTTTATACGATAATTAGACACAAAGAAGTAGGTACCAACAAGTAATTTGCATCTAGATCCAATCTTTAAATAAATTGAATAGGATTTGGCTTAATCCTCGCATATATATTGTCAAAATCTGTTAAGTTTATGCACAAATGATTTCAAATACCGAATTACATAAATTTAGCAATAGCGTATACAGACTCTGTTGAGTCTTATGTGCTCTAATCTTTTATATGTATTGTGTTCGAGAGATTATAATAGGATTTTCGAATCATTTGAAGTGTAAAAAAAACAACAACAGCATTCGGATGAATAGATAGATGGATTATACACGTACCGAACACAACATAAAAATGTTAGCAAGACAAAAAGATCAAAATTATTGTGCAGTTGAGTTGCTCTTTTTCTACGCTGTTTGTTATTCGTTTAAATCTTATGTATACGAGTCGTAAATGAAGTTGATGCGGATCATGCATTAAACTATGTATATAATGTTTCTACTTTGCGGTTGTACAACAAACAGAAAAAATACATATCCTTTTGTATATAATTTTTTGTTGGATTAAAGTTTTTAAGATGTTAACCGTTAAATATTTTTATTTTTTGTCAAGCATATACAAAGAAAAATTGTTGATACTTTGCTAGTTCTAATAATAAGGAAATTATGAAACAAAATTGTGATTTCCAAGTTTGGTTAAGCGAAGTCTGAATATGACACAGTTCACGGTTATCAGTTTCCAGTTCATAGTTCTATGTTCAATGTTCAATGTTCAATGTTCAATGTTCAATGTTCAATGTTCAATGTTCAATGTTCAATGTTCAATGTTCAATGTTCAATGTTCAATGTTCAATGTTCAATGTTCAATGTTCAATGTTCAATGTTCAATGTTCAATGTTCAATGTTCAATGTTCAATGTTCAATGTTCAATGTTCAATGTTCAATGTTCAATGTTCAATGTTCAATGTTCAATGTTCAATGTTCAATGTTCAATGTTCAATGTTCAATGTTCAATGTTCAATGTTCAATGTTCAATGTTCAATGTTCAATGTTCAATGTTCAATGTTCAATGTTCAATGTTCAATGTTCAATGTTCAATGTTCAATGTTCAATGTTCAATGTTCAATGTTCAATGTTCAATGTTCAATGTTCAATGTTCAATGTTCAATGTTCAATGTTCAATGTTCAATGTTCAATGTTCAATGTTCAATGTTCAATGTTCAATGTTCAATGTTCAATGTTCAATGTTCAATGTTCAATGTTCAATGTTCAATGTTCAATGTTCAATGTTCAATGTTCAATGTTCAATGTTCAATGTTCAATGTTCAATGTTCAATGTTCAATGTTCAATGTTCAATGTTCAATGTTCAATGTTCAATGTTCAATGTTCAATGTTCAATGTTCAATGTTCAATGTTCAATGTTCAATGTTCAATGTTCAATGTTCAATGTTCAATGTTCAATGTTCAATGTTCAATGTTCAATGTTCAATGTTCAATGTTCAATGTTCAATGTTCAATGTTCAATGTTCAATGTCCAATGTTCAATGTTCAATGTTCAATGTTCAATGTTCAATGTTCAATGTTCAATGTTCAATGTTCAATGTTCAATGTTCAATGTTCAATGTTCAATGTTCAATGTTCAATGTTCAATGTTCAATGTTCAATGTTCAATGTTCAATGTTCAATGTTCAATGTTCAATGTTCAATGTTCAATGTTCAATGTTCAATGTTCAATGTTCAATGTTCAATGTTCAATGTTCAATGTTCAATGTTCAATGTTCAATGTTCAATGTTCAATGTTCAATGTTCAATGTTCAATGTTCAATGTTCAATGTTCAATGTTCAATGTTCAATGTTCAATGTTCAATGTTCAATGTTCAATGTTCAATGTTCAATGTTCAATGTTCAATGTTCAATGTTCAATGTTCAATGTTCAATGTTCAATGTTCAATGTTCAATGTTCAATGTTCAATGTTCAATGTTCAATGTTCAATGTTCAATGTTCAATGTTCAATGTTCAATGTTCAATGTTCAATGTTCAATGTTCAATGTTCAATGTTCAATGTTCAATGTTCAATGTTCAATGTTCAATGTTCAATGTTCAATGTTCAATGTTCAATGTTCAATGTTCAATGTTCAATGTTCAATGTTCAATGTTCAATGTTCAATGTTCAATGTTCAATGTTCAATGTTCAATGTTCAATGTTCAATGTTCAATGTTCAATGTTCAATGTTCAATGTTCAATGTTCAATGTTCAATGTTCAATGTTCAATGTTCAATGTTCAATGTTCAATGTTCAATGTTCAATGTTCAATGTTCAATGTTCAATGTTCAATGTTCAATGTTCAATGTTCAATGTTCAATGTTCAATGTTCAATGTTCAATGTTCAATGTTCAATGTTCAATGTTCAATGTTCAATGTTCAATGTTCAATGTTCAATGTTCAATGTTCAATGTTCAATGTTCAATGTTCAATGTTCAATGTTCAATGTTCAATGTTCAATGTTCAATGTTCAATGTTCAATGTTCAATGTTCAATGTTCAATGTTCAATGTTCAATGTTCAATGTTCAATGTTCAATGTTCAATGTTCAATGTTCAATGTTCAATGTTCAATGTTCAATGTTCAATGTTCAATGTTCAATGTTCAATGTTCAATGTTCAATGTTCAATGTTCAATGTTCAATGTTCAATGTTCAATGTTCAATGTTCAATGTTCAATGTTCAATGTTCAATGTTCAATGTTCAATGTTCAATGTTCAATGTTCAATGTTCAATGTTCAATGTTCAATGTTCAATGTTCAATGTTCAATGTTCAATGTTCAATGTTCAATGTTCAATGTTCAATGTTCAATGTTCAATGTTCAATGTTCAATGTTCAATGTTCAATGTTCAATGTTCAATGTTCAATGTTCAATGTTCAATGTTCAATGTTCAATGTTCAATGTTCAATGTTCAATGTTCAATGTTCAATGTTCAATGTTCAATGTTCAATGTTCAATGTTCAATGTTCAATGTTCAATGTTCAATGTTCAATGTTCAATGTTCAATGTTCAATGTTCAATGTTCAATGTTCAATGTTCAATGTTCAATGTTCAATGTTCAATGTTCAATGTTCAATGTTCAATGTTCAATGTTCAATGTTCAATGTTCAATGTTCAATGTTCAATGTTCAATGTTCAATGTTCAATGTTCAATGTTCAATGTTCAATGTTCAATGTTCAATGTTCAATGTTCAATGTTCAATGTTCAATGTTCAATGTTCAATGTTCAATGTTCAATGTTCAATGTTCAATGTTCAATGTTCAATGTTCAATGTTCAATGTTCAATGTTCAATGTTCAATGTTCAATGTTCAATGTTCAATGTTCAATGTTCAATGTTCAATGTTCAATGTTCAATGTTCAATGTTCAATGTTCAATGTTCAATGTTCAATGTTCAATGTTCAATGTTCAATGTTCAATGTTCAATGTTCAATGTTCAATGTTCAATGTTCAATGTTCAATGTTCAATGTTCAATGTTCAATGTTCAATGTTCAATGTTCAATGTTCAATGTTCAATGTTCAATGTTCAATGTTCAATGTTCAATGTTCAATGTTCAATGTTCAATGTTCAATGTTCAATGTTCAATGTTCAATGTTCAATGTTCAATGTTCAATGTTCAATGTTCAATGTTCAATGTTCAATGTTCAATGTTCAATGTTCAATGTTCAATGTTCAATGTTCAATGTTCAATGTTCAATGTTCAATGTTCAATGTTCAATGTTCAATGTTCAATGTTCAATGTTCAATGTTCAATGTTCAATGTTCAATGTTCAATGTTCAATGTTCAATGTTCAATGTTCAATGTTCAATGTTCAATGTTCAATGTTCAATGTTCAATGTTCAATGTTCAATGTTCAATGTTCAATGTTCAATGTTCAATGTTCAATGTTCAATGTTCAATGTTCAATGTTCAATGTTCAATGTTTAATGTTTAATGTTCAATGTTCAATGTTCAATGTTCAATGTTCAATGTTCAATGTTCAATGTTCAATGTTCAATGTTCAATGTTCAATGTTCAATGTTCAATGTTCAATGTTCAATGTTCAATGTTCAATGTTCAATGTTCAATGTTCAATGTTCAATGTTCAATGTTCAATGTTCAATGTTCAATGTTCAATGTTCAATGTTCAATGTTCAATGTTCAATGTTCAATGTTCAATGTTCAATGTTCAATGTTCAATGTTCAATGTTCAATGTTCGATGTTCAATGTTCAATGTTCAATGTTCAATGTTCAATGTTCAATGTTCAATGTTCAATGTTCAATGTTCAATGTTCAATGTTCAATGTTCAATGTTCAATGTTCAATGTTCAATGTTCAATGTTCAATGTTCAATGTTCAATGTTCAATGTTCAATGTTCAATGTTCAATGTTCAATGTTCAATGTTCAATGTTCAATGTTCAATGTTCAATGTTCAATGTTCAATGTTCAATGTTCAATGTTCAATGTTCAATGTTCAATGTTCAATGTTCAATGTTCAATGTTCAATGTTCAATGTTCAATGTTCAATGTTTGTTCCAAAATATTTGTAAATATGAAGTGTAATGTTGGCTTTAGAAAGATAGAGATATTTATTTAATCTAGTCAATAAAAGGTGTCACTAGGGTAAGGTAAAATTAATCTGAATTCTCTATTTATCTAAAGTTAACTCTACAATTAACTGTTTAAAAGAATGTATGGTGAGAGATAACTTCCCCACCACTTAATGTAAAATAAATTGTATAAATTTTTATTCATTATTGTGAGCGATTTTGGCGAGAATACTACGGTTAATTTACTATAAACAAATTTAAATAAAATATTTTATTGTCTTTACACTGCGTGTACCGAGTGAATTTTATTGGCGTGATTTAATGATTATTATCAACTTCAGTGATATTTAAGCGAGCGTATCATTTTGAAATCCAATTTGTTCAATGTTCAATGTTCAATGTTCAATTTTGACTTCAGTTTCTCGAAAATTATTGATTAGTCGACTGTCTTCAACAATCGCTATTAGATAAATTTAAGTTACGTTTAAATTTAGAAGATCGGCCAAATACAAGAACTTGTTTTTTCGATAATTTGTTCTCGAATAAAACCCCGTAATATATCGCAAATTTCAGAAAACCTTACGCTTGTTAATACTATTGGAACAGGAACCTATTTTTATTATCTCGGGTTAACATAAATCAAAAAACTAGATTCCCCCATCACATTTGACGGTACTTTCATTAAATTTTCTGAGCCACAATATCTCAAAGATGGAATTCATCCATTTGCTATTCGAGAGTTTCAAATCACTAAATCTATTTAGTGTAAAACTTCAGTAAAAATTTCACTAAAAATTTTAGTGTAAAATTTAGTGTAAAACATATATGTTAACAATAGTTGAACGATATACTAGATGTATACATAATATACATATGTTTTACTTTTCGGAATATCACTGGAAAAAATCTAATCCCTATTAGAAATCTAATCCCTATCTAAACCCTATTAGAGAAATCATGTTGAATCAAAATTTTAGCAACATTTGACCAAAATATTAGGTTTGACTACTTCATATCATCCGCTTCCGCAAGCAAATGTCGAGTGTTACAATACACACAAAATTCTTAAATGTAGTCAAAAATCGTATTGAAAACCAACCGGTAAAATTTCAGCATTTGTCCTAAATGTTGCTGCAGCAACTCTTATTTTTTTAAACCGACACACACGCAGGTCAGAAGCTCCTGAAGATTTATCTGGTTCTCTAGAGTAGTTAATATACAAATCTTACATATCCCATACATATTTCAATTGCTAAATATAGCAACTTCATAAGTCTAAAATTTGTTGACTCAAATAAAATTTAAAATTTTTTAATTGAAACCATAAATTCCGTCATATATCTTTCAACGGCACCCAATAATAAAAAATAAAAATCTTCGGTTGATTTACAATGAAAATCAAATTGAAAATGATGGCGCCATACGATTAACGCTTTAAGATTTATCGAAATTTATTACATTTTCATATGTGTACGAGTGTATATATTTATATACTACTCGAACCACGTATAATTGGGGTTTTCCTTTAATCATCGCATCATCAATCGAAAAGCGTTAAGATGAGATAATCATAATCAAATTTTTATATGTTTACAACTTTGGTTTATTTACATTTAAATTATGCTTTGATATATTATCAATGTTCATATATTTGTATATATAAATATATGTGTGTGTAAGATAATTATTCTGGCGCTAGAGGTCTACACACACAATCACATGTTTAAATCACTTAACACTATTCTTCTATAAACGTTACTATAAATAACTTAAACAATTCTATATTCCTGTTGATTATCATGCAGACGAACAAAATGTAGGTGAACCCACCCGTAAATACATAACTCGGATAATATATGATGACCACCGAAGCCTTTTTAATCTTTTAACCTGTTCAACAAAAAAAAAATCTTTTCATAATAAGCTAAATCTAATCTAAAACTATATATGAATGTACACACACACACCCAGTTGACACCCTCTTCACAATTTATTGAAACGAAATTGTTAGATTTTCAATTAATCACCCGAATTTTTTACTCAACCCTCTGCTCCGAATGTAACGCTTTTGAATAAATTATAGATGCGATAATAATCATGATAATTCGTAATGTAATCAACTAATTCCTTCCATATCCAGATTTTAATTTTCCTTCTTAATTTTGGTATGGGCGCTCAGACATTTTTTCATCACACCACAAGTTTTTAGGTTTGAAAATTGAAATTTCACGATCATCATCACTGATGATATGATTATATGTTGTGTATATGGGAGAGTTAGGGGGTGAAATATATATATACAGTCGTTTTTTTTGTGCAAGATCGTCCCGTATCATTTTAAGGATAGGGAGATACGTATTTAGATGAAATACGGTATATAGGGTGCGGATTCTATACTAAATGTACTTATCCTGATGGATGGAATAAAAATTCAGTTATGGTTGGTTTGTTTTTTTTTTTTTTTAGTTTTTTATTTGTCGAACGAATTCACTTGGGTATAACTATTGTCATTATTAAATATTATATTTGGTAAAAATAATAGTGAAATATTCATGTTTGTGTCGGTGTGACAGACGGAATTTATGACGGGATTATAAAGGGAATATTATATCATCGTCATATCTATATTCTTAATTTTTTTTTGGCAGCCCATTTCAAAATTTTTCATAATTACACTTTAAGCAGTTTTGGGCCGTAAATCTACATAGTGGTTTCAAAAGACTTACGATGGCTACTTACAACACGTTTAAGTAGCGACGTTTCGTTCTTTAACCACATCAACACTAATTTCAGCGTCTATCCAGTTGTTGAAATTTTGAAGGGACATATTTAGTTATGGAGTTATTTAGCATTTTAGTATTGGTTTGTTGATAAGATCCGGTCTCCGTTTTAACACTAACTACATGAACCAATCCATCTGCTCCTGGTATTGCGATAATAATACCCATTTGCTACTTCTAGCAAATGAAGCTATCTTTCTATAGAAAGATTATCTTCATTAACCATAACAATTTGGCCGCAATGTTGATTTAAGTTGCTTAGCTGATCATTTGCGTCGATGATGGAGCTCTGTTAAATAATCCTTGGACCACTTAGCTCAGAAATGTTGAACTCACTGTTGATTTAAATGCATCCAATTTGTTCACCATAGTTATAATTGGTTCAGGCAAAGCATCACCTCCACTCTTGTTGCCATATGATGTATTGAGTTTCTCGTAAGTAAATCTTTGGTTGCCCACAACTCGTCGAAGATGATATTTGGCTGATTTTACCGCTACTTCCTAAAGCCCACTGAAATGGGGAGACCAAGGTGGGGAGAAGTTCAATCAATGTTGCCATGTTGGCAACTTAAAATCATGATGTGTAAAAATATTTGTTATGGTGATAAATAAGCCGAGTTTTCGTAAACTGAATGGGAAGTAGCATATAGGATGATTTGTGGAATGTGGAAATGATGAAAACTGCAGTCTTCCGCTGACTTGGAATCGGGTATCAAGGAATAGTGAAAAACTATTCAATTTGTTAGATTGAATGGCCAAGTCCCTCCTTTGCAATTCAACTTTCAGCTCCGGGAAACAATCAAATTGAACAAAGTACATGCCAATCCTTGTTCATATTCCTATTCAACCATGGAGCTTTTGTAGACTGTAAAATTGGTAGTCCTGAGAATCATAAATTAACCAGTTTTAAGTTTTAACTGCCATAGCTTCTGCATGAAAATCTTTCCTTAGACAACGACAGGAGACACCATTTCAAGTTGTGATGAGCTATTCCCGAAATAACCATCCTCTTTGAGAATTTGGATTGGCTGGAACTTGGTTGTACTCTAAATTGGAACACATCTCTTTGAGGTTTCCATATAATGCCCAATGTTTTGGGCATATGCAATGTTTTGCATATTGATTGCCCAATATACTCGTCGTTATCTAACGGTAGCACGGTTTTCGTCTTGGTTTTTCACAGCCCATTAAATGAGACAACGTGTGGCAAAAAAGGAGCGGCGGAAATTCTTTGTGTTAGCCTTCTTAACCAATCAAATTGGGTGCGATTAGATGATAGTATATTGATTTGGTTTTAAGACAGAATATTTAAGCAACTTATATAACAGTAGCTCATATTTTATAATTGACGTCACACAAGCTGCTATATACTCAGAGCAATAAACAGTTTTCTTTATCAATCAAATCCAAATGCAGGTGACTCATCGACAGCACATTATCAAAGTGGTCATTAAAAAATTAATCCAATCATTAGACCAATTAAATAATTTTACAACTTAACTGTCCTCGCGCGCATCTGCTTGGTGTCCTTTCATATTTTCATTATCAAATTTCATGTTCTTATCGGTTTCATATTTTATGGTAAAACATGCATTCTGATGAAGTGGCTCAGAATTGAAATTGAATATGTACATTGCCATGATTTGTTAACAATTTTACGGTTATACATCTGCCCATTTTATGTACATAGTAGCCGTCTATATATGTTAAGTGGTGATGAGCCACTTAAGACAATGAATTTATGTTTTTTTTTGGTATACATAAAAAGGACGAATACTAATTTTGTCACCGAAAATATGAAAACCGCACTGGGAAATAAAAAATGTTCGACGATGATTTATGACCAGAGAGGGAGTAAAGGTTTTTTATCAGAAAATCGGCGACTGCGTATATATAATTAACTCATCTGTTGAAATATGTATATATACGTACGAATGAAGTTTTAGACAATAGAATTGAAATGTCATGTTTTGTGTAGTCAACAATTAATTTAGGTGATCAGCGGAAGAGTTACATTCAATTGTCTTACGAATTTTTATGTTAATTTTTTTTTAGGTTATGTACTACACTATTTTGTCATTATTATGTATTTCGACGGTTAATCTAAAATTCTAGATATTTTTTATATATTTACAATGACCAAAGCTCCACTGGTCGAGGGGTATATACATGAATTAAGAATGATGACAATTCTTTAGGTCACTAAATGAGAACCGCAGTCACGTTATGGATGGTGAAGTAAATATCTTTAATCGACATTAAAAATATTTGTTCGTAAGTCGATCATTACTGGTGAAAGGTGTTCCTTGATCTGATTTATTTCGTCTTAAAATTATTATGAATTTAATCATGGAGTTGAATGATATAAATATTATTGGTGCCATTTGTTTCAGAAAGCCATCAAATCGTCCAAAAGTAAGAAGATTCATTTTACTTGCTTCATTGAATACAGGGCACATAGGAAGTAAATTGAGTATGCTTTAATCATGAAAAGTATGGTGGATAATCTCAAATTCGTAAACGTTTGATTTCCAATAACTTGGCATAAACGATCTTCCGAAATGCGGAGCTCTTGGAGGTATAAAGTGCCATCCAATATTCTGTGTTGAAAAATTATCCTGGATAATCATCCTCGGAGCGAGGTAAACCTTTTGAATCTTGCTAAAAAAGTGTTTACTGTTAAATCAGAAACTACTTCGAGATGAACTGCCTACTGCCTTTTCTCTGCCTTTGCATTTTGGCACCCGTATGCTCAATGGACTGGCATAATCGACGCCGGTGTGTAAATTGCCACGACGGGGTGACACGACTTCTGCGGATCGATCGCCCAAGCGTTTTTCTGTCGATTTATTTTGGAATCGAAAATAGACAATGCATTTTTGAATATGATTTTATACTCCTTGAGCTCCCCTTATGATCCAGAAAGTTTTCCAGATAAATATTCAACTTAATGCATTGACGCCATGGAGCTACTTTGTTAATCTTTCTCCTACCCTTAACAGACCGTCGTTTTCCAGGAACGGATTCAGCGAGGCTCTTCGTTTTAAGTGATTAATGATCCCTTAAAGTTGATTTCTCGTATAGATAAAGCAAACACCTTGAATTGCTCTTACGATTGTGGTTAATTCTGCCCAAGTTATTGCACGTATTTCATTGGCACACGTTGGTTTTTTACTGATCTTAGATATGAATCGGAGTAGATAAGCGGTTACTCGAGCGGTTAATCTGATTTGCGATCAATAAACTTGGTTATGGTGTTGACAAATGCAGCTCCGTTAGGAAAATCGTGAAGGTCAGTTGTGGTCTTTTTGAGATCAGTAATCGTCTCGATTTTTTCCATGGTTTCATTTGTTACGGGTTTCTTCATTATTTTAAGTCCCGTCCACCATTGTTCCAGAATACTTAATTTTGGTAAAGAACTTCTAAGGGATGCATGGGGGCTATGAGTTTTCATCCCTCGATCCTAGTATGGTGTTTTGAATTTCTCATACCCGATTAGAAATGAACGTTTTCCATTTTGTTGCACTTTAAGTATTTTGACAATTTCGTAATTAACCAAAAGTAAAATTTTAGCTCAAATTATGTGAGGGTTATATTAAGCTACAGACTGCCTAAACTATGAAATTTTCGACAAAAATTTCACGAATTGTTTTTACAGGTCATTCGAGCTATCTTGCTAAAGATGCTTAACTCGGTTAGATTCTATCTTTGTTTTGGAGGTCAGTAGTCGTGTGACAACTGTTCCATCTGACAGTTCAATTCGGTTGTAGATAACAGCTAAATATGCATTTTCTGATGCATCGCAGTATTCGATTATGTACAAAGGTTTTGGTTGATTGAAGATACGGTTCCTATATCTAACGTGGTATTGATAAGGTTTCGCGTTGCAATTGACCCTTTTAAAGTAATGTGATGATAAATGTTCTTGTAGTAGTAGGGGGTCGTGTAGATTATCTATAAAAACCCTTTATTAATACCTTCCACGCCTTTGGATAAATTGTAAAACACTATGGAACTGTACAATCACCAAACGAACAATTAGGCAATAAATGTTAATATTTCCGACCAAACCTGTTAGATAAATTTCGGATTTTGTTTTTATTATTTTATGCGTTTTCAATTCCGCGTGTCATAAATGAACGTCGTAATATTTCGGAAAAGATTAGAGACTTTTGGAATATATATATAGTCTAAAAGGAAGTTCTTTATGTAAACCATACAACACACACACACATAAATAAATATAAAAATTTACAAAAAAAAACCTGAAATTTGATCCCATTTTGATTTGACATGTTTTTGTGTCTTGGGACCAACACGAAAAATAAAATAAAAAATCTGCACACCAAAAGATTAGACGACGATTACATATCAACATTGTACCCATCTTGCATTGTTTTGTCATTTCATTTGGACTTGAAAAGACTTGAGACATTCATTGACTTTTTTCGAAAATCCTGTATAAATATAAATAGAAAAGGATCAGATTTTTTATATATACATCGATGTACCCAAAAACTATGTACTCTGATTTTCCTTAAAGATAACCACCGTTAATTTTACCAACAAAATGTATTTATGACTTATATCCTTTCGATATTTATACACACACATATACACGCTCATACTAATTTAAACAAGGATGCAAACCATTGACCTTATATCTTTATATATGTATACGAGAAGTAACATCGACTTTCCATTCCATTCATAAAATGGTAAATATCCATCAATCTCTTGTATATATGCACGAATATAATGTGTCCCGCTGTGTTTGGCGCCACTTAACATAACTTCCGGTGTTCAGATTCAAAAACTATTTATTTTTGTGCTAAATATTTACGAAAGTCAAAAACCCAATTGTTTTGTTGATTTTATCCTGTTTATGATAATGATGCTGATAGTGCGAGCACATAAAGACAAAAGGACAAAAAAAGGATACAAAAATGAAGAAAGGTAACTAAATGTAGACGTCAAGTGGATTGCAGTAAATACGTTTGCTGTTTATTGTAATGAATGAAATTTCTTGCACATTATCGACCGTGAAATTAACTGTCTAACTCTAGGAGATAATGACAGTACTGAATTGCGTATTTATTATGCGAATTTTAAGTTTTATTCTATGAACTCTGTTTCGGGGAGGAAGTTCTTCTAATCCCTATATGATGAGCCATTATAGGTTCAATTTTTATTATCTTTAGGTTTGCAGGACACATGAATATCATTCTTTGTAAGTAGATCAGAGAAGTCAATAGAACAATTCAGTTAATCAGCGATGAATGTTGAAGCAGCACACCTACGTCTTACAATCGGTTGCCGTAGGATGGCAAATTATTTTTATACAGCCACATTGGAAGGTTCGGATCAAATGGCCAATTCAATTTATGAACATAGTAAATAATAAGTTTCTTCTGTATCCGTTCAATTCTATCAATATAAACATTCTAAGCAGGATCCCAAATAATCGACGCATATTCCAAATTAGACCAAACAATAGAACCAAACAAATTATGGTGGATTACGAAAATCAAGAACACTCTGCATATTAATACATTGTTGCTTGCTATACGTACAGTTTTTGGTATTTTCAAGTCATCTGCATATAATTTACAGTCACAGTACTGGAACAAAGAAGCAAGTCCATTAATGAAAATATTAAACAACACAGGACCTATGTGGGAGCTCAGAGGGACTCCAGAATGAACTTTGATCATCTAAAATATAAACCCGTTAATTTTAACTACCTGCTTCCGAACACGCAGATACGATCTAATCCAATCTAAAAATAATATACCCACTCCAAATTTATCCAGTTTGACAAGAAGTAGCTCAAATTAAGGTGAGCCAAATGTTTTGTCAAAATCTGGGAAAACTTAACAGATTTATAGTAGCAGAACGATGCCTGACGAATTCATGTTGTGTTAATGAAGATTTAACCTTGAAATACAAATAATCAGAAATAATAACCTCAAATAATTTAGGAATCGATGATAACATTGATATGCTGCGATAATTTTTAATGTTACCCCGTTTTCCTGATTTATAAATGGGAATTAGAATTATAATTACCATTTTCCATAAATACACCACTCTTCAGTGACGCATTAAATATCCGAGATAAAGGTAATGCTATAGCAAGGTATTAAGGTCCTTAAGAATTTGTGTAGGTATATTTTCTAAACCACATCCCGATTTCATTTTAGATACACCAAGGCTGACATCTCTTTCCGAAATATGAGGTATTCCCATTAAATTTTGATGGTGCGTCGTAGTACAAGGTCCTAAGGAAACATCAATAAGTAACATCTTTTAACGACATCGTTTGCGGATAACCTGAACATTTTCTTTTGACATCACCAAAAGGCCAAAATATCAGGCAATATTAGCGTTCATAAAATTGTAATCCACCTTTGATTGTGTATTGTTGATGAATTTACAAATCAGCTCCTGCGGCAATCAAAATTGATTTCCAATCCACTGTGGTGAAATCTATCGGGAACAAAAGGTTCCAACGACTTACTAATCAAAACACAATTAGGATCATTTAGTAAAACTAGATCGAGAATTCTATACTATTCAAGTTAGCAACTTTGAGAAAACCTTTGGCTAATATCAGCGGACTTGCCGCACGACGAGGTAAGTCTCCCTCCTGCAAATGTGTGCGGTCTTGTAATGGATGCTCAAAAACAAAAAGTTGGAGTCATCCTTGGTTGTGATGCGAATTCACATCATACGATCTGGAGACGCACTGATATAAATATGAGAGAGGTGAGTCACTTTTTGATTCCATTCTTAGTACAAACCTATATCAATTTGTAATGTGGGTTGTAAGCCTACTTTTATAACAAGTAATAGACAGGACGTTTTGGACATTACCCTTGTTTCGAATTTCCTGTCAAATAGAGTAATTAATTGGAGAGTGTCTGACGAACACTTCTTTTCTGATCATTGTTATCTTCAATACGGATTGGATATAAAAAATTCTAAAACTCCAACCTTTAGACCAATTGGGATAGTTGGAAAGGAAGACCAATTGGGATACTTTCAGGACAATTTTAAGTAACTCTTTACCATCAGTCGTCCCTAAATCTCCGGAATCAACACGGGAGTTGCATGACATAGTAGATTAGGTGTCGGATGATTTTAATAAAGCTATCTCTAGTTCATGTCCTCTAAATAGACCTAAGAGTAAACCTCGTCCACCATGGTGATCGAAGGAACTACAAGTAACACGCTTAAAATGCAAGCGGATCTTCAAGATCGCGAAGAAAACAAGAACTGATATAGACTGGGACTCTTACAAGGAGGTCCTTAAAGCTTATAAATAGGAACTAAGAAGTGCCAAAAGCAACTCCTGAAGACACTTTTGTGATAAAATACAGAAGTCTTCTGAAGCAGCTAGGCTACGTAAGATTTTAACAAATTGTCCTGCCATTCCAAGTCACTTTCAACGAGCAGATGGCCAATAGACTACACCGGGTAAGGAATCCTTGGAGCTTCTTTTGGAAACTCATTTTCTGGGTTATTCTGATTCTCCCCCTATTCTGCCAAAGGCTAATAAGACTACTAGCCTTCCGGGGAAAATTATCAGTAGGAGAAATATCTTATTGGTATTTAAAAGTTTCAAGCCTTACAAGTCTACAGGTCTGGATGGCATTATTCCTGCCGATTTTCAGAAAACCGCTGACCTAACTGTTCCCTGACTTGAGGTGATTTTTAAAAGTAGTCTCGAACTTTGTCATATTCCAAAAAAAAAGGACTGAAGTAATCGTTATTTTTATACCTAAGGCGGGAAAACGCTCTCATTGCAATCCCAAGGACCTTAGGCCTATTAGCTTATCTTCTTATTTCTTGAAAATTTTAGAAAGACAGATAGAGGCTTACCTTAAGGGCTCAATCGAGCCTGTAAAGCTGCTAACGTCTCAGCATGCTTATTGTAAAGGAAAATCAGTAGAAACTGCTCTCCATTCCCTATTATGTCCTATAGAGAAGTCTCTCGAATATAAGGAATTCTCTTTGGTGATCTTTTGTGATATTGAAACCAGAGGCGATCACACAAGCACTTTCAAGTTTGGGAGTGGATGGGGCACTTAGAAGCTGGATTGATGAAATGCTCAAAGGCAGGGTCATAATGGCGAATCTGGGTGGACATCCATCCGTAAATTTGTGAGTAGGGGTACTCCAAAAGGCGGTGTATTATACCCCCTCGACATCATACCTTGAAGTTTTAATTTTTAGCTGATATTCCTTCCAGAGAGGACTGGGCGAGTGAGACAGTTTCAGGTTTTAATAACTTCTTTACAGATGGATCGAAAATTGATTAAAAGGTCGGTGGTGGGGTTTTCTGCGAAGAACTAAATGTAAACCTCTCTTTCCGCATCCCTGATCATTGTAATATTTTTCAGGCAGAGCTTATAGCAATCAAGAAAGCCATAGACTGGATGAAGTATCATGTAATATCTGCGAGAGATATTCTCATTTTTACGGACAGTCAGGCTGCAATTAAAGTTCTACAATCAGGCTATATCACGTCGACAGTACCCCGGAACTGTCTTTCATCTCTTAACGAGATGACTGAACAGTTCAACATCCATCTTATTTGGGTGTCAGGGCATTTCAATATTACGGGGAATATAAAAGCCGATGAACATGCGCAGCAAGGTACTACTTGCCTCTTATTACCATGCAAGATGGACATTGGAGTTCCACTTGCTACGTGCAAACTGCTCCTTAAAGAGGAAGCTTATAAAATTATAAAAAACAGATGGCCAAATTGTACCTCTTGTATCATTACCAGGCAGATTTGGCCTTATCTGGACTTAAAAAAGTCGAACCAGTTAATGTCTATGCAAAGGTGTAACATTAGCACAATCGTGGATGTCATTACTGGTCACTGTCTTATAGGTAAACATGCTAGTAGACTTGGTGTCTTCTCTCATGATTACTGTCAAAGTTGCAAGGACGAAGAAGAAGAGGAAACAATACTTCATTTGTTATGCACCTGTCCTTGTCTGTCTTAAAATAGACTCAAGTTTTTTGAAGCTCGTTTCCTAACGGATCTAACGGGTCTTACTTCGTGAGAAGCTCAAACTGGTTTCAGTAAGGTAGTGCGGAGAAGAAAATTTTGTGGTAAGGCTATGGACTACATGTGTCTATGCCTCGTCCTTGTTGGACGGCCACCTAAACCTAACCTAACCTAGCAACTTTGCAAATGTGATGTAAATTACAAGACAGACAACATGGTATCAATAAAAATTGGTTCCACACCACTCGTAACATTGGATGGAAAAACAGAAGTAGTATCTTCATCGTCAGTGTACCAACATAAACCCGGAGGATTGAAATCATTCAATACACATATGGTGTCATGTATGCAACACTCAGATACAAAATAATAAAAATTTGCACAGTATAAGCTATAAACCTCAGTAGAGCTTAGAGGTCGGACGTATGCAGCATATAAATATAATGATTTTCCTGTCCAAGGTAATTTCACCGCAACATATTCCACAGTATTATTCGGACATAATACATCAAAATTTATAATTGAATTGTGTACAGCTATAAGGACTCCACCACCATCAGGTTTATCACTTGTTAGACTGGATCAGTAACATTTATGATCTATACGTTACATTCTTATCATCAAAAAAATTCAGAACGTTAAACTCCTAGTTTCAACCATGTCTAAGATAAAACATACATCGGATAACAAGATGATGATAGAAATAATATATATATATATATATATATATATATATATATATATATATATATATATATATATATATATATATATATATATATATATATATATATAAATTAATTAATTGATACACAAATACATCGAAACGCATGCAAATAGAAACAAATTATTTAACACTAAATTTAAATGAAATAATTGTTAAATCGAAAAACAATTCACTCTAACCTGCAAATGGTAAATTTAGTGAACATTTCACGCGGTATGATTATGGGTAGCTTTTGTCTTTTGAAATAATTCTTTATCGGTATAGATTGGAAAAGGGATATCAGTTTAAGTGAATTACCATTACATATTTTGTCAGTTAAACGGTTATTTCACTTAATTTTGGTGTTAAATAATTTTTTGAATCTGTAATTAATATACATTTATAGTTTTTTGTTTATTGAAATGTACATCAATTTAATTTTCTTGTAATTCCAATAACATATTGAGAACAAATGAAATAACCGTTAAACTGACAAAGTTTAACGGTTATTTCAAATGTTGATATTAAATAATTTTTTTGAATCTGTATTTTATATACATTTTAGAATTTCGTAATTATTGAGAGTGTTGATGCGTGTTTAAAAAGTGTTGGTCGGTTCATTTTTCGGTCGATAAACCGATGCGCATCGCATTTTTAACGCTATACACTTTTTGTTAGGCTACAAAAAAACTGGTCAATTCGTAGATAAGCTTAAAAGATAAGTCATTTTTTCGACATGGAATCCATATGCTGCTACAAAGAAACGAAAATATAGTGGCTGGCGATGACACAATACTTAATAATAAAAAACTTGAAACCACATTTTAAAAATAAAGCAGTAATTTAATAAAAAAAAACTTCAAAATGAATGTATGGTCCAACACCAAATGTTCGATGAAATCTTGCAATACCATCTGTGGGTAAACTTTTAGCCACCTGAGCGGCACTGAAAACCGTCCACTCAATGACTTTACTAATCCCCTATAAACTCCGATAAGTTCGGTTTTTCCTCAAAACTAACAAATTTGACATAGCGTGATATTCATTTGACACTCATAAAAAAACAAAGTATTGATTAAGTATTTAATGGCGCCATCTATTTCCTAGTCCAATTATCTTTCATACAACCATCGCACAAACAGAAATAAATCACAGTATTATAAACCGAAATGATTTACAATATTCGCTTGTTGTAAATAAAACAGTTTTTCCAGTATCAAAAGAAAATTATTACATTTTATGTATATTTCGGAAAATGAAACGAAATTTTAAATAATTAATTTTCCAATTCTTTGATGTTCTTTTATTTAATAAAACAAAAAATGGAAATTCAATTTGCGTACTAGAATGATTACTATAATTATATAAGGTGGCGAGAAAATTTTAAACCGATGTCTTACTATAGTGATATGTGTAACGATCTTTGAGAGTATATTAAAGTGACTAACCGAGATCGTTGGACTGTTTGTTCCCTATATAGTTTGCAGAACGAGATTCTTATGTCAGGAGTGTTAAAGTTTTTTTTTTTTATTTTTATTTTATTATTTATTGAAACTGGTCTTTTCAGACTAACCATCAATTTACATCTGAATTCTTAAAAACTAAACTATAATAACGTCACTGTGACTCAGCGATGCTCCAATGCCTGTTCGTTAATAGGTAGCTGCTCACATACTGACAAGCTCGAAGGTATTGGTTCTCTTTAGTCTTCTAACTAAGTGTTCATTATCGAGTAGCCGAGAGGCTTCCGCATTATCATGTTGCAATAGATGTTGCAAATCTCGATGCAAATCTTTATTACGAATGTATACCAGGGTGCATTGACTATACTCCGAAGTACCTTATTCTGGAAGTTTTGTATAGGTTTGATCTTAGCAGTTTTAGTACAGCCCCAAAGCGGAATACCATATAGCCAGACCGGTTTTAGAATTTGATTGCAAATCAATATTTTGTTGCCTGTGCTTAATTTTGACCTTCGTCCATTTAGCCAGTACAATTGTCTATATTTAAGATCAAGCTCCTTTCTTTTCTTCTTCACATGCTCTTTCCATTTGAGCTTAACGTCTAATGTCATAACCAACTATATGGCGGAGTTCTCGTATGGAACGATGACATCGTTTATGCTGATTGGCGGCGGATTAACTAATAGTTTATTCGTAAAGTTGACATGCGCAGATTTTAATTCATTAAGTTTGATTTTCCATCGCTTGGTCCACTGGTGGATTTCTTCACTTGCATATTGAAATTTATTTGCTGCCTCTTCGACAGTTTGCGCTGTTGCTAGTATAGCGGTATCGTCAGCAAACGTTGCTATGCTTACATGATCGGATTGCGGTATTTCACTTGTATAAAGTAGATATAAGAGTGGGCCCAGTACATTTCCTTGTGGGACTCCTGCCCTTACCTCTCTCAGTTCAGAATAATCATCTTCTCGTCTTACTCTAAAAAATCTTTCAGATAAGTACGACTCCATATGGTCCCAGAAGCATAACTTTTAGTTTATGTCTTAATCTCTCATGCCATACCTTATCGAAAGCTGCTGCCACGTCCAGAAATAAGGTAGAACAAATTTGTTTATCTTCTCCTTTTCTATAATGTCTGTAATTCTGTGAACCTGGTCAATTGTTGGTATTTGGTTTCTACTTTCTATTATTGGGGCCATTCTTCTCAGAAGAAGTCTCTCCATTAGCTTTGAGATGATAGGAAGCAGGGATATCGGACAATATAATTGAGCTTCATTTGACGGTTTACCAGATTTCGGTAGCATAATAATTTCTGCAACTTTCCAGGCAGAAGGAACATGTCGTAATCTAATAACAGCATTAAACAAATGGGTTATTGCTTGGTAGTTGCTTTAGAATTTCTCCTGTTAAAAGATCATATCCAGGAGCCTTTTTGGTCTTCAGATTGAATTTTATTTCCCTATTAACGTCTTTCTGGGTTATTAGAGGGATTCTGTCCCCATAGTCGTTGCTTCCATTTTCGATTATAATATCCGATTCGGTCTCATTCGGTTGGAAAATACCAGCCAGGTGAACAGCAAACACTTCCGATTTTGATTTGTTATCCCTGGCCCACGAGCCATCACTTTGCTTAATAGGAGGGATCTGCAAGATTGGGGTTTTCATTTTTTTGATTGCCTTCCATAATGAGTAGTCTGTATTTTCATCAGCCGTCAACTTTCCAAGAACGAAGAAAACGATTTTTCATTTAGCTTCTGAATTTCTCGCTTAAGCTGCTGTGATTTGTTATTTAAGATCGTCTTGTCAGATGGACTCCTCGTTTGTTGCCATTTTTTAATTTTGCTGAGCTTCTAAACATGTTAATATACTATCAATGGTGTACCTTGCACATCGTTTGTAGAATGTTAATTTGTTGCCTTTATTTAATGAGACTATAGATCCAAACGTTCGTTTTTGAAAATATCCAAACCTAAGATCCTCATCAAAGTTACCTTTCAAACCTGGGTGCTGCCAGATATACGTATCATATATGCCTCTTGCGGTGTTCACGCACACAAACCCAAATGAAAAAGTGTTAAGCCATCTGGCGCAAAAAATAAAATATAGAATCACGCGTTCGATGCTATATATAACTCATTAATCTTAATTATCAACGAGATAGTGACAACAACAACGAGAGTAAAAAAATATATTATTTCACCTCGCCCGACAATAATAATATTTAGTCTTATATATATATATATATATATATATATATATATATATATATATATATATATATATATATATATATATATATATATATACATATATATATAGTATAATAGTCCCGAGACATCCATTAAATTCTGTGTCGTGTTCAATTTTTTGGAATAAATGATTTTCGCATCGATTTTGTTTTGTTGTTATATCTAACCAATTTTCATCATCATCATCCCTAATGATGATTTCAAATGACAATTATCATTGTATCTAATGTCTAATGTCGATAACGTCTATAGATGTTGTGTGTGTGTGTATGGAGCGCGCGAAAGTAGTAAATTTGAAAGCAAGTCGTTTGGAAATTTTTACTAATAAAATTTTTTGTATATCGTATAGCCCTATAGACAATACTATATTTACGATTATAGGGTAATCAATTAATTTCACTTATGTTGTGATTTATGTCTAATCGGTCGATAAGAAATTGTTATTTCAATTGGAAATTATTTTTCCAACGACACTGACACATTAAACAGAAAAAAAATTATTGTTGCACATTTTATGTTAGAAATTTTTAAGGGTGTCAACATACAACAATAATATTATTAAAAGGACATACACACACTATATATATATATAATCGTGTCTTAAATCAATATAAAAATCAATCAGGATATTAAAAGGATTACACGCATTGACTTATACGAGTATATTGAACGCAATGTAGGAAGTAATCAAACTAATGCAACCGCATCTAAATAATTCATGTATGTCCTTTTTGCATAATCCTGCGTCCAATAAATTTTATGTTCGTATATTTATTTATTCCTGATTATTTATGTTGATTAATATAATATAAAAGAAAAAAATTGTTGAGGGGTGTAATCCTTCCTTGTTATGCTATTACATAATCATGTAATATGTTCGGGGTGCTCGCGCGAGCCATATGGTTAAACTGCAATTGCTGGGGTTTATAAATTGATTTTTATGACTTTTTTATCACGCTTACGTAAATATTTATTGAAAAATAAACCAGGTACAAGGTCTTATATTGACCCACACACATATGTATACACTTTCAGTACACACAAAATTCTAAAATGTATAAGATTCAAAAAATTATTTAACACCAAAATTAAATAAAATAACCGTTAAACTAACATTGTTTTAATGACCTCAATAATCAAGGTGTTTCATCAACGAATTGTCGAAGTGCGACAAATAACCAATGACTGGTTTTGAGCTTAAAATACGAACATCTTAACGTCAGCACTTAAAAATCATCGCGTATTTCCTGAATTTCGGCAATTTTCGGTTTGAGTTTTAAATTTTACAGTTTCAATATGCTAATTTTTTGTAGATTTTTGGCATAAATCTCGCAGTTTTAATGAGATAACCACCAGGTTTTTGGATAGTTTTAATTTGTGACATAAATTCTGCAGTTTTAATGAGATTATATTAAGAGGATTTAAATAAGGCTTTCTAATAAGTTTGGGGTTGTCAGGTCCATGCGTTATGGAGAATTTCAAAAATTTTAATACTCTTTAGCTTCTTAAATATTTACCAACAAACTTGGGAGTAGTACGAAATATACCTTTGAAAAATAGAAAATATTGCTTTATGGCACCAAAGGAAGGAAGTACTTTCATACTTATCCTTTATCGCGTCCATCTACAGTCTATATACAGTGTGTAAATTTTATATCACTAAGTTTGATGGGTTAGGTAGACAGAAGAACTGCTTGAGGCTTGTGGTGGAATTCAGCGAATCTATAGGCTGTTCACGTCTAGAATGATTAAATTTAGTTGTTGTAACATGATGAATTTGGTAAAGAAGTAGTAAACTTTATAAAGACAAATTGTGTTTCGGCGATGTTTGAAGTAGGGATGATATCGTATTCTGCGAAAAATATATCGCATTTAGAATTAAAAGAAGTTAAGTTCCGAATAGTTCCTATTGGATTCTTGTGCCAAACAGTTTAAAACGTTTTAAGATTTAGAGAACGGGCAAGTCCCAGGTTGGTTAATTTGTAGCGAATACGCCATTACGTCACCTGGACTTATTTTCGTTTCTTCTCGCAAGTTTTTCTGTAGTGGCTTGTTTTTCCTTTGGTCAAAAGTTTTTTAAACGATGCAATTTCCTGTAACAGTTGCATGCATTATATTTTCTTCAATTTTTCAAATTCCCAAAATATTTTAAAATTTTGATATTCTTTCTAACCTGCATTTTGGAGAATTTCTAGTACATTTCAAATTTTCTGAATTTTTTACCAATTTTGATCGGCTAACCATCAAACGTTTTGGAGTAATTTGGGGACAATTTCGATAGAGTACCTTTCGTATATTTTGGAAAATTTTGGAAAATTTTGGAATCTTTTAAATTGTCTAAATAGTTCACTATTTTAATTGTTTGGAAATTCGGAGAACTTTTTTAAATTTCTTAAATGTTTATCAATGCATTGATACTAACTAAACTGTGATTTTGGAGAGTTTTGAATTTCCTAAATATTTCATAACTTTGATAGGCTAATCATCAAACGTGCTAGCTATAATTTAAGAAATATTTTGATAGGTTAACCTGTGTACGTTTTGGAAAATTTTAAAAAGACTTTTAAATTTTCTAAATATTCAATATGTTGGTAAGCAAACCACCATATTTATTTGGAGAGTTTTAGAAATTTTAAAAATTCCTAAATATTTTAGAATTTTGAAATGTTACTTTTGATAGGCTAATCACCATGATTTTTGAAGCATTCTGAGATCTTTTTAAATTTCTAAAAAATTATACAACTTTGATAGTTTACTATCATGCGTTTTGGAGAGTTTAGAAAATTCTGAAATTTCCTGAATATTTTACAAGGTTTGATATGCTTACTGTCAAACGTTTTGGAGAATTTTGAGCACTATTTTGATAAGGTAACCAAAAGTGTAGATTTTGGAAAAATTTGAAAATGTTTTAATTTTCTAAATATTATACAAATTTTAAAGATTAATTATCAGTAGTTTTGAAAAATGTTGAGAACTTTTAATGATCCAACATGGTTCACAATTTTGATGGAGTAACCTGTATGCTTTTTGGAGCTTTTCGAGAATATTTCAAATTCCCGAAATATTTTACAATTTTGATAGTCATACCATCAAGTGGGTTGGAGAATTTCGGGGATTTTTAAATCACTTAAATATTTTACAAATTGGATAGGCTAACTAACCATCAAATGTTTTGGAGAATTTAGGAACTAAATTTTTGATAGGTTAATCGGTGTTCGCTTTGTAGAATTTTAAAAAAATTTAAATTTTCTAGTTGAATTTTGATAGACTTACCATAGTTTTGGAAAATTTTAGGAACTTTTAAGCTTCATAAATGTTTCACAATTTTGATAGACTTACCATCATGCAATTTAGAGAATTTTGGGAAATTATTAATGCTTCAACATAGTTTACAATTTTGTTAGGCTAACCTTCATGGTTTTTGAAGCATTCTGAGACCTTTTTAAATTTCTTGTACAACTTTGAAAGTTTACCATCATGTGTTTCGGAGAATTTAGGAAATTTTGGAATTTGCTGAATATTTTACAAGTTTGATATATGCTTAATGTCAAACGTTTTGGAGAATTTTGAGCACTATTTTGATAAGGTAACCAAAAGTGTAGATTTTGGAAAAATTTGAAATTTTTTTATCTCTTTAAATATTATACAATATTTATAGGTTTTATCGTGATCTTTGACAAATGTTGAGAACTTTTAAAGCTCCAACATGGTTTACAATTTTAATAGACTTACCTGTATGCTTTTTGGAGTTTTTTGAGAATTTTTCAAATTTCCGAAATATTTTACAATTTCGATAGTCAAGTGGTTTGGAGAATTTCGGGAATTTTTAAATTCCTTAAATATTTTACAAATTTGATAGGCTAACCATCACATGTTTTGGAGAATTTAGGAACTACATTTTTGAAAGGTTAATGGGTGTTCGTTTTGGAGAATCTTAAAAAACTTAAAAATTTTCTAGTTGAATTTTGATAGTCTTACCATCGTTTAGGAAAATTTTAGGAACTTTTCAATTTCATAAATATTTCACAATTTTGATAAACTTACCATCATATTGCATTTTGGAGAACTTTAAAAACTTACTAATGTTCCAAAATATTCCACTGAAAACGCCATCAAACGTTTTAGAGAAATTAAAAACTATTTCGATAGGGTAACATTTTTTATGGCCATTTATATTTGAGAATCTTGGATTTAAATTTTTCATTATGCGTTTTTGAGATTTTTAAGAACTTATGAATGCTGCAACGCGGTTTACAATTTTTATAAGATAACCATCATGCTTTTTGAAGTGTTTTGAAAATGTTTGAAATTATTTCACAATTTTGATAAGTTATCTTGCGTTTTAAAGAAATTTGGGAACTTATTAATGTTCTAAAATGTTGCAAAATTTTGATAGGCTAAACATCATGGGTTTTGGAGAATTTTTGGAACTTTAGAACTTTCTAAATATTTCGTAATTTTGATAGACTGACAAAATTACGAGTTTTTGGAAAATTTAGGGAACTTTCTAAATTTTTTAAATCTTTTACAATTTTAATGTCTAAAAGTTTTTGGGGAGAGTTGTAGATTTTGATGTAGGGAAACTAACCAACATATGTTTTGGAGAATTTTAAAATTTTGTAAAATTTTATAATTATTTTAAAATTTTTATAAGCCAATCAACATTTTAGACAAGCTTGCACAATTTTGGAAATTTAAATTTCTTTTTTAAAGATTGAATGTTAATAAACTGATTATCAAACATTGTGGAGAGAATTTTGGATTTCGATAGGGTAACCGTCGTTGGTTTGCAAGAATTTAAAAAAATTAAATTTTCTTAATGTTTCTTAATTTTGATGGTCCATTATGTTTTGGAGAATTTTGGGAACTATTTCGATAGGAAAACCGTTGTCTGTATCGTACAGTTTTCAAAACTTTTGTATTTAGTATAAAGTCCACTATTACCATTCTTTATTTTGGAGAAATTTGGGAACTTTTGAACTTTCTATATATTTTTTAATTTTGATAGTCTTCCCATCGTTTTGCTAACTGTTTGGAATTTTTGAAATTTCCTAAATATTTTATAATTTTGATGAGAATTTTGGGGAATTTTTTAAAAGGATAAACTTCGTACTTTTTGGTGAATTTAGAAAATTTTAAATTGACTAAATATTCAACTATTTTGCAAACTTTTTATATTTAAAATTTTTTAAATTTTGTAAACATTTCAAAATTTTGATAGGCTATAACTATGGTTTTGGAGCATTTTGCACACTTTTTAAATGTCCAAAATATTTTAAAACTTTTATATACTACATATCTTTATTTTTTAGAATTTTGGTATTTTTTAAAATTGTCAAATAGTCCACTATTGCTATTATTCGTTTTAAAAAACTTTTAAAACTTTTAAGCTTCCTAAATATTTCACAACTTTGATAGGCTAACCATCAAATTTTGGAGCGTTTTGGATCTACTATCTTGATATAGAGTAATCATCATAGGGACTAAAGAATTTTAGGACCTATTTCGATAGATTGAATGTCATATGTTAGAGAATTTTAGGAACTTATAAAAGTCCATTATGGTTTACAATTTTGATGAGCTAACCATTAAGCGTTTTGGAGAATTTCAGTAACTTTTCAAATTTCCTAAAAACAATTTAGTTTTGATATTCTTACTATCATGTATTTTGAAGAATTTTGCATATTATAAAATTCCTTAAATATTTTACAAGTTTGATAAGCTAAACGTCCAACGTTTTTGACAAATTTTAGTGCTCTTTTAATAGCGTAATTGTTGTATATTTTGGGGGATTTTGGAACTTCCTAAATATTTCATAATTTTGATAGTCTTACCCTAATTTGTTTTGGAGAATTCTGGAAATTTTTAAAGATCTTAAATATTTGACAATTTTGATAGGCTAACATCAAACGTTTTGTAGAATTTTGCTATTTCTATGAAGTATTTCTATAGGGTTCATTTTACGTTTTGGAGAATTCTGGGAACTTTTGAACCAAAATTTACTATTTTGATCGTCTTAAATGTCAAACTTATTAAAACTAAATGCGTTGTGTGGTAGCGAATTGGTGCATTCATTTAAAAGATAACGGAATGACAATAAAGATCCTTCTGTTTGTACCAAAATTAAAAAAAATGAAGCACAATTTATTGTTAATTTGCCTTAAATATTTTTTTGATAAGTATGGTTGTCCTAAAGCTGGTTTAAGAAGAAAGTTATTCTTGTTTGGCTTTGTGTTTTTGCCTTAGACGGTCGATTTTTACACATAACGGACAGAAAAACCGATATTGTTCTTTCTGGTTATTAAATCTTGAGATAATTTTCAGAAACTTGGAAATCTTAACATTCTCCCACTAATGAAGTCCACAGTTATTTATTCAGCTGGTATTTTAACCAGATTATGGACAGGTCTCTTCTGAATTGCATTTTTTTTTATTTTAGTGCAACCACACGTACCATCCCATCGTTTCTAGGATGAACATTAATTACACGAGCTAATCCTTAATACGCCGCTAATAAATTGTCTTTGACAACAACTAAATTTCCTACTTCTAAATTATTTGTAGCTGACCTCCATTTGGTTCGTTATTGAAGTGTGTTGAGATGTACCTTTAATGATACTTTTTCCAAAAAATATTTGCAACTTGCCGAACGTGTTGCCATCTGATTAATCATTGAAATATCTGTAAAATCACCTATTCAATCGAAGTTAATGGATCCATGACCAAAGGAGGTCAGTTCAGCTTTTGAAAATATCGTAGAGAATTTTCTGTGACCCCTACAAAATTGGTACCGTTGTCTGTATAAACATCATAATAGATAAACAAAAACATATATGTATGATTTTTGTAGTTTTGCGTTTCGTCCTTTTTTTGATTGCAGCATCACAGGTCCCGCAAAATCAATAACTGCATGATTAATTGGTTGTAACTGTATAATACTCTTGATTGTGGTAGTGTACCCATAATTTGAGTTAACGTTTTTGCTCGATATCTCACACAATTGATACAATTGCGAGACTATACCTGCTATAGGATATGTTGGATGTGGTAATTGTTGAACAGCATTTGTTTGTGGATTTTTACTTGTTTCGAACATTTTAGATTTAATTTTTTCCCATTTTGTTGTAAAATTGGTGGAGGATCATCCCATATGTTAAATTGTACAGTCACAATTCCTGAAATAATATTTTAATAGTGACAAATTATACTAGAGATAGCTATCCAAATGGGTCTAATAATTTAGTATTTTGTAATTAGTTAGGGCTAACACCTCTATGTGGTCTTCAACTTTGAAGATAGGAATACTTTTTCGGTATCCGCATTTGATTAATTTCTGCCATTAATACTGATAAATTGACAACCATTTTGTAAAACCATCAACTATATCGTACTGTAACTTTAGCATCCTCAGCAGTTGGCACTCCAGTGAGTAGATCTTAGACATAGCGCAGTCTCGTGAACCAATCTTTGATGCTAATGGATATGTATCGGCTTGTTATCTTCTGACAGCTGTTTCAATGTCCTTATGGCAAAAACCTGAGCGGCTGCTGATCCATAAATTACAGTGTTTAATCTGTAACGATCGATTTCAGCTTTTGGGTCAAATAGCTAAACAATTCGTTGATAACGTCTGTCAGCAGGATCAATCAAAACCAGCTGATACATTTTTTCGATATCGGCGCGGTATATAAACTTGATAATTTTCTTGTATGTGTTGCTGATAATTAGGTGGTGTTTGTGGTTAAGTTGCCGGTGATAGTCCATTTTGATTGTGCTTTCAAAAATTGACGATTGGTTGTGTTCATTGTTGACATGATTGGTTGATTCATTGCGTGATCTAGCAGACCAGTTGTAAGCGAGACTGTCGTTGAAGCCGCAATGAATATTAAGACTTTATTGATAATATTGCTCCTAATGATAAATTCTGGGACGAGAGAAACGTAAGGGTGCGCAATATAAGTTAAATATCTGCGAATAGTAAACCGCGGTAATAAAAACTCAGTCCACCTACCATTAGCTCCAAACTTCATTTACTCTTAATCCAGCAATATTTAGAGGTGATTACTATAAACATGGATATCGTTCATTGGTTCCTTTGATGCTCAGCATTAATGTGATGAATATTATTAACTTTTGAACCACATTCAAGTTCAACCTACAATTATACAAACTATACTGCAGCTAATTGAGTCACTTAAAAATATAAAAACTTGGACCATTCCGTCCAATATTAATCTCGCCGATCCTGAAATTGTTTAATTCTAAAAGTATCGATTAACAAATAAGTTTAGGGCTGAGGTTTATTATGAGCTTTTCTCTCATAAAATTGGTTAAAATAGGTAAGTGAGCTGCTAAATTGATTTAATTTAGCAGCTCACTTACCTATACCCTCTAGAATACCATGCTATAAGCTGGATTAATTTTGGAAGGCATTTTCTGCCCAAAAATGAGGAACAGTTTTGCCATTTCACCATAAGATCCAAATAATTTAAGCAACCAACCAGAAAAGTTTTTGACTATCGAGAATCTTCGCCTCACTCCGCTAAACCGTGGGTGGTGTTCGATGGATCAGACAGAACGAGTACTAGAAGGTTCATTCGAATAGTTTATAGACAATCATTTCGTGCCCCGAGTATGGGATTAGAAACACCTAATTACGGAAGAAATGTTTCCGTGTTCCAACTCAAATTACCCAACAAATGGGAAGTGTTTTACACTGGAACGAGTAAGCGCCGAGTTGGTGTAGATTCACTAAAAAAATGTTAATCCACTCATAAAATTTAATCGTTAGCAGGGTGCTAACGATGGCGACTACCAGAAACGCACTTTAAATATATAATTTAATTGTTAGCAAATTTAGCGAACAATGCAATTATTGTTGGTGCATCCTGCAGCCAAATCACTGTCAACAACAATACAAATCTTTCCAAAACACAAACACGTCCATCCATCTACCTTTAATATATAACACTTTTTGCTCTTTAAATTTAAACAATAAATAAACAAAACAACGTCAAGGAAAAACTACCGGGGAAAACGAATATACAACACAAAATAAAAACCCCAAATACTAAAAATAAAAACAAAAATTGAGAATCGATATCCATTAGGAAAATTAAAAAAAAAAAACGAAAGAAAAATTAAAAAAAGGAAAAAGAAAAATTTAAGTCCCTACTCTACACAACATTTATTTATATATGTATATACATAACATAAAAATCATATATATACCGTCGCATGCACACACACACACATACACACTTCAAAACTGTATATATGTACATAAAGGAAAACCGAGTTGTTTTATGTACATACATAAAAGAGAATACGGATAACGATAAACGCATTCATTTTTTATTTACATTTTGTCGTTTATTTGTTTTTCCAATGGTGAAAATTTTTTTGTGAATAAATGAAAACCTTAAGAAGGATACAAATCGGATATAATTTCCATATTTATTGTTATTATTATTATAACAAAGGTGGCGCAAAAAAACGTATTCGATACGGACCTGCATCAGGTATCCCGATATATTAGCGCAGGCCCGCAAAACTATCCGCCAAAATGAACTTACCGGTAAAAAACCGAGTGCACCAACAAAAACTTAAAATTTGGGTTGGGAAATAATGCCCCGACCCAAAAACACCCAACATTATTTCCCTAGCAACCAATCAAAACATGCTCGGGGCGTATTTTTATATATACATAATATAATCGTTTCTCTACTCGTTTCATTCTATCGCACACAAAAACCCAATCACATTTCATTCTATCACGCAGATAAATATATAAACGACCAAGTGTGTACAAAACAAAGTAAAATTCAACAAATCGTAAAACATTTGAATGCCAAAACGATGCGTATACTAAACAAAAACTAAGTGCGACAGATAAATTTCGTTTAACTGAAATCGATATATAATTTTAATGTGATCGAACGAGACAAACACAGTATGACATTTCGTTTATCTTTGTCTAGCGTAAAGTAAATTTTTTTACTTTGTCAAAATTATTTTTCAGTTTTATTTCGTTCGTTGGCGGGATAACAGATGAAATTTTATATATGGATATATGCGTGTTTGTGTCGATATAGCACAATATAGTTAAAATCAAAACAATTTCTTTTTTAAAGAAAATTTTATTTTCATTTTCATTTGTTTCGTACCAATAATTCGTTTGAAAATTTATCCGTTTTTTTAATTAGTTAAAAAAAAATTAAAAAATTTTGTGTTCGTTTGTGTTTCACGTGCCTTTTTACGTATTTAAGTTTGCCCCGATGCCGACCGCCCGTTTAATTTAATTTAAATTAATTGATGGATTAGTGATAATTTTGATTAAATAGTTTAGTGTGATTGTTTAAATTAATTAAAATGAAAAAAAAGTTTAAGAAAAAATAGTAAAAGTGAAAAAATAATTAGAAAAAAATAAAATAAAAAATAAAAAATTGTGGGTTCTAATTTCTATATATAAATGGAGAGATGGAAAAAAGAAAAAAGTTTTTTGTTTGTGTAAAAATTAATTAATTAATTAATTAATTAATAAAATTATAATTTTGTTATATATAGTGTGAAATAAATTTTTGTTTTTAAAAAAATAGTTTTTCATATTTCAAAATTATATTTGAAATAATAACAACAAATTTAGTAAATTAAATATATGGTAATGGCAGAGTTGGGTGGCCCTTTGGCTCACCAGTTACCATTGCACAATCATCGTGGTGGATTAATTCAGCCGTCATTGGTTATGAACCATCATTTAGATTTAGATTGTCATGGGCATGGCGATATTCATACAAGTTAGTACTTTTACCAATATTTATCATAAAATTATGTTGGTCGACCGAAAATCAAAATGTCATTTAACATAATATAGATATAGTGTTAAATTATGCTCTAGGTATAAATTGTCCGCAGGGTTTGCTTTATCTGTTTTATGGACAAATTCGTTTTGTATGATAATATCAGGAACAAATATTATTATGTTTTGTAATTTCACTTCCGTTAAAATTTTTTTTTTTTTTTAACAATTATTTCTAAGAAAGTGATGGTATCGTAATTAGTTAGTATCTGCCCGTCGGCCAATTTCTTAACCTAAAGTTTAGTCTGAAAATGTTTTGATCGAAATATTTTAATCTACTCTCCGTTTAAACAAAAGCCAAATTGAGCTTCGTCGAAAGTATAAGTTACCTATAAATACAGATCCAGTTGAATAATCATCTTGCAACAGCCTGTGGCTTATCTTAGATTGTTGCATAACAAGTTGTCGAATTACAAATTACTTAGAGCTCATTTTTGGTAGAAATTAATCATAATCGGATTCTATGGAGTTGACCTAAGCCAACAAAAAAACGTTGACATTAACACTAGACATTACAGTGCTACTATTTTTTAAGTTTTTATTATTGTAAAGCTGACAGGAAGGGCACTAGTGATATTTTTAAAACAGAAATACGAAAGTTATAGTAACAGAAATTTTTAAAATGTTGTATAACAAATGTTATTTGTTTTTCAAACTGTCAACCTTATTTGATAAAAGGCCTCCAGTTTTGCAACTTGTTGTAAATATTAACGGATCGTCGCTCTTGCATAAATAAAATATTTCTAAAGATAAAAATGTATCCTTTTCCCATAAAAAACTAAAATTTAAATATATGAATTCAAAATTTATCGTGGGTCTAACAATTATAATTTCAGAGACAGTTCTGCAATGTTTCAAAAGTAGCTAAAATTGCAAAAGATTTTTTTTGTACTAAAAAAAGATTGTGACATTTTAGTATTATTATCATTAATGCAATCAAAGTGTCTTTATCCAACATTTTTGCTATACAATTCATAAAATTGAAATTCATACAGTCAATCAGATTTGGTAGAAAGCACCATATTGCAATGCAGTCATACAATTTTGAAAATAGTTCAGGAACCGCAGTATCCTTTTCCTTAACTAACAAAACAGTTGCATTGGGCAAAAAATGCTAAAATTATTTAATTAACCAAAAACCATAATATCACTTTGGCAAGACATTGCTGTAAAAATCACGACAGCACTCTTGATAATTTTTAAAACTTTTACAGGAGCCTTAGGAACTAGCAGAATCATAACTGCGGAACAAACTGTCAATCATATTTTTTGTCAATCATAGTAACAAAAAAAATGTTCTCTTGTTTTAGATCTGCATTAAAAATTTGTCGCCGTTCAAATAAAACAACTTGTTGTAAATATTAAAGATTCATCGCTCTTGCAAATTTTGTGTTGACCTTCATTTTAAATAATATTTGAAATTTAGTATTACTGTTTTAGTCAATAAAAAAACCAGGGTATCATTTTACTATATATAAAAAGATATTAATTTGTTTGCTTATTTTGTAAACATCAACCAAGTAAAGGTAAAAATGCTAATAATGTTTTTGTGTTGAGCTACAAATGAAAGTAAATGTATCCGTTTTAATATTATTGGGATGTCAATAATAAATCGATCAATAACCTCAAAATAAAATGACTGGAAACTTTTAATTTAACTTCAAAAGTGGCCAGACTACGTTAGATATAGAAAAAAATCCGCCAACAATGCTAATCTGCATCCATGTTCTTTCCTTTTTCCCCGAATTTCTAATTTATGATAATAATAATAATAAGGTTTTTATAAAACCTAGGTTTCGCAAAAGGGTTTTACTGAAAATTTCTAATCCGTACCGAATAATTCTGACTTCATTGGATTCAATCCTAAGTTTTCTCTTCGTATTATTACCTCAAAATTTAATAAGTTCTGGATTATTATAATTGCAGTGTCTTTTATTTTTTAAAGTATTAAATTAACCGAGTTATGAAAAGTTGCTCAATATGGGTGTAACATCTAATTAAATATTTATTTAAATTGCTCAGTGTTTCTGAACAAAATAGTAACTTTATGTTTAATAATAATAAAAGTAGCTCAATATTTTTATTTTAAATAAAATACATTAAAATAAAATTTGGTCAGTGTAATTTAGAAACAAGTACTTTGTTGTGCAATTTGTAGCTAATGTGTTGCTCGTTAGTAACGAGATATTTCAAATGTGATCAATGTCTCAAAACGATTAATTTTCACTTTAATCTGGTTAATGCAAAACTTTAAGCTCGACATCGGATGCTAATATTACGGCCAGTTGCTCAATACTAAGCTTCTTTGCTAATGCATTTAATAAAAGATCTTCGTTTATTTAATAATCTAACAGTTTTTAACAGTTATATTTTTTGTTATTTCGTTCAGTCTAAATAGTAGATAACCGCTCAGTTTTACTCTTCTACCACAATTTACTAATATTTTAACACAAATTATTATTTTATACAAATCGTATGTCGTAGCTCAATATTTGTAAGCCTTAAAGAGATGTCCACTTTCACTAAATATAAAATTTGTTCCAAAAAAACATTCTTCAGTTTTAAATATTCATAATTCTTTACCGGTTAAATTTTTATAATATGTAAGATCTTAAATATCCAGGATTAGTTGCTATTGCAAATCACGTTTTGAGTTGACACATGTTTTTCCCTTTTACCTTTTAATTTTCAAATTATGAGCTGGAAATATTTAAGGTTCGTTGCTCTTACAAATATCATTCTTGATTTGACTTCCAATAAAACCAAAGTGTTCTTAACCAAAATTAGTTAAGCTCTAATTTATGAAATTCAAGTTCATATAGTTTACAACTTTTAGCTCAAATTTTGTCTTGATAAAAACATGTTCATATTTTTGCTCTAATGCATAGGCTATTACACAATTTCAATTTAGTAATTTTTCATTTGTTTTATTTGCTTATTTAATATATTGATAATTGAGCAAGTTTGTACTCTTATTTTTTTTTTGTTTTCTATTAGCTCAATAATAAAATTACTTTATATTATTATTATATTATATTATTAACTGATTTAAGAGAGTGAACTTAAGGTCGCTATAGTTTAAATACTAATTTAATGATGTTGCTCAATAATTGTAAAGCTTTTAATTTTATATAACTTTAATTAGTTGCTCAATTTGGTTTACAAATCGAATTAAATATTTATTTAAATTGCTCATAATTTATAAACAACATTTTAACTCTATTTTATGTGTTGATGAAAAGTGGCAAATTTAATTTGTAATTTTAATTTAATTTGTTTTGTAGTGATTAACTTAAGCTAGCTTATGTGTTGCTCAAAAATAACGAGACATTTTAAATGTGTTCAAACGTAACAAAACGATTAATTTTAGTTAATGCAAAAACTTTTAGCATGACGGATGCTGATATTACTGCTAGTTGCTCAATATATGCAAACGGAAATAAATAAAAATTTAACAAAAATGGCTCAAAATTTCAAATTGCAGATAAGAGATTTTTCAAAAAATGCAGTTTAGACTGAACATTTATCATGTTTAGAAAATTTTCTATAATCCAAGATAGTCCCACTATTAAGAGTTACATGTGTATCGCATTACAATGTACACACTTATAGCAAATAAAATAAATTACCACGTCCAATAAATTATAATAATAAAAATATTAAATTATTTGACAAATTATTAGAATAATTAATAAATTTTTAATGGAAATGTATAATAATAAATTTAATGAATTTTTTTTTTAATATTTATGATAAAATCATAAATTATGATTTAATAAAAACAACTTTCACAAAAAGAGCGAAAATACGAGATACTATTTTTTTTGATTATTAAAGCTAGTGTTTTGTTGTTGTACTTGAAGATGACCGCATATATAGTTAAGTGCCAATAATGGAGTAAGTAGTGTTTACCAATTTTTTTTTACTTCTTGACCAGTTCTTTTTAAAATTTAAGATACCATGTTGTTTCTAAGTTTCAATACGAGAATTTTAATGACTGCACTTTTTAGTTGAAAGGGCAACTCTTTACTAGGCAAATTTAATTTGAACTAAAAATATAACCTTACTTAACTTCAATTTTAAATTTAATTTAAGAATTTATAAAATTTACGTGAACATTTTAAAATGATTAGATAATTTTATCGAAATTTAAAAATTTTGAAATTTATCTTGGAAATTTAGATATAGAAAATTTTGTTTGATGCAAATAAATATAGAATTATTCAAAATATGGTGTAATCGTTCCCTTCAAAGCTGCAGTAATGCTTTCCTTGTCTTTACCATGGATTAAGAACTTCACCACTAGAAAAGATTTGTATCGCAATCAGTTCCCATTAAAATATGAAACAACGGCATATTTTCAGACACGATATATTTTCAATAATTTCGAAGCAAAAAACGTTTTGGAAAATTTGAATGTTTGAACCAATGAATTTTAAAATTTTTGGATATTTGTAACCGTGCAATCTGTTCTGGGGTCACGGGATATATATATATATATATATATATATATATATATATATATATATATATATATATATATATATATATATATATATATATATATATATATATATATATATATATACGATCTATAGATGTAATGAATTTTAGACTCCAAGTATAATTAATGTTTTTTACTGATTGGTTCGTTTACCGAAGTTTAAGAATTTTTTAGGATTTGAACAAGGATTGAACTTCTCGCGCCAAGATATTCTTTATTATAAATTTACAAAATGTTAAACTTTCTTTTATTTATTAAAAATTTATCGGTAGAAAATTTTATCAAAACAAACTCGATAAAATCCATAAAATTTGAAAATTATAAAAATTTGAAGCGAAAATGTTAAGACATTAGATGTTGCCTTCTGATATGTGGTTGAAATATTACTAGTCTGTCGTATGAATTCCTTGTAAGTTAACCACTAAACGAATGTTGCGTACTTTTAAAAAATTTTGGAATTGTTTTAAAATTTCAAACATTGAGCGTTGGGTTATTAAAAATGTTTTCAAAATTTTTTAATTTTGTAAAATTTCGTAAATTTGCAACTTAAAAATTGTTGAAAATTTATAGAAATGAAATTTTTTAAAAATTGATGAATTAATTTCAAATTTTGAAAGCGATACATTTAAAAAATTTAAAGAATTTTAAAAATTCCGCAAGTATTTAACACAAATACTATGTAAAAACATTTTTTTTAAATTTTTGTTTAAATAATTTTGAGGTTAAAATATTTTATTATGTTATAGATAATTTATATAAAAATAACGAACGAAAATAAATTTGTTAAAAATGTATAATTTAAAAATAAAAAAATTTAATTTTTTTAACGATTTTTAAAGAATTACAAATTTTGTCAAAATTTATTAAAATTTCTGTTAGTAAAAAGAGCTATTACGATTTTTAAAAATTTGGTCTTTTGTCATTTGTCTTTAACAAAGTTTCATTTCACTATTTGCAAAAATTTTAGCGTTTAGTATTTAAATTGTATGGATCATATCGAAATTTGATATATATATATATATATATATATATATATATATATATATATATATAAATATATATATATATATATATATATATATATATATATATATATATATATATATATATATATGTATTAAATTATAAAAATAAAAATAAAAATTTACAAAATTTTAAAATTTTTACAAAAATTTATAAAAGTCTATGAAAATTCAAATTTTCTAAAATTAAGTAAATGTGCAATAATAATTTATAACAAATTTTAAATTATATTCTTAAATTTTAAAATTTGAAATTTCGCGTAAAATTTTAAACTAAAACATAATGTTTAAAATTATTTCAAATTTTGAAAATTTCATCAATATCGTTTCGAGGAATCTATATATTTTCTGATGCTATAATGTTGAAAATTCAAATTTTGTAAAATTAAGTAAATGTGCAATAATAATTTATAACAAATTTTAAATTCAATTCTTAAATTTTAAAATTTGAAATTTCGCGTAAAATTTTAAACTAAAACATAATGTTTAAAATTATTTCAAATTTTGAAAATTTCATCAATATCGTTTCTGATGCTATAATGTTACATAATATCACATAAATGTAAATAAATTTTAAAATTTTGCAAAATTTATTCTGAATTTTATAAAATTATATGTTTCCATTATTTTACCGAAATTTCATTTATAAATATTCTAATGCATTTCGATAATTTGTCGAATATAAATTTCCACTGAAACCGTACTATTCGACATGGATTAATGATAAAAACGGATTTTACATACATAAATCTACTATACAAAGGGTGTTCCATACTTAATGTCCAAATAGCGATTTTTCCTAACTTGTTTGAATTTTGAGATATTCTAAAGATCCGACATCGATCGTTTGGATAAAATTATATTGGTTACTCGATCTGAACATTTCAATTGGCAAACTCTTCACATACATTTTTTTATCTAAGAATATTGAAAAATTATTTTCGTTTAAATATGAAAAACTATAAAACGAACATTTTTGATTTATGTTTTTCAATTTCACTTAGAAACACATGTTTTTCATCCATTTTTCATATAAAGTTTTTATTTTTATTTTTTTTAAATCTATATACGAAATTAAGAAATAAAACAAAAATTATTGATGGGAAAATTGGTGTTAATGACGGGTAGCCGCCGTCATATAGTGTACATTATAAACGAACAACACCTTAAAAAATTGGAGTAATGCATACACGTAGCAAAACTATATAACGCAGTGTCTAAACGAATTAAAAACGCGTTTAATTTATAATCGCGATTATATTCCATGTCTATATATATCGCGCTCATCCCCTTAGGGCAAATACTTTTGTGCGTCTTACATTATAATAATAACAGCGCATGTGACAGCCAAACTTGTTCTATATAAATTATATTTATTGTTGTTTTTTTTTAATACGGCATCAATATACGTTGGACGATTTTACTAAACTATCACTACCATATGATCAAGAGCTTGCAAAGTGGAAATTCATTTTACACGATGGAAAATTTATGGGATACGTATAGTATCACTTTAACGATTCTATAGTAAATAAACGTTTTTTGTGTAGGTTAAAGTTAGTTATCATGTCGCTAATTAATGCTAAGGTGCCTAACTTAATTAACGCGACAAGCGATGATCAACAAAATGGTAAAGGTGTATGCCACTCAATTTATTTTAATTGAGTTGAAATTGAAGGTTATTTATAATGGTTATAGAGAGATTTTGGAAATTGTGCTAAATTGGTTCGGCTTGTCACACTTTTGAAATAACAGGACGCTTCGTAGCTTAATCACTCTTTATTAATATTTTATAGTGACAAAGTGGAAAAGTGGAACATGAAAAACCAACAATTTTGGATATCTAACCGCTTAAGTGAGTGGTTTGTGGTTGGTAAAGACTGTAGAATCTCGGCTTTCGACATAATATCGAAAATGTTTAATCGCTTGTTAGAAAGCTAGTAGCCCTCTATCGAATCTGGAAAATTTTTCTCAGAAACCGATAGTTTATTCCCCATTTTGAAACACGACGCCTATGACATAGCGTCATATATTAGATGTGCCAACAGCCTAATGTTTGCTAAAGTGATTTTAAGAGCTATATAGTGCCGAAAACACATTTCGAACTGTTGATGCTCACCTCAAATTCAAATAGTTTCTGAAACAGTGTTTTTTTAGGTGAATCATGTATTGCTCCTCCGGTATTTGCATCCTTGTAGGTGCATGGAGAAGTTTCGAGTGTGGGAAATCAGCCTAGATAGATGTCCGATAGTCACTAAGTGGTATAGTACATTGAGTTTAACGAGCAAGTTGTAATTCAGCGAAGCTGTTAATCAATTTAATAGCCTGCAGTATCACTTGTATAGGGTATGGTGGATATACATATAAGCGCAAGCATCTATAAGAAACGTTAGTTTTTCTGACAGTTTCGTATATAAATAAGTGAGTATATAGTATACTTCGGACTATGGTTAGCCGCGGCAACCGATAGACCTACAAGTTTGGGAATTAATTTTCCCTATACATGTGGCGTTTTGCTTAGGGGAATGATCGTTCCCCTATGCGTACACCTTTGAATTTGGAAAAATACTTTGGTTTTTCAATAAACGGCTTTTTGTTCATTGCGGGACTAGATGGCCATAGCTGGAGTGTGTCTAGTCTTACAAATGTATGAGATAGTTGGTCGTTGGTGCTCATATAGTACTTACTGTAGTATAATTGCTTCGTGTAGCCTGTCAGCTGTATTCTGGCAAGTGCGTCTGTTGGTAATAATTTGGCAATAATGTGGCAATAATGTTGCGGATAATGGCAAGTGCGGCAATTTAAAACATCGGATGTATAGCCATTTCAAATTGACCCAACAGAACTTATAGTTTTTCTTTCGTCCAAAAGTGTTGTGCGCTTGCTCCATCAGGACATTTTTAAGGTACATGTCCCTCTCGATTTCAAAAAGCTACTAATTGGGGCCGTAAGATCGGGTAAAAAGGTAAATTGTCATCTCATGATGATTGTTCGTAACTGTCAATCTAAAGGTAATATCGAGGTTGCATACTACCTATACAGTATATGCCAGTTTTAACATACCAGATAGGAAAAGTAAGCATTTATCACGGTAATGAATGTTTGTTTTTTTGTGGAATCTAATTAAACAAAATGGTTATTAACGTTTGGTAATGTTAAAAACAGTTTATGGATACACTTGTAGAAAATCTTTGATCACTAGTTATAACAAAATGTGGAACATAATATTATTTATGTGGGACATAATATTATTTTGAATGAGAATTACTAAAAACCTTTATAATGATGAAATCATTAATTACGACATGTTTGGTAATACAAAAAAATAATTTGTAGAACCTGAACAGTACATTTTATAAAACCTTAATAAGTTTTTTTTATTGCAGCATAATACACATTAGCTTTTGGAATATGATAGTTATTGTAGAACTCTTTTAAAGAGAACCCTTTTAAAGAGTAAGATAATGAAGTTTTTGAGAAACACCTTTGATAAAAAGAAATATTAGTTATGTCACGATGTGGAACATAATATTATTGCGGTGTAGAATTACAATAAACCTAAATGTTTCAAATTTAAAATAGGTTATCTTAGGGTGAAATAATACTATTAAATATATATTTGAAAACATGTTAATTTTGTGGAACATAAATAATATATGTCACATTCAGGGCAAATTTATAGAACATGATTGTTTTTGTGGAACAATAGTAATAAAAACAATATTCTAATTTGCACTTGAATGTGTATAAAATTTGTTTGTGGGACATAAATTAACTCATGGTGTAAATATTACTCAAATCATACAATGCTACAATTTCGTTATACAATTTTTTCAACCAGATCAAAATATAAACAAATTTAATTGCTGTGTTGAACTTGGAAGCTTCGATAAACGTGTGGAACATAATTTAAAAATTTAAAATGAAGCTTGTTATTTCTCAAAATTGTTAATTAATTTTAGTGGGTTTGAAAATATATCACTCTATGATTTCAGTTGGACGAAAAACTACACAACCAGCATGCGGCGTCCTAATTAATTATATTTCTGAAATAATTTTGATATATACATAAAAATTAAATGGCAAACCCATATTGTGTCGTACACACAATTGTTGCAATCAAAACATATTTCATGTAGTATAAAATTTAGCATGATAATAAAATATAAACATGCTACTGCAACATATACGCATCATATTATATATAAATAAGAGACCAAAACCAAAATAAAAGGTGTTATATGTATATTAAAAATGTTCTTCGCGTCTTTTCACCTGTTTTATTACATATATACAACATATAGCATATGTAATAAAATAATAAAAAAAAAATTCATAACTCTTAAGTCAATGATCTTTAAGAATTATTATATTATTCTGTTAAATAAATTTCTGTTTCATCTCTTTGACGCATGACAACATAGAACATGATTTTTTTTTTATGTTCGAGTAGATGAAGACATTCCTGTACCAAAATTTATTTTTATTTTTAATTCTTTATGTATTTCATGTCAGTCACTGTTATATGTTTACGAAATTCACTTGTTTTTAATATAAAAATTTTTTCAGAGTACCTGGAAATCTTTGTTCCATAAAATACATCAATTTGTCATTTTATTTTTTATTTTATTTTTTTACTTTCTTGGTGCTTCTGGTTTTGTTAAACGTATAAATCTATAATTTTTTAAAGAAAAAATTAAGAAATAAAATTGATGGGATTAAATTACAAATTATTGTGTTAGATGTGGGATGAATTGGGATTTCATTACATACTTGTTCCAACAAACGATACAAATTCTGTTCAAAAAAATGTTTTATCTCAAGACGTAATCAAGATAATAAAATTTTTTCTGTTTGAAATATCGATTGATATTTAAAATCTGACGGCATTAGGCGTGAACACTTTTTTATGATATCGTAATTTTTTTTTTCAACCAAAGAAGACCCACAGTTTCCAATGGTTATTCATCTAAATGAACAAAAGCTCACGTACAAATATCAAGCTTTTAAAATTACTAACCAAATTGTTCTATTTGTACCAATAATTTATTTAACTTTAACTTTTTTATAGAGTTTTAAAATTAATTGGCCATAAGTGTTGAGCTTTTTGGTACAAACTTTATTTAAATAATTTGTACTTCATTAAACAATCTTTAACAAAAAGAGGTTCTGGATTAATTTGCATTAATTCAACTAAAATTTAAAAAAAAAATTTAAGTTAGTACTCTGAGCTTAGTTTACTAGAAAAGCTTAAGTTGGTCATATATCTTTAATTGAATTACAAAACTTCTACTGCCTTCTTATTTACACTATTTAGCTCACACACTAATTATTTCAAAGCACATTAATTTTTGTCTAAAGCTTTTATTTTAAAAAATAACTGATTTTGCTATTTTTGAGCGTATATTACGCTTAATAAATGTCTTAAGTACATGGTTTAAGTGAAAGCTTTTGGTTTATAACCTTTAAACTTTAAGTATGTATTTTTTATGGCTTAAAGCTTTTATGCCTTAAAATTCAAAGCTTTTGATTATACTGAGCGTTGTTTTGAAATGAGTCCGACTGTATCACACTTTATTTGTGTGATACAGTCGGCTGAGCTTTTTATCAGGTTGCTTAGAAAATCGTTCAATTGAATTTAGTCACTGATCTTAGTACGCATCAAAAAAGTTTAGCTTTTCCAATTATTAAATGTCACTTAGCCCTCATTGATTTATCTTAAACCACATACATTTGACTTAAGTCAAATGGTTTTGTTTTATTTAAGTATACATTATGTATATATGTATTTATTTAATTAATGTATGTAATTTAAGTCATCTATGGTTAAATCAAACTGTCTCATATATACATTAAATTAACTTAAGTTACTTGGTTATGTAATATAATACTAAAAATGTCGCTTAACTTATAAAAATATGACTTAATTTAAACATGACTTAACCACAGAAATTTGACTTAAGTAATATAAATTATAGCTGAATTTAAATTTTTAAAAGAGATTAATTTATAATTTATCAATTTTAAGGTTAAGATTGGAATGCTGATTTATTCTAAAAATATTGCCTAAATATCGTCTTTATGTGGCAAATCGTTATTTAACCTAGAAAAAACTTTTATATAATCCATGAACCAATCATTTGGTGCACCAGTTCAGTAACTTAAAAAAATGTGAAATTTGTTCTTATTCATGTAGGTCACCAGGTAGAACACAGTTTAGTAAAACTGCACTTGATTTAGTGCGTTTTAAAATAAAATAAAGCTTAAGTAACTTTTTTTTGTAAGTCATATGATTATAACATATATTTATATTATATATATATATATATATATATATATATATATATATATATATATATATATATACATATATATATATATATATATATATATATATATATATATATATATATATATATATATATATATATTTCTTAAGTCATGTTTATAAAAAAAACTGACTTAAGAGGAGTAAACGTGACTTAAACCATATATATTACTTAAGTCACTATCAATACTTAAACCATTTATATACAAATTTATAAACATAACAAAAATTCATATACAAATCCTAATTAAAATTGTGAAAACTGTCATCCCAGTGATCTAACCCATGTTAAGTCGCCTCATATACCGCAAGCCGATGATAATGCAATGGAGTTTAATGAATTTCATGCTCGCGATTATGTCTTTTACGAGGTCAGTTAAGTAGAGCTTAAATCACGTATTTTTCATAAGTCATCTATTTATGACATAATTTAAAAAAATATCACTAAATCGACATTAGTTAGTTTTAAGCCACAAAAATTTGACTTAAGTCACATGATTTTAATTTAAGCCATTTGATTAAATTCAGATTATTCAGTACGCATATTCCTATATTTGACTTAAATCGGTTATAAGATATAGATCTATAATATACGCCGCTTAAGTTATAAAAATTAAACTTAAGCCATATAAACTAGACCTAAACACTATAAATGTGACTTAAGTCTTATAAATGTGAGATAAGTACCAATGTCAAAATTAGCGGTTGGATCGAACAATCAAATCCCAATCAAATAATTGTAAAAATTATAAATTTATGATTTTATGAATCAATGAAATGTTAAAATTAAAATCAAACGACCATCGTCAACTATAAAATAATAAAATTGAAAAGGAACAAAAAAAATATTTTCTTAAGGCGCGCGATATATTGGTGCTGTGTCGAAATGAAAATAAATATTTTCTTCTTATTTTCATTTTTCGATAAATTTTATGTTATTATTATTATTATTATTACTACTATTACTATCATTATTATTCAACTCTTAATTCTTAAATAAATAGCTATATGTATATGAAGACCACGATGAAAATGACGAAGACTTGCGGCAGATGATCATGAAGACGCGCAAACAAAATATAAAAAATAAATCGAAGACGATGAAGAAGAAGAAGACATAAACTTATATACTTTAAACACACACACACACAAAAACAAATAAGGTGTCGGTTTTTTCTTTTTCATCCTCTAAATTTATAGTACATTTGCATTTTTTTTTTCATTTTAACTTTTCATGATAAAATAAAATAAATTCGGCGGTCAAGTATAAGAAATGGACAAAGTAAGAAAATAAATAAGAAAAAGTTAAAAAAATGAAATAATCAAAGTTTGATGATGCTAATTTGCAAAAAATAAAATACAATATTTGGTGGTTTTGTGATGCTGTCTTGGGATCCAATCGAAATTCTTGGTTTAATGCTCATTCAATATTTACATACACACCCAAATCCACATACAAGTATACATATAGTGTTGTACGCAGAGAAAAGAAAATGTTTCATGAATTTTCCGTTTTTGGGTCGTGTACACGCGAATTAGTTGAAAAATCATGAAATCGTATTGCTGCAGGCATGGGGTGTGTTTATATACGAAGATATATATAGTGGAACGTGGATTAGATGCACACGACCAATCATCTAATTCCCATACATCATCATCAGCACCGTCAGACAAACGTTTACATAATATACAGAAGGCAAACCACATCTGTAAATATGATTTACAACTGTATATGGTTAGTTATGTGTCTCAAGAGATTCAATCTTCTGACGTCGGTTTTTTTTTTTTTTTTTTTGTTGTACTTACATAGGGAAAATACATTACATTCATAAATTTCACACGATTATTATTTCGTTATTGATTATCTTACGGATTATCGTTGGCTCATAACAAATTTTTGTTTGGTTGTCTTTCGTTCGACATAATTAAATTATAATGATTCGGTGTGGTGTATTCCCAAATGTAAAATAATTTTTCAATTTATTTTATAAACACTATTATAGCATAATAGCACAGAGCATGATTACCCAGAGACACATCTTTCGTACGTCTCTGAGGTATAACAAATAAAATAATGAAATTTTTCGAATTTTATTCAAAGTATCAGCACGAAACGAGGTAACAATATATACAAAATTATATTGATCTCTTTCGCTCATATGATTGTTATTAAAATTTATTTTCATGCAAATATCATTCAGCTCATCTCACTCTTTATTATATCGTAACCATATGTACCATGAAACGAAATATATATTATTGATAAATTTAAATGAACATTGTTGTTGCTTTTGTATAAAAATACTTGCTATATATATAAATATTATATATATGTGTATGTGAGTAAGTCTACATCGATCTTGTATCGATCGAAAAAGGAATATGAAACAAAAAGAGGCGTAAATAAAACACCGACTGGATACAAGGTGTATTAAAATAATCATATGAATTAAAATACAGATAAATAGGTAAAGAAAGTACTACATTTCTAAAATTAACGTGCAACCTGTTGTAATAAATTGTGTGAAAATATTTAGTCTGGATATGTGAGAATGTGTATGTTTGATATTGTTTATTGTCAATTTATTTTTACCAAATAGTTACACAATACCAATACCTAATTACATTACATACATACTTTTTAATATTCATATTTTGGAAGTTTTTTGTTAACATTTTTAAATCCAAAAAATATATGAACATAATAACAAATCTATGTAATTATGATAAATATTTTGATTCTATCGGTTCTAACTTTATTCTATTTGAAGTAAATTTATTTCACTAGGACATTCTATTTAAACAGCGTTCAATTTGTATAAACACACTTCTGAAAATAAGTGTAATCTAAATGAATTTTTTGTTTTTTTTTAAACGATCTTTTGACACCAGCGAACATCATCTCATGCAATTCCATTAATATTGTTTCACGTATAGTGATGGTTTGGACACACCGCGGTCTTGAGTTCAATTCCCGGACCTAAGTACAACGCCGTGACCAATTGTGTTTAATTCGTTCGTTGTGCTGACCACCTACAACGATCATTAATTGTAAAAATGTGGTCTGATAGGTTTTGAAAAAAGATCTCAGTAAAGGGGTAACTTTGGCCTGTAATGCTATTGTTTTCTTTTTTATTAACAAGACCGATTTTCACTAAGTAAATATTATACATTTTTTCCTATGTGCATAATGTATCATTGTTTGGTATGAATGGTGGAAATTCGGAATTTAGTTTTACCAAACTAAAATTGGTCATTTCATCACAAATGTTATTTATGTGGCTGTTTTGATTAAAAAACTTCAAAATTGTTCACTAAAAATTGAGATACTGCAAACATTTCGTCTGATGGACCCTTTAAAGATCCAAAATTGGAATTTTTATCTTTTTTATAGTTTTTTTCATTAATAAATATGTCGTGTCCAGTAATATGTTCATCCGATTTTAATAACTTTTTTGTGCATCGATCGCACTCAATTTTTTTATAGACACAGTAGCCAGCATAATAAGCAATAACATTTGTTATTAACCTACCAAATTCTGGTAAATTTGGCAACATTTCAATAGAATTTGAAGCATATTTTTCTTCCGCAGCTTGATGTTTCAAACTTTTATTGTAGTCGTCCTTAAATTGTTTCCAGTTCAGCTTTAAGTTTTCGGAATCATCTGGTAAACAATTAGAATGCAACGAGTTAAATAAAATTTTCATTACTACAATATTCGCGTAGTGCACCCCAATTTCGTGACTCGATGGTGCAAAATTATATCCGCCTTTACCTCTTAATGCAGAAAAGAAATTTTCTAAGCCGTCTTGATTACTTTTACCTGTCAAACACCCAAATGTTTATAAATAGCAACGTTCGTTGGAGCCTGATCGCAAGTTATCATTACTACTTCTAAGTTTAGAATTTCACTACACAATTTAATATTATTAAAAATAAGCTCCGATAGCTCGACAACACTAATGTAATTATTGATACGAGTATAATTTAGCACATGCTTCCAATTTCCCACTAAACCACGTAGCATAAAAAATTGCTGAAGTGGCTAACTGATTCGACCTGTTATCATCATTATCACAATAACCTTCAACTTTATTAGTTACAAGATTTACTATTGAATCTTTTCGAATGGCCATTTCATCAAAAGATAAAACACATATCCGTGTTGTTGTTGGCATATTTAAATACAAATATTTTAGCTGATTTAATAAAATATAGTTTGTTCCGGGTGAAATAAATTTGATTGGAGACCATGCATATATAGATAAAATTGAGGGTAATTTAAGTTGAAATGTTGATTTTAAATATTATATGTAGCAATTGTTCAAAAAAATTGAGTGAGATCGATGCACAAAAAAAGTTATTAAAATCGGATGAACATATTAATGGACACGACATATTGATAAAAATTCCAATTTTGGATCTTTAAAGGGTCCATCAGACGAAATGTTTGCAGTATCTCAATTTTTAGTGAACAATTTTGAAGTTTTTTAATCAAAACAGCCACATAAATAACATTTGTGATGAAATGACCAATTTTAGTTTGGTAAAACTAAATTCCGAATTTCCACCATTCATACCAAACAATGATACATTATGCACATAGGAAAAAATGTATAATATTTACTTAGTGAAAATCGGTCTTGTTAATAAAAAAGAAAACAATAGCATTACAGGCCAAAGTTACCCCTTTACTGAGATCTTTTTTCAAAACCTATCAGACCACATTTTTACAATTAATGATCGTTGTAGGTGGTCAGCACAACGAACGAATTAAACACAATTGGTCACGGCGTTGTACTTAGGTCCGGGAATTGAACTCAAGACCGCGGTGTGTCCAAACCATCACTATACGTGAAACAATATTAATGGAATTGCATGAGATGATGTTCGCTGGTGTCAAAAGATCGTTTAAAAAAAAACAAAAAATTCATTTAGATTACACTTATTTTCAGAAGTGTGTTTATACAAATTGAACGCTGTTTAAATAGAATGTCCTAGTGAAATAAATTTACTTCAAATAGAATAAAGTTAGAACCGATAGAATCAAAATATTTATCATAATTACATAGATTTGTTATTATGTTCATATATTTTTTGGATTTAAAAATGTTAACAAAAAACTTCCAAAATATGAATATTAAAAAGTATGTATGTAATGTAATTAGGTATTGGTATTGTGTAACTATTTGGTAAAAATAAATTGACAATAAACAATATCAAACATACACATTCTCACATATCCAGACTAAATATTTTCACACAATTTATTACAACAGGTTGCACGTTAATTTTAGAAATGTAGTACTTTCTTTACCTATTTATCTGTATTTTAATTCATATGATTATTTTAATACACCTTGTATCCAGTCGGTGTTTTATTTACGCCTCTTTTTGTTTCATATTCCTTTTTCGATCGATACAAGATCGATGTAGACTTACTCACATACACATATATATAATATTTATATATATAGCAAGTATTTTTATACAAAAGCAACAACAATGTTCATTTAAATTTATCAATAATATATATTTCGTTTCATGGTACATATGGTTACGATATAATAAAGAGTGAGATGAGCTGAATGATATTTGCATGAAAATAAATTTTAATAACAATCATATGAGCGAAAGAGATCAATATAATTTTGTATATATTGTTACCTCGTTTCGTGCTGATACTTTGAATAAAATTCGAAAAATTTCATTATTTTATTTGTTATACCTCAGAGACGTACGAAAGATGTGTCTCTGGGTAATCATACTCTGTGATAATAGTGTACAGGTCGACATCAACTTACGTAGCGTCGATTTTGTCTTTGGTCTATGGTTTAAGTTACAAAAATGTTCTAGGTCTTTCCACAAAGAAATATAAGGAACTCCAATTACATAATAAAAACTTTAAGTCATAAATGTGTTAGCAAAATGCAGGTTAACATTAAATTCATTAAGTCCATCTTAATTGTTTCATAAGTCCGTGTGGGTTAAGTATCATTTATCTGGCGTTATAGTTACATGTTTGTGACTTAAGCCACTCGTGAGTGACTTGAGTCACTTGTGCGTGGCTTAAGTCACATGTTTAAGACTGACGTCACATGTTTGAGGCTTAAGTACATGATTGTGGCTTAAGACTATTTATTATTGTTTATCGCATAGTCATATGACTTAAGTCAAAAAAACAAACATAATTAAATTTAGAGTTTTTATGCCGTATATTCTCAAATATAAAACAATTAATTAAACTAGATGACAGAAATGTTTTAGGGCTATCCGCAAAGAAGGATGTAGAATTACACAATAAATACTTTAAGTCATAAATTCTGTGACATGAATGCGTCAGCAACAATGTAGAGTTAAGTCACATTCATCTGACGTAAGTCACATGTTTGTGACTTAAGCCACTTATTTGCGGCTTAAGCCTCTCGTATACTATAATTGTATTTATACTATAAACACTATTATAGTATAACAGTGTGCGGGTCGGCGCCGACTACCGTAGCATCGATTTTAATTTTGGGCAATGGCTTAGATCACAGAAATGTTTTAGGGCCATCCGCAAAGAAGGATGTAGAATTACACAATAAATACTTTAAGTCATAAATTCTGTGACATGAATGCGTCAGCAACAATGTAGAGTTAAGTCACATTTATCTGACGTAAGTCACATGTTTGTGACTTAAGCCACTTATTGGTGGCTTAAGCCTCTCGTTTGTGGCTTAAGCCATTCATTTGAGGCTTAAGCCACTAGTTTGAGGTTTAAGTATATTTATTTATGTTTATTGCATAATCATTTGGCTTAAGTCAAAATAGCAAGCACAATGTTAATTTAAAGACCTAATTAATTTCATCTTAACTTGAATGATTCTATCTTATATATATACTAGTTTTACTCCATAAAATAAAAACTAGTTTTATTTGCTAAAACATATTTAAAAAAACACGATTTCACTTATTTATGATTCAATTGACTTAAGTTATAAGAATTTTGTAGTTAAAAAAATAAATTTTAATAACTGTTTTAAGTATTAGCTTGGCTTAAGCCATTTAATTTACGTAAACATTTAGTTTGTTAAAGCAATCATTACAAATATTCCGATTTTGATTAAGGTTTTTTGCAGGAATTTACAGGCCATAATTTTACAAAATTGGTTCCAGAAATAGAGATCTTAACCGACCAATTCCATCAACGGTTTTTCAAAATTTAGAAAAATACGAATTTTTGATGAAGTATTTGACAATCCATTTTTTTGTTATTGTTAGATTCTGTTTTGATTTTAACAAACCGATGTTATATAATAGATGAAACCAAAGTTAAAGTTAAGAAGCATGAATGACTTAAGCCACCTAAATATTTTGAATGGTTCGATCTGTCAGTAAAAACATTTCAATTTTGGTTTAACCAAGCAAATCCGATATCTTTAAATGGCGACTAGTTGAAATGTGACTTAGATATTTATTTTTCTAAATTTATTTGGCTTAAGTCATATTAATGAGACTATAATTACTGTAATTATTGATTTTCGACAACTCAAATCCATATTTACACATATATGAAATATAGTTTAAATTTAATTATGACTTGTTTACTTATATTTTGAATCTAGGGTGGCTTAAGTCTTATTAACGCGAAATAATCTAAATTTATAATGACATATGTCATAATAATACTTCATACATCATACTATATGAGAAGTGTAAATTATAAAAGTTAAATGATTAAAAATTTCAGGAATCGATTACTTAAAAATATTATGAACTCGCTCCTCTGTTTAGCCATGATGACTTAAGGCTTAATTTAAGCTGGTGTACGCTTTATTTTTATGTGTGGAGCCTAACAAAGATTAGTTCGGAAACCTATGAAAATTATTAAATAAATGGAAAATTTGAAACCAACAAAATTTTATTAGCATCTGATAGCAGAGAAAAACAGGTAAGGGACAAAAATAAATGAGTTCCTGGTAATCGGAAAAACAAAAAGCAGTTGTTTACAACAAGTTTTGCAATAGCGTTCTTTTGAAATTTATGTAGCTTAAGTCACTTTTATGAGGCTTAAGTTATCTTTATTTTTGTTTGACCCTTAACTAATTAACATGCTACTCAAGCTATATAATTATAGTGTGTATTGACTTCAGCAATTACTTCTTATAACAAAAAACTTTTGATGAATATGCCGTTAATACCATTATTATTTGTCTGCTCTTATTTCATTTAAGCTCGATTATTTATCTTCAGTATTTCGTGCGGCTTAACTAACATTTATTGTGTTTTGTCTTATAATCATATGTAAATGCTTAGATAATTATGTGACTTAAGCTATACATTTTTATCAAATCATCCCCACCGTAGGTAAAACATGTTAAATTACTAAACTGAAGTTTAAAAAAACGTTTTCTAATTTGGGAAATGTGTGACTTAAGTCATTCGGTTGCTAAACAAACATGTGTTTAACTGAATTTTATTAAATCTGGGTAAAATCTATATATTTATATGTTAACCGTTCAACAAAAATTCTGACATAACCAAAAATTATGAAACTCTTAAGAGCCAAAGGACTATAGAATCGCATGTTTAACTTACTAAGGGAGTATTGGCTCAGTCACTCCAAAAATGTTTGGAAATTTAAATTTTAGATCCGATTTAAAAGAAAACTTTTTTGGTGAAATAGGCATTATATAATTTTTCAAAATTTGTTCCAAAAATAGAGATTTTAACTCGCCAATCCTATCATCGGCTTTTAGAATTTAGAAAAATTGAATTTTTATTTGACATCCCATTTTTCTGTGACTGATAAATTTTGCTTTCGTTCAGTAATTATACATATCATTATACAAAAAGTCCGATTTTAATTTTATATGAGTCGTATGACTTAAGTCACCTGAATTTTTTGAATGGTTCGATTTGTTAGTGAAAACATTTCAACATTTAAGTAAACTTCACCCAAAAAAATACGATAGTTTTAAACAACGACTTTAAATGGAATGTGACTTAAATATTTATATTTCAAAATGTATGTAGCTTAGTCATACTAATGAGGCTTAAGTGGCATTTATTTAAGTTATCCTCATTGACATCTGACTTAAGCTGAATACTTTTAATGCGCATTTAACTTAACTGCATTAATGATATTTGAACTATAAATATGTGACTTAAGCTGTAATCTCTAAAGCTGAATTAGTTTAAGTTTAACTTATGTAATTCTAAGTTAAAACACTTTTTATGTGACAAGCGATAAAAAATGTAATCGCTTCCCAAACCTTCGATTGTTTGGCTTAAGTCATGATGATTTGAAGCTTAATTTGAGCTAGTTTAAGCTTTATTAATATGTGTGGGACTTAGAAAAATATATAGTTTACGCTATAATATATCTATAGTCTAATCAAAATAATAAAATATTTTTGAACTTTTAAGAGTCAAAAAGTAATTGTTCAAAGCTGAAAACATTGTAACTCGTGTAATTCATGACTTAAGCCTAAATAGGATGAATGACTTAGGCAAAAAAAGGAATAAAAGGAATATTAGTTCGGGGATATGTTACCTATATGAAAATTATTAAATAAAGTGAAGATTTGAAACGAACATAATTCGTGGGTATCGGAAGGACAAAACGCGTTTTGAAGGAAGGATAAATGTGTTACTTAAGCCATTTGGCCGCCAAACGAAAACATCTATTTAACTGTTTTTTTTTAAATTTGGCAAATTTATATCTTTTGTTTTTAGATTGAGTCTACTTTAGGTTATTTGCATTAGTTTTAAATCTCGAGTGGCTTAAGTCAAACTAATGTAACTTAAGTAACGTTAATTCTGACGTAACCAAAAATCATGAAGCTCATAAGAGTCATAATCGCATGTTTAGACTGAATTAGGTAGTATTGGCTTAGCCACTACAAAAATGCTTGACAAATTTTTGAATTGTATGACTTAAGCCAAGCATAAATATTTAAACTAGCTTAAGTAATATGTTTTGAAAAAAATTAATTTGAAAACCGTCACACATATGAAGTTAACTGTCTAACCTGACACATGATTTATCAGTTTCAGTGCCATATGTTTCATTGGCGAGGAATGCCGATTTAAGTGACTCATTTGTACCTTAAGTCATAACTTATTTTATCAGCTTAGCGAAAACACTGACTTAAGAAATAATATTTTAGTTCGAATGGAAATTAAATAATAACCTTATTCTATAATATTTTGAGACAAAATTTTATAAATCTGTGATAACTTTTTCGATATATTTACATCTTTCGATTACAAATGGCGCCACTGATAATCAAACACAAATAAATTGTCCAATAAACGTAAAAACCACAAACCACCTATCATCATTACATCAAAAACCGCGAAAATATATACTTTAAAGATAATTAAATATCATAAACAGCGCAATTAAAAATTTTGAAGACCCACCAAGACGAAATTCATATCTAACCAAGAACACAACACAATTTAAGTATTACGTCTACCGCACATATACCATATACACCGTTCGCGGTTCCACGTCCCATGGGATCGTATTTATATATATATATATATATATATATATATATATATATATATATATATATATATATATATATATATATATATATATATATATATATATATACATATATATATATATATATATATATATATATATATATATATATATATATATATATATATATATATATATATATATATATATATATATGTGGTGACAAAATAAAAAATGTAATGTCGGTAACCGCGCGTAAAATATGTTTATGTTAAGAAAATAACGAAACAATGTCTCAAAGTGGACCGAAATCTTTATGTGCACACACAAAGAAATCAAATCATTATCACACTTATATGCAAATGATCTAGTTTTTGGTTTTGTTTTCATTTTGTTGTCGTCGTCGTCGTACCACTAAGAAATCGAATTCTTAAGACATAATATAATGAACCACAAAGATGATATGATAATGACGATGATCATCGATACACGGTATAACATATCCACATAACATTAAAAGGATATAAAAAAAAATGTACAACAAAAACTAAATCAATAAAAAGGCGTGCCCCATATTTTCAACATTTACTTTTCCAACATATAACATATACAATACAAAAATTATGTGTACACAATGCAAAGTGAAAATTTATGAAAAAAATTATATTTTAGAATTTTCTTTTTTTTTAGTTTTTCCTCCCCTTTAAATATATGTATACTATATTTAGAGAAAATTTGGGGTAGAATACTAGAAAATGACAATATTTAGAGGTATTTGTTCCAACCAAAATAAATAAAAAAGTTGCATTTTCATATTTTCTTTAAAAAAAAACAAACGAAAAAAAGGAAAAACTCGCAAGGTATAAAGTAATATTTGTGTTTTGTTTGGAAAATGAATTATTCAATTAGTAATGGCGTCGGTCGGTTCAGTTTATATATAGATTTTGTAAAAAAAAGCAACAGAATAAAGCACACACACACGCACACAACCAAAAGTTTTTCCTGTAAATTTTCCTTTTATGACATACATTGTTTATAAATAATGTATACACATTTTGTTGGTCAAATAAAATGAAAAATCGATCCAAAAACTTTTTTTTTTTCGTTTTTCTTCTGTTGGTGCGGGTTATCTAACTTCCGGTTTTTCCGTAACTTTGTTCCGATGAATTTTTGTTTCGGTTGTATATTTTGATTAATTGTGTTTGGGTATGCGCTACCAAATTTTGTTGGGGAGACGGCTATATATACACTTAAATTAGGGTTGTTTAAGATTTATTTAATTCTAAGTGGAATATTAATTTATTGTAAGACATTTTTTCCTTTGGCATAATTTATCGGTGGTTTTTGATTTATTAGAATGCGTGAAGGATGTATGAAAATTTGTCTATACACGAAGTGAGGAGTATGCTTTTCGAAGCGAGAAAAAAGTTTGACCTTAATTTAAAGGGTTTCCCAAAAATGTATCGAAATGTTTGTGCATTTTATAAAATGATAGTCTATACCAAGCGTCCAATTCGATTGCAGATAACTCTTGAAATTTGTAAAAGAGATTGTCACCCGATTGTCGAAAATAGTCCACAATGGGTTTTAATTGTTTTTTGTTATGAGTCAAATAAGTATAGGATGGCATAGCCTTTTTTGCTAAAGCCTAAATAACAGCAAACTTAATGGAACATTATCTGTAATTATATTATTTAGCTTTTGATATTCTAATGTAGCCCTAAAGTACATTGACTATTTTCAAATCTTATGAGATAAAAGATGCAGCGACCGACATAAAAAAAGTGTCAGTTAAACTGTTATTAGTCTAATCCTAGGAGTAACATATAGAAGGCATATCCATAAGTTATGCTTATAAAACTCTAGCAAGTTATGCTTAAAATGGTTAGAGCACTATACTTCCAATAAAGTTTCAGAGCCCTTGGTAAGAGAAGTGTGATACAAAACGCTGGTGACCAGTATTCATATTTCTGAAAAAGTTCACTAACAGGATTTAAAGATCATTTACGTTTACCTAGTAGACAATGTGCTGGATTAGAAGAAATGTTGGAAAACCATATACAGGAAGTGATCACTAGAAACATGTTACTGATACGTGTCATAGCTGTTATTCGTGCAATATGTTAACATGTGTAATTTATACTAGAAATATTTCAAGTAATATTTCAAACGAAATGCATATAGAAGTTGGAATTTATGTTCTAGTTACACTTTTGGGATGTTATATCGAACAATTTCATGGCATAGAGCCAGTCAAGTTTTAAAAAACGAGAAAGTGACCAAAATATGAAGCCATTTTAAAGAAAATGCTATCAGATGTGAATTAGAAGGCAAATCAAACTCGCAAAAATATTAGAAAGAAGGTACGCAACGATGGAGATGAATAGTTTAAGGTCAGTAAGTTTACTCTAAGATGATAGCTCTTATTTGATGTAAGTAGTTTTAGTTCCAAATCAATTGGTTTGATTTTATCACAACATAACCGTAATATACTTTAATCGAGCTAGAATTTTCTATATCCAGTATTTCCATATATTTATCTGTTTGGTCAACTTGATTATCGGTTGATGTAAGCCTCAATCATTTGATAGCTATTTTCTAAGTTTAATTTTTTAATTTCATACTTCAGTTTAACGGCACGTCTAACGGAATCGGCTACTGTCAAATTAGGTCATCCACATATAGGTTACTTTTTAAGTGATTAACCGCGTTAATATATATATATATATATATATATATATATATATATATATATATATATATATATATATATATATATATGTATATATATATATATATATATATATATATATATATATATATATATATATATATATATATATATATATACAATCCGGCCCTTCATATGCGGTCGTGAGTTTGTTGGCATAAACCTCAAAACGGAAATTTACACGAGCAGAAAAGTACCCATGTAGGAATTGAATTACTGTTTCTCGAGATGTATCGCATGTGTCACAGTTCAAACTACTTGTCGTCTACATTACTGTCTTGTAAGTTGGCGAGTTCATATCTTGTATCATGTTGCAATAGCGAGCACAAGTGTTTGTTACTGCCTGACCAGTCATATTTTTTAAAGAAGAATGATCTGGATATATCTTCTTTTCCAACAATGAAACATTTGTTTTTCAACAATTCCACTTGTGGATGTTTTGAACCCCAAATGCAACAATTTTGTCAAATAATGAAGCTATCAAAATGAAAATAAGCCTCATATTGCTAAAAATGAGTTTGAATTCGAAAAATCAGCATCCACTTATTTTTGTTCTATAATCCATTCCACGCTAGTAGGGTTAATCTTGGATTCTCAGCTGTTACCTGTTGTTTTTTTTCGTTACCAACAATAAAAAAATTTATTTTGAAATTAACATATATCGTTTCTCTCAAAATTCTTTCAAACTTAAGTAAGCAAGTTTCAAATTACGTTTTGTTTTTTATTTTGAAGCTACTTAAAATTGCGACTTTAGCAAAGGTAAAGTTTGAACAAATTTCTTAAATGTATTCAAAACCTTTAAAATTTTTTTAAATATTTTCCGACTAATACACATTTCAAACAGTAAAATTGATTTATCTGATCGTTTGTCAAATCGATCAATTTTTTATCAAAACAGATCAAATTATGAATTAACTTTGCAACTGTTATTACCTTTTTTCAAAAAAATTATTATACTCGAATCCTTATCCATTGCTTGAAAGAATATAGAGTATGTTTGAAACCTATCAAACTTTTTTTAATACTTTCATGCGGTTTATCGTAACATTAAAAACCTTCACATTTCAAACCACGATTATGTTCTATTTCCAATCGTAACACTTTTATGAAACAAAATATTTTACTACTGAGAATTTCAAGATTCAAAGAAATGTTATAGATTTGAAAACCAATTAAAAAAATTCTTAAAATTTTAAAAACCATGTTTGACGTTCAAATTTTTTTAAATTAACTGCAAAGTTGTTTTAAATTAATTTCAAATTGTTATAAAAAACTGAACCAAACTAAGACGTAAGTGATGTCTAATATTAAGTCAATAGTCAAACTATTTAGTGTATAGGTTTGAAATTGATGAAGTATGATTTGAAATATTATACGATTTAGATTTGAAGCCAGAATTTTTCCATTGATAAGTCAGTCAAACTTATACTGAAAGGCTCAAATTATGAAATATTAGTGATTCCGCTTAACAATTTAAAAAAAATCTACCCTTTCAATCTACAAAAATTTCATCAAACCCAAATTATATGTTCAAACTTAAAAATTGTAACGGTCGTATATCGTTTTTTCAAAATCCTTTCAAACTTAATTGTACAAGTTTCAAATCACGTTTATCTTTTATTTTGAAGCTCATTATAATTTTATACTTTAGCAAAGGTAAAGTTAAAACAAATTTCTAAAATATAATCAAACTCATTATTTACAAAATATTAAAACTTATAAATGTTTTCTTGTACATTACGATTAAAATCTATTAATTTTTATTAAATATATTTCAAAGATATAATCAAGCATCTTGATACGCATTTCAAATCACGTCAAAATCATAAAACTGTGGAGAAATATTTTAATTGTTCATAGAATGTTTAAATGCGTTGTAAGTTTTCAAACTAAAATTTAAATAATATTAATAATAATAAAACTTTTCAAACTCATATAGTTTTAGAACCACGTGAAGGTATAACTATTTCAAATGTATACACTTCTATTTCACTAGTGACTTTGAATAAACGTTTGAAAACCTTCAAAATTAATTTTGAAAGATATTTTAAAATAGCACACGTCTATTTTGTTTGTTTGGTTTATTTTAAAAAGTTAATTCAAATTTTTAGCTTATCCAACACATTTCAAACAGTAAATTCTGTTTGTCTGATCGTTTGTCAAATTGATAAATTGTATCAAAATTATGAATAAACTTTTAAACTGTAATACCTTTTTTCAAAGAAATTATTATAAACGTTTAATGAATTCATTGCTTGAAAGAATGTAGAGAATGTTTGAAGCCTATCAAACTTGGTTTAATACTTTTATCAAAATATTGCAAACCTTCACATTTCAAACCACGATTATGTTTCTAGTTAATGAAATATTGTTCTAGTGAGAATTCCCAGATGCAAAGTAATGTTATAGGTTTGAAAAAAAATCTTTTTAAAAATTGTTTAAATTAATTTTAAAGTTTTATAATAATATTTCAAATTAAGTTGTTCAAAACTGCAAATAGTACATCCTAAACAAGCTAACCAAATTTACAACTTTTCAAACTTAAGTATTTTTAATCCACATCTTTCATTTCAAAAGTGAATATTTCTATCAAAAATTTATACGAATGTTAAATGTTATTTTTTAATCATTAAATTTAACCAAACATAAAAATTTAAGTTTGAATTGAAATAAATCATGTTTGAATTCTGTCAAAAACAAATAAATTGTAAATTTGAATAAATGTTTCGGAAATACATTATTAGGGTTATATTCTAATATTTTTCTTGAAAGAATAAAGACTAAGTTTGAAACCTATCAAACTCGATGTTAAACATTTTCCAAAATAATTTTAATCAACTCAACAATATTTTGTTATTCTGAAACTCGGAAAAAATCTAAACAATTTCAAACTCATCAAACTTATGGATGTTTCAATTCAGACTCTGCAGTTTAAATTGAAATTTTAAAATAATGTTTGAACCACTATATATATATATATATATATATATATATATATATATATATATATATATATATATATTTGGTTTGAAACCTTTCAAACTAAGAGATAGAGTACGTCTGAAACCTATCAAAATTGTATACACATCATTTTGTTGTTATGAAAAACTGTACCAAACTTAAGTTAAGTCAAATTGAACTATTTAATGTAGGTTTAAAACCGATCAAATATAATTTGAAATAATTGGATATAAATTTATACCATTTTCAAATAAATCTGTAGACAACTAATCAACAATTTTATTTAATTTTAAATTATGTTCATTCAAATCTTCATCAAATTCAAACGAATTACAATTAATTCCGGCCAAAAATTGATACACATTGATAAAAAAAAAATAAGTCAACACGAACCATGTAACGATGGCACATGGTAGATTATAAATTTTTCATTTAAATTCTTTAGCCATATACACTCGATAGATATTTTATCAACTCGTATATAAAATGAAATGATTGATTCGATACCACCGTGTGCAGGTACTTAAGTCAATAACGTCGTCTTTTACAAAAAGTATGTTTAAATTCAAAAAACTTAAGATTTTTTCGAGAATTATACGCGGACAAATCGCGTACAAAAAACCAAAACTTTTAAACACTGTACTCTATATATGTTACATCTTAAGGTAGAATGGAATTTAATTTTTTTTTTTAAATAAACAAATTGTTGGTCGGTTTATTTTACATCTTCTTACTTATTTACCTTCTTCATTTGGCTTATGCAAAGAAAATTGTAAGTGTGAAGTTCACATTGTTCCAGGATAGTATGTATACTACACACAATATGTACATAGTTCGTTTATCTAAAATGTCCGCTAGACAAAAAAAAATTACAAAAGTTTTACTGGAAATTTGCATATGTTTATAAAGCACACACAGACCACAGAATCATCTTTTCGTATATAATCTTATATACAAAATATTTTTTAATTAATTATTTAAGAATATAAAAAATGTTGTTTTATTTCTTTATTTTTGTTGTGTTTTTTTTATTGTATTTTATGGTATAATTTACGAGGCAAAAGTACAAGTGTCGGTCTAGTCAATTAGATGAAAACAAAAAAAAACGAAACGAAACAAAATACATGGCATCTTAAGGAAAGCTCAAGACGACGTTATATGGATAAAAATGAATAAGAAGAAATTGATTCTTTTACAGATACAGATTAAATTTTTTTTTGTTTTTTTCTTATGTACTGTGTGTATGTGTGTTTGTACTTCCATATTATCCGTCTTAAAGGTTATTGAAGTCACGTTAAGAAACCACGAAAAAATATCGATCTTTTCGATTGCATCCGCGATCCAATAAATTCTTATAATAATATCGATTACCTCCCCGAAATCCAACGAAATTATCTTGAAAACATATATTATAAAGTACTCGAACAGGCGCCTCATAAACCTCGTTTGTTTGTTGTTGTTTTTTTTTTGTTTTGTTAAGTTGAAATAACTTCTGACTAATGCACACCAATCTATTTACGACACCCATCACTGACTGTTATGCGTTTGTCTAAGACTTTATCGAATTTCTACAGTCGTTGATAAAAGTATTCGGAAAAAAATTTAGGTTTTTATTATTGGCTTAACGTGATGTCCTTTTATTTTACTTCATGAATGTCATCAGCCATTTTTCTTAAAAAAGAGAACTCGCTAAATGTCATTAGTTATCTCGGTTATATAGCTAACGGTTATTTTCCAGTTATTTTCCAGTTTGTATGTACCATACAGAAGTAACAAGTCGATTAGAAATGTCCGTTACTTAATGCAGTCTTCGGACGGCAAAAATCAATAACCATCAATAGAGAAAATATGATGAACGCGCATCTTGTTACTACGTAAGTTAAAGATCGCCTGTTAAATAAAATGCATCAAGTAATCATTTCAAATAAATGAATCTCATAACGGTAAAATACGAAATCCATAATGTAAAAAACAAAATAATCAACGCAAAATAAATTATGCGACAAGGTCAGAGAGAATAAAATTATTTTCTCTCTACCAATTTAAAAAATTTATAAAAAAAAACGGTTTTGTTTTTTTTTTTTCAAAACTCAATAGGTTAGATAAAGACGAATATATAACAAAAAAAAAATCATTTTATATGCATTTATAAAATGTTTGGAAAATTTAAATTTTTAAAAGCGTTTTTCATTATGAATTCAAGATTTTCATGAATTTCTTTTTAGTTTAAGGAAAATTTAATGGTTTTTTGTACAGAATTATTCGAAAATGAAATGGACGAAAATTTAAAATGAAAGTTTTAAGATATTTAATATATTTTAAAGAAATAAACGGCTTACCTGTACGCGGGGAACAAGTGGTAAAGTCCATTAATTATATTTTACTGCACAAAATTAAATTTTAATAGATTGTTCAACACTTATCTTATTTTATCACACAATACTCACAACCCTACTATATGAAGGGCAAACGAATACTGCCTATGTACATCCATAACGGTATATAGTATAAACATCAAAATTTGTTTTTATTTTGAGAGATTGAAAACACGTTCACACGCTATTGCGTCGACCGAATGGCATATATTATTGGACGTGAAAGCATTATATTGAATAGGATGAACCAATCTTGTGAGATCAAATCTTAAGAATTTTTTTAAGTTATCGTAGCCTTTTGTAGTAGACCAAAAAATGAAGATGCGGATGGTTTGAAAATTCTTAATTCTACCAAATTTTGAAATTCAAGCAGCTTCCAGACACTAAATTTAGTTAAAATATAACAAAGCGGTTTCATCAGCGGTTATGGCAGCGGTTGTAGATTATGAAATAGACTGTTAATCTGTAGTCTTAATTAAGGAGACACAAGGTTAAGGGTTGAAATAAATACATTTGTTTAGAGTGGCATGATCGAACATTTTGTCTACTATTTTTGTAAGCCCATCTCTAAAAGTGTTTTTAAATTGGTTTTCCATCATAACAATCTTTAAAAGTGTTTTTAAATTGGTTTTCTTTCAGTACTCCTGATGCAAGGCATAAAATATACCATTTATATTTTTGTAACAACGGAAAATATAGCAAGTGGTACTGCCAAAATTATCTTCAGAATTTAAATAGGTTAAAGCTAATATCTCGGTTTTGATTTTAAGAAAGTCTGTTTCTGGTCATAAGTTTAGAGGTTATACTTATTTAACACGCAAAGTGCTCGTGACCTGAAACTGAAAACTGAACTTTACTCTTGACCAGTTTTGATCAATTGAACTGATTAATCAAAATGTCTACACTAAGAATGTAAAATCTGTCAGAGTTGGTCGATTGATGTGATTGATATACATGTACCGATAATCTTTGTAATCTGTCGTATTTATAACTAAACTAACAATCAAATCCACACCACACTATGGATATGAAAATACTTTTACCCACGACTGTATATATGCGTACCTAGAGCATACCTGTTGTAACTTTAAACATTTGAAGAAGAAATAAAAACAAAACCGAAAATTATAAATTCTTTAACATTACGTTCTTATGTACACGTATATCTATATATTCAGTAATTATTATTATTTTATTTAAGTTTTTTTTAAGTAATAACAACAATTTAGCGTTGTGCTAAAATTTAAAATACACAAAAGATCTACATTATTATACAGAAAGACCACAACAATCTCGAGCTCTCTTTTGATCTTTTACATATACCACTCAATTATGATCACGAATCGAAGAAATTCATCGTTTTTTTAATTACCTCGGTAATTTGCCTCCTCCACATTACCGGAAGTCAAACCAATCGTAAACAAATTTATGATCAACAATATGTGACGTAATTATGTCAAGTTTTAATGTGACAGTATACAAAAAAAAATAAAACAATAAAATTTCTCACCTTAACATAAAAAATAAAAATAAAATAAAAGAAAATTTCAAAAATATAACCGACCGGACTAAATGTGATTTTATTTTTATGTTAGCCCAATAAAAAAAAACTTTAAAGTGACCAGAATTAGTTTTGGCGCCTATACTTGAAGAAACCCGACAAACGTTAAAGGAATAATAAAAAAAATAAAAAAATTATCATATTATTGGTCTGATAAGAATGTTGAATGTTCTGACGAGAATTAAATAAGAACAACATGAAAAAGGGATTGTCCATTCGATCTCATCAAATGTCCTTTTTTATTGGTATACTTATATGACGTGTCATATGGGTGTGGGTGCGATTTTAATGATATGTGATTTTTTTTTTATATTTTTTATGATGACAAGTATTTTGATCAATAAAATACGATCTTTTATGATCAACGATCACACCAAAAGTTTTTTCCGTTAAAACTGGGTTTTTTTCGTAAAGCATTCATTTCGAGTTACATTTTAATAATTGTAGATTATAAAATCATAGATGGCAGCACTTTTATTCACTTTTATGCGTTGTTTTCAAATTCGTTTATATAAGTGTTCGGAACCTAGAGATGACTTCATGTAATTTTTTAACTCTGTCTTGAGTTGATTGGGGTTGTGAATTTCTATTGATAGAAATTGAACCATTGTTCTGCCGTATGCTCGTTCTCATTGATATTGATCATCATATCGTTGGCCGTCGTCTTCATTGAGAATTTCAAATACTTGTTTAGTGAGAATGTCGACCACATTCACTAAACCTCGCTTTGCCCGAACATGATTATATACGTAAAGGTTTGGAGTATTTCGTTGTTGTGATTTATGTTGGAAAGTTGTTGGTTTATTTGTGATATCGCGGGACTGCAAAGCTGCCTTTGCTGCAACCATCCCTTATCATCGCTACATGTTTGAGCCATCCGCTCATTAGCGGCGTTGTATACTCCCGACTTTAAAAACATTGCCAATAATTTATCATACCTTTGGTTGTTTTTATCTTCGCATTTCTCCCTGCGGACGAATGTTTCTGTTGTCCTACGTTTCTTTGCGCTCATTGGCATATGTTAGTGATGGTGCGAATTTCTTTTCTAACTGTAAAACTCTCTCTATAATGCTCTGGTTTTTGCAGCTCCAAGTAATGGTGGATTGGTTTTAAATGGGAACTGAATTGTGTATATCTTCTATTGGCATAATGGCGGAGGTTTGGCTCATAATGTTCCTGGAAGTTTTGCCCTTCCTCTGTTAATCATTGTATATGATTGATTTTAATACCCTATAAACGTCCGAGAATGCGTAACGCCTCAAACAAATGTTCTACCATATCAAGCGAAGGACATAAGTGCTTAACTGTTCTTGCTGACTATTTCTATATTCCGTCAATAATGCAACTGCCATAATGTAGGCCCAGCTTTTAAGACTTCTCAGGATGTGGGACGTCTCCATTTTGTAACGGATGACCCGGGGGTGCTCCAAAATAAATCACCTCAAAATCGACTTGAGTCTTTCGCTTTTGGAGCAGTTATTAGAACTCTGTGTATGTTTGATCTTTTGGCATTACTTTATGTTTTGGAAGCTGAAATAATACAAACAAATTTGATTTTACAAAGGATAAAGTCTCTCGGGCCCTAAAATTCATTTTTGGTAAAAATAATTTTCAAAAAATGTTTTTCAATCACCTTACAGCAAAATAGTAGTTTGGTGGGAATAAAGAAAGTATCCAAACTTATGTTTACATTTTTCATCTGACTTAGAAGGTTTGGGGAAGAAATGTTTCTTTTTGAATATTTTGCACTTAAACAGTGGAGAAAAGTGATGTTCCGCATCGTTATTATCGATCGTAATTTGGGTTTCAATTCCTCTAATTTTGAGAAGATATTGTTCTGAACATTCGAAAAATGCTTATGAATTTCATCGATAGCCTCATACTTTCAAAGTTCCATATGCATCTAAAAAAGGTAGGAAATTATTAATCCTGCTTTTTCCTTAATTGGGTTCCCGATCGCAACAGCTCAAGCTCTTTTCGAAAAGCTTTGTTTTGCACCTTGCGTCTGATAAATTGCTCGGCTCAGTCTAATTTGTTAAGTATTCAAAGTATTGCCACAATTAACTGGATTTTGCGTAATTGGAAGATCTACGACTACTTGTCCATTATCATCTCGTTTGAAATTAATTTCAAAGTTTTCAGTACAGTGTGAATCATCTTTTGAATAATTTGGAGTTGATGAAATCATACGGAAGAATTGAGATAATACTCGGTTCGGTTAATTCTACCACCTTTACAATATATGACAAATATTCTTGACCTTAACTCAATCGTTTTGACCCTCTAGAATACCAGCCTTCGTTCTGTTTATTGTTTCTATTTTTCGGTTTTAAATATTTTGAAAGTTTTAAAAAATTAACAAACTCTGAAATGTAGAATTCAAAAATATGTTTATCATTATCACTTGTAGTAATGAAAAATCGTTTCTTTGAATGGGGATCAATGATCATACAATTGATAGATGCATAAAAATTACAAAATTCCAAGATATTATTTTCAAAACTTCTGAGAATTACAAAACTTTGATATTTTTTTATAAAATATTGTGATTAAGCGAATTCAACGAAATTAAGATGAGCATGCTCAAGACGGACGGACCTGTTTTAAATTTCTACAGTCGAATCAAGGCATTATTCGATCAGTTTACAAAAAAAATTTCCGGCTCATTTCGATTCGTCATTTTCACCATCAAAAAATTATTAACCTTCTATAACCACAAATAATGGGCGCCGCCATATATTTTCTAAATAACACATGTAATTATTATTCAATTGTTTACCTTATATATATATATATATATATATATATATATATACATACTAACACTTTCTAAACATGAATGCAGTTTGTACAAGATTTGCGGCAAATTGTGCATAGATTCAAAGTTATCAGCGAAATGAAACCAGACCGCGCAAACTACGATATCATTTTTTGTGGTTTTGTTGTTGTTGGCGTTGTTATCCCTAATCATATACATAATATTCTTTTTTTGTGTAACGTTAATAATTATTTTTGATAAGACCCCGATATACGATAGAGCTAGAAGTCATTGAATATTATTGTCTATTTTGTATGCGTCTTATTCGCTGTAGTATACCGCAATTCTAGTAAAATAAAGATTTTACCAAAACCGAAACCTGTTAAATATAAGAAACCTCATAATATAAGATTGGCCTGTATTTTTTTGTTTTTATAATTTAGTCATTTGAAACGCGGCTTAATTAAATTAAATCGGACGCTTATAAATAAATCTATATTGTGATCAGCCACCAATAACATAAAATCACAGAAAATATAACCGAATTCTGTCGTATTTATTTTATTTGTGGTTAGCTGTTTATATCATAGAAGCCACTATGGTCGGGTGGCACGCCCATGGACATAAAAGGAGGTGATCAAGGGATCGCTTAAAAGTCGTGACCGGTTTCCCAGAAGCCAATATTCTCTAATCTATATCAGCATCTCCAGTCTGCAACAACTCAGCTGTGATCTGCAATGTTGCTCTGAAAAAAGTATAGTTGTTAATTATAGTATAATAATATAATAATATAATAATATAATAATATAATAATATAATAATATAATAATATAATAATATAATAATATAATAATATAATAATATAATAATATAATAATATAATAATATAATAATATAATAATATAATAATATAATAATATAATAATATAATAATATAATAATATAATAATATAATAATATAATAATATAATAATATAATAATATAATAATATAATAATATAATAATATAATAATATAATAATATAATAATATAATAATATAATAATATAATAATATAATAATATAATAATATAATAATATAATAATATAATAATATAATAATATAATAATATAATAATATAATAATATAATAATATAATAATATAATAATATAATAATATAATAATATAATAATATAATAATATAATAATATAATAATATAATAATATAATAATATAATAATATAATAATATAATAATATAATAATATAATAATATAATAATATAATAATATAATAATATAATAATATAATAATATAATAATATAATAATATAATAATATAATAATATAATAATATAATAATATAATAATATAATAATATAATAATATAATAATATAATAATATAATAATATAATAATATAATAATATAATAATATAATAATATAATAATATAATAATATAATAATATAATAATATAATAATATAATAATATAATAATATAATAATATAATAATATAATAATATAATAATATAATAATATAATAATATAATAATATAATAATATAATAATATAATAATATAATAATATAATAATATAATAATATAATAATATAATAATATAATAATATAATAATATAATAATATAATAATATAATAATATAATAATATAATAATATAATAATATAATAATATAATAATATAATAATATAATAACATAATAAAGCAGCGTAAGCCCATAGATGAATGGCTAATAGGTAAATCAGTCGCCCTCCATTCTTATTCAAGCTATCTTGTGAGATAGATCTGGTTATCTGACAAATGACCTTTCTAACATAGCAACTTGTGGAAATCAAAATTAAAAGTTTAGAAACAAAATCAAAGCAAAAGGTTGGTGCCACTCCTAAAGCGTTACACAGTCTTACGGAGTCAGTCACATCAGCAATATGGATTCGGCTCCTTCGATGAACAACAAAAAAGGCAAGCATCTTCTTGCCCTAAAGATAAAAAGGAAGAGAAGAAAACCCAGAAGGAAGATAAAGAAAACCTAGAAGGCTGGATTGAAGTTCGGCGAGAAAAGAAAGTTCTCTTTTCGAAAGAGGTATGACGGCTCTCTAAAAATTAAGATAGCAGTTCGAAGATCTTGAAACGATATTGCCCCTATAATAGTAGAAAAAAAAATTTACCGTTGGAAAGATATCGGGTTAGATTGAATTGGATTCAACTATTTAAAGTTCAACCACCCCAAAAACTAATGACTTTCATGTCCAGTTTTTCTTGGTCTCCATTCTCTTTAGCTTGAGAATTAAACGAAATGATGAGGAATTTCCATGTAAAGATACTACCAGTCGTCTAGAATTTCGGCATTTAATTTAAACCAAGCTTTTGGTTTAATTTCTTTCAGCAGTTCCAAAGCTTGTTTTTCAGAACTTTCTGTCAAAGCTCAAAATATTCAATTTTTGAGTGTTTTAACATATCAAATGGAGGCTGTCCATCTGCTGAACTGAATACAGTTGCAACAGCATGTGATTTTGGAAGGTTGATTTTGGGATCCCTGCACTGATCCTTAACGTTCCTCATTTGATTGTTATCAGACCGTGCAATTCGAATCATATCCTTCCTCGTCTTAAATGTTTGGGAAAAGGGATTGAAATATCTCAAAAATGTTTCAATTTAATATAGCCTTAATCCTTAGGTTACATTCCTTGTTGTGAGGATTTTTTAGCATATTCGGGATCGAGATAATTTTTGGCTTATCGTTGTTGTTTGGGGTCATATTTGTATACCATATTTGAGAAGTCCTTGGTGTTTGTTTTTTTCCTATAGGCCACAGGTAAAAAAAGTCTGTTTTGTATTTCAAAGACAAAAAAATGCAGAGGCTAAAATGAAATCGTTCTGTAACGATTGACTACATTTCTAAGCACTTATCTCTTCAACCACGAGATTAGGAATTTGATGTAAATTCCTGATATCGTTTTTCATGCACTAGAGGCTAGCAACGACGACAGTTCTTTGTAGAAAAGGACCTTTCTTTTTCTCGAACAATGCAAAGATTAAGTAAATCACCAAGAGCCTTTTTTTCAAAATGTGGCACTTTGGTCAGAAGGGTGGAATAGCTCGATTGATGGAAGAACACCTTCGAGTTGCCAGCTAAATATCGATATACCGTCCTCTTATTACTGGTTATACGCTATGGAGCCAACAATGGCCCATAAAAATCATGTTAAAATATCATAGTTTTTTTTAAATCGTGTGATTTCGGGCGCATCGATCACAAAACAAAAACAAAAAAATTTAATTCCCAATCAAAAGTCAAATTTATTCAAATTTTATTCAACTTGGGCAAGAGGTGTGAATTATTAACCAACATAATAAAAAAATAAAAAATAAAAAATTAGAATTTAATTTGAGAGAATTTATTTTTCGATCGTTCGTGGTAAGAAGAACACACCAACAATTTTTTTACAATCTTACCGTCTAAAAAACCGCCAAGAGGAACGTATACTCGCATATACATATATACATATTATATAAAATATTCAATTTGGTGGATGCTGATGTTTTTTATTTTCTTCCAACAATTTTTTATTATTAATAAAAGACCGACCTGATTTTTTTTTTTTGTTTTATTTGGTTCTTATAATTTTATTCCGCGGTACGTTACAAGACACAGTAAAGAGGAACTTTTTATGTTCTCAAATACAAAAATAAAAAATTTGACTGTGGTCCCAATGTTTGGTGGAGTATCGAAGAATCGGACTTTATACAACCTCGCAACATATTTATGAAGTGTGAGAGAAGAAAAAAAATTTGCTTTGCGTGCGCACACCATACGAATCATGGGTTAACCGCGGCAATATATTATACTAATAAAAAAAAATTTTATAAGATTTTGTTTATCTTAATTTTATTAAGATTTTTAATGATAACTGTTTTTTATTTGATGACAACATACACACACACACACATTAACATTATGATTAATTGTATATGAGAGTATCGATAAAATGTTACTCAAAACATGACCAAGAAAAAAACCGGACCCGCGACTCTCGATTAGTTGCATAAATTTTATTTCTACTGTGTATTTAGAGCATCTCGCTGTTCACTTTGCATATTACGTTAGAGGTGGTTGATTTATGAATGTTGAATGACATCGGACAGTTTGAAAGAAGATTTTAATTATGGCAATTAGCATAAACTACTACCAACCATAAAACTTGTGTCCCATCTATCATTATGTGTACCGGTATGTAGAAATTATATCTATATATTATGTTGTATGCAAAGAAGCTAAATTTATAAAAAAAAAAAAGTTGTAACGCCCTTTGAGATCTTGATCTTGCCGCTTATTACATGCACTACGATATTTTAAATTATTTCGTCACCTTTCTTGCAATTGTATGACTTCATTCGTGTAAAAGAATTTTGAACAATTTGTAAACGTTGCTTAGGCGTGAGTCTAATTCATGATGAATTGTCAAACTAGACTAACCTCAAAATATCTGAGAACTGTCAAATCGGCTGTCACAGAAAACAGTGTCCAATTTAAAAATTGAAATATAATTTGAGTTTAATTTTGTTCGAGCTCAGAAAACCTAGTTTTGAAATAAGCGGATTTAAAAAAAATATTGTCTGAAATTTCATAATTAACATAGATTTGAAATTGTTATCAATCAAACTTGAATCAAACTACCTGTTTAGTTGAAAACTAAATATAAATTTGAACCTCAAAGCATTTGACTAAAGATAGATATAATTACGTTTTAAAATATATTTTTGAATGGAATTTGATTTGATTTGATGTTTCAATCAAACTCAAAACAAACTAATACAAAACCAAATCCTTTTCACCACAAATTTTATTCAAACTTAAATCATACAATAACTCTTAAATGTTTGGTAGCATATTAGTTTTTAAATAAAATTTGAACTAATTTCAAACTTGGTGACGGAAATTGAGATTTTAAGTGTAGTTTGATTTGAAATCTATTAACAGTTTAAAATAATAACAATGAGTAAAAGTATTTCGAGTTATTACAAAATTTAATAAAATCGGGTTTCGAATTAATTAAGTTTGGTTTAACTATATTAAGCACTTGATTTCTAACTTTAATCAAACAAATTTAAATCAAACAAATTTAAATCAAACCAGCATATTCTTTTTTACATTCAACTCTTTATTCAAAATTAAAAAGTAGTAGTTATCAAACTTTTAACTTGAATTTCAATTCTTAAAACAATATAAATACTTAATCAAACATGAATCAAACTTTATATCAAAACACTTTTATTCTCTTATTGAAATATTAGTGCTGAACTACTATTTGAAAAGTTTTCAAAGTAGTTTAAAAATAAGCTATTTTACATTTTCAGGTTTTGTATTTGAGATTCTACATATTTTTCAGTTTCAAACTAATTCAAACTATTGAGCCAATTTTAATCGAACTTTGAACTTAGTTTTGAAATTGTTTTGACTGAAGTAGAATTTGTCAAACTATATTTAAACTCGTAGAAAATCTTTAAATATAAATTTTGACTTAAAGCACTTGCTTTCGAGTTTAATCAAACTTGAATCAAACTACATATATTTAGATAAAACATTTAAATATCTTAAATTTGACGAGACCTGCTATTTTTTATACGTCGAATTCCTATAAAATTTTTGATTTAATTTTTTAATTTGAATCGACCAAATTTTAGCTCCAGGAATTTTTATTCATTCACCGTTTGACTTAAAGCACTTGCTTTCAAGTTTAATCAAACTTGAATCAAACTACATATATTTAGATAAAATATTCAAACCTCTTAAATTTGACCGAGACCTGCACATTTTTATACGTTTAATTATTTTTTAAATTTTTGGGAATTTCAGGAACTTTTACTCATCCGCCGTTTTTAAAGTTGTTGCAATAACCAAATTAGAAGATTTACAGAACGTTTTTGGTTTGATTGAAATTACATAAAAAAATTGATTCTTAATTTAAATCAAACAAATTTGATTTGAATGAAACGATAAAATTTTTTTTGCTCAATCAAAACTATTTTCAAACACAAGTTTTTAGGATTTTAAATTTTATTTCAATATTTTAACCGACAAGCACAAAGTTGAATCAAACTCGAACAAAATTATTTTTGTTCATACTTATGAACAAACTCAACTTAATCAGAATTCAAAAATAGTTTACCATGAAATCTATTTATGAACTGTAATTTGAATGTTTTTACGAAGTGGGATTGAATGTAAATTTGATTATGAATTAATATTAAACCTCACTTTTAAACTTCTTAAACGTTGGTGCTTTGATATGTTTGAGAGATCAGTCTGAGATTGTGAAAGATGGGCGTAGAACGGATAAAGCGACTATGAATTATAACACAAAGCAATTTTCAAATCATTTCATTGGATTGAAATTAAATCAATAGTCTAATTTTTGATCTGAATCAAACAAGCTTTAATTAAACTAGTTTACAACGTTTTTACTGTAAACTAAGTTTGTACTTTATTTGAATTTGGTGAACTGAAATTTGAATTGTTTACAAAATTTTAATATTTTTAAATAATTGAATCGGATGTGAGTTTGAATACGATCAAACTCACTGTGGATAAAATAAATAAAATCAAACTAGCATAATACGTTTACATTCAAATTATTATTCAAGCGCTCTTTTTCTCTAAAAACGATGACGCTTACTTGAATCAAACTATTAATAAAACTGATATCATTCAAATTTATTATCAAACTTAACTCATTGTGGATTCAAAAATCAAAAGTTTACGATTCAATTTAGAAGAAAAATACAGTTTGGATAGTTTTGAAAGTTGTAATAATTTTAAAAAGACGAATCAGATCAAATTTACGATCAAATATTTAAATTAAACAAGTTTGAATGAAGTTTCGAGATTTGAGATAAAAGTGCTTAGAACCAAGAAGCAAGTTTGAATTGTAATTATGGGCTTTCGACAGTATGGATATTCTATAATTACTTTAATTCCTAATTTTAATCAAACAAACTTGAATCATATCAAATTAGTTTTCTTTCAAACTTCAAAGAATGGTTACTTATTTGCAATTCTTTTAAAACTTTTACTTCAATCCTTTAATTGTTCTTTTTAATAAAACAAACTCTAGTCAAACTATCACTTTTCTGGTTTGATTGAAACCATGTAAAAAACTTGATTCTTAAATCAAACAAATAATATTTGAATGAAACGATAAAAATTTTGTTTATTCAAAACAATTTTTAAGCACTACTTAAGACTTAATATTTTAAGAGTTTAAACTTTTACCGAATATCGGTACTACTTTGAATCAAACTTTAACAAAATTATTTTTGTTCAAATTAAGCTTCAAACTGAACTTATTCAGTTTCCAAAAAAATTTATATTATAATATAAAATCTAGTCATGAACTATAATTTGAATAGTTTTCAAAGTTATAATACTTTTAAAACATTGAGTTGGGTATGAATTTGATTACATTCAAACTCATTGTGGTTATAAAAATTAAACCTTGATTACATCAAGCTTAAACCTGAAGAAACGATGACATAAACATGAATTAAACTATCATACAAATTATTATTCAAATTTATATTCAAACTTAACTTATTAAGTATTCAAAAATTGGCAATTTAACATTCAATTTAGAAGTGAAATGCAGTTTAAACTGTTTTCAAAGTTTTAATAACTGTGCAAAGTATAGGATCAAGTTTAAATTTGATAGTATTCAAACCTCATTTTTAAATCTCTTGATGTGGGTAAAAAAAAAATTGCGTCAAACTTACACAATACTTTTCTATCAAATTATATTATAGCTCTTAAGTTTGAAGAAACGGTGACACAAACTTGAATCAATCTTTGACACAAATGGATATCATTCAAATTTATATTCAAACTCAACTTAATAAGTATTCAAAAATTGGCATTTTATAAGTAGATTTAGGGTTGAATTGCAGTTTGAACTGTTTTCAAGGTTCTAACAGTTTTACAAAGTAGAATCAGGTGAGAACCTCATTTTAAACTCCTCGATGTGGTTACGAAAATTTAAAAATTGTTTGAGTATTCAAAAATTTTTTTGATGTTATTCAAAAAACAGTTTGAACAATTTTCAAAGTAATTTTCAATTTGATTAAGCTATACTAATTTAATTTATCATTTTCCAATTACCGCAAGGCGAATTATAAGAAGGCAACTAAAAAGCTGGTTTATACATATGGGCGGAAAAAGCTTACAATTCTAGCATTTATCCGTACTTTTTTGGATCAACCAGCAATAAAGCATTCGCTACTATTGTTGAAAGTGTCAGATGAAATCATCCGTGGTTTTAAAGCCGAGTCAAGGTATGTTTGGTTGCTATATGGAATCAAAACTAGAATCAGTTCCAATGATTCGGCAGAATTATGTACCGATATTAATTTTATTGGGGCTAACAAGGCACTGCAAAATTTATTCAAATTCTTATGGACCCTTCATAACCCTTTAAAAAAGTAAACCGACCTTCGTTGACATACAGATTTCCATCCCTAAATACATCGACTTCACTTCAACATGCTTCAATCGAAAATAACCTAGTCGAATTAGATATATATAAAGTGCCTAAAATGACTCAACAACGATGCTTGACGATCGAATTGAAAAAATAAAAAATTAAATTCAAGTGGTTACATTTCGATATCCAAAAACGAATTCAAGATTGATGAAATTTCGATTTTCAACGATTTGTCATATTTGTATTTTCCCAAAAAAATCCACTTGACTGCGTAAACCGCACAGTAAAAAACGATTTTCTGCACTCATAGCGTATATTGTCGAGTTGGATAATAAAATAAGCCATCAAACATAAAAAAAAACATTTTATTGATGCTCGATATTATATTTCCAAAATAGATACGACACACACACACACACAGTATATCAAAACCTTAAAATTTTGATTTTGTTTATTTCTATTTCTGGCAAATTTTCAAAATTGGAGAAGAAATACAAAAAAAAAAAAATTTTACAACCACAAAATATTTAGTCTAGACAAATACCACAATAGGTCAATCGATTTGGTTTACTATTTTGAAACTCAAACAATTTTCGATTTTGGTTTGTTATTTATTTACTGTGTAAAGTTAATATTTACTATGCACAATACTATATAAAATTTACAGATCGTCTTCGCATCTCATAATATACGAGCATACGTTGTATAAAAACTCCGAAAACTCAAAAAAAAAATCAGTAATTCACACTTACCGTCGGTAACTAAATACCGTCGGTCGGTTAGTCTCTGATATCAATATAATATACAACAACAACAAAACTTAAATCCTCGTATTTATCCAATTCGTTGAATAAACTTAAAAATTCTTAGAATTTTAAATCAAATTCGACGAAATCCACATACTCGTCCATATCGAAATACATATAGGAGTCCTTCTTATAAACAAAAAAAAATTAAGATAACAAGACGAAAGGCGAGATCTAGTCAAGATGAAAAACAATAGAGCTGTTTATCTTTTACTATATATTGTCTTGTCTGGCCTCTTAACTTTATATATGTATTTTATGATAGAATGTTTTCAAATCCAAGACATGACCGTAATAACGAAGTTTTAAATATTAGACGCCGCATTAATTTTATTTTTATTACACTTTGAATGGGAGTTTTGTGTTTAGAGAAAATTAGAATACGATAGGACTGGAAGATAACGTATAAGCTAAGAAGTTTTGTTTACGTACAACTAATTAATTTTCATTGGATATGGTGACGGTGATAGATTTGAACGAATTTGCGTGTTTGTGATAATTTTAACCTTTTTTTTTTTGAAGATTTGAAATCAAAACATTTTGACTCATAGACAATTTAATTTGTTCTTTTTTTCCAAATTAGGCATTTTGCCACTATTTTTTCCCATATTTCTGTCAACATACGTATATCACATCGGAAGAATGTGGCATAATACACAACATGAATATCAAGTCACTTCTAATGTACCTGCAAAGTCATCACGCGTTTACCACAAATCTTCATCCAACAATGCCTCAAATTCTGCGTCGTCATACACTTTCGGCCTTCCGCTACATTTTTTGTTCTCGACATCAAATTCACCATACTTAAACTTTTTTAACCACTCGTATTCTTCTACAAGCAATCATTGTGGCTTAGCCGCATGTATCTTCAAATTACAGAAGTAAATCGAAAGTTTCCGCAAATGAACCTAATCCGGCTCAAAACTCGACATTTTTGCAAGATAAGGATATATGATGCTGATTCAAAATTGCTGTGTTGTTGACAGATATTCAACTTTAGGATATGATGTTTTATGGTTTTTTGTCCGATGGCGAAGGCTTAATTATTTACCAATAATAATAGAACCATGTCAATACGAACATAACCTATCTTACTAGTTGTTTTTATGGATATTCATCTTGGTTCTACAAAATTTGCTACAGAATTTTTTTTATCTGTCAAAAGCTATTTTTTTATATACGACATAAAATGTTTCCTCAGGAGGAACTGAGGAGGAACTCTCTTAAACATTAATTTTTTAGCTGTACTTTCTCGAGCCAAATTCGATAGACCACCGTCGGTAGTAATATTGATTAGAGTATTTCAACTCAATCTATTGTTGCAAAAGGTGCGTATATTTTCTATTTCTCTGCGGTTGCATAGACTTGAAAATAAATCAGACCATCATTTTGACTTCTGTTGGCTAAAATGAAGAGAGCAAACAACTAAAAGTACTTCTTTTCTCTCATTTGACATTTTTGCAAAAATTCATTCTCCCATTTGCTACACAGATTCATTTGAAACACACGAAGTACATCTCTTGCATCCATATACTCATAATCTTTTACATCCCCTTTGATCTGTATAGGTATTACCTTAATTTGACAAAGTAGATTTATTGCTCAAATAACAGCTGAAAATAACACTCCTAAAAATTGGAGCCATTATCGCTATAAATATTGGTTGAACATTCACTTAAATTTGCTGAAATTTTTGAGCATGTAACGATGTTTTTCCTTTCTCCATGCATCTCACTCCAGAATGTCTCTTCCCGTTGTTGTTTTGGTCATGCATCATGTGATAATAGCAATCATTTGAGACTATAGTCCACCAAATTTTATACCTAACAAGTAGTTGTGGTGATATTTCACGTAGACAATAATCAGCTGGATTGCCTTTTTCAATGAATCTGTGTGCCCGTGATATTGTATTTGGTTATTATGTTGAGCTGGTATATCTCGATACCCTGAGTGGGGACAAACATGACATTTTCTGTAATATTTCATCCCAATTCGCCTTTTTCATCCAAATAGACTGCAGTATTATTTTAAGTTGTCGGAGTAACCGACCCAAGGGGATCAAAAATCTTCTCAGTTTCTGAAAGCAGTTTTCTTTTAGTCAGCTTAAAAAGGATTGGTTCTAGTATTTGAAAGGTAAAAAAATCATTATCTGGCAGCCAACAAACTCCTAAAGTTCCAACAAAGGTTTCATGATCATTAATTGTGATAGAGTTTTTTCCCCGATTATGTTCGAGAATTGTTTTCATAAAACACTGGCTAGATTAGAGCTCAATTTTTTAAGTGTGAAACCGGAATTTCTTAAAACTACAGTAACATCTTTATATTTAAATCAACTAACTGAATAATGACTAGTTGTTCCAATTCAATTTGACTAATAGCGAATGATTTTGATGGCAGTTAGGAAGTTAGTCAAAGAAAAATTCGTGTTTTGAAAGTTTAGCAAGGCCCTAGAGCTTTCAATCCTCGAAAAATTTCATCTGTAGCTTCCATGGCTGCTCGAAGTATTTTAGATTCTGGCTGTTGACACGGTGTTATTTCCAAAAACGATGGCATCGATTAGTAGTAAATATTTTATGAACTGTTCAGCATTTTCAGGTATACAATAACCCTCAAAGTAGTTGAAATTTATATGTACATTAGCCAATTACGAACAGCCACTTCTCACTGTTTTACACACAGTGATCCAGTCTCTTTTATAATTTAGAGGTATATCACCCAAATCAGACCAAAGAGTTTATTCTGAGATTAAATTGATCGCACCGAACACCACTCTGGCACAAGCATTCTCAACTTTCAATAAACGTTCAAAACCGCTACCTTTGATCCATCTCCATTTTAGTTTGCTTACTCTTTTGATCGCATATAATCTACTTTTATAAATATCTGCAAATTTTTCCATGTACGCCAAAATTTTAAAATTTTCCAAAAATTTAAATTATGGTCCATTCAGATTCCCAGTCAATTTAGCATATTCATTACTTTCATTTTAGATTTGCACATCAATTCGTTTATTTGTTCTATCCTTTCAATTTTCCTGTATTCGGATAATCATCGAAAAATTATCTCTTGCTTCGAATTCTACTTGTGCAATCCTTTTGTAACTCAGCCTATTAGTTCCTGGGGCCGTGGACTTTGTTTGGTCATAAACCGATAGAAACTCATTCCAACCAAATTTCATACACATAATCCCATCAACTTTTTCTTTTTGCTCTATACGGTTAGTTTTTTTGAATCGTCCTTTTGCTCTCTAATAATTCCTTCAAATACATCTATTAAATTCTCTCAAAGCTATCCGCTATCGATTATACCAATACTGGATCTCTTTGACAGATAGGTGTTAACCAGTTAATGATACGCCAAAATGCTTTCCAGTTCGATTCGCAGTAACTTGGTGTTTGTTTTTTTTTTTCGTTTATTTTAAAATTTTTTTAATGCGTGGCAAGGCTTGATTGAAAAATTTAAAGTTTTGTATGTATAATTTGTAAACCACATTTAGGCTGATCTAGAAAATTATTTTTGCAGTAAGAAAAAATGCGTGGGAAATATAAAGATCTTTTATCATACCCCGAGCATAACGACTATACACGTGATCGATGCGATAAAAAAATCTTTCGTCGAAGAGGAGCATACGTATTCAAGATTATTGGTCAAGTTTATCATAAAACAAGCCATATTGAACCGGTAAAGAATCGGTCTCGGTAATACGCTCAACATTTTGATGTCGAAATGGCTACGGAATGGCGAATGCAACATTTTCGCACGTTTCTTGCGGATTCTCGATAAAATCGACTGATTTTTCAGAAATCATAATCTGGTTTCAGGAAACTCGCAACAACCTTTGGAGTTTGATAATTAAATTATTGCAAAACAACTTTATCACAGCGGATATTGGGTCGGACTATAACCGTGTTTAAATTCTCATTATTCCTAAAATCGGAATTAGGCTGCTTAGTCCTAGGCTTCCCCAAGTACTAATTAATGTTTGAATAACATCTTCTTAGTATATTCTTTACTTTATTTTCTGGGGCATCATTTTAATCCAACATAATCTCTTTTGGTATCGATGGCAGTTTTGGTTTCCCAGATAACCTCTAAAACAAAGTCAACATAGTTTTAGTTTGAGATTTTGGTAAGAAAGTTCCAAAACTAAGAAATATGTAGATATAACTTAATATAACCGTTATATAAGCTAGGTAAACCATAACATTGGAAAAAGAATATTTGGCAGAACAAGTGGTAATGTTTTCGTCTCTGCCCTCTACATAATTCTGGAAAATGTTTTAATAATGAAATCATCCAATTAATAATGTGCATAGTGATTCTGGCATTTTAAAAAATTGGTACATGATTCTAGCAATGCAGCACTTTTTTGAAAATGTATCTTTGAAATTCTCTGGGTCTGGTTTCTCTGGGTCCATTTGCGGATTTGTGTATGAATATATAATAGCAGTATCATCGGCAATTAATGTGGCTGTGACTATCTTTGCAGTGGTTGCGGTTGACCAGATGTATACAGTAAGTTAAGCACTGGCCAAAGGCGCTTCTTTTGAGAAACCCCGTATTTATCAGGCTTAGTAATCGGTAACGGCTCCTCCATCTTGTTAAACAATTGCATGAAACTTTTTTGGAAGCAATGTTTTTGTTTTGTATATCAGGCCTTTTAAATTAAATGGAGAATTGGTTTGGTAATTGAGTAATTTCGGCTGTTTACTGCCCACCAAATGACTTAAATTCGATGGGCCAGTTCTAGATGATCTTTAGTCAATTTTTACTTTTAAAATGCGAACAAAAGAATTACCTGAATTTGAAAAGGTTTTATTACACTTAACTATGGTACGATTGGAAAAAAATATACATTTAGCACTTGGTCTAAAATTTAGTACTTGTTCTAAAATTTAGTACATGTTGTATTTAGTACTTGTTCTAAGATAATAAGCTTAAGTCAAGATGTGTTTTTAAATATTGAACTGCTTTCATTAGAAACAGCGAGATCTGAATAGTCAGACAAATACTTTTTTTAACAAGTTTGTAACAGTGTAAAAGTACTTTTTTCTAACTTTGAATTTTTCCGACAAGCATCTTTTACTACCGCAAACATAAGACAATTAAAGAAAATATTCGAAACCTACCACTCACGGTTTTGTTGTAATAACTGTTGTATCAAACAGGATAATATCTGTTTCTATATAAAATTTTAATTTTATTTAGTATATGTTCTAAAAAAAGAAGCGTAAGAGAGTTATCCAGTTGTCACCGAAGCGTAACAAGAGGCAAGTTTTAAGATTTACAGTTTATCTTATTTTTGGCATAAAGATGAGTTTAGAACAAGTACTAAAAATGATTTAAAATGAGAATTAGATTTGAAATTCACTTTATAACTATTAGACATCACTTTGGTTTGGCTTACTAATCGAATAATGTCGAAAAGGTATAGTTTCACAAAGTAATCTCTCCGAATACCAGGAGCCCAGAATTAATGCCTCCATTTTTCTAGATAGATATTTGTATGAAGAAAAATTGTGCTCGCTAGCCACAATGCGATCGTAGGTGATCGCCCAGTACAGCGTTCTTTCCCCATTTTTAGTTGCTACTTTGTATAGCTTTAGGATTAACGTTGCCAATTACTATTCTGTGGTCAAGTATCGTTATGATACGAGTGCTCTGACTGCAAAGGTTTATTGTTGATTTCTCAATTTACTTCTCGACATTTTCTGTATTATGAAATCTGAAATAACATTTCTGTGTAACCTAAAATTCAATTTTCAACAAAAGTAAAAACAAATTACGCCAGAGATTCAAACCATAAAAAAAAACTAGATTAGATATTTCAGATGATCAAAATTAGATCATATTTAGGATCATCTGTTACATTTATGTTTACATTTCTGTACACATTAGGAAATTATCCAAATTAGTTTTTTTTAAATAACTAAAAAATAAATAGCGAAGATTCAAACCGTTAAAGAATTAAGTACAGATTCTAAAATTTAAGCTTTCGAAAATTGTCTACAATTTACGAAAAATGTGCTAAGCCAAAGCCCTCTAATATAAAGGATTACATTAAAAAATTACTATATAAAAAAAGTCAAGAACACGCATTGTATTTAAAAAATATATGCACATGCCTATTACTAGTTTTATTATTATTTGGTTCTTTGGTTGACTTTTTTTATAACCTAAAGACGTAAGTCCACATCTTTGTAATACAAAACGAAACATTTGGCTTTAAATTCAATTTTTTGGTTTGGTTTGTTTCTTCGGTAAGATGATAATGCTTTCTCGTTTTGTCTATGATGAAATTTAAATTTTACATCTCAACGACTTGGCGTATTCCGAATGTAACGAAATTACTAAAAAGTAAAGTTGCAAACCGGGACATTTATTTGTAACACCTTTTTTAACCTATCAGATTATTTAAAATATTAAAAAAAGTCAAATCAAGATATTTTTTAACATTAGACGAACAGTCAAATTTCTAATATTCTCACATCGAAATATTTAAGCGAAGACTCAAACCTCTAACAATATCAATTTTCAAGAGTGACTTAAATTTTCTTTAAACTTTTTTTAGAGTAAGATTTTAAATTATGCCTTTTAGGCATAAACGAATACAACAAATATAATGCTATAAGTAATCTTGTAAAAGCATCCAACGATCCAGCTTCTGAGTCATACCAACGTACGTAGCTTATTACATACATACATTGTGTATATTCTAGACATTCGGATTGGATAATAATAATCCAAATCGCAAATTTCGATTTATCGATCGCCTCTCGTCGATATAATATGTTTAACGTGTTGCCCAACGTTACAACAACAACACGATCGCCGTATATTGTTGTTGCTTATTTGTTCGTTGTATTTTTGCATTTTTATAAACAATAATAATAAAATTATATGCAATTTCATGTCGATTTTATTTATAAAAAAAAAAAAAAAAAAAAAATTGCTGACTACAAATCTACTCTCGTATAATATGGGGTGTTATCTTGTCGGCGATCTTTAACAAAATACAAAAAAGATAGTTTGCTCCTTTTTGCTAATGATAAAACGCATTAGCCTTTTGGACATTTTTTTTATTATATATTTTATTTATAACTTTTTAAAAATTTATTCAAATATCTTCACCACCTATATATATATATATTTTTTTTCTTATTTTGCGCGCGATCATTCGATCTTCTTATATTCTCATCTTATTATTTTCTTATACTCGTATATCGGTATACGGTTCGTTCGATAACTTCTGTGATTTTTTTTGTTTTGTTTTGTTTTCTGAAATGACGCGTCCATTATTAATATGATGGAAGAGGTAATGCATACGATATATAGGTATAGGTATTCATTTTGGAACTTGATCATCACAGCATGATACCTCTTTTATATACATATAATATACTCACAGACGTATCTTAAAGATCATCTTTGTGTAAATATTAAAATGGCGATCTATGTTATTATTTATCTTTAATATTTTTGATGTCTTGATTTTACATTTATTTTATCCAACAAGCAAAAACAAAAAAATTGTAAACGTGATCATATAAAAAATTCATAATCTAACCAAGTTTTTCTCGAGAGATAACAGAAAAAAACAAGAAACTTTTCAGTTGCATCATATTTATGTATGTACATACGAGGAGTGTAAATAAGAAGTTTATGTTTTGTAAATTTTGATTTGAGTTCATGTCGATGGTAGGATTTTTTTAGATTTTTATCACGTTCGAGTTTTTAATATATATTTATGAACACCAACGCGATGAAAATATGTTTAACGATCGATCGATCGATTGAATTTGAAAGGAGGCGCAATAAATATATTTTTATGAATGAAACTATTGATATATATATATATATATATATATATATATATATATATATATATATATATATATATATATATATATATATATATAATGGCGTATTTGAAAGGAATTTAAATATAATGCTGATAAGATCTAATTTTAACTTGTTTGTGAGTAGATAAAATAGTGTTCGATTTATAAAATGTAATACACACCTTCGAGCTATATGAACCCAAATTAGGGCAGGATATTGTGTAAATTAAACAGAAAGTATTACGCAAGTTAAAATTATTTAGCTTTTGCTGATTGTTATGCACTTGTCGATCAAACCACATGTCAATCACAATAACATATTAAACGAGTTTTTGATTTTGATAATTGGTCACGATTGGACAATATATTATAAATTTAATGGTGTATCGATCAAACATGTCAATTCGTTTCTAAAGAAACCACATTATATCATTATCAAGATTTTGTTGAATTTTTATATAGTTTAAAACAACTTGCCTATAGCTTAAGAACAGTTTTTGGATACTTCCTTTGTTTATTCATAAACAAAATTTTCCTTAACATATATGTGACTCAAATGTATGCATTATATGGTTAAATTGAGCAACAACTAGTTAAACATGTTTAATTCTATTACTCGTTGATCGAGCTCAAGAATGTGATTTTGACAGGTGCTACCGTTTACTTGTAGATTTCACAATTCAAATTATATTTTGAATTGAAACTATCACTATAAAAATAAATTGGGCTACAAAACTACTGGTAATATCTTAAACAGAGTGTGCATATATTTTACCATCAATTTTAACTTAAGTATTCTAATATTGTTTCCGTTACAATTAAATTTGAATAAAATAATAGTTTATATATTCATATTATATTGAGCAAAAAAATTATGGTATAGATTTCTTAGAAAAATCCTGCATTTAAGTTTATTATTCCATCGATGTCTAAATAGAAAACCCGACTGTGTTGACTTAAACTTCAAACTGGCATCGAACTGAGCTACTTATTTTCTACATCCATATTTAAATTCAGTTATATTTTGATTTGAAACTATAATTATAAAAATAAATTGAGCAACAAAATTATTGTTAATACATGTATTTTACTATCGATTTTATGAAATTTAATCAAGTTTCGGTTACAGTTAACTTCGATTAACATAATAATTTATATAGAACATATTGAGCAAAAAATTATTGTGGCTTATTACACCATCAATAATGGGCAATAGGTATTTAAATGGTTACTTCAGCTAATTGAGCTACGTTTTGATGTTATATTTAAACATATTGAGCAACAACATGTTAGGTTGCTTGAGGTATAATTTCCATTACAGTCGAAATAATTTCAGTTAAGCTCGAAAAACAAACAAGCCTATTAAAAATATACTTTAGTGAATAAATTAAGCGACACAAATACTGTCAATATTGTATTCAAAGCATTTGTTTTTGTTTTATTAATATGGTCTATTTGGAAAATTAGAACACACTTAGGGTTGCTTAGTTTAAAATTAGTTTTTGTATTATACTTAAACATATTTTAAACAGAAACTACATGTTGTTGGTTTGCTGAGGTAAGTGTTCTCTGGTCTTCGTAATAATTAATTTTCTTGAGATTGATATTAAATTTTACAAAAATTTTTCAGTTGTTGTTTTAACGCAATTATGAAAATTTAGCAATAAGCTAAGCTGAAATCGGGTTTACAGTTTTCCATTAAAATCAATGTAGAGAAATACTTCCCAGGAAATAGGAAATGTGTAGGGAAATATATTGAGCAACAATTTTTTTAATCCTTGTTTTAAACATACATTTTTTCTTATAATATATAATCGATTTTATTTGCATGTATAAGTATGTTAACATACTAAAAGCCATACTGAGCCACACATTATTTTTTGTGTGCTTAAAGTAAAATTTACATGATAATCGTAAAAGTTCCAGCCAAACTTGTTAAACAGACTAGCCTATTAAAAGTACATTTTAAAAAATAAATTGAGCAACACAAATACTGCCAATACAAAACATGTTTTTTTGTTTTAATAATATGGGCTACTTGGAAAATTACGACATACCCTGTGGAAAGATTTTCTTAGTTTACAATTAGTTTATAGTCAACTACCTTAAACTCGTTTTTAGAACTTGGTTTGCTCAAAATTAAGCAATACACTAATTGTAAATATCAACTAGCATGTTACAGTACTCAATTTATACTTTATAATTGAGCTACAAAAGAGTATGGTATTTTATTGTTAAATTACATTATTAAAGAATAATACAGCAAAAGATGTATTTAACAGAAACCTGTAACATATAATAGCTTTAAATTTCCAAAAATTTAAGCAATATTTGACCCTAACTTACTGCTTCCATATCGTTAAAATTCTATCTCTATTAAAATGATATATTAAAGAATAAACTGAGCAAAACAATTGCTGTCTGACACCATACTGACAATGCATAAATTTAAGTTTATTTCACTATCGATTTTCACTTTAAAAAATACTACCCAGCCTAAATCTAAATCTAAAATCTTGATCTAAATCTAAAATCAGTATGATGCAACCAAAAAAACAGTCCTTCATTGCTAAAATTGAGCAACTGAGTAATATTTTTTTAATTAACATAAAATTTGGATGATTGACATTAACAACAAAAAACTGACTTAATTGGAAGTTTGCTTAATTTAAGAGATGAAATATAAAATTTAAAGAATAAATTGAGCAACATAATTACTTTAAGTAACGTGACATGCATTTTAAGTTTAATACACTATCGATTTATAGACGAATTTGCCATGGATTTTGAAAGTGTTCGATTTGCGGCATAAATTTCCGAAGTTAGATAGGCTAACCATCATACATCCAATTGATCGCACATACATATAATGCAAACATCTTCAAAGATAATGCAAACTACGCTCCAAAATCATCGTTCCTTTCTCAAAATGAATAGTCCTTAGCAAAATAGTCCCTACAGGTATTGAATCTTCTATTATATTTTACGTTCAATTCAAATTTTATTGCGAATCAAAATGTCAAATAGAGTTAGTTGATTAAAACTATAATCCAAAAGAATAAATTGAGCAACACAATTACGGACTTATACCTAAGATAAAACATGAAATTTAATTTGCATTATAGGTTATTTACTGAAGTAAACAGATTGTAAATTGATTAAAATTATAATAATCGAAAAAGAATAAATTGAGCAACACAACTAAGCTAGTCTAAAATAAGAAGGAAAAACTTATCACAATATATAAATCATAATGAGCAACATTTAATTTTCTTTAAATCCGTCGGCTACACTTCAACCAATTTTTACCTTCCAGCTCCTCTCAAATATAATATAAACGACGACAAACAATAAACCGTATAAAATGGAGTCGCCTGTCGCACAAATAATCAAAAAATGAGTTCCAGACTCCCACTCTCGAATTAAACAAAAAAAAACAAAAATATGTAAAAGAAAAACGAAAAACCACAAATTGTATGTTTTTCCAAATTTCGCACATGCGTGATACTCCCCCCCAAAAATAATCAAGCGAATTCCATATAATCTATAAATATACATTCTATGTATGGTGCGGCGTGCGGTGGAAAATTCTCATAAATAACGAATCTACTATAATTTTACTATAATTTATGGCAGGCGCGAATTTTTTTTGCAATGCGGTGCGGTTGTTGATATTTTTTTCGGTATTATGGCTGGAAGGTTATTTATTTCGCGTATATACGTTTTGTCGGATAAGACATTTTTTTTACTTACATTTTCTTATGTATTCTTGTATTCTTTGTTATTTGGTATATAAGACGTGCGGAGTATAAAGCAAAGTAGAAAAAACCCCGCCTTCAAGAATATTTTTTTTTGTTTTGTTTTCTTGTTATGTTCTTCCTCTATATAGAAATAAACAAGTTTTATATATATATATATATATATATATATATATATATATATATATATATATATATATATATATATATATATATATATATATATATATATATATAATTTATATATAGATGATATCTATATAGAAGTATATAAAGCGTGACATTTTGATTTTCGTTGGTTTTTGTATAACGAATTTTTGAGTATATGCAAGTCAAAATACAGTCTGTTAATAAATAATTGTATATTTAATTTTCTTCCGTTATAGAAAAACAACGTGTATCACATTGTGTTGGCTGTGGTGGTCAAATACATGACCAATATATATTACGAGTAGCACCCGATTTAGAATGGCATGCGGCATGTTTAAAATGTCAGGAATGTCGACAATTTTTAGATGAAAGTTGTACATGTTTTGTTAGAGATGGTAAAACATATTGCAAAAGAGATTATGTTAGGTAAGCGCATACATAAATATATGATTTAAAATTAGTTACTTATCATTTTCTTATATTGACAGATTATTTGGAACCAAATGTGATAAATGTGGTAGTTCGTTTAGTAAAAATGATTTTGTGATGCGGGCAAAAACAAAAATATATCATATAGAATGTTTTCGATGTTCCGCGTGTACAAAACAATTAATACCCGGTGATGAGTTTGCGCTCAGGGATGGTGGTTCACTTTATTGTAAATTGGATCATGATGTACTAGAAAAAACGACACAAACAAATGTTATAACAACGCTAGAAACAAATAATAATAATAATAATAATAATAGTAACAACAATAATAATACACAAATTAGTAATAATAATCATTCCAGTGAATTAGGATCAATGTCAGGTAAGCGTATCTTTATTACCTATAAACATATAAAATATATTCATATAAGAGATTAGATCGGCCGTGATTCAAGGATAAATTGAACACAATCCTAATGAGACAAACACAAAAAAAATATAAGTTTGACGGATTTAATCCGAAGATAAAATTTGCATTTTCTTGTATTATTACAGATTTCATATTTTAATCCTCGTAAAAGTTTTATACCGGTTGAAATTAAGTCATAATATTACGACCGATGTGAAAAGTTGTTTATGTATTAATCTGCGGTGAGAGAATATTTCAAAAGGTTCAAAAATACTTTAATGTTATTTATAAAATGACAGTTATGCAGTCAAAATGTTTTGGTGACCCCGTTGGTATTTTTAACACAAATTTTCCTCTATAGGTTCAACATATACCGTAAAAAACTACCTCACTAGTATTTAGCAACGTGCTCTACATTCTCAATTTTACCCTCGCACTTATGGTGGTATATGCGGAGAATCATCATGCTTGAACTTATTTAGATATAAGAAAGAAAACTAACTATGCCCAGTAAGGGACTGACTCAGTTAGATTGGAGTAAATACACAAACCACTCGGTCTAAATGCACAAACCTCTCTTAAGGTGCTAAACCTTTAATCAAAAGTCACTTGCAGCTTATATGTGTACTCAAATAAATGGAGCGATAAAGCCTCATTGACCCTCCCGCAGCTTTCTCACTCACACAGTGTCCAAATGGGCTTTGCTTGATAGACAAACATCGATTATCACTTCCAAGCACTTAATAAATGGTTTCGACACAATCTGTTGTCGACCCATTTTAGCCATTATGGTTTACATCCTTTTCCTACTGAAGGTCAGAAATATATCCTTGTTTTGTTCCACCAACTGCAAACTGATGGACGATTGCACCTGAAAGACACTTATATACCAGGCACAAATCCATGGGAATTTTTAACATCCAATGTGATCTGACACCTGCAATAGCCTCTCGCGTCGTATTTACCAAGATCTTAATCGCGTCAATCTTTTGTTTTTAATGGCCTCCTGCGCAGTCTTTCGCATATGATACTCTTTAATATTTGATGGATTTTATAATGCCTCCATTTCTTTCGACAGAAGTAGCTGCCGTTTGAACTTTCGACTGCATAGAAAATTACCTTTTCTCTAGGCAAGTATTATATAAGCTAATAAACCACTCCAAAAATGCAAAGACCGCAGTTGTCAACGCTACAATTTTCAACGCGTTTAGAACCTCTTCCATTGACACCGGTAGAATTATTTCTTCCTCGCCTCTTGGGTCGATGATTCTCAATTAACCAACTTGCATTGTATGTAGCCTTGCATCTTGTCATAAATATTTTATATGGCTTGCCCCAACGATCCCTGTCTACATATTCACACAATTATTGAAAGCTTTGCTGTTTTCTTGCTTTGATGGAATACATAGCCAACAGCAAATGGCTATGATTGTGGGCGTTACTAATCAGACAATCCAAAAAGACTTTGACGTGCAAAGCCAGATTCAGAACCGCTAGCATTTTTTTAAAGGGTAAATTCCCACAGTCCCAGATAGCAGCACGATTAAAGGATTCAGCCGCCAAAGTCTTACTGTCAAACTTCCTGTATTGTTCGCATACAATAACAAAGCTTGCTTCCAAATCATTTACAAAATCTTGTACGGATTGCTGTAGCTTCTCGCAGTTATTAAGATTTATAGTTAAATCAACTAAACATGAATTCTCCATTTCATTTGCAGCGTCTTCTGAGGTATCGGACATTTTAAACTAATACCGAAATATCTGTTCCCTCCAATGGATTTATTGCTTTGCAATATGACCCTCTTCTCCATGATTTCCTACACAGCTTAGACGTATATTCCAAATTTCTACATTTTTGAGCTTAGTGACCATATTCGAGATATTTGAAACATTTTAAAGCCTCGTTAATTTTTAAAATTCGGCAAATCATTCAAGCCCTTCAGTCATTTATGTCCCCGATAAAAAACATTTACCGTTTTTATATAGGCAATATCTTTTGTTTCTCCAACCAGCGATTAAGTGTCTGAAGTGTTTATTCTTGCGTATAGTCACTACATCAATGTTCCTTATTTCTTCGAAGGCTTCCTGTGTCAAGGCTGCAATTGGGATTGAAAAAAGCGGTTTCCGGATGGTTTCCAGTGCTTTCCGATTCTAACAAAATATCTCCCTTCGTATAGTTTTGCTAATACAAATAATTTTTTACTTTTTCCCCGCAGACTAGTAAATTCTGGACATCTTCAATTTTCTGAACAGTTCATCATTATACGATACAGCTTTCTTTAGTCAAAAGCGCGTCCGGTTGAGTTGATCGGTTTGAATTTATTTTCCGCCTTTTTGGGATGAATCTCTCTTATTTTTAGCGAACTCAATTCTTTTGCCTTTTTTTACCTGGTACCCATTTAGATCAGGAAGTGAGATTGCCCCAGACTAGACGGTGTGTTTCTGTAGGTGATCTCGTAACCCTTTTACTTCTCTTGAATCAGTCCATTAGAACTTAAACCAATTTTGGATGCTTCTTGATTAGCTGAACTAAAATAACTTGTGACAATTTTTGCTTTGGCAGCCAAGTATTCCACTGCTGTAATATTGCGGTCATTGTATTTCGACGACTGGGAGCTTGCTCGCTCACTTCTTAGAGTCCCTGTACTTGAGTTCCAAATCGTTGCTCTTATTTATTCTTAGTGTTTGTACTATGGAATGCCTTCCCCTAGTATTTTATACCTAGACTACCAGGTTTTGTTCCAGCCACCTCTAACATGAGGAATATATACGCTGTTTGAAGTCGCATCTCCTGAAGAACAAATTTCTGAGTTTAAACCTTCCGTCGGATCTTAAAACACACTATGCATTTTTGAAATAGGTCACTGGCCAGACGCCTTCCATAGATTAGCCAAAATTGTTCTCGTGTTGCTAAAAAGTGCCTGAAAGCTTGCATGGACGTACCTGGAGTGATAGAAAAACAAAACGGTCAGAGTGAAACAATGATCCTTTGGGAGTAGAATATAGGATGCTTAGTCGTATTTGGCAGTATTGATTACTGCAACGGGTCCAATAATTTCATCTTGGGCCAAAAATACTGGCAGTGATTTCTGTTGAAAAATCGAGGGCAAAATATCAACCCGCCCCGGTTTGTGACCAATCGCAAAAACTACCCAGATCACGCGGTAGTAGCGACGACTATCGTATGCGATAGTATGAAACATTTTCATACCGTCGGCAAAAAGTAGGCCGAATAAACTTATACAATTTATTTTCTTCAAGTTAGTAATAAGGCGATGATGATCGACTTTATCAAAGGCCTGTTGGTAAAGTCATTAAAAATAACATCAGGTTGTGGTGTTTAGAGTATGTACTTCTGAATAAATCACAGAAAAAGTGACCTGATAAAAAACCATGTTACTCGGCACAGTATTTATCTGAACGGATATGGAACGACAAAATCCTTGTAACCATGGACTCAAAGAGCTTGGACAGGACTGACAATATCGCAATACCACGGTAGAAAATCGAAAACTCTCCAAGGATCTGGAAAAAATCTCCTAAGATTTTCGTTAGTAAAAAGGCCATTGGTGCTGCCAAGGTCGTCGAACAAGTCTGATATTTCCTTACATTCTTTTACATGAATGACATTTTCTCTATGATTCACTTGATCTAAGCACGCAGTAAAGTTGAATAGCTTTCAAATATTTTTAATATATAGAGTGGGGTAACGCAGAAGACGATATGTACAAAATCTTAAAACTTTACGCAGTTTTAATGGATTTGCGCTATTTGAAGTTTGAGCTACTTATAACTAAAAAATCAGTAGTATGATCATCCATAAATGCTAGTAACAGTTCAACAGCTAAACCTGATTATTCAACTTAAAATAACAAATTAGCAGTCAGAAATATTAAAATGAGCTACTAAAAATACGCCAGTAAGCGAAAAAGTCATTTTTTACAATAGTTCCTTAACCTGCTAATAAAATTTAAAAATTATTGTACTGTCATATCAATCATTTAATTACTTTTAATTGAAGGGGTCACAACTTATATACGAAGCAATTTAAAAAATTTAAACATTTTCATGTATCCTTTAAACTTGGAGAAAACTAAATTTTGTTTGTTTAGAAAAGCGTTAAAACATTATTACAAAGTTTCTCATATGATTATATTATTGTAACTACATTCCAAGTAGTCGTTTGCAAATTGATCTACTGATTAGAAATTTGAGCAACTCATAAATATCAAGTTTATTTAAAAGCAACATTTACAATTTTTAAAATCTGCATTCATGGAAATTAGTAATTCTATAATATAATATTATAAAACAACAGTTGTAAAGTATTTAAAATAGGAATTTAACTGTGACTTTATCATTGACCTTGAAACAAATTTTAAGTGACAGAGCGCATAGCAACATATTTTACTGTGACCTTGAACTGAAATCAAAGAGCATATATAACGTTATTCTTAAATTGGGAACAGTCTAGCAATGATCTCAGAGTGTCAAATTTAAAGTCACAGGCAAATCATTTTATTTAAGATATTTCACAATCTCAATACTTTTCTTTCACTCTGTAAATATTATGTAACCTTGAAATACTGTGTGCAATATATAAATAAACTATAGGAAAGCCGCGCTTCTTTTTACCACAACAAAAATGCCGATTGAAGATTATTATCGCATCATATAATTACAGAAAATAATTTATGATTAATTTTCTTTGAATTCATTTTGAATTGTTGTGGTATATGTGTTAGCGCGCGATATGGCGGTTTGGGTGTTTTTGATCTAACGAGAATTATTCCGATTGTAAAAGATTTGTTACGTTCGATAAAACATTTTCGGTTGTGTTGTGCAAGAGGAAACGCCTTTTACGAATTTTTTTTTTGTATTGTTTTTTTCCAAGTAACAGTGGGTGTCAGAACCATATACGAATTTTTTTTTTAGAAAATTGATCTTGATTGGTTTTGTGCTGGACTTTAAATCAGTAATTAAACTAAAATGATCAGCGGTGAGGTATTTAACTGGTAGAGTTTGTTTATTTTTACACCAGCTTCCTGCTATTACATCCTTTATTAAGTAACAAAAAGAAAAGAAAGGAGTCTAGATCATTAAGCCATAAATATCGGTTGTAATTTAGTTGCTCAATTTATTCTTGAATTCTAATTGCTAAATTTTGTCAAGCATTAAAGCAATTGATGCTTGACATAATTGGTTTGTATAATTTAATATTACGTTCAATGTACAGTTTACTGTTATAAGTAAAGTATAACCTAAACCAAACCAAAATTATTTTGTTGCTCAATATTTGTAAATATAACGGAAAAATGTATTATAGGATTAGAAAATAATTAGGTTCATTCTTTTGAAGTCGCTTACTGAAGTACTCAATTATAAAGGTAAATTATAAGAGAAAAATAATATGTTGCTCAATTCTATGTAAGTTTTTAGCTCAATTAATATATAATTTTAATATGTTACAAGCTTAAGTTATTAAAAAAGTAATCAAAGGCGGTGTTTTATTATCTTGAACTAATTGAAATTTTTAAAGAACTTGTTGCTCAATATGTGTTAATATATAGTCCAGAAAGTTTATTAGTGTTTTAAGTCATCTATCCATAATATTTTTTTGTTTTATTTTGTTTTTTTTTTCTTAGAACAAAAAAAACAAAAACGATTGTATTTGTCACTTTAATGTAATTTAGATGCGTTTCTCCTTCTGGTTTCACAGTAAAAAAATACTGACAGTAAATTTTTCATTGTGGAAAAACGGCTTTAGAGAATAAATGATGCATTATTTTGTATTAGATGAGTATACTCCTCAAATATAACACTAAATTACCTTTTATATATAGAAAATAATATGTAGCTTAATTTGATACAACGGGGCACGCCAGTCGGGCTACTATAAACAAAAACATATGATAAACGATCACTTATAAAATGTTATTTTATAAGATAATGATTTATCATATAATATAATAAATCAATGTTGATTTATCAATCATAAAACAAATGCTAAGCTAATTGCTCAATTTTTGTTAGTGGTTAAAGAAACAACCGGCAACAAATTTCACGTTCAATGGAAATTATTATGCAGCACAGTTCGATGCAAGCATGTACCTTAATTCGATTTTTACTTTTTAGCTTGAAGTATACACCAATATAGAATTGTATCAGCTCCAAACAGACGGTAGCGAATAAAAATGTATACTAAAATGACCCAAAAGGACCGATTTCATTTCATTTTTCATCGGGATAATAAGGGCATTTGGCAATGCTTTGGTTTATAGTTGCGTACTGGTAAGCAAACCTTAAATAGTGCAAACTGCTAAGAAAACATCGTTTTCAACTTTATCAACGCATCAATCCAAAGCTGTCAAAAGAAAATTTGGCATCGCACTTCAACTATTTCATTCGTATCAGCGCCTGCAGTCAACTTTTCTCTAAGCATATTAATTCTGATCGATGGAATCTGGTCAGAATTAATATGCTTAGAGAAAAGAGAAAAGAATGAGACATATAACTGCAGAATGTCCTGACTTTATATCGTTCAGTTGTTCAAAACGGCATCATACCCTACTGCATTGAACCTATCAAATGACTTCATCTATCACTTCAACCTAACCTACTACTTTAACACTGCAATTATTAAGATTTAAAGTAGAAACGGAAAGCCTGTATTAGCACGAGCACTTTTAGATTCAATATGTCTCAAATCAGTTTTATCTAATCGCGGCATTATTTGCAAGGTTAGGGCTCAAATTCAACAGATTTAAGGCTCCAGTTTCTGATATTGGAGGTGCTACAGTTACTTGAAATACGTGTAGTATTATCACAATATTGTCGAAAATATCAGAGTGTACTGAGCTATAATCGATGTCCAAGTGTTACCAAATGCTTTACAGCCTTAACCAGTAATTTCGGTTGACATGCAGAAATGGAACCTTCCATCTGATATTACGTTGGGTGATGTCAAATTTAATGAACCATTGCATATCGACTTATTGTTTGGAGCCAAAGTGTTTTGCAACGTGTTGTCGAATGGACAAATTTAGTTAGCTATTGGTGCTTCAGAATACTGTTTCTGACTTGGTAGAAAATTGAAACAGTCAATGGTGAACTTAAGTCAATGTCTTCAGAAGAACACTCTTATGAAGAACATTTTGTTCAAAATGTAATACGAAATACTAATGGAAAATTTCCATTTAAAAAGCCCTCATCAGTTTTGGGCAATTCCTTTTCAATGGCATATGACGTCAATTCGGTAGGATCAGGAAACAATGTAGGATCCTACAAGGTAGGATCAGGAAACTTTACTACGATTTGATGAAAGTTATTTCGTAGAAATGTTGGGTGTTTATTGGCAACTTTACAGCGATGAGTTCCATAAAACAGTGAATTTTCTCTAAAATTCATCAAAAATAAAATGTTCAGCGATATCAGTCGATGAGACGATTGCTTACCATCAAAACTCCGCAGTGAAATTTCGTAATGATTTGTCAAATTTAAAATCTTTTTACATTTAACGATATCTATTCAAGGTCGATTCGCCATCAAATATTGAATTTCATGGTTTCATTAATGCAAGTGAAAAGGAGCTGCCGTACGGAGCTATGATCTGTACAAGATGCTGCCCCGCTAAGAAAAATTAATCTAACACGGTTGGAGTTATGTGCTATATGCTCAACTCTTTGCTCAATTGATTACTATATAGAGTATTAATAAATACGGGCAGTTCAAACATTTGCTACTGGTCAAATTCCACAAAAGTGTTGCATTGGACCCTAAATTCATCGTCTACCTGGAAGACATTCGTAGCCAATATAGTGATAGTTATTCAAGAACCAGATCAAAATTTCTTCATGGGGGCTCCTTAATACTAAAAATAACCCGGCAGATATTATACCGCATGCTATAAAGCATTTCTGAATAAAGTAATTGTGTTAGATATAAATCTAACACAATTACTTTATTCAGAAATGTGGGCCCATTTGGTCCAATATTCCTATCAATGACGAACAATAATTGGCCTGAAAATATAGTTAAGGAACCACTGACTGATTTCCCGAACGGAAAGGGAATATCTGCATGGCGTCTTCATTAAAAATCGATGAAAATTTGAAAAATTGAGCACATCCTAAATATAAAAGATGATTTTGGATTAGCTTCTGCTCGGTTCCGAGTATTGCGCTCTATACATTTGAGTTGCCACCTGAAATCGCCTCATCAATTCAGACGAGATTCCGTAACATTTTTATTCGTCGAAAAACAAAATCTTTCGTATAGGTATGATGTAACCGTCTAGACATAACCTTAAATTAACTATATGGTTCAGCTTGTTTTGAATTTCTATTGCACTGGAACAATTACCCGAGGTATAGGTGTTGATTGCCCAATATAGTCTAATGATAATTTTGCATTTTTTTCTTTGTCTATGAACTTTCGTCTCATCAATGCCCTTTTCAAACAGTTTTGACAAATTGACGATCGAAAACTCAATCCATAATTTTAAAACAACCAAACGATAAAAAACCAGTAATGCTTTAACGTTTTATTGTCATCATTACTGCCACTCTAGATAAATTAGACATATTGCTCAAAAAATATAATTCTCACACAAGATGGAGGATTAAATTTTCATATAATCATCACAGATCATTATGAGTTTTGAAATATAAAATCCGTAAACCCACTCGTAAAAAAATCCCACACTGTCTCCGCCATATTCACAAAACATAAATCAATCAAATCGCTATATATATATATGCGAGTACTTCACTTTATACTGCGTACTCGACTATGATAAGTATACACGTACCTTATCGTAAGATCGTTGAAAATTACACATTAATCAAAAATTAATTCGCAAACCGAAATTTAATCACAGAACACGCGCGATTCTTTAAAATTTTCAAAGGGATCATCAGTTATAATAATTATATATTTATTTATCTTATTTATTTATTGTAATTTTTTTTTATAAATATTAAAAATCAATCGATCGATAAGAAAACAACAACAAAAAAAACACAATTTTATCAGTTGTATTGTCAAATTATTGTATGGCGCGTTTGAAGTAAAACCGTCCCGCGTCTTAAACTTTGTTGCTTATATACACAAGTATGTATGTATGTACTATATATAAGAACTTTTGTGTTATTGTTGGTCTTGTATTATTGGTGGTGTTTTTATTATTATAAAAACTCAAAAAAAAAATGTATATAAGTTTTTCAAAAACACAGTGATTTATTTTCGTTTGATGTTTGCCGCCAAAAATAAAAAAAAAACTCAAGAAAATATAAAAAAAAAATAAAAATTCTAGTGACAAATATTTGAATTTTAAACAAAAAGGAATATTTCTTATAAATTTAAATATTTGAATATAATTTCAAGATTTAAAAAAAAAAAAACAAAAAAAAAATTTGTGTTTTGTGCTTTTTGGTGGTTGTTGGTCATCAAAGCTATAAGTTTTTAATTTTATTTTTGTCTCGACTAATTAATTTTTGATTGTTGATTTTTTTTTTCTTGTCGTCCAACTTAAAAATATAAATAAGCCGAAATATTGATCGTTTGTAGATCACTATCGAGATATGATATTGAAGTATACACGGAACAAAAAACCGCGGTTGTTTGAAGTGTCTATATATATATCTATATACGTATAGAGTGTATGTAGTGTATATATATTTATAGAATTTGAGTGGTGTGGTGCGCTCGCCGAGTAATTTAAAGGTCGATTTAGCTAAATAATCAAAATGCTAAAAAAAACTTGTTAACTTTAGTTAAGCAATAATATTTGGTAAATTGTATGTATGCGTATAGTTGCGCACAATGTAATGAGAGGTGATCATGCGGTCGATGATATGGTTTGTTGAAATCGTAATGAAATGAATGAATAGCTTCTACTTTGAATTATTAGGTCAGTAGAAAGGGTTCCGATGTATAGGAGATTTTTTTGCGAGGTTTTTTTGGGTGGTCTTTATATGGTTGTTTTTAGATTACTATATATATATTCAACGGGAAGGCGTGGTACATATCTTGACCTAATAGAAACTTGTTTTTTAAGACTGGATTGGTTATCTTTTTAATCGATCTTCTTCTTTGTTTTGTCTACTCTGCACTAAACTGGAATCGTTTTAAAAGAAATGAAAAAACCTGCTAAGGTTATATTTATGCAAGAGCGATTTTATCAGTGATTCGGAAGATCAATCTTTGTTAATAAACTCAACCACAGATGGTTGTTTGCTTTACCGTCTGTTGAAGGCTCGCTCTAGGTAATCGATCAACCATCGTTTCCAAAAATATTTAGTTATTTTTTGCAATAACTTCCAAAGCTGCTCTTGGAGTACTATTTCATTCAACAAGTCTAGGTTAAGAGTAGTGCCGTGAAAGCTTGTACTACTTCAGATGGATTTGCCGCTATCAGTGGCCTAGGTTGATACATGCATCGATGTGGGAGATTAATATGTTTGTTAGTTTGCTTACCCCGATTATTTACTGTAAGTGATACTCGATTGATTTGACCGTGCCTCCTATGCCTAGCCCCCGAAGCGTGGTGCTGAGGGTGGTATAAAATACCATCCCATGCTATTAGTTAAAAAATTTCTATATTTAAAGTAATCTATCAAAAATATCCTGTTTAACCAACGAATGCACTTAATCGAAAGCAGATTATAAAAATGAATGACTTGCAGCTAGCGGATGATATTATAACTTCTGTGGCCGAATTGATGTACTGTTGGAACATCCTATATCACAGCGGTAAATCAGCTAAAAGAATATTATAAGGCTCTTATTTATTTCCTTCCACTCTAAGGAGTATTGAAAAATTGCAAAATTACAGGGCACTAATGAATATCGTCGATGCACCATAGTACGTGAAATAACACCGTACATAGAGACCTTAAAGTAGAACTAGTTTCAATTTAAATCCAGATAAATGCAAAGAGACCCGAAGGAAGACTTCAGCAACATGTGAAACTCAACAGAAACAATCCTTTTGATCTGACTTAATTGTTATGAGACAAACAGTGCCGTACGCAAGAGATAAAGGGTGCCAATAAATATAACACCATCATTTATCCAACCATATTAACCAATCGCACAGCTTAATTTTCACAAATTTTCAATTTTCATGCAAAATATTAAAACTTTAAAACATTTACATTACATTGTTTAGTATTGTTGTATTTTTTAGCACAAAATCCCCTTCGTATTTATCCGTTCCACGTGTTTAATTATCGATTCCGTTCACTTTAACATTTTTTTAAAAATTTTAACATGACTTTTGACACTTTTTCACACAGAAACAAAAACTAAAATGAAAACACTTTCCGCAACAACATCATCAACAAAACCGATAAACCAAACAGACAACTATAAAGTCACGATAGCTCAAATTTACGCATAACTTTAATTCACATTTAACTAAATTCAACTAAACCACTATGAGAACAATCTGTGTAAATTGCATTGCACTTTTTTTTGTTTTTTTTTTTAATTTACCGTACAACTCGATTGATTTTTTTTACTCGTTTGAATATGCACACACTCATACACAATTTATGTTTTATAACAGAAGCACCGATTACTTTTGTACGATAAATCATAGTCTAAAATATAAAAAGATGATCCAATTAGAACAAAAAATAAATGTAAGTGACGGGTACCTCTAATTTGCTGCTGTAGAATTCTTTGGTTACTGTATAAAGTACAAAAAAATGTTTTTCAACTACAGAAGATTTCATTGCATAGAAAGGCTACTTGATTTTATTTTTTATTCTTTCTTTGTCGAATGCATATTTTACAAAACTTCATTATACAATAACCAAGAAAAATGGTTTTTTATTTTTAATTTTACCTTTTCTATTATTATTTCTCAATATAAATATTTGTTGCTTGTGTATGGGCTATCTTTTTTATATCTTAATCTATGGATAAATTTAATGTAAAGAAGCGGCTTAAGAATCGCTTATCAAAATTTTTGGCAGAAATTTTTAAGGCTAAATGCTTTGTCAACTCTCGCAAGTAAATGGGAAGATTTTTTGCTCCTCTCGCTAAGTCTTTCGAGAAAACTGGAACAATGTCGTAAATTTAGGTGCAATTTTAATTCTCTTTATGATCACTATAAAATCAATACCTATCAACCGGTACATTTTCGAAAAAGTTATTTTTATTTGGTTGCGATTCGCTTCGATATGATTTTTTCAGGTTAGCCTTCGGTCAAGATGTAAACCTAAATATTTAACCTTTGTTTGTTAATGGTATTATGACACTGACTAGTTTTTCAAATTAACTAGTGCTACAAATCGACACTGACTAGTTTTTCAAATTAACTAGTGCTACAAATCTAGAAAAACCAAACAGAGACAAACACTTATTTCGGGTGTAACAACGCTATATATATTTGTTAAATGTCAAACAATTGTTTTCCTATTTTTTTATTTATGTTTTGAATTTCAAATTGCCTCATCGCATTACCTTTGGGAAATTAAAACGTCAAGCAACAAAAAAAAAATGTTTTTTTCAATAGATCTGAGTTTATTTGTAAAAAATTTATGGAAGCTGCCACAATTAAATGTAGGTCCGACATAATTGCATATGAAATTGATCTGTATAATATTGAAAAAGATAATTTTAAAAAATTAAAATGTATTTATCATTTTAATGTAAAAAAAAATTATGTGACAAACAATTTCAAAACGTCATAATGATAAAACGTCAAAAAAAAAGAATCTATCGTCTTAAAAATAATTACAAATTAAATATTTTTGCTGGAATTGTGCTCACTGAACTGCAAGAAAAAATGAGCTACACATCTTTTTTTGACAATTTTTACTTTTTGTATACACTATGTTGTATGCGCTTACTCCAATAAGTATTTGGTATACCCATTTTTTCTCTCACTTCATTTGACTTTTTTATCCGCTTAAAAAGTTGGAAAACAAGTCAGTGTTATAATGTCATAAGGGATATATTTACACCGTTCAGAGTGAACGTAATGTGTGTCAATTTATTTTCGTTCACTTTTATTCGCCAGTTTTTTAGCTCAATTTTGCACAGATGATTTCGTAATTCTCTTGAGGCAGTGTGACAGAGTTTTTGTATGACATCAAGATGTTAATATTATTACTGTTTTATAGTTATAGGTAGATCCGCTATGTATAACGCAAGTACAACATTGGTCTAAGGACGCTGCTTTGTAGAACATCCACTCTAATATCATTTAGGCCAGTGATTGATTCATTTTGTTTTACGATATATTGTCTTTGAAGAAGATAGTTTCTCAGAACTACACTTTGTCAAATGACTGTGCAACGCATCTAGAAAGACAGCAGAACAATACTCCTGCGCACTTGTTCGAAGGTTCCATGTTCACTGCGAAACCCAAATTGTTGGTCTGTTATAACCTGACGCTTGTCTAATACTGGTTTAGGTTTACTTAGTATCATTTTTTGATTTCAACTTGTCATTCTAATCGGCGAGGTTTAATTAACTGATATTTTTTAATGTTTCGTTGCCTTCCACAAAGAGAGTTCGCTTAAATAATTCTGTAAAGTCTGGTTTGGTTATTCTTTCAATGCAGTTTTTAGAGTCTTAATAGCGTAATTAAGTTTTTTACTTCAATAAAGAAGATTTGAATTGTTGTCATTGCCTCCTTATTCTTCTTTTTTCTTAAACAAGGTACTGGATGCCTCGGAGCAGTTTTTTTAACTTTCTCTGTAATATTGACGGTGGATGTAGCATTTTTGCTGCCCTTTCTAATACTTTCTTTAACATTTCTATAGCCTCAACAATATCAGGTGGTGTTCTAAGTGGGAAATGAGCGCTGTTCACGTGACTTCTTTAAAGGAGTCTCCGGAATGCATCAATTCTAGGTTTTTACCATTCGGAATCAGGATGGAAATGTTCGTGTTAAGCATTAATCGACACGATATTGGAAAGTGGTGCGTGAAAAAATGCTAAAACTTCCAAAGCATAGCTCTCCTTTGTATATGGCATTCTAATTACTGTTTTACATTATATTGGAGAGAGTAAATCTCCGGACGGAGGGAATTGTAGGTGGATACCAAAAACGACTTTATCCGAAGTCACTGTTTATGTATTACTACGAAACATCTCGTGATATTTTTGTCAAACTTGCTTAAAGAATTAACAACAGCTTTTCAACCACGTGATCAAGAATTTAGTGGAAATTCCTAAAGTTAGCAATGAAGTAAAAAGACAACAAGTAAGCTGGCTCGGTTCCATTCTGCAAGTCAATCGGCTTGTCAAGAACGACTTGGCCTATACAATTATAACAGTTGTATTATTTTTATTATTATATCACCAATGTTCAAAATTGTGTCAATATACTTCGTCAAATGGTTAAACCGCGCTGTATTATATTTGCTGATAATATATATATATATATATATAAAGTTAATCATTATTAATTATTTATTGTCATATTCATTTAATTGATCGTTATTAAATTTATGACAAAAACGAATATGATTTATTTATTTGCTCAATAATTATTAATGTGAAGTTTAAATGATCAAATATAAGCTTATCAGTCATAAAATATTAACTGATAACTGTTAGATAATCATAATCGAAACTAACAGATACATTAAGCAAACATATTTATATATATATATATATATATATATATATATATATATATATATATATATATATATATATAAATATATATATATATATATATATATATATATATATATATATATATATATATATATATATATATATATATATATATATATATATATATATATATATATAAATTACCTATCAGACGGTTATCTATTTATTTACGATTTAAATTTATTAATGTATTTATTACCTTTTTTTTATATTTTCAGATTCAGGAAGTGAGTCAGGTTCACATAAAAGTATTAGAGAAAAAAGACCGTCAGGACCATCAGATGGAAAACCGACACGAGTGAGAACAGTTCTGAATGAAAAACAACTACATACGCTAAGGTAAGTTAAACATCCAATGTATATTGGAACATGAATTCGAATGCTCTTTAGATCACACTGTACTAAATATATTGAGATATTTTTTTGAAAATACAACAAAACACACCTTGCCACTTTAAATAACTATACATACGACAGTGTTAATTTAATTAATATTTACAAAAATATTACTTAATAGTTCTATTATGAATTACATTTACTTGTTGTGATGTTAAATTAAAATTATAATTTTACTTTTTTTACATTTTAACTTTTGCGGTTAACATTTTATCGAATAATTTATTAAAAATTAAATTTTTTTTTTTTCAAAATAAAACGCGCGGATTTAATTGGTGATTACTTATTTTTCAATGTGAAGTCGAGACGGTTACTGGAGCTATCAAAATCTTTTATTGAGCAATTCAATTCTACATTGTTGCACGAACAGGTGTACAGTGAGGGAAATATGTATATAGGATTTAATAATTTGGCTTAGGTTATTTGTATTCAGTTTTAACGACTGAAATTGTCTAAAATATGGTTAAAACTATAACACTTAAACTACATTCTGTTTGACGTAGGCTTAAGTGTCTAGTGCAAAATAATGTATCATATTAAAAGGAGTCATTACAAACTTTAAAATTTTAAATTTTAAACTTTTAAACTTTTAAACTTTTAAACTTTTAAACTTTTAAACTTTTAGACTTTTAAACTTTTAAACTTTTAAACTTTTAAACTTTTAAACTTTTAAACTTTTAAACTTTTAAACTTTTAAACTTTTAAACTTTTAAATGTAGCTATGGTTCTAAGAATTAAAAATAAATCATTCTAAATCAGAAGTATAAGGCGGAACTCCATTAATTCGATAATTTTGGTTCACACATTTTCTTCTGACCCGTACGTTTATATCCAAGAATCGTTACACATGAATTTTAAAGGACCAAGATACTTTGCCCATTTATCGCAACAATTGTCACGAGTGTTGTTATGATCGTGAAATTTATTAGGGATCTATCCCACACACAGCTTACACTTTTCTAAATTAAAAATAACATTATCTACGCTATTCGTCTCTGAGGTATGTCCATTTTTCACTTAATTAACATTTTCAAGTAAACAAAAAAGAATGGTGCTAAGTATACTGACATGCTGTCAAAAGACAAGTACTTTCAAAAACGTCAAACTTTTAGACTGACATAAAAATTTTAGAAAAAAAACTAAAGGGACTACTTTTCTAAAAAAATTTTTTTAGTCAAAAAATTTTAATCAAAAAATCATGAAGCACCATTTGGTTTCATGATCGCTTGTCGAAATTATGTCGATATAAATTTAAAAAAATGCGGTTTTGGTAAAATTGGGATTTATTTATCAAAAAATATTTTTGTGGAATTATTTATATTTAAAATCTTTCTGTATCTTTAAAGTGTTAATGTATATTTTTTTAGGACGATGGAGCTGGAGAGTCTAAATCTATACTTTTCTCTTAATTAAACCACGTGTAGAGGATCCTTTTTCCCAAGCGTAAATTAATTTTTTTATAATAATTTTTATAATTTTTTTTTAAGACGTTTTTAGAAATTTGGCCAAATTTATTAGGATGCAAAAGATCCCTACAGTTTCGTTTCTCGGACTTTGCACAAGCTTAAGCTACAAATATTCTTACTTCAGTGTTATGACTTATGATCATGCAAATGTTACTTAAATCACGCTTCGTCCCGATTCCAGGTTCAACCTGCACTGTGAAACAAGGTTTTAATCTGTTTATCGAGATGTTCGTATTTTTACCTTACCATGACCAAAATATGGTAAGGTCATATGAGCGTGAGTCTGTTCTAATGAAGACATTGGTCTACATATTTAGATCTTCCGACGATAGAAGAGAACCATCGATATTTATGGACGTCATCAAAACGTTTGATTGTACCAGGGTAAATTTGTATTGCCGACTTAAGGTATCAATAGACACTTTTGATGTTTGACATGAAACGCAATGTGCAGAATATCTGATGTGCACTATAAAGCATAAATGACGACGTTGAATTGGAAACACTTTATCCAGTTTCTGTTGTAAGATGTAAACGTTCGGTTTATGGTCTGTAAATAGTGTAAATGGGTGGCTCTCCAGGCTACATCTGAAATGTTTGTTTGAATTGTACGTACACCACTAAAACACGATCGTAAGCGCTATATGTACTTCCACTGGGTATCGTTTAATTTCAACGAGTAAAAACTAAGTAACACTGTAGTCGTACTTCCTCGATTTGCCATTTCATAAATTTGAAAAGCTTTTTGGGTTTTCCCTTAAATTATTTAGTAATATATGTCAACACCCCCAATCATAATTCAACCATTCAAAATTGCATTTCTTATATACAACAACAAAAACTTCAACAATCTTATCTTAAACGTTAAATAAAATTTAAAATGAAAAAAAAAAACAGAAACGCAAATTTACGATTTGATAAGAATATTTTTTACTATAGGTGCTGTACACCACCTGTATGCAATAAATTGATTTTCTCGTTTTCTTATATAATTTTCCAATCTATATATGTACGAATTCTAAACATGTTTAACAGTTATAAGCATAAAAAAGACAAAACCAATTTATGTAAGTTCTGCATATATGTGAAAACCATAAAAGATGCTGTAAAACATTACGTTATTCATTTTTGAGATGTGATAAGCGCGCGCAAGTAGAAAATTTTCAATGTTTCGTCTGTTTGTGGGTTAAAGCTGTTTTATGGTTATGTATACACATAAATATAGTATGTTCTGTAGAACACATTTCAGATGAACCTATTCGCGCTTCTCTATATGCTATAATCTGTTGCTCGACAGGCAGACGACACTTGAGTCGATACCTTCCATGAGCATTTACATCATCAGAATGGTGGTTGGTTTCCATAATTCTGCTGCTAAAAAGATTTTAAAATTGTGCTTTCTCGCCTTCGTCTATCAGGCCTTTACAGTTGAAATATAAGATTCGTTTTCGTGATGTCTGACTCGTACAAAAACTGCCATCTTATAGCTTTGCAGTGACCAATAATAAGATCTCGCAACTTGGATGACCCGAAACGTTAATTTGTTTTCAGGACGACTTACGAGGACTTACGTGGAGGGTGTGTCTATGCTTCCACGTGTCATGCGCGGTCTTTTCCCATTATTAGTCGCTATAGATTTTGTCGGGAGTACGGATCTATGTTTTAACATAAGTCAGTTTGATTTTTGCCAGCCCTAGAATTAAAGTCACCAATCACTATTCTGTAGGCTAGCCGCATGGGTAAACGTAGCTTATACTTATGATTATAAACTGATATGAAATCCAAAACAGCGTTTTTCATCTGGGGCCCAGAAAGAAAATAAACTCTAAGATTGCCGAGGTTATCTCCACTGTAAAGCAAAGTATAGCCTTGAGACACATGATCTCCACTTTTCCAAGTTTCTTGGAAAGCAACGAGTTCCAAGCGATACCCTTTCATGAATTGTTTCTCTATCCCAAAGGGCCAGCACTGCGACCTAAAAGAGCTCATGTGTTCTTGGGGTTTATTAGTTCAAAAGCTTCTCCACCTTCCTAATAAAGGCGAGAATGCTATTTGCAGAGGCCAATTTACATTTATCCAAGGTCAAATACCTTTCTTCAAAATGAAGGTACCTCAGACACATAGCAACACACTCACATAGTATATGCTCGGCGGTTTCTATCTCTTCTAAACAGAGTCGACACTCTTTCGGCTTTGGGATAAAAACCACATTGACTTGGCTACAAGCCTGTTTTGGTGATCCAAATTGAAGCTAGTTCTAAATAAGGCTACTAAACCTGGAGTGTTCCAGTTCAAGCCCCTTTGAAGAAGGACTGCGAAGATTCCATTGAACGGCTAAAAGGAGTTAATGGTCCATTTGACTCTTTCCGGAGGAAAAAGCCCACCGGATAAACTATAAGCCCAACCCACATTTGCACCCACATGTGTACCAAATATGGGGTTACTAATTGTATTCGTGTCGCAAACAGTGCAGCCCGGAAAGTGTACCTGAAGCAGGGTTTCGAGTGACTCTTTGCGACCCGATGTATAATTATCATCAGATTTCAGAAAAATCTCAAAAACGAATCTCGTTAGACTGATCTTTAGCTAGAACTTTATAGAGTTGAGCAGCTGGGGGTTTATCCTTGATATTATATATTCATGACTGATATAGTGACATCAAACATGCCTGGTTTTCTTAGAGTCTGTTTGTTACTGTGGTGTCATTTAAGACTATAATGCTTGTTTACGAGGCATTAGAGTATCCCTTAACCACAGGGTTTATCTGCTTTTAAATTTTAATGCCATGTAATGGGTTCAAATTTTCGATCTCTAATATTCAGCTTGCAGTTGTGGTGGAACAAGCTTTTGCAATTACCCTAAGCAATTTTTTGAAGTTTGAAAATATGTCAAACATATCCAAGTCAATATTTGCAACCAATGATGTAGTTTCAGACTTCCAAAATTTCACTTAGGTCCCACCAATTTTAGGAAAACTGCCCATATAGATTGCATGATCAATTAAGCCACAAAAACCATTGGTAAACATAGGCCAAGGGGTCATATAGTTTGCAATCTTGGACAGAACCGAGCGCGTCGTGCAATCATTCCCAAGTTGATATTTTACGAATAAATTATAAAATCTATCTTCATTGGAATGCCAGAGCTTTTCCAGAACTGAAATGGGTTTATCTACCTTTTCTTCATTTGAGACTAATGGTTCATAGTTCGATGCCAATTTTCTTAATTCAAAACCTCCTAAATCGAGTAATTTAGTTAGATCAGTCTTTATTTACCAGAATAAGACCACAGGAACATGAACAAAATGAAAACTAAAAATTGTAATTATATTTCACTGCAGTTTACATTATGAAGTTAGCCAAATGTTCGACAGTTAATTTTCAGTGCTGTGCAGTAGAAATTAAAAATCAAAGTAATATTTTCAAAATATGTTTCGTTAGTTTTGTTTTAATTTTTTACTATTCAGTAAAAATTTTTTAATGGGCGCGTCATCATTGCAAATTTTGTATATTGTGTTTAGTGTAAATTTATTTAAATATTGGGAGATCAACGAGACATGTGCGGCAACTGTTCACTAGAATTGATCTCAACAAAACGGGGTTTATTTAGGATAATGAGTACAAATACAGAAAGCAGCACAATGTTGTTATTGAAGTTTAATCACGCTTTGAAATTTCAAAAAGAAACACGTGGCAAGTGTTACTCTAATGGCAAATTTAATAAGACACTGCTACCCGAGCCACAAGAACTATTTTTAACTTATGTAACTGATACTACTTGGGAGTTCAAATACTTTCTAGAGCATATTCGGGAATACACCACGCATGCTTTTAAATGACATCATTTGGAGCCACATTGTAAAATATGGTAATTTCACACCCATACATTCAAAGAACAAGTGCAAGTGCATCATAAGATTGAAAGCGATTACCGAGGTCGACAAAAAGCTCTTGAATGAAGCAGCTGTAACTGTCGGAATAGAGATTACCCGGCAATATATTGTTATCATCTGACGAGATTACAAAAAGAAAAGTTTTGCTAAAAAACATCGATCATAGGAGAAGACGGATATCATCTCGAACTGAATCAAACTCATCTCGTTGCAGGTGATGTACAATTAAAACAGTCAGTATCATGGTTCGAGATCAACAATCTAATCACATCGTTAAAAACAATCGAAAATTCGTCTCGAAGAGTAAATTCATTTGCGAGATGCAAAAGCAAATTATGGAACAGTTGCTATAACATGGGACAAATGGTTATACTTCCGGCTTCGTTTCCTGGAAGTTCAAGACATATACATATAAATTACCAGGATGCTCTGGCATATGTTCGCAAGTACAGACGTCTAGAACTTTTCATTGCGTTCGCATACAATCCATCTTCTACTGACATGAAAGATTTACTTCTGCCTAGCAAGCAAGTATCCCCTAAAGTATCCCCTCTTTTGTTTGGAAGGGTTTTCAAACAAAACTGATACGTTTTATGACTCACAATGGACCGTTATATAAGCATTAAGGTGAATTCTTAGTTTCGCAATTCTTCGACGCTTTCCAGCTATCATACATCTTAGAGTTTATTTGTACAATGGTCAAGTCTACTATATAGAAGAAAATGCACCTCAGAGAGCAGTAGATCCACCAAACACAACGATGACCGCTTTTTTCAAATTGTGTGCAACTGATGAATTCGCAAAAACGTTGCTGTATCACAAAGTTTTGCGCCTTTACAATTATGGACCCAACCGACGAAAAAATTGTGCAGTCGAGAGGCGCTAGGCCTTTTTTGATAGCTTACTATTTTCAACAGGCACGTTGGAACATTTATATACTGTTCATCCGAATTAAGAGGAATGCTAGCTACTATTAGCGAATGCTGCTTTACATTTCAAACAAGCATTTTTCAAAATTCCTTTGTTTGAAAATGACCAACATTAGGACAAGTCATTGGCAGAAGCATCTGAATCTCGTCATCCTTACCAATTTTGACAACCTGTGCACCTTCTGATCCAAAAGATCTATAGGGAAACATAAAGAGAATATGCGAGCTCAATCAAGTTGGGCTATTTACTTCGGAACGTGACAAAAACGATGTTGTCGATATAGAGACGTATTGCGGGAGAAACAATTTAATGCGTTTATGCGCTGGAAGTTGACATTAAGGCTCAAAAAAGGCTATTAATGAAAGGTAAACGATCCACGTACGCCACAGTTATGACAGCATATTGACGTTGAATGTTGATTAATCAATACTGCTCCTTCAAAATCTCAACACGCTAAAGTTGTGCAATGGAACCAGATATTCCGTGAAAAAAATTGATGCCGAATGTAATTGGAGCAATAATAATTAACGGTAAATGTAGAGGGAAAGATGAATTAATTCCGCGTAGTCCAGTGATTCTTACTGTCTTGCCTTTCACAGTCAATCGACTACAGTTTTCTGTGCGTTTTACTTTCATGATGAAAATTAACAAAGGTCAAACAAAGGCAGTCACTTTGCGTTGCTGAATTAAATTTAGAAAATCCGTATTTAGAAAAGGCCTTAGAAGCAGCTAAAGCAAAAAGGGTAATTCGCAATTATCGAGCTCCAACCTTACAAATAATAAGGGTCACACGCAGTCACACGCAAACAAAAAAGGCATGCGCGTTATGTAAACAGGGCCCCACTCTATTCGATGTTTAGTTTGTTAACTAAACTTTGTAGAGTTAATAAGCGACTTATAACCTATACGCAAAAATAGACGTTTAACAATAATTAAGTTGTTCTAATGTGGAGCAGGACGTCAAAATCGATAGTGACAAGAATCTCTGTTAATCGAAACTAACGCCCAATTGTGAAGATCTGATAAACAAAGATGAGAAGGCACAATATCAGAATCTTGTAAGTAGTAGCATACTGCCCTGGCGACTCTTAGGTATTGGTATATGGTAAAAATTAAATCAAAAAATGGTTTTGGTGGTTTGGAGAGGAGTGAATATAGCCTAAAAAGAAGCGAATACACCAAGTGTATTTGTTACCGGAAAAAGCGTGAATGGGGAAAGGCTGTACCCTTAAGGGTACAACCCCTCAGCAATGAGCTTAATTCTCGTAACTGCTTTAAAGGAATCACAAGGCTGCACAATTCGGAACCAAGGTGGAAATCTCCGTGTTACCATATACGATACTCAACACTTGGAAGCAGCATTTCTCTGATTTATTCAATGTTCAACAAGTGTCAAATGATAAACATCTAAAAGTTGTCAAATACAGACTACGGAGCTGTGCATATAGAGAACCCATAAGCTCCTAAGCTGATTGCACGAATCCTAAATCGCGTGTCCGCTAACGTAAGCGGGGGTCTGGTTAAATAGTAGCATTTTAGTATTAATTTTTTCGAACTTTTTAACAGTTGAGTTTTTTAAGGATGCGGGTAATCAGCCGAGCGACCCAACCTTTGTTTATTCGCCTCCTACGACAAGCCAAGGATGATGCTGTGGTAGAATCCTAATTCTAATTCTTTACAACTACCTTTTTACAAGATATTGCCTTTAGGTTAGGTTAGATTATAGTGGCTGCTAACGCACACTTAGACCGGTGACGGTCCATTGTGATACCAAAGAATCCTACTCCCTTTTCACCTTCATTGGAACCATTCAGAGCTACTTATGTAGCGTAAAATATCTCGCACATTGCAGTTCTCGTGATCCATAAGGCCGTCGAAACAATACTTTCCCAGATATTTGTACCTCCTGTAAGCTAGCGCCGAGCAAGAGCAGAGGAAGTGGCTTACAGTCTCTTCCTCCTCCTCATCCTTACAGCTTTTACAGAAGTCATTTGCCATTGACACAAGCCTCCTCGCATGCTCTCTAATGAGGCAGTGTCCCGTAAACACCCCCACGACTATACTTAAGTCAAGTCTCCGTAGGGATAGTAGTGTTTTGGAGCGCTTCAAGTCCAGTTTCAGCCAGACTTGCCGCGCTTCATTGCATGTTATGGTGTTATTCCACCTCTTCTGTGCCAAGGCTATTGTCTCCTTTTTAAGCCCCATAAAAAACGCTGCTAAAGGCCTCCCCAGATTTGCCCTTTCCGGTTTCAATTGGAGAGTTGTACCTTTGCTTGCCAGTTCGTCAGCCCTACAGTTCCCCAGAACGTCCGAGTGACCGGGGCCCAGACTATCTGGATATTGAGATGCTCACTCATCTCGTTAAGAGATGAGCGGCATTTCAATGTCACCGCAGACGTCAGAAAAACTGATTCCAGCGACTTGATTGCCGCCTGACTGTCCACATATATTGTTATATCCCTTGAGGATATGACATTATGCATCAACCAAGTCAGCGCTTCCTCAAGATATTGCCTTTACATGACTTTACATTTTTGCCGTCAATATTTGGTAAAGTAATCCATAGATCATACTGTAAAGATATATAAAAATTGCATGAATTATCTTATACATATCTAGACTCATTCGTAAGTTATAAATGATTTTTCCAGATTTTGTTGCACATATATTTTGAAATATTTTTGATCAAGAATTTTATAAGATTTTGACCATATATACGATACAGCAATAAATCGCACAAATTATATTTACGATTGTGCTAATGATTCTGCTATATGCATCTGTATACTGTATCGCGCATATTTCTTCAAGTAAATAACTTTCCCAATCAAAGCGCATATCATATCAAAGAGATACCGCACAGCACTCGCGTCGATTCTTATTCAAATATTAAATTTATAAATTTACGCGCGGGAAATTTTCATCATGTATAATGTGTCATCATGACATAATTCCCATAACATGCTAACTTCCAAATCAATACTAAATACACATGCATATAAATATATATATATAGAGAGAGAGTGTACAAGCCGCATACCTTTACATATTGATTCTATTAATTATTATCGAATGTTAACGTAATAAAGATAATTTAATTAGCGTCAAGCAAGTAAAAAAAAAAAACAAAAAAAAATTTTTTTCATGAGAAATTTTCGAGTGAAACTTAAGACCATCAACGCTGGTGATCATATACGAATCGTGATCAATTTATTTAGACATGTAATTAGAAAATGTTTCTAACTATGTTTGTATCTAATTTTTTTTTAATTTTTTTTTTTTTGTGTATAGAACATGTTACAATGCAAATCCACGACCCGATGCCCTAATGAAAGAACAACTGGTGGAAATGACGGGACTATCGCCGCGCGTTATTCGTGTATGGTTTCAAAATAAACGATGTAAAGATAAAAAGAAAACGATCCAAATGAAGCTGCAGATGCAACAAGAAAAAGTAAGTAAATACTATCGATTATAGGTATGGGCGATATATAGAGATTCTGGGTCTGTCACAGAATCTCTATATATTATACCATAAAAAAAATTCTTTTGTTTGGTGAATAAATGGAAATCAATTTGCAGGATGGACGAAAGTTAGGTTATGGTACGATGCAAGGTATTCCTATGGTGGCGAGTTCACCTGTAAGGCATGATTCACCGTTAAATATGCACGGACTAGAAGTGACAGCATATCAACCGCCGTGGAAAGCATTATCGGATTTTGCATTGCACGCCGATTTGGATAGTAATGGTGGGGTTAATACGCATACGTCAGCATTTCAACATTTAGTTAATCAGGTAAGTTGCGCACCTCAAACATTTTTTTAACATTTTTAATTTATTTCGATAATTAATTGATTTTGTATTTTTAATATTGATGTTTCAGATGCACGGTTACGATATGAATGGTATGCCACCTAGTGGACAACTGCAACATCCACCCTCATTAATTTCAAATAATCCGCAACTCGATGGTAACTCCCATCATCCCGATAGTACAGATTCGTATGTAACATATTTAGAAAGTGATGACAGTATGGCTGGTAGTCCGTAATCTTAATTTTAATTTAAAAAATTTTATAAGTATAAAAATTAATAATTAATTATATATAAATAAATCTATATAAAATAGTAATAGATATAAAAACACAATTAATTTTAATTTAATATAAATAATTAATTTAATAACAAATTTTAATTTTTTTAATTATAATTTTTTAATTTTTTGTACATAAAAAAAATTATACATATTAATTGGTATATACATACACGCCACACACCTAAACAAATATTGAAATTATATATGTATTTATTTATTAATTTATATATGTATATACAGGGTGCCCCGAAATTCCGCCGAAACGGCAAGCACCACCAGATTCATTGATCAAAAAGAAGTTGAATTTAATTCTATCATTTCCACACTGTTCAGATAAAAGCGACTTAAAATGGCATTCGTCAGAAGTACCCTGTTTTAAATAACGGCTTTTTTGAATTTCAAAGCAGTCACATTTTCTTGATTTTTAAATAGCTATAAATCCGTTCTTTGGAAATAGCCAAAATTTCGTTAAAATTTCAGCAAAGCCCTGTGAATTTTGCAAAGCATTTCTTAAAACATTCGGTTTTCACCTGGCCATAGGAATGGTTGTAAATCTTTTAATAATCGATTTAGGGTGAATTTTATGGTTTTATAGAACAGTTGGGACGATTTTAGGTAGCTGAACTTTTAGGAAAATTAAATCAACTTTTCTTAAACAAAGGTAGCTAAGGTTTACTGTAATTACTGTATCTTTCTTCATAAAAATATCCACTTTCAAAGGAGAGACCCGCATAAGACGTGCTGATGTAAATTGGCCATGTAATAATTTTTAAAGAAAGGTCTCGGGGCAAATTCGTTGGCAGTGATCATCTATTGGACAGCTACGATGGTAGTTTTCGTACATTTCAGGGACTGCAGGTAAACGAACCTTTGCGAATAAGTTTTACAATTGCACGGTACCGCAAAGTGGTCCTTGCTAAAAGAAACACCCAGTAAGTATGTAGTGGACAAAGGATGAATGGTGGAAGGCTGAAATCTTAAGAATACACCAACTCAACACTCGCGCAGTTTACATAACTTCTTTAAAGTTTTCACCGGACTGCATCTTATCCATAGATCTAGGTTTATTGCAATGAAAATGTCCGGGCCGATGGCGATAATAAAAATTCGTATCTCTTAATATACAACCAGCCGCTTCTACCTTCAAATATAATATCTACCGATTTGGAGCGTGAACCTCGATCCAATGGTTCATTAAATTTATTGCCATGGTGTTGCATAATGTTGCATTTTTTGCTGCAAGATTGCTACCTTGGATGTCGTAATGGTTTACCTTTTCTGTTGTTAGGAATGCCAAATGTTTTCAATAAATGGGCCTAGTACCGTACACTCTTGTTCGTCTTAACGCTGGGCTGGTTTCACTTGAGTTGTTGTCTAGGTCCTCAGTGATGGATAATCGGCAAATTTTTGTTATATTGCGTTTCAAAATTTTGTGGTTTTGTTTTATTGTCACCACTCTTGTCGTGTCTGGTTCTGGAATTCCTATCATCAGCTGGCGTATTATAAAGTTACCTGGTGTTAGAGGTCGTTCTTTGCATTATTGGACATTATTGCCAATGGCCTTGAGTTCAGATTTGAGCTAAAGGTGAATAAGGATCCTTAAAGAAACCTGCTAAGTAGGGGCTTCTTCGGAGGGATAACATTCCACTCGATTCATATTTTTCGGCAATTTTTTTTTCGACTGCTTCTTTCTGTTGTCGTTGAGCTTGAGCCTTTAGTTGTTTGCTAGTTCCTACAAAAATTGTATCGCAATCATAATTTTAAATTGATGGGCCAAGCATAGTCACAGCTGTTTGTAATTGGAGACGATGGAGAACTCTTCAACACCTCTTCCATAAAGGTCTAGCATGAATTTGTTATGTTATTTTTTTAATTCCACGTCCTTTGCAAATTTCTTTTCCATCTGGAGTAATCTAGCTGCTGCTTTATGTTTAGACTTAACAATATCTTTTGATTGTTGAGTGGAATTTGAACCCCATACCTCCAATTCATTAGCCTTTTATGCGGTTTTTCGTGATGCTCTTCGCATTCTGAATTTTTGGCGGTTAAGATTCGTTTTAGAAGCACTTCTTCAGATTGCCCAAAGTTGTTCAGTCGTTTGTCTATATCTGTTAAAGTGACGAGACTGTTTAGACTTTAATTGGTAAGTTGCTATTGAAATGGCCAGATATTATTCATCCCATTTTTTTTAATTTATTTGCCTCCTTTTTAATCCTTCCTCTTATGGCTCTTTTTAAGCCCCCTTTATACCTTTTATGTTAAAAAATTATGGAAATCTTGGGCCAATCATCTTTTTATGTGATTTATTTACATGATATTCCAAGGACTTAAGCTTGAACTTTTATTTTATTGGCGTACCTAGTTTCGTACTTTAACTAAAGCTCTTCCCAAAAGTACTGATCTTTCGTTGGTTTTGACGTCTCACGTATAACTTAAACGAGCTTGATGGTTTCCTTTGCAAGCATGACATTTTGCATTGTTGTTACAACCTGTTTTGGATGGTTTTGATTGAGACAGATTCTGCCTCATGGGTGCTGATTTTGAATGAAAGTTGCCGTTGAAACAGCCTCGTCCGAAAAACGATTTTTTAGACGTTCGATTTTTTTAAAGTTCGATTTTTCCTTTCAACTACTCCTTTTTGTTCCATATTGCAGTTCTTTGAATTTTGATACCTTCCTTGTCGTTTATTTAACCTTTTAACGGAAATCAAATTTGATCCATAAGCTGGCATGAACAAAACGTTCTCAACAAAAACCTTCATTGACTCGTCAATATTGTTAATGAAGTTAGCCAAAACGTTTCCTTTACCTAGGGTCAGATGACCCTTTTTACTTATTATTACTGAACAGTTTGACTATAGAACTTCTTGATCCTCTTTGAACTCCTTCGACCTTGCGCTTTGGGATCAGTTGAAGTATCGATGAACCCTTGAGACTTTTAGAAATATTATACTATTTTCCTGGATTGATTGCAAAACACCCGTCAACGCAGCCTACTCTTCCTAAAATTCCAATGACAACCTCTTCATCTGGTGAAATAACATCTGCATATGCAAAACTGTTTCCATATATTTAATTGTGAGCTGGTAAAAAAGATGCGTATCGCTGCAACCAGCTAGCCGTGTACTAGCCGTGTATTGGAATGCCTTTATTCGGTTTAAAAATTGCCAACAATGGCTTGTGATCGGTCTGAAGCTCAAATTTGCAACCGAATATGTATATCAACGATACTTTTTAGGGCTAATATCAAATCCAAAATCTGTCGCTAGATCTGCGATTACTTTTTCTATAGGTCTTCGTAAATGACGATATTTGGTCGTAAGCCAGTTTGATGAACGGTGTGGCCCAAAATCACTAACTCGATCTGCCCAAACAAATACTTAACAAACTTAAGCCGAAAACCGTAATGCAGGATGGTTCAATACTTAGAAAAGATTGTCTCGAAAATCTTTCTCATCTATTCTCCTGAAAGGTTCAAGTGTATTGCTAACACTTCACCATTAAAATCGTCTGGATACAAAACCATCGACTTCTCGACTTAAAGCCTGCTTAACCTTGTAGCAATATTTATCATATCTTTTCATGTTAGCTTTCAACTCATATAAGCACCTGCTCTAGCCGCGTCATTTTGCATATCTTGCCTGTCCAACTTTATAAGCTTCTCCATTCATGCGCATCTTTAGATTTGTTGAGCCTCTACACACTGTCAACACTTTAAATTCAACAGATGTACAATTTGTCATATTGAACTTTTATCGAATGTTTGAGCGATTTCCAGGAAGAAACTTGAGCTTACTTTTAGCGATCTAACAGAATTTCAAATGCTTTCCGTTCTCAATTATTGGTTTAAGTGACTATAGTAGTCGTTTTTCGAAAAGCTTGGACATCATTGGCAGCAATAATGGGGCTGCATGATTTTTTATTGTTAGGTTTGTCAGGTTTTGCTACCATGATTATTTCTGATATACCAGAAATACGCGGGGGCTTTTTTAACATTCAGTTTACTTTTTATTTCTTCTTTCAATTTTTGACTAGTAACTGCGGTCGCTATATATATTTTCTTTGGCAGTTTCACTTGTTAGTGCCTGATCAGACTTTGATTTGGAACTTCTTGCTCTGGCTATACCATGCTATATAAGTAGATACACTTAGATTTAAGGCATTTCGTCGCCTTCCGCAATGAATAATCAGAATTTTTCCATCATTAAGACTACCTAGGAATTTACTTGTTGACTGATTTATTTTGAGCGTTTTTCAGAAGGGATTTGTTTTAGTTTGAATTTTTCAAAACAATTTTAGAACCTACTAAATGAATGAATTACTTCAGTGGAAAGCTTTTTTTAAATGCTTATAACTTGACGTGGTAGTCTCTTAGTGCAATGTGGCAGAACTAAGCTCAACTTCTTTTTGATCAACGAAGTCAGTGGTGTCCCACTGACATGGGAGTGAATTTTGGGACTACTAGTGTATATATATATATATATATATATATATATATATATATATATACACATATATATATATATATATATATATATATATATATATATATATATATATATATATATATATATATATAACCCAGCGGCGTAGCGCCATTAGAAACAATGCAAGCTCTATTTTCGTTTAAAGTTCTAAGCTGAACAAAACCAATTAGAAAAAATAAAAAAATCTGCAACTGAACTTTGGAAACTAGAAAATTGGAAATGTGTTTGTCAGTTTTTCCAATAAATTTATCATACTCATCAAGTCTAATATAAATAGCTTTTATAGCTTCTACCTTGGAACATGTCCAACATGTCTTGGTTCATCCTTAAACATTATTTTCACAGCGTGTTAGAATTGACATGAAACAAATTGCTAAAAATTGCTGAAATCGTATCATCATCATTTTTACGGCGTTCAATAGTTGCTGCGTTTCAATGGGGCAAACTTACAACTCACAAGTACTTGCAAGTAGACGACTAAAAATAGAATGACGAAAAATTAAGCCAGAAGTAAAACATAACCTATAATTTAGTGTATTCATTTGTTTTAATGTGTAAATTCAATTATAAAATCGCTCTATCAAAAACGATTCAAGCAATTCACGTTTCTAATAATATTAAAAATAATTTTGCATCATATTTCACATTCAAAAAAGTAAAAAAATATCGAGAAATATCGAAAAATCATTCCATATCTTTCCATATAAATTACACATCGAAAAAAAAACAATCGCCAAAGCCATCTATTATAATTTTGTATTACTAAAATACTCTAGCGTAATTTGTATGCTTTCGTTTTCTACACCATCGTGCGAGCATGAGTAGTTGCGAGTAGATACAAGTATTTGTGAGTAGTTTGTTTTCGACAAATAAATAACCACTGAGGATAAGATTTTCTAAACCATTATCATGTGCGTCTAAGTGACTAACGTCTAAGTGACTTAGCCACTATATTTCAATTGAGAAAGATATAATAAAATAATAAAAAGGTTTCAAACAGGTTGCACGATAGTCAGATTTGCTGCTTCTGAAACTGTGCAAATTATTTGTAAGCAAATTGGAGGAAGCACTGATCTGAGAGTGTCTGAAAGTACTTCCTTACCTCTTAATGTCACGCTACGCCACTGATATATATATATATATATATATATATATATATATATATATATATATATATATATCTTTATTCAAATATCATCGATCGATTTATTTATTATAATATCAATATACATAAAAATAAAATTAATTAATTTTTATTGTAAAAAAAACAAAAAAAAATTTAAAACTTTTTTTTTAATAATTTCAATATACATACAACAGAAAAAATTAAAAAAATCAAAAAAAAATCAGCTCAAATTAAAACAAAACAAAATTAAATTAATAATTTTAAATTATAATATTATATTATATATTATATTGTATAAAACTATAAATAAGGTATAAAAACAAAAACAAAAAAAACATTTACTATATAATTATAAATTAAAATTTTTAAATAATATTTAATTTATTTCGTGTATTATTATTATTATTATTATTATTATTATTATTATTATTATTTTATTATTGATTAAAATGACAAAAACAAAAAATTTTAATTAACAAAATTTATTTTATTTAATTCTAAAAAATTTGTTTTGGAAAATTAATTTAATTTTATGGCACACTTAAAAGACCCACTGGCGATGGCTTCAGAAAGTATAGAAGCGGACCTCAGTCATCGTTATCCAGCGATGGAAACGTTTCACTGTTAACTATAAATTGTTATTAAAAAAATTGTTACAAATCCACGCACGGCGAAAAGATCGAGATGACATCTTTCGTTTATTTTTTTCAACGCTTATTATTAAGCCAATAGATCAATAAAGATAAATCAATTATCTGTTAAATTTGGTCCTTCGAGCCGGCTTATAAGATTAAAAGCGAAAATTCGTCACCATATTCAAAAATTTGTTCATACCTCGTCTGTGCATTAAAAAAAATTTGATCATCAGAGGAATACAGAGATCATCAGAGGAGTAGAAAACAATTGGGCAAATGGTCAGATAGGAAAACATTTTTATATATAATAAAGTGGCAAATTCAAAATAAAAGAGCAGTACTAATTAGTACAAACGTGCTTAACAAACAAGGGAAAACTAACCAACATAATCAATTTTTCAAGAGAAGCTGTTAAAAAACTACTCTTTAAAAACCGACCAAAATCAATCAGATCTTCCCTTAACCACAGCTATTCAACGATTACGAAGCATGGAAAGTCGCTATGCACGTGAACCCGATATCCGAAAACTATATCATAATTTCATGTCTGAGTATATATGAGTCACTAAACCATATGGAAGAAATCTGATCGAGGTGCTTCGAAATTCTAGCGCAAAAAAAAATTAAGAGTTGTATTTCATGGTGCTAAAAATTCATCTGGAGTTTCTTTGAATGTTTACTTTGCTGTTGGTCCAACCAACTCAGTCTAGTTTTCTAACCAAGAGAAGAATACTTCCTGAAGCAGGACAGATTTTTGATCCAATAGGTTGGATCGTCCAAATAATATTTATTCAACAGCTATGGATTCTAATTTATGGGATAATCCTTTGCCAGATAAGTAAGCAAATTAGGAGAAAGAGCTACAAGTCGCACCCTCAGGGTTGAAAATATTAACGATTTACTCAAACAGTGAAAAACTCAAAAATAGAATTACATGGATTCTGTGAATTCGAAAATATCTTGCCGAAAAGCTTGCCAACATTGCATCAAGAGAACTTTACCCGCATGAATCAAAATCTACTTTCTGTTCAGCCAAGTTATGAGGACGAAATTAAAAATGGACCTCCACTGTAATTCATATTGCCATATAGAAAAAAGTGGCGTCTTTAAAGAATTGACTCCAAATGTTCATCGTTTCATAAACTAACCAGAATATCATGAGATTTATTTCTAGGTGAAAAGCACATAAAGCAATCAGAAGTAACGAATTATTTCTAACTGGAAAGGACACCCACAAAGCAATTTTTAAAATCGTGCATATGACCAAAAGAAATTCTTCTCTCAAGAAATTCGTGAGCTACAGAATGAAAATTAGTCAAACAAACCAGCTCATTGAAATCACTTAGTCTGTTCCTTGATGAATTTGGATAACTTAGAATTGGTGGTCGTCTATAGGGTCAAGCTTAGACATGCCGTTTTCGACAAAACATTACTCTTCTAATTCACAAGGATTATAAATATGCTGGCACATCCTTGTTACTAGGGATTTCGAGACAACAATATTAGATAACTAGTGCAAAGAGTCATATACGGATAATTATTCATCGATGTATAACAAGCACTCGATATCGAGCTAACTGTGAAACTCAGTTATTGGGAAATCTGCCAAGCTATATTATATTCAATCAATTCGTTCATTCCTAAAAGGCGGAGTTGACTTTGCTCGCCCACTACTCGAAAACGGTTCACCGACGGCGGAATGTTTAGAAGCCAATTAGCCAGCAACAGTATAGGAGGGCTTACCACGCTGCTTATTGTATATTTTCTATTAGTTTGTCAACTTCCTCTTCAACGGCACTTATTGGCACTTGAAGATTGATATTTTAATGAATCAGTTCACGAAAAAGGTTCCAATTGTTATTCTTGTTGTAAAATCTTGGCGATATTTCATTTTTAATAATAGTTTCGCTTAAAGTCATATGATAAAAGGACACGTATGTAGTTGTCAGATATTCCCTTTATTAAGATCAAGAGTTTTGATTTAATCTTTGAATTCTATAAACAGTTCTCTTCCTTTTAGTGTTGTAATCCTGGAGCCCCAAGAAGTATTTTTGCATTGAAGTCACCGCCACTAATGAATCATCGTCACAAGGTGTAAAAAAAACTTCTTCGTATTCTTCTTTTTTCAAGTTATAGAGTGTGGTAAACAGTACATAGCTAAAATACTTACATCATTGTTCTTAGTTTGAATTTTGATTGTTATCCCTTGCATATGAACCCAGTTTCAACTTTTAGTTCTTTATGGTATTTAATATTTTATATTATCTTTAATGAAAATGACAGATCCCCGCTTATCCTTTCTGCTGGATGAATACCATAGAAGAAACTGAATCCACGTATTTTGCAATATGAAGATCTATTAAAAAAGATTTCTTCTCAGGATTAGCCCAATTGCATTCCATATTATTATTCCCAACGTTTGTAAATTTATTTTTATTTTTATTCACTTTAGAATACTACGATGACAGGATTTTCAATTGATCAAATATAAGTTTATTGATCTCAGCCAGCTCGTTAAGTTTTTTGTTAAAGCTCTTACGGTTTTGGTGAAATATATTTGAAGTTGAAGCCTGTGTTATTTACTTTTGTGGTTGGGTGTTGATTTTTAGCAACTTCTAGATTGTCTAGTCCCTTATTATGATGTTGGTTTGTTATACCAAGTTTGCTTTGAATTTGCTCAGAATTTATGGCACAGCTAACTTTTTGTACTTTAAAACCACGGTAGTGGTCAATGTGCTGTCTTTTACAACTTATACATGTTGCTGAAGTATTTTTGCATGTACATATGCCCTAAATATTTGCCCGAATATTATAATTATATATCTTTTGGATGTTTACATTATTGCCAAAATTTAAGAATAAAAAGTGGCAGTCCTTTTCTTAACAGAAAAATAATAATTCAATTATTGACATTATACCATAGGTTATATTATATTTTATTGTTGACTGAAAGTTGACGTATTGTCGACGAGTCAACGGCAATAATCATAAATGACGCGTCTAAGCCGTAAATTAAAACATTTAAATTGTTTGATCATTTGTCACTACGCACTACATAAAAAACGACTTTTGATTGGAAATTTGGAAATAATTTTATTCAAATGACAGATCAGAGCGATTCTCGTATATTATTTTTCGATTAAAGTTTTAGTGACATCTAACGGTGAACATTACAACTGCATTTAGCTTTACCTATCAACTACTAGATGTCTCTTTAAAATGGTATAGAAATCTATTTTAAAAATATTTAAATAAGATGTCACCACACACGAGGTACTGCCACATTGCAACACCACCACCAAATAACTCATCGAATATTCTACAAACACCCTCGTTTTCGTTAAATTTCGTTAAATAAAAATGAATATGGCGATTCTCTGTCAGTCGATATTAGATCGTTTAAAGGAATATGAAAACAACATTTCAAAGCAAAAATAAACTTTGTGAACAAATAAACTCATCATTTTATTTTTAATTAAATCTCGTTTATTTTTAATTAAAATTTTATGAATTTATATTAAATAATGGTGTCAAAACAGTTTATCTAAATTTTTCATAATCACATAAAAACAAAATACGGTACAATTGTGTTTGGAGATAGTGAAAAAAAAAAAATATATAGTGTGGTGTTTATGTGACACAAAATAGTGGTGTACAAAATTTCAAAAATCTTGATTCGAAACGAAGAGAAAAATTATTCACTGAAAAAGGGAAAAACTAGTGTTAAGTTCTGTCTTAATTTTTTGCCTTTTTTTTGAATTTTTTTTTTTTTTTTTGTGTTATTAAATCGATGTCTCGTTCGTCGGTTGTTTCTCGGTCGGTTCAATAAAATAAAAGTTCATCAGACAGCCGGTAACCTTGGTCTCTTGTTAATAAAAAAAATAAAAAAAAATTCAAACGACTGGAATTGAATTTTTCTAGTTTTTTTTTCTTACAATCACATCAAGAACGATCGAGATACGAGCGATAAAATTATTATCCTCTGGATAACACAGCGTTCAATTAATTAAAATTCAGTTCGTAACAAAAAGTTTTTGTGTTTCATCGATGAAAAATAAAAAATAAAACCGAAATAAAACAACAACACAGTTGAGTGATAAAATTTTACATTTTACCATTTGAGAGAGAAAAAAATGGAAGTGAATTGCTTAAGAACTTAAGGGTAAATGTCAAAAAAAAATAATTTTTTTTTAGCCTCTAAATAATTGAAAATGCAGTGAACTGTGCTAAATTGTGTGTTGTGATTTTAATTAATTAAAAAAAATATAAATAAAAATCGATTGTATAGTGGTGGTTTAAAACTAAAAATCATTAGGATTGTTACGCCCCAAAAATTTGGATCAATCGCATGTGTACATAACCTCAAAAAAAGAAATTTTCTAGTTTTTATGTATTTGTGCAATGCACCAACAATAATGCGGTATTTTCTTTTTTCGTTTTTATATTTTTTCTTTTTTTTTTACTTAAATCAAAATTAAGTATTTCACATAAATTTATTTCTCTTGGAATAAATTAATCTTGAATTTATACAATTTGTCGATAAGAAATATTTCTTAAAATACAAATGATATGATTTGTTGTTGTTTATTACCGCATCGATCGATACTGTTACGGAAGTTGTGCATGTCGAATATATAAAAAGCACAATGCCCGTTGATATCGTTATATATATTATCATGTGTATGTGTGTGACACATTTTTTAGTTTCATTTTTTTTTAATTGGAATTTTTCTGGTTGCTGTCAATAAAAATTCCTGTAATCGATACAATTTTTGTTGTGTTTGCTGTAATCTTTATTTTTTTTTTTTGTTTTTAAGTGTTTTGACATTGTGTGTGAGAGTAGAAGAGAGTGGCTGAGAGAATTTTTTTTTTCGATTTACACAGGGTGTTTTACTTCTTAATGGGGTCGTCGGAGTCTCGATTTTCAAGGGTAATTTTATGACAAGGCCGAATTTTATAGTCTTTATCAATGTATCGTTTTCGTGTCTGGGTCAGGGTGCCGCATTTACCATTTAAATTTTTCAACATTTTTTTTTTATATATGTATATATTTAGACGGTTTTCTAAAATTAAATATTTATTTATAGATCCGACTTTTGAAAATAAAAGGCTGTTGCACTTTATTGGTTGAAATTTCGGAGTAGAAATATTTTTATCGTTTAACAGATGGACGTTTTCATATTTCATATAAATTTTTTTTTTTTTTTTTTATTTGACTTGGCCACTGTGTTAAAAGGTGACGTTAATTGCTGGAAGATTAGTGACGTGAACGCTAGAGCTGGTTAAAAACCAGACTTACCTATGTGAAAATATAGGTCTGTACTCGTTAGTCGATTTAGCATCAGATAATAGGGAAAGGTGATGCAATTCGTTTAGGTCAAGGTTCAAATAAATGCGAGAAATTAGAACCCACCACAAAAATCTTGTTAGTAGTAGCATTGTTAATATATCCTATATTCATTCTTACTCGGAACTTGCTTAGGACAGCGTGACATCTTGAACAAGATTGCAGCTGTAAAGCACGTAGTCCATAGTTTCTTTACCATATTCACACTTACAGCTCCTTATATCCAAAACTAGCGGTTTTACTTCTCACCGAGACCAAAGCTTTGGACTTCGGTGATTAACGATTACTTCTTAATCTATCGCTTTATTCACTATAGAGGGCTGGCCATGCATATCCGCAATGACATACCTTTTTCCATTCTCAGTTTTTTAGGCCAAAGTAAAAATAATCCACGTTTCGAAATACCCCCTCTTTCTATGTGGTCTTTATCGAAGCCCAAATATTGCAAACAGCACCGCTCATTCTGGATTCCGTTGAGCGCTCCCTTCAAAAATCACCAAATGCTGTAATCGATGTGGCAGGTGATTTCAATGACCACAGTGACAAGTAGCTTCCTTATTCTAAGTCCGTTACACCGGCTGGCGAGGTGGCTGAAATGTTTGTAGCTTTAAGCCTACAAGAACACCAGATCGCATCAACGATACAGATCATTTACTAGATCTGTTTTTAACATCGCTTGAGGAGAAATACAATATTTCCATCAGTTCCCCTTTAGGAAATTCCATCGTTTTATTACATCAAAATTTTCAGCGCCGAGGTCATGCCCAGTGAATCTCCGTATTAAACGTCGATTATGGCACTGTAAAAATGCAGAATGCATAGGAATGAACAAGTTCTTTTAATAGTTCGAATGGCACAGTTCAGAACAGTTCATTCCCTTCAGTCTCTCTAAGCCAAAAAAACCAGGCAATCTTTGGCATAGTCACGACTACAGAACAGCAATCGCCATTAAAAAAGCCTCTCACTGCAAATATGTAAAAACTCCTCAAAATGAAAATTAAGGCGGCTAGAAAGGTGACAAGCTAAAAAAGATCACGAAATGTAGGTTAGATAAGAGTTGCGGCAAGTTCTTTTGATCCTTTGCTCGTAAAGTCAAAGAAAACTTCTTGGATAGTAGGAAATCGTCTATAGCTAATCTTATCGCCAGAAAATTTATTCCAAACTCTAATTTAGCTAATTCTAACTTGACACCTCGATTATCTCTCTACCCAGCTCGTCGATGCGCCGTATTAGATTCAGGCCTAGAGTGGTCACTAAAGTCTTTGCAAACATTAACACAAACAGGGTTGTAAAACCCTGTCAAACCCAATATCATGTTTGTTCCACCGATCTATGCCTTCTACAATTTTCCCCTCCATCTGGAAAACTGCTAACATACATCCTGTGCCAAAAAAAGCAGCCAATCGGACCCTTCAAATTAACACCCAATCGCTATCGTGTTAGTGCTTTCTCAGTATGATTTTCGCGGAGGGAATTCAGCAGACAACTTAAGAACCCTTAAGTCGTCTGTTGAAAGGGTTGGCTTTTCCAACCCTTTTTCTAATTTTCATCAATGATCTTCTAACAGCAGCTCTCAATCCAATATACTTCTATGATGATGACAGTCCACTTTCCACCTCTTACTGTTTACCTTATTCTTTATCGCTAAACGAATTTCTCGCAGAAGAAATGGATATGAAGGATCGCCTTCCGATAGATTTCTGTACGATTATTGAATGAAATTGTGAAATTGACCATTTGTTAATTTTTAAGGGAAGTGATCAGCAATTGGTCAATACAAAGCTATGATGGCAGTTTTCGTACAAGTCAAGGATCACAGGAGAACGAAACACTTACGTTTCAGCTGCGAAAGTCTGATAAACGAAGATGGGAAACCACAATATCAGAATCTTGTTAGCAGTAGCAACTATGGAAACTAACCACTGTTCTAAATATGAAAGTTCTAATTGAGGTATTGAAAACTTCGATTGCTGCGCAGGCGACTCTATGATGAGGAGTGTCGTCTTGCTGTCGAGGAGCAGAATTTAGCATATAAAGAAGTGCAAATACGGTTTACAATCGCAGGAAAGAATAAAATGGTCCTTGCTAGGAGAACTGCCAAGTTAATTTGTAGACGGAAGACGCGTGAATGGCGGAAGGCTGATTTCTAAAGAGTACAAATTCAGCAATGAGTACAGTTTTCGTAACTTCTTTAAAAGAGTCAGCGGACTTCACCATACCTTCAGAACTTGGTCTATCATCATTCGGGACCAGGTTGGAAACCTTTGTGTTAAAATCGATCGATACTTGAAAGGAGCATTTCTGATTTACTCAACGTTCAACAAGTGTCAAATGCTGTATTTGAAAGTGGTCAAATACAGATTGCAAAGATGTTCATAGATGACCCATCTTACAATGAATTCACACTGGCCATGCAGAGATTAATTCCGAGCTCTTGATATGCAGAGAAGATACTTTATGGAACTATCTTTTCGACCTTATTCGATTAGTGATACAAAGCGAAGTTATACCTAATAAATGGAAAGTGGCCGCATTGTGCCGTATCCTTAAAAAGAAAAATCGCTCAAATTACGTAAACTATTGCGGCATAGCTTTCCTTTGCACACCATACAAATTACAGTGTTACATAATATTGAAGATCACTTCGCTGGCGGGGAAAATTGTAGGTGACCAACCAATGAGGATTTCGTCCCAATCGGTCATTCACTTATCAAGTTTTTTGTTAAGGATGATTCTTTCTAAAAAAATTATGTTCTTGGATTTCCAATAAGCCTATGACTCAATCTATCGGAATAACTTATGGCTTGCTTTACGATGTCTGACAAATATGTGGGTGTATGTAAAATGGCAGTAATGCATTCACGATATTGTGTGAAAGTTCAGAATAAGCTATCAGGAATTTTTGCAATTAGCTCTGATAAACGGCAAGGAGATGCTCTGACCCTGATACTCTTTAACCTCATAATTTAACTTTCGTAAAAGCGAAACATCCCAGGACAACATCTTGTACCGTCACTCGAACCAGGTTCTGACATATGCAGATAAAATCTGTGTAATTGGACTGAATGGTAACGTTGTCAAAGAAATACTGAAATACTACAGAAATACTATATATCTACTTGTACGATTCTCAGCTTCCGCTGGTCTCAAAATCAATGAGTCCTAAATTAATTATATGATCACTGGTTTTAAAGATTAAAACGCAATTGATTTTAATACTGGTGACCATACATGTTAAGGAGTGACAAATGTCACATGCCACGGTTCCCTTGTCACTCATGCTGTGTAGGAGAGCATATTAAAGCACATCTTGTTGCTGGTAACGCGACTCTAAACATTGGTTAATGACAACACTTACCGAGTTTTATTCAACCACGAGATCAGGGATTTAATAAAAATTCGTTGTGTTTTGGTAATTCGGTGATTTTGAAATAATTTCATACTAATAGACTATTTACCCACATCAATCATTTGTTACATGTTGGCTTGATCGAGCGGCATAATCAAATTTGTTTGCAACGCTTTTAAGGTATCATCCAATGGCTCACGATACGGTTGCATGATTACAGTATAATGTAATCGCTGGTGTAATTTTTCACCCACTCAGTGCAATTTATATCACAATTTTTTTTTTAAACCGAATGGGTCTATCATCCATTTTAATATAGCCAATTTTCAATCAGGTTCTTATTTAGTACCTTAACACATTAATAATAAGATTATTTGGCAAGAACCACTAATTTAATGAATTAATTGAAACCCTTAGATGTATCCTGAACATTGCATCGTCGTACGTCAAAATGGAATTCATAATGTTGGTGGAAGGCTTGGTATACTTGTTGGTCGCCCCAATATAATCAATATAAATTCATAACATTACAAATCAATCACAATACATTTTGGAGTACACGGTGGAATACCTGTGTTGTCACCAGATGTACGGTAATACAGTTTGCGCCTAGTGCTGACATCCGCGTTATTTACAGTGATTCCATATATCCAGATGTGATCACAAATATAGCCACATTTGAATTAAATTCATCCTCAACCATAATTTTAATCAATATAAAACTTGTAGCTGTTTATCTCGAAACGTCACAATTACTACAGTCAACATTTTTACAGAATTCGAACAGCAAACGGACTCTTTACAAAATATGGAAGAGACAATTATTTCAATTACGTCAAAATTATTACAAAGATCAAAATTAATATGAAAATCAGACAGGTCCTTAGCCAATAATTTTAGTGCAATTTAAATTAAATTTTTGAAATGTTTAATATTAAATTTTTTTAATTTCTTATTTTAAAATATATTATTTTTAAAACTGACTTATTATATAAGTCATCTACAATTTTTCTATCTTAATTAATTCACTTTTGTTGGGATATAGCCCAATGGCTAGTTAACTGCAATTACCTCATTCATGTCTACCATCTTTAAGTCTCTGTGCAGATCTTCATTTTGAATGTAGCACGGAACATTTCCAATGTTTCGAAGTACTTTATTTTGGAACATCTGAACTCTCTGGCTGTATTCTGTTAGTTCATAAAGCTTCAGAGTTTGCCGATATAGGAGCAACTTATTATGTATAGATAGTTCCGAGTCTCTATCCATGGCCCAATACATTTCCCTGTATTTGATGTTTTATCCATTCTTTTAATTTCTTTTGATTTTTCTTTTAATTTCTGAGAACTTATAATTGTTAAATTTTTGCTATCGCATTTTGATTTGTAAAATTTTTAGTTGATCAAATTCATAGACGTTACTACAACTAATATTTCTTCTATATGGTGACGACTTTCTTAGTCCGAAACTTTACTAAAATACTAAAGGATACATTTATAAAATTCGAGTCCTGACTACACAACTGTGTAGGTAAAATAAGATTACGACAAAGCAAATGTTAACAGTTGATTTGATGTCCGAATATAAGTCCAACCTACACCTACTACTACAAATTTATTTTCTCCAAAAAAGTCTTTTAATACGATGACACAATTGTGTAGGTTCATTTCAAAATATCGAAAAAATCAGGAAAATTAAATGTTAACTAATTTTGATGAAATTTTAAGATGTGATTCAGAATTAACTTTAAGCCCCTTTTCCAGTACAAGTTAAACCTCGGATATGAAACACTCCAAAAGGAGGAAGACGATATACAATTTTTGACCTCAGTTTTTTTTTACCTCGCAACAATTTTTTCAAACCCGCCCGGATAACAAGCATTTATTCTATTAGTATTTTCGTTACCTGGTTCGCCTCTAGTGATATTTTCACTGACATTTTCGACTGAGGCGCCGCCTTTTCTCTCAGGTACATCTAAAAGATTTTATAGTTCTTCTTCACTAATTTGCCACTGAGTGCGTTTGTACAAAACTAAAAAAAAATAATATTAATGTAGTTGGATTAATGATTCAAAAATGTTTAATGGAGGATTGGGTTGCCCAAAGCTAGTTCATTTGTTTTGTAAGTAATAAGTATATTCTGTTTTTTTTTTTTTGCCTGAAGAAACAAAGATAAGCAAAAAGCTTTCAAAATTGTAGGCAATTTGAAAATTACAAATTGTATTTCAGATAAAGGTACACCCAAAGTAGCACTCCGGATAAATATTCAAAAGTACTCCGCATAAATATTCGCTGAAATTATACTTTGTAAATCATACCCTAAATTCTTGATGTATGTTCCGATTTCGCAATTGACTGAATTACGTGAAACATTGCAGTTGTTATAAGTTATATAAGTATTTCCGGTTTCAATTGATGTCAGTTTCCCAATAAACATTAAAATATTGTTAATAATAAAAATTTAACCTTATCTAAGATTGATAGTAGTCTGTAAAAATGGGGAACCGCTCAGAACTTGACATTTTAAAACTGGATAATTCAAATTAGGATTTCACAAAACGAGATAAGGTACAAAAATGGCTATTTCAAAATAGGATATTTCAATACGAGATAAGGTACGAAACGAGATATGGTACAAAACTGGATATTTCAAAACAGGATATTTTGACATGTGATTTAAACTTAAAATGAATTTTTAGGAAAGTTCTGGAATATGTTCAATTAGGGAGAACTCGGCGAGTTCTTAACCGATTTTGCTGAAATTCGAAACGTAGGAAAAAAATGGGATTTTAAAATGATTTGTTGGGAAAGATCTGGAATAAGGCCAGTAAGGTTCCATACTTGAATATTTCTAAGAAATGACTTTTACTTCACTTAATGTTTTTTTAATTGCTGCTTTTCTCATCTTATTTAAATAATCATTGACTTGATCGAGTTTACTGTCAGTAAAATGTATCTTCATCTATTTTTTATTCTTCTACTTAATATAACTTTTCTTCACTTTAGAGAAACTATGTGAGAAAAATTAATTAACTTTCATCAACATTTTCATCCTACATATCGAATTTCATCATGATCGGTTAACAACTCGCCGAGTTCCTTCCTTACTGGCCATATTCTAGAACTTTCCCAAAAAATCGTTTTTTAAAATCACATTTCCATCCTACATATAGAATTTCATCATAATCGGTTAAGAACTCGCCGAGTTCCTTCCTAATTGGCCATAATCCAGAACTTTCATAAAAAATCATTTTAAGTTTAAATCACATGTCGAAATATCCTATTTTGAAATATCCAGTTTTGTACCATATCTCGTTTTGTACCTTATCTCGTTTTGAAATATCCAGTTTTGAATTATCCTGTTTCGTCAAATCCAGTTGTAAAATATCCAGTATCAACCGGTACCCGTAAAAATGTTATCCTAGGTTATCTTTTTTGATACAGGACTTTGGTTTCAAACAAGAATTCGAATTAAAACTAACTGTGGCACTATTCTTCTGATTCCCATGGAATAGAAATTTTAAATTTTTGGGTTTAATGTTTACCATACATAGAGCCGTCTGGGCGGCGCTGACAACCAATGTTTTCAATATTTAGGAACGGTGGTTGGTTTTATGCTACTCTTCTTCGTTTATCAGTCCTTTACAGTTAAAACGTCAGTTTCGTTTGATCTCTGATTTGTACGGAAACTGTCAATTGATGATCACTGGATAAAATTTAATAGCCATAATGAAATCGTGCGCAATCGTAAAGTTCATCATTGTTTTAATTATCGGTCGTGTCGGGAGTACGAACCTATGTTTTCACAGAATTCAGTCTGATTTTTGCTAGTTCTAGCATTAAAATCACCAATCTCTATTCTACAAATTGTTGTAAAATGGGTCTTTATCTTTTGGTTGACTTACAGTAATGTGCGCATGAATACAAATGATAGACAGGTTGGCTTGTTTACCAACGTAAAGCCTAGAAACACATGGTCTCCACTTTTTGGCCATCGAGTTTCTTGGAGAGCAATGAGTTCCAAGCGATGCTCTTCCACGGCTGATATAGTGCCGTTATTCGCTCCTGGTTTCCTCCACGTACCAATCCTAACGGCGTGTTCGTTAACTCCCTTTGTTTGATAAAACTATTAAGGGTTTCAAACAAGAATCCAAATTGAAAACCAACCAAAAAGTTTATAAAAATTTTTAAGAACATGCGAATTTATAAAATTTGATATTCTTTTAATTTTCTTTCTTTCTTTATATAATCCGCTTTTTGATTGAATTGTTCACGTATCAAATCATCTAATTCACTGAACTGCGGTTGAAAACATTTTTTCATTGTTTATTCCAATTCAAATATTTAAATGCGAAACATGTACAAGGGTAGTAATCCTTAGTTCAATATAATCTAACGAGATCTTCAATGAAATTTCAATGCACTTGCATTTACCAAATATTTATTAATAATTAACCATGAACTAATATAAAAAAATTTGTTTAGTGTTTGGTATTTCAAATTTTGTTTACTTTCAAACATGGTCAAAAAATTTTTGTTCAATGAAATAATAAATATTTATTTGTGTGCTTTGTACATATTTAACATATATATATTATAAGTATCACACATATGACCATTTTCAAGTGCACGATTCTAAAACTATCTATTTCTAAATTTAGGTATATTATAGTTTTACCCAAGATCAATTCACTTTCACAATCAAACTGCATGAACAAAAGTTTTTTTGGTCTGTACGTCAAATAATTATTTCTTTAGTGTAATTCATTTTTGCAACAGCGAATCAACCTTTCCAAACTTTCATCGATTTTTCGACTCTATCAACTATATACATACACTCATAGATACTGCATTTCCGAACTACTTTCAATTTTGTGAATATCAGATATATAATTCTATTTCCTGTTTTTCAGTCAAACATCTTTTTGATTTTTTTTCTCTCAAATCTTTTAAAGATCAAAACACGTACGATTAATTAACTTTATTTTAAAATCGTTAAGATCTTTTATTTTTGATATGAATTTCCTTGAAATTGGGATGGTTTGAAATGATCGTGGGACAATCGTATTAAAAATATTAAAATATGCAGTTTCTGCATTTGAATTTTATTCAAAAACAATTTTATTCTCTAAGTCACTAAATGTCAGGAGTACGGACCTATGTTTTCACATAAGTCTGATTTTTTCCAGCTCTAGCATTAAAGTCACACATCTCTTTTCTGTCGTCGTGCTCTGATATGGATCCCATTTGATCATCCAAATTGTTGTAAAATGAGTCTTTATCTTTGGGTTGGCTTACAATAGTCGGCGCATGAACACAAATGATTGATAGGTTGGCTAGTTGCATGCGTAAATGCAGTTTACACGTACGATTATCAACTGCTTTGAAATCCCAACGAGCCTTTTTTACCTGGGACCCAAGAAGAAAAAAAACCAACACCGTGATTGCCGAGGTCATCTCCACAATAAAGCAATGTATAGCCTTGGGACACATGGTTTTCACTTTTTTCGCCATTGAGTTTCTTCGAGAGCAACGAGTTCCAAGCGATACTCTTTCATGGCTGATATAGTGCCATGAAACGCGATTGGCTTTCTTAGCGACTGCATGTTCCACGTACCAATCCTAAACTGCGTGTCCGTTAAAATAAATCAGTGTCGGGTTACAATTTGCCGGTAACCATATTTTCTTTTGTTGATTTTGTTAACAATGAGGTTTTTTAAAGATGCGGGTAATCATTCTAGTGACTCAACCTTTGTTTAGTACCGCTCAAAGGTTAATACAAATATGTTTACGAATTTTTACTGCTCTAAAAAAATTAAATTGTGACATTTAAAACTTGGCCCTTGTTGTTTCCCGTTTTTTGCGTTTTAGTGGCTTCCAAACGAAGGAAGAGATATTTGTGACAGTAAATGAATACATCTCTTCATGGGAAAAATTATAAAACGTCATAAAAATAGTAGTAGCTTAATTTCTCTAGCCGTAATTATAATCAAGCAGCAATTAAATCGAGCAGTAATTAAATCAAGCAAGTAATTCTAGCAAAACAATAAATACATTTCTGACATTTAACGCAGTCATATATTATGCAAAAAAAAATATATTTTTGTTTTGCGTAGTAAAAAAATACAAAACTTTGAATTGTTGTTTTAAGTATTAATTTAATTAATCAAATAAATCATGTGAAATAATTTCAGTAAATTTAAAATTTTGCATTCAACTCGTCAAAATAATTGTTTTTAAAATAATGGCATTATAACCTTATTTATTTTAACCACTCCAAAAGTCAAGTAGAGTGAGACACAAAATGAATACAAAATATTAGTATGAATAGAAATGAAAATGTCAATAATAAAATAGTAGCTTAATTAGTAGCTTAAAAATAGTAGCTTAATCTAGCAGTTGACAAGCAACTCTATAGCAAAACAAAAATTCAATGTCATTCATTTTACGAAAATTTACGATTCACATCCGCATACTTATTTATTTATATTTTTATTAAAATACATACATTTTTTCCAAAATTTTAATAATTACATAGAATAGTGTTTGTTACAATAATAATCAGTTTCTTTCTCTGTTTCGCTTTCGTTTTTTACAGCACTTTACAGCAGTTGAAAAAAATAAATATCACATGGCCATAATTAATGGAGTTTCGATATTTTTTTCTACTTTTAAAAAGTATAATAAAGTGATGTAAAATGCTGTCACTGCGAATGTAAAAATTATCTAACTGCTATAAAATATTAAGTTTGACGTTTAAGTATTTTATCATGACGCTCACTCATAAATATATTTCATATACAGTCATTCTAATTCATTCTATTGTGATTAAAATGTTGGTCTGTATAAAAGAAAGCCAATCAGTTTCGTCATGCAATTATTTCCCTGATCAGATACCTGTGTCAATTTCTAACCTTAAAAATTTGGTTTGGTTAAAGCCGCTCAAAAGAATTTTCATCTTAGTTTATAGCTGACGAATATTTTGGTTCTTCCTATAAGTAACACTTTATCCGATCAAATTTCACTTCCATTAAAATTTATCACCGGTACCACTGCTGTATTATCGTTAGTATTCACGATGCAATTTAGGATAATAGTCCATCTCCCCTAATCTTCAAATCAACATATGTAAATTCTATTTCTTGAAATTAGTTGTCATTTGTGAAGATCTCTCATATTCAATTGGTACCACAAACGACCTTGACACTTTAAGATTGGGTTTAAACCGGTTCCCTGTTCCACATTGCCTAATGGTTGATTTTCAACAGTTTGAATTTTTAACCCATCCATTACCATTTGCGATACCGTCAAATATATGACTTATTTCTTTTAAGTCTTGCAGCAATTGTGCAGGATTCAGATAATTTCGTAACCGCCCCAAAAAATTCTGGTATCAATCGTCTGGTATCACTTATACGAGTCTTTTGTAACTTTTTAAAAATTATTCAAAATGAAAGAAAATCCAAGCCTAATAAATAAACACACTTGTTGGGAATACTTTAGGCAGTCCTTGGAAGAAAAAATTAAGCTAAAGGTTCTATTAAAAAACGAGGTGCAAATAGAAAACGATGTTCAACAATTTGTAAAAGTGTTACAAGTGTTACAGCCTGGAAAAGTGCTCTAAAAATTAAATATAAAATAAAAGGAAACAACTACTCAAAAAAAATTACAGAACACTAAGCAGGAAAAAGAAGAGCGAGAAGAAAATGGCAGAAAACAAGAGCTCCTCAATATTAAACTAAGTTAAATAATCTAGCTCAACAGTTAAGAAGGGAAATCTAAAAAGTAAAAAATGAGTTAATCAATAACTGTCTAAAAAAACTAACTAATGATAGCAGTACTGATTATGCACTTTGGAAAGCAAACAAAAAAATTTAAAGACCAAAAATGCAGAATCCTCCAATAAAGGTGAAAGTGGGCTCGAAATAACAAAAATTAAATTCAAAGTTTTGCGGAACACCTCGAAAAAATATTCCAACCACATGATGATCAAGCTTTAGAATCTCAATTAATAACGGTGAAATCTGAAAAAGAAAATGAGTGAAGAAATCCTATTGACTTCACCACACGAAGTCGCGTGAGATAAAATTCAATATGAATTCGAAAAAAGCCCTTGGTCTTATCCATGATCTTATCACTGCCCATGATCTTATAACTGCAGAAATTTTAAAATAACTACCAACAAAGGCTCAAATTAATTAACTTCACTAATCTTATAAATACAGCATTTAGAATCAAATTTGAACCCAGTTTGTGGAAATATGCAGAAATAATCATGATACTAAAACCTGGAAAACTACCATACAAAACTTCGTCTTATAGACCAATTTTGGCTGTTGCCAAAATTGGAAATTCAAAAATATATGTAAATTGCATATTAATAAAAACTATCCAACATTAAAATCTAATGAAACAATCGTTAAACTCACAGAACACATTTTTTGGAATATTTCAAAAATCCTTAAATTAAGCGATCATTTGAATTTGATCAGATTCGTGAAATATGTCTAGTAATATATTACATACTAATTTTGATAAAGATAAAAAATTAACGACCAAAAGTTAAAATTTTATATTTCAATTTTGTATACATCCACCTAGTTAATTTATTACGCTTGAAGTAATTAACTCAATTAATTAATAACCGTTTTTCAATAAAAATTACTTAACTTAATTTAGTATTTAATTAATTAAATTTTACAAATATTGTGTTAGATTTGATAAAAAATTTGATTGATAGTAAGTTTAATTTTCGACAGTATAAGCGCCGAAAAATTCCCCAACTATAAATAACTGATTAGAAGCCGAATTAATTCTCGAGAATAGCCATATCAATTCGTAAGTAGTGATGACGAAAATGATATCGTTTTTATGTATTTTTGATTGAATGTGATGAACACTTTGTGAGTGTGTGTATATTAAAATGACATTTGTAGTGTCAACACTATAGTTAGGCAGTTTCGCGGACTCTATTAAAAACGCATTAAATATTATACAAGCTTAGATTATAGTTAAATTTGATCACCAACGTCTAAACCTATTAAAATTATTTTATTTTTTGTGTCTTGAAATAATTTAATATTTTTTCGGGCTTTGTTGTGTTAGACTATAAATAAATCGGCAAAAATTGCAAAAATTTATATTGTATATAATAAATTGAATCGTTAAAATAATACTTGTCTTTTAGTATTTGAGAGGCAAAACACAAAAAAAAATGCAAAACGCGATTATTTTCGCGATCGTATGGAGGAAATAGAAATTGTTTTTTTTGTTTTGTTAGTGTAGTGGTTAGCTGCTTTAGTTCATTGTCTTTTTAAATATAAATTAATTATTTCACTTTGGGTTGTGACTTTATAGGGTGGATACGAATTTATAAATTACTCGATCGCCGACTTTTTCACATTGATCATTGATAACAAATTTCGCTTTATATGACAAATATATGGCATAGCTCCAAGTTTTCTATTAAATTTCAATGACAAATTTTTATTAAGCAAAGTGTGACTAAACTCTGCGTTTAATTAAATTTGTAATATTTAATTTTTCATCACTGATCAGTAGTGATCACACATATTAAGTAACACAGACTAATATAATAATACTGACCTATAAAAATGAAATGAAATTTACCATATTGTACTAAAATCCATCACAAATTTCAAACGAAATAACACAACAAATCATTCAAATCCTTACACAAGGTTAATTATGACGAAAACCACATGAATAACACGATTTTATCAATATGTCGCGTCAAAAAGAAGATCAGTATCAATTTAATAAATTTGGCATTATTAATAATCTGAATGACATACATCATACTGTCGTCCTACTACTATAAAACAAAAAATAAAAAAAATTCTTGAACTTTAGCCAAATCGTAAACTCTTGTCAATCAATCCATTATATCGATCGTATACACTATATCAAACTCTCATCTATAGAACACAATCACTCGATCGATCATACATATACGAGTAAAAACCGCACACGCTAAACAACCATAAACACAATTTATAATCATAAAATATTTACATTATCGAATCAAAATTATCTATGATGATCGCATAGCCAATTTTTATTATGCTTATTATGCTAACATACGACGATCAAAAACCTACCCCCACATACAAGTAGCAAAAAAAAACACTAAAAAATTTGATCGTATAGATTATAATGTTTTTTTGTTTTTGGTTGTAAATACATACATAATACTTACGTATATTAAAATGATCATTCAAATAAAACATGATCAAACTTGATGGCAACTAAATATATAGTTGGAACTAATAAAAAATAACAAGAATCGATATTATCATTATAATACTTATAGGCATCCTAAATTCTATAAAGAAAGTATGATCGCGATCATTGATCATGATCATTGATCGCCATATTTAAGTTATACATTTTTCTCCGTAGTTTTTTTTTTTCGTTTTAACCTCATTGTGATTCATCAATAAAAGTTTTTGAATCATTGATCGTAATTTAGTAGTTTTACACAAAACCGATCATACTTGATAAATATATTATAATATTGTAAATGCGAAGTAATTGAATACGAATGATCAATTTATTTATTGAAATAAATAAGGTAAACATAACAACACGTGAAATGGCAAACGGCCTTGACGAATTGTGTACGATCGTTTGTTTAATAATATAAAAAGTGATCATACTAATATTTTGTATACGATTTTTCGCTAATTACCATATTTTGTCGCTAGTGAATTAGACATTTTTTGTTAATCGTATGAATCACCATTTGTAACTGCATACTGTGTATAAAAACTACTGATACACGATAACCAACTTAATCCAGTTTAACACGAGTGTAAATTTACTTATATATTTGTCATACCTGCAATTTTTTTAAATATTTTTATTTTTATATAATCACTCAAGTATATTTTATATAGCTCAGTTAACATTTTGTAACTACCTGACAAGTAACAATTACAAAAAGCCATTACTAATCAACCTAAATAATAACAAAATCTTAAAACAAAATTTCAAGACATTTTTGTTTGTTTTACAATTTTTGTTTCTTTCCTTCATTTAAAATACTTACTTAACTTGCTTAAAATATCGACGAAGAGGAATTTAGTGCGTGACACACTGCACATATATTTTTAGTATATATGCGCATACTTAATATACAACATTGCCAGACTTTTGTGGTTTTATTTATAGTTAGTTTATTTTTGCTACTTAAATTTTACTTGTTATCATCACAAATATGTCGTAAATAAATTTAACATTTTTATATAGGTGACTAAATCTTGAGTTGAGTAACGATTTTTAGCTACAATAATTTCTTAATCATTTTCATCGCAATATTATCGAGAATTTTTATTTATTTTTTAATTATTATCGTTTAATCAACTCTAATTTATCATTTATCTAATCAAGTCACTTATTTTATTGGTGGTGATTAAAATTTTATAGAGGCGTGGTGCCTTTGCCATTTATGTACATAGCAATTGTCTTATGGTTAAATCGCAATTAGAGCAAAAATTATATTTTACAAAAATGTAAAAAATTGCATTCGCTAATAGCAGTACAGTATTTTAATTTTATGCTCGAAGACATTAGACTTTAGTCTATCTAAACGATTAAAATGTGTTAGAAATTTTAACATCATTCACGGATATTTGGGCTTTAAAATTCGCTGTAAGGTTTGCGTTTGAATATGTAAATATTTAAAATAAATTCTAGAAATTGTATATGATTAATTGGAAATTCTTAAAATTAGCCTACGCAATGTTTCGAAATATTAATTTTAAAGATTCAAGATTTATTTTGTAATTTGTATATATGTATGTATGTAAACATAGGTTTTAGCAGGTTAATTGGCTAATCATGTATTTTCTAGATTTTCATATGTCACAGTTTTAATATGGGCTAACCACCAAATTTTTTTTATGAAGATTTAGGCAATTTTTAATTTGTATCATACATTTTTTTATTTAAGACTTCCAAGTTTTGAGAGTTTGTAGCTTGAGATAGTATGCCTAATAGTCAAAAAGATACTCGAACACATATTAACTTCTCTGGAAGTTAGGGGAATTGGTTAGAGAAAAACGTTAAGGTACCTACTATTTTCTCTGGAAAGCAATAAAAAGTATAAAAAGACCTAAAACGCAAAAACCATCAATTAAATGTGATGATGGAACTTGGGCTAGAAAGAAAAAGCTAATTTTTTTACTTCATATCTTGGCCATACATTTAGACCTCTCTCAAGACAAACTGCAGATGAAAACATAACACTAATTAACAAAATCGATAGCCAAAACATGATCTAATTACAGAAAAGCACTACCTGAAAAAGGATTACGAAAGTTACATCAAATAATTAATGCAGCGTTCAGACTTATTTATGTTCCACACCAATGGAAGTGGCAAAAGTGATAATGATACCAAAACTAGCAAACCACTTAACGACAAATAGTCCTATAGGCCGATTTTTTTGCTTCCAACTATTTCTTAAAGAGACTCAAATTAAACATAGAACAAAAAGATCTTATTCCTCCCCATCAATTCGGTTTCATAGAAAAGCATTTGACTATAGAACAGAATCACAGACATTATTATATCTAGACATGACACTTAACGCTAAGCTTAAGTGGAAAGAGCATGTCAAATGAAAAAATAAAAGCGTAACATCAAATACAGAAAAATGTACTAAAGGTAGAAATTCCAAGCTATCACTACATAATAAACTGCTGCTATGATTGATTGATTGATTGATTAGAGTGTACGGCCAAGGACGAACCAGGAACTCCCGGAATGCCGGGCACCACCGTACACCCGTGTTACATATAACAAAACCGAAGGAATGGAAGGAATATTAGTTGTGACAGACTCGACCCGGTTACTGACACCTAAGCGATCGATAGTTAGTGTTTTTTTTTTTGTGGTGTAAGGAAGGAAGGGCATGTTAGTAATGACAGATTTGACCCGGTTTTCCGGAAGCCAATATTCAACTAATGTTAGCACAAGACAATCACAATTTTGACGAGCTGCACTGCATTATTTCATCAACTGCAGTATGCCCCCATTCAAGTGTATCAGCAAACGTTTCCTAAAAGTAAAATCTATTAATGAAATAACCGCTCTTAGCCGTATGCTGTAATAAATTGAATTAGTTTTCATCTGAAATGATAAATTAATTAATTTGTAAAATAATAAACTAATAATATCTTAATTTAATTTCTGCAAGCCGTAGACTGTAATAAACTGGATTAGTTTTCCCTGAAAATACAAATTTATTAATTTGTCTCATAATAATAATAATACATTAATGTAATAAAATTATAAAAATATATAAATACATAAATATATAAATATATAAATACATAAATACATAAATATATAAATATATAAATATATAAATATATAAATACATAAATATATAAATATATAAATATATAAATATATAAATATATAAATATATAAATATATAAATATATAAATATATAAATATATAAATATATAAATATATAAATATATAAATATATAAATATATAAATATATAAATATATAAATATATAAATATATAAATACATAAATATATAAATATATAAATATATAAATACATAAATACATAAATATATAAATATATAAATATATAAATATATAAATACATAAATATATAAATATATAAATATCTAAATATATAAATATATAAATACATAAATATATAAATATATAAATATATAAATATATAAATAAATAAATATATAAATATATAAATACATAAATATATAAATATATAAATATATAAATATATAAATATATAAATATATAAATACATAAATATATAAATATATAAATATATAAATATATAAATATATAAATATATAAATATATAAATATATAAATATATAAATATATAAATATATAAATACATAAATATATAAATATATAAATATATAAATATATAAATATATAAGTATATAAATATATAAATATATAAATACATAAATATATAAATATATAAATATATAAATATATAAATATATAAAAATATAAATATATAAATATATAAATATATAAATATATAAATACATAAATATATAAATATATAAATACATAAATACATAAATACATATAAATATATAAATATATAAATATATAAATATATAAATATATAAATACATAAATATATAAATATATAAATACATAAATATATAAATATATAAATATATAAATATATAAATATATAAATATATAAATATATAAATACATAAATACATAAATATATAAATATATAAATATATAAATATATAAATATATAAATATATAAATACATAAATATATAAATACATAAATATATAAATATATAAATATATAAATATATAAATATATAAATACATAAATATATAAACACAAATATATAAATATAAAAATATATAAATATATAAATATATAAATATATAAATATATAAATATATAAATATATAAATATATAAATATATAAATATATAAATACATAAATATATAAATACATAAATATATAAATATATAAATACATAAATATATAAATACATAAATATATAAATATATAAATATATAAATATATAAATATATAAATATATAAATATATAAATATATAAATATATAAATATATAAATATATAAATACATAAATATATAAATATATAAATATATAAATATATAAATATATAAATACATAAATACATAAATACATAAATACATAAATATATAAATATATAAATATATAAATATATAAATACATAAATACATAAATATATAAATATATAAATATATAAATATATAAATATATAAATACATAAATACATAAATATATAAATATATAAATACATAAATATATAAATACATAAATACATAAATATATAAATATATAAATATATAAATATATAAATATATAAATATATAAATATATAAATATATAAATATATAAATATATAAATATATAAATATATAAATATATAAATATATAAATATATAAATATATAAATATATAAATATATAAATACATAAATACATAAATATATAAATATATAAATATATAAATATATAAATATATAAATATATAAATATATAAATATATAAATATATAAATATATAAATATATAAATATATAAATATATAAATATATAAATATATAAATATATAAATATATAAATATATAAATATATAAATATATAAATATATAAATACATAAATATATAAATATATAAATATATAAATATATAAATACATAAATATATAAATATATAAATATATAAATACATAAATACATAAATATATAAATATATAAATATATAAATATATAAATATATAAATATATATATATATAAATATATAAATATATAAATATATAAATATATAAATATATAAATATATAAATACATAAATATATAAATATATAAATATATAAATATATAAATAAATAAATATATAAATATATAAATACATAAATACATAAATATATAAATATATAAATATATAAATATATAAATACATAAATATATAAATATATAAATATATAAATACATAAATACATAAATATATAAAAATATAAATACATAAATATATAAATATATAAATATATAAATATATAAATATATAAATATATAAATATATAAATATATAAATATATAAATATATAAATATATAAATATATAAATATATAAATATATAAATATATAAATATATAAATATATAAATATATAAATATATAAATATATAAATATATAAATATATAAATATATAAATATATAAATATATAAATATATAAATATATAAATATATAAATACATAAATATATAAATATATAAATACATAAATACATAAATACATAAATACATAAATATATAAATACATAAATATATAAATATATAAATACATAAATATATAAATATATAAATATATAAATATATAAATACATAAATATATAATTATATAAATATATAAACATATAAATATATAAATACATAAATATATAAATATATAAATATATAAATATATAAATACATAAATATATAAATATATAAATATATAAATATATAAATATATAAATATATAAATATATAAATACATAAATATATAAATATATAAATATATAAATATATAAATATATAAATACATAAATATATAAATATATAAATATATAAATATATAAATATATAAATATATAAATATATAAATACATAAATACATAAATATATAAATATATAAATATATAAATATATAAATATATAAATATATAAATATATAAATATATAAATACATAAATATATAAATATATAAATATATAAATATATAAATATATAAATATATAAATATATAAATATATAAATATATAAATATATAAATATATAAATATATAAATATATAAATATATAAATATATAAATATATAAATATATAAATATATAAATATATAAATATATAAATATATAAATACATAAATATATAAATATATAAATACATAAATATATAAATATATAAATATATAAATATATAAATATATAAATATATAAATATATAAATATATAAATATATAAATATATAAATATATAAATATATAAATATATAAATATATAAATATATAAATATATAAATATATAAATATATAAATATATAAATATATAAATATATAAATACATAAATATATAAATATATAAATACATAAATATATAAATATATAAATATATAAATATAAAAATATATAAATATATAAATATATAAATATATAAATATATAAATACATAAATATATAAATATATAAATATATAAATATATAAATATATAAATATATAAATATATAAATATATAAATATATAAATATATAAATATATAAATACATAAATATATAAATATATAAATATATAAATATATAAATATATAAATACATAAATATATAAATATATAAATATATAAATATATAAATATATAAATATATAAATATATAAATATATAAATACATAAATACATAAATATATAAATATATAAATATATAAATAAATAAATATATAAATACATAAATATATAAATATATAAATATATAAATATATAAATATATAAATATATAAATACATAAATATATAAATATATAAATATATAAATACATAAATATATAAATATATAAATACATAAATATATAAATATATAAATATATAAATATATAAATACATAAATATATAAATATATAAATACATAAATATATAAATATATAAATATATAAATATATAAATACATAAATATATAAATATATAAAAATATAAATATATAAATATATAAATATATAAATATATAAATATATAAATACATAAATATATAAATACATAAATATATAAATATATAAATATATAAATACATAAATATATAAATATATAAATATATAAATATATAAATACATAAATATATAAATATATAAATATATAAATATATAAATATATAAATATATAAATATATAAATATATAAATATATAAATATATAAATATATAAATACATAAATATATAAATATATAAATATATAAATATATAAATATATAAATATATAAATATATAAATATATAAATATATAAATATATAAATATATAAATATATAAATACATAAATATATAAATAATATATAAATATATAAATATATAAATATATAAATATATAAATACATAAATATATAAATATATAAATATATAAATATATAAATATATAAATATATAAATATATAAATATATAAATATATAAATATATAAATATATAAATATATAAATATATAAATATATAAATATATAAATACATAAATATATAAATATATAAATATATAAATATATAAATATATAAATATATAAATATATAAATATATAAATATATAAATATATAAATATATAAATATATAAATATATAAATATATAAATACATAAATATATAAATATATAAATACATAAATATATAAATATATAAATATATAAATATATAAATATATAAATATATAAATATATAAATATATAAATATATAAATATATAAATATATAAATATATAAATATATAAATATATAAATATATAAATATATAAATATATAAATATATAAATACATAAATATATAAATATATAAATACATAAATATATAAATATATAAATATATAAATATAAAAATATATAAATATATAAATATATAAATATATAAATACATAAATATATAAATATATAAATATATAAATATATAAATATATAAATATATAAATATATAAATATATAAATATATAAATATATAAATATATAAATACATAAATATATAAATATATAAATATATAAATATATAAATATATAAATACATAAATATATAAATATATAAATATATAAATATATAAATATATAAATATATAAATATATAAATATATAAATACATAAATACATAAATATATAAATATATAAATATATAAATATATAAATAAATAAATATATAAATACATAAATATATAAATATATAAATATATAAATATATAAATATATAAATATATAAATACATAAATATATAAATATATAAATATATAAATACATAAATATATAAATATATAAATACATAAATATATAAATATATAAATATATAAATATATAAATACATAAATATATAAATATATAAATACATAAATATATAAATATATAAATATATAAATATATAAATACATAAATATATAAATATATAAAAATATAAATATATAAATATATAAATATATAAATATATAAATATATAAATATATAAATACATAAATATATAAATACATAAATATATAAATATATAAATATATAAATACATAAATATATAAATATATAAATATATAAATATATAAATACATAAATATATAAATATATAAATATATAAATATATAAATATATAAATATATAAATATATAAATATATAAATATATAAATATATAAATATATAAATATATAAATACATAAATATATAAATATATAAATATATAAATATATAAATATATAAATATATAAATATATAAATATATAAATATATAAATATATAAATATATAAATACATAAATATATAAATAATATATAAATATATAAATATATAAATATATAAATATATAAATACATAAATATATAAATATATAAATATATAAATATATAAATATATAAATATATAAATATATAAATATATAAATATATAAATATATAAATATATAAATATATAAATATATAAATATATAAATATATAAATACATAAATATATAAATATATAAATACATAAATATATAAATATATAAATATATAAATATAAAAATATATAAATATATAAATATATAAATATATAAATATATAAATACATAAATATATAAATATATAAATATATAAATATATAAATATATAAATATATAAATATATAAATATATAAATATATAAATATATAAATATATAAATATATAAATACATAAATATATAAATATATAAATATATAAATATATAAATATATAAATACATAAATATATAAATATATAAATATATAAATATATAAATATATAAATATATAAATATATAAATATATAAATACATAAATACATAAATATATAAATATATAAATATATAAATATATAAATAAATAAATATATAAATACATAAATATATAAATATATAAATATATAAATATATAAATATATAAATATATAAATACATAAATATATAAATATATAAATATATAAATACATAAATATATAAATATATAAATACATAAATATATAAATATATAAATATATAAATATATAAATACATAAATATATAAATATATAAATACATAAATATATAAATATATAAATATATAAATATATAAATACATAAATATATAAATATATAAAAATATAAATATATAAATATATAAATATATAAATATATAAATATATAAATATATAAATACATAAATATATAAATACATAAATATATAAATATATAAATATATAAATACATAAATATATAAATATATAAATATATAAATATATAAATACATAAATATATAAATATATAAATATATAAATATATAAATATATAAATATATAAATATATAAATATATAAATATATAAATATATAAATATATAAATACATAAATATATAAATATATAAATATATAAATATATAAATATATAAATATATAAATATATAAATATATAAATATATAAATATATAAATATATAAATATATAAATATATAAATACATAAATATATAAATAATATATAAATATATAAATATATAAATATATAAATATATAAATACATAAATATATAAATATATAAATATATAAATATATAAATATATAAATATATAAATATATAAATATATAAATATATAAATATATAAATATATAAATATATAAATATATAAATATATAAATACATAAATATATAAATATATAAATATATAAATATATAAATATATAAATGTATAAATATATAAATATATAAATATATAAATACATAAATATATAAATATATAAATATATAAATACATAAATATATAAATATATAAATATATAAATATATAAATATATAAATATATAAATATATAAATACATAAATACATAAATATATAAATACATAAATATATAAATATATAAATATATAAACATATAAATATATAAATACATAAATATATAAACATATAAATATATAAATATATAAATATATAAATATATAAATATATAAATATATAAATATATAAATATATAAATATATAAATACATAAATATATAAATACATAAATATATAAATATATAAATATATAAATATATAAATACATAAATACATAAATATATAAATATATAAATATATAAATATATAAATATATAAATATATAAATATATAAATATATAAATATATAAATATATAAATACATAAATATATAAATATATAAATATATAAATATATAAATATATAAATATATAAAGTACATAATAAACTGCTGCTATGTAGACAAATTCTAAAACCAATATGGACCTACGGTATTCAGCTTTGAGGATGCACCAAGAAAACCTATGTGAAAATAATACAGTCATTCAAAAACAGTTTTACGTGGTGTTGTATAAATGCACCATGGTATTGAAATCAGGAAGCACATACTTCGTTTTTATCAACATGAAAATGTCGAGATTCGTCGTATGATGGATAAAAAAAATTTAGTTAGACGTCTCCTAAAAACGAGATCTCGAGAAGTAAGACTGCCAGAATAAGATAAACTAAATCGGAACTAATCACTGGGTTATATCCCACAAATAAAGAACACCAGATATTAAAGACCAATTACTAGATGATTTGTAATTCGAATGTAATAAAACTATAATAAAAAAATATGTATATTATAATAAACCAGGTTAGAAGCGAACAGATAAATAGATTTCAGGATTCGATTTTTAAAAATCTCAAATGTGATACTCAATATTTCGCACATCCACTCTAATGATGGTTAAAGTTATAACAATTGCAGGGTTAGGGTGGTTGAATTTAGTACCCTAGTACTAGTTTCTCGGTTTTCGAACTATCCGTGTTATCTGGGGGCCAACTGAGTTGTACAAAAATTGCTAGCTATAGAGCAAATTCTTTCGCAATCGACGGAAGTTCGTTTTATCGACATTAGTGCGCCGTAGAGATTCCCCAATTTGAGCTAAAATTTGTTTTTTCATTCGACTTCAAATTGCTATCTAGCCGATAATAATGGGTTTGGGATGGATTTTATTGGTCTGCAGTGTTGTGAAGACGATCATAATTAGCTGGAATAAGCTAAAAACAATTCTTGGTTTTTGTCGAAAGTTTTCGTCTATAACTTATTTAGAAACTCCAAGTTCGTTTTGTTATAGGTTTTAAAAACTGTATGTTTCATTTGTACGTTCGCTATGCTCCATTATTTTGAGATTTCCGTTATACTAATCATAGTGATCGTATTAAAAGCGTCCAAAAAAGTTTCTTGTTGTTGTTCGCTCTTCGAAGGCTTCCTAGAGACATTAATCTGCCTCATTTCCTTCTCCCGTTTAATCTTGATAGGTGAAAACTGTTTGTTTTTTTATTAAAAATTGTGGTTTTAAAATGTTTCCAGATCCTTTGGCTTGTTTTGTCCTTTGGCAATGCCCTTGATTTCAAGACATAAAATGTTTTTGTATTTATTTTTTGCCTTAATAATGTTGTCTCTTTCTATAATTACCTTAAGATACCTAAATGGAAACTCCATCTTTATATCGTTTAATTAATTTTTAAGAATTTTTAGCAATAAATAGTTGGATAGTTGTTTGAATATTTGATCAATTTTTAATCCAAAACGAGCAACTTGCAACTTCAAAAACTTGGTAGATGAGTTATTTGCATGGGGTGACTACAATGCCAACATATCCAATTCACCTCAAAACTAAAGGGAGACAATTTTGGGAATGTATACAAGATGGACACCTGTATTACGTGTCTGGTTGTAGTCCAAAATATTCGCCAGCAGATAGGCAAAAGATTCCCGACTTAATAGACTTTTGTGTTAAAAAAGTATCGCTAGTTCTTACGTTATTGCTAAAACGTGCGTCGATCTATCTTCTGAATATTTTTCGGTATTAATAACGCTGAGCACGCAGTTTCTTGAACTACATTCTCTTTTAAATTTCTGACCAACAATTTACTAATTGGACTCAATTCGGGGCTTTAATAGCGAGCGAGTGTTTTTTAAATGTTCTGCTAAACACAAATAACGAAATTGATGATGCAGTGCTAGTCATAACAGATTTCTTAAAACAAGCTGAAACACAACCCACACCAAGCTGTTATCTCCATGAAAAGGTGCGCAGAACAGTCAGCATCTATTAATGGCAAAATGCAATACGTAGACAATGGCAGCTGCAACGATCACCAAGTCTCAAAAGAAAGCTGAAAGCTATAAAAAGTCTTAAATTAGCTTTATAAAAAAAGTGAAGGTGCCCAATACTACCTCAATAGGCTCACAGCAACGGAAGCAACAGATTTTTCACTGTGTAAGTTCACGAGCAAGGTGATACTTCCTTTACTGCCATGACCAGCTATTCGCCTCCCAGACAGAAACTGGATAAGAAGTGACGTAGCCAAATGGCATCTTTGCTAAACACTTAAGCCTGGAACAAATTCAGCCAACCAAATTCAAATGGCAAACAGTTAAAAAACTGATAAAGGAAAGCATTGACCCCCAAAAAGCGCCTGGGCATGATTTGACTAGCGGGAAAATATTTAAACAACTCCCTGATAAATGTATTAAATTATTAACGTATATTTTTATTGCTATAATGAAAACAGGATACTTTTCCGTCACCTAGAAAATTGTACAAACCATTATGATTTCTAAACTTGGAAAAGATGAAACGAATGTAGACTCTTAATGCTCAATCTTTGAAAAAATGTTATTTAAAAACTTAGAAAAAATTTTATTTAAAAAACCAATTCTGAATCACGCAAAAGCATGAGAGGATCGCTCAAGCTTTCGAAAAAGTATGGTATAAAAAACTTATGCACACAAATTGGAATGCTGCCAAATTTTTACGCAAACATTAAAAGTTATTTGCTTGGCCGAAAATCCCTAACTGTGCAACCAGCAATTTATACGAAATCCATGCAGGGGTTCCACAAGCCAGCGTGCTGGGTCCAGTACTATATTTAATATATACAGAGCAGACCTCCCAACATCAACAAATGTGCAAGTTTCAACATTTGCTGATGACACAGCAATAGTAGCTACGCACCATTATCCCACTATAGCTTTAAAATATGTGCGGACAAAGTAGAAAATGACTGAATAAATGGAGATTTAAGATTAACGAGCATAAATCAGCTCATATCATGTTCACACTTCGCAAACTTATATCTGCCCCCCAGTAAGTTTAAATATTATGTTCGTACTACAGCACGAAAACGTAGGCCTACACTTAGAAAGAAGGCTGACTTGGAAAGCTTAACACGGTTCATGGATTATAGCGAATATCTCATCGTATTTCTGAAATATATCGTTATGATTTTGTGATAATCGATTTGAAGGTAAACTATAGAAATGATAACCCGATATCTCTCTAAATGGTCATATTTTTCTCAGGCTTCAACTCTAAAAAGTAAAGGGTCGAAAAAGCGAACATAAGGCTCAATTTTCGTTAAACTTAAATTTTTGTACCAACAAGATGTAATGCAAAACCCTCAAACTTAAGGTTTATCGCAGACGTCGTCAAACGGCACTATCAAAAGAATAATAAACAGGTGTAAATGCCTTTGTTGGCCGAGAATATTAATAAAAGTCAAGGTGCCGTTCTCTTATAATTCTCTATGGCCTGGTAACTTTAATGCTAGAGTTGGCAAATATTTTTTCATCAATTGGTCACTGCAAAGCTAAGGTGGTAGGTTTGATAAACGAAGATGGGAAAGTACAATATCAGAATCTTGTTAGCAGTAGCATTATGGAAACCAACCACCGTGTTGATGTTGGGAACGCTCAATGGGAGGTATTAAAATCTTCGGTTGACAGTGCCGCTCAGACGACTCTAGGTATGATAAAAATTTCACCCAAAAATGAGGAGTGTCGACTTTCGGTCCAGCAACAGAATATTGTCTATAAAGAAGCGTCAATAAATTGTATAATCGCACGGAAGAACAAAGTGGTCATTGCCAGGAGAACCACTAAGCTGATTTGTAGATGGAAAAACTTAAATGGTGGAAGGCTGAAGTCTTAAGAAAACAACACCTCAGCAATGAGCACCATTCCCGTAACTTCTTTAAAGGACTCACCGGACTGCACCATACCTTCAGACCTAGGTCTATCGTCATTTGGGACCAGGATGCAAACCTCCGTGCTAACATCGATGCAGTGCTCGGCACTTGGCAGGAGCATTTCTCCGATTTACTCAATGTTCAACAAATCTCAAATGCTGTATTTGAAAGTTCTCAAATTCGGGGAATTCACACTGGCCATGCAGAGACTAAAAAACCGTTCTCTTGGGGTTGATTGCATTAATTCCAAGCTCTTGGTGTTCCAAGGGGATACTCTGGAATTATCTTTTCGATCTTATTCGATTAGTACGGCAAAGCGAAGCTAATGATTGAAAAGTGGCCACTATGGATTGTTTTACATATTATTGGAAATAATCATTCCCTGGCGAAGGAAATTGTAGGTGACAACCATGGAGATTTACGTTTATATTGGCCAATCACTGATTTGCAAATGCCGACAAGCTGATGTTGCATGAAGTATTGATCAGATCCGTTAAAATATATTGGTATGAGAATTAGACTCTGACAGATAAGTGTAAGAAATTTTTTTTTTTTTTTTTTTTTTTTTTTTTTTAAATGGAAATCGTTAATGGCATTTAAGATAAGAGGCATACGCATGATATATGGCCCCAAATGCGACGATGACGAAAATAACAGAGTTTTCTTAAACCACGAGATCAGGAGTTTGTTGAAAATTCTTGATATCGTTAAAGAAGTAAAAGGACAGTGCGTACGCTAGCTCGATCACCTTCTGCAAGGCATCCTAACCGGATGGTGCAGTGATCACTGGCGCAGATTTTACTGTCGACAACGATGGTTCCTAGGGTTCGAGAACTACTTGTCTTCTTTCGGTTATCTAAAACGATACGAAGAGCAAAGGAATAAATAAAAAAGAGTTGCCAGATGAAAAAATTGCTAAATTCAAACATTCAAATTGGAAAACCCTAAGATTTGTTAATAATCAGCAAAAAGATCCGTGAATAAATAATTAAAATAGTGTGCGATCGATAACGCATTCAATCACAAATAGTAACCTAATACTTTTTTTTTATAATACATTATACAACAAAAATCATATGTCTTCAACATATATATGATCATGGTTCGAGTACGTGACCACTGATCACCATAATCGCATTAAATACAAATTATATAAAAATTGTCATGATGATTATGTTCTCGATGTATCAGATTCAAGTAAACAAAATGTTTTTTTGTACGATCAATGATTTTAAGAATCATTGGTCATAAACCGCTTGCGCGATCATTTCTTCATTTACAAAAAATAAATTTTTTTTAACGTTATCATTTCGATGAACGAGATGATAGTCAAAAAAATTAAAATTATCAATATTCGTTCGTATTATATAGGACTTTAATGTACTTACCGAAAATTTCGATGAAATCATGTGATAAAGATAATTTGACAGAAATTTGAAATTATAGTATTTTAAATTATTGATTGCTGAATTTTCGGTCATGTATGTTGAGTGTGCTCGCTATTTTTTTTTTTTTTTATATTAAAAATCGATTTTTATTTATTTTTTTATATTAATAAATTAATTATCAAAATAATTTATAAATTAAAAATTAATTTTTTCTTTTTTCCTATTTTTTTAGGTGATCAAACTAATTTAACCACACAAGGATTAAACTTTGGATTACAATCACCCTTAAAAAATCCGATACAATATTGAAGGACGCGTTCACAATATTTACGTTGGTGTTAATTTTTTTTTTTTTTTTGTTTTTTACCCGGCTATTAGTTTTGAGTGTTGAAATATTATTTTATTTAAAGGATTAATATATTGATATATAAATAGAACAAAGTTAAAAAAAAAAAATAATAAAAGTTTAAAATAAATAAAAAAAAATTTGAAAATTAAAAAAAAATATTACCTCAGGCAAAAAAAAAATTGACAAAAAATTTTTTAAAAGTTTTTTGTTTATTTTTTTTTACTTCTTTTTTTTAATTTTTAATTTTGCCATGCCGGGAAGTCGCTCGAGTAATACAGAGCAGGAACCTAAATCACCTAGAGAAAGTGGCGAAGATTCTGACGATGAAAGTGAAATCTTAGAAGAGAGTCCTTGTGGAAGATGGCTGAAACGGAAAGAGGAGGTATGTTTTTTTTTTGTTTAAGTAAATTATAAGATTTTGAGTGAGTCAGAGAGTAAAAGTAATTTTTTGTTTTATGATTAAACTTTAAAGAATTACAAAAAATTAAATTATTTTTCTTATATTTTTGTTCTTGTAAAAATCTAATTGTGAATTATATACGAGTATGTGAGATTATGATAGTTTTTTTTCTTCTTAAATGCAACAACTGGAAACCATAATTCGTTTGTGTTTATAAATAGAAAATTTTAATGTGTTACCATTGTAAAGTGTTGTATAGAAAAAATATGTATGTTGTGAATGTGTAGCAGAGAGTTGCAAATTGTATAGTTTATATATATATATATATATATATATATATATATATATATATATATATATATATATATATATATATATATATATATCCCTATACATGGATGGAAGATGTAGTAAAAGAATAAGCGTTTTTATGCTAAAGTGAGTCAGATACTTTGTACAAGATTGTATGATGGTGATTAATTTATGAATTTTTATTTTTACAAAATATGTATAGTTTGATTTAATTGTTAAACACTTGTGATACATAAATTATGATATATTTTTAAGGTAGATAGATTAAAATTCGCTGGTTTCTTCAAACGTTTAATTATTTCTTAGAAAACAATGAAGTTTCAGTTAAAAATTATTTAGATGCTTACCTCTGTTCCTATATTACTAAACATGGCTGGTAAATTAAACAATAAATTCCGATATGTCTGATATATTTAAATTAATTTATTTGTCAAATTGTTAGATTAAAAAGAAATAACGGAAATCAAATTAAGTAATTATAGTGACCTTTGAGCCGTTGACATGCCAAAATGATTTACTCTTTACAAAAAACTGAAGAAATTCTATATAAATTGTTTTCATTGTATATTTTAAGTTCCTTTTAAGATGTAATAAATAACCGATAGTATTAACAGATGGCAGTATAATTTAGAATTCAAGCATTCGGATTCGTTTCTTATTCTATTCAATTTCGAACTGTGAAACAGCACACTTCAGAATAACTTATATTTTATATTAATTTTTAGCTTAACTTTTTAATAAAAAATTACTGTGCTAATATTTCTACTTAAAGTAAATATAGCAATAACATTTAATAAAATCATAGAAATAAGTATATTTACATTTTTATTAAGACATCTAATTAAAAACGAGATTCTGTTGAAGAAAATTTCATATTTAATTTGTATAAATCACTGTAACGAAAGTCAAGTCCGGCGTCCCGACTAAATGCGATCCAATGTCCCGATTTGTAAAATTACTTTTCCAATATATATTGATATATATTGAAAATATATATTGATTATTTTATACTTTGTTCTTTAATCGACTTAACTAATTAGACTAAGCTTAACTTAAGGTTTGTGCTTCTGTATGATTTACGCTAGCTGTAAAGTAAATTCACTATGTTATTTAGCACAGCTGCTCACTTGTCTCGCAGCACCATCTATGCAGATAATACTTTAACCAACTCGTTATGCTTTAGTTTAGTTGATTAAGATATACAGTATTAGACAAATTTTTCTGAGTGAAAAGCTTTAAAACCGTATACGCGTGGTTGGTTAAATTTACATTGGCCTAAAACTTTATTTTTTAAATTATAGGTATCCGTCAATATTGGGTGAAACGCATATTATTAATACTAGACAACTCAACATTAAAACATTCCTCTTAATGGTTCGTTATTTGTCTTAGCAGAATGGAACTTAGATCTAATTTCTGGACTACTTTTTTTAACTGTCTTAATGGCTTACACCACGGCAATATGGTGGGTTAAAACTCTTTATTAAAATTAAAGACTGAATGACTGTAATTTCAAATAATCATTACAATCATCATGTATGTAGCCGGTTTCAATTTATTTTCTCAAATATCTGTAATGCGTTGATTTTAATTTTAGAGCGCGTTGATTTTGATTTTAAACGCACATTAAAATTCAACTTAAAACGAGTTAAATTCCATAATCGGCCTTATATAGAGACCTTTAAACCTCTAAAGAGACCTTTTAAGCCACTTGTTACGAATTGGCGATTGTTGTAGGTGGTTAGCCTAACTAACGTTTTCTACGCACAATTCGGACACCGCGGTATAAGATGTAATTTTTTAATTTATAATTTTTAAATTTATAACTTTATGATCAATCGCGAGTATCAATCATGGAACCGCGACGTGATTAGCAAGCATATTAACTTTCGCTATACGACTGGTGACGAAAATAAAAGTTACAGCGTCTAATAAAACCCAAAAACATACTTGCTTTTTTCGCAATTGGATATATATGATCTTTCTAAAAAAGATCACTCGAAATTTCTAAACCCAATATTCTAAGAGCGGAGGACTTATTAATGAGAACGCCGATTATAATGGGTGGAAGATAATTTTGAATTTTTTTTTCATGTGAAAACAGTTAAGCCTGGAACTTCGGTCGATTAAATTCTTTCCTATTAGATTTGCCTAATTCAATAACCTTGGAATTGGAGGTATTACTCGATCAATATTCATGTCAAACGCAAGAGGAACTAGCAGAATCATTGGGAGTTGATCAAGCATCAATGTCCAGACGTTTGAAAGTCTTGGGATTCATCCTAAAGATAAGAAATACGAGTTGAAGCCAAGAGACGTGGAAAGACGATTTTGCATGTCTGATATGCTGCTGGAGTGCCACAAAAAGAAGTCGTTTTTGCAGCGTATTGTCACTGGCGATGAAAAATGGATCCATCACGATAATCCCAAGCGCAAAAAAGCGTATGTCAAAAAAGGCGAAGAAAGCGTATGTCAAGAAAGGTCATGCTGTGCATTAGGTGGGACCAGCTAGGTGTCATCCACTATGAGTGGATGTTGCCAAGTGGCCAAACCATCAATGCCCAACTCTATCGTCAACAATTGATCCGATTGAAGCAGAAAATCCAGGCAGAGTGGTCAACGTATGCGACCAGACACGAGTCAATCATTTTCCACCACGATAACGCTCGGCCACATATTGCGGCGCCGGTCAAAAATTATCTGGAGAATAACGGATGGGAAATTCTGCCTCACCCGCCTTATAGCCCAGACCTTGCTCCTTCCGACTACCACCTATTTCGATCCATGCAGAATGCCTTATCAGGAATACGTTTCACTTCAGTTCAAGTTATCGAAAATTGGCTCGATTTATTTTTGGCCGCCAATCCGGCGCAGTTTTTCTGGGATGGAATCCATAAATTGCCAGAACGATGGGAAAAAGTAGTGGGTAGCGATGGGCAATACTTTGAATAAAAAATTTTGTAACATTTTTCCACAATAAAGGCGTAAATTTCATAAAAAAAATCTGGTTTTTAATGATAGACCCAATAGAAATAAATGACAATTTTTTAGGACAAGTTATGATAATATATCAGACCCAGTTGTTTTTTATGAGTTAAGAGTTCTAATAAGTTTAGTAAACAACTCGAGATCGAAAATAAATATTGGGCATTGATGAAGAAACAGTTGTACATGCTGGTGGGGATTGGTTAGGGAGAAAAGGGACAGTCGACACGTAACCAAAAAAAGACCTTAATAAAATTGGCTTTCGAATGGTGGTTTTATAATAGCTATTATTTTATAACAGTAAACGAATGGATGATGTCTTTCCTTTAAAATTACTTTTTAACAATCTAGCAAACGACCAAAAAGGCTGTTTAAATTTTGAATCAATAATATATTTCGTATTTGGTTACGAATTTTGAGGTCATGCATGGCTTAATTTAGCATTATTGGTTTAATTTAATCAGAATTATTATTTATAAAACACGCGATCTAATTTAGGTATAATAAGCTCCAAAGTGGGCCATCGGTTACTTTGCTGCGAGACCAATGCATGATTAGAAAGGCCTAGTGGATCATATCAATATAATATTTATCAGGAGTGATAGTCGAAAATAAGTCCAACAGATGATATGAATGACCTAATATGGCAGGATATCGTGTTGGTTTGTCTACAAGTTGGACAAAACAATTCATATCCGCAAACAGTTCAACATATTCACTTGTTTGATCTCGTGGTTGTAAAAACCCTAACCATGTGTCATTAAAATCTCCCAAGACAACCACTTCAGATGGATCTGGTATATCTTTTCAATGAACTTAAAATTGTGGTAGATGTGGTAGATCTGGACTACTGTGCAAAGAATAAAAAAAATTTGGTGATATAGGAATTTAATTTCAATCCATAAAGTATTAAACGCAAGATTAGACCTAGGTAGAATAAATTTAGGTTCAGTAAAGTAAAAATCATTCCTTAGAAATATATTTACCTGACGAAGTGGAACCAAATAATTTACTCGCTAATAACCCGGACATTTAAGTCGTCTAAGTAAAAAACCTGAATTTCACCTAAACTATGAATGATATAAGTTTGGTTAATTCCAGTTGAGTTAAAATCGAATTGAAATTGGATTTGAACCCCGAATATTTCTAAAATTAATTTCTAAATTAAAATTCATTTCACAATCAAAAAAATTAAATCTAAAAAAAAACAATGGAAACAATTTGCGGATCGATCGAATATAGAGTCCTTCCGAAGAAGGGCCCTTAATGAAGATGCTACCGAATTATTTAAAAGTTTTGTGTTACCCTTTCCCCCATTCTAATGAAATGTCAGGAAGAACATTTTTTTGTTTTATATTTTGATAGTGTTTTTGTTAGTTTACTAACAAAAAATAACCCGATTTGGTTTAAACCAAACCTGAGGATCTATTATGAAATTTATCCGACTATTATGAAACTAAAAGGCAAAAATCTTAAATGCTATTCTAGACAAATTAAAATCAAAAAACGAACGTATTTTATTAAAAGCCACTGATGTAACATACACGGAATCACTTCTAGACTTTTTTTGTGAAACGGTACTTTGATAATAAAGTCACGGCAAATTTCGCACTGGGACATAAATTGAAATAAGATTCGGAATCTCTAAGCAATCCATTTTGGAGACGCAAATATATCGAACAAAAGTTCCACATGCAACAATTCGACGAATATAGAGGTAGCTCTCTATTATGTAAGGAGGAAGAATATAACTATAGGCAAATTATTATCTTTCGGTAGTCTTCTTAATGCGAATTTCAAAAATTGTTTTTGAATACTTTTCAATGCGATCGGAGAAGTCCTGGTAATTGGTTCCCAATTTACAACGCCGTACTCCAATTGAGAGCAAACACATGAAATGTATAATATTTTTACTACACTGGGATCATAAAAGTCTTTGGAGAACATTTTGACAATATCTAATATGGATCGCGCCTTTGATATGCAATGTTGAATATGATTAAGGAACGATAAATTCCAAAATCTTTAAACACTTTAAACTTTCTCAATAAGACAAATCATTAAACTATATCATTAAAAAACAAAATAAGGAAAAGGACACTAAATGGCTACCTTGGAGGATTCCAGAAGTATCGTGAATTATACGTGATTGCCAAATTTTACGATCTGAGTTCTGCAATCTTAATAAGATTTAATCTTAAACTGATTGTCAAGTTTATCAAACGCCTTGCTAAAGTCCGGATAACGCTGCCATTATCCAAGGAAGACGCAATAAAATTGGTAAATAAAATAGATTTGAAATGGTCGATCTACCAGAATAAAACCCGTGTTGCTTAGACAAATTAAACCTACAAGTGTGGAAGAATAAGTCTTTCCTAACTAGCTTTTCGAAAAGTTTAGGTAAAACTGATAAAATACTGATACCACGATAATTTTTAACGTCAGTACGGAAGCTTGACTTAAATATTGGTTTAATAATTGAACATTTCCATATATCAGGAATATAATCCAGGATTTTATTGCATAAAAAGGTAACTAGCTGGACGATTACATGTGCTGACATTTTAAGAAGCATCATCGGAATCAAATCCGATCCTGTACTCTGGTTTATGACCAGATTGAGTAATTCCGTCAATCTGCTTATATGAGATATTACTCTAATTATTTGGATTAGTATATTTGAATATATACACTTTAAAAAAACAGCAAACAAATTACAAATATCCAACAATATTCATTGGATATCCAATAATATCCATTATTAAATTTGGGAAGACATTTCTCGATTTCCAACTTTAACACTCAATACACCCTGTACTACTTTAGTTTGTTGGCATCTGCAAGGTATTAAGACTTTAGCAATGAACGTTGGGTATACAAAGCATGGTAGCCAGTGATCAAGACCTGATTTTAAATCCGCTCTTACGCAAATACCATGAGTAACTAGGAATTTAAGGTAACAATAAACTGTCACTCTTTCCAATGTGGTTGCTTCTACCAAAATATATTTGGTAAATGCTCTTTCCAAGTGTCGAGTACTGCATCGATATTAACATAAAGGTCAACTACGCTTATAACTATGCTACGTTATAATTATGTGGTGTCTAAAAAAAAAACATGGAATCCTTAGAATATCCTATCGAAACCCCAATAAAAGCTTGGAAAACAAACTACAAATAACAAACTTAAATGAAAACGTGAAATTGCGAGGGAAAAGTGGTAGATTTCATTCTGGCCAATCATTTTTCAAGGTTTAATCATTGCTGTACTCGATAGAGTGAATATGAATTTGATATGAAGATGACAAAAAAATTATTAATTTTATTAAATCAATTAAGGCCTAGGAACTACATTATTGCCGAGGTACAATTGCGAAACGACAATATCTCAGTGGTGACCTTTCGATCGCGAAACTGTATAAAATGTTCATGGGAGCTAATCCGGGCCTTTCTGTGAAAGCGTCTTATTTCCGGATGGTATTTAGTATGAAACTTGTTACCAATTAAAAGACAATTTAAAGATAGTAGTAGATTCAACAAAAAAGCAGCTGCTTATTACGAAACTTCGAATACACAAATTACTTAGTAAAGCATTCTTCCAGATGCTAGATTTCAAAAATGATGGGCTATTAACGATTTCGTTCGACTGTCAAAAAAATAAGGTGCTGCCTAAAGTTACCGGTCAGGCGGCATATTATAGTCGCCAACTATATTTATATCTGTTTGGAATGGTAATCAGCACAGGGCACTCAAAACTTACACAAAATAATTTTTTCTTGTACCATTGGATGAATAACTTTCACCAAAAAGGATATATTGAAATTGCATCTTGTGTCTATCACCGCCAATGTAATATGGACCTACGAAATATAAATGCCATTATATTATTGTCTGATGGATGTGCTGGTCAGAATAAGAACAGCACCCAGAAATATAAAGCGTGTGGAACTAATATTTTCGGTTACATGGAGAATATGTAATAAGAGGAGAAATATTTTATAAATCTGACATTAGTATAGCTAGATCGGTTCAGAAAAAAGGTAAACAAATCAAATCAATGCGACCAGCCACGATTTAACCAGGAGTGACCGTAAAAAAAGAGAAGCTGGCAGACGACGTCGCAGGCTTTTACAAAAGCATTTAAGGGTTGAATGGAAAAAAAATCCTGCTTTAGTTTTCTACAAAAACGTAATGCAAAGTGCAGCTGAAGAGCCAAATATCACACGATCAATGCAAAATTAAGAAACGAACAAGCTGGATTTAGACCAGGAAGAAGTTGCACTGATCACATCAACACAATCCGTATCATCACTGAGCAATCCAATGAATGGAATTCACCATTGTATATGCTCTTCGTCGATTTCGAACGCGCATTCAATACGATAAACCGGAACGCAATATGGCAGACACTTTGTGAAATGGACATCCCAAAGAAAATAATTGAACTCATACAAGAAATGTATCGGGATGCTGGGAATCGAATTCAATACAAAAACAAACAAAGTGAAACATACCACAACACTCGAGGAGTAAGGCAAGGTTGCGTACTCTCACCAATGCTGTTCCTAATCGTATTAGACAATGTAATGCGGAAACTAGATAACAAGTCCCCTAATGGCATTCAATGGGGGTTAACTGGTAAATTAAATGATTTGGACTATGCTGACGATATATGCTTGCTCACACACAAACACTTCGACATGCAGTAGAAAGTGCAACAGCTATCAGATCTACCTAATGAAGTTGGTCTCAAAATTAATATCAAGAAAACCAAGACGATGAGACTCAACACAAATATAACCACACCGATGCAAATCAACAATATACAAATTGAAGATGTAAATGAATTCGTATACCTTGGTTGCACAGTAACGAAAACAGGTGGAACAGAAGAAGACATACATAAACGTATAAATAAAGCCAGAATACTTCTGTCCTGTCGCGCAAGACCAAGATACGAATGTTCAACTCATGTGTGAAATCGGTACTATTGTATGGGTGTGAGACATGGAAGCATACAGAAAAAATCATACAGAAGCTACAGGTATTCGTAAATAAATGCCTTCGACGAATACTTAAGTGCTTCTGGCGTAACACGATTAGTAACATCAATCTGCACATAACAACATGTCAGTCAGACATTGAGACCGAAATAAAGCGACGAAAATGGAGATGGATTGGCCACACACTGAGGAAGGCATCAAGTGATATAAGGAGGATGTCATTAGACTGGAACCCACAAGGAAAAAGAAAAGTTGGAAGGCCAGCAATGACATGGAAGAGAACGATGCTAGCAGAGGTTTTCACCTAGGAAAATCATGGGCGGAAATTAAAGCAATAGCCCCAAATAGAGTAAGATGGTTCAGAATAGTAGACGCCGTATGCTCCTAAATTGGAGATAAAGGAAAAAAAAAAAGAATACACACAAAAGATGGCATAGCTTAAATTCTTGTGTTGCATGACAAGTAAAAAAAACGTTTTTAATTAATGAATTTACTCTTAATTGCCTGCTGCCAAACGTAGGGCGTATACAAAATCCTTTCAATTGTAAACAAATGTAAATGATACGAAAAATTCTGAGGAGTAAAATTATATTTAAAATTTTGTGCCTTGACATTTAGACAAGTTGTAGGTTGATGATTTTTATTTTACTTGTCTATTTTACCATGACCTTTGAGTATTATATTCCCGCAGAACTTTTTTTTTTTTTCTAATAAAAATTATGAATAAAGTTGTTACCCTTATTACTTATAAAAAAATGGAAATTAATTTCAGTAATTGCATTAGAAAATGTACAATTTTGGAATAATTAAAGCGTATCCATTTCTAATTTTAGTTTTTTTTTTTTTTAGTTTTCAATAGTGGGCTTCACTATATTTATAGTACATAATAAACGATAATGTAAAAAAAATCGGTGGTGGTGGTGGGTTTTTTTTATATTTTTATCGATGTGATTTACGTTAACAACAATTATTTGTGACTTGCCATATTTTATTACTAAAAATATAATTTAATACGAGACATAACCCAGCCTACACGATATTATATTATATGAGAGCAAAGGATTTTTCATATTTTTTCCCGCAATTATAATTTTCTTCTTTTATGTATGTGAATCATTCTCTTTATATTATAAGACGCTTTGCATGCAAGACGACACCCAAATATTGATTTTGTTCTTCTTTAAAAATTAGTATTCAAAACGTGCCATCCCAATAACATCATGCACACATTTAAATTCTTTTGAGAGGAAACCAAGTTGAATTGGTAAAAAGCTCGATAAAATTTTTGTAGAAATTACCATATATGTATGTAAAAATATATCAAGACTTCTGTCAAATAAATGTTGAAAATGCGAATAGAGTGAACTACTTAAAATATTTTGGAAGCATTTCAATTAGTCGACATAATGTGCGGTACTATATATACATGATAAATAGATTCCTTTCACGTGTATGACGCGGCAAAATATTAAACACATTTTGTATTAGGTAAAATGTCGCGTGACTGAATGGATAAAATGATACTTTAATACAAATTAAATTTATGTATTAAATGTTTGTTTTAGGTTATGCAAAACTATTAGAGATGATTAAAATTTTATATATAATGAAATGTTGGCGAAAGATCATCAAATAGACGATCGCTTAATTTTAAATCAATCAAATTATAAATATAAACACTTTGAGATAAAGATCATGATTTATTTATAAACCGAGACTAAAATTTAATTTATACACTTAATCAATATCAATCTATATATAATATGTAAAGTCACTTGAGTTGCGCCATGTCATGCGCTTTTCCGCTTGCGATAATGTCATGCACATTTCTATATACGATCATATTTTGGACTCGCGCGTGGTCACAAAATGCAATTATATATTTTTAGTTTTAAATACAATAAGCTATACTATAATTACAAATACTTTTACAAAAATATAAATAGAAATTTTATTGAATGACAATATCTTGTCTAAGAATGTCGATCATTGAGTTTTGTTGGTGCCGTTTGTTTTTGCGATCGAGATTGCACATTTAAAAGTGCACGATAAATGTGTTTGAATCGAAAATTAATTTTTAATGAATTGAAATATAATTTAGAGATTAGAGTACGCGCGATTTATCTAAACTGTATATATACACAAATGAAAACTACTTTCTTTCGTCTTGTGTGATGCTTTTTTGGTTTTAATTTGCTATACAACCATGGTACTTTCTTTATAGCGTTATAGGTTGAATATATCCAATTAATATTTTTATTGAAAAAGTTAATTAGAAATTGCCATGTTTTATGGTAAATTTAATTTAATTTTCATTTTTAATTTATGAGTGCATTAAGTTGTTAGACGACAAATGATTGACGATCGAATAAACTTGACATATTAAAGGTTATTGAACTTTTGCCTAATTATTTGCCGATATATAGTTAAAGGAATAATGGCTAAAAATTTGCGTGCTGTTTGAATGCGTGTAATTATGTATATGTATATAGTATTTTAAGGGTGAACATCATAATTTTCCTTAGCGTGAGTGAATTTTAATTTTTCCTTTTTTTTTATTTGTCGAATCAACATGTTTATGGTATTAAATGATTTACATAAATTTAATTATTTAGGTTCGTATAACATGAGAATTGCCACTACATAATTGAAACTTGAAATTTAGAACATTATTCTTTATAACCTATAGTATCGTGTTGCTAATTTTCAATTGGCTTTATTTACTAAGTTACATTTATCTCTGGTTCCTTTATATTGACGTTCCCATTAGCTTAGCAATTAGATCAACTTTAAAGATTTGGTTTTAAATAGGAGTTCTTTATTTGTGTTCGTCTAATTTGTCATTGAACATATGGTTTAGGAAAACTCCCGTTATATTGTTCTCGGCCCGTACAGAATCAACAATCCGGATCCATTGGTTTTAATCCCGAGCTTACTTTTTCGTATTGTTCTAGTGCATGTAGACTTTACTAGTGGACGTGGGGTACTGAAGTTTTAAGTCTGCAGTACCCTTAAAATATTTAATAACTCGCTTCAGTTCATTCAAATATTATGTTAATGTTTGAATCATTTTTCGAGCTAATATGAAAACACTCGCTGCAATATCGGTCCGTGTCAAGTAATAAAGTTATTTCTGTAGTCTTTCCATAAGTTTGGATCTACCGGATATGGTGAAATTTTGCTATCTTGCAAATCTGCTTTCTATATTACTTTTTTGATATATACTTAGGCTGATTGACATTATCTAAAATTCCTATTCTCTTCTCTATCAAACCAGACCCGCAGTTAATTTTTGATTTTTCCCAAATCGTCTTTTTTATAATTAGCTTGCAGCTTCTTCTGGCGTTATAAACTAAATTAGCAACCTGGCTTGCAATAACAACATCGTCTACATATGTAAGAACATAAACTCCTGTACTACCTTTATACTTAAAATATGAACTACTTTACTTTGTGCATAACCATCTCTAATTAAAACTGGATGACTGGCTTGGTTCCATTTTATTGTAGACTGTTTCAATCCATATATGTATATTGCCTTTGTCAGTCTACATACCAAATTTCCATCATCCATTTCAAAACCCGGTGGTTATCGCATATATATAACTTGAGGCCATTGGCTCTTTCTAATCGACGCTCCGCAATATTATGTATTCTAAAATGTAGCGCTTCGGAATCATCTTGTGTCCCAATTTTGTGACATAAATTTCACAATACCATCTTCATCATTAATTTTCTGGATACTATTATCACCTACCTTTAATTTTTCTTTAATATGATGATCTTGTTGTTCTTTCCGATCCACATAAAAATGGATATTATTATATGTAGATTCAAATTAAGTTTTTTTTTTTGCAACTGCCTTAAATTTAACATCACGACTCTTAGTGATTTTCTTTGTTAGTTTATTCAACGATATGTAGGCTTTTGAATGTTAATCATCACTAATGTAAGTTCAATTGCTTTATCAACCCATTTCTTACGTTTTTCAGCAGGGGCATGAACATATATTTAAGCCTAAATATTTGTAAATAACTCTGGATTGATTTATATATCTCTATATAAATTTTGTCGAATGATTAACTAAAATGAACAAACACTTAACCACCCTCTAATTCTGAAATCAAACATTTTGTGAACAAAACAAGATTTGTCATCGATGATCGTCCGGGGTTAAACCCAAGCTGGTTTTTCAAATAACCTAGGAATAGCTGATAAGATAAAAATACCGTGGTAATTTTCGATATTCTTTTCCCGTTCACTCTTGAAAATTGGCTTAATCAAACTGAGCTTCCAAATTAAAGGAAATACTTCATTCTAGATTTTCTAGACTATCTTTGTATCCGTCGTACTCTATTTCTGTTATTCACCATACCATTAACCTCAGGCTTTTTTTGTTAGTGATTTCTTCACTAACGTATTTCCATTTGTAGGTCCCTATAAAGAAATTATCATTTCTTATGTACAAAGCAGCTTTCGCTTTACCACGTAACACTTTATTTTGGGAGACTTGTATTATTTTAATATTACTTTCCTTAGAACAGCCTCACAGCTAGACACCGTAAATACTTGTTGATATAACAACTTTGTTGGTATAATAGCAACTTAATATGTATTGCCAGCTCTGAATATTTTACAATAAGCTAATACATTTTTCGGTATTTGATGTTGAGTTCTTCTTGTTTTTTACATGCTCTTTCCATTTTAACTTAGCATCAAGTCATCCCAAAATATTTAGCTGTGTTCTCATCAGGCATTTGGAATTAATCTTTTTTGATATCCAGTTAACTTTTTGACAAGAGTTGATTTTTCGTCATTTAGCTTAATTCGCCTTTTAAGTCCAGTTACTTACAAGGTTCGTGGTCCTTTGAATGTTTCTGGCTGCCTCTTCTACATTAGCCCCAGTTGCTAGAATTTCCTTGCTGACCCCTGCTGATATTTGTTTTAGTTCGGTAACGGAAAATATCGGTTAGCAACATAGGATTTCAGAAATTGAAAGTATTCTTTTGGGAAGTCTCGGTGAAATTCTGACCCAGGGTGCCATACTTTGTCGAAGGCTTGGGCTATCTCCAGAAAGATTGCGGAACATATTTTTGTGTCTTCAAGCATATCTTCTATGATGTTCGTGATCCTGTAAATTCACTGGTAGAGTGATCTAAATTTATGAGGCGGTATTAGGTTTTATAGATTTTGAAAAGTACTGGAAGCAAGGCCTATATGTCTAAGTAGCCCGAAAGATATAACAGTCACCTATGTATGACAGCTCTGCGTTATCACAGGAAAGCTATGTTTTTAAACCAAATTATGCCTAATTTGGAGTTTGCATACTAGCAACTAAGCATCCCGTAAGGCATGCAGCTTTTAACATATGCAGTGCCACCATGGTTTGGGTGTGACAGTTTTTGGTTCACTCCGAGTACTTGATTATCCTGGTACCTGCCATATTAGCAAGCTTTTCCATATTTGTTAATCCCTTAATGCAATTTTAAAAAATTAATTTAACTCAAAGAGACGCCAAGATAATCAAAAGTATTATTTGTGCCATACCATTCCACTGGTTATGAAGATCGTGGATATTGTTGCTACGGTTTCCGATGTTGTTAATCTGCCTTAGTCCGAGTGAACAGATTGAGTCAATCACAAGGTCTGAAATTAAATCACCATTGAAAGCAGAAGATCATCCAACAATAAGCCATTTATTTTTCGACAGTTTAAAACCTCCCAAACATCGCCGAATCCCTATTCAACAGCTACAACTGTTAAATGATCGAGCAATTGGAGCAGTGGTTAAAGCTGAGGTATTTAGGACGGGTAGTACCGGGTTTGAATCCAAACGGGGGAGGGTTGCAAAAGAGATTTTTCGTCATCTGATTACGATCGGTGATGACGATGACCGTCTGTGAGTGCAGATCCCTTGGGCCGAACCATCGTACATGCCAATACAGACTGGCATGGAGCAATGCATTACGCAGATGGATATTCAAAAGCGAACCAGTATTCGTGCGTCCTCGATTTGGCTCCCTATGGCGTAAAGTAGGACGTTAAAATAACCGCGAAAGAGTTAGGTGAGCTTCGGCCCCAGAAAAAGATTGTATGGACTGTAGTGTGAGAAAATGCAGTTTCTGTCTCGTCTTGTCGAATATCAGAACCTAATTAAAAAAATCACCGGTAGTTTGTTCTCGACTTAATATTGTGACTGCATCACTGTCATTTTACATAAACGCACATATTTTGAAGGTACTTATGTCTAGAAATCGCAAAGCATACCTTATGTTTTTTTCGGTGGATGAGGGAATCTCAAAGACCATCATAATCTTGCAAGAGTGTCGCTTAATAGGTCAGATATTTCATTGGCAAAGCCCGCAAAATTAAAAAAAGAGTTAGCACCGACCCTTGTGGTAGATCTCGGATTATATGATAGTATTTTGTGCTTCCATTACTCTAGTTCTGTAAAACTATATTTCAAAAATAATTAGCAATCAGCCTTTTTTAATATTTGAGTATCTCTATACTTAGTAGCGCGTCTAATAAGCACCCTTAACTAGCTAAAAGCAATTTTAACATCAAACGACTATCGCACAATATTTTTTGAAACCTTCCTTCCATCTGACACCTACCGTAATTCGTTTTTCGTTTCGGACTTTGCACGTTGATATAAGCGTCTAGCTCGGAGGCATTTCTTACGCAGCTCGCCTATTTAGTTTGGTTCATCAGTACACTGGAACCTTTCAGCTATATATTGATCTCTGTGGCATTGCTGCATCACAAACTATTGTAATGTAATCTGTTATTTGTAATAACTTACATTACTTATTTGTAATAATTTTCTACTAATTCATATGAAAAAACTTAATCAATGAGTGACTGGTTCGAACGAAATCATCAATGATACGTACAGTTTCGCTAGAGGAGATTCTCTTAAATATTATGTAAGATAGTAAGTTGTATCAATGGCAAAGGAAAGCAATGCTGCAATATTTTTTTTCATTTTCAGCAATTTCCTTCGATGTTAACGATGTCAGTGCGTTATGTTTAGAAAAAATTACATAATTCCTTGGTCGAAAAAAAATTACTAGTAAATAAACTTATCAGAAAGCGTTTAGGTTCCTCTTGAATAACTGTTTTTTTTTTTTTTTTGAAATTTTTGAGTACTGATTTGATGAAATACATCTTAAATTTTCTGAATTTTGAAAATTGCTTCCTTTGATTACAAATTTTTGTAAGATAACTTACAGTTTTGATAGATCATGTATTTGCTGGTGTTTAAAAATTTTTAATTGTAAGCTTTCCATATTCATCATAAAATGAAAACATTTTAAAATGTAGATACTATTTCTTTGCCATTCTGGCTTTATTGCGAGCACCTTTTACTGGTATTAAATTTGTCAACCTACTGGCTAGTTAAATTAGTTTGGATTTATATTCAATATTGCGTGAATTAAATTAAATTGCATTTAATTTAATAATTTCGGTTTGCTAGTTTGCACTAACAAAAAATGTTTTTTTTTGATTTTGCCTTTTCCTCTCGCTCTATTTATACTATGTACTGCAAAATCACAAATTGCACTCGTGGCAATAAATTCCAAATGTATATCCACTAATCGGGCGTCTAAAATTAGTATTCCAAATAAATAAAATTATTGCCACGGTTCCGAGTTACCGAGAAAACCCGAATAATTTTTAAATTTTTTCAGTTATTTATTAACTTTCAGTTATTTAGTTTGAATTGTTTGCTAGCTAATTTTATTTACCTTGGAATTTAGTCACAAAATTAATTTTTGAAGAATATAATTCTGCGCAAAATTCGATCGTAACTTTCATAACTTTTTGTCGGCAAACCTTGAATTTTCAAATAACTGCAATAACTCATGGCTTAAACGCATCCGTCTTTGCATTAATAATTTTAAAAAAAAATAGTTTGATTACAAGAATTGATAAATTATACTAGACAATCGTTCGACTAATAACTTTTGATTGTCGAACGTGCAAAGAATTTTGCAAATGTTAAATTTAAATACAATAAACCTATTACCATATCTCCATCTGTTCGATTTGTTATCTAAAATCCTGTCTGTCGGATAGACGGCGTCAAAATATCATTCATCATATTTCCGTTCCGATTAATCATAATAAAATTATGTTTTTATTATGATGGATGAACGAACGATCGGCAAGATTAGATTTGTGTAAATATAATAATTCATTCATATACGATTTGAGTTTTCATTTAATCATTTTGATACCAAATTTAACAAAATGGAATTCCGCAGCACATTTCCGCAAGTTATAAAATTATATTTTGTCCTCTTAAGGGTTATTGTAATGTGCATTTAATTAATTATTCGATTGTTTACAATTATGACTCATTACTTGTAAATTACAAATTTATTCAATTAACTAAATACTTGCTTACTTACTAAAGCAACAAAACAATGACAACGTTATTAAATTTGTATTCCACAGGAAGCTTTCAAACGAATGTATAAATAAAGTTTTCGCTTACGAGATTATATACTCTATTTGAGTGGAGTGTACCAATGTAAATATTTATTATATATTCGCGTATATAATATATATATTCGTTTAACTGGAATAGATTAACGTGCTTGGAATTAAAATTATTATTTGTAGTAAACTCATTGACCAATTTTGTATAATATAGTATTGTGTATATTGTAATGGCAGGTGGTTCGGTTCCAGAGAAAATAAATATAATTAATTTTTTTTTTAAAATTTGTGGTTTTCTAATGTCATCCGTATTGTGTTTGTGCAAAATATATATACACCACCGTAGAAATTTAATTGAGCGTACGATAACAGGAAGGAGGCGATATGTTAATTATATGTATACATGATGATGATGAATTTTATGTCATCATTGTGTTATGTAGGAATGAATATAAATGGTACTAGCGTCTGATGGAATTGCAAAATATTTGAATGTTCGAAGATAAATGTCTGACATTTTTTTCTACTATACGACTTTGAAAGAATCAAAAGTTTGCTTTAATTTTCTTTTGTTTTCGATCGATTCCTGGATGGAATCTACCACTCGTCCCGTTAACCATTTTTGTGGCGGGATGTTGGCATCGTTGAGAAGTACTAAATCATCGGCTTCTATACACGTTCTACACGTTAATCGTTCTAATAACCATTTCCTTCTGTGTTGTAGTTGATTTAAATAAATAAATTGCCATATTTTTATCTTGCTTGATTTTTCCTCCATTATTTTATGCCGTGAATATTTGTGTATTCAACGGAGTTTTGAGAAATTGATCGTACCGGTACGTCAGAAGCAACAGCAGTGATTAAATACCAGGTGGCTCCATCATTGGTTTTAAGTTTTAGATTTACCGAAAAGTTTGCACAGTGGTTAGAGCTACGGTGTTGGGTCGAAAAGTACCGGGTTCGAATCCAAACGAGAGAGGGGTGTAAAATATATTTCCTGATTTACTTTATTGATTTATAAATAACACTGTCTTTAGCTCAAGCTTTAGTTGATAATTGGCACCGACAATGGTTGTGTCATATATAAGTCACTACATAGTCCTCTCAATGCGGTAAATCTCATAAGCCGCAATAAATGTATCTAACAGATGGCTCACAGGTTTTGCGCTTGTTGTCATTCAAACCATTTACCATAACCCTTTTTATGGTATTAAATCGTCACATGTTACCGTAGCGACTCTCAATACTCGTCATTTTGGCCTACATTGATCCAGTGTTTCTTGTTCTATCATTGGAACCAGCCTTCCTCGTGTTATTTAGACACCCTGATGATCGTCCCATAAGTGCGGTATGTAATTAACAACTAAAATGATTAAAATGATTTTTCGACGGAATTTCGATCGTATATCCGTTTCGATTATTCTTTGCTTTTTAAAAGTTTATCGTGTGCTATTTTAAAAGAATTTTAGAGTTTAAATTTGAAATTCTAAAATTGAATTTTATTAAATTTTTGAATTATTACCAGTTTACTCATTTGTGCGAATAGTTTTCCCATAAAATTCCCTTGGTCGGTTAAAATTGAATTCGGCAGCCAATTTTTAATATACTATTTGAAATAAATAATTCAGGGAGCACTTCTGCTGAGTAGCAAATTTGTTCAGACTCATTAGGCAGTGACGTGTTATTTTAAACAGTTTATGTCCGAGCTGAAAACAACTCAGGTTTGTCGATTCCTCAACGATCTTTGAAATTAGACATTCCACAAACGGCATTACACCGTATTTTGCATAAAGACTTAGGTCTTAAGGCTTTTAAAGTTCAGTTAACATAAGAATTCAAGCCTAAAAAAAAAAGTTTCCTGACCTTGTTATTTCTCGAAAAGATGATCACAATTGGCCACCGAGATCTTGTGGTGTAACACCTTTAGTCTTTTTTCTTTTGGGCCACGTGAAAGATAAGGTCTATGCCAATGCTCCACAGTCGATTCAACACCTACAGATTTCAAAAAAATAAGTATGTTTACTTATATTAAAATAAATTTGCAATCAAAAAATCTTTTCAGTTCTACATAATATTGTTCTAAAGTCGAAATTGATTGATTGATGAGACCAGCGGTTGTCAAGTGTTCCGGTTAACGCCGGTCCTATTCCCACAGCCTTTTTACATTTAACAAACGGTAGGATAGGAGGAATTTTCATATATTTCTAAATATATTTTCATACATGATAGAAACTATACTCGGTTTTAGACATCTCATGATCATTACGGCACAATTTTATTCTATTTTTGTGGTGTAGGGAAATGAAAGGTATATCAGTAATGACAGAATTGGTCAGGTTTCCCGGTAGCCAATATTCAAACTACTGTAAACATAAGACAGTCACAATTTTATTGAACTGCTCTACATTCTGTCATCTGTTATCAGCAATTCCAGTGTGCCCCCATTCAACTGTAATCTGCAAAAAAATTCCCTAAAAACAAAATCTATTAGTAGGCTAATTTCTTCAAGCCGTAGACTGTAATAAATTGGATTAGTTTTTGAAATTTACCATTAATATATTTATTACATCATTAAAAATATAAAATTATAAAAATTATAATATAAATTACATTTTAAAAAATTGATTAAACACTACAAATCAATTGAATTAACCGTTTTATGACAAATACGACATGTAATTGCCGAAAATCTAATTTATATACACTTTATTTGACACAAAAATTTAAAATAAATATAAACTAGATTTAAACTAAATTGATTAAACATTACAAATCAATCGAATTAACCGTTTTATGACCAATACGTTATGTAATTGCCGAAAATCTAATTTATATACACTTTATTCGACACAAAACTTTAAATTTAATAAAAATTAAATTTAAAAAAATTGATTAAACATTACAAATCAATTGAATTGAACCGTTGTATGACCAATACGTCATGGCATCGCCAAAAATCTAATTTATATACACTTTATTTGAAACAAAACTTTAAAATTAATATAAACTAGATTTTAACTAAATTGATTTAACATTACAAATCAATTGAATTAACCGTTTTATGACCAATACGTTATGTAATCGCCGAAAATCTAATTTATATACACTTTATTTGACACAAAACTTTAAAATTAATAAAAATTAAATTTAAAAAAATTGATTAAAAATTACAAATCAATTGAATTAACCGTTGAACTAACAGTTAAATTAACCGTGACCAATACGTCATATCATCGCCGAAAATCTAATTTATATACACTTTATTTGACACAAAACTTTAAAATTAGTAAAAATTAGATTTAAAAATTGATTAAACATTACAAATCAATTGAATTCACCGTTTTATGAACAATACGACACGTAATCGCCGAAAATCTAATTGAATTAACCGTTTTATGACCTACTTTTTTTACTTTTAATTTTTACTTATATCTACAAATCTGTAAATCCGAAAAAAATATTCCATAGTAAACTACGACATATTATGAAGGTCGAATTTTAAGAACCCAGCCTTCGTAAAAGAAGATGACACTAATATTAAATCAATTAAATTTCCAAAAGTTCAATCCTTCAAAGATCTACTGTAAAAGCCAGCGGCTACAATTAGTTCGTGTGTAACAGCAGAAATCTTAAAAAAATAAACGAAATGCATAAATTAAATGCATAACTAAAAAATATTAAATATTAAAACGTGACTAAATATTTAAATTTGACTATAAATGCAATACGAATGACTTTTTGTATTTACTTATATAACTATATGGCATCATAACACGACCACATTCGAAACAGACGACACGTCGTAAAGAATTGGCGGAAAAGAAATACAAAGCATAACATACATCGATTATGTTCCAAAGCAAAAACATTTAGATTTTTAATGATTAAAGATCCGCATTTAGCAAACAATTTATTCCACTAAAAACCAAATTTTTTTGACCGATAATTTTTGACCAAGTATGTATATATTTAAAATGCTTCGACTTTTAAAATTTGATAATTTTTGTCATATTATTAAATGTTCAATTCAAATCAAACTGTTAAATTTTTTAAAATATGATCAAATTTCAATAAAGTTTTTATCTGTTAATTCAAATTTGGATGAAGTTAACACGGCGGGACTGCTTGTAGTATGAAGTCTTTTACATCGTACATTTATATTTACATAAAGAGTCCGCTCATATCTTATAATAATTATATTGGATTCAGATCACTGATTACAAATTTATTTTCATTGAACACTGAATCATTAGACTGTGACCGATAAAATATCTGTGTGTGTGTAAATAATAAAGTTCCGTAAAACTTTATAACTATTGTCTGGTGGCTGCCTTGTAATTTATTTTGTTGTTTACATTAAAAAAATAAAAAGTCATTCTGGCTGCCTGGTTGCTGTTGTTATTCACTAATGTGATGGCAATTGTAAAAACATTTCATAACCCACGCCTAATTATAATCACGTAAATTCTCTACTTGTGCCTTGTTTATTTCCGATTCTAATTTTAGAATCTCGTAAAAGAGTACAACACGTGCCATTGATCAGTCAACATTTTTACCCGTTAACCAATTAAACTCGCGGTTGAATTATAATTTCCTTTTTTTTTGTGTTGTCTTGGGTACATACTGCAATTCTTTCAAGTTCAGCAAAATTAAACCTATATAATAGTGTGGTTGTGTCAGGGAACAGCAATAAAATAGAATTTTTATGTTTTAGTTTTCGTGTGTGTCTATTTAAAGTGATTTACGATTGCGAATTTAAAATTTATTGCCATAAAGAATTTTTTTTTTACTATTTTAACTGCCGTTTTTTTATTTTAATAGAATTAAAAATGATTTAGGAAAAATGGATAGATAATATTAGTAATTTATAAGTTTTAAGTCGCGAGAAATCCATGCATATTTAAATATAATTTGACCTTGCATAATATACTATATCTTCGCGAACCTGAAATCAATGATTCACTTTTATGTTTCGCTTTTTTTTTGTAATAGTTTTTATAAATTATTTCTATTTAGTTTTAATAATAAAAAATGTATGAAAAGAAAACTAAAATAGTTTACCAAAACGAAATAAGTTGTTTATGTATTAAAGATGTACATACATACATAACTGGATTCCTTACTTTGAGGAATCAGTGGTGGTTGAATAACATACAACGCATTGAGATTATTATGCGTCCAAAAGCTGGACAAACTATAAAAGTTTTGCACACCTGAAATAAGAAATTCGCGTTGCTTATTTCGTAGACTTAATTTAACAAGATTTTTTATTTTTTTTATTCTTCGTCTTGCAGATATCTATATAAGATGCAAGAGAGTGTAATACATTATTTTGTTGCTAAACTAAAAATAGATTTCTAGATTTCTATACATGACGATTGGTTAGATATATTTATTATATATGTATGTTATAAGCTTAGATTATAGATGTATACGTTATAAATTTAGTAAATTCGTACATTGTAGAATTCAATATGTACCGGGTGATTTTTTTAACCTGAAACTTTTGCGTACACCTGAGCTATATTACAACAAATCTTGATAGTTTGTTCACAACTTTAATACATCATTGTGAATAGAAAACTGTAATTTAATATAATCGCACATATTTGTCAGGTATTCCCAGACATTATAAAGCAAACCATAAGCCATCCGGATGGATTGAGTCTTAGGCTTGTTAGAAATCCAAGAACACCTTATGGACGGTCACGAGATGTTTCGTAATATGAAGAAAGACTCCTGGTCCCGAGGGGCCTTCCCTAAAAAATTAATACATGGTCAATTTAACTTCAGGACTCTTACGAGGCTGTGTCCATACTTCCATAAGGAAGTGTATATTTTCATAAGGAAAGAATGTGCTACCCACAATGGAGTCGTGCACCATCACAAAGTACATTATTCTTTTCCCATTATCGTTCACTAGATCGGGTCAGGAATAAGCCCTATGCTTTCACATAAGTTACTATGATTTTTGCTTGCCCTAGCATTTAATTTACCAGCCACTATTCTGACGTCGTGCTCCGGTATGCATACAATCAAGTCATCTAAATTGTTGTAAAATGAATCTTTTATCTTTAGACTGGCTTTCAGCAATGGGCGCATGGACCCAAATGATTGACAGGAACGCTAGTCGCATTCGTAGACGTAGCTTACACACATTATTAACGGTTTTGAAATCCAAAAAGTTTTTTCACTTGGGGCCGAAGAAGAAAACCAAATCAAATGGCCGAGGTTATCTCCTTTGTAAAGCTCCTTGGGACACATGTGGTCTACACTTTTTGGCTATCGAGTTTCTTTGAGAGCAACGAGTTCTAAGTGGTACTCTTTCATGGCTGTTATAGTTCCACGAAACAATCCTAAACTGCGTGTCCTTTAATATAAGCGAGGTCGGGTTAAATTTTGGCGGTATCCATATTTCCTTTTGTTGATTTTTTTAACAATGAAGTTAATAAGAAAGCGAGTAGTCAGCCCAGTGATCTAATTTTTTTTCAGCCAAGGTTGCTGTGGTAGAATTTTATGGATAACATGCTCATGTAAAAATCTTTTACGAAGTGCCTCCAACCACAAAGACAAATACATTAGTGGCTAAATTAACCTCCTTAACCCTCATTTTTCTCAATAAAAGATATAATCCCCTTTTATCGATTTATGACCGATGTTGTAATAAGAGCTCAAAATGACCTCCATCGATTTTAATGCACTTATTGATTGGTTCTTTTTTGTAAACTTTGTCTTTGAGATAACCCCACAAAAACAAATCTAGCAAAATAAGATCTGGTGAACTGGCGAGTCAATTTACCTAACCAGCTTGTCACTAATCCAACACGACAATTGATATTATGTTGAAACCACATTCGTTAAATCAATGTCACTCGTTTTAAAAATCTCACTCAAGTTGCCGTCAATAATATGGGACCGATGCATTTGTTGTCAATTATTGCACACCATACGTTAACATACCAAGGACCAATTTAAGTGCTGTCGATTAACCGTTCGAAAATGTAAAAATAGGGGTTCCCATATTTAAAATTTCAAAGTCACCCTTGCCCCACAATTAACGGAGGAGCAGGGGGTCTAATAGTAACATTAATAGTGCTTGTTTTATTTTTTGAAGATATTTAAAAGTTTCAGTTTAAAAAAATCACCCGGTATATACATCGCAATAATTATTAATTAGTTAATTAATAACTCATATAATTATTTAATTAATTTCATTTTATTTTATTAATTGTTTGTTTATATATTTAATTGTGATTTTCTTTGAAAACATTTTTGTACGGGAATACTACGTGTAACGCAATTTTAAATGTTCTAACAATAAAAAATCCCGAAAGAGGCAGCACTATTTAAGTATTTTAATTGTTATTGAAGCAGTTGTCATCACTAATAATACTTCATAAAATTCATTCGTTCTACTAAACGTAGAATAATTTCTAATATGTGAGTTTAAAAAAATATAAACAACAAAGATGGCTACGTTCAAAATATAATTTTGACAGTCTAGTCATCTAATTTGTCAAATGCTTCCAGTGATCGGGGCACTCGAATTTCTTATAAAATACTTATAGAAATAATCATCATAGATATGCTTAGGTCTTAGACCGCCAAAATATAAACAGAACCAGCGTTGGTACTTGGAACGAGCAATCGCTAAGAAAACCAGACGAATTTGGAATATGATCACTATAAATAAAGATAGCTTTTAATACCTAATTTTTAGCCATGTTCAACTTTTTTTTATCTATTTTAGAGCAAAATATCACCAAATCCGTATAACAACATAAGTTCGACATCCGTTAGTTAATTAAATGTAGTTCATTTAAATTTAAAGCAAGTCATTCTAAATTAGCAATACAAGCTATTTTAGAACGGAAATCTTTCTTAAAATTTTAAAAATTTTGAAAAAAAAATTGAAACTTTAAACTTTGCAATTTAACATAAAATTTAGAATTTTATAAGCATTTTAAAGATTTACGAATTTTAAAAAATTTATCGAAATTCAATGAAATTCCTGTCGACTAAAAAATGTCAAATTATTTATAAAATTTATAAAACTGTGTAGTGCAACCGAGTGTATCCTAAAATTCTTTTCATTCCGAAATTTATTAAAATTGCAAATATTTTACAAAATTATATCAAAATTTTGATATCTAATTTAAGAAATTTGTTTACAAATTATATTAAATTTTACAAAATGTATGAATTTATTATGAATTTTGAAAATTTACTAAATATGAACTGCTCATTTAGAACTACTCGCTAAAAATTTTTGAAAAGAACTTTGTAAATTTGAATTGATAATCAAACAAAACAATTGTAATTCTGAAAAATATAAGGTTGAAAATTCCTGATGAACTCCTCTAGACCTAAATTTTAGGTCGCTGTCCGGGGACTTGGCTTCTTCTAGCTGTCTAACTACATGCATATGAGCCATATTGCTACATATATACAACGTTATTCGAGGCATTACAGTAATAATTATTATTTGCACTATTTGATAAAAATAAAAATTGAGTGCGCCACTATTTTAAAAATAGAAAAGATAATTATATCTTTCATCATTAAATGTCAGTAACACGATTTATTTTAGTTTATCTACTAGTTTTTTCTATTTGTTGATTCAATTCAATGGCAATGACAAGGAATAGTTTTGTAAACACGTTATAATAATATGATAAGTTTTACTAATAAAGCTATAATTTGTTGAATCGTTTGGACTTTTTTTTAACGTGGTTAAGTTAAACCTATTTCCACTTTTAGAAATTAAAATTCGAGGAAAAATATTTTTCTCATTTCCCAATTTATTTACGTATATTACCAAAATAAATAATATACACTATAAAAGCTAGTAAAATACTGACATTGAGAAGGCAAGTAAAATGAAACGAGGTCGTTAATTTGAAACTTACACCGAAATAAATAAAATCTTTTGAATGTAGGCAAATTATGTAATGATTATGGTATTGGATTAATTATAGAGTAATACTTGTTTTGTAATGAGATTAGAGTTTTTAGATGTATTACTTTTCCCAACCAGGTTGAATTATTTAAACCTTTTATGTAACTAAACCGGAAAATCTTATCATACTAAAAACTCCTCAGCACCCACTATTTATATATAGACATTTTATTATCACATACAAATAAAATTCACAACTCGTCCCACACTGAATAATATATGTAGTTTTATGTCGCTTTGATGTATACTAAACATGAAACTAAAATAAATATGTATTTATGTGCATATATGTACTCGTAACTTAATTAAATTGTATTCAATCATAATTAAAAATTTTGAATATTAATTATAGTTTATGGTTTATATACAACATGGTGACAAGATTATAGTGACTATATACATTTACTCGCGAAAAGTTTTAAAATCATCGTTGTGTATGAATAGTGTATACACAACGAAAGGTTAAGCATCTACTGGCTTAAATACATACGTTCATGTATTATTTATTTAGATTAGAAATTTCCATATATCTAAGCGTAAACAGTATACTACTTATCCTTGTCAAAATAAAATAAAAAAACACATTTCTTGTTCCTATTATTGGAAATAATAATGTTTTGTATACTAATTTAGAAAAAAAAAACTTTAAAGGTTAAAATAATTGTCGTACTATTCATCATATGATCAATCATACGAAAGTTAATTAGATAAATTATCCAATCAAAATGTTATTTGAATTTTTATTTATTTTTTTCGTATTCAATTTAGCAAATAATATTATTATAGCAGTAAATTGAATGATTTTCTTTAATGTTTCAATCTTGTTGATTGTAATTTTGTTTTTTTTTTTATCAAAACTAGTGCTAGTAAAAATTTGCAAAACGTCAACCTAAACATACTGCTTTTTTTTAAAAAATATCATCTGTGAAACTTAAACGGATTTTGACCACACAATTGTGTAGATCGATTTTATGAATGAATTTATAACCAGCATTCACATTATTGTATATTATGTAAAATAGGTGTCTTTAAAAAGCAATCATCGTAAATAAAATCCAACATACACGATTGTGTAGCTTCAGTTGAAATGACTGTAAAATTATAAAATTCAAAAGTTTATTTCAACATGGGAATAGGAACTCTTAGGTACGATTTAATATTCAAACGGTTTAACGATTTTGGTAGTTTAGTACCGTGGAACCGAAGAAAGAGCAGAGAAACACTTGGTGATTTCCATTTGACCACTTTTTCATTTGACAACGTCATCTGTCAAAAATATTATAACTACAACCCTTGGTCGAAGTCTAAACCATTTTTGCATTTTTCCAAGAATCTAAAAACCTATCTAACGATCCTCGAGTTGATGTCATATATAACCGCTATATATAAACAGATTGATCCTAAGTTACCATTGTGGATATTATGGACAAATGTTCCTAACCTTGGCTTCTCTAAAAATGAGGTATCTACTTCCAATTTTTGACTAGTGAGTTAAATATTTTATTTCGTGAATTCTGATTCTAATAACACTTCGACGCTTCCATCAAACTTAAATAATAGTTATTCACTTGTTAGTCATAATTTTAATTTTAAAGTGGCTTATAAAGGTACCACTCCAATTTGTAAAATTGGTTTAGTCTTCCAAAGGAAAATTTCAAAAGTCAAATTAATACCTAATGGTCCCCGCTTTTAAACCTTTAGTGGCTTGAGCCCAATTCTGGTTTCAGAGCCGAGCATTGTACGACCACAGCAATGTTAAAAACTACTGATGGTATTTCATTATGTTGGAAGATAAAATAATGGTTCGTTTCCACCAACATTTCGGATAAACTAATTATTCTTATTTTCCAAAAAGTGCCAAAAAGTGGGAAAATTTAATTGTTAAAATTGAAAATGTTGATATATTTCCTTGAAATATACACTTTTCAACACTTTTTGTCCTTACGTATTAAATATTCATTATCCAATGCTTCACGCAATTCAGGAATGTTTTATGACTTTAGAGTGTTTTAGAAAAAACTAATTTTTGAAAAACTTAGTGCACACTTTTTTTATCTCATGAATTAACGTTTTTAATATTTTCAACATTTAGAGATTAACAATATGTATTATGATCATCAGTCTATTATAATGTGAACTTAAAACCAAAAATGTAGCTATATCTTCTGAAAAGTGTCTAAAAGTGTTACACTAAAATATGAAAACAACAGTTTGTCATAATTTTTAATGATATACCCTTTTTTGCACTTCAAATTTTTAGATAGTCAAATACTCCAACTTAACCAAATAAACTAATTATTTGTATTTTTTCAAAAAGTGTAAAATTCAATTGTAAAAATAGAATACTGTGATATATTTTCAAATATTTACACTTTTCTACACTTTTTGTATTTTCACATTTAATATGCATCTAAAAATGTCCTACTTAAATAAGAACTGTTTTCATACTCTTACAGTACATTTTTAGGTGCTAATACGTTAAAAACTACTTTGGACAGCAATGTATTTTTTAGCGAACGTTTCTCGTTAGTAAAACCAAAACTATAACTTTGAGAGTTTTGGTAAATGTTCGAATTATTGCTTGTTAGCTGAAGATTTCATTGCAATTACTGACATAGTTTGATACGGTCTGACCTTAGAATGTTTTAAGACAACAGTTTCATGATTACCATGGAGCAGTGTTATGACAGCTAGTTTCTTTCTACTGGACTTAATTTTGTTAATCTAAAACATTTAAACAGAGAATGATTATCTATTTTGCAGTAATTACAGCCGAAAACAATATATTGAAATGCAGTCAAGGTGTGCCACTGATAGCCAATTTGACATAACCTTAAATTAGTGCTCATTGTAACCGTAAATATTGAAAATGTAGTTCAATATCAAATTATTCATATGTTAGCCGGAATAAATATCAACAAAATATGAATTAAATGTAAGTTGATAATAAAATAAAAATAAAATTTTTATATTTTTGATAGCTTGCATTTGTGCAGTTTTCATAAAATGACCGCAAAAACTGATTGCGGCTTCACGATAAAATTTAATATTTTAATTGCGATGTTTGATGCATTTTTGAATAAAAAGCTTAAAAATTTGCACTTCTATATTGTATTGCAACGGCTATACGACATTATTGCATTATTTATTACATTTAAAATAATGATAACCTTTGACCTTATACCCCTACGATACAAAATTTCGCAAAGTAAACAAAAACACATGCGAATAAGTGGGGAGAATGATTCTTATTAAAATTAAAATAAGTGAATCATCGTAAAGATAGCACACAACCACCAATTAAAATCGTTGAATTTATAAAGTTCCCACACGAAAGACAGAACCAATCAATTTCATATTTAATATTTTTAACTGTTTAGAATTCGTGTCGCCAGCCAGGTTTTTTTATTTTAATTAATTATTAAAAATTTATAAATTCGACTATATAATAATCTATAAGTATGTATGTGTTATCAACTTTGTGTTTATAAATTTTTACTGTGTTCAAAAACCGAAAAATTTGAATATTAATTACCCAACCAATCACCACACACATGTGATAATAATTTGTTTGCGCGACCATTCAACTATTTCGCGATTTTTTTTTAAATTTTTTTTGTTGATTTGATTAGTTTACTTCTCCCTATATCATTTTGTGTATATGATTGTCGTCCTATACAATTTTTTTTGTTTATTTTTATGATTAGAATACAAAATTTTCTAAATTTCTTAACACATGCTGTACCACTTAACCGAATTTATCATACTTGCTTATCGGCTAATTAACTATGTTGGGTTAGTATTTAAAAAAAACGATGTATTTATTGTGTATATATGTACATAATATATAAAATACGCGACTAGACTACAACAATGTCGATGATAGCATAGAAACAACATACATTCGCATATACAAATACCGCGGCATGTATAATATGTTGTATTAGTATATACACATGTGAGATGGTATATAGAAAATAGTTTTATTATTAGTCATTGTAAGTTATTTAAAGTTGTCATATGCAATGATATGATATTTATTTTCAAAACATCATATACCATGCTATCTTTCACGTATTCCATTGCTTATAAACCGCGGATTTACAATGTCAATAGCCAATATGTATTTTTTATTAAATACATATAAGTTTATATGCCACTTTATCGTTTACAAATTTATCTAATCAATTACTGTGAAGAAATATTATTTCTTGTGTAAATATTTCTTAAGCTTTTGAGACTTGATTTGACTGCCGTCTCTCTTCGGTATTATCTATTCCGTTTAATTGTTTAAGTAATTAGTGACATATATTTTTGCACAGCGAATAACTTTAAAAAGTTTCCATTAAATAACTTTATTTGATTCGAAAATGTGAGTACCTCGTACCACCATCCATTCCAAAGTTTATTCAATTGAATATTTTAATTCTCCCGGTGGGAAATTCTTATGTACTAAAATAAATATTGGTTTATTTAAATTTTATGTGAATCGAAATGAAAATCTGTGGGATTTTGAAATATTCAATGTAATACAACTACAAAATATTAACAAATGAAATCTCAAGAATATACTTATCGAATATACATTTAAATTATTGCACTTTTTTGCATATATTATACGGGTCAGTATCTGCATTTATGTATTTAAAAAGCGGTCAATGAAGGAACTAAAATACTAGATCAAATTTTGATCAAGTATTGCTTCAAATTTAGATATTAACACATCGCTTATAATAAGTCCCGAAACTAACTACTAAACCATTTTTTTTTGTAAAATTATTCAAAATAATTTCCTTCAATTATGATACAATCATTCCAACGAATTTATAATTTTTCAAACAAAAAGTAATCAACAGCATTACTGGTCAAAGTTGATCCTTTACTGAAATCTTTTACAAGATCTTTTAGACCATATTTTTTACCATTCGAGATCGTCGTGTGTGATCAATCCAACGAACGATTTCACACACAATTGGTTTCGGCGTTGTGGCCAGCGCCAGCAATCGAACTCAGGACCAATGTGTGTTTATGCCAACCCCTTAACTATTACTATTCGATCGGTGACTTTTCTATACCAAGTGTGTAGAACTAAATAACCGTTAGTTTCAGCGATCATTTCATCAGACACAAATCTCTTTCGCTGGCGTATTTTTGTGAGGTCTGCAAACAGCCAGTAATTCCTAGGGGCCAAACCGAAAAGCTCAATTCGTGTAGTTTAACCATCGTTTTCAAGGGCTTGTAGCACTGTGCGTTATCTTGGCCGTTTTCAGCGATTTTGTTCTCAACGAACTAATTTCAAGTAAACAGTGCGAACCAGCTCTCTCAATCATCGTTGCGATGTTGTATTTGGTTTATTGTGAGCAAATGCGACCCCTATATGGGAAAAAAATTACACGGCTAAAGTTTTATACAAATCATTGAACACATTACCAAGATCTTTATGATCTCTCAGCATCTCACTTTTTCATATTTCATTACGATTTTTAGGGATGATGTTTTCGTGAGTCGCTGCTTCATTTGGATGACCTAAGCGTTCAGAATCGTGTGTCTGTCTGTACGACCATGTTTAAATTTACGTCCTTGATTAGTTTCGAAGGAACAGGGTCCGAATAATAATTGTCAAGCCATCGCTGAGCTTAAACAGTGATTTCTCGTCAAACAATGATTTTTTCGACACACGATATTTTTTTTCATTTTTCAAAATTGCAAAAAGATAGCCTTTTGCTTTTGACACATAGATTTAAGAAATAACTAAATGGCTCCATTTTGTAAAGTTGCACAAATTTGTGAATTATCAGGCATTTACATCGCAAATCGAAAATTTTAATAATCCAGAAAATAAATGATGGTTAGTTAGCCTTCAAAATTGTCAAATTGATGCCTCAAATCGAGAATTTTCAAAATCCAGTAAATGAATAGTAATTAGTCTATCAAAAGATTTTATTTACCACAATCCCGTAGTAATATTCACAATCCCGTTTAAGACCCTATTCCTTTAAAACATCATCGTAACTACTCCCAAGATGACTGGCTGAAATTTAAAGTTCATGTTAACGAAATTTTCCAAATGTCTTTTGGAAGACATCCATTCAAATGGAGAGAAATCGAACTGTTCGATTTTGACGAATTTTAATCCCAGTAAAACAAATGTCCCAAAAATTTAATTTAGATATGTAAGTAAGACCATATGATTTGTTGTGATTTTTGGCTATTTGGCGTATTCGAAATATAACAGATGTTTAATGTCAAAAACAGATTTTTTTTTTAAATGTATCGTCTTTTTCTAAACCAAATTTTTGAGTTTACGATTCATTGATTAATTACTTGAGCCATGCTTTTTATGATATGTGTTTAAAATTAAGCCAAGCCTAAAAATATTTTTATCTGCATAAAAATATTGAAATTTATTTTTTAGAAATTTGACAAATTTGTATGCAAATTTTAAAATTGGGTTTCTAATTGATTTATTTGTAATATGACTTGAGATGTCTCGACGAATTTTTGTTCCGCTAACGAAGCGATTTTTGTATATAAGATATAGTTTTACTGAATTCAGGGCCGAACAATCGTCCATGCCAAAGGATGGCTGTAGAATGCAATGGGCAGTCGTGCAAGCCTTGAAAGTCTCGTATCAATTTAAATCAAAATTTCTTCTAAAAAATTTTGCATAAGGTGATTAGGTCATTAATGTGTCCAATTGATGCGACAAAACGACATAAACGGCAAAAATGGACTTTTAAGTTAAAAGTGGTGCCAGAAATTAATAAAGCTGATAACTAGGATTTAGAATTATCAGATCTTGAATTAATAGTATAAATTCTGATATTGATGCTAGCACAAAGGCCGGCAATTTCAACTTGAAGCGTTAAGCAAAAATGGTTGTTAGTACTGAATCGCCTGATAATTTGATGAAGAGTCTTAAGGAAACCCACTTCAACCTCCTTCAACTTACTCAAATTAAAATCCAAAAACTACAAGATCTATTCTCAGTCTCTATTCGTCTTCCTTATTGAATTGTTCTTCTAATAATGTAACGGATCGTAATAGTACACATGTAGACATTGGGTTCATCAATGCTCATAGTTTATTTTGCCAAATAGACCAACTAAGAATATTTAACAGTAAACGAAATTTCGACATATTATGTGTTGCAGAAATTTGGCTTAATAATAGAATCAATAATGAATCTATCGCACTAAACGGTTATAGGTGGTAGAGTTTGTAATTATTATTAAAGCAGTTTATCAGCTAAAATCTAATTCACCCGGTCAATGTAAAATTAATTTGAAATTTAAAAGGTTATTTGGTTGAATGTTATTCCATCGTTGACCTATCTTATTAATAATTATCATCCGGGTTGGAAAACTCTGAAAAATAATGATTAATAGTATAAAATCGGGCCCAGAACAAGTGGTGATAGGTGTTTTTGAAGGATCCATTCGTGGTCCAACACTATTTTCACTGTTCATTAGACGATCTACCACTTGTAGTCATATATTACAAATACCACGTGTAAGCTAATGATTGTCAAATACATCTAAAATCGAAATAATGAAAATATTTTGAAGATATATTTTGAAGAAATTATCTCCATTTTGTATGGTCTGCAGCATTACAGAAAGATATGTCCCAAAATGTTCGTATTTTGTTAACGAAATCTTAAGTATTACCTGAATAATATAGTGAGGTATATGAACGGATTACAAAAATATGATCATATTTCTGCCAAGTTTTTTGAATTTTTCAAATGCTGCACCATGATTCAGATTTTTTTTATTATAGAGCTTCGCTTCTATACAAAATTATTAATAATCGGATTCCTTTATACTTATACCACAGATAACTATACCAGATGAACAACTTGTATGGGTAAAATTTACACAAGTAAATTTATACTACGCAAATTAATGCAAGCTAAATAAAACCAAACGAAAAATAGATGTATACATATAAAACGCATATTTTCATCCCTTTCTTTTTTTTTTTGCACACGATTATTTTATTTTATAAAAACTAAAACAAAAATTTTCTTTCGTATAGTGTTTTGGTTTGGTTTTTTGTTTTATTTTATTTTTTATATAACCAAATAGTCGTGCGCAAAAAAAGAAACAAATGAACAGATGTGTTTTTATATGTACATCTATTTTTTGTTTGGTTAGATTTCGGTTGCATAATTTTACGTAGTATGAATTTAGTTGTGTAAATTTGATTCATACACGAGATTTATGTAGTATACTTCTCTGAGCTTAAACATCAAAATAAAATTTTAGAAAGATCTTGCACTTTTGTCGAAGAACCAACTTTAGCATTGAGTATGTAGGCAATTCAAAATTACAGCAAACAAAAAAATATTCGATGGAGAATGACGCCAATATTTGGAAAATGAAATTAGCACCCTTTATGAAATGTTTTTATACTATAAGTGACTTCAGAAATGTTCGAACAAAGGCATCTACTAATAAGGAAGAAATTATCGATGAAATACCCGCAAAGAACACTATCTGCGAAAACTCATAACCTAGCATGCAACATTTAGCTTTGTGTGGCAAAAATCCGTATCCATACGATATTGTGCTATACAAGGAAAAAAGGTTTTATAATATAATAAAAATCGTAAAACATTTCGATTAGTTTTTATGATAAAGTAAAAATAAAATTTTGAAAAAACGATACCAATTATTTTCTTTCAAAACAAGTTTATTACATTACATGGTACGGCTTCATTATGGGCGCCGTTTAAACAAAACGTGAGTGTCTGTTGACAATGCGAAAATCTTTAGTATACCACGTGTCTAAATTTTTTTTTATTATACTTATCTACTCGTATAGGTCGGTTATCGATTTTTCACTTTTTAATAAAAATCAATAATCGTGTGTCAAACTATTTCAATAAGCATTCGACTTACAAATAAATAAATTAACAGTATTGACGCTCGGTCGTATAAAATCGAAAATTTTCTTTACTTCATCGATGAATCTGATAATGATAATTAAAACTTTCTTAAACATATATCTAATACGGGCATTGTGGAATCTACTGAATGTCATCTATGCTCCAATTAAATACAGTTTAAGTGCACGACATACAGAACTATATTTCCCACTCCTTGCAAAAGAAACGAAAAGGCATGTCAATAATGACAGAATTGATACGTTTTCCCGGTAGCCAATATTCAAACTACTATAAGCACAAGACAATCACATTTATAATCAACCGCTCTGTAGTTTGCAATCTCTCATCAGCCTTTTCGCGATGTGTGACCAGTAATATGTAATTTGCAATGTTTTTTTGAACTCTCTGAAAAAAATCTATTAATATAATAATATAATAATATAATAATATAATAATATAATAATATAATAATATAATAATATAATAATATAATAATATAATAATATAATAATATAATAATATAATAATATAATAATATAATAATATAATAATATAATAATATAATAATATAATAATATAATAATATAATAATATAATAATATAATAATATAATAATATAATAATATAATAATATAATAATATAATAATATAATAATATAATAATATAATAATATAATAATATAATAATATAATAATATAATAATATAATAATATAATAATATAATAATATAATAATATAATAATATAATAATATAATAATATAATAATATAATAATATAATAATATAATAATATAATAATATAATAATATAATAATATAATAATATAATAATATAATAATATAATAATATAATAATATAATAATATAATAATATAATAATATAATAATATAATAATATAATAATATAATAATATAATAATATAATAATATAATAATATAATAATATAATAATATAATAATATAATAATATAATAATATAATAATATAATAATATAATAATATAATAATATAATAATATAATAATATAATAATATAATAATATAATAATATAATAATATAATAATATAATAATATAATAATATAATAATATAATAATATAATAATATAATAATATAATAATATAATAATATAATAATATAATAATATAATAATATAATAATATAATAATATAATAATATAATAATATAATAATATAATAATATAATAATATAATAATATAATAATATAATAATATAATAATATAATAATATAATAATATAATAATATAATAATATAATAATATAATAATATAATAATATAATAATATAATAATATAATAATATAATAATATAATAATATAATAATATAATAATATAATAATATAATAATATAATAATATAATAATATAATAATATAATAATATAATAATATAATAATATAATAATATAATAATATAATAATATAATAATATAATAATATAATAATATAATAATATAATAATATAATAATATAATAATATAATAATATAATAATATAATAATATAATAATATAATAATATAATAATATAATAATATAATAATATAATAATATAATAATATAATAATATAATAATATAATAATATAATAATATAATAATATAATAATATAATAATATAATAATATAATAATATAATAATATAATAATATAATAATATAATAATATAATAATATAATAATATAATAATATAATAATATAATAATATAATAATATAATAATATAATAATATAATAATATAATAATATAATAATATAATAATATAATAATATAATAATATAATAATATAATAATATAATAATATAATAATATAATAATATAATAATATAATAATATAATAATATAATAATATAATAATATAATAATATAATAATATAATAATATAATAATATAATAATATAATAATATAATAATATAATAATATAATAATATAATAATATAATAATATAATAATATAATAATATATTAATATATCAATATAATAAAATAGATTGACCCCTGTGGGTGGGGCACTCCCATGCCTCGTAAAAGACTTCTAAACGAGCATTTTATCATTAGGATTCCACCACAGGCTCCTTGGCTTGTCGTACGAGGCGACTAAACAATAGAAATAAAAACAAAAATTATACATACTGGAAAAACGGAATATATATCTAACCGGGTACCTCAGTGGATGGATGAACTTATGTTAAATCAAAGCAATTTCCTGTAAGAAATGGCATTGTCTCCTTGTCACTAGGTATTTGTAGTTCAAAATAGTAATGCGGTAAATGTAATGAAAAGCATCATTTGGCTTTGCACACTGAAAAAGCCAAAAATGAAAACAGTGAACTATCTATCAATGGGCGGGAACATCCTCAAATTTCAGAAGTGAGTGCAACTAATGATTTTATAGTTAACGCGGCTGCTATCTTTAGTTTTCAGTCATTGCTTCCACCGGCGGAAGTAAAAGTATCCGACGAGTATGGAAACATTCAAAGATGCAGAGTATTGCAAGACTCCAAGTTTCAAGCCTCGTTTATAACGGGGGGATGTATACATAGTTCAGAATTGCGTAGATCCAAAGCAAGCATTTCTTAAACTAGCTTAACATGAAAAGAAGTTAATTTGTACTTAGGATAAGTTAATTGGTACTTAGACGCTGATATTGACAGAACATTGAAGGGTTCTTTTGAGCAAGAAGTGGTGTCTAAGTAGTATTCCAATTTTAGATCCGGAAAAAGTTAAGTACAAAAAACTCTATAAAAGTGCATAAAAACGAACCGATGATGCACGATTAATAACATTTAAGGGAGGTTCATCTAACCTAAGTTCGATTAATGCAGCCAAAAGGAGCCCCCGACCACAGGGGACCTTTTTGGCATTTTCGTTAAAAATGATCACATATTATTCGTAGAATTATAAAATTATTAATATTAATACGTATAATAATTGATTGAAATACACTTGACACACACGATTGTGACAGATCGAAATAATTTGAATTATTTATGTTACAAGACGTATTGCTCTAATTTGCCGAAAATACTTTTTATATTTTAAAAATACTGTCTGACACGAAAATCTAAAATAATAACAAAAATTACTCGAAATCAATTACGGTTTTTTTTTTGTTTTAATTTTATAAATTCGATCTATCTAATTAATTAATTAATTCAATTAAACGAACACTCCTCACACACACAGACTTAGTGCTACACACATTTATATAAATTAAATAGTATTTATGGCGCCATAAAGTATTGTCATATGATTGTTAAAAAAAATTTCTTCTTGATTGTCATCTTACATTATTATTGTATTCTTAATTAAAAATAATTTAATTTGGCCGTTTTGTTATTTTTTACTGTGCTTGTTGTTGTTGTTGTTGTTTTGGTTTCAATAATAAATAGACGTACAAATTTTTAAATTGTGCGCGAAAATTTCATAAAGTGTAAATGCGCCAGTTTAGAAGCGAAATTCTTTTTTGTTTTTATAATTAGATTTAGAAAATTTAATTTTAAATTTATCATTTATTTTTAATTTTTTTTTTTTTTTTTTTTTTGCAAACTAAAATGTTGAAAGAATTTGTTGATATTTCTTTTATATTTTTGTTATAAATAAAAAAGGAATTTTTAGTTTTAATTAGATAGGTTATATATTATATGTTGTGATATAGTGCGGGAAGCTATTATACGAGTATAATTGTTGTGTGATTGTGTGATTAGTAGTAAAAGTATCTAAGGTCAAGAACGAAATCTGTTGATTTGAGAGACAATTTTCTTATTTAGTATATACAATTTTCTTTTTTCTATTTCTACAATTTATAGGTTGCTGGACAAGTATTTGTGTTTGCAGTACCAATCAAAGAGTTGGATTCTCAGGTACTTTATTAAATTTTTTTAAATAATTTATTTAACATTATACTTAGTTGCTCTATATACACTTTATTATCACTTTGTTTAATTAAAAACCGACGAAATTCTCATAAAATTACTCTAAATATTTTATCACTCATATACTTAACAAATTCATTATGTAAATTTAAAAAAAAAAATTTTTTTAAGTTATTCGATTTTTAATATTTAAATTAAATAGTTTTTGGTGGTATTGGTGAAATATTTGTTATACAGAGATAAGAAGGCACATAAAAATATATATTTTTGAAAATTTTATTGCCGAAAGATGTTTATATGATAAACTGGCTGTTAAATATTTTAGTTGTTATCGGCAAAATAACATATAATTTGACCACAAATATAATTATATGTTCATTTACTCGGAGGGCATATAATTTCTATTTATTGTCGTTTTGCTGGAATTTTGTGGTTGGGAGATTAATTTTTGATGTTTAAAATAGTGTACTGACTACTTTCTTAACCTTGAAACTTCACTCTAATACTTAACATATGTTTATTTTGAGACACGTAAATTTTAATAACTTTTGAAAATTTTGTATTATATATAAACTAAATTAACTAACGCAAAAACCATTCTTATAGCCACCAAGATCACTTTCACATCTTTGAGGTGATTAAACTTGCACACATGGGTTTTCCGAATTTGTAAACGCGTTGGAATTAGGTGATGATTATTTCTGACAGAAAAGTGCCTTAAGCCACAAAAAGTAACTTAATATCGGTTTAAGCCTTCTAAAATTGTTCTTAAGTGATATGTTAAGGTCTTAAGGCTATGTTTATGCCAATGCAGCTGTGTAAAATATGACATACCAATCGGACAACTATTACATGTGCTATTGACTTTCCCTTCATATTCGTAAATTTGCAAGGGGGTACACTGTCAAATTAGTTATGCTTTAAATAATTTAGGAAAATGAATGACTAGTTTAAAGCGGTATTAATACTGATGTCGAGAGCTTTGTGTAAATTGATTTTTTGATTACATCCGTAATTCTATGATCTTGTTCTATAGTCGAGTGTTTTTCCCTGAAGCCAAATTGAGGTGAAGGAATAAGGTTTCTTCTGTCATAAGTTTCAAGCTTTTTAGTAGTAGCTTTTCGAATAATTTTGAGCGTTGGAAGTAAACATTTTAGGAATATACGAAGATTTTTCTTTCGGCGATTTGTTTCGTATTAGAATCATTATTACTTTTGCAATGTTCTTTTACCTTGGTGCGTATCTTAATCGGATTGCTGTATTCAATATATGCAATATTTTCACCATCCCTTATTTATTGCTCTCACATTATTATTTGTTGCGATTCTTTCTGTCTTCGTACATATTTAACATGGTTTTATTTCAGTTTACGTGATTTATTTCTCATTTTTTGTAGTTTTATCAACTTTACATCCTCGTTAGTTAGCGGAATATTGATCTTTGCAATTGTTTTGGAAGTGTGTTTTTATTAATTTAACCAGCCTTCGCTTTAAGACAAGTGTTTACATGGTTTACATGCGCATTTGACACATCTATAGGTTCACACTTACAGTATTTTTGAGTATATGGTTAAACTCTTTGCACTTCTTGCACTGTGTTACTTGTCCAAAAGCTTTTTCAAGGGCTCAATTTTAACTCTCAGGTGGAGAATTGCATTTGTATTATAGATTTTTTCTATATTTTCTTTATTGTCGAAGATTACCATAAAGAGTGGAAGCCCTCTTCTGTTAATTTTAGTGTTTTCACCCTTGTTTTGGGTTTTCTCTTTTTTGATGACATTCACTGCATCTTTAATTATAAAACCTTTACTTGTTAGTCCTTCCATAATGTCCCTTGTCATTACCTGATTGGGCGATTATTTTTGTCCTCATTCGTATACCATTTAAACCCATCGGTGTTTAATTTAGCAACGAGTGCTTTATATATAATCTTCAGGTTCTGTCGTGTTGATTTTCCAATTGTTATTATTTATTATTATCGACAGTATCTGCTGGTTTTGGTTCAACTTCAGGTGATGACTTCGTTTTGGTTATTGTAGTCTTATCTCACTTATCTATTTACTTTTTCTTCTTTCCAGAATTCAATTGGTTCTTCGAACTAGTTTACATTTATGAGTACAGAACCATGCTAAACTATTGGAAGTGATTTTATTTAATAACGCGATTATTGAATTGCGGTTAAGATCTGTCGTTCTTCAAAGTATGATTTTCTCTTCTTAATTCTGCAACTTTATTATTTAGTTGTGCTAAAATTTTTCCATTTGCTCGAGCTTTTGCAGTAGAACATCATTATTTACAGATGATGTAGGCTTTCCAGGTAGAGTTTCGCGGGATGGTGATTTTAAACTGAAATGGATACTACTTACTGATGACCGAGATGTTAGGCCTCTTCTATGGAATGTTTGTTGATGTAATATGTGGCTCAACCCAACATCAACGGAGCCGACTAGAGATAGTATTTTCATTATTCGTTGGGTCCACTTTACTTTATTTTGTCATTTATTTTCGAAGTTTGCTAAAAAATTAATTAAAAAATTGGTAAAATTGTTTATTTTTTCAAAGTAAACAGCGCAACATCGTTCGTTCAAGATTTCAACTGTAACATCTTTTTTAAATCTTTAATTCAAAATTATGAAAATTTATAAATATGTTTTTTCCATCGTTGAATACAGATTATCTATTTCGGCCTTTTCGAATTGGAATTTTTTTTAACCTTATTAAGTTTCTTTAGTATAAATGCCAAAAATTTCCAGAGAACCTGGGCTAGTTACATCCTTAGAATAGAATTCTTAAAATGACCGCTTCAAAAGCGAGACACCGAGTTCTTAAAAAATTTTAATTTTCCAAATTGCAACGCAGCTAATGCATTCATCCGCTTAGGGCTGTGCGAAAAATGATTGTTTATATTCTAATATTTTTTTCGATGACCTATGAAAAATGAAAGAGCAATGGAGGGGTTCGTGCAGCTTAAAAAAATTACGTCTTTTCGAACTTCTTTAACTTTGGTCAGTAATTTGGCGTGCATTGCCACTGGTTAAGCGTGTCATATTTTCTAAATTTATATTATATTGTTCAAAATTATTGTTCAGTGATTTTAAAATTTCTGTCGCTGTCAATCTTGCCGTTTTATGATGCCGAACAACTATACTTTTTTTTTTAATTTGAGTCGAAATATCTACATAACTTATTCAAAGCGTTTAGTTGTTGTTAGGTCGTTAGGTAAGTTGAAGCTTTTGTAGGATTTTGCTAATTGTTTAACGGTACAATATAGTATTCACATATTCCGTAACTTTCGATCAGCAATGTTTTGTTCAGGCAATGAATTCATTGTCTTTTTCAAAGCATGCTCATCAAATATTTTTTGGCACCAATTCAAATATCGATAAATTGCAAGTATTTAAATTTGAATCTGCAGCGTCAGATCTGGTTTTCCCATGCAGCACCTAATGGCGAAAACGAACAGATTTCGTTTGCATAACTTTAAGCCACGTTCCAAAAATAATTGTGTCATAGTTTATTTGGGATCGATGCAATTTAAAGATAAAATTAATGGTGATAATAAAAAGGAATCCAATATTAATTGTAAGTCCGAAGGACAAAATTATAGCCTCTATTGTTTCACGATTTGACTAAATTTATATCCTGAATGGAACAACATCAAACCCAATAATACAAAAAATGCCTTTAAATAAAAGGCATAAAAGGTTTCGCCCTTAGTTTCCCCAATAAATTATCAAATATTTAATAAGTTAAATGAGAAACCTTCCTTTATCTAAATAAAGTAACCTGAATTGACAAGGGTTGAACATATCAGAAGTTTAAAATTGTTTTTCGTACTATTCGAAAATTATATTTTAGTTACTACACGTATCACAATAAATAAATAAATATAAAATTAACTAATCCAATTGAAAGAGTCACAAGTTAAAAGCATTAAATCATCACTTAATTTTTGAACACCAGAAGTTTCTTCGTATTTTAAAGCAAAAATAAGTTTATTAATATGTGGCGTTTTGACCGAACATTATTTGATTTATGTCGTTTTTATCATTTGCAATTTTCTGGGCTTTTTTGTCAAAAACAGAGCTAAGTAAAATTTGCAAGTTAAATTTTTAAATTTTTATTGCATACCAAAGAGTTTTAAGGTTTTTTGTGCATATTTTCTAAAGTTTTGGGGTTGATATTATAAATTGTTGAGAAGTTTTTTTCATGATATTATTATGTCAAATTGATCCCAAATTATCCCATCTTTTTCAAAAGTTTGACCTTATGCTTTATAAATTGTGATGGCGTAGAGCAAGGATAGTGAAAATTGGTGACGACAAAACTTAAAAGGCAAGGTGGGATCATTAGATGTATCGAGAGATACCCTAGGAATGAAATGGAAAGTTCTTGTTTGTGAGCCAGTTATTATTTCTACTTTGATTACATTTGTTCGCATTGCAGTCCTTTACTAATTGATAAATCCCTCAAAAGCATAATAATTGATCCACGTTTAAGTTTTAGTTGGAATGGAGGGAGTTCAGCTGGGTCCAAACTATTCAAAACTTCTACAGGAACGTTAATTTGTTGATCAGGATCTTCCTCGCCTTTATCACATTTAACGCAATCGATGGCCTTGTAAACAGTTGTTTCTCCACTGAGCCTTTTTAGGACTTGTTCATTTGGTAAACGAACATTCTCATTTTTCGGTGAAAGTATGGTCCGTTTGCTCTTATTTACTAAGTCGTTAACTGTAAAACTTTGGCCAAATATGTGTTCAATCACGTTGATTGTCAAATATTCATCCGGAATTTCAATGGAATTTAAGATTTTAGAACAGTTTGCTATAGTGGAAATGCTTCTATTTTTAGAATGAATCAGGATCTGTTAAAGCTCTCATATTCCTTTTAAAATTGTTTCATAGTGCCTTGTGATCCTTTATTTATAATTGGTAAAACTTATCGGAAATCTCCATCGAGGACTACGACTTTACCACCAAAAAAAATATCGTGACCTATTATATCTCACATTATAATGTCTACTGATTTTAATGCAGTTCCAGACACCATTAGAGCCTCGTACCAAATTAAAAGATTAAAGTATTTTAAAAATTCCCTTTTAGTATAGCAGATAATCGAGGTCAAAAGAATGCAAACACATTCTCGACATATCCAACATAAAATTAAAAGCGGAAAGACATGTCATACCATCAACCCATAAATTTGCGGCGATGCCCGTCCAAGCCAATGTTAACGTCTTTAATTTTTTTGCAGCAAGCTTTTAAATTAATGCTATATAAAGGTGTGTTTTATCACACCTGGTTTTACCACACAAGGAATATAGGGTACAATCCAACTATTATCAAGTGGTATTTGGTTTCTGGTAACATGATTATATTTAGAACTGTCCCTTCTTTTGTAAATAACCATCAATACAGGCATCCGAATAATCTCAGAATAATATGGGGAAATTCTTAACATAATGACCATCCCGGGTTCAGTCTTTCGATCAGGAATTTTCGCTTTATGATATTTTATCGAGTTGAGATAATGTAAAAAGACAATGTGCATGAGGAAGGCCTCGTTTTTGGTGCTCATCTACGTACACAAATGCAGTTATAGTACCAAAAATTTGTTTTTTTACAATATCGTCTATAAATTGTTTTAATTTTAAAAGGAATGCTCGAGTTTCCACATCTGGCCGGTCTAATGGAATTTGCCATTTTGGATTACAGGTAAAATTTAAAAATAAGTCAGGATGGACAAATTTTCTCAAAATAATTGGCATATACGAATTTTTATCGTTTGCTGGTCGATCTGGTTCGGGTACAAATATATAAGTATTTACAATTTTCATTTTTTGCTGTCCACTTCATGTTGCTACGTTGTTTCAGGCGACGCATGCATTTTCTTTTTTACAAAAAAAGTATTCCGGATTCAGTGTACGTACTTAAATATAGATATTTTGATCCTTAATTTCTCTAGTAAGCTGTTTTTATTCAGTGCATAGAAAATTTGCGATTTTTTGCAGCCCGCTTCCCATATTGAACCAAAGTGTAGTGCACCAGAGGTATAAAGTGCCAGGTTATTTTATCTTGTTGTCATAACCTTGCAATATCTGGTACTAGAGTTACAATCTTCTTGCTTTGTTGTACTCGTTTCGCACCAAATACCCTAGAAGCTTGGATAACAGATGTGCTGTATTTAGTTCCAGCTTTGGAACTGTTCGTTCGTTCCTCATTTGAAAGATTTAACCTGGTCAGGTCAAATTCAAAGGTGTTGTTTTCAGAAATGTAGAGAATCCCTAATGTTTTTACGATGTGATTGATTTTTAGATTAACCATTGCTTTTGCTCGTATATAAGTGCTCAGGAACGTTACTTAGAAGTTCAGCTGGATTTGATATGCTCATTTGTGTAATGGAAATCCTCCGCTTCGTTCGAGTCCTGCCTCATGGTTCATGGTTACAACCTCTTTAACGCTCATTGTTAGTTCTTCTTTTAGAGCATCCGGCTCGGAGGACCAATGTTAGTTCAAAATCAGCCATCAGTTAATTAACTTCTTCACCCTGATCAACGGTAAGCGAATAAAAGTTAAAAAAGCAAACACAGCAATCACTGCTGTACAGAAATCTACTACGAGGTTTAGTCCAAAGTGATCTTACTGTTGAATCAAACACCTTGAGTTCGTCTTCCAACTAGACCTGGGATTTGCAGTTGCTAATGCGTCAGCCTTCAAAAAGTTTTTGCATTGAAGTGACCACCAATAATAAAATTGAATTCTAGTGGTCTAAAGAGTAAAATATAATATCCCTTGTAAATATCAAATAATCAAATCGAAGAGGACAGTCGATAGAGGACATAATGCATTCCTTACTATTTCTAATTTCTTCTTTTATAGAAACATTTCATAGAAACGGAAGAGTGACATTTAACCAACTGTGCAGTTAGTATAACCCGTCAGAGTTGCATTTATTCTATTTTATTGAATATACAGGTAATGCGTTTCGCTTGTAAGATGAGTTTTTATAGTGGCATTTTATACCTACTGCCAGTTATGATGAGGTTTGAAGTGTCCGAAGCCACACCTTCTGATGATCACACGCTTCTGCAAGGTTAGCTCTACGAGTTTTATTTTTATTTCCCAATCAACCACCGGTGCGGGCATTCCCCATCCGTCATCTGGGCTCGTTAAAAGGGAAAGGCTTCCAAAATGTAATTTTAAAACTCAACTACACGAGAAAACAAAGTATGGCTACGTAAAACCTTAATGTTGACTACGTTCTGTTGAAAAGTAATCTTTAATATAACATGAATGCCACTTTCACTCAAAAAAAAATGTAATCAATGACTATCGAATATCATATTAGCCATTCCAGCTTTACGCACGTCAGCAATATATTTCAATGCACAACTGAGTCATCTGTTATCAATTGTTTAAAATATGTATAGTTTTTGTTACTATATAAGATAATTGTTTTGTTTCTATGTAATAACCAAAATTTTTTGCAAACAGATTAAGAACAGACGGTTTTGCTTAAAAATGTCAAAAACCGGTATTTTCTAACTATCACTAAAACATGAGATTGAATACCATGTTTCTGAGAAAATATTAATTTTATGAATAACCGTAATATAAAAAACAAATTCTAAGCATCTTAACATAAAAATTAATTCGGGTTTATAGAAATGTAAAGAAAAGACATGAAAATGTGTTTGTTCATGATACCTGCCTCCTTCATCCTTTTAAAGATGTTTAATGAATCTTTATATTTTATTCAAATTCTGTTAATGAGATTAGATCGATAACAGAGATCTAATTGACGTATAAATATTAAATAAAATGACGGCATCTAATTCCTATCAACAAAAACATAATTAAGTAACAGCAAATAAGAGAAAATAAAATTCATTAAATATTTACATGATTTTGAAGGAAATTAAAAAAAAAATAACACCCATCTCCTTGAAAAAATATAAAAGATTTAATAATAATAAAACGGTTTTTACAGGCCATTGCTGGCCCGTACGCTGTCAACAATCCGGCTCCATTGGTTTCGATCCCGAGCTTGCTGTTCGTATGATCCTAGACAATTTTAAGAAACCAAGTAGTTCTCCATTTCGAGGAGAAACCTATATTTTGGCATAAATTAGTCAGACTTTTGCCCGGTCGTGCTCCGATATCGATTCCATCAGATCATCTGAACTGTTGTTGAATCTTTATCTTTGGGTTGGCTAATGAAATCCAATACCTCCTTTTGTTCTGTCATCCTAGAATAAATCTAACACCAAGATAGCCGAGGTTAGAACTACTGTAAATCAACGTGTATAGCTTTGGGCAGATGTTCTCCACTTTTGGCCGTCGAGTTTCTTGAAGAGGAACGATTTCCAGACGATACTCTTTCATGGCAGATAAAATGCAATTTTCAGGCCGCGTGTCCATAAATGTGAGCAGGGGATTTGTTATAAATACGTTACGAGACTTGTGGTTGCCGCCGACTACAGAGGTCAGTTAAAGCTTTAGGTTAAGTTGTTATAGAGATATTTCTACAATTTTATATAAAAACCATATCTGATGTACTTGCATGTCCAAAACACCCGCGCACATCTCAAATGACTCGATCACAACCTAAAAAAATTATCGCGATGCAAAAATCAGCAAAACAAAAATGTATAACAAATATAATAATTTGACCCATTTTCCTAAAAATACATCATATTTCTTGCGGGGTTACCGCCATCTCGATCTCATATATATGAAACGCGAAACATGTGATGAATGATTTCGTGTGTATTCATACAGTTAATTGAATTTTAATATTTTTTCGCGCTCGTTCCATTGAAAAGTTTTTTTTTTTTAGTTTTTTTGATTGACATATCTTCGCACACAGTAAGCGCAAAAATTGTACTGATGCAAAAATATATTATGACCTCGCGCAAAACAAAATCTATATAGTTAACCGTCAAAATTTGATTGTGTATAATAGTCAAGGATGTATCGTGCTACGTATTAGAAACTAGATATTTCCTATTTTGAACAGGGAAACCAAATATATTTTGTGTGCACGGTGGCGTCACCTTCACTACATCATTTGGAATATATCAAAGTACTCGAAAAATAAAATGAACAAGGCGCGCAAATAGATGTAATGTAATTGAGATGAAGATAAATTTTTATGGCCTTCAAATTTAATTTAAGCGAATTAATTTTAATAGCGCGCGGTGAAAAGTGAAATTTGTTAACTTTGATTTTTTTTTTATGTCTTGAGTTCATTGAACACACGCGATCATGCTAAAAATAAATCTTAAGAAAGTAGGAAAAGGTAGTAACAGTACAGTAAAATGGATTAACTATTATATTATATGATTCATCGAAAATGCCGGTGTGCACACTTAAAGTGTATCATTAAAAAATTAAAATTATTTAATATTTGTTGAAACGCGGTGTCATATCAGATTTGGAGTTTCGTTTTGATTGATTGGGTGTCTGTTCCACTTTACTCTATATATATACTATATATATATATATATATATAACGCACGATTGATGACTGGAATTATTTTTGGATGATACAGAAATTTTTCAGTTTCTAGTAAAAATTATTCAACCGGAATTGATTGATTAAATAATATTGTAATTTGTGTTTAAATTGATTATTAGTATAACCCTTGGTTTAGATGTGTATTCTTTAGATAATGCGTAAAATGTTGTCATTTTTATTCTAAACCATCTGTTTTGAGGACGAAGCTCTTTAACTCTTTCTCGATTAACTTTTAACGTTTGTTCAAAGAGTAGTTTAAAAAATAAACTATGAAATTCTCCATAAAAAATAATAGTAATAGATCATAATATTTAAAAAAAAGAGCAATTTTTAAAAATTAACTACTTATAATTTCTCAGTGAGCAATTGTTTTACTAATTGGGCTACTAGTTTACTCTTAAATTACAATTTGTAATAATATTTGTTTAAAAAACTAGTAATTAATTTATTTATTTTAAACAAGTAGTATTTATTTTAAAAAAAAGAATATTGTATAAACGCAAGACTTTAGCTAGCTTAAAAATTCTGATACAAGTTCTAAACAAATTGTTTAAATTGTTTACTTGAGTGTAACTTAGCTTAAGCGAGTAGCTCAGTTCAATTTGTAATTTTTTAAATAAATTTAAACTATTATTCGAATTTTCCTTAATAAAACATATTTTAAAGTAAAATTTAACGAGTAGCTCAGTTTTGAATTTCTAAAAAAAAAATAGTATTATTCGTACATTGCCAATTATGAATGACTGTAATGAAAAAGTGGTAAGTTTTAATATTATTTTTTACTTAATTTTTTTTTAGGCTGTAATCAGCGAGTCCTTAAGAAACATAGCGTAATTTGGCAAATTTAACAAGTTGTCTTGGCTTGCGGTTGAATATAAAATGATTTGACATTTTGTTAACGTTAAGTAACAATTGATTTAAACGAAACATTTTCGTTCAGTTCTAGGCTTCATTGGTCAGTAACATACCGACTCGATTGAATTTTTACTTAAAGTTGTTTAAGGTTGGTTCATTTGACTTAATTTAAGAGAGTAGCTCAGTTTTATATTTTTACAAGAAATTAATACCAAATACTATATTTTCAGTTTTGATAACCAAAATATTAAGTTTGAATGTTCAAAAGAAACACTTAAAGGTGGTTTAAGATATATACCCTGCCTAAAATAAACGTAAACTTTAATAAATTGGGTGCTCAGTTTTATATTACTGATAAACTTTACTAAAACTGAGATATTAACATTTGTTAGAAAGGAGTTTTACTATCAAGCAATGTAACGAAAACTTACTTTAAATTGTATGGCGAGTATTTCACGTTACAAGAAGCAAATTCCAAAATCGGAAATCACTAAAAGTATAAAAGTAATATCAATTTCCACAGTACATCAATTTATTGAATAAAGTAAGAATTGTATTCAATAAATCAATGAAAAGTTCTAATAATACTTCAATAAACTTGTAAAAACCGTAATGTTTGGACGTTTCGGTACAATATTCCAAGCAGAAATATGTTTATGCCATCATAATTGCGGTTATAGTGTTAAAGACTGCTGAAAAATTGCAACAAAGTAAAATGCTGTATTATTTTCACGAGCCTCTGGAATGCGCTGCCATTCCCTATCATCTCAAGCAAGCTAATAGTTTGCTTGAGATGATCGACCCTGTATTATTTTATAGTGCCGCAACCTTCCTCTTTAAAATGTTCCAGATAGAGAAGTTCATCGGATCTGCATCCGGAGAATTTGTCAACCATTTTGTTGAAGAAATAAAGTGCGAAAAGTTGTTTTTCAACCATTCTTGGTTGACGCGCACGTTATAAGACGGTGCACAATCATGTTGGAAAATTAGGGTCTGCATCCGGTATGTTTGCTGGTCCAACGCTAAAGCACTGCTTTCAAAATATTTTCGTGATTAATAGTTGCGTTTATCTTCAAGCCACGGTAAAAAAAACGAGTGGAGTGTCAATCGGCAGTAACGCCGCCTAAAACTAACACTATTGTCTTTTGTCCCTGCCTGTTGTCTTTTGTCCCTGTCTGTTGTCTTTTGGACATACGGAAGTGTACATTTTCTTATGACCTCTTTGGCAATTAAACTCGCTCAATGTGGAATGGAACCTCATCAGGTAAGACTATATTCGGAAACAGCCATCTTGCGTGCAAAAGAAGCATTTTTTTTGCTCTATTCAGTCTATTTTTTCCATTCATTTCATTTTTCAGAATATGCTTAACTTTTAATTCGAGCCTTTTGATTCATTTCCTTTGATGTATGTTTACGACATCTGACAATGCTGCAAATATCGTTTTAACGAGAAATGATGCGCGACTAAACAAATTAAAGCAAAATAAGAAGGCTTAGCCCTCGCCAAATATATCGTTATAACACTATGCGTTTAAATACCATTGTTAAACTTAAATGCACGCTTTCCTTCTTGGCCTTTACAAGCAATTCACAAAGCTCATTTCGAATCGAATAATCGCACGCTACAACGTTCTCACACGGTCCAACATCGTAACTACTAGAGAAATCCTTTTCGCTAAATGAAAAAGGTTTCTAATACCTTCTTTTTAACCTTCGATGAAGAGTCATCTCTTCAAAACAGAAAACATTCCCATAGTAAATATTATCCTCTCTTTGAATCTAACTGAAGGATTGGGGCCACAGGTGCAACTAAAAATGAAATGAGAAAATTATTGGAATCAATAAAAATACTACAATTTATCTTCCATAATATTTTAAGATTTGCAACATTGACACCTTGAAGCGTACTTCCATGATATGGTTCGAACTTAATGTCTTCTGGGAACGATTGATTAAGAATAACGCTTACTAGTCTCCCCGTATCCATCGATGCATTCAAATTTGTCTCATCATTACCGAAAGTTACAACGACTGGTCGACAAAACTCATTGAAAATGCAGTGTGGTCTATCATTTGTATTTGTAGCACAAGCACTTACACCTCTCGGATGAACTTTGTTACACTTAGAGAATCGAGGCTTACGTGGTGGTTGAGGGAAATATTTCCGGCCTTAAAACAATTGTGATTTCGCCCATCAAAACGCGTAATGTCGGTGCAACACCCAACGTTCTTTGTTTTTTGACTAAATCGTTTTTTTCACCCTGTTCATCCATAATAGCGGTAAAAATCGTTCGGTTAGTTCCTGATTTTTTTTAAATGCGTTTAGATTAATTTTTTTTTCAATTCAGCTTTGAATTGTCTCCATCCTCACGAACAACCAAATTCACATGCACTCTATTAAAACTTTTATTTTATTAAATATTTAGCCTATTTTTGGATTAAAAGCCCACTTTTGATTTATGTAGCATAAAAGCAAATATATATATATATATATATATATATATATATATATATATATATATATATATATAAACGTTATTTTTAGATTGAGTTGACTTCAGCAATAAATTAAATTTAGTTACCACCTGAATGTTCAACTGTCACTAAGTAGTTTTAATAATTTTAAAAAAAAATTAAATTTGAGAGATCGAGCAAAATTTGTGAATTTATCAACAATAAAATGACAAACCAATACCCCAACACACATAAAACTCCGAAATATACACAAATAATAGATTCAAAAAAATTATTTAACACGAAAATTAAATTAAATAACCGTAAAACCGATAACGCATCGCCCAGCGATATAAAACCGATAGAAACTAAAACAAAATTTTAATTTCCTGATTTTATAATTAAAAATATCATTTCGCGATCATATTTGAAATGAAAACTGATCTTATCTCCACACATTTCAATAGCAAAAATCGATCTATTGCATGTATATGGGTGAACAAGGTGAATTTTAATGTAAAATCGATATCACAAAATTATAAATCGAAGGTTAATAAAATTTAGCCATTTTTTGCTGTCGTTTTATAAAATTAAATTTTAAAAATATAAACCGCACATTGTTATAATAAATAACGATAGTTGAATGCCTATAGTGTGGTCTATAAATATCATGTATGGTGATATTATTAGCGACTTATCTACAGGTAAGATAATATATTATTCCTCGCCTCAAAAATTTTCAAAATTCGCGTGCACGTTTTTCGTGTATCTTATGTAAGCTAGTTTATCAAAAACTATATGTTATTTACATATTTAGAAACATTTAATCAATTTTTTATGTGTTTATGGTAGACAATGGATGGATTGTCAAAATCATTCATTGATGACGATTGTGAATCATAAATATAATTAATATAAATGAAAAATGTTGTCTTCAGTTCGTCGTCGTGCTAATGATTGTCGCATAAGATTTAGGTGGGGACGTCTGTATATATTGACACGAATAACAAATAAAATTCTTAAAATCGAATTAGGAAACATATTATGTTCATGCGACATGGAATAATTTAATTGTGTTTTTCTTTTCTAATTTAATTGCCTAATTATTAAGGTTTGAATTTCTTGATTGTGATTCATCCGAATTCCAATGGATCTGAGACGTTAAAATTTATTTTTATTTTTACTTAAAATGTTTATGTACTCGTGCGCTATCTCTAGCAAGATACTAAAAAGAATTTTAATCCCAAAACCAAAATTATCTCTAAAATCCTATTTGATTTATGATTCCCATTGTTTTCCATATATTTAGTCGACTTGATCTACGGGATTTACAATTTGTGATTTACTTGTGTTCGACTTCAAATTTTTATAATTTGAGTTATGATTATTTTATATAATAATACTTTCACTAATTAGTATATATTTTCGTGTATACACATTCCACACACCAAAAATTATTATAAATCGATTAAACGCCAAAAATATAACACGGTCATTTATATAACATATATAAAAAAAAAAAAAAAAAAAAAAAAAGCTGCAAGGTAACGAAGAAAAATCAATACGATTTTCCATTTATAATAAACACATCAAATTGTGCTAAATTTTCATCATTTCTGACTCATTTTCATTATTTCGTCTCATATCGCATGCATACTGCTGTTTCATCGATTTTTTTTGCTGCTATACGAATTACAGAGATACGTTAAAATACGTTAAAAAATATTACAGATTGAATCATAGTATTATAGATAGCATATTAATAATGTCATGGCCGCGTTACAAGTAGGCTTACTGTTGATATAAAATCTAAACAAAAAAAATTTAAATGATTCATCCGGAAAAGTGAACGAAAACTTATTGTTAAAAAATATTTAGCAGATTAGTCTCGGTGCTATTATAATAATCGTCATCATCATTAGTTGCAATTCCTAATTAGTTGTAAATTTAATTAAACTCATCACACACCAAATAAGCATTATATAATTTAACAATGTAACCAAAAACTAATTTATTATATTAAAAAAATAAATATCCGTTTTCCCCTCGAGGTAATCGAGTCGCCGAGAGAATTGCAAGGAAAGTTAAAAATGCAAGCGCCATCAAAATCGCGCATCGTCGCTCTATACAATGCGAAAATATTTTATAACGTTTGAAAATTCATTTTGGCAGAGTTATAATTTTATAAATTATTTTAATTTGAAATAAAATCGGGCGAGACATAAATTTAATTACGATATGTGTTAAATGATGAAATCGTTGTTTTAGCATCACGCGCGCTTCTTTTTCCATATGGAAGAACGTCTGTATGATGAAATTTTGTTTTGTTTAACACATACATATATACAATCGATGTCGAATTTGTGGTCTAGTCTAACGTAATTTATATGAAAATTAATATTTATAATTTAAACTTGTCATCGTTTGGGGGATATATTCATAAACCACATATTGATATAAAATGTAACAGGAATATTGACCTTTGGTCGGGGGCACTTCGATGCCTCGTAAAAGAATTATGAACGAGTGTGTTATCCGAAAGTACCTGCCTTGAAAGAATATCACTTGAAAATCATACAGTTTTCCAAGAAACTCGATGTTCAAAAGTGGATATCATGTGGCCCAAACCTATAAGGTGCTCTAGTGTGGAGATGTCCTCGGCAATATTATTGTTGGATTTCTTATTGGGTCTCAGATGGCTGAGGCTGTTTTGGACTTCATAGCAGTCGATAATCGTATGCGTAAGCATTACATTGTCAAATACGACTAGCCGACCTCTCAATCATTTATATTCACGCGTCCACTTATGTAAGCCTATCCAAAGATAAAGACTTATTTAAAAAAAAGTTTGGATGCTCTTATGAGATCAATACCGGAGCACGACATTAATAGTAAATGGCGACTTCAATACTAGAGCTAGCAAAATGATACAGACTTATAAGTCCGGACATCTGACACGAACTAGCGACCGACAAAGGACAGAATGATCTACTTTGAGATCGTACATGATCTTTGTGGCTAGCATATTCCTTCCTCATTAAAATGCCCATATGTTTCACAATGGCAAGTAACAACTTTTTTTTTCTTATTAATAGCACCAATGGCTTTATTCTTGTACCTTTCTACAAAAAAAACTAACAAGATATATGCAACTCTTACAGGTAATCTTACAGACTAAGCTTACTGTTATTTATATAATTCTTTACCTATATAACCTATATATCTCGGCTTTTGTAGAATATCCCGCAGGCTAATGTATTGGGATGTATCTCCAGTTTGAGCAATATTTCGAACTGTCGGGTCTAATTGTTTTTTGTATGGTTAAAATGGGTACCGGTCGAAACTGGATATTTTACACCTGGATTTGACGAAATAAGATAATTCAAAATTGGATAATTCAAAACGAGATAAAGTACAAAACGAGATATGGTACAAAACTGGATAATTCAAAACTGGATATTTCAAAACGAGATAAGGTACAAAATGAGATATGGTGCAAAACTGGATATTTCAAAACAGGATATTTCGACATGTGATTTAAACTTAAAATGATTTTTTAGGAAAGTTCTGGAAAATGGCCAATTAGGAAGGAACTCGGCGAGTTCTTAACCGATTATAATGAAATTCGATACATAGGATGGGAATGGGATTTTAAAATGATTTTTTGGGAAAGTGCTGAAATATGGCTAGTTAAGAAGGAACTCGGCGAGTTCTTAACCGAATATGATGAAATTCTATATGTAGGATGAAAATGTGATTTTTAAATGACTTTTTCAAGTCAATGATTATTTTAATAAGATGAGAAAAAAATTTAAAAAAAACCATTAAGTGAAGGAAAATTATATTTCTCTTCTTAGAAATATTCACGTATGAAACCTTACTGGTCGATTCTAGAACTTTCCCAACAAATCATTTTAAAATCCCATTTTAATCCTACATATCGAATTTCATCATAATCAGTTAAGAACTCGCCGAATTCCTTCCTAACTGGCCATATTCCAGAACTTTCCCAAAAAATCATTTTGAAATCCCATTTCCATCCTACATATCGAATTTCTTCATAACCGGTTAAGAACTCGCCGAGTTCCTTCCTAACTGGCCATATCCCAGAACTTACCCAAAAAATCATTTTAAAATCACATTCCCATCATACATATAGAATTTCATCATAATCGGTTAAGAACTCACCGAGTTCCTCCCTAATTGGCCATATTCCAGAACTTTCCTAAAAAATCATTTGACGTTTAAATCATATGTCGAAATATCCTGTTTTGAAATATCCAGTGTTGCACTGTATCTCGTTTTGTACCTTATCTCGTTTTGAATTATCTAATTTTGAAATATCCAGTTTTGTAACCATATTCCGTTTTGTACCTTATCTCGTATTGAAATATCCAATTTTGAAATATTCAGTTTTGTACCTTATCTGGTTTTGTCAAATCCTATTTTGAAATATCCAGTTTTAAAATGTCCAGTTCTGAGCGGTTCCCGGTTAAAATGCCCAGCTCATTATGTATATTGGTGTTTCGGATATATCAAGGAGCATTTGCAATACAGGAGGTATTTTATATGTGTTATAGAAATTCTCTATTTGATGCCCTGGTCGATCCCCATAACTAAGCCCCTACTATTGAAACCAATCACCTTCGTTGAACGCTTGTAAAAAAATTTCGAACGATAAAGTCGAACATGATCAATCAGAAAATAGTGGTTTCTAAGTATCGATTATGTCGTACAGAATAACAACCGCCATCGAAACCAATAGTAGGGATTTGAAAAAAACGCCTAACGCCTTCCAGAAAGCCTATTTACTTTTTCAAAAATAGCAGGCGTTACATATTACGATAAATTCACACTGGCCCTGCAGACACTAAAACGAAATCGTTCTACTGGAGTTGATTGAATTAATTCGAAGTCTTTCATCCCCTCCGAAGCTTGGAAGAGATACTTTATGGGACTATCCTTTTGACCTTCTTCATTAGTATAAGTCATAGCGAAGTTATGCCTGATAAATAGACGATCGCTTCATTTGAGATTTTGGAGATCGCTCAAAAAGCGAGAACAACCGCGGAATAGCTCTCCTTAACAAAGCATACAAACTATACTATCTTACATAATAAGGAGGACTTTATCCGAATCGGTCAGTCCCTGGTCAAGTTTTTTCACTGAGGTTGATTCGTTTTAAATATTACGAAATATCTCGTGATATAAATCAGGTGTTACTAGATTTCCAACTAGTCTATGACTCAATCCATCGAAATAGCTTACGGTTTGGGTTGCGATGTCTGGGAATACTTGGAAAACATGTGTGTTTATATAAATTGATCATAATGCGGTCACAATGGTGAATCAAAGTTGAGAACAAGCTATCAAAAACTTTTGCAATTAGGTCTGGGGTAACGCAAGGAGGTGCTCTGTCCGCGGTGCTCTTATACTCATGTTAGAATTTTTCTTTTGGTTGAGTGGAATACCACAGAATAACTACCATCAGTCCAATCAAGTTCTTGCATATCCAGATAATATCTGTGTAATTAGACTTAATGAAAACGGCGAAAAAGAGCTTTTGGATTCACTTATACGACTTTCAGCTTCCGTTGGTTTTAAAATCATTGAATCTAAAACAAAATATATGGGCACAGGTTTTAGAGAACAAGACACCAAGTTTTTAGTTTTGGTGAACACACATTTGAAGTAGCGACGAGTTTCCGATACCTCGGATTCGTTGTCACACTATCGGCGGATAGCTTTTCGGTAGACGACGACTTGTATTTTTTTAGATGTCTAGAACAATACGAAGAGCAACCCCTGTAGTCAAAACCAATGAAGCCCAATGATTGTTGATTAGGTACTGGCCAGCTTTGGCCTATAAATCCCGTTTATCATTATTATTATTGACATATTTGGTGTGATTTGAATAGGTAGGTCTTGCATTTTGTAGATCGATAATTTCGACTAATTTCGTATCATATTCATACTGCCACATATCGTATTTTCTATACATGATATATTCATATTTTGATTTGATTTTTATGACACTAACTAATCGAATTATGCCTAATCTCATAATGATTAGGCTGGTTGTAATTGGTCGCTCGATTATTGTGACTGTTTTTATAGGAAATAACGAATTTTATAATTTAGTGCAACCACCTTCATCGAATCCTTTTATTAATTGTAATTTGTAACCGAATCTACTTTTTGGTTAAGTTTATCCTGAATCTCTTGTCAGTGTGACGAACACTCTTAAGCTCTCCGATGAGCTGGCCAGCTGTTCTTGCTGGTTTTCGTAGTTGAAAAGTGATCTTTATTTACGGGCATCTTCGCCTATGACAATTAAAAATCGTTCTCGTTCGGTCTAACAGTAATGTCTCCTTGTGTTTTATCGTCGTTGTCATCGTCGCTAAAAGATCGGCTAGCTGGATGAAAGTGTTAGTCTGATTAGTCATATTTTCCAGCAGTCAGATTCAATAATGCTTCCTTAAGTCTATAGCTATATCTTCCTATAGTCTGCCAATTTTATTTTCCTCGTGGAACGGTGAATATTGGACAAGAAAGCTGTATGTTTAGTTTTTGTGGTCATCAGGGACTCTGAAGAACGACATTTGAACGACGGCAGAATGACTTCTAATTTTGTGACTTCTAACAGAGTCAGTAAACAGAAATTTTGAAGACCATTCGGTGCGCGTCGTAGGCATCTTGATCTCTATCGTTTTCATCAACGATTCAGCAGCAACCGTTGATCAAAGTTATACGCTGGATGCAGATCAAATGGATGCTGCATATAGCGTTCAGTGATGGTCCTGCAAAAGTCAGCTGCATCATCAATTACAAAGCGGAGAACTTTGTAGCGCTGCTCTCGCTGTTCACGTCGATAAACGCACTCGTGTGCGGAAACTTGTCGTCCGCAAGCAGAATTTTCATGAAGAGCTTTAAAAACTTTGCTAAAGTGTTGCTGGCAAATACTGAATGACTTCATCAATTTTGGCAATATCTACCGAAAAATCGAAGTCTGGTGTACGTTTGACCAATCAGCATGTCAGCATCCAAAATAATTTTGTGGATTTGAAAAATTATCGATTTGTGGTATAATTTTCCTAGTTTTGATCTGCCATCATGTATTTAATATGAGGCTTGATAAAATTCGTTGCACCACGAATGATCGACAAACTTTACGCCGAGAATAAAATTGTCCGATTTTAGCAAAACTATCATTAAATTGACTCGAATCATGAAGTTTTCACAACCGGATGGATACTTCTTAACGAATTTTGCGCATCGTATGTATCCTTAGTTTTTATATCTTTTTTGACATCATCATCGGCGATTAACACCACCCGTCACAAGTTCTTAACGTAGAGCTTATCGTTTTTCACCATTTCGTTATTACACTAGATCTTCTTGATGCTGATGTATCCCATGATATGAAGATACTCAACATTAGGAGTGCTTAGAAAATGTAATTAGTGCCCTGGAATCTCGTGTTCTTGTCCATGATTTGCTAGAAAAAGTAACCTAGCGTTGAGATCGTAATTGATCGAGCTGCATTGTATCATTATTGTCATTCGGAACGTGATGATACCTAATAAACTTTTGGTCGTTGTTCTCGAGGTTTGAAGCAAGTCACAGTATTCGCCATAGCTTGGAAGTTAAGCCAGCTTCAATTCTTCGAAAAATCGATAGTGATACACAAAAATTGTGTATCAGATTTTTTTTGTTAGTTGCCGTAGTTAATGCGCTACCTAGATCATTGTGAAGTTCAACTGTATGTCTATGGCATTATTTTACAATTAGACATTGGTCAATTCATTTGAATTTTGCAATCAATTTGTAACTAACACTTATTTACTGACGATTTATGTTGTTGCAAGCAATTTTTATTTTAAATTAAACAAAACTTAAGTCAAACCTTGAATTTTACAATACATAGTATGAATTATATTACTGTACTCTGATTTTCCAAGAATCGTATCTAGGTGGTCATTTTCGTTTAAATTATTAGTCTATTTACAATATTATTGGTTCTTAAAAATTTTATGAATTTTTGCCAAAATGCAAATGTCAATATCCTTTTTTTTCAAGGTTTTTCCTAATTAGCTTTTTTAAAAATTGTATTGCTCTGAAATATAAATTTGACCTGAATTTGTATTTACAACTTTATATTCGATCAATATTTTTTTAATGGTTCAATTATGTTTTTCCGATCTTAGAGGCGGCTTAGTAACCTCGAAAAAGTCATTATTACTGCAATTATCGCTAAAAATATAAATAGGTTTAGCATATTGTGTCGAATATTTTTTGGCGCCAATCGTGTCAACTGCATAGTGTCATCATTGTCATCACGCAGACAAATTTTTAACACTTTTCAATGTTTTTAAGAACAAAGATCATCAAAATGTACAACAATTGAAATCTATTAACAAATGTTCGTACACTAATCCGCCACTTTCACATAAATCTCACCACCATACAACTAGGCGCCAATATGTTTACCCACCAAATGACAAGTCAAATTGTAAATACACATTAAGTTATTGTTATTTTAAAATTTTACAAAAAAATATTCAAACTCTCGAATTGTTTGACGTGGTTTCACTCTTTAAAATCGGTACAGTTTTATTTTTTTTTTTTATTCGATTATTTTTTTGGCTCACAAATCTTAAGATATAAAATTTAATAAATTATTTGAATTAGAAATTTTTTTTTTTTTTTTTTTTTTTTTTTTTTTTTTGTTAATACTCAGGATACAGTTTTCTTAGGAAAACATATGGCCTACATATTTAATCTCAAGACAACAAAATTATTTATTAAGGTTTTGTTTTGTCATTTGATTTTTCGTTGTGATATACCCCCACAACACACAGATTCGATTTTGATGGAATATGATATGAGTTTAGGGATTTCGATTGGCTTAAGAGAATTAAACTTCCGAAACGGAATATAATACTATATCGTGTTTATGTGATACCCCGAAAATAAATATAGAATTGAATTTTGTCCCATTCACCATCATTGATAACTTTATCAATTTAATTTCAACCCATCACACTCAATTGAGCCCTATTAAGCTTGATTTAAACCAAGAATAATCTTTTATAATTTTGGCGCAATTTATATTATCGCATCAAATGTAAAGGTTATCGCGCACAATAGACACAAAATCACATTATCGTTCAAGGTCACACTAAACATTAAAATTAATAATGCGACGATTTTATTTAATATAAAAATAGAAATTAATTGTTGATAAAAATATTTTAATTTTTATTTATTTATAAAAACTACACGATAAATTCATATAATTTAATAAACCGATAAGTTTTAATAGGTTTGCTATTTAATATTTTCCCATTTAATTTACACTTTGTGTATTGAGTGGCTAAGTTTGTGTAGCGAGCGAGAGACGGTATGATTATGACGCTGCGACAATTTGTTGTACGTAAATTATAAAAAAAATGTTGACGTGATAACAAAATTTTTTGTCATTCAACCAATATAATTAATGGTTTGTGTGTATTTACATTTTGTTAGTACCCGAACAAAACATAAAAACATAATCACGGTTGATTAAGCGTTTGGATTTGGCATGCGATCGTTATAATCGCTACGTAATTAGTTACATGATTTAGATTGTTTTACTACGCGTATAAATCTTCTCGTTTCCATTTAATTTTTCAGTCGGATAATTATATTACGTTGTTTCGGATCTCGGAATCGCGATCACCATAATTTATAAAATTTATAGATCCTCTATAAAACTTAAGCTATTTTTCTTGGTTGTTTTGCTAAAATTATTTTAAATAAGTGCCTGTCGGTAAAGAGACTGTATGTATATACACAAATTTGCTTAATGTAAACATTTAATCAAATGTTTGTGACCTACGTCACATCTAAAGTTATTTCCACGTGATTACACAAACATGCGCGTTTATTTTTCATTTTAAGTTTTTATTTATTTTATTGCTGTATGTTTATTTTTTATGTGATTTTGGTTTTTCCATCGAGATAAGTTTTTAATATTTTTTTTCTCATTTTATTGCCATTTAAACAACAAGTGGGTGGGAATGTTTATAAATTTTTGATGCTGTGGCTAGTTCGTATTTGGAAAATGATGTGTTTCTTGAATTTTTTTTTCTTGTTAACTCCAGGCAAAATTGTATAATCGAATTATGTATTGTACTGTTTGAAATTAAATGTGATATTCTAGGGCAAAAATAATTAGTTTATCTGAGCCGGTCTGTTTTTAGACAGTAGAACTGAATAGAACTTCTGATAATTAGTGTTTACCGCTTGCGACTGATAAGGACTTGGTGATAACAGGTTAACGTTTTTAAGAATACATGAGTTGAAATAATTGAAAACAAATATTGGAATACAAGTTTATTGTGTGGGTTAACACCTGAGTGACTTTAGTTGATAAATCGTTTTTGACCGCAGTTATGAATTAATATTTGTTGAAAATTGGTTAAAATTTATGTTGTGATACTGTCTAGCTCACGGTACATCAATAACCTTTTAAATTTAATCTAACCTTAGAACGTTTCGTTTTAAGACGGATAGCTTGTTAGCTAAACTGTATTATTGGTTGCGTAATACGACGACAACTAAAAAGACAGGGCTTATTATATCAAATATTATTTCGATAAAAGTAAGCAAAAAATTCACAATATTTGTATCAGAAATTTGAAAGGGGATAATATTATTCGTACATCAAATAAATAAATTATGCACAAAATTTAACCATCAAAATAATTAAACTTTCGACGGAAAAATAATTTGTGCATAAAAAATAATATATCTGCACAAAATTTTATAACCAAAAATTAAACTTCTGTTCAATTAAACCAAAAATTTAACTTCCGGTTTATTGGCAAAGACAAGTGAATTGACGTAACCCCATACAAAATAGTCAAGATCTATCAATCGCATAATCAAAGTGGCCAATTCACCGGACCGAAACGTGAGATATATTGCTAACCGAACTCATTTCTCAACAAGCGTGCTGCCGATGGTTTTGCGTGCTGCCTGGCATGTGGCGCCATCTTGCTGAAACCAAATTTCATCAACGAGATTTAGTTTATGCATTTTCGGCAAAAAAAGTTCGAACTATAACGAGCGCCATTGATCGTTTGGCCATCGTTACCTTAAAAATGTGAACTGATGATTCCATCGTCTAAACCGCACCAAACAGTAATTTTTTTTTCTGGATGTATTGTCAATCCTTGCATTGCCTGTGTGTGCTTATCACACCAAATGCGACAGATGTCTAAAATCATGCGTGATGTGCCAAAAATATATACACGAAAACCCCAAAAGTAAATAAATCACCCATTTTTTCGGAGTGAACCGTTGTCGAAACTAGCTTTTTAATTTAAATAAGCCACTTCTATTTGCGTATCATGTGCTCCAGCATATTTGTTGAACCCGGCTACTACGCCACCTGGAGTGTAAATCTAAAGCCCTGCGAAGAAGGGCTAAGCGGAGGAAGAATGAAGCAACTTCTTGCGTGCCCTCGAGGTTTATTGAAGCAGTTAGCTTGAACAATTCTACCTTTTAAAATGGTTGTAATATTTTGTGCTTAATTTATTATTTTTATTCACAAAGTATTTTTGTTTTTCTTAACAGAAAACACTTTTATTTGTGCTAGTTTAATAATTATTTTGTGCAAGAATAATAATTTTTTCGTGCACAAATAATAATTTTTTTGTGCAAGAATAGTAATTTTTTGATGTATGGTTAAATACTAGCCATTTGAAGGTTACTACCAAACCACATACAAGAATTACATTTCTTGTATTGAAATAAAAAATACGTTAACGTATTTTTCAGGAATATATGAATTTTAAATGATCCAAATCGTGTGATCTGTAAGTCATGTCAAACATATGTTTGCTCAGTTTTTTTAAACTGAGTATAAGCCAGAAGACCAATATGTGAAATCCAGTGATGGTAACAACAATGTATCCATGCCAACGCTTAGGGCGTGACGTGGACTACTTTAGAAAACAGTCGTGACTTGCTAAACTGTGCATTTATGATAACATTTTACTCCAACTCATGAACCCCCCATCTATATTGGGATTTTTTTTTTTTTTTTTGTTTCTGAACTCTGCAATCTGTTCTGGGGCCGAAGCTCTCCCAACTCTTTCGCGGTTAATTTTTAACGTCCTACCTTACGCCGTCACCAGCCAAATTGAGGACGCACGAATACAGGTTCGATTTTAAATCCATCTGCACATTGCATTGCTCCAGCCAGCCTGCACTGGCATGGACGATGGTTCGGCCCATGGATTCTGCACTCCAACAGGGGGTCATAGTTGTGTTCATCGTCATCACCGATCGAAATCAGGTGATGAAAAATCCCTTTTGCAACCCTCCCCCGTTGGGATTCGAACCCGGTACCTCCCGTCCCAAACACCGCAGCTTTAACCACTGCGCCAATTGCTCGGTTATATTGGGATTATTAAATTTGAAGGTACCCAGCAGAAATCTAAGGGATTAATTATTTCAACAGAACGCCACCAGAACGAATTATGGCTTATTTCAACTAAATAAAAACTAGATCAAAATCGAGGCACTTAAAAAATCTTAACAGTTCTTTCGATCGCAGGGAAAGTGTCAAGATAAAATTATATAGTCAAGGGTTGGATAATATTAAAGTTATGTTATTCAGTTGTAGTTTTATTTGCAAAATTTCTGGCCTACAAAGTATTCACAGTTTTTTTCCCAAAAACTGTTTTGATATGTCCAACCTCCAATTCCTCTGGGCAGTAAACGACTTGTCTTCTTAAGGTTTTCTAGAACAATACGAAGAACAAGCTAAGCTCGGGATCGAATCCGATGGAGCCTGAATGGTGATGCGGTACCTGCCAGCAATGGCATGTAAAACCCGTTTATTATTATTATTAGATTTAAATACAATTTCTGTAATGCTCTGAAGTACGGTAAACCCGATGTAATAAAACGCCATTTTGTACCAAGTTCGCAAAAAAAACGGTCTCAAAAAAAAAAAATAGCCAAAATCTGTATTGGTGGACTGTTTTATTGAGCTGAATTACAAAATTTTTCGTATTCCCATACGTATCCCATACGGGACATTAAAATTGTATATGGAATGTGTCCAGTGTCCAGCGTAATAATAATGGACATTACTTTCGACTGTTCTAGATGTTATTGCTATGACTTGTTTTTTTTCTTTTATTATTATTTATATTATTTTCCCCAGCTTCAAAACCAATCATGTATCGATTATGCATAACTAAAGCGAACATTTGGACAGCTCACTTGCATTACATCTAGTAGTGCTTGATATGTTTTTTATATATCTCGTATATTTATTGATAAAAAAAGTTCTGAATCGGAATATGAATCAGAAAATATTCATTTTATTAGGGAGTTTCGCCATAGCTAATATAAAATTAAAACACTGTATAGAACTCAGAAAAGCCTGTGCACTATTTAAAGCATGTGCCTTGCCAACAAGTGAAAGAGAGATTCTGAAATTTATTTTTAACGAGTTAAAGCTATCGATGTAGAAGCTGAGGTAGATTTGATTTAAAAATAAGTTAACTTCAAAAGATTGTTAAAATTTTAGTCTCTGAATTTTTCATTAATAAATCGTGCCTGACATTAAATCTGATTACACTTAACAACTGTGTTACATATTAGCTTATTGTAGAAGATTGTTTAAGAAAGTATATTCATTACTCTATATAACAATATATGCACTGCTGCTACCCTTATAGATTAACTTAGATGGAGTTCCAAATGTTGGTAGTTATATTAATTTACTTAGATTTCTTAGCTCTGCTGCATCCTCATTTTCTAATAACTTCCTGGAATCCGATCCATAATGTAAGTAGATCTCTGCAGCAGCTAAACGTAACGTAGGCTTGATTTTAAGAAAGGGTCCGATTCATTTTGATTGTGCATTATCCTTGTAAAATGTGGACTCAACCTTGAAGTCAAATAAGTGCCGAAATAACGCATTGGATCTTTAGTAGCAAAAAGCCTTCCATCTTAATTAATATTATGTGGAAGTGAGGATGAAAAGTATGGATCCCTAGTTCACTAAAAATATGGGTTCTAAATTAATCAAACTCCGGGTGATAATCACAACATCATTAGCATAAGCCAAAGCGAGAGGAATCTGCAATGTCCCACATTGATTGAGTCTTAGCTCTGGAAATTGGTCAGCCACTGGTTTCAGCCACTGTTATCAACCATACATTTAAAATAAAGTTAAAAATCGCTAGAGAAATAGGACATCCTTGCGCACCCCTTTGTTTTTTAAAACTCTGGCTGCACAGACATTGTACCACTTAATAGTGGTAGACTCCCAAAAACAGGCCTAGTATCAACCATGTGGTTAAACATAGACCGATTAGCTAAAAGAACAGCTTGATAGGACGGCGGCAGATATAAATAATCGTCTAATCTGTCCAGAAGGAGCTTAACATTCGTTTTATATCCACCATTATATATGTTATGCGCGATAGTCATTGGGATGTTTTATAGTTTAAGAATGGGTACTTAAATAGTATCGACCCACTCGTATAGAGGTTATTTTTTTATCAAATATGCTTACGTGAACATTCTTGAACAAGTCAATGGATACTCTATCAGGCCCAGGAATAGTTCTGGAACGAATATATTTGATGGTGAAATGAATTTATTCTTTAGTTGGAGGAGGTCCAAATGCAAAGTAATGACTTCCTTTTAATATAGCAGACCATTTGTTACCTTCATATTATCATAGTTCACTAGACCAAGAAGACATAGGAATAAAGTGCATTCCAAAATATGATTAAATTGATAGGTGTATGGTGGAACATTTAAAAAGACTTCAACATTGAAAAAAACATTCCGTTACCTATGACCATCAAGTAAATTTGGCGGTTTCTGGGATTGACGAGATATCGAAGATTTATACCACAATCTACCATAATCACGGCACTTTTATCGGACCTGTTATAGAATAATAACAAATTTGTATGGTAAAGTTCAGCAGTTTTGTAATGTATTAACAGGTGCACTTACTTCCGCACCTGTTTTAGTTTATCCAAACTTTTGTATACGCTGTGATGCAAGTACTGTTGTAGCATTTAGAAGTATTCTGACCCAGATAAGAGATAATGGAAAAAACACCCAATTGCTTACTAAAAAATTGAATCGCGCACAACAGGATTACTTAATCACCAAATTGGAATGCTACGCTGCAGTTTTGAGTGTGAATCATTTTCGAGTGTATATCGAAGAGAGCCACTTCAATATCTTTTTCGATCATGCGTCATTAAAACAGCTTATGAACAGTAAGAATGTCCGGAGTTCGTATTGCCTAAATATATCAACCTAATAAAAACTATCGAAAGCTCATCGCAATCTATGAAACATTTTACAGTTGTGAATGTTTCTCAAAGACTGGACTTTTGGGTAAATATATGCCTCACACAATCCACCACTGTCTTCCCATCCAGCTGTTAAGAACACACTTTATCTATTGCAAATATTCTTTATTAGTCTAAAATGGTATCGGATATTCACGAGTATGTCGCAAAGTGTGACGTTTGTAAAACCGGATAACACAACCTATGATGGGGAAATAAGGATTCGGGAAATAAGAAATCGATCGAGTAATGCAGCGACTTTACACGGGTTTCCTAGGACCGTATCCTTACTCCAGTAAAAGACATTGCTATTTATTTATTCTATTAATTTAAAGTAAATTTTACTACGAATTTGGGACAATCACATTTGCACTCTTCCAAATTGCACTCATTTACAAATTTTTCTAATCTAAAATTTTTCAAATTTTCCACTAGTTCAAAATTTCTTCTAAACCATCAAAAGCAATTACATTGTCTTCATATACCAATTTTTAGCTATGTTACAAGAACAACGGAGTTCAAATCGTTAAACCAGTTTTCCTTTCACTCGGGAAAAACTAAATTAAACCATCAAATATGAGGACATATAGAATATTGGACATAACTTCGTGTTAAACTCGAATATTTTTTACGTGATACAGTCCAAGTGGTTTTCCCTTCGAACATGATAAGCAACTTGACTTGCTTTAGAAGCAATTAGCGTTGGTACAAGTTTCCAAGATAATTTTGTCGAAAATTTATTTAAAGTATTGCTTTGCAAAAGCTTCTTGTTCAATTTCAAAATGTATTTGGCAGACTTTAAAGATTGTATTCTGTTGCACTTTTTTTTATATGCAACCTACAAGTAATTGAGCACTTTAATATCAAAATGGTCATCGTGACTAAGTAAAAAGCTTTAATACGCAAATCCCAATATGTGTGTGAATCGCCTTTATAAGTTCTTTTAACACGTTTATTTTGAGAAATGATCCAGAATAGTGAGCAAATGCGTATTTTAATTTTTCGACCGAGGATAAGGGCCCAAAAAGAAGAACGGACAAATAAACGGACTCAAGAACCCAGTTACAATGTTTTAATATGATAATGGTTGTAATTTATCGTAGTTATTAAATGATTAAAACACAATCCCATCTGCTTCCATTTTTGTTTTAATATGATAATTTTTAAATTTTCTTGAATCCGGGATTACACATTTAGCCAAGAAACCAACCATACATACTAATTTTACCACCAAAATTTTATATCTATGTGGTCTACGTTACTCCATGCGAAGCCAAACAAAAAAAATACCAGATGTTTATTTTGATAAGCTTAATACATACGAATATATTAATCTAACGTTTTTGCATTAAAATTTTTAATTTTACGTGCTTTACAATTACTCAAGTGACAAATTGCATATCATAATATATTAGGGCTAATTTATATTTTAATTTGGCATGCATGCACCACAAGGTTATGTTTTTTTTTATACATTACGCTAATTAGACACGTACCTAAGCAATTTTTTTCCCCAAGTTCCATATCATTAATTTACTGACGGATAAGTTTTATGTCTACAATTTATATTTATTGTTTACAGCCAGTCTGAATTATCATATTACAAAAAAAAAAAAAAAAAAACATTTATTGCAATTTTAAGTTTAAATTTCTTAAATGTTTTTGTTTATTTATGTTATTAATAAAAAAAATAATAATAATTTTCTTATCACATGTAAGGCACTCTAGGGTAAATTTATATATGTGTGTATAAAAGAAAATTCATTATCATGTTGCCATATGTATATTATGATGTTGTTGGTACGACGTTACGTATATAAAATCGAACTAATAAACAAAACTTTATTGCATTTGTGTTTACTTTGGGCAGTCCTACTCACCGTATTATTGCAATTCTGCGGCCGAAGCTCTCCCAACCCTTTCGCGGTTAATTTTTAACGTCTTACCTTACGCCGTCACCAGCCAAATTGAGGACGCAGGAATACAGGTTCGATTTTAAATCCATCTGCACATTGCATTGCGCCAGTCAGCCTGTACTGACATGGACGATGGTTCAGGGGGTCATAGTTGTGTTCTTCGTCTTCACCGATCGTAAACAGGTGATGAAAATTCCTTTTGCAACCCTCCCCCGTTGGGAATCGAATCTAGACCTCGCGTCCCAAACACCACACCTTTAACCAGTGCGCCAATTGCTCGGTCACCGTAGAGTAAAATGTAGAACTTTTTTTTTTTTTTTAAGTCAGGCTTTAATTATATTTTTTGCCACATATTAATTTTGAGTGGGCGAATATGATGTTAGAGTTATATGTTGGAATTTGAAACTAAATGATATTGCAAATAATTCTAACAATCAGTTGGTTAGATTATTTATTAACTAAAATTTATGATTAATGTCTTAGATTAGAAAAGATTAGACGATAAACTCGGTTGAAGTACTACTCACCATAAATTAAATGTTCAATTGGTTTATTGATTAAACTAATTATTCAAAAAACTCAATACAAAATACTATAATTTATATAAAGTACAGATTGAAAAAAAAAATCATTTAACACTAAAACCAAATGAAATAACCGTTGAACTGACAAAATACGTCATTGTCACTTGTGCATTGAAAAATGCAATTATAATCACATTCGATCGTTCCATATACATCACTTTGAGTAGTAATGACTTCAAGATTTTTTTCAAACGAAACGCAATTTCTGTTTACGTTAGCAAAATATAGCGAATGTATTTAACATACATAAAATTTATTTAAATATAGGTCACTTCTATAGTATCAGATTCCTTTTTCTTTTTTTTTTTTTATTTTTATTCTGAATTTGTTTACATTTTCATTTCATTTTTTTTTTTAAAATTTTTATTTGCAGGTGGAACAACGAGATGTTCCTGGAATCGATGGATCACATTTGGCTATGGACACCGAAGAAGGTGTCGAAGTGGTATGGAACGAGGTACAATTTTCCGAAAGAAAAAATTTCAAATCACAAGAAGAAAAAATACAACAAGTATTCGACAATTTGACACAATTGGAACATCCAAATATAGTAAAATTTCATCGGTATTGGACCGATACACATAACGATAAGCCTAGGGTAATTTTTATAACCGAATACATGTCATCGGGTTCATTAAAACAGTTCCTAAAACGAACAAAGCGAAATGTTAAAAAATTGCCACTCGAAGCATGGAAACGGTGGTGTAAACAAATTTTATCAGCACTTAGTTATTTGCATTCCTGTTCGCCGCCAATTATACACGGCAACCTAACCTGTGATACAATATTTATTCAACACAATGGTCTTGTTAAGATCGGTAGTGTAGCTCCTGATGCCATTCATCATCATGTAAAAACGTGTAGGGAAAATATGAAAAATATGCACTTTATAGCACCGGAATATGGTTGTAAGTATACCGAATTATATCATTAATCTCATAATGAAACAGTCACTAATTATATCAAAATTTATTTAGCTTCATTAACGCATGCCATCGATATATTTTCGTTTGGTATGTGCGCGCTTGAAATGGCCGCATTAGAAATACAAGGTAATGGTGATTCTGGCACCCTAGTCACAGATGAGCATGTTAGTCGAACAATTGATAGTCTCGAAGATGAACAACAAAAAGACTTCATCTTTAAGTGCCTGAATAAGGATCCTAAAGAAAGACCTAGTGCCAGAGAATTATTATTTCATCCCCTTCTATTTGAAGTACATACCTTAAAATTGATAGCAGCACATTGTTTAATTAATTCAGCACGTAAGTATTTGAAAATTCGACAAGCCGTAATACTCATAGCAATAATTTGTCTTCTTATTATGTAATGTGTGTACGTCTTCCGATTGATCTTGATAATTTATGAATACTGTGTACAATATTCGTGCGTCACTATAATTTTTGGTGCGAAAAAGTTTTTCTATGAAAAAACGAAAAAGAAAATTTATAAACAACAACAACAACTACACACAAACATAGAGCTACAAGCTATCTTATGTTTTATTTTTAAAGTTTTTTTTTTTTTTTTTTTTAATGGGAAATTTTGCGTCAAAGGGTAAAATAGAAAATTGGATTAATTTGAGTTTCGAATAAATCGATGGATTTTAGAGTGGGTTAAAATTTAAAACTAAAAAAAAGTTACAGTGACACACGCTCACATCCCCTTGGGCTGATTATGAATACTTGTGATTATGTTTAAATTCTTCGCAAATTTTACAAACGCATGATTGATTGATATATCCTTTTTGTATGATGTGTTTTTTTTTTTTATTGGCTAATATGAAATATAAACATATAAAAGCAAATGTAAATATTTCTAATCCAAGACGGATTTAGAAGGTCAAGATCATTTTTTTTATAATCTCGTACTAACGACATTTTTTTAATGTATATTTACAGCTAATTTTTCCGAAACAATTGTAGACGAAATGATGCAAAGACTGTATAAACCAGATATTGTTTTAGCTGATATTCAACGAAATGATGGTGACCGTGTTGAATTTAAATTATGTGATGTTCCTTCCGCCGAAAAATTAGAAAAATTTGTCGAAGACGTAAAGTAAGTCAATCGATGGGTTTGGTCAATATGATTTCAGAATTGGTAATAATTTAATTTTTTTTGTGCAGATATGGCATTTATCCTTTAACAGCTTTCCCAGCCAAACAACCACCGCCACTGCGCCCAAGAGCCATATCACCAGAAACAGCAGAATCTCCTAAACCTATAACGCCAGAGCCATTAGATATTGAGACTAGAAAAATTGTGAATATGATGTGCAGTGTGAAACCGCGAGACGAGAGTTTAAGTGATTTATCGGTAATTTACGGTATATATTTATATAAATTCGATCTTAGTTTTACTAATCTATTTCAAATATTTATTAGATGACAATACTACTTAGGATGGATGATAAAATGAATAGGCAATTGACGTGTCAAGTGTCGCAAGACGATTCTGCTTTACATTTATCTGAAGAATTAGTTAATTTAGGTTTTATAAATGAGGTAAGTGGGAATTACGATAATCTAAATTAAATGAATATGACCTAGATATTGGCGAACAACACAAGAATTCTTATTATCAGAAAATTATATTTGCAAATCTATTTTTTTTTTTTTCTTCTTCGTATTATGAAATTTAAGTGGTGTAAAATGATTATATAATTTGCAATGCGCTGATTATGTTAGTGTAACAATGCAAACGTTTTACGGATAATTATGTGTTTAAGAAAATCAATAATTAATTGTGATTGTATGTGGTACGTATAGAATAAATTGGCGCACTTGTCAATGATAATATTATTTAATTACCTATGCAAGAGACTCGTATGGCGAAACATGCTTCGTATCATATTAACAAACTAATATGATATTTTAGACGTGCTGGAATGAATCTTGTTTTATTATTACATATGTAGATTATAGTTGCAACTTAACACATTCGATTAAAGATGAAACATTCATCATTTTAAGTTTTCTTTTCTATTCGAAGTTCTTTCATTTCGTTCACCATTTTCGTTGATGTATTGATTCAAATTTATAAAAAAACTGCTAATATAAATCTTCCTGGTAGAAAACTTTGAACTGGTATCTTAATATAATGTATGCGTCTTGTAAATAAAAATTAGCAATTCGACAATGAAGTCGTTAGAAAGTTACTGTGCTTTATAACTGCCTAAAGTGAACCAAGCATTTCTTAAAAACAGTCTTGATGTTAAAAATTTACTTAACTGTGGAACCTAATGTCAGGTTTAAATACTTTTATTGCACTGTTTGTAGTTGCACCATGCAGCACAACTAACGTCTAAAAGTTGTAAAACGAAAATTACAAATTTATAAAACTTGTTTTAATATTCGAATAATTTAATAAGTATCTCAAAATTAAGTTGTGTTTCCTTATCAAAACTGGTGCAGATATTTCCGTGGGACACAAAATAATTTTCACAAATCTCACGAAAGATCCGGCAAGTCGATTTGTCGCAACGAATGGTTCGCCTAGAAGCACGTAAAGTTTAGGCTAATCGTCGATCTTCAAAACAAACGCTTAATAGATACTTCTGCGACCCTTATCTGTCAGCACATATTTGGTATAGAAGAGCTACATGGCGAGCTTCTTCGTCAATATAAAAGCCTTATTCGTGACTCTCGTTTCCATCTCCTCATGAAACGCAACATCGTACACCGTATTATTACGGAAATTTAATTGCATTTTTCCCGCCCAAGACGATTAGGCGTTAACAAACACAAAAGTGCCAGAAGCGAATTTGAGCATATGTTGCAATTAGGTTTATGTAGATCGAGTTCATCCAGCGCTGCTGCACCATTACATTTGGTACCAAAACGTGACAGTAACGAAGGTTCAATAAATCTACAAGGCTGTATCGTATTCACAAAAATAGACATTGTACGCTCTTACCATCAAATCCCAGTAGCAACAGAGGACATACAGAAGACAACCATCACCACGCTGTTCGGGCTATATCAGTTCACTAGAATGCCATACGGACTGAGGAACGGAGCTTAAACGCTGAGGGGTAGGAATTTCATTTATGTCTATATTGACGATATATTAGTAGCAAGCAAAAACGAATCCGAGCAGCGAGAAAAGCGTACCTCAAATTTCTAAGCCACGAAATCACCAAAGACGGCGTCAGCACATCTTCAAATCGTAGTAATCTAATTTTTTCCTCAACCAACGTCTTTCAGGCAAGAACAGTGTTTTGTGGGCATGATTAATTTTTATCATCGCTTTATTATTCACTTAGCTCAAATTCATGACTATCTTAGCATCCTATGTTACAAGGCTCGGTACGTATTACCTAGCACAGATGCTTCTAGTACTGCTATGGGTGTTGTATTAGAGCAGCAACATGGTAGAAGTTGGAAATCCCTTAGTTTCTCTTCCTAAAAGCTTTCCCCTTCCGAACAAAATTATTCCGCTTTCGACCGAAAGCTACTATATTTAGTAGGCTATATTTAGTGCCATTAAGCACTTTCGATGTTTCGACGAAAGCAAAATATTTTTTATCAACACAGACCACAAACCATTGACGACAGCAATCGCGTGAAAGTCGGAGCGTAGTACACGGCAAAGTCGCCAGCTTACGTCTCCCAAATTTAGTGAAATTAGCTTCTCTTCAAGAATCACATGACGAGCTCAATACTAAAAATATTGTAATACAAAGCGCAGACTAGAATTAATAAAAGTCTTTGGTTCAATAATCACCATATGGTGCGAAACGTCAACATAGATCAAGCGTCCTTTCATTCTAAACGAAATGAGCAGAATCATTTTCAAAATGCTTCGTAGTGTTTCTCACCAAGGAGGTCGCGCTACACGAAAAATAATCGCTTCCAAATATTTTTGGTCGGGAATGAATGTAGATACCGGGTATTGGTCAAAAACATGCATTCTCTGTCAGAAGTCTAAAGATAACCATCATACGCATTTTTGCTGGGTCACTACCACCATCAAACGGCAATTTCCACATACTTACCATAATAGATAGATTTACGCGTTGTGGGGTCCGTTACTTCATCAACTGTCTTTAAGAACGTAAACTAATTGAGATCCCTCACCGTGTGCAGTAATAGACGCAAATAATAGAAATTATTATTGTTAGGATGATATATCCAGATATATCCAGGTGTATCTTCGTGAAATCTACTCTCAGCTGGTGATCAGTAACAATATAATCAATATCTTTCTTTATTTATGATATTCTCGCTGTCAAATTTTTTCGGTTACCTTTTTGAGCACAGTCTATTTCTAATGCAAGGAGAGATTGTCTTTAATAAGCCACATTAGGTACTTAAACTCACAAGACTGACGTGTTTCGCTAATTGTTTTAAGGCGGTCATCATGCATGCTCAAAACAATGTCTCTTTTATCACATTCGCTACCTCGTTGGCTGTCGGTGCGTTGTACCGTTCTGGATGAGCTGCATTCGCTCTTTTGTCAGCGCTCGTGAGCGCAGTTTTAATTTGTGGGAACTTCTTTTTAAAAACAATTTTTTAAAACTTTAATTATTATGAGGAGATTTTTGGCAAGTTGTCAATTGACAGGAATCGCCCAATTTAAATTTAATTTAGTTTAAAAATTTTAACGAATCTTTAATTTAATGAAAAGTGTTAACCCAAATCGAGGTCACATGAAAATATTTTATAAAATTAATTAAATTAATTAAGTTATAATATGATAATTTTTTTTTTTGGTTTTTAATTTTTCGTTTCATTCTAATTTTCTACACTAATTATAGACCGATAGAGAAAAAATAGCAGCATTAATAGAGGATACGTTACGAAATAATAGTTTTAATAAGCAACATCAATTACATGGGACAACAATTCTGCCATCGTCGTCTGAAGCACATCATTTATCGGTTCCCGTCCATTCGGCCAGTTAGTAATCATTTTAATTTTAAAATAATTTTTTTTTATTATTATTACAATTATGATTAATTATTAATTTTTTGTTTTTTTTTTTAATTTAAAGAAAAATGAGATATTTAATTAAACCAAAGTCAATATATATATATATATATATATATATATATATATATATATATATATATATATATATATATATATATATAATTACATTTTTTTATTAATTACGTGTCTAATTAATAAATTAAATCAATTTATTTTTTTAATGAAAATAATACATTTATATAAATATTAATTAAAGTGGAATGAGAAAATTTTTTGTAAGAAAATAGATAAAATTATGGGTTTTAGAACTTTTTTTTTTACTTTTTTGTTAATTTATTTATTGATGTATGAGAAAAGAAAATCACATAAAAATTAACTTAGTTAATTACATAAGAAATTTTTATAAATAAAATTTAATTAATTTTATTATTATTTATATATTTTATTTATTTATTTTTACGCGCGCGTGAAATCTATTTTTTTAAATTTTGTTGCATACAAAAAAAAATATAATAGAAACCAATCCGATGATGATATTATAATATTATTTTCGGGGGGTGACTTAGTAACCATTTATATATATAATATTGTTTTTATCTGACTATTTTTACTTTGACGAAGGCCGGCCCATATCTCTCTCCATATCAAAAGTGAGTTTAATTTTTTTAGTCATAATAGTATGTAAATTAAATCATTCAGCTTGATGCATTTTTTCTATAGTATAATAAGTCAAATTTTAGATTTAGATACCGATTTAATACCCCTGAAACTATATTTAATATACATATATAATATATTATAGTCTAGTTAAAATTTAAATATGTTATGTAATAATTGACATACTCATTACTCAGTAACAGTATTTATATCGACCTAATACATAATCATAAAAAAAGGCAAAATATAATTTGTATTTTCATGCTAGAAAATATTATTAAAATTTATATTTTTTCATTATTTTTATATATCATTGCATTTATATAATTTTTATGTGTAATTTTCTTTTGGAGACAAAATTAAAAAAAAAAAAAAAAGTTACAAAATTTTCGATTGTCTTAAAAAAAATTTTCTCATTGTGAGCAGAAAGGAAAATTAGTTTTTCTTTTTATTTTATTTTATTTATTTATTTAGTTTATTGTTTTTAGTTAATTTTTTGGTTTTTGTGATATTTCTTGTTGACTTGTTGTGTTTTATATGTAATTTATTTGTTGTTGTTTTTGTTGTTATCGTTCATTTAAAAAAAAAACTAGTTTTTTGATTTTTTTGTGATGTAACTATCTCAAAATGATCAAAAAAAAAATCTTCGATATATTATATACATATATACGTTCTAAAATCGGCCATTATTGCGTTAGAAAAAACTATAAAAATTTCAGGTGTTGAACGTGGTTGGACCGTAGCTGATAGTGATTCAGCAAGTGGTTATCTCTCATCCGATGATGGTACAACATCGCCTTTACTTCAATCAGCGATGACAGCAATTACTGGCGGTTGTAGTGAAATTGAAGGTGTTGGTGGTAGTATATTATCTCGTAACGAAGATGGTGATTCAAATCGTTCTAGTCTAATAAACACGGATTTAATGCATGCGGCTGTTAAAAAATTGGCAACAACATTAACCGATCGTTTAACAATTTCCACAACATCCGATCATAATAATTACGACGAATTAATTTCAATTGATAATATAAACGATACAACAGCACCATCTGCGCCTGGAACACCATCAAAAACAACAAATTCAACAACGATACTTAAAAAAGGAACAATTGATTGATTTAGAAGTTATATAAAATTTTCTGTTATCAAACAAACCAATAAAATTAGTCGATTTTCTAACAAATAATAATATTAATAAAAAAAAAACTATTACTGATATTTAAAAAAAATTACATTTTTATTACATTCATCCGTAAAACTCACCGTCTACATTTTTAAATGAATAGTTTATAATTTATTTCCAATATTTTTAAATTTTATTACCATTTTCTTTCGATGTAAGGTAATGAAGTAGTTGGGAAGTTATTAGTGATCCATGAACAAACAATATTTTAACCACGATACTAAATGCAATTGAATATTTTATATATTTTTTTTATTTAATTTTAATTATGTATTATACATTTTATAGAGGGTGATAAATGTTTAGAAAATTTGGCTTAATCGTGTGAATTATTTTTTGTCTTATTTTGCTTGATTATAACGAACTGTTAAAATACCTTTTTATTATTTATGGAAACTACTGTCTTCCCTCGTAAAAAACGTAATGACGTTCTATTTGTGGGTGTAAAATAAAACTGAGTTACATATTTATGTAAATTTAATACAAGCTTTTTTCAACATTTTTTTGTTTTGATTTGTGGCAGCATATACTAGCATCTATTTCCATCCAGTATTTTGATATCGATCCAATAATTAATTTTTCGCAATTCAAGTTGATTTCGCACATACTGATGTTAAATGTCTATGTGGTTAAATCGTGCTGGTATATTATCCAATAGTGGTAGCAAGATCAATTCCATACCATTAATTTAAGACTAGTCCCGGTAGAGTCTTAAACTTAATTTAAGACTAGTCCCGGTAGAGTCTGGATTCCACCTAACCATCACAATACCACCCTTTAAGTATGAACTACTTCCTTTCTTTTTTCTGACATAATACTATTTGTCAACTCCGTAAGAATCAGCTTCGTGGCCACTTCAGTTTGTCTATTGGCTAAGTGTGTGATATCCAACTTTTACATGTTGAATGTCATAAGTCTTACACATTTCTAAAAAGGCTTTTCCAATAAATGCACCCCTCTGAAATTATACGATTTGGTCTGCCATAATAGAACATGAGTCAGTCGTTCTAACTGCTTTGAAAACTTGGGAAAACCCATCGACAACGCATAATACATATTTTCTCTTATTTTTTGTACTTAGAAATGGCCCCAAATGATCCACATGCATCGTAGCAAATGGAGTGTCACCCTTGTCAAGAGAATGCAGGAATCCCTATGGTTTGCCAGACCAAAACCTTATAGTAAAGAAAATTTATACTTGTCTCAATAAATTTGAAAACCTGTTCAGACTATTACAGTCTATCCTTATCACGAAGGGCATTCCTAATAAATAAACCCTGAATTTGTCCAAAACGCTAATAATGGCTAACGCCTCAAGCTCGATACTTTGATACCAAGACTCCCCAAAGTAGTTCTTAGACTATAGAACACCACCGGATGAAATCTATTATCTGACTGCATCTGAAGTAGAACTGCTCCAAGACCAATTGTACACACATCCGTATAGCTGTGTCATTTTTTGAATAGCACACAAACAATCACTAAGCCAGGTATCACTGTATTCTCCTTCGAAACTAAATCTGTTTTTCCTCCTTAAAATAGCATGCTAATATTATCGAACTCACTGTAATGTTGTCTTTAAACCGTGCAATATACTCCCAAGATCAACATAACAATCTAGGATTTCCCCGCACACCTACTAATTTAAGTATTTCTTAAAATACTTCTTTAGAATCCAGAAGCACTGGATACCATATATGCTCCACATTTTGTAGCAAAATGGCCTTTTTTACCGAACTTAAAACATCATTTTTCTTGCTCCATCAGATGTATGCTGGTTTCATCGGTTCTTGAGCATTTCCCCTAGATGACATTTTTTTTCTCTTTTCTGTATTTACTGTACTTTTGCAGTGGTTTTAAAAAACTTTGATATCGGCCATCGTGTAACCACTCCACAATCAACTCGATAATTTCGTCATTTCTCATTTCATCTTTGTTACACAATGACAACTTTTGATAATAATACGGTCGACGACTGCATCGTCTAACGGTGTTTCATTTGATGGCTTTGAAGTATCGTTTTGCTTTTACTTTGTTTGTGCCATCGTCGAATATGCCGCGTGTTTTTCAAAACTAACCTCAAAAATTTTTTCAATGTGTTTTGGACAATTTTTCCCCTTTGAATTTGAAAATCTCTACTAAACAACAAAACTTACAACACCATACAAGTACACACGTGATTTTCAGTTTTTGCACACGAGATTCACTCAAATTTCAAAACGACTATAACACAATCACCAAATTGTCTTACGTAGCCATCATGTGGTGATCCCACTTCTGAAGTCTGTTGTAAACTTATTTCCCTTCTGAGTAGCTTTTTTAATTAAGGATACGATACACGTTGAGTTCTATGTTCTTGTTTTTAAGTTATTTTATTTTTACACACAGTTGAGCTAACAATATTTTTTTAACCTTTCGGTTCTACCGGCGCTTCATATGTTTTTTCTTTCTTTTACAAAGTTTATATTTTTATTCAAGGTATACCTATTATATTTTAACCTATTGTAATTTGAATGGACGACTGTTACATTTAATGAAGTTACATCATTCTTGTTAAAATAGGTTTTAGAACTATCATTTTCTGTCGGAAGTTCTACTTTGTTCAATTTCTGATTCATCCTTGAAAAGCCTCTGAAAAGCTTCACCCCAAAATTGTTTGGTAGTTTTGCATCAAACAATAAACAACGAACTTTTTCCATAACTGATATCTGGAACCAACTAGGAATTTAACACCATTGTATAATTTGTAGCACTTTTGTTGCAGAAGTTCCAGCATAAAAGGAGTTTTGACATGTTCACAACCTTCACCTTTCGGAAACAATTTCAACTGTACATCGCCACCGTAAAGTATCACTGATAATTTCCAATCATTCACCATGTACAGTCATATGTGATGAAGTGCCGGAATCAAAATGCCACTACTTTGCAGCTCCAAATTTTATACTACCTATAAAAGAAATGATTTGGCTTGATAGATTTTTATTAAATTTTCCGTATAAAGTTTATTAGAATTTTACTTTTCTGTTTTCACAACTTGAAATAATTTGGTTTTGATTGAATAACAAGAAATAGAAATACCAGAGCTTTTCAAGCCCTAAAAATCATCGGTCTATAATTATCTGACAATCTAGCTAATAGAAATGTACGGATACTATAAATCCAATACTTGTGAGTTTATTGGAAGTTTTTAACATATTGATCCACTTTTTCACAATTTTCCGATTTATCACAACTAAATTGACCCAACTAATGGACAAGACCAAACTTGCGTGTCAATTTTTGCATGTCGCAATTTTGTGTTAAATATGCAATATTAAACATAATTTTAAAAAAATTAACTTTAAAATGAATACGTTCGTTATCGAGTTACTTGCACGACTTAAATTATATGCTCTCGAACGTCGAACTCGTTAACATCATGGCTACCTATAGACCCTATGTCACCGAACTATAGGCTTTCCGGACCAATATCAAGAGCATCGCGAGATTTTAATCGCGGCAAAATAATTTTTAGCTGTAACTTTGGTGCCTATTTTAGTCTTTGTAGGCATCAAATAAATAAATAATAACATAATCGTTTATTTATAAAATTAGAAGCTAATTCGATATTTAGATTGTGAACTCATAGAGTGATCGTAGAGAGCCCTAAAAATCGTTTAAGCCTTAAAATTCTTGTAAATATTATAATAATGTAGTGTTTCAAATACCATTTTCGTAGAGTGATCAAATGACAATAATCGTTAAATGGCGATCGATCATGAATATATTTATATAAAATAAAATAAGTTTAGTTAAAATTGCTTGATTACGTAATTTAGATCTTATAATTTCAGATAACGGTCCGTAGTATTTTCGCTAGTAGTTCGAAGATGAAAATTTAATTTAAAACTCATTATGTAATATTTAATCTCTTGTCTAGATATAAAATATAAATACCGAAATTAAATTGTTTACTGTACATAACGGGACTGTCACACTATAACAAACAATATAAATTTTAATAGTTTTTTCAAGCGATTGTCAATAATGGTTGATTGATGCTAACCATAATAAATACACACATATCGCACGCGCAACGCTTGTTGTACCTTACACCATAATACTAGAATAAAATTTTCCAAAAATGTTTGCTCTTATTTTTTTAATTCCAGATTGTTTGAAGACATCATGCACCCATAATTGGATGGTGTGCGCAGCCCATCGTATAATTTGGACACCGGCAAATGTTAGCGGCAATACAAAATCTTGTTCGTCGACCATGTCATAATTTCGGAGTTACCAATACACGTCATGGTTATTGCAATTTTAGTATAAACAAATTTAGTTAAATATAAAAGAACATACACTGTGTTGTATATATTAGTGTGTGTGTGTGTGTGTCGCCAGTAAATTAAGCTTTTATAGAACTACTGCCAATTTATAAGCATTATTTTAATTTTATATTTTTTTTTATGTTGTTAGCCACAAACTCCATCCCTCTTGTGTAAACTTTAGATTTTCTAATGTTATTCTGTTTCTAAAAACCTTTGGGAAGATAATGTTACTTGTTACTCGCTAAACGAATCTCATTTAAAAATGTAGACGCGTGACTTAAATTATGAATCTTCCACGATACAAAATCCCTCAAAATACTTTTCTTAATACAAAAAAAAAATTAAAAAATTTATTATTATTTGAAAAATCAATTGACATCGGCGCGCGCTGTCAGCACAAAGTATAATTTTTTTTTATCATTTTAAATAATTATTTAAATAAATTACATATAAAAAAAATATATCCAAAAACTAAATAATTTTTTCTTTTTTACATACCTACTCTTATAATTTTTTCGTTTATTTATTTTTATTTTTTTTAGTTTATAAATTAAGTAAATAATAAAATAAAAATGATAAATATTATTTGGTCATAAAATAAAATTTTGTAAATTGTCGAGACAAAATAAATATATAATTTTTATTTTTTATTTTTTTAAAATATAATTAATGTATAATAAATTATGAATTATGATTATTCGATTTTATTTTGTGACAAATAAATATATCTAATAATAATATGAATGAATATATAAATTAAGTAAATTAAAATAAATAAATAAAAGAAAAATTATGTGATTTAAAATTAAAAAATTAATTGAAAAGGTAAATATATTATAAATAAATAAAATAAAAATTAAAATTATTAATAGGCTTGTGCACTGTTCATAAATATATAATATAAAAGTTATATATGCATATAAATAATAAATAATTTATATATTATTAATTATTATTATAAAAAAAATAATTATAATTAAATAAGTTTTTAACGAAATGAAAAGAAAAAAAAACGTAATTAAGATGATTTTTTTTTAAGTTATTTTGAATTAAATTCGAAAATTATATAAGCGATCAAAGATGTTTCAAAGATAAACCCACGCAGGTACGTATGATTTTGCACTAGAATCATTTTGTACAATTTAATTGGCTCAATGATTGAATTCAAGGTAAGCATTACCCGATTTGCTTATTACTGGATTATTTTATTAAGGCAAAAATATTCCGAACATCTTCAAAATTTTTTTTAATTGATAAGTAAGGTACCTAATTCGTTTTAACAATATATTTAATTTAAAATTTTGTAACTAACAATTTATTATTTTTAGGCATAAATTACGAATTCTTAAAGGATGTTTTCGCCAAATGAATATATTAGTACTATCGGTCGAGGTTCAAACTGAAACGTAAAACTAAAACAATATTTTTTGTCCTTCGAATTTGAAAAATCGTCCTTCAAATTGCCTCTTAAAGTGGTAAGTGTCATTGTTTAAAGCAAAAAGATCTCCAATTAAAAAAAAAATCTTTCAAACATTGAATTGATATTTTTTCTTTTTTAAACGCGCAAAATGCTGTTGCAGATCTACAAAACATACTTCTGAGCTATTCGTGTAATTTGCAAAGTTCTAAATACCTTAAATAATTATTATATGGTCCCATCTTATAGATTTAGTTTTGGTCCCATCTTATAGATTTAGTTTTTTAATTTATCATCAGCCTCTCTCTTCGGTGATATATAGCCTCTTTTGAAAAATTCGAGAACCCTGAAAGCAAAAATGCTCCTTGGGTTGACTGCATTAATTCCGAGCTCTTGATATTCAGAGGAGATACTTTGTGGAACTATGTTTTTAACCTTATTCGATTAGTATGGCAAAGCGTAGTTATGCCTGATGAATGGAAAGTGGCTGCGTTGGAAAGTGCCCTCTTCTTAAAAAAACAGATCGCTCAAAATGTAAAAACTATCGCAGCATAGCTCTCCTTTCCACAGCATACAAATTACTGTCTTACATAATAATGGAGAAAATCACTTCCCTGGCGGAGGAAATTGTTGGTGACTACCAAGGAGGATTTCGTTCGAATCGGTCAGTCACTGATCAAGTTTTTTCGCTGAGAATGATTCTTTCTAAGTAATACAAAACTTCGTATCACGTAGATCTTACGTCTTGGAATACCTGACAAATATGTGCGTTTATGTAAAATGACAGTAAAGCAGTTACAATGTTGTATCAAGGTTGAGAACAAGCTATCAATTTTCGCAATTAGCTCTGGTGTACGGAAAAGATACTTAGTTCTCGATGCTCTTTAATCTCATGCTAGAATTCATATTTCGTAAAAGTGAAACACCTCACAACAACATCTTGTACCGTCAGTTCAACCAGGATCTTGCATATGCAGATGTTATCTGTGTAATTGGATTGAATGACAACGGTGTCAAAGAACTGATGAATCCACTTGTATAATTTTCAGCTTCCTTTTGTCTCAAAATCAATAAGTCCAAATATATATAATCACTAGATTTAGAGACCAAGACGCAATGGATTTTAGTAGTGATGACCACACATTTGAAGGAGTGACAAGTTTGCGATACCTCGAGTCCGTTGTCACTCATGATAACTGTGTGGGAGGAGATATAATACCCCTATTATGATTTTCACTTCACCTGTCACTTATAAATGCTGTCACAGTGACGCTTATTCTCATGTGAGTCAAAATTTGGTATTATGATTTTCGCTTTAATTTTTGTTAGTGACGTACGCAGCGCTATCCGTTTTTTTTTTTTTGTATTTTGGTCTTGAAAACCCAATTTGATACTACCAAATTGGAAATACCCATTTGGTATTTCGGATTTTTTTTTGTTTGTATTTACATTTTCAGCTCTGATAAAACGAAAATAATAATAATAAATATTTGTTGTAAAAACAAAATTAGAATTCTCTCTAGTCACCTACAAATTGACGGTGACAATAATTGACATAAGTCTCACTCACTGCGAAAATCATAATACCAAAATTCCAATTCAGTGACGTAGTCTCACCTGGTGACGCGTAAGTGAAAATCATAATAGGGGCATAAAGCACGTCTTGTCGCTGGCAACCGTGCTTTGTATCTTACGTCCATCGCTAAAGTCAAAATACCTTGCAAATGCCGACAAGCTGAGGTTGTACAAGTTGTTCAGACCTGTTGTCATGTAGGTGTGAGAATTGGACCCTGACGGATGCGTACGAAAGATGGGTAATGACATTCGAGAGAGGATGAAGACAACGCTTACCGAATTTTATTCAACCACGAGATCAGGAATTTAATGAAATTAAAGTGGGACATCCTCTAAACGATGCCAGGTGACCGATTTCCAAACAATTTGTACAATAAGGAACCGAATTTTAATTTTTTGTTAGTTGACATTGTTGTTTTTTTAATATATGGTTCTAGTTTTACACTTTGGTAATTACATTTTTTACACTCGAAATGTTCATGTCCTCATTATTTTTTAAAATATACCACGTACTTATATATATATATATATATATTTGGAAAGCTCGCATTAAAACCTTTTAAAAGGTATACCAATGCCAAGTATCATTGTTTTTTTTTTGTTAACAACAACACTTACCACTGTCAAACAGAGTCAATTTAAAGGCCATATTCAACAAAAAATATTGTTTTGGTTTTACGTTTCAGACAAATATTTCAGTAACTAAAAAGGAGGGAATATTTAAAAAATTACACTATAAAAATTGCGTTATCGTAACTTTATTCTAATATTATGGATCTAATAACGTACTTAACGTTGGATTTTTTTCCCGGAAAAAAAACTGATATGGAGTACATTTTTCTGTAATTGAGGTTAAGCTCTTCTTTTTTTATATTCTCTTTTTACTTAAACTTAACGTCAAGTGTCATGCCAAGATGTCTCGCCGTATTTGAATTTGGAACTTGCTGTGTGTTGATTTTCACTAGTATCCACTTAGATTTTTTGTAGATGACGTTAATAAGCTAAGATTGCAGTATCATCAGTAAATCTAGCTATTTGTGTTTTCTTCATATTTGGTAAATCTTTTGTATTTAGGATACACAGAAATGGCCTCAGGACACTTCTTTGAGGTACTCCTGCTAGTTTTTTATGAAGAGTATTCGTTTTCACATTTTTCTCAATGTCGATTCGCTATATGTAGCGTTTTAGAATCTGATATGACTGCTTAGGTGTAGATTTAGATTGAAAACTGAATTGTTTAAATGTTTTATGGCCAATATTCTTTTACTACCATTACTGCTAATTCGTCTTTACCGCATTTTATATTTTAGTTATGGATTCGTCAGAATCATTGTGCTTACTATAAAAAAGTTGATTATATTGATTTTTTAAGCTCTCGTACTGCTTAGAGCGTACACTAACTCCCTGTAACCGATATGTCAAAGAGTAGATTGTATCTTTGATTTTGTATTGCTTTTAATGATGAAAATGAATTTTAGTGCAGATGTTAAATAGAAGTGAGTTCAAATGTTCTCGATTTGACTGGGTATACAAACGAGTAGGTTCACCGTGTTTTCAAATCTGAAAGTAAAATATCACACCGCGTTATCCGATTTTTAGTAATTCATTTCTGAAATTTACTGAAAAATTTCGATGTTTCGTACTGTGCATTCCGAATTAGGCGATTACGAATAGTGCAACTCTCTAGCTGAATGACAGCGAAATCGAAATCTTTTTAATAGTCCAAAAATTTTACCGAATAATATTGACTGCGTTTTTGATTGGAAAAATTAAGCTCCACGGTACAGGTACCTATAACGTTTTTGTCATTGCGTTCAAAATACACATTACCAAAATTATTTGTGCATAGTACACATTTTCAATCAAACTGACTAATTCTAAGGATTATAGTTAGTTGTAAATATAGTCAATATGAGTATTCTCACTGTTGTTTAAAATCCCTTCCTGAAAACCCTTTAGCATGGAATTCAAATAGTGGCTTCAAATAGTTCCACATATTCTCAATTGAGCTTAAATCTGGACTTTGCGAATTGCTTTCCATTCCATTATTTTATTGCAACCACTTTGGCGAATTGAAAGAACTCCACAGGCTTTGACTTTGTGGTAGGTCTTTGGAAATATCAATCGCTTTCTCTTATTTGTTTGGCTTATGAACCGCTTATTTTGAATATTATTACTCTCGACATTTGCATAGTATGCCTTTGTTATTTCTGGCTCATTATCATCTGGCTCATTATGTCTTTCCGAGTTATCTCATTTTGAACTTGTTTGACTTTTTAATGAGGGTTGAGTTTTAGGAGTTGATAATTTTTTTATCTTTTTTTGAGGTTAAAGCTCATTTTGACACACTTGTAAATCTTTTTGTAATTTATAAGCAATCAAATTTATATGGCAGTTGAACATCTTTACTAAACAACCTTTTATAGGAATTCCGGCAGAATAGCTCCCTAAAATCGTGGTTTTAAAGTTTTAAACTCTAAAAACAATTCCACAATTTTACGCAAAAAAATGTTACCATCCATAAAACTAGAAAGCTCGAATAATGATATAATTTGAAAAAAATCGTTAAAAAACTTAAGTCACTGAAAAGTTGATCCGTCCAAATAGTGTCTCGCAAACGAAACAAAATATAGTCACCGTTAAATGTAAGAATATCTCCTAATACATTAAATTGACAGTAAAATTGTTTTTAATTTTCGAATTTAATTCATTATAAATACAAACACAAAAACAAAGTTCAATTCAACAATTGCATAATAACCATAATTTTAAAAAAGTTGACTAAATTATTTAGTAATAAACCAGATCAGCCTTTCATTAAATTATAGTTTTAGAAAAAAATAAAAATAAAACTAAACAAAAAATATATTTACGTAAATTCTCCAAAAAAAATTAAATGATCGTTAATAAAAAAAATTATTTGTATAACTATAATTAGTTTAATAATCAATAATTAATTTTAGTAATTAATGTAAATTTAGAATAAATTCATAAAAACAAAAGCTTAGTGCTTAAACATAGTCATATCGAAATTAATTAACTTTAACTAAAATAAAAGTATATATAGTTTTTAAATAAAATTTTGAAACAGGTCGAAAAAAAATATCTTTTAAAAAAAATTTAAATTAAATTAACTAATCCGTTCGATTTTATAAAAAAATAAAACCATTTTATAGCTATATTTATATTATACTCCCGGGATTTGCTTACATTGTCATAAAACATAAAATATTTTAGTAAATATCCTAGCTACTCTCTATTCTAAACACTTCCACGAAAACTGATAATAAATTAAGATTTTGTAAATCAAATCAATTATAAACTTTTAAAACTACAAAGCTAATTCTATTTTCCTTCTTGTCTTGTGTAACGAAAATAAAATGATGCTATTAAATTATATTTTAAATTATTAAAAAACGTGCGAGTAATTTTTTTATTTCTCATTAAAAAGTTTTAATTTTTTATATATATAGTATTAGAATTTAATTTAAATTTAAGAAAATTTAATTTTTGTATTTTATAATTTATTTTTTAGACTGGAACTGATTTGCTAGAATAAGATTATCAAAATAAATACACACACAAAAAAATGTTATCTCTTTTAAATGAAGGGAAATTGATAAAAGTAAAAATTAAATTAATTAAGATAATAAAAAAAGAATTATGTATTTTCGTAAAAAAGAAGAAAACACAAAAGAAAGATTAAAGTTTTTTTTTTAATTTACATTTTATTTTTACTTTTTAGCTGAAAATTTCATTGAATCGTTAAGCGGTCGAGAACGATTTTAAAAGTCAAATACCAAAAAGTTTTAATTACAACATTTCCTGTGTCATTCGTCAAATGGTAAGTTACGATAATTTATATCAATAGTGTGACGATATAATGATTGAGAAATTTTCGGTAAAAGTTCAATTACAAATTCATTTTCATTTATTTTTAATTAAAAAAAAATAAAAACGTCATGTGCATCGTGAAATACGAAAGTTAACCGTGACTCAGTAAAATAACCTGTAATTATTGTGGCAAATTTGGCTGGTTTAGGTTTGTCCGTGTTGCATATCGGTTGTTTTTTTTTCAAAGTACCAGCGGCAGGCGATGCTTGCGTAACTTTCAAGGTGTTATTATTAGCTTTGGACATAACCATTTCTTTCATCTGGTTATTATCCTTAATTGTAAGACGGCTGATTTTGGTGTTTAGTATTTTAAGCAATCGTCCATTACTGCTTTCTAAACGCCATTTCGCTGGAGGTACGTCGTTATCCCCTTGAACCAGGATTGGCCCCGCTTTTGATATATTAGTCTATTTGCTTCGTCAATTTTGTAGTTTTAACATATATTCGATAACTCAAATTTTACAATAATCTTTAAATATTTTTTGTAGAAGGGCCACCGTGTTAAACGGTTGATATGTTTGTTTAAAATGCTTGGTTCTAATTAGGATCAAATGTCCTTGGAAGTAGTGGTCGCAAATTCAAGCAGGCTTCAATTTAGTAAACTACCGTAGTCATTTCTTCAAACGTCGAATGTTGTTCTCCAATCATCCTATCCAAGTGGTGCTTGCTGGATTTAACCGCTGATATCCAAAAATCCACCCATATGTGGAACTCTTGGTGGTATATAATGCCATTGTGTACCATCATTTGCAAGCTTTTCTACCCATTTTCACGATAGTTGTGTTACGGAAATCTTGAGCTCATTCCGCATGAGTTTTGGCTCCTATGGAATTGGAACTACAGTCACCATAAAGGTACGTGCAAAACAATCGGCATGCTGTGAATCGTTTAAATACTGCTATGAAATCTCTTGATAAAAAGCCGCTTACTTCTATATTGCAAAGCATATGAATACTGCTAGTTAACTTTTATTACTTTTGCACCTCGACCTGGTGAATACCTAAGTTCGAAGTGTCCAGCATAATATAACCCAATATTAGTAAAAGGTTATGTCGGAGTTACTGTAGCTATTAGATGATCTTCCATAATTTAATTTAAAGTTTGTGTTCGTCTTTTATGGTAGATTATACATTTTTTGATGTAAGTTTTCACTGCTAATGGACCTTTACCGAATAAAAGCTGTGCAAGTGTCTTTGGTCCGTGTAAGGTCATCTTATGTGTGTAATCTATTAAGAGCTATGTTAAACGACCCTTATAAGGCAGTATTATTGGATATTAAGAATTGAAAGCATAATGGCGTTAGACAGCCTTTCGCCTACTTGCAGTAGCCCATTCTCATTGCTATCTTGGTGTACTTTTTTCTAATGATTTTATAATGCTCCTTTGTTAAAAATAATTTTATGTCTAGCAACAAACTGTTACAAGCGTGGGGACAACTCACACCTAGGGAATAGTCTTAAAAGCTGGACTTGCAGTTATATTTTTAAACAAAACTGCAAGCGATGTCTAAGTACAGCGTAGGGTTCCTACGTCTTCTCAACGAATATCCATAGTGTGGTAATCTCCTTAAAACTGTGCCCCATTCGTTACTTACTTCATAAGACACGTTGCTAATCTTACTTAATATTATGGCAGGCTTAAATTTAAAATCTTATTAATTATTTTAAATATTTGCTCGAATAGCTGATGAAATGAGATGCAAATTGGGGTCCATTATCAGTTAATACATTCTCACGAACACCAAAAAGATGAAATACATGATTTTTAAGAATTTCGACTACTTTTGCACCAGAGGTTGAGCCGAGTGGAAACATTACTGGGAAACGACTGAAAAATAAATATTGGGGTAAATCCAATATTTATTTTTTGGAAAGGATTGGATTTTTCTCCAGGATTAAAATTTTAGCCACATACTCGTCTTGCTTGTGCTTCCACATACACTTCAAACAGATAGTCGAGAATGGCGTTTAGAGTGCTCTTTCTATATTCGATACTTAAATCAAAGTCTTGTAATTTTAATGGCCATCTTGCTAGCCTGCCCGTTAGATCCCGCTATTCCATCGATTAACGTAAGCTCGAGTGATCATTATTTACTCTCAATGTAGGGTCTTAACTTTTAACACTCATTACTCTAGTTATACATTCCTGTTCCGTGATGTTATAGTTCCTTTGTGACATGAAGGCAATCGGGTGTTCACCTTCATCATCAAAAGATGCGTTGTACTGTACGTACAAATGTTTTGTAAAGACCGGGTTAACGAAAACCGGTTCCGTGACGAGCGCTTTCCTTAGATTGTCGAAAGCATCTAGCGCTTCTGTTCCACATTTTGTGCTTACGCTTTAGTCGGTACCAGCTGGTCATTAAGATTATAAATCGTCGCGGTAGACGAAGACGCGGTCATGAATATTTGGGCTGCTTTACACAGGCCAAAGGGCATGACGCTGAATTGATTTTATCCCTTGAAGAAGGATCGAGAGGTATTTGTCAAAAAGCTTCCTTTAAGTCGATGGTGCTAATTAACCTTGTTTTATCCAATCGATCTAGTAGCCCGTCAATCAATGGCGGAGAATAATTGTCATTCAGTGTAACCGAGTAAACCTTTTCTTGCGTCTACACATAGACGAACTATCCTCGCTCGCCTTCTTAACTATAGTAACCGAAAAAGGCCAGAAGTTGACACTTTCCTGTTTAACTCCGAGGTCAAGCATACGGTCTAATTCTTGGTACATCTCTTCATGTTTTATCGGTTATACCGCGTAATATCTTTGATTAACGGCTGCTGCGTCTTCGACATCTATTTTGTGAGTCAGAATATGCGTTTTTCATAGTTCGAATTTTTCAACGGTTACTACCCAGCCTCGCTATTATCAGCAAGACTAAAAATCTATGCCAATAGTGAATTCTTCATGTTAATGTCTTCATTTTCCGCCGTAAGACACCTTAGCTATGATATGACCAAAAACGCGTTACACTCCACTCAATGTTGCCAAAAGAGATGTAATGGTATACATTTTAATTTTATTGGCTGTGGTGACAATAAAGCTGTTCTGAACCCAAACCAAGAACCGAAACACTAGCTCCGCTAGAGGATGTATTGTGACATTTAATTCAGGGGTACCTGAGAAAGTGTTGGAGATGATATTGTTGACGAATGTAATCCTTATTTATTGTGCAAATTCCCTTCGGGCAAATCATTTGTTTTGATAGCATTGTTGCTAGTAAATTGATCCTAGTTATAAAGGTGATGACGGCGGAATCTTTATTTGTTGTTGATCAAGATACTTATGTTCAGTTGAAGTAGGTATTATTTACAACGGAGCGTTTAAAAACCCTTGAGCCACCTTACTACTTGAACACGGATCAATTTTACTACAAAGATCAATTTGCTTATTGTTGAAACTCGTCTTCGCCACATCCAGGAAAATCAATGACTTTTCGACTTCTGGTATCGAACTTTGCTTGTTTGACACAGCTTTCCAATAATTTTTGTTACAACAATGGGTCCACTCTTAGTCACTATAATTCTATTTAGACGCACATGCTCAACTTCAGCAGCTAACTCTTCTAGTTTTTAAATTCAATGTTTTCACATGCCTGCATAAAAGCCTCCATCACTTCACGAGTTTTTTTCAGTTTGTTTGCACTCGCACCGACCTCTCGCTTCGGATGCCGATTGGCTAAAAAATGTTGCAATGTCAACAACCAAACGTTCTATGCTCATAAAAAACATCTAAATCCTAAATCCCATGACTGGTTTCACATGTGAAAAACGAAGTGCTCCTACAGTTGGAGTTTTAAGCAAAATAAATTTTAAAAAAATCATCACCCTGCACAAACAATAATCGATATAATGTTAGTTAGTTCGACTATTATAAAATAGATGTCACTAGCACAAACAATAAAGATTCATATTTTACACTTTTAATTTCTCAAATTTAAAATGAATCGACAAATTTAAAACATTAAAAACATCACAATTATATTTCATTTTAATTCGATTTGAATGAGTATACATTTAATTGAACATAAAAATCAGACACATCTTCACCAACTAGCTCGACCGCGGAATAAAAAAACGCCGCCATCACCAAACTAACCATCAACACTCTCGAGAGTTCGCATCTGATTTTCGTTATTACATAAACAACATATTCACAGAATATTTACTATTGCATAAACGTAATATGAGGTGCTGATCTTGGTGATCGATTACTTTTGCCTGGTTTCAAAAATCCCACACCACATCCAACTTCAACATCGCGCAACATTGATATCGGATGTTTACACAAACATTTGGTCAAGCCCGCTGATTTGTCAGCGGCCGTTTTCATACGTGCCGTAATATGAAATATCGTACAATCTTTGCAGTGTGTCGACTTTTCGGTGTCGGCATCCATGAGCGAAAGAATTTTACGTTTTTGACAATAGTAGCAACAATCGTCGAATAGTTCTTGATTGTTGACGTCAGGCAGACTCATTAACGGTAATCTACAATCATCGTAGCTCGCCTGGCTTTTGGTTGATGAAAATGAATTAATTGACATGATGTGTTTGTTCCCATTATGGTTCATCGAGAACATGGAGCTTCGAAAATTTGACGATGGACTAGCTTGAGGGCATGGCGGTGTATTATCATTTCGTATTAAGTCGGGTGCATCGTGATCTAAAATAAAAATTAAATTATAGTAAAAAAAAAATTATAGATAAAATTATGCCACTTACAATTAAAATAGTTTTGACGTGCTGCTATTCGTTCCAATTTCCGCTTAAAGTCTTCGCCTTTAAGCCAGTACGTTCTCATTTCGCCTTTGCCTTTGATATAGGTGAGACCACGTTCTTCGCATCGATATCCACCAATCTTTTTCAGTAAACTGTACGTTGCGGCTGAAATGTGGATTTTAAGTGCCTCTCCAGCGCTTTCCATGCGTGATGCTGTGTTTACGGTGTCTCCAAACAGACAGTACCGCGGCATTTTTAATCCTACAACACCGGCCACACATTGTCCGGAATGAATGCCAATCCGTATCTGTAATAGTTCACCAGGTCGATGTCGTATTTCAAGTTTTGAAACCTTGTTAAGCAAATGAAGTGCTAACGATGCTATTTCACCAGCATGCCGATCACGATTCCGAATTGGTAAGCCTGAGACCACCATATAAGCGTCACCAATTGTTTCCACCTTGTATACGTCATAGTTCGAGATGATCGAATCACAACACGTGTATAAATCGTTAAGCATTTCGACTACTTCAAAAGGAGTACTTTGGGCGCATAATTCGGTGAATCCAACTAGATCGCTAAAAAAAATTGTAACACAATCAAAACATTCGGCCTCAACACGTTCGCCACGTTTTAAAGATTCGGCAACCGTTTTTGGAAGCATTCGTAGTAGTAGCGCTTCCGTTTTCTTTTTCTCTTCGTACAACTGATTGGTGCGTTCCTGTACCAAACTCTCCAAGTTGTAAGCATATTTCTCCATAATCGCGAGCATATTATCGAAAATATTCGGTTTGAGACCGGCTTGCATTTCTTTCAGTTTTACTTTCACTAATCGTATGTCGGGCCTCACATCAGGATCTTCATCCCAGCACAATCGTAAACATTGTTTTACATAATCAGGTGCGTTCAAATGTCGAATTGGTGGCCGAAAATAATTTGGCCCAATCGAATTTCGAACGCGTGTAATTATTTCAACATTTGTTAGTTCCGTATCACCCCAAGGACCAGATCGGCCAATTATTTCGTACAGCAATATTCCTAGTGAGTATATATCGCCTTTTTGCGTGCCCCTTGGATGATAATTTGGGTGTCGCAGTAGTTCGGGGGCACGCCACAAATTTCGTCGCTCCTCAAATTTTTCCTGCGTCGACTCATCTTGTCCCATTTTAAATTCGTGCAGTCCGAAATCCGTTATTTGACACACCCACCGCGAATCGACCAAACAATTACTCGATCGTAAATTTCCATGCGATATAATTTCACTTTCGTGCAGATAAATCATTCCCTTGAGGATATCACTGATCAGCGACGAAATGAACATATGATCGAGGAAAAGATCTTCGTTCGCCAACACATCTTCGAGACTACCACGGGCGCAATACGAAGTTAGAACAGCAATCGCATTTGTTTCGACCGACGCCCCTATAAATGTTATGATATTTTCGTGCCGCACATCACGCATTTGTTTCAGCTCTTTACGAATTGTTCGCGTTAAATCGATCGATCGCTTATGAATTCGTTTAACGGCAACGATATTACCTCGATACACTCCAATATTTGTATACGCTCGTTTGGTGGTGTCCGATCCAGCCACAATACTATGACGACATGATTGTCGATTTTTACTTCTCATATTCAACTCTTGATTTTCGTTTGTTATTAGCGTCACCTCTTTTAGGTCCACTTTCCATAATAAGCACGCGAGTGTTTGTTCGTAACGGTAATGCCTGCGAACAAAAAAAACAAACGAATTAAATTTGGTTCGTTATATAAAATTAGGTTACTACTTGATAAGAAAAGCTCCGGCGACGGCTAAAAGAAATGCAACAAATACAGCGGATAGTAGAAGTCGCCAATCTTTTTTCTTTGGCGTACACAATTCCCCGTAAAATCCGCAAATTGGTTCGGCTCGCGGTATTATACCTTTGATCCATCGAATCGGACGATGTTTATCGATGTACTTAAATTCGGGAATGTCCCCCGGTTTATTGTATACAAAATATCCAACCTGTTGCATTGACATTTTTAGTGTGTTGTTACTTTGGTGCGCCGAAATATCTTCTTGCAGTGCGATCACAGTAAAATTACCTTCGGCATCACCATTCGAATCGATGTACACGTCAAATCCTAGTATCGAATGGTAGGATCGATTAAAAATTTTACTCATTATCAGTTGACCATCCTTAACGTTGCCACCATCTTGTAAAACTTCAGTAGCGGCCCGCGCATATATTGTAATAGCGTCATATAAATGAGCACCGTAAATCGGTACTGTAATATTTCCAAATATTTTCTCATGGTATGGCATCGAAAATGGTGGTCTTCGTGAAAATAACCGTATATTTTCACAAATTTCACTGGAACATCAAAAGAAAACAAATTTTTGGAGATTTAGTCGACAACACACGACAGTGATATACTTACTCGAATTTCGGATTCAACGGAAATGATGGGGTCAATTTTAAAACAGACCGAAATGATTGTAGTTCTAGTGCACGGCTTCGAACACGTTTCAAATACGGATCCAAATATTCTCGTTCCACAATATTTGATCGTCGTGACGGATCGTAAATTTCGTCATCGACCGATATAACCATGTAGTCACCAGATTCGAGTAGTTTTCGATTTTGTAAGCATCGAACAAAGTCCACCATCGCAATATGTTCCCCAACAAAAACATAAACTAAAAAGCATAAAATTACAACAAAACGGCCGACATCACAAAATGGTTTACACTTACTTCGTGCCGTACGATATGTATCATCAACAATTTTTTGCATTTCGGATATATGCGACGGTATATAGTCCGGGTACTCTTTATGCTGGGTCACCGTTAAATTACGAGATTCGGCTAAAACTTTAATGGCATGCGCGATTTCAGAACCCCATGCCGGATGTACACCGGCAACAATAACAAATTTGTCCCAATGAAATGCTTTCAAAAGAGCGACCACACTCTTTGATACTTTTGATGCTGGTGCAAGGGTACGAGCAAAACTATGGAATACACTTTTATCGGATACGGCAGTGTCAGCACATTTCTGAAACGGTAAATTATATTATACATCGGTAATCTTAAGTATTTGGCCAGTAAAATACTTACGTATGAAATCATTGGTAAATTCCATGCGGCAGATACGAGTGCTTCTGAGGTACATGTTTCGTCGGGGCCAATAAATGCAACAACATTATTGTCCCTCATTTCAGTCATTAATTTTATGGGCAGTGAACGGAGGGTTGTAGTTTTACGGCCAATATCGACAGCCTTAAAACTTAATTTGTAACCGGGCAGTAATTGTGCATTTTTATTTATTTCTTCAACAGCCAGCGGGAGTGCTCCCAACGAAATCTATAATTGAAAACAGTAATACTATATCAATAATTGAACTGTTGAACTAAAAAAAATAAAAAAGTTTTTCATTGTTTATATTGGAAAATCGATTTTCAACTTTTTAATGAAAGTGTAATAATGAAAAGTTTATGGTACATCTATAACTTTAATAGATTTAGGTTATTTTTGCTTCTTATAATTGGTATTAGGTCATTTCTAGTAATTTAATGGTTGAATTATTTTAAAATTTAAAGAAAATTATTATTAGCCACACACAACTAAAATTACGTTATTTTTTTAAATACCGTGGACGTGGAGACTTTTATGTGTAGAGTATTTGAATATAGATCACGATATGTAGAAAATATGTAATTGTTTCGCCAGCTGTATGCCTAGTACTAATGCTAAAACAAAGTGGCGCTGATAATTAAATTCATAATTGTTTTGTCATGTCGTTTGACATTTTCATTTTATAAATCGTTTGGATTGAAATTGAATTTAAATTTAAATTAATTACGAACAATTAGATTTTAGTTAGAAGTGAGTGAAATACATTTATTCTAACTATTGTGGCACATATTAGTTCAGTTTGTGTGAAGATATGTTTATTGTAAACGTTTGCTATTACAAAATTTCAACGAGCTGGAAGCACACATCTTTAGATTGGAAAACAAGTAAAGCTTCGTAGTTGTAAGTACTTTTTGACACTTTTACTTAAAATAAACTTTGATTCTGTAGTATCCAACAATATATAAATAAAATACCTTCAGTAATCTTTATTATATACAAGCATAAAGAAATTATAATTAGCAGTAATTCTATGTCGAAAATCGATAGTTTCGAATTGACCATAATCACTTTCATTTGATTCGAACATAATTTATACAAACGAAAACATAAAAAAAATGTATTTAATAAAAAGATAAAGTAAATAAATAATAATAATAATATTAGGTTTTTACAGGCCATTGCTTGCTGGTGCCGAGCCACTCGCTGTTCTTTTATTTCATGAACGAGTTCAAGAAATTTCATTAAATTACTGATCTCGTGGTTGAATAAAACTCGGTGAGTGTCGTGATTATTGCGTTTGGGGTCATATATCATACGCATGATTCTTCCCTAATACTCATCCGTCAGAGTCCAACTCGCACACTCATACATGACAACGGGTCTGATCAACATGTTGCACAACTTCAATGCTGGTCGGCATTTGCAAGGTATTTTAACTTTAGCAGTGGGCGTGAGGCATACAAAACACGGTTGCTAGCGACAAGAAAAATATCCCCTCCTACACAATTATCATGAGTGACAAGGGACTCGAGGGATCAGGAACGTGTCACTCCTTCAAATTTATGGATACCACCAATAAAATCGATTGCGTCTTGGTCTCTAAAATCAGTAAACATATATAAATATGTATTTTGTTTTGGACAAATTAATTTTGAGATCAACGAAGCTGAGAATCGTACAAGTGGGTCCAGTAGTTTTCTGACACCGTTGCCATTCAACCCAATTACTCAGATATCATTATCTGCATATGTCAGAACCTGGTTGGGTTGACAGTACAATGCAACGTGAGGTGTTCCATTTTTACGAAAGATAAATTCTAATATGAGATTATAGAGTATCGGAGACAGTATCTTTTTATCGTACCAGCTTTCAAATCTTTGGCAGAATGCTTATTCGACGATAAGAAGAAACCTGTAAGTTTGTTTGTTTGTTAGACTTCTGACTTTAGAATGTTGGCACTTGAGATTATTACTACCGGTGAATGATCAGATGACAGATAATACCAACCGTAGGCGTTGACTTAAATATTTTCAGCATTCGTTATTCTACTTGCTGCCTAAGTAGGAGGTCGCATTCTTGGCATTTAATACAGTGTATCGGCCTGTTTTTTTTTATGTGGGTTCCTCGTTACTAATTCGTGTATGTAGAATATATATAACAAGGACTAATTCAAGACAAACAATGAGTTCACGGTTTATCATATTTGTGATAAATTTGACATGAATGCATCAATGATTGAGCTTGGCTCAAAGCTCTTTATCCCTTTAATAGATGCTCTGTGTGCGTCAACCATTAATGATAAACCAGTGGAACTAGATTGTAGATACGGGACGGGCCAGCAATGGCTTGTAAGAATAATTTTATTTTTATTGTAATTTGGTAGAATGCGGTTAATGTTTTTCACGTAAGATTCCTGCAAAAACACAACGTTAAAAAATTCAATTGCCTAATTAAGTTTAAAAACACTTAAGACCATTTCTTTTCGATTTTCTATGAATTATTGTCTATATTATGTGTTATTGACTTAACATAAATTATTTACCAACATTTTTTTGTAAAACTAAGATAATCGCAAATCCACTTAATTCAAGCACTATTGCGAATTTCTAAAAATAAATTTACAAAAGTATTATATATTAGCAGGAAATTAAAATAAAAAAAAAATAAAAAAAAAACGTGACCTGAAAATTGCGTAGAATAAATCAAATCTAAAATATATGCCGTAATAAAATTATTAACACGAGTATTAAATTTATGGATAGATCAATATTCCTACTATAAATTCAAAACACACAACATCTAAAAACACAATTATTGTAGGCTAAATCCAATCGAAAGCATATATATATACCTAAATACATAGGGACATATAGGTTTATTTGTATTTAATTAAATTATATTGTTGTTGTAAACAACCTTGCAAAATTCGCGCAAATAATTCGTGGATAATTAATTCGAGATGGCTCACAAGGAAAATTCGTATAAAAGCAATATTAACTTTTATGTAATTTTTCTGTACTTAGACTGGGCGATAGTTGGGTTCACGCTTATTTTCATATAAAAATCAGTTTAAAACCAGAACAACTCGGAGATTATCTTCTCAAGGCTATAGGGATGATTTTTAAGGTATGTTTAAGGTTGGTCTATATTCCTAGGAAATTTACGGAGGTCAATTTATAATTCTTTAACCCGAAATCAGGAAAAGGCTCGCACTTAAAAGGATCTTATGGATCTCTCTGGTACGTACGATCGACAGATCAATTTACTCACACGAGTGCTGTGTATATGGTAGTATGCCTCGATTTTGAATAAGGTAAAAATGAATGCAAACTTTGAAAGATTGGTAAGCAGGACTGTAAAATCCGAGCTGTGGAATCCACTTTAAAAAGGCAGGTGGTTAGGGATACTCCGTCGTATCTCCCCTTCTCTGGAACATGGGTGATCCATGGATTACTTCTGAAACTGTACAAAGAAAATATGATAATGATAGCGCACGCTGAAGAAACGACGATCAAAATTCGAAATTTTTAAAATCCAGAAAATACCTTCTGTAATAAGCACATTCGAACTGATAAAATTATGGCACAAATCATAAATTTTCTGAAATTCAGAAATATATGATGATAAGACTATTAAAACTGAAAATTTTTGGCCACAAATCGACATTTTACTAAATCTAGAAAATTCATGATTCATCAAAACTAAAAAATGCCACAAATCGAAAAATTATTGACCGGTTAACTTTTTATTAGCTTTTTTATAAAGCAAATCACTAAAACATTTGGATTGAAATTGAGCCCCGTTGTCCAACACAATATAGTTTCGGGAACTGAATATACCATAAATATTTCTTTTTCTAAAAAATTGCATCATTGTTGACGAATACATATTTCGTATAGTGATTGAGTACAATAGTTAGATCAACGCTACCCACACGCTGCATTGCTCGCATTAAAATTGTTTAATTTAATGTTTTTTAAAGTCCGGCGTGAACAGATGTGATTGTATCATGTTCTTCTTTAAATACCTTTCATTAAGTTGTTAGGTATAAATAACTTCCATGTCGAAATATTGGTAGTGCCTGCTTCTTGCATGTCTGATATCGGAATGTTCATGTCAACTTTAGTATTAATAACTTTAAGATTTTGAAAAGCATTAGAATTGATTTGAATTTTTACGTACTCTACTGATTAAAATTCTAAAGTTTGTCGAGTTAATATATATGAGATACAGGACAGCAGATCAGTTACTTCTTTTAATTTAGCACCTAGCAAGACTCCCGGTAGATATTTTCAAGCTAGTATGGTCTGTTACTATCGTGAAGGAGTAGCCCTCAACATAAGCTCCAAATTTCTTTACACATAGTATTGCTGTAAAATACTCCACTTGGCGTTTATTTTCTGGGACATATAGGCAATTGTGTGTTCTTTTTCATCACTACCTTTTTGACACAATATACTCCTCAACTCCAGTTCTCCTTGCATCACACTATATTATAAATGGTTTGGTAAAATTGGGTGTACTAAAACTTGGGCATTTGTAAGTGATGGTTTAACTGATCAAATGCGGATTTGTTTTTCATATCGGCTAGCAAATTTTCTTGTCTTTTTTGAGCCAATCTGATAATGGCGTCCAGAATAAAACTACCGAGTATTTGTTGCTACCGAGTAACAAATACAGCCTATAGAGAAACGCAAAACCGTTCAACAATCTCTCAGTCACTGGACTGCATCATAACATCAGACCTAATTCTATTGCCTTTTAGGACTTTCAAAGGTGGAAATCTTCGTAATATTATCGATGTGGTATTCGACACTTGCAAAGGGCCTTCCTTTGTCTAGATGGCTGATAACATTTCAGAAAGTATTGTGCGCTGATATATGACCCCAAATGCGTCGATGACGATAGTTACCGAGTTCCCTTCAACTACGAGATTTAGAATTTGATGAAAATCCCGTGATCTCTGAGAGAAAAGCCACCAAGTTTGGTAGGGGCAGAGTTTGGTGTCGTTGACAATGGCACTTTAAGGTAGAGAACGACTTGCCTTCTTCTGTTTGACTCAAACCATGAGTAAGGTCGGGCTCGAAACGAATTAAGCCAGATTGTTAATATAGTTCGAATCAGCAATGGCCTGTAAAAATCGATCATTACTACCATTAATTTAAGCTTCGATGTATATGTATTCGCCTTTTTTCCAAATCAAGGTTAACGCTGCCAAAATCAAAACTGTACTTGCAACGAGTGTATTTATTGCTGATAACTCAGCCATTAAACGGCAGACCAACGAAAAATACCTATAGGTTGTACTTGGTATTCTCACTTGTCTACTTTACTAACAAATGCATGATCACTTTGCGCCAGCACAGTCGACAGTAACAAAACCAAAGTAGTTTAAATGTATCAGAAATGCTCTATCATAACTTAAATTCACCGAATTAAGTTACTTGCATACGAGCCAATAAATCCGATATTAATAATTATATATTATTATTTAAAGTTGATATGTCAAAAGTTAGGAACCGATTTTATTATATCCAGGCCAATTATAATGAATAATGATGATACAACAAAGTAAATAAACAATTGAAGTGGATGACACAATTAAAATGAAATGGATTTCGTTTGCATTATATAAAAATGGGCAACAATGGTAAATTGTGTTGGCGGCTTTATTAAATTTAAAATTGTTATGGTTGTTAAACAAAATAAAAAAAAAATCTATGCTTTCATTTTCATTCAAAGCTCAAAATTAATAAAACGAAAATCGATAATTCTGAAACAAGTTCATTTCGCAAACATAAATCGGGGTGGAAAGCTTCTTTATGAATAATTTTTGAATGTGAAGTATTATCACATACATTTTAAGAGTTACTGTCTCCTTATGTTTTTTTTTTTTTTTTAATATTAAGCCTTCAATTGAGTTGTTTCCCAGTAAATCTAATTTTACACTTATAAGCCATAGTAATAATTCACACGAAATATACACCATAAGTATCGTAAAGATAAATAGATAATGGTTTTATATATACTCGTAGTCTAAATATATATAGGGGTGGGAATCATTCATATATATATTCGTCGTAAATCAAACAGAACTGTCAACATATTTTCATTACCATTTGATTGAATATACAAAAATGTGTTCACCCGTTTAACGATCAATCACACGAGTGATACAATTATGTATACATATAGGTAGGTATTTAGTGGAAATTATTATTTTTTTCTATTTTTATCGACATGCTATACATAATATGTTTGATTTGTCGAAGACAAATTGATTCTCATCTTGATTAGTTTCAAGTTTTTGTGTTGCAAAGAGGAAAAAAAAGTAATCAATGATAAAAGCATTTAAAAAGCTTATGGGCCTAGTCAAAAATGTTTAATTTTAGTTGGTGATGTCATTTTATGTACGTTTAGGATATTATAGTGTTAGACGTGGATGAACAAAAAACGTGACAGTTTATTATTACAAACTTTTTTTTTTGTATGACATAATCTATTATCTCTATATTATATGGTGATTAGTTTACAGACGACATTAAGCTTTTCGAAAATCTTAAGACTGTCCGAATCTTTTGATGTATAAAATCGATAAAACTATATTAGACCGAAAAATATAATGTACGTGTAATTAACTGTACGAGTATTTGGTGTTCGTTAATTAAAATTATAGCCATTTTATTAGTTCAGTTAGTTAAAAATTGCCCTTCAAATATAAAGAGCTTTTATAGTATCAGAACTTATTTCAGAACAGCTTTCAATTTGTCAGACTATAGTAATTATATGTGGATTTTATGGTACTTTCAATTTGTCAGACTATAGTAACTATATGTGGCTTTTATGGTACTATTCAAATAACAAGCTTTTGATTGCAATTATTTATGCCATTGATGGTAGATCATTTCTATTTAAATGCACTCTCTTAATCGGAAAAATTTTCGGATTGTAAACTGAGCAAGTTAGCCAGTTCGTTCAAAAGCTGTGATTCAAATTGCAGTCTATGACAACATAATTACTCTTTAAGATTTCTTGACGTTTTTCATCGTTATACTGTGCATCTGCTATGTCAGCATAACCAATCCTTTCCAGGATAGAAATTTAGTTAATGCATGAAAGAGTATCAGCGGCGACATTATCTATGCCAGAGATGTGATGGACATCAGTCGTGAATTGACCAATGAAATCTAAGTGGTTTGAATTGAGGAGGAGAAGCTTTTTCCGGATTCTGTTCCTAACATAGACTAGTGGTGTATGATCGGTGTAGAGAGTGAACGGCTTACCTTCGAATAAGCCTCGAGAACTTCACGATCACAAGCACTGTATTTTTTTTGGTATGTTATTGTTATTATTATTGTTATCTTTATTCCAATTTAATTTTACAAATTCCAAATTTACATAAGTTCATCTTTGCTAAACAAAACAGTTTTAACAGTTTTATGTTAGCCCATTAACGTGCTAGACAGCGCTACTGGTATCGTTTTAAAATAATCAAAATATTTGTATATGTATAATCGCCTAAATGTCATATATTTATTTTGATGATATTCTATCTACCCGACATCTGGAATATCAATGGGTAAACTGTGTTTTTCTTATGACGGTAGTACTATATGTATTTATATTATGCTTACAGAGAAGAAACCTAGCGCTAGCCAAGTATCCGAAATGAACTGCTGAAGCACTGCTTCGTGGCTGTATCGAAAGCATTAGCCATGATGGCCAGAGGTGCTAATGATGATGGATGAATTGGTAAGGTAGCGTTCATACGTTTGTTTTTGCAGTTATCGAACGTTACAATTGCTGCGTTGTCGCCTACTGAATTATAACGCGACTGTTTTTAACGTAATATTTTAGGTGGTAAAATAGTTATTCCTGATAGGCAGCTGTACCAGGAATGAAGCATCGATAAAAGTGTATCGTGCCCAAAATAACTAAGAAGCTGTTCTTCTAGTTTAGCAAAGATAATTTTAATGTTTTCGAGATATGTTCGTTGTAATTTTGAAAGGCAATTAGCACGTCATTCAATATACAAAATCGAAGTTAAGTACTTGTAACTGCAAAAGGCTTTGGAACGACTGCGATCTTAGGAACACAAGACCAAAAGTCATTCTACAAAATTCAAAAATTCTAAAAGGTGTCGCAATCGTTGTTTTTGGAATGCTCATCGATTCTATAGAGATATGATGGTGGCCTGCACAAGGTCTATCGTTGTGAAAATTTTGCAGTGTTCGAGACGATTTATGAGTAAAATCCTGGAGATGTGGAATCGGATACGGATCTGGAATCGTCATTTTATTAAGTATCCGGAAATCACCACACCGTCTCTACTCTCCATTCTTTTTTTGCACAAAATGTAGAGGGTTTGCCCAAGGTCCTCGCATTAAATGGTTTGTTTGGTGCCAATCGTCGTACTTTGCATGCAATTGATACCATTGTCTTTGTATATCAACGAGCAACCCGGGTTGCATAACTAGATGAAAATGCGGCGCAGTCCAATGTCTTCTCTTAAAATTTTAGTAAAATTTTAGTAAAACCGAAAGCGTTAACCAAAGAGCCGTTTCCTGCAAACAGTCAGAAATATGGGTTGACCTTTGGGTTCTGGACGAAGCGAGCTGGTAAAACCCTCTTTGAAACTTTTTAATTGAAATTCATTGAAATGTATCGATTAGTAAAATATTATTTTAAAAACTAAAACTGAGCTACTTTTCAGGCAGTAGCTCAGTTTTTAATTTTCAAAATTTTTAATAACTGTTATTAAGCAAACTTGAAAGTATATATAACGATTGGTATTAATCTCTTTTACAAATTTGATATCTGAGCAACTTCCTTAAATTAAGTCATATTGAAGATTATTAAATATCTTAAATCTTCCTTAATTCGGTTTTTTGAGCAATTATACTTCAAATAATTGTAAATGTTGTAGTTGGTCCTAATTTTTTAATAAAACTGAGAACTAGCCTACCCGTTTAAACCAAGTCCAATTCAAGTTAATTTCAAATTATATATATATATATATATATATATATATATATATATATATATATATATATATATATATATATATATATATTTATATATATATATATATATATATATATATATATATATATATATATATATATATATATATTTATATATATATATATATATATATATATATATATATATATATATATATATATATATATTTATTCAAGCATGTGAAGTTATCCCAGTTTTTCATCCCAGAAAAAACTAAAACTTTCATCAGGCAATACTATCTCATCCCATCCCAGTTTTTTCTATATATACATACAAAATTAAAGAAATTTAATTAATTATTTTCATTTCTGACCAAGTCCATATAAAATGAAATCTAAAAGAGCCGTTCTCCTAGGAATATGGTTTGCCGGAAATGAACTTTAATGTTTTGTACTGAGAATAGTATGTACTATCACTGACCAAGTCGTCAGTACTAGCCGTATGGTGGGATTCGTGCAATCGGCCAAGTTCTATATGGGCCCATATAAAATCAAATCTAAAAGAGCCGTTCTCTACTATACGTCTAGTACTGACGACTTGGTCAGAGATAGTCCATACTATTCTCAGTAAGAAACATTAAAGTTCATTTTCGGCCAACCATATTCCTAGGAGAACGGCTCTTTTAGATTTCATTTTATATGGACTTGGTCAGAAATGAAAATAATTAATTAAATTTCTTTAATTTTGTATGTATATATAGAAAAAACTGGGATGGGATGAGATAGTATTGCCTGATGAAAGTTTTAGTTTTTTCTGGGATGAAAAACTGGGATAACTTCACATGCTTTATTTATTCTTGAACTTATAGCTTAAGGTTAAGTTTGAAACGTTTAATATACGTATTTTCCTAAGAAGCTTAGAAATGTAATGCACAGTTGGAATGCCGACATTATAATGGTTTCATAGCAAAATAGGAAGTTCTCGATGATTTGAAGGAAAAGTACTAATATAATTGGGAGGTAACTTTTATTAAATATCAAACGTAGTGCCAAGAGGTACTGTCACTAAAATTACGTTAAATAAAGCAGTTTAAAAATCAACATGCGTTGAGCAGGACAACATGAATTTATTGAATTGGAGATGATAACTGAACAATAACGGTTGTGATAATTTGGTTCCAGAATTGATAGAAATTTCAGATCCAATGGTGAAAAATTAACAGATTATAAACTCAGTAATTGTCAGTTCACTAAAAATATCAACTCGTAATGAAGTTGCTGATACTGCCAACCAATTCATTCCTACTCTAAACAATATTAATATTACACCACTCAATTTCAATGCTGGAACTTATTGCAAGAAATGAAACTGTCTAAATGATTCCATTGATTTCCCTTTAGAATTTTTACACGAAGCTGCCACTACATCCTGCAATCTTGTTAGTGCATTTATCATGCTTCTTCAAAATCAAAGCTCAAAATAAGGTTTGTTGAATGGAATTTGTTTAATAGTCAGGAGCCTTCATCGAAGCAGCATAAAAGCATTGGTAAAGTAAATGGAAAGAAATTTGCATTCCTAGAATTTATTTGGAGGCGAGCAAGAGTATTCTTTGCCATTCAGAATAAAGCGTTGCCAATTTTCATTTATGTTTACTTTCGCAATAATAATCAAAAAATATATCTTCATAAGACAGTTTTTGCTCAGTTACATATCGCGTTAGCTCGAGAATGATATCATGAATATATTTTTAGTTAAAAATACTAATTAATAATTATCAAGAAGATTTACTAAAGAACTCGAGAAAATGCCTGTTTTGAGAAATTATTTTTACCCTAAACAAATATTGATTTGCGACGCACATGACAAAAGTTAATCCCGTCAATTTTAAAGTGTTCTCACTATCTAGTCTTTAAAAGATAGACTCTTTAAAATATTTGTATAGGCTAGCATTGCTCATTAACTGTTAAAGTCAATTTGTTCACCAAATCGATGTCTTATTTAATTTTAATTCCATGACGTTACATTTAAAATACAAACAAGAAATTTAAAACAGTGGTTTTAGTATTTCAATTTATTTTTAATTTGCACGTTTTTATTTTAATTGCAAATTATTCCAAATAATAAAGGAAATTAAAAAAAAAAGTTTTTATGTTTTAAAGCTTCCAACAATTTATGTAATCTTAAACTAGGAAATGGAAAAGTTGAAAAGTTAGAAAGTTGAAAATAATTTTCACTTCAATTAGTAGAAATATGAAAAATTGAGTATTTTAATTATAAACGCAATAATTAACTGACAGAAATACCATGGGTAGAACCCATAGTTTGGGTTATACTAGACTATAATGTTACATGTTAAAGTTATTGCGATTTGCGGTGGTATGATGGTATTACCGAGATAAACAAATGTCACCTGCTGTGGGTAAAACACTATTAAATTGATGCAGATTGATTAAATATCATATATTTGTTTTATATGTCAACTCAATTATTTTAATTAAAATAATTTCAATAAATAATAATAAGTGGAATTTATCGATTCAAATGTTTGGTATAACCTCGTTTTAAATATATAGTTATTATGAGTGTATGTGTATATTCTAAAAATAAAATTTATATTTACCTTTGAATGACCATATCCCGCTAAAAATCCAATCAAAATTTCTTTGGCTTGATCACTTATCGTCGTACTATTCCTATGACTATAATTAAGATTATCACTTTGACACCGTATTGTCGTTGGCGGAGCACTCGTATCATGATTATTATTACTATGATTCAAACTGACATCAGCATTAACATAAAATTTAGTAAATAATAAATTAATTATTAAATAAATTTTCACCAAAATTATTTCCAATTCCATTTTATAAAAAAAAAAATTCACTATTTATGATTATAATTTAATTATTGTAGATGTTTCTCCTGTTGAGATGATATCCATTTAATTTTTTTTAATTTTTCATTAATTATTAATTTAATTTGTTTAACCATTTGTATATGATAGGATAAGAATAATTCTGTAAATTTAAAAATACATTTTGTTGTTATGATTTTTCCGATATTTTAAAGAATTATTATTTGAACTTCTAGAAAAGGTCATCGAAATTCTAAAGCAAACGATAAAAATTGTAATCGCAATTTCACGAAGTTCAAATAATTGCCATTCTTTAACTAAATATTTTTGGAACTGACAGAATTTAATTCATAATTTTTTTGAAATTTGATGCGGATGGGATTGGTTTAAATTTTTTTCTTAGATTTTTCTAATCATGTAATTGTATTTTTGAGAAAAATGTTGAAAAAAAAATTTAAAAATATTAAATTCCTTTAATATACGTTGTATAATACTGCAGGAGGGAATTTAAATGTTATCTTATATATATACGGAAATATCTAAGTTTAATTTTAAATAAAAAAATTGAAAAAAAAAATATTTGTAAGATAAAAATAGCAAGACCTATCCAATTTAATGTCTCTTGAACTGAATATTTTCTCCACTTAACTTTTAGATCGATGAACGCAGTAAAATAAAATGTTTACAAATTACTTAATTTTTGACAGTAATGTGTTCTCGTAGTCATCAGCCTTTACTTAACATTTTAACTTTAGTTACAATATTCATTTTACACGGTGTATTTTGGAAAACAATTATACATCAACCAAATAAAAAATTAAATCAAATAAAAACTAATGAAAAGTGCAGAGTTAACAAAAATTGTGATCGACCATTATAAAGTGCTAATGACCTAGTTTTCAGTGCATTGCGTATTGTAATGTCTGGTTTTTAAACTATTTCAATAGTTTAGCGTTCCAAATGTACAAGATAAATGAGTATTGGTTAGCATAACCTATACGGTGCCTTTATCGACACGCTTTAGTTAATTGCCTGAAGAATTCAAAAACTCCACTACCAAACAAATATTAGCACCTCCAATGTTTGTGTTAGGAGTGGAAAAAACCAATCCTTTAACTGTCTTGTTAAAGAAATTTACTAGTGACAAAAGTAGCTAAAGAGCTAAAGTTGATTGGAACAGCTGTTATTAAAGCTCAGCGGAATGAAACAGCGAACTTAATTCGTTCAAACAAAAGGTGAATAAAACCTAACAAATGGTCTTACGAAACTTGCATCCGCCAATTAACAATGACGAATTGAAAAGTGAGTTAATTGGCACGATCTTATTAATATCTGTAACATGAGGCAAATTAGTATGAAAAAACCACTGACACCACTTTCCAAAAAGCTGCGGAAAGTGGTACTTTGCACTACTTGTCAAAAGTACGAACATACTAAAACGTACTGCAATCATAGACCCAGATGTGTGAAATTTACAGAGGAACATCTCACATATCATTGTGGAAGGGAAAAGTGGGGTACAGAGGTGGAATGCGTTCTCTGTAGGGGTAGTCATCCGCAGCCAACTATAACTACATATGTGCAGAAACGCAATGATTCAATTAAAAGCCATTATTTTTTAAATTTAATTCATAACCCACAGCCCGAGCAGTATGTTTTCACAACGGTTAGAAAATATGATGGAAACACCAGCGGAAGTTATCTAAAAATACCAAAACACCATCATGTGGTAATAGAAGATTGGTTAGGTCCTATAACAATTTCGGCCATTTCTTGCCCAAAATTGCATTAAAAATGGAACAATTTGATTATTTTTATAATTCTTTGGGTCATCGCTTTATAGCATGGGTTGTTTATAATACAAAACACGAAGAGGGGGATTAAGTCTATTTAAACCAATTTATGTGCCAATCTGTGAGCCTACTTACTGACCTAGTGATAGAAAAAAGATCCCAGACGTCATAAATGCGGTTTCGCAAGTAATTACATGTTTAGACTTGTCATCGATATTCAGTCGGCAGTTTGGAAGCTCACACCAGTAGATAATGGGAATGAGAAAAATTAGAAATTTTGCCAATAAAATGATTAAGGATAAAAGAAAATGGCAATACAGCAATGGCAACGATGTAGGCTAACCTAAGATAACCGCAAATTAAATAAGGCGGCCAAACAGTCAAAAGAACTGCTGTGCAAAACAAACATTCAATTCTAGAGAATATTTATTGAGCCAACAAAAACAAAAACACAGTTTATTCATTCTGGACCGCGACTATATAAGCAGCTGAAACAACCAAATATCATATTCCACCAATACCTATAAGCAACGGTCAGTGGGCGAAAAATAACGAAGAAAAGGCTGGAATTGCCAATGCAAATCAATCGTACAATCACGAAGTTTTCTATCTTTGAAGTAGAAACAGTGATACAGAGAGAGTTGAAACCTCAAACGTCGCCAGGGTATGATCTTATCACAGGAAAAGTTTGGTAAAAGTTGCTAGATAAAGATATTCGATTTCTTACCTACTTATTCAATACAGAACTTAAAACTGGGTATTCCCAATGCAATGGAAAGTTACACAATTAATATTGATACCAACACCGGGCAAGCCTCCAAATGAAGTTATGCCGTACAAACCTATAAGCTTGCTATACCATTTATGTCTAAATTATTTCAAATACTACTACATAAGCAAAACATCAGGATGTTTACACAAATGTCCGCCCAATTAATTCTGGTATAGCTCAAGGCAGCCTGCTTAGCCCGATATTATAAATGCTATATGCTGCAGATATACCAACAAGCAATCAAGACACAATCTCAATAATTGCAGATGAAACGACGTTCACAAACAACCTTCTTTGTGAAATTTTGGTTTTTCGGTTCGTTTCTCGGCTTACAGATATCGATTTTTTACAGAAGTCGTGTGTTCCTTTTTCTACTTTAAGAATTTTACAATGTTGTATCTCAAACTTTTTTCCATACGTCGATTTCATTGAATGTAAATCGCACATTATACACAAAAAAAACAGCTGAAGGCTTTAGTGAATAACTCAGCAGATTAGTCGATTAACTCAGCGCTCACTAAAAATGGAGTCTCTAGTTCATTTGACAAAGTCTCCGCCATAAATCCACCCGTGGATCATTTAATAAGCACAAACTCAAGAAAATGTTTCCTAATTCCAACTTCATAAAATTTTTTAAATTTTTCCATGTCCACAAACAGTAATTGTCATTTGGTCAACATGATCCAAATCTTTAGTACAGTCTTGGATAGTAGAATAATATTGTGCGGCATGAACATTAACTTTTATTTTTTTATTAATTGCCTGATATAACATAACTGAATCAGCCCTTTGACTACATTCTTTCTAAGTAATGGACATGATTTTCTTTATCTATTATTTTCCTTAAAGGTTCTTTCATAAACACCATTTATGATTCCATTTTCCATTCCTTGAAGAATATAATTTTGAAATTTCACTACCTCAGATGGCTAAATTCTCCTCACCTAGAATTTAATAGCATTGTACGGATTTTGGCATTCCACGAATTAACGCGCTCTATAGGCAACTGCCTAACTTGCCTATATGGTATAGAGCCGCTGCTACGTCTACTCTCCAACCTCGTGTTCTTCGCGACATTCCGAATACAATCAGTAACTTGATTTACAATTCTAAAGGTATAGTAAAAGTTAAACTCAAAAATAAGTGGTTTGAAGGAAATTGACGTTTTTCTGGCAAGCATCCCAATAAAGGCTTTAGAGAAACTTTAGAAATATGTTTCATAATCACACACATAATAACAACAAGGTCCTTGCTGTGAGAACTACCAAGCGAATTTGTATAGACGGAAATGGAAGTCTTAAGATTAAAATATCTCAGTAATGAGCGCATTTAACGTAACTTTTTTGAATAAGTCACCGGATTGCATCATACTTTCAGGTTTTGGTCTATTTCCATTCGGGACCGGATCGAAGCAGTACTCGTTACTTGGAAGGAGCATTTCTTTGCGATATACTAAATGTTCAACATGTATCAAATGTGGTATTTGAAAGTTGTCAGACTATAAAAAAAACTCTCTTAACGTTAGTTACATTAAATATGAGCGCTTAATATTAGGAGGACTACCGAGGAAGATTTCGCCAGAACCGACCAGTCACTGATCAAGTTATTTCACTGAGGTTGATGTTTTTTAGAAGTTTACTTAACATTTCGTGATGTATATCACGTGTTTTAGGATTTCTGACCCAATACATCGCTATAACGTTTTGTTTGCTTTACGATGTCAAAGAATACCTCAAATATGTGCGTTTATGTAAAATGACAGTAATTCTGTGTCCAAGTTGAGAATAAGCTATCGAGGATTCTTGTAATTAGTTTTGGCAAGGAGATGCTCTATCCCCGATACTCGTTATAATATGGGGTTATAATTTATCTTTCGTAAAAGTTAAGCACCTTAGGACAATATATTGTACCTTTAGTCAGACCAAACCCCGGCATATGCAGATGATATCTGTTTCATTAGTATGCACTTGTATTATTCTCAGCTTCCATTGATCCTATATATGAGTCAATAAATGAGTCTTAAACAAAATATGAATGATCACATGTTTTAGAGACCAAGACGAAACAAACTTTTTCGCATTGGCGTATTTTTGCAATACCTCAGATCATTTGCCACTCTTGAATACTGAGTGAGATGAGATTTAGTATTTTCTGTCTGCTGAGACAGAGAATATAAAGAGCTATCGCAAATTGGTGACCGGTAAAGTTAGATTGTTGATAGACTACGAGGCAGCGATGGCCCGTAAAAATTGAATATAACTATTGCAGGTGGGTAGGTAGAAGGATCTAAACTTTGTTTGAATGGAGAAGGTAAAAACAAACGAGATTGTCAAACGATATTTGTGATATACATTTACACGTTTCTTATAAATGTATGTACATAATTACATTTTTTTGTCTTCTACGAATTTAAAATGGTTTCTTACGAACATGTGGTTCTTTAGAACAACAAAGTTAAAACTAATACAACTTTATATTAAGGCAATACAATTTTTTGCGAAATTCTAAAATTTTCTCTATATTTGAACTACATGTTGTAGGTGTATTTAATATTAAGTATATAAAAATCAAAAAGTTGACATAATAAATGGATGTCTTTAATGGTACACATTATGTAGTAAATGTGAGCTGATATATATTTCCAGAATGATAATGGAGATTGAGTAAGTAAACACAAAAAAGAACCTTATTTTAGTAAAAGAAAATTGAACTTCGATAGATGAAAATTCTATGACGGAAAACAGAAAAAGCTTTATGAATATACACAAACCTCCTTTTTATTTTATTTTCTTTAAATTCATTTTCATTTTAATGCATTTCTTTAAATGCTCGTTAATGGCTTTAGGTTTTAGAAGTAAACCGAATAATTTTTTAATTATATTTTATTTTCTTATTACGATATTTTTCTGTTTGAACGAAGCGTGATCAACATTCATGACACAATGTAACGTGGAGTTGGAGCTGGTGGAGTTGATTTTGAAGAACTGAAGTTTTGTTTGCGAGGAACGCAAAATATGTCCACCATCATTTGTCTACTACCCACGAAAATCAGAATGTTAACTGAGCGCTAAACACTCCATCACAAATCCGGAGATTAATGGATGCCGCCAGTGAAGTTACTCGGATATTAAAGGCCGTTAGACCTGACGTTAAACTAGATATTCATGGCTCGTAATTTGTATTATGCAAAAATTTAGATAAAGAGAGCAGAAAAAATGAGCTGATGAAACTGACATAGAATTTTTAACTAAAGTAAGGCTCTAATCGACAGTTTGATGAAATGGACGTAAAGCCGTAGATCTAGTGAAAGGCTATATACTTAATTGTATCTTTGAAGTGCAATTAATTAAGAGAAACCTATTTCACGAACCATGACCATTGTAGGATTGTAATATGTGATGTTTGTAAAAATGAAAACCACCCTGAATTTCAGTATCCCGATTTTTCCTTACTTGATAACTCGCATAATATAAATACACATAGTACTACCATGGAATGTTAGCCCATTAACGTGCTAGATGTCGCTACTAGTATCGTTTTAAAATAATCAAAATATTTTTAATCGACTAAATGTCATATATTTATACTAAATGTTGACGATATTCTATCGATCCGACATCTGGAACATCAATGGGTAAACTGTTTTTTCTTGTGATGGTAGTACTATGTGTATTTATATTATGTACTCAGGATATTATAGTACCACTTGTCAATATTGAAGAAAATCGTGTATGTATTCCAGTTTTGTACCTTGTGTTTAGCAGAAACTGTAACACAATAAAACACCAATAAATTCCAATAATAAAACCTTTATACCACACAATTTGGGTGGATATTATTAATAATTTTTCGTAATCAGAGGAATGGAACGCAATAATATCAACTGATAACGCCTGCCATGAATAGAAAACTCACAAAATATACCAGTTTACGTCAAAATATGTCGATTTTATGGAGGAGTACTACCAACTCGCACACTGCAGAAGTAGAACCATAAAAAGGCAGAAGATCTTTGTTATCTACCAGTTTTGAGGGATAAATCTACTTGAGGGATATCAAGGCCCCCACAAAATCCACATCCAGCTATTTGCTAAATGATAATTTGTTGAATGGTTTAGAATTACAAAATATAATTGGCGATATTCTTTTATGATTTCGATCACAAAATGTACATCATGCCAAATTGTATTCAGAAGCAACACATAATATCTGGTTGGATATGTATATATAGATGATTTGCTAATTGGCGCCTGTGAAGTAAAGGAAACAGTTGACTTAGTCAACCAAATATCCTCATAATATCGGAATTATGATTTAATTATTTTTTGTAGTCTTCTCTCCTTTCACACTTGTTACAGATACAGGAGTATTAATTAAACATAATTAACGTGTAAATACATACTACTAAATATTTATTCGAGATCACTATGATGTCATCATCAGATAAATTAGTTTTTCGGCGATCACAAGACGTATATTATTTTCCGTATTATTTTCCACTATTGAATATACTTTGCAGTCAAAAGATATCCAACGCTCAGCTTCTATGTTTGTAGTAATCTTGATCAGTTTCAAATGTAACTGATACGTTATCAGTATTTTTGTGGCTGAGATTGCCAATGAATGTCTAATCTCAGCCACAAAAATGCCACATTTATGAAGCACTTCAAACAAGAAAATTGCATTCTTGCTTACCAGAACGTATATAAATGAACTTGAGGCAAATGTTTTTCTTTTACATTCTGTTAAGAGCCATTCTGTTCTGTTTACGGGCTACCAAATATTTGTACGCTAAGAATTTTCTGATGGTCGTTTATGGCCAACCAAGAAAATAAATTTTATCGGTTTTGCAATTCATGTAAACCTGCGTATGCTGCAGCAGTTTATGTACGAACATGTTACAATGGCCAATATGCCAGCAATTTATTAGCAACTAAGACGGAGAAAGTACCAACACGCAATATATCTTTACCATGTCTGAAATTAAGAAAGCTTTGTTATTAGCCAGATTACTTAATCATATATATTCCGTAAGTTTTCTAATTCGAAGTTATTCAGTTATACTGTTGAACTTACTGGCTACCGTATTCACAAGAAGATGCAAACCGAAAGTCACCTCTGTGCCTGCAAACCATATAGCCCACATTGTATATATTTATGTACCTTCCGTTTATAACCGTCTCGCAGAACTTGACCGAGCTAATGCACTGACTGTCGTTTACTTCACGAACAATTTTTATCGAATTCTCGTTCTCATCGCTCTAGAGAACTCTGTAAGTGTCGTTACCGTCGCGTTTATGGCCATGTATCAGTCTTTCCAGTAGGTACATAATAATTTCATATTTTAATACGAAGGAACCTTTGTAAGTTTTTCATGATTCGTCAACGTCAAAACGTCAGTCAAGGTTAACATTTTTATCATGATGAAGTTCACAAAAGAGTTAAGTTTAAAATTATTAAAAATTACTACCGTAATTCTGAGACGGTGGTCGTAACTTTAAGAGTGCTTACACCAATTTTCACTATTGGACGGTCCTGTGCCAGTGAGACAACGCATCGGACGAAATATCGAAAATATCGCAGCCGAAAGTGCTTCAGTTCAAAAAGAGCCAAATCAATCGATTCTGCGCAGTTTACAGGAATCGCTCAACCAACATTGTGGTGAATATTGAGTAAAAATGTTGGCTTAATCTCTCTTTAGCGATGAAGCACATTTTTATGCGTAGTTGGGTAGCAACAAGCTCGCATGTGTTTCGAGAGACTCCATTACAATCACAAAAAGTGATCGTGTGGTGTGGATTTCATATCAGCAGAGTGATTAAAACATATTTTTTTTCTAGATGAAAAAGATTGCCACGTTTAAATAGCTACTGTGCTAATGCGAAATAACCGTTGGATTTTTTTCTGTGAGACTATTTTAAGCCGTTATAGTACATACTAATAAGCCAACAACATTAGAGGAGCTCAGGATAATATCAAAAGCAAAATATCAAATGTCGATATGTGGGAAAGGGTGGTGCAAAATTAACTCCAAAAAATCGACTGCTGCACTCATTCATGAAAAAAGTTCTGATTAAGATCATGTATATAACTTAAACTAGTCGGTATTTCCAAGGTCTTTGAACTTTAACAGTAGACGTAGAATAAACAAAACTCGGTTGCCAGTGACAGGACGGGCTTTTATATGCCATCCCACACAATTAAAATAGTTGACAAAGGATCAAAAGTATTGGAAACTCTTTACTCCTTGAAATGTGTGGTCACTATAGTTACTATTTCTAAAATCCATTGCGTCTTAGTCTTTTAAACCTATTTAATCATAAATTTCGCTTTAGATTTATTGATTTTGAAACCAACAGACGCTGAGAATCGTACAAGTGGATTTAACAACTTTTTTACACCGATGCCGTTCAGTTTAATCACACAGATATCAGCTGCATATGTGCTGGTTGGATTGACGTCAAAAAAATTCTAACAGGAGGTTAAATTTTAATATCTAATGGGGCAAAAGCATCCCTTAGCCATAGTTCAAAGCTGATAGCAAAAATTTGCTGAAAATTCGAGATTACCCGATGTACGTCACGAAATGTTTCGTAATATTTAGAAAGAGTAACATTCCTAGCTTGACCATTAACTGACATTTGCCAGAGGAGGTATTTCCTCCAATATTTGTAATGTCTTACAAATTATTTGTATAGTCTGAATGCCAATCTTCTTTCTTATGGCTAGAGCACAAAGCAGCCTTGTTATATTTCAAGTTATTGTAAACATTTAGATTTCAAAATATTCACGTTAATGCTTTTGAAATAAAACTATGTAGCTTTAGAAGTTAAAATTGAATAAGATTGTTGAAATTAGAACAGACCGACTATACATTTTAAGTCGATCGATATGAATATTGACAGCTGAAATATTTAATAGAATTCCTAGAAATGTAATCAAAAACATTTCTAATTCTAGTTCTATTACATTTTTGCGATAATAATTATACATAAATGGGACGTAAATAAATTATTTCTATTGAAATTAACTTGTTGCTCTTCTTTTTAACGATTTTACCGATTCAATAAAATTATAAGGAAGTAATAAAACAAACCAACTTTTAATTGTGCTGATGTTCCGTCCTCTTCTATCATTTGCTAGCAATACTAACCACCCAGTCGCACTTTAAATATGTTCGTCATACGTTAAATTTGTGTTGTCGTCTTTTGCCACTATATACCAAAATAATAAATAACCCGAAATATTATGTCATAATATATATGTGAAGCAAATACAAATATCTTGTGGCATTTAAAGTCTACATCTAAAATCAACACAAATCGAATAAGTTATTTTGATAAGAAAATTTTCGAAAAAGACAAAATCTTTTTATATCCCTAAGTTGTTTATATTGAACATATACCTTGGGGGGTTGCAAAAATACAAAAAAAAAACTACAAATATCTTACAATTTGAGGATGATTTGTGTTAACGAGTATATTCGATGTCCATCCAAACAAATTGGTATCGCATTAAAGTTTTTGTTTGTCACATACGTCTCAGCCATATGTGTTATATGGCATACCATTCTACTATATAGTAACCGTCAAAATAATTATCCCAATTTCTTGGAATTATTTTCATCAACATATTAAAAGAAAATTGAAACCTTTATCTGATGGTTTTGATTATTGTCATTTATCTTCTTTTGAATTTATTTACAGTTAGGTTATGTCCTGGATTTAAAATTTAAGTACAAATTTATGGTTACAGGAAGTGACTGATTTAAAGATAAATATTTCGCACTCGTCAGTTTTGACACGAAAAAAATTGAGGAACGACGTCAATTTTAGTTACAAATGTACCAACAAAACACGGCAAATCGAAATATGCGCAGCAACTATACTAGTATGTAAGGAAGGTTACTGGCACAACAAAGCAGATGTAGCTAGCAAAGTTGGTCTCAAGATAAACATTAGGAATACCAAGACGATGTGGCTCAAAACGAATATAAAATACACCGACACACATCAACCACCAACAAATTGAATGTGTAAATGAATTCGTATATCTTAGTTGCTCAATAGCAAAAACAGGAAGGACAGAGGAAAACATAAACAAAGCTAGATATACATTTAACATTTTACTCAGAATCTGGAATGCCTTTGTTCTGTCCTGCAATACAAAAATACGAATGTTCAACTCATGTGTAAAATCAATACATATACATATGGGAGAAAGACATGGAAACATCCGAAAAAAATCATACACAGAATCACAAGGCAGTTAGATATTAAGACCAAAATATGGAAATGGAAATGGAGATGAATTTGTCCCTACCACCAAATGGTTTAACCAGGATGTCATTGGACTGAAATTAGCAAGGGAAAAAGAAAGTCAGAAGACCTGCAGTGACTTGGAGAAGAACTTTGCTAGTAGAAACAAAAGAACATGAAATCAATAGAATTATTGTTCCACTACTGTTTTCTTGCTCCATTTATTGATGGTTTATTCATTAATCATTACAATGGTGAAGGGACTAGGTCAAGACATAAAAAAAATACGTGTCACTGTACATTATTTAAGGATTAGATTTTTTGTTAATCACGTTAATTTGGGTGACAGTTTTTTTTATATAAATTTTTTTAATAATAACTGTTCAATTTAGGACATGCTCGTTGATTTATATTTTTTATTGCTGTCGATAGTTGAGTTTTAGATCAAGAGAAAATATTGCCTGTTTTTATTCATAAACAGAAAGTTCTGAACCGAAAAGTTAATTGTTGTATGATTTCCAAAAACATGATACAAGAGTGTATATCTTTGACCTTCAAACGACCTTAAAGAAACCCAATTGTGGTTTTAAGTAAAAATTTGAATGGTAACCCTATTTTTTGTTATAAAATCGTATAAAGAAATCAAATCCTTTTCAGATAGAATTTTAAATTTTTTTTTCGACAGATTTGAAACTTGTTGAAGACACTACGTGGAAGTACTATTAGGAATGATTTCCAAAGAAGAAACGAATAATTTCGAGCTGCCAAACTAATTTGTAGGCAATTAATAACTCGGCTGTAAGCACATTTGATTATTTTAATTAATAGGCTGTCTAAATTTCAACAACACCTTTAGAGTTAAGAGTATTTTAGGCAAACTTTCCCTTCCCACCTCTCCGTATGCAATACATTAAAAACAAACGACATCAATTTCTTATGTGTTCCTATGTGCGTGGGAAACATTATACCAAAGATTGCGTCTAGCCAGACAGTACAAAAGAATGAATGATATAAAAATTCAAATTTATATACAGAAAACTATGAGAAAAATAATTCTACGGAACGAGCTTGAAGTAATAAGACGAAAAGTATCGGCAACTATTTAGGAAGAAATGCATAAAACATAGTAAACCGCTATCAAAACTTGTATACCGCTATCAGCCCTCAGCCTGAGAAAATACTCCAAAATTTAAAAAATTAATTAATAGGAACAAGTACCCTACAGGAATAAGAGAAATTTTGTCAGTAAAAAAGTGTAGCGAGGAGAATATGGTTAAACATAATCTTACTCAACAGTTAAGACCTTTAACAGTTAACACCCTAGACTTTAGGAGATATGTGACATTAAGTTATTCAACTTAAAGGTCTCTAATATTTTGAAAAGTCGGCAATGCTTGATTATCACTGTAAGAGCATGTCTTGAAGGCATCAAGTGGAGGTTTTCCTGATATTTGCAAAAATTCAATTACTGTCCCCCATATTCAAATCTGATAAAATTAGCAATATTAAATGCTATAGAGGTATTTCTATATTTTCGGCTATATCAAATCTTTTGAAATCTTTAGTAAAATATAGATTAGAAAGTCATACAAAATACTTCGACTGTAGAGGCTCTTTATTTTTAATGGGAACACATCTTTGTAAAGTTTGAAATATTCGATAACTTGGTGCTTTATTTTCAAACATCCTTATATTTGATAAGAATGTAGACTAAATTTTAAGCAAAGAATGTAAATTTTAAGCAAGAATGTAGAGCTAAATTTTAGGATTAATTTTGTTTAGCTCATTCGGTGAGCATCGGAAGTAGCCACTTACAACATCGTTTACCGGTTTTGCAAACTACACATCAACATTTTTACCTCATAACTCTTTCATGCTTCATCCAACTCTGTGCTATATTACGTTTAAAATAAGGTCATCCATTTTCTACTATGTTTAAATCCAGGCTTTGCGATGACCAATTTGTTCGTTGCCAAATCATTTAAAAATTAGGCACAACCAAACATTTATGAGAAAGGGCATTGACCTGCTGAAGTAGAAAAAGTCCAATCATTTTTGAACCAGCTGCCAATTCTGCATCAATCTGCAGTTCAAAATAACTCATTTGGTTGAGTTTAGCAGACACCATTGCTAGCTACTGTCTTTAACTAAATTACTTCCAAAGAAATTTGTTAATGATTGAGGGGGACTATTACTGGTGACCTTGAATGACATTGAAACTCATTAGTTTCGGAGATATAGGCCAAAGTTAGGTTTTTTTTTTAAATTAGAAAAAGTAAATACTTTTTGCTCACTAAAAATTTTGTAAATTGTATGATTTCAGAGATATGAGCATAAATTGATATTCACTAAAACAAACGAGTTTTCGCAAAGTTGTACAGTATTACAACTGAGTATTGCGTTTAGAGAAAAAATAAATTCCATCCGTACCACATATCATTGCTGCAAAAGTTATCTGCAAATGATTTTAGGGCAAGATTTCTTTCATCGTGTTCCTTAGAGACACGTTTAAGAGTGACGGTAAGGCATAATTTGCATTATTAGAGTAACGTAAATCCACATTGGATCCGCCTATTTGGACCTTGTTTTTTGATGGAACACTAACGACACAAAAATATGTAAATTTTTTAGCAAAAGATTTTCACAATTTATTAAGAGACCTTCCACTGCGAGAACAGGAAGTGTTGGGTCTTCACAACAACAATTAAATTTAATAGTCCTGAATAAATGGATTAGAAGATATGGCCTTACTTCTTGTCTAGTTTGATCATCCGATTTAACAACGTATGGATTTTTATTTATAGGGGAAAGCGAAAGACTTATTAGCCTATTTTAGTCGGCCGACCACTTCAGAAAATATGAGACAGAGGATTAAAGTTATTCTTAGAAGTCATATTTAATTAGCTGATTTATCAGCTTCCTTAACTCCGGCTTTTTTTAAAGGACCAAAAATTTTGGAATGGTGTATTTGGAGCTTTTCATTATTTTTTAAAATTTTGGTGAGACCTCGCTGGAAAAAAGGTCTATATGTAAGCATACGTCGAGTGATCAAAAGTAAGCATACGTCGTTGGTGTACCCTGTTGGTCGTTGGTGTAAATTCATTTTTTTGTTCGTAAATCCTAAGAATATTTGTATAAATTGTACACCAAATAAAAGTTTATTTAAAAATTAATTAAATTTTAAAATTAAAATTTGAAAAAAAAAATTTACTCAATTTTACAATATAGTAAAAATAACTAAATATATATTTATTTTAAATGGAAAAAACTTTAAAAACAACACATAGTGAATAAATCGGCTTGACGGCTTTAAATAATTCACAAATGTTAGAAAGTAGACGTAAAATCAATTGGGCTTAGAGATTGCGATTTCCCGAGAAGTTCGATTTCCAAAAAAAAAACGAAAGTTTTTTCTTGTCGTTTATTATTTTCCGAGAATTCGAGAATTTTTAAATTGTTTTTCGAGAATCTCGGGAATTATCGGTAAATTTTATGTTTTTCAAATCAAAAATTAAGCCACAAAAATGTTGTTATTGCATTGGTTTATTTCAAATTTCCAGTCTCATTCATAACATAACAGAAATAAGTTAGTAAAGAATTTTTAATTAAATTTGAATTCGGTGAAATTTGACCAACTATTTCAAATTGATTTTTATCTCTTCTAATCTTATCTGTTTCTAAACTGGCGTTTATTGTACTTTCTAATTTTTCTTTTATAGTGTAATGGTTTTTGGTAACATTTCTGTGGAAGTAATATTGACATGTTTCGAGTATGGAATATGATTTTCTACACTATAATCTACACTATATTTAACTATATTTATCTATAAATAACCTTTTCACAAGTGATTTAGTAATTTTGAGTAATCACTTTTTGAAGCCATCTTTAAAAATCATTTGGGGCCCTACAAACAGTTCAGCTATTTGGATCATTTATTAACTTTAAAAGTGAAATATCAGAAACATTAAGATTTTTTTCCAATTTGGCTTTAACAAATTCTTGTCTTTCAAGAAGAATTATTTTCTTCAAGAGAATCAAACAGAAATTTTAGAATACCTTTGCTACTAAGTAGATTGGTATCTTGTCGTGATAGTGCCTTTACATCAATTTAAACTAGCTTTAATGTATCTAGTATATTTTTGGAGTTCATCGTCAATTAATCGTTTCATAAATGTTCTATTTTTTGTATCAATTGGAGTAATTTGAATAAGAAATCACTCAAATGACAATTAAACTGTTCCACCCTGTTTTACAGTCGAGCAGCAACTTTCGTAAAACAAAATCTGTTACATCCTACGTTTTTATTTCATTTTTATAAAGTTCATTTCATTTATGTTTAATTTAAATGTACTCGAGTATAATAAATTTTCTCGAGAAACGACAGTTCTCGAAATTAATGAAATAAAGACTTAAAAATTCTTATAAATTCTCGAGAATTTATCAATTCCCGATCCCAATCTCTAGCCTCAACTACATTTGCTCGCAATGTTCTTTTCTTTAAAATCTACTGTCCCGAGCTGTTTACACGATGTTATTAGTTCGTTCAATAGGGGTTTAATCAGTTTTTTTGTTTGTATGCCATTTTCTTGCAACCACTTTTAGTCTGCGATGCCATACCTCGACACTATTTTGAGTTTGGGGAAAATATTGCGTACTTATTTCCCCGCTCCCGATTCAAATCACCAATATACTTCTTTTTTAACAGCTTTCTACATTTCTTTGTTCTCAAACATGCTGCTAAGCTAGAATAATAATATGCGACTTCGTTTAATGGCAGAAATAACATACTTTTAACCATTCGAATTTCTAAAGAAATGGCTTCTGAACCACCTTATTTAGCGCCTAATCTACTTTTTTAAATATCTTCTGCTAAATAATTTGCCTTAAATAAAACAGACAGCCTTTAAAGATGGTTGAGGGAAAAACATTTTGATCAACGAAACAATAGCCTTTTCAAAAAACACATAAAATATATTTTGTGAATTAAGGTCCAATTCGTAATGAAGGCATAGATCAATTGAAAAATAGTTAAAAGTACCACTTGTTCGATTTGTTGCTCACTATACAAACAAATGGTTCTGTTTTCGCTTCAAGGTTTCAATGTATACAAAATATGTGTTGTATTGTGGAAGAAACTACGTCATGGAACGAACCACCTTCATCCAACAATTGCATTCTAATGAGGGCAAAATAATTGTGTCTCCCTAGCAACAGACTTCGGACAGTATACGAACTACGATCAACTCTACTTCCAGTAATGTATTTATACAGTAGAAGTTTCAGTACTGATTTGTTATCTTGTATAACAATTTACTGTATATTGATATAATCTATAACTGTTCGGAAAATGTGTGGATGTAAGATTATAAGCACGATTTCAAAAAAGCTCCTGGTCTATGACCTTATTACTGCAAAAATTAAAAAGTAGAATTAAATTTTGAATTGCAGAATTTATTATGATACTAAAACCAATGTAAAACCATCATAAGAACCTTCGTCTTATAAACCAATTTAGCTGTTGCCAGTTTATCTAAGCTCTGATTAATTTCAAATAATCAGTTCGGGTTTAATAATCTAACAATAAGTGTGTTCCATTGGCAACGGCAAACTACTCACTTGTACTCGTAACTACTTATACAGAATGCTCATACGATGGTGTAGAAAACGAAACACATATAACTTATGATAGAGTATTTTAGTTGTAAAAATTAGATAATAGATGGCATTTTTTAGTTTTTTTTGATATATTTTATATAAATTTTTCGATTTTTGTGAGATTTTTTTATTTAGATTGTGAAAGTCAAATATAAAGCCAATTTATTTTTCAATTTTGATAACAAAAGTGAATTGTTTTGCATTTTGTTTTTGATAGTGTCATTTTATAATTCAATACACACATTCAAATTAAAATACACATTTAAAAATAAATATACACTAATTTATAGTTTTACTTCTGGCATAATTTTTTATCGTTCCAATGCAAGTACTTGTGAAAAGCAAATTGGTCCCAATGAAACGCGGTAAATAGAACCTTACACATAATAAGAAATAAAATTGATAAAGTACCAGAGGCGAAAAAGTTTGTTTTTGTCAAAGCTTAGCTGTATTAACTTTTGCTGATGTCACTGAGATCTTATATAGCTATTGGAAAAAGCAATTAAGGATCAACACAGAAGCTGCAAGCAATAAACTTAAAGGTGATAAAAGCAATAAACTTAAAGGTGATAAAACACTTAAAGGTGTTTGATCTTTACATATCTAAGTAAACTTAGATATGTAAAGATCAAACATATTTATGAAGAAATAAAACACATGTATAAAAAAGTATTGACTGTTGATCAATTGTAAAAATATGAACTGAAAGATTTTGAAAGAGGTAAAAGATCTCAGTTAAGAGTCAATTGTTAGGCAGAAACTTTTCTTTAATAACATACAACAAGTTGCTACAAACAGAGCAATGTTTACGCAACGTTGAGATATTGTTATTTGCCAATCTTTTTATAAAACTTTTTAACACTTTTACTTAAATAGGTTAATTTAGATCACTATATTAGCAATTTTTTACTGGTTGAATAAGCATTGATTTCTGCAGCAAATTTGTCGTGCTTATATACCAGTATTCTCTCTTTTTTTCGTCATTTTGTTTTTGTTGCATCCGGTACACTACGTTATTTACAAATTAAAGTGTTCGCAACTGTCCGATCTTCTTGATTCTTGAAGTATGCATCGATAACCCTCTTGAGTAACTTAAAATGGACCAGCATAATCCATTGCTATTCACTTAAATGCAGAATATTTGCAGAATCCAGAAAATTATTGCTGGTTAGTCTATCAAAATCAGAAAATGATTCCACAAATCCCAAAATTTCCAAAATCCAGAAAATGTCTAATGGTTATCAATACTGAGAAAATTATTCCAAAAATCGAAAAATTCCAAAATTCAGAAAATAGATGATGGCTAAAGCCTATCAAATCTGAGTCACTTGTGGCTGAAAGCGACATGTCCAAAATCCAGAACCACTCTAACATACTGTTAACAACTAAACTGTTGCAGTCCCCTCTGATTTGGGAAATTAGAACAGTGCTATGGGCCGCGCGATCTCTGGTTGTGTCTTTCTAATGTAAGACTGTTTTATTGTTAAAACAGTACCTGGCCCTTTACAATCTCTGATAAAGTGACCAAAGTGAGCGCCTTTCATCCTGTATTGAAAGCCTTGAGTTGAATGTCTGATCGTGGCATCAATCTTAACCTGTATATGCACAATATTTTGTACGTATAGTCTGCAAAGTGATGGATTCAGTGGCAAAGTGTCTTTGGTTTCTTCGTATTCCAATGCCGATGCTAACACGTCGTTTATAGATTTTCCCTGTGCAAATCGAGTTCAGCGACACAAACGATACCACATTTAAAACGAACGGTTAATGTAACGGTTAATGTATAAAGTTCATGTACTATTTCAAGGTCAATATTAAGTGTAATTCAGCTACTTGAAAGCTAGGTCGCAAAAATGTATTATTACAATAAAAATTTAATTATGAGCCTAATAAAATGGATAAACAATTCATATACTTATACTATCAGGATATTTATTCAAGCATATATAGACGACAACTAACGCAAATCCCAACCCAAATTATCATTTAGTTTTCCTTCGAAAATATCTAAACGAGTATCGTACATAAAAAAGGATACAAGAAAGGAAATGTTTTTGTTTTGTTTTCATCACAAGTCGATAATAGACAATTGCCGTACTCCATCGTACATATAGAGATAATATAAACTAATTCATGATTATAGGGCCGAGGGTGTATGTTTCATAAATTACAAAACAAAACATAAAAATGTTGGTAACAATATTATTTTTATTGACATTATCTAATCAATGGTTAAATTTTTTCTAATTTTCTACGCATAAACTCGAACATATATTTACGAACGATATATTTACGTATACATATATAGTTCGATAGTATTTCGATTTCATGTCGTCATTGCTTTTACTTGAAGAGTATTATTTTATGAGAATCGATTGATAATTAAAGTGTTAAAACTGAGCTTTTCATAAATTGTAGTTGTGATCTTAAATTAGCGAATGGTAACTTGATATTTTTCATAAATTAACCGTGGGCTACTTTAAGATAGTTTAATAAAAAGTTAAGTTAATTTTAATAATTTTTGACTAGAATATTTATGGCCGCTTGAATCGATTGATTTAGCAGAGTACTTATCATTTCCATCCAGGAGTTAACAAGTTTTGTGAATTACCGGGTTTGCTTGGGTTTGTAACAACGATTAGTATTCACGTTACCAGTGCTTCCGACAATGTTGTAACTGTTTAATTAAATGTCATCGTAATGCTGGTTTTGGATTTTTATTAGTGACATCTAAATGGGGTATTTCAGTAGGTAGCCGATCAATTAGGAAATGAACTTGTTTCACTTAATATTTTCTTCAAATTTACTTTTGCTACTTTGATCGCTGCTTAGCATATACCACCCATGCGTGATACTGCTGGAACGTTTTTGTTGAGATCTGCACACACGTCTTATTGCTATTCATCGATGATCGGCGCTACTATGATTTTTTTAAGATGTTCAAAAATACAAATATACGTTTTTAATGGATGTGGTTATGTTTTTCTTGTTGTATGAACTTTAAAGGCCCACATAGTAATCGACGACAGTATTATCAAATATAAGGATCGGAATATATCACTCGTGCTTTAGCCTATGAATTGTGGAAAGTTCCCAATAACTTTTGTATCATCACGACACAATTGTGCGAATATATTACTAATAATCCTCAAACCCAACGTTTTTTTTTGTAATATTTTGGATACCGCTGCACTAGCTGCTCGAATTATATTTACCATCAATAATCCAGAATTATTTTTGGGACCATGCTTTGGATTTACAATCGACACTCGATGGTTTTTACTTAACTTTCTCTCTATCCATTAGAGTCAAAATGACCCCAGTCCCTTTTAAACCTGAAAAAATCTGCAATTGAAATCGTTCGACCGACAGAGCATAAAACCTATTTTTATATCCGTATGAATGTATTCTAGTACAAGTTTTTGTAGATTAGCAATACAAAACCAACAACAATTGAAAGCCATAAAGGTTCAATTCTAACGCAACAAATCAAAAAGCCCAACAATTTTACAATATGCATAGCCAATCACCAAACGTACGTCGTATTTGGTACAATATTAATTCTGTATAGATACCAATACTAATATACATTAATTGGAATTTTTATATACGCTGGGGTTCATAAGAACTGGGACGAAAGTTTGGATGAATTATATTGTTTGGACAATCATCCATTTTATCGGGCCACAATGTTGCTAAAGAGGGTGCAGCAGTTGTTACGGTTTGTTTTGATAATTACCAAACGAGGATCGAACGTTTGAAACAAGACTAACTAGCCCCATTCCGAGACGTTTGGAATATGTTTTTGGTCAATTTAAAACAACTCTATAAACCATCAGGCTACATAACTATTGACGAAATGCTAGTTCTACCACGTGGCAGGTGTTCATTCAGGCAATACATACCGTCAAAACCTGGTAAGTACGGTATTAAAATATTTTGGCTGTGCGATTCCAAAAATGCGTACCGTTTGAATGGTGAAATATATGTGGATAAACAACCTAATGAGCCCCGTTCAAGCGGTTATGCTTTGAACTTAGTTCACCGAATATCTGCGTCATATGTCAATAAAGGGCGCACCATTATAATGGACAATTTTTTCACAAGTTGTGTATTGGCAGAGCAGTTACTGAAAAAAAACTACAATAATAGGCACAATACGCAAGAATAAACCGGATCTACTAAAAAAATGTACGTGTAAAACACATCTAAAAACAGGGGCACTAAATTCATCAAAACTTTGTTTTGACAATAATTTGTCGCTGGTAAGCTATATACCGAAACCAAATAAGAACATCCTTTTGTTATCAACATTACACAATGATGAAGGCGTTGACATGCATTTAATAAACCAAATATCGTCTTACACTACACGCAACAAAAGGAGGAGTTGATACTATAGAAAAGCTGATGAGAACGTACACCTGCAAATTCAAAACAAGATCGTGGCCGATGGTATTTATTTTTTAATATGGTGGGTGTAGCAGCTTTGATTTTATATAAAAGTGTCAATCCTCAGCTTTACGATGGTAATCGAAAAGTATCAGAGAGAAATTTGTTTCTCAAAAATTTGGCAATGCAATTGGCTCAGGCACATATATTACAGCGCTTATCGAACCCACAATCATTAAAAAAAAATGTGCAAATTGCTATAAACCAAATAGGCTTTAATGTGTTAAGTGCAGAGTGCATTGCACCATCTAAACACGGAACAACACCAGCTCCGCCGATGCCAAGACTAAGATAAAATGCCATTTATGTGATAAACCATGTTCACATACAGAATTTGTGTACCGAATGCATCAAACAATACGAAATAGATTCGAACGATGAAGCAGTAATATCTGACGATGCCTCTACCTGAAACATTTCATTTTGAATGAATTAATAAACAAATCAAGTTCCGATTAATCTTTTTAGTTTAACTCACGATGTAATAAATTTATATTTTTAATGAAGTTTATATATTTTAACAAAGTTTATATTTTTTAAATAAAAACACAATAAAAAATAACAAATTAATGATAATATTTCAACTAATCCATATAACATGAATGAAAAATATTTGGGGCCACATTGATCCCTATTCAGGAATGTTGAGGTAACAAATTCTCCATTTTTGGTATTTTAACTGGTTATATCCATAGTATAAATACACATAATACTACAATGGTAGTCCATTGACGTGCTAGATGTCGCTACTAGTATCGTTTTAAAATAATCAAAATATTTGTATATGTATACTCGCCTAAATGTCATATATTTATTCTAAATTTTGATGATATTCTATCGACCCGACATCTGGAACATCAATGGTTAAACTTTTTTATCTTAGATGGTAGTACTATATGTATTTATACTATGTTATATCTTATGGTTTTGGCTTAATTGCTTTTTTGTCTCTATAGCGCCTCGGTTCTCTTTTTCAAAAATATCAATAGCTTGTCATATACTGAACATTAAAGTTCTGTGCCCATAGAGCTCTAGTTTGACTGTCTGCAAGTTTGACTTGCATGAGTGTAATGTATATACTGTATTTCTCGGGAGAATAGTCTGAGTCATTTATTGATATTATTATATGATACAAAGGCTCCTTCTCTCAATATGTGACAAAAATTTTAATATTTAAAGGGATTGCTGCGATATTGCTGAGCCATATGAATATCACTGAGAATAGTTATATTGGTACGTGAAACGAATTGAAGGAAATAGCATATCGTCAAAGTCTTCATTCGTCTTTTCGCTGAGGAAATATCAGGGCATAATTTAAGTGAAACGCAACTAAAACGACCGATCGAAATGTCGGATGAAGTAATACGTGGACTCATAGCCATTTATATATTAATGAAGACATTGGATGAGAAATTTAAAACACTTTGGGCAAAAGCACGTCAAATCTAGACAATTTTAACTTTTCTCACACCTTAAAGTTCTTCGCAAGTCGTTACTTTTAAATCACTTCAGCTACCCTTTAAACGCACAAGTTCTAAATCAGAAATCAAAAACGACATCGCGATATGTGAGCATACTACACCAGAGCCTTACGCTCAAACCAGAATATATTATGGTGTATTCTAGCGGAAGCACATAAATTCCTGGAAAGGTAAATTTTTGATAAACATTGCTGATTATTTCAGCAGAACATGAATATAAAGATGATAAATTATTAAAAAGCGATTAAATTAGTCGGTTCGCATTTTCACATGGTATAGGGGATATAGATATCCTTATTGGAGCAAATCACTTTTTTATAGTACATCCCTACTGTAAAATATGGAGAATGGCAGACACCAATAAGTTCGATGGGCAGGTGTACTATAGTATGACAGTACACCTGCCCATCGAACTTATTAATATCGACAAGACCTTAAAAAAGTGTAGGTACTGGATACCGTCAATGATCAGAATGTCAATCTGTCTCCAGAAGAAGCTTGCTGTAAAAAGCATTTTTAAGAGCACTTACTCTAAAATTTACTCTTCCTCACCATGGTGTTTCCATGTCAGTGGAAACTAAGATTACAAAATTAATATTGGTATTCGATGGTTCTTCCAAATTAAGTTCAGGCGTATCTATCAACAACTGTTGGATCGTCGGACTGATTGTACAGTCTATTTGTAGTCTTTTTACGATGTCGAAAGTTTAAATTCATTCTCGCTACGGGTAACATGGACTGACAAGTGGTTATGCCTTCAAAAGTTACTGGTCGCCAAAAAATTATCAGGATGATGGATCCTTCCAAGCCAATTAGTAATTTTAAACTGAATACTTTTGTGGCCTATGGCTTATAGCATTTCCATATTTTTTCACTACCAGGGAAATCAAACAAACAGGAGAAGACCACCAATCATCATATCTCAGATATAGTAGCCAATGCTGTTCCAAGGAAATGTTGTCTCAATACTCGCTGACAAGAAATGTCAGTATATAGTCGATTCCAATATACTATAAACCCAACCTAATATAAATATCTTTCATGCTTTAAAGGACTCCAAAATAATGTTGGATTGGTTGTACAGATACTCTAAACTTTAGAATACTTTTGTCGCCAATCGTACTGTCGATCGTTTCTACCCCGCAAACACTATAGTCAAGTGCCGAAAATCGCAAGACGAGGCTTACCTCCACCCAAGAAGAATTTATTTTTTGCTATGTTGTTATATAATAACCGAGCTTATGTATAATCTCGATACATAACATGGCTTAATAGTTAGTATGGGACCTAAAAGTATACTGCTATAAAATATTTATACATATTAACAAATCATATTTTTAGGCAAAAAAAAAATTGAAAGGGGTTAGCCCAAAAATTTGTGGATTTATAAACGACAGACTAGACTTTTTATTTTAAGTCGGTCCATCTTCTAATGAGTTTTAAATGAGTTAAAATAAAAATACTGAAAACGTCGGTCAACAATAATGCAGACAGTAAATATTTCTAGTACATATTATGATTGTTCTGGAAAATAAAAGGAAAATAACATACGCGTTTGTTACGGCAACAAGTACAAAATCAACGAAATATCAAAATGATAAATTGATTGGTGTTGTTGAATGTTTTGTGATCTAAAACAACAATCACCATAATTATATTGTCTCGTGAAACATGTGTTGCTAGAATTGGTCATTTAGAAGCTATAAATAATCAAATTGAAAAGATGTACAATGTTATGAAAGTCAACAGAAAAATAATGTTTGACTGAGCTTACAACAATGTCAGCGTATGTATTTGAATATAATATATGGTATATGTACCGTAACCTTGCCATGGCGCTGTTGATTTGGACTAAAATGTGCCTACCATATTTGTGAAATCAATTCCCAATATTTGTGCTACGTCTTTTCAAGTATAACCCTTTAACTCTAAACAATTTGTACCAGTGATCGCTCACAGATAAGTTCAGTGTCGTAAATCCTAAGTTTTCCGGAAAAATACAAAATTTCACTCAAAAGGCTCAAAGATGTATCTCATGATGACGAACTGCTTACTGGTACATATTTCAAATGCAACGTCAATAATTATAAATATTCATATATGGTACGAAAAGATTGAAAACTCTGTAGTTGCTAAATGTTTTTTTATTATTTAATATTTAAAGGTTATAGCACCATATTATAATCCAATAAAGTCTTAATTCCTATAAAAAATATATAATTTATTTTCCAACCAAACGATGTTTTAATAATTAAATTATGCTAAAGTTAGTCTATCAGATCTGTTTACAAAAAAGGTAGTCTAAAGAATAAAGGTAAACACTCGTAATATAGCATAAGATATAAATTTAGAATTTTTTTTGCTGTTGAGCTATAGACGAGTCTTTAATTTTAATTATAAATATGAAGAAAAATAAAATATAAATGTATATATATATAAACATATATATATATATATATATATATATATATATATATATATATATATATATATATATATATATATATATATATATATATATATATATATATATATATATATATATATATATATACATATATATATATATATATATATATATATATATATATATATATATAACCCTTACTAACTGACACAATATAGTGAGGCTATTGAAACTATGTCCTCATTTGGGGTTCATACAGCTGTCTAAAGGTAGACCTAAAGCGATTTGTACATCACATCTTTCATCACTGTGTCATTTGGTCAGAAAAACATATTATACTCTGGTGTATTGTGAGAAACAAGTAGCATAGAGGTGTTTTTGAAGAATTTGCAGAATGTGTCAACAACGTTAAATAACCGCACCATATGAACAATAATGCAACAAAGTTATTGCCACATTATTTTCACATTGAGACACAATTTATTTATGACTTTTGAGTATAATACTCGTATTTTACATGGGAAGATTTTTTTTCTCGTAATCTTAGCAAAACAAATAAAAAATAAATGGGAAAATAAAAGTTAAAAAACAAAACGTTGGAAAATCTTAATCATTTTATTGTTTTCGCACCACACAGGATATACGAGTATGTATGTTCTAGTGCCGGAGGCATCAGTTTGTTTATTATTTTTCAAATATAAACTGAGTGTTGTGGCTTTTAAATAATAGCTGACGTTTATTTACGTGAGACAAGGGTGGATAACATACAATCAAATAATTTACTACTTATAGGTAGTATAATAATTTACTAATTATAGGTAGTTATAGGTAGTAATATGGTCGCACAGCAGTCGAATTTTCTCCCGTGTTTTACGTTCACAAAATTGTAGTATTCAAATAAATCATTTTGAGCGATTTTTGACCATTTTGACTGATGTGTCCTAACACTTCAATAAAATTAAAAATGGATTTGCTAAAATTTAACCATTTGAAAATTTCTTATATTGTAACACCGGCTCGGTCACGTTCAGAGAGCCGATTGCTAACGAATGATAAGGCCTCTAAGAGGAGAGCCATCATTTGGCATGCCCAAAGGTAGCGTTGACGACTATGACTCCTCTGGGTTGAGGTTGGCTTGACATATTCTGGTTGTCTATAGAACTACAATAGGCAAGCTCGAGATCAAAATCCACGGAGCTACAGATTGCACGACTCGGCACGGGCCAATAATTGCCTGTAAAACTGTTTTATTATTCTAATATTATTACTACCTATGTGGTCTATCTCAAGACATATCAAACATCGTACTCGGACCACTATCAAATATTTGTCCTATTTGTGGACTCATTTTGGTGGATTTTGTATATCAGTTCAGTGACATTAAAGAAATTCAATTCATGCAGAGCTCTTCTGGATTATGGCTCTCAAACAAGCTTCATTAGAGTATATGATGCATAAGTACACAGCGGATAAGGTAAACTTGGTTATGAAACTTCCAAGAGCCTAGTCAGACTAAAAAAGTAAATCCTACCAGAACTGTATCAATAGACGTATTTGTCCGAAAACAATCTCGGGATCAAATTGACCAAACTGCAATTTGAAAACTGTAAGGGAACTGCCCTTACCGAGTAAACAGTGTGCTCTATCGGATTCGATCCCGAGCTTGTTTTTCGTATTGTTCTAGACAACATGAAGAAGACATGTTGTTATTTACCCGGGAGCCATCGTCACCGATAACAGCCTCTGTGCCTGTCAAATAGCAGATCTGCTATCAGATTGCTGCACTATCCGTTTAGGATCGGCTCGTAGAACGTGACGTCGTTGATTGAATAAAACTGATCTCGTTGTTGCATAAAACTCGATAGGTGTCATCTTCGACGCGTTTGAGGCCGTATAGCATGCACATGATTCTTCTCTCGTATTTAATAAACTACCCATACATGACAACCGGTTTGATCAACAACTAGTACAACTTCGGTTTGTCTGCATTTGCAAGGTATTTTGACTTTAACAACAAAATGCATACAAAATCCCCTTCCACACAATTATCATGAGTGACAAGGGACCCGACGTATCAAATTTGTCACTCATTCAAATGTTTGGTCACCACTACTAAAATCCATTGCGTCTTGGTTTCTAAGACCAGTGATCATATATTCTGTTTTGGACTAATTGATTTTGAGACCAACAAAAGCTGAGAAGTAACAAACTTGATCAATGACAGACCAATTCGGATGAAACCCTCTTTGGTAGTCACTACAATTTCCTCCGCTAAGTGTGTGATTCTCTCACTAGTAAGACTGTAATTTGTATGCTGTGCACAAAAAGCTATGCCGCAATAGTTTCCGCATTTTGAGCAATTTTTTGTTAAGGATAGGCCACTTTCCATTCATCAGGCATAACTACGATTTGCGATACTAATCGAATAAGGTCGAAAAGATATAGTTTCACAAAGTATCCCCTCCAAACATTAAGAAATCGGAATTATTTTGTGTGGATCATTTTGGACAAGTTATTCTTACTGAGGCACCCAAACGTATCTCAATGATGAATTAAATCCAGAACATGAAATGGAAAGCACTCATTTGAAGCTTAATGATGTTTGGGAGAAATAGTCCATATAGACGAGTCTATACTAAAATCCTCTTATCAGAGGAAATACTTGGTCAGAACTATTTGATAAAAAATTATTAACGAAACCAAGAAGCAAATATACTTTGGGTGATTCACTTGCAGCGGCTATTTAAAACCTTAGAGGAAAGACACACAAATTGGTGCTTGTACGACGAATTTATGATCAGTTATTATCTACTTTACGGCATGGTGGGAATTTCCCCTAACAGAAGCATCACAAAATGATTCTAGTTTTAGCAGTATAACATACTAAAGTGATCGAAGGATATATGCAACATGAGCTTACAACATGCATCTTCCTAAAAGATTGTCGCTGTTGGGCTTACTAATTCAAAATGGCATTCGACATCAAAAAATACAGTATGTCGTTCTGATCCATATAAAACCATCCGTCATTTCTGTCTACTAACAGTCACTAATGGATTATGGCTTCTTCATCCTTTCTATAGCTACCAAATATCTAAAGATAATATGTCAATTATCTGCTATAAGCGTTTAACCTCACAGAAACCATCACCAACATATACGGAAAAATGGAAATCCAACCGTAAAAGAATATTATACATGTGATGCATAAATAACGACGAGACGCAAAACATACGCATTAACAGATAATAAAATCAATATCATCATAAAAAGATCAAAATATTTTTCGATAATTGTTGATTGTACTCGAGATCAGAGCCGTAATGAACAATTATCACTAAATCGAAATTAAATTAAGCATTTAGAGCCTACAGCATTTTTTGTGTCAAATGCTTGATATTAAGCTACCCTAGTGCTTTTGGATTTGGTTTTTTTGACTGGAAAGAAAAATAAAAATAAAATTAAATTATGAAAATTATCATACACAGGGAAAAATGTCACATGCATATACCCAATCGAAAATATATCCTTAGTCTGTGGGCGAAACGAAACAAAAACGCGTAAAAAGTTAAAATTTTATCTTTTTATTCACCACAAAATTTTTAACCGGTCGCGGTGCAGTTAAAATTGTTAATCATATTTTACTTTGACGTTTCAGCATCATACAACCATAGATAAAAAATTTGTTTTACCTATTTTGATCTATTTCTACCACAGTTAAAATATTTAACTTTTTAACCGATTCGCACACAGCCTTAAGGGAAATTTTTTCTTAGTATGGAATTTGAGAATACATAATTTTAGATTTCGGTACACTGTTATGAATTTTAACAGATAGCCACACAGGAAAAATGGATGTGGAATCAGGGCGCCTGATATTTGCTTAACGACGGCTATAACTATGTTACTTGATACAAAACAGTTTTTCACCAATTTTAGATATGAGGAAAAATATTAGAAATATTTATATTATTTATTTCTAAAATAAATAATTAATATTTCTGAAGTTTCATTAAATGATTCTGATCATTAAGATAATTGCCCTTCCCTAGAAAATAATTTTAGTTTTGGAATTTAATTAGAAATTAAAATATTTCAAAGTACAGTTACATAAACTTTTTAAGCCCTATTTAATAAATAATTAGACTTGATATTACCAAATCTAGTTGTAGCAGTTAGAATTTTATTGATAACACCAGTGATTTAGATAATCTAGATTTTTCTAAATAAAGCTAAGCCACGTAAAGCAAATTTTAATTAATTAATCTATTTTGCAAAATATAAGCAAATAACCTTTTTAGGGTGGCATTTTTGAAATGTGCTCGGGCACAAAAAAGGCTAGTGGCGACTTTGTGTGGAGTTGAATCATCTCTAAAGAAAGATGTCCGTTTGAGAGCTGCAAGTGAAATAAACTGTCGAGAGCAATCCCAACTTTAAAGTATTTTATTGTTGTGATTTTAGCTGAAAGTAAGCTCCTAAAATTCACTTAAGAGGTTTATCTAGTTTTAAAAGTTATATTTTCAGTTTAATTATAGTATTTTCAGCATTTCATAGAAAGCCGAGCGAATAACATCGAAATTTTATTTTTCTGTGCTGAAAAATATTTTTAAAATATTTTCAAATAATTTTATTTAAAGTATAATTTTAAGCTATAATAATTTTTTTGGTGTAAACCATTGCTAAGTTGTGCTAAGTTTGTTTAATTTCGTTTTGTCTGTTTCGTTTTGTTTGCTGTTTCAATTTGTTTGTTTGTTTCGTTTTATTTGTTTGTTTGGTGTATTAAAATGATCATTGTGTGTTTATTGTGACACTGATGTCACTGGGCTTTCGCTCATTTGTGGCCATTGCAATAAGCAAGTGCACTATAAATGTGCTAATATTAAAAAAACATTATTTGATTTAATTCGTGTTAATAGTAATGTACATTGGTTTTGCATAAATTGTAATGATTACTTAAAAATTCAAGTGACTAAAATGTCTGAATTAACAGTAATTTGTAAAAACATTCAGAGTTTTATTAACAATTTAAAAATATGTGCAACTGGAAATGGTGATAGTGGTACAAATTTAAGTGACAGTGATCAAAAAAGTGGCATTAATCATATTGAGAATTTAAATATGGCCAATAGTGTAAAAATTGATCCGGTGTTACCGGATTCTGCTAAAACTAATCAACAACTACTGGAAGATATTGTTCCTTCTTTTGTTAGTGATATTAGTTCCATATCTCAATGCAGTAATTCAGATATCAGCTTTAGAAACAACAGAAATCATAATATAAAGTCGTTGATATCTAAAACGGAAAAGAAATTTAATAAGAAAGATAATTCGAGTTTAACGTCAAATAGAACCAATTTAATTGTAATTGGTTCAGGTGGTGGATCTACTTAAAGACTGTGGAACCTAGAAAACAAATATTTATTTCGAGATTACATGCTGATATTACCATTGCTGACGTCGATAAATATTTAAACGATAAGTTTAAATTATATGGAACTAGGATCCAACGTTTCAACCCTAAATTCAAAGATGCATAACGACTAATCATCTTTTAAAATGTAGTGCACTATTCCGATTTTTTAAAATTAATGGGTCCATCTTCGTGGCCTGCTGGGACTTTGGTTAAGGAATTTGAACTAAAATCGAGTTATCGTCGAGTTATTTAGGAACTCGATAAAGCCAAGTAACAACAGTTTAATTATTCAGGCTATTCCAAATACTAATCAGATAAAAATAAATTTTAGTTTAAAGTTTGGGCATTTGAATGTTCGTAGTTTAGTTAAACATTTTGATGAGATTGCTGTTTTATTGGATACATCCAGATTTGATTTTCTTGGTTTGACAGAAACGTTTCTTAATGACAAAATTACAAACAAGCCGCTCCATATTAACAATTATAAATTTTTACGTTTCGATCGAATGAATAATACACGATGGGGAACTTAGGGGTTGTTATTATAATTCTCATATTAACCATTTATAATCCTCCTCCTGCTTGTACTGATGATATTAATAATTTACACCAAATTTTTTCACAATTCTTGTCACAGTATGAAAAAGTTATTTGTGTTGGGGATTTTAATTTTAATATGTTGACCAACAATAAGCTAAGTATCTGCTTAAGTATGTATAATTTACATTATTTGCCTTTTAAGCCTACTAGGTTGGATAGTTTATTAGATTTATAGTTTAATAGTTTTATATGAACCTGATAAACATAACATTATTTCTTTTGGACAGCTTACTGTTCCGGCTATTTCTGATCATGATTTAGTCTATGCACATTACAAGTTTAACCGTCCCAGAGATAAAATTGTATATTATGATATTCCTGATTTGAATTGAATCACTCGTGAGAATTTTGTTAATTGTTACTTTTCTCTGGACTGGGGTAATCTATTTGTGTTAGCTGATGTAAATGATATTATTGCCGTATTTAATTCAAACATGTTGTATTTGGCTGCTACTTGTGTTCCGTTTAAAACTAGTATTAAGAAATGTAGAACTGCTCCTTGGCTAAATATACATATTTTAAAGTTAATGAAATGCAGAGACTCAGCCTTTAAAAAATATAAAAGGTTTAAATTGGAATCTGATAGGATTTCATTTAAATATTTTAGAAATCTCACTAATAAATGCATCAATGGAACTAAGAAATTATTTTATTTTAGGTATACATTTAATTCTAAAACTACATGGAATATTTTAAAGCAGCTTGGTATTTCTAGCACTGCATCAGTTGTCATAATATGTTGACCAACAATAAGCTAAGTATCTGCTTAAGTATGTATAATTTACATTATTTGCCTTTTAAGCCTACTAGGTTGGATAGTTTATTAGATTTATAGTTTAATAGTTTTATATGAACCTGATAAACATAACATTATTTCTTTTGCACAGCTTACTGTTCCGGCTATTTCTGATCATGATTTAGTCTATGCACATTACAAGTTTAACCGTCCCAGAGATAAAATTGTATATTATGATATTCCTGATTTGAATTGAATCACTCGTGAGAATTTTGTTAATTGTTACTTTTCTCTGGACTGGGGTAATCTATTTGTGTTAGCTGATGTAAATGATATTATTGCCGTATTTAATTCAAACATGTTGTATTTGGCTGCTACTTGTGTTTCGTTTAAAACTAGTATTAAGAAATGTAGAACTGCTCCTTGGCTAAATATACATATTTTAAAGTTAATGAAATGCAGAGACTCAGCCTTTGAAAAATATAAAAGGTTTAAATTGGAATCTGATAGGATTTCATTTAAATATTTTAGAAATCTCACTAATAAATGCATCAATGGAACTAAGAAATTATTTTATTTTAGGTATACATTTAATTCTAAAACTACATGGAATATTTTAAAGCAGCTTGGTATTTCTAGCACTGCATCAGTTGTCATTGACTTCTCTGATGATGAAATTTTGGTTGGTGTTAGTAAACTAAATGAATCTAAATGCGTGTTACCTTTACCTGATTTTTTTATTCTGATACCTATGGTTTTGTTTTTGATTGCGTTGATGAACAAATGGTATTAAATTCAATACGATCAATTAAGTCTGATGCTATAGCATTCGATATGGTAAATTTCAAATTATTGAAACAATTTATTGATCTGTTTCTGTTTCATATTACTTTTATTATTAATTAATATTTGACTAAATCCACATTTCCTAATGTGTGGAAAGTGGCTTCGATCATTCTACTGCCCAAATCTGATGTGATTATCTGTATCGGTGACATTCGACCAATCAGTATTTTGCCCGCTTTGTCTAAAGTTTTAGAAAAAAAATCAACTGCAAATAAGTGATTATCTAAATAATTTTGATTTCCTATCCAAATTTCAATCTGGATACAAAACTGGCCATAGAACTACTACTGCACTTGTGCATATAGTTGATGATATATCAGCTATCTTAGATAAACCAAATTCGTTTGCAATTTTCGTCCTTTTAGATTTTTCCAGAGCATTTGATTGTGTAAATCATGTTCAGTTACTTCAATAGTTAAAATTGTATTACAATTTTTCTAATTCGGCGATTTTGTTACTTCATTCGTATTTGAGTAATCGTAAACAATTTGTAAAGCATGCGGTGATGATGTTTCGAATATAACTGATGTAATTACGGGAGTACCTCAAGGGTCAATTTTAGGCCCTTTACTTTTTTCGATTTAAATTAATGATTTACCTTAACATATTGCAAACTGTGAATTTCATCTTTATGCTGATGATTTACTACTGTGAATCGGTGGAGATATTTCTAAATTAGAGGTTTGCGTCAGTCGACTAAATTTAGATCTAAAAAATATTTCGCTATGGGCCAAAAACAATTCGCTGTCCATTAATCCGACTAAAAGTAAAGCATTATGGCTCACTAGAGGAAAATTTGATAATATTTCTCCTAAGCTTTTTTTGAAAAGTGATATAATTTTGTTTGTACCAACTGTTAATAATTTTGGTTTACTTCTAAACTCAAAACTTACTTGGAATGACCATGTAGGTGCCGTCGTGTTAATTATACCTTATTTTCGCTTAGGCGAATAAAAAAAATTTGTCCTGTTGATCTTCGGATTTTTCTTGATAATAGTTTAGTAATGCCAATTTTTACGTACTGTGATATTATATTTTCTAACTGTGATAGTTCATCTAAACGGTTGCTAGAAATTACATTTAATAATTGTGTGAGATATGTTCATGACTTAAGAAAGTTTGATCATATTTCTGAATTCAAGAACTCATTTTTAGGTTGCGACTTTTATTATTAAATCTGGTGTACCATTATACTTGCATGATAAGTTAAAATTTTCACCATCTATGCGTACTGTGAACATTAATGTGCCGATTAATCGGACTAAAATTTACAATAACTCTGGTTTAATAAAGGCGATTAATATTTGGAACGGTTTACCGAATGAATTAAAAAAAATTAGTTCTATTGAATAATTTAAAGTTTTATGTTTAAAATTAGTTTCATAATAATATTATATAACTATTTTCTATGATTTAATATGTTAACTGTTCATAATTTTGTTTATTTTTATTTTCTATAGTTAATGTACAAAAGCTTTAGCTTAAGCATTTAATACAGAATTATTAATATTATTATTATTATATAGATTGACAGTTAATCGCGATAGATCAACAGCAAAGTGCTGTTTTCGGTCTGGTATACGCCAGGAAGGAAGTTTCATGCTTTGATAGTGAGTATATTAATGATCATGGTCGCAAATTTAAACATAACGCCAAAACTATTTCGTTATGAATTATCAATTATAATAGTTCCAAAACTGCTTTTACCTAGAATAATTATTTTTCTCTAAGTTCTCGACTCTTAGAGCTCTTTTAGTATTGTGCCCACCTCATTTTGTACTCTTAAGACACACTCTCGAGGTTTTACTCTCAAATGGACACCTACCTGAACGAACTGAACTATGTCATATAGAATCAACAATTTTTCATTTTTTGTTTACCAACTATGTATATATTGCAGTCAGTTAATAAACAAATTACCATTCCAGAAATTTTCCTGTTGTTTATTTTTCCAGTGAATACATAATTTTTTTTGCAATATATACACAGAATACTTTATGCTTTAGCTCTATAATATATGGACTCGACGTATACATCCTCTTAATTACATACATAAATGTATGATATGTTACAGGTCGATGTACTTTATTTAGAATATATTTTAATACTAATTAATGTTAATTAAATTGCATAATTAAGAGTTTAATTTCCATATAGCAACACAAATAGAAGTAACACAGGTGCTATTTAGGCAATTTAATAAAATATTTTTCATAGATTTCAAAAATTCTAACAGCGAACTAATACAAATATAATTCGATTATGATCAACCTCGTTGTATTGAAACGGTAACGTGAAAAACAAAATTTTCTTTCACCCACATTTTTCTTAATTACCACTTTTTCCTAAATTTTCACTCAAAAGATTAAGAAAATATGCCATCAATTATCATTGGGCTTAACCGCCACAACAAAATAAATATTTACATTTTTATTTTTTGTTTTTGTTGCAAAATTGGAAAATAGAATTATGTTTAATTCGATTTTCAATTTTTTTTTTTTTGATCTATGGGCGTGCGTTAATTTGATGTTGATGATGAAATATTAACGCGTAGAGTTAATTGTGTTTGGCACCTATTAACAAAACGATTGGACGACTTTTTAATTTCGTCTAATTTTCGAGATTTTGAGAAGCGAATTTATGCAGCCTTGGAGAACGGTATAAGATAATCGCATTTTTTCTATATAAAGACGTACATTAAAAGGGTGATACATTTGGAGGTGATAATTGATAGTTGATTTACCAAATGTTCGTTCTACTCTTTGAAACCGGTATATTAATGTTAGTAGTAGGTGGTAGTGGTAAGATTATTCAGCACACCACGAATAGTAGATAATCTTACGAAGCTTTGATTAGATACATAATTTATGGCATTAACGAGTATGCATTAGCCAAAGCCTTACGAACAATAGTCATATATAGTCATAGAAGACTAAGCTCAATTACAGAATTGATTAGATTGATATGTGAGTATGCAGGGCACAAGATTAAAGATCGAGCGAAACCAGAGACGTTATTGAGCTATTCGATTAAACCTTTCATACAAAGAATTCTCGAATCGAAACCAATGGTAACTAATCCAAGAAGCAGTAAACCGTATGTGACAAGAAATAATGAGACAATATTATAATTGCACCAACATGGGTCATATATGTTTAAATTATCCAAAACCGGCAAGACGTAAACGTTGCTTGAATTGTCAGAAAGTACATAATCGAAAGGACAACCCTACTTATCCAAAAATGTAGCAAAGGTAGACATCGAAGTAAAAGATATTTATCTGATATATATATATATATATATATATAAATATATATATATATATATATATATATATATATATATATATATATATATATATATAAAGCAAATGATTGATAAACTGCTCGAAACTAACAGAATTTCAACCGTCAAGTTCTGCATATGCTAGTCCAATTGTATTTGATAAAAAAAACGAGGAAGAAAATACCGTGCGTAGATTATCGACTACATAAACGATACAACGGCTAAAAATCAATCCGCATTACTAATTATGGAAGATCTACTTCAACGTTTATTCGGGGCTAATTATGTCAGATTCAGTACCCATATTAACCGCTTTTGTTACTCTTGATGGTCATTATAAGTTTCTCTTATGGATGCTATTTGGGTTGGCCAACATCTCAGCTATTTTCCAGAAAATGATAAATAAAATAGTTGACAAATCTAATGGGAAAATATTGGTATTTCTATATAGATATAATAATCCGAAACAAGACGTTCACAGAGGGAATGGGAAAATTAGAGCAATTTTTAGATATAATAAAACGCCATGGTCTAATCTGAGAAAATTCCATTTTTTCAAACGCGAGTTAAATTTTTAGGACTTGTAGTGTCAGGATCTGAAATTAGACCCAGAAGATCAAAAACAGATGCCGTTTTAAATTTTCAGCAGGAGAAGGATACGACAGTTTATGGGATTTACGGGATTCTTTCGAAAGTTCATGAACAACTTTTATATTATTGCGAAACCGTTAATATAATTAACTTCAAATAATTAATATAATTAACTTTATTTGGAATATATAAAATTAAATTAGGAAATCGCGAAATGTTAGAACTATATGACCCAAATTTAGAACATGAAGTGGTTAACGATGCTAATTCAAGTTAGGCGGAATTTTGTTGAAAATCGATCAGTATAAAAAAAGTCAGGCTGTGGCTTATTCTAGAAGACAGGTGGTTATTTTAGATAATCTGCTATAAGACGGATTTTTTAGGTCACCGAATGTGCGTTATTACAAACTTGTTCAACAACAAAAAATGTAATACCAATAATTGCAAGATGGTGGCTAAAGTTAGAAGATTATAATTTTGTCATGGAATATCGACGAAGACTACAAATGACCCAAGTGGTTGCGCTAAGTTGGAATTTAAACTGTGCACAAGAACTGATAGATCCGGCTAGTTTAGATGTTTAACAAAAAACGAAAAAGGAATAAGATTGGCTTGTCAGTGTACAGCGATTGGACAAGGATATTCGAGAGATAATTGCTATCATTGTGGAGTTGGGGAGTTGAGAAGACCTTAATAATAATCCAGAGGAATTTTATAAAATATATGGCAACTTGCATAGAGTGAGGATACACGAAAGCATTATCGAGATAAAAGAAAGTGGAACTATATTCGATCGATAAGGTACCAATACCATTCCATACCATGCATAACGATCACCTTCAAAACCCTCTGTATTACAAGCCGTCTTCTAACTTTCGTAGACACAGACAAACAAAACCGTTATGAAAAAATGCGTGTGTAGTAGTGCCAAAACCCTCTTTACTACAAGCAAAACCAACACTATTGTATATTATACAAGCCATGAAGCTTGGCTAAGTAAAACATATTATGACTACTATTTGGCTATGTGTTAGTGAATTTAACTACAGTAAAAATCAAAACAAAAAATTATATTTCGCACTTTCCATACTCCTCTAAATTCAAAATACATAACATTTCTACAAAAAAAACGAAACAAAAATTATATTTTGCACTATCCATTCTGCTCTAAATTCATAGTATATAGTATAATATATAATGAAGTAAATAATAATAACAATACTTCTCTCTCTCGTTAAATAATAAATTAGTTTTTTGCTTTGTCATAAAGAGTGCAACATACTGTTGTTCCATTATTCGTAGTCATTTTTTATTTACATCAAAGCATATAATAAAAGTAAATACAAATTATACTACGTCACAACACTAATACTTAGGTGTAGTAGTCACTTTTTGGCATAAGTATCGCAACTTCATGGCTTGTATATACATTTGTGTTGGTTTTGCTACAAGCCATAGTGAAATTTTCGTTGACACATATTCTCATATGTGTTGACACTAATCAAAACCCTCTTTACTACAAGCCGTATTCATTGCATACTCATGCTATTTAATCATATACACATAAGAATGTATTGTAAGTAAAACACGTGTCGATATATTATTTAGAATATAGTCAAAACCAACACAAATGTATATACAAGCCATGAAGTTGCGATACTTATGCCAAAAAGTGACTACTACACCTAAGTATTAGTGTTGTGACGTAGTATAATTTGTATATACTTTTATTATATGCTTTGATGTAAATAAAAAATGACTACGAACAACAGTATGTTGCACTCTTTATGACAAAGCAAAAAACAAATTTATTATTTAACGAGAGAGAGAAGTATTGTTATTATTATTTACTTCATTATATATTATACTATATACTATGAATTTAGAGCAGAATGGATAGTGCAAAATATAATTTTTGTTTCGTTTTTTTTGTAGAAATGTTATGTACTTGGAATTTAGAGGAGTATGGACAATGCGAAATATAATTTTTTGTTTCGATTTTTACTGTAGTCATTAACACATAGCCAATTAGTAGTCATAATATGTTTTACTCAAAACCGCCTTTATTATACAAGCCCGATTGTCACCAATATTATTTCATTTTCTTGTCCATCTATATTTCAAAGTATTGGTAATCGGTACACTATACAAATCAGTGAGAATTTACGTAAAAATTTAAAACTAAAAAAAAACAATTGTGCAGAGAAAATAGAGTATAGAAAACAGAAATGTAAAAAAAAATGAAATATTCTCTTCAGTTTTTATATATTTGTATCCGTTAGTACATTTTTGGTTAATACTTTATTTTTTTGGTTTAATAATGAATTTCCAAAGAAACGTTGTGTGAGCTACACTACCATTGTTGCTCCAATAAATCGTCACATTTTATTAATATGCTGTCTCATATTGTTGATTCCTTAAAATTTCCTTACATACCACATAGTTCGAAACAGATACTTGTAGCATCGTTGTTGCACGTGCTACTTGCAAACGTACTAACAAGATTTATTTCGAAGAGAGTGTGAAAATAAAAAAATTATACAAACGTACCGTACAATATTTCAAAGAATTTCATTGGTTGATTTTATATTTTATCTTCAAGGTATTAGTAAAATGAAAGTATATTTATTATATTTTCTCACAAACACTTTCAAGTTTAGATGGACAAAATAAGAATGTATCTGCGTACTCGATGCAACAATCAGGCTTGTAATACATTTGTGTTGGTTTTGGTTTTACTTAGCCAAGCTTCATGGCTTGTATAATATACAATAGTGTTGGTTTTGATATAGTGTAAAATGAAATAAACATTCCCATACTATAAAACAAAAGAGAGTAAAAATAATCAAAAAAAAAAAATTAAAAGGCAATACTGATGTTATCTCTTTTCTATACAAAACACAAATAACAAAAAAAGAGACGAACAAATTCTCAATTATCCATACACATTAAATAGTGTGCGTAACTTAAAGATACAAATGTTAAATAGTGGTAGTACGAATGAGAAAATTAAACATTTTTTGGTATGGATTTTCATAGCACAAGAACACTCAATTGTGTATATAGGTTTTGTTTATCTGTGTCAACGAAAGTTACAAGACGGCTTGTATAATAGAGAGGGTTTTATATGCGAATGTTATTTTTCTATACTCGTTTCGAAACCATAACTCGACACGTTTTTGACTTACAATACATTCTCATGTGCATATGATTTAATAGCATTACTTTGCAATGAATATGGCTTGTAATAAAGAGGGCTTTGGTCCAAAACCACAAACAACAAAAATAAAATAACAAACGACAACTTGTTGAGTTTTTATTTGGTTTATAATTACAAAACACAATACATACGCAATACAAATGTTCGTTTTGTTTTGTTATATTTGAGTTTGAGCAAAACCAACACTATATTATACAAGCCATGAAGCTTGCCTAAGTAAAACATATTATGACTACTATTTGGCTATGTATAAGAGAATTAATCTATGTATAAGAGAATTTGACAACAGTAAAAATCGAAACAAAAAATTATATTTCGCATTGTCCATACTCCTCTAAATTCCAAGTACATAACATTTCTACAAAAAAAACGAAACAAAAATTATATTTTGCACTGTCCATTCTGCTCTAAATTCATAGTATATAGTATAGTATATAATGAAGTAAATAATAATAACAATACTTCTCTCTCTCGTTAAATAATAAATTTCTTTTTTGCTTTGTCATAAAGAGCGCAACATACTGTTGTTCCATCATTCGTATTCATTTTTTATTTACATCAAAGCATATAATAAAAGTATATACAAATTATACTACGTCACAGCACTAATACTTAGGTATAGTAGTCACTTTTTGGCATAAGTATCGCAACTTCATGGCTTGTATATACATTTGTGTTGGTTTTGGTTTGAGTCAAAACCCTTTCTATTATACAAGCCGTATTCATTGCATACTAATGTGTCGTATTTTAACACAGCGGTCGTATTGTAAGTGTCGGTATATGGTACCGAATATAGTGTAAAATAAAATAAAACTCGCATACTACAAAACAAAAGAGTAAAAATTGTCCAAAAACATAATGGAGTGCGACAGTAAAGAGAATATACAATTTTTTTTATATGAATAATTTTGATAGTACTAATACTGTTGCACTGTTAAAAGAGAATTTAAAACAAAAATTATTTTAATTTTTTTTATATGGAGTTTGACAGTACTATTATTTATTCCATATGTAAAATGAGTAGTAGTCTGCGTGCATGAGAAATTGAATACGGCTTGTATAATAGAGAGGATTTTGGTGTGAGTCAAACCCTCTTTATTACAAGCCGTCTTCTAACTTTCGTTGACACAGTTAAACAAAACCTATACACAATTGAGTGTATTGATGCTATGAAAATCAATACCAAAAAATGTTTAATTTTCTCATTACTACTACCACTATTTAACATTTGTATTTCTAAGTTACGCACACTATTTAATGTGTATGGATAAATGAGAATTTTTTCGTTTTTGAATTTTGTTTTTGACAATTTTTTCTCTCTTTTGTTTTATAGTATGCGAATGTTTATTTTCTTTTACACTACATTTGACACGACATACAATACATTTTTATGTTCATATGATTAGATAACATTAATATGCGACGGCTTGTAATAAAGAGGGCTTTGGTGTGAGTCCATTTTATTTTCGTTTTTTTTTTTCACTGATACAAATTTTGAAGTGTACCGTTTGTTTTAGTGTGTCTGTGTACGAAGCTTACAGCACGGCTTGTATAAACATTTGTATTGGTTTTGATCGAGTACGCAGATACTCTTTCACATTTGTCCATCTATACTTGATTGTGTTGGTGCAAAAATAGCATAGAAATTGTTTTTTTTTTTTTTTAAACTAAAATTTTATAGTGTACCGATTATCAATATTTTCAAGTATATATGGACAAGAAACTGAAAAAATATTGATGAGAATCGGGCTTGTATACTATAGGAAGTTTTGCTTACCCCATTTCCAAAAAGTACGAAAGGAAACGTATATGTAATAGTAACTGTAGATGTATTCACTAAGTATATTCACATTAAGGCAGTCAAACATACTTCCGATGTACCAGTTATAAATATGATAAAACATTAGACGATACATTTTCGTGTACCCACAAGAATTATCAGCGACCGAAAAACGGCTTATACGTGTAAGTTGTTCAAAGCTATTTTTGAAGAAAATTTTATGTAACACTATCTATGTGATGAGAACTACTATTGGCGAAGCAGAAAACAAATGGGATTTCAGATTAAATCAATTGCAATGTTCCCTACCACCCACCAAACTTAACTACTAGATTGTAGCCACCATCTTTAGTTTAGACCTATAACCTGAAGAGTAGTATATTGAAAAACAAATTATTACTCACCCCATCAGACAAAAATCCAATTGCTGAATTCAGCGAACTAAAAGAAATTGCTGTTACAAAAATGAATCTAGCTGCGGTTAAAAGTAAACAAAACAAAAACTACGGTATGATGGTTACTTAATTGGCGATGGGCCTGAAGCCAAACTGGGTCAGACGAACTTTGAGGGCGTAATGACGTCAGGACGAAGGAAATCTTGGTGCCGAATTGAGGATTTGGAAGATGGTGGTTCCGACTCTGATGAGGATATCAGTAGTCAGGATGGGCACGCTATTGAGTGCGTCCCTGAAATGTAAATAACAAAGAGAATGAATGGGGAAAACGCCTGTAGCTGCGGTGAACGTGAACGAGTTAAGATGGTCAAATGGTTATGGTAAAAGAAAATTAATAATGATTTTAAAAAAACGAATTGTGTTGTAATGTGTTAATTTTGGCTTTTATCTACGGAATAAATTGTAAAACTTATTATTCTTTAATCGATCATTAGAACATCTAAAACTTTGGTCAGTAATTAAACTGACGCTTTCGAAATATTTCGAAAATGTTAATTCAACATTTATTTAATCAAATGTTGCCCATATTCTCATCAGAATTTACTTTAATACATCTCTGGTTATGGTGGTTAATAGCTTTATTAAATATTTAACAAAATAAACAGAAATATTTTCAAATAGTTTTGCATTTTCTATACGTCACTCTTTTATAATTTAGTAGAAAAATGTTGATAGTTGTTAAACCCATATCAAGCTAGACCTTTTGAAATCTATAATACAATACAGATTTATAATATACAGCGGAAGTTTGATATTGAAATTTTATATGGCTCCCTGGAATATTTTAAACTTTTAAAATTCATAACTGGAGCATTGCGAATGGTTGATATTTATACCTGAGAGGCTCTAACAACCTCTACAAATACCGTAAAATATTTCCTGAACAATTGTAAAACAATTTTTGGAGGGAATATCTCACTTTAATTGGTGCACACCATTCAAAATTGTTTCATCATGTATTCCCATATATTCCCATGTAGTGCGAGCTATGTAGGTATCCTTACTTAAACGATTATAGGTAATATAAGTAATTGTGTCTAGGGACACATCATAATGATTTAGTTTTTTAGTAAATTGAATTTCAAATTTTGTGTCACTCTGTGATTTTTCAGGAAATATTATTTGTGCATCATACTAGGTACTCAATATACAATAGCAACAACAACAACAACAACAACAACAAGAAAAGTATTGTTGAAATGTTGACATTACAAAACTGGTCAACCAATATATTTTACACAAACAAATACCTATTTAATATACCAGTATCTAGATAAAGTTGAAATTTGTGTGTCTCTTGATAGTCAATATCGTATATATTTTCAATAAATATATATATATATATATATATATATATATATATATATATATATATATATATATATATATATATATATCTAAATGATTATATGAGAATCGATATCAAAATTAAAAAATAAATAAATAAATGTTGTATCGATATTTCGAATCGTTTCGACATTACTCATTGCTACTCGGAATAATCCTCCGAGTATTAAAATTAAATTAAATATTCGAACTAATTGCACACCTTCATATATCTAAGGCAATAAGGGAATAACATATCCTTCTTACTTTTTAAAAGATTCTAGAGTTTACACGTTTTTATCAGACACTCTTCCGATATACTATCCTAACTATATCCTTGTTAACTATATCCTTATAAAAATATTCTTTATTTTTTACTACAAATGCAGAGACCAAATATGGTCCAAATTATAATGAACGAACACTTTCAGAACTTTGGCATGCTAATGCGTTTAGTTTATATCTTCTACAGATCCGAAGGTAAATTTAAAATCGAAAACTTATTTACCGTGAATAGTGACCGTTACAAAGGTCAAATCAACGCTATATGAATGTTGACAACCTTTGGTTTCAACAAGTCGGCAGACAAGCGATCTTTTACATATTAAATTTGACAACCGAATAATCAGTCTATTGCCAGTTTTGGAGATGTTAATTGGCATGCACGCAGCTGCGATTTGATACCGCAGGATTTTTTTCTAGAGGTGTCATTAAGGATAGATGTTAAGAGACAATTCTAGCTTAAGAGCATAACATTGTAACCATTATTCGTGGGAAACGCGCCGAAATCATCAAAAAAAGACTTGAAAACTGGACTCACAGGATGGCTTACTGTAAGGTTAGCGGAAGGAACCACATGAAAGAAATTGTTTTTTAATTCATTTGTTCATATTTTTTATATGGCAGAAAGATACTTCTAAGGGCAATGAAGCCCGTAAAATTAGCTGAGGATCCCACTCGTGAGGACGCAATATTGGTAAATGCTGAAAATTGTTTTCAATTTATGTTCAAGAAGCTTTCGGACATTAACAGTGACTTTAAAAATAGGCTCATACAAATTGTAAAATGTCGTGCAGATGACCGAATTAACGAGGATTTCATGAAATAATTGCGAATCCTCAAGGTTTCTACCACACTTAGTTTTGCAGGCAATCTAGCCTTTCGTGTTTTCGGTGTCATCGATTCACGGGAAGACGATGTAGGTTAACTGTCACCCAATAATGTATACCTGACTAAAGATATGTAACAAAATGATAATAAAACTAAACTTTGAAATATGTCGTAAACGTCTCCCTCCGCATCTCTAAAGAGACCTTTGAAATCACTTGTTACGAATTAACGAATGTTGTTAATGGTTAGCCCAACGAATGTTTTTTTTAAACACAATTCGGTCACCCGTACAAGATGTAAGTGTGGTCACTGGCGAGTATTGAACTCGGGACTGAATGGTAAGCAAGTATCTTAACTATCGCTGTACGACCCGTGATCCGTGACCAAAAACAAAATACAAAAAATTTAGATTTATTAGTTGTAAAATTAGAGAAAACTCGAAAAACAACTGACAATCAGCTGAAAATAAATAAACAGTAACAGCTATTCGGTCTGGTGCAGTAAACCCACGTTTGTGAGATTTCACAAACATGGATTTTTCCTCTATATATTGCAATTTGCAACTTATAGTTATTAACCTATTGCCAACGCTAATCTAACGTCCCATTGATTATGTTTGCAATTTAAATCACCTAAAGCAGAAAACCACGTGTGGAGTGATCATCTGATTATTGCTGAACTGTGTTCTAGTACTTCTATAGTTTAAAGAGTTAAAAACTTCTTTCTATTATACTGAAATATTAATTTTGCCATCTGGATGTTTAGAACTCTAAACTAAAGACCTAATCATTTCATTGTTGAGAAATGGTTAATTTCCTATTTTCATATTTTTACTGTATTTGTTACTTTTAACGAATTTTAGCTCTACGTTTAGCTCATTAAACTGAAATAATTTATGCCATAAATCGACCAGAAATTTATACCAGAAATGCATGATAGAAAGGAAGCCCATTGAACATTACAAATTTATGCGACAAATCGAAATTTTCTTAATCCCGGAAAATGTATTCCTGTTTTCAGATAGACAGAGCAACTTTTATATTATTGGCAGTTTGATTCCTATCGCAACTATTAAAACTCTTCGAAGAAAGAATATGCCATCATATTTTCATATGAAGATGTCTGACATCAAGATTTTGAAGCTTTTATTGAGTGGAAATCTATACGTTTGAATCTAGAACCTCGTCATGTCACATCGTTGATTCGAATTAAATTTAAGACAACGGCATGTCATTTCAACTGACATACAATTCATTATGGTATGTATTAATGCCTTACAAATATACACCCAAAAAGAATAATGCTTTACAAAGCTATCACCATCTACAGTACCATAATATAATGTATGCTATTAAATTACCTCTTGATTCCTTAACATAGTGACACCAATCACCATGTTAGTTAAACCTATATACTCGACTAGCTATATGGATACGGTATGGAGCTGAACAATTTTTTTAATTTATTGCATTCTTCTTGGATAAAATGAATACATGTGTAAAAAAGGAGATGATCGGATTAATTTCAATCGTTGTATGTACATATACCGTAAATGCTTAGACGACAAAAAAGTTAAAAAAAAATGTTTGCCAAGAAATTGTATCTAAGTGAAAGATTTTAATTAGTATATAAAGTAAAAAAATTTGAACAAAATCTCATAGCTAGTTGAAATCTACCTGATTGAGGTTTAATGTATTTGTATGATACAAAATTATCATTAATCTTGTATTAGGCATTTTATACATATAATCAATTTACCATATATACGATTTTAATTAATGCCGAATTCGTACACGTAATTTAAGTCGAAAACAAAACCAAAAGTTTTTAATTCATTTCGAAAATTTTAAATTTTAATTTAAAATTTTACTTTTCCAATATTTCTTTAAATCGTTTTCCAGCAGCACGTAATTTTCATTTTACACAAAATATTTCAAGGTTAACGTGGGGATTATTATCATAATCCCATCGTCTTAAACTAAAATCTGTAAAATAGCTATGTAAATGATTAAGCCATAGACTACTGGATTAGATGGTTACTTTGTATCAACGAAAAAAAAATGTACAGAATATAATTTTTGCTTCGCTGAAACAGTATAACCATTTTGATAGATTGCAATATGTCTCTTTCTATCTTGTTTATTTTAGTATATTACAAATGTGATAATACCAAAAACATTTAACGATTAAATTATTTTGGTAATAGTAGGGGCGTGGTGACCAAACAGTATTTAGAAGAAAAACAATAAAACAGAACTTAAACTTTTATTGCTCTACTTATTTTGCAAAGAACTTGCACTTCAGAATTCGTAATCCTACCAATAAACTTTGATTGAAGCCACCGGGTGGAGGTATTGAGGCTTTCTAGATTAGCGGGTTCCTCGAGCTCTCGATTAGTGCGTTCCCCGAAATTTTTGTTAATATAATGCTGGTTGATTGCATAGTTAATGAGGTAATAAGTAATATCACATTGAATTAATTCATAGACTAAACCTTTATGCTAGACCGAATAAAATGCCTTTTCTATATCCAGAAGTTGTTGAACGTCCAAATTGTCATAATAGAATTTTTTAGTCTAAAAATGTTCTTCTGGAATGTAAGATTCTAATAGGGCTGAAAAATGACTAATGCCATGCCCTAATTACTTATTTCGTTTAGGAGTTAAATTGGGAAAGTTGCTTATACTATTGAAAGCCTTTCCTGGCTTAGAAATAGGGACGTCTTGACTGGTTTTCCAACATTAAAGGGTTGCGAAGCAGTGATCAGAGATATATTTTAAGATAACACCAAATCAAGAACCAAGTTTCCTCTGGGAAATGTTGGATCGTTCGGACCATTTAATTGAGTACTGGAATTATTATATAACTTAAACAGCGCTTGATCTTTTTGATTATTGTTAGGGCAACTCACGTGGTATAAAGCAAATGTACTAACTAAGAACTAAGTTCTTGGAGTGAAAATGTTTATGTGAGACACGTCAAAAGTTTTTTGACGTGTCTCACATAAATAGAGCAAAACGTGAGATATTTGTTTGGGTTACCACCATTAAAAAGGGTTGCTTCAGTTTCGGTCGGTACAAATGTTTTGACCAGAAAGTGAGAAATACTATTCTGGATTAAAATTGCAGTGCCTCCAGATTTGGCATTTATTGCAACTGGCTTAAACGTGGTATATACACAGGTTTGTTTCAAATAACTTTTTGCAGCCTTGAAGTAGAGAACAAAAGTCGACGAGGTGCTTGATCTAGAGGCTTAAAAGTTGTTAGCCGTTCCATTTGCATTCGAACCCCTACTTTTTATGAACCACGCCCGTATGGTAATTGGGTAGGATTTGGTTTAGGCGAAGAAATATTACATAAAATCTTTTTAAAATCATCTAGCACTGGTGATTTTATGGCACTGTAATTTACTGTTTCGCCGCAGTTTATACATTCTGTGGTTTGCCGGCTTTCTGATGTGCTTCTGCAGTTCCCTCTTACATGAATTTTAAGTTTCATAAGTTTCATGTCGCTGGATATACCACGTTTAAGATAGAACGAATAAAAGAGAAATCTTGGCAACTCTGTCATCATAATTCAGAATGGTTTATCTCAATTTCTGGCAAAAACATTTATTTCTGCTAAGACGTTTCTTCAATCTCGTAACTTTCTGAAATTAAAGCAAGTTGATGTTATTGACTACCCAAATAAGTGTAAACACGCTTGAGACTCTGCATCTTTTAAATGTTAGATTAGTTTAAGTGAAATAAGCTCCAAAATACAGGTGAAGCAATCGGAAGATTTGCCTAGGAAAGACTTAGTCAAGCATTCATATTAATAGATCATTTATCAGACATATGACAGTTAAAAATAAATCTACTAGATGAAGTTGTACTAGAAGATTCATTTCCGCAAACAATTCAACTGATTCACCTGTTTATCTCTTAGTTGTAAAATCCAAAACCGCAATTATATCATTGTGAATATTAAAATCACTCAAGACAAACGCTTCACAGACATGAAATGATTTCAAATTCGTGACAGTTCTCCTCTCCATGAGGTATATTTGAACTCTTAGGATTAGGGATCTTATAAGGATCTTATAAAGATCATCAATATAAGAATCTTATATTGATTTCAATTTGTCCAAAAAAATCAATCTGTCGGCAAGTTTTTTGCTCGAATAGCACAACTCCGATCGACTAAATTAACATTTTGAGGTTAATTTGACTAAATAATGAAAACTATTAAATTTTTATTTTAGGTTTCGATTTTTTCATAATGCACGTATATGTATATTGTTTGTAACATTTAAGTTAGTTAAAAGCTTTAAGGCGACTTCACAGTTCAATTTCTTCGTTCATTCGGTAATTTTAATTTGATGATTCACACTTCTTGTGAAATTTCAGAACGAATATCGGAACGATTTGGTTTCCATTTTGTTTAAAATTAAAATTTTTGGTTATCAATCATATTATTTGTGGTTAAACATATTGTGAATAATGTATTATTTGTGGTTAAACATTTTGTGAGGTTATAAATATAGTGGGATTCAATTAATATATAGTGTACTTTGCTAATTAATATACAATTAGTTGCAATAAAATATTCAATATATTATTTATTTGTTAAAATACATATTATTTCGGCGCCAAACAATATTTTTCAAAACAAATGGCTTTGTATCTTTCTCTTTTTATTTTTATTATGCTTTTTCTTCGATGTTCGTTCAAACAAAAATATAAAATTAAACCAACTCTTGTGGAAAATTTTTTAAGAAAGTCACATGACTGTTTTGAGCTATACAACTGGTTGAAAAAATTGTTTGAATGAATGAATGAACGAAGAAATTAAACTGTGAAGTTGCCTTTATTTACACGTTTGATAATTTCTAGCGGAAATTATCTAGGTAAGGTACTATTGAGAATTTTGACATTAATAGATTTTTGCAAAATCTTCAAAACATTGCATTATGCTTTAAATTTTCGTATATTTTAAAAAGCTCACTGTCTTTTTAAAATTTAATTTTTGTGCGTACATTTTGAGTAATTAGGATACTAAATATCAAAGCAATAAATTTAAATAAAGCATTTTTTTAAATGGTTTTTATCTATAATTAAAATAATTTTTTTTGTCTTAAAAATTAATTTAATCGAAAACAATTATTTTCTTTAAACAATTTAAATTGAAACCTCTTAATTAATTATTTGAAAAATATTTTTAACCTTGGAAACTTTCATCAGAAGTTTAATTATATTATAAGTTTCCAAGCATTTACCGTTATGAACCTTATTTCTATAATTTAAAATTATTTTCTGTAGAAATTTTGTTTAAGTATGAAGCTTTTATTACTAAATTTGTAATGGCAACCAACAAATCGTCAAAACATCCTTTAAATAAATCTCGCTTAAGATTGGAGACTCACTTACAACAGCAACTCGCAAACTATTTGCTATGGAACGGCGTTTTGACAAATATCCAGCATTGAAATATATTTTAATATATAGAGAATATATTTTATTTAAGGCATATGTCTCTACTTCGGTCAGGTGAAATCAAGAATTTACCGTGTAACATGTATTATTTGTCTCATCACGCCATAACGAAAGAACTCATAACTACCAAATTGCGCGTGGAGTTTCATGCTTCCGCAAGAAATTCAAAAGGATTATCAAATCCGACTTATATGCAGATGGTAATTAAAACATTAATTGACACTTGAGATTTCTGAGTAAAAACATTGGGGAATATTTGAATAACACTTTTTGGCCACTTTACATTCAAGGTCAAACTATATAAACAAAATAATTACACAAAAATAACATTTCTATCAGCTGCGGGCAGGGTCGATCCACTCGGGTTTCTAGCTCCTTGTACGATATAGTTAAAATTATGTTCCTGTCGTTCATAGAATCGACGAAAAAACCATAATTCTCGGTTGCTCATTAATCGTTACCCTCGGATTTTTTTTTTATTTATCGTTGTTCATAGCATCGAGCCTATTAAAAAATTTAAAGCATGCTCCTGAGTAATGATGTTTTTGACTTTTTATTGCACGAAATGAGCGATATATAGTTAATACTTGAACAAGTTATACATTTTATAAGAAGGCCTAGGATAATATTTTTCAATGGTATTTCGATCGATCAAATAAATTCATTTTTAGATTTTTTAAAAACTATATTGACAGTTGTGCCAACTAGGCTATAATACAATGTTAGGTTTCTACACATTAAAAGCTTTTATTATCTCTTTTGTCTGTTCTTACTTGGAATACGCCTAGATTGTTTGGAATCTGTACTATAAGCACCCATCTAGCTGTATCAAATCAATCCAGAAACAATTATTGATGTTTGTTTTAAGACGACTCTATCGTGATGATATCATTCCTTCATTTGAGCATATGTTGTGCATATGTTTACATACATTTTGTAATCGACCTGGAATTCCATTACTCAAATTACGGAATTTTGGACCCAAATTATACTGGACAAGCGTGTTTTGAATAATTTTCTTAAAAGATGGTAATGTTTCAAGATTTTTGATAACCGAGCAATTGGCACAGTGGTTGAAGCTGCAGTGTTTGAATCAGGAGGTATCGGGTTCGAACCCCAACGGGGAAAGGTTGAAATAGGGATTTTTCATTACTTGATTACGATCGGTAATGACGATGAATAGAACTATAATCCCATGTTGGAGTGCAGAATCCATGGGCCGAACCATCGTCCATGTCAGTACAGGCTGGGTGGCGCAATGAAATTTGCAGATGGATAATCAAAACGAAAAGTGCATCCTTGATTTGGCTACGGGGTAAAGTAGGACTGGGTGCAGAAAAAATTAGATAGATCAAACACAAAAACAAAGATTATATATATATATATATATATATATATATATATATATATATATATATATATATAAATATATATATATATATATATATATATATATATATATATATATATATATATACATATATTTATATATATATATATATATATATATATATATATATATATATATATATATTATATATATATATATATATATATATATATATATATATATATAAATATAATATATATATATATATATATATATATATATATATATATATATATATATATATATATATATATATATATATATATATATATATATTCAAACGTTTTCCAAACCAGATAATCCTAGATTACTCTAAATAGATAAGAATAATAATATATGGTTCACTTTAGAATACGTAGAAAAATCTCCTAAAATAGTGAGTTTATTTACAATGCAGTCATAATTGTATATTACAACTGAAAACAACTTTACCGAGATTTTAAAAGTTATTTCATCTGCCATAGAAAACTTTATGGTAAACTCTTTTATCGAGGAATTCAAACGGTCATAATTATTACCTAAATATTTAAATAATTTCCACTATATTGAACAAAAAGCCAAATATAGCAAAAACGCAAGTTCATTGAACTCGATACATATCTAAATCATTTGAACTATATACTTGACAGACAAATCAGTTTTATGTTAAAAATCCGAATAATGCAACTATGTTATACAACATAAAAGCACATAGAATTTCGAACTGCAATATTGAAAATTTTTAATCCAATACTACAAAGGATACATTTAAAACCATATTAGCCCAATTTTTTGATTTTTCACTATTGTTCATACTAACATAATATAACATAATATGCAACATAAAACACGATGTTTAACAACTTTGTAAATTTTATAAAAATCTAAAACAATGGGTCGATTTGAATTCATTCGCATATTGAAATTGGCAATCTTCATCAGTATATAAATGATATTTGCTTGTTTCTGGTACTAATGGAAGATGAATAAAACCAAAGAGAGCAAAATCGGCCCAGTATAAACCGTGTGGAGCTCCAGCAATTAGATTACATAATTTTGTAATTAAACTAGTAACTAATTAAACTTCGTAGACCAACTAAGATCTAAGTTGTAGGTAAGAAGATAATAGGTAAAATAAAAAGTTCCGATACTTTATCGAATTCTGTATAGATAAATCTAATAAAACAACATCCGCTTTTCCAATATCGGAATACTTTTGTAGATCTATGTGTGTTATTTTAAAGCGCAGTACTGGTTGAATGATATATACGTAAGCCGGATTAAAGCGGGTTTCAGAAATTTATTTAGACCTAAAAACTTTGAAATTTGGTAGATTTTCAAAAGTTTTGGTTAAAAAAATGGAAGAAGACTAATTAGTATTAGGTCTTGAATAGAATTCAGAATTAGAATTTCTTTAACCTCTTTACAAGCTAAAGTAAAATTTGATACGAGTAGCTATTACATGATTAACAGTGTGTGTTATCGTAATGTTGATGCAAGGCTTATATACTCAGTCACATTCATGAAGTGAAATTGTCCCCTCTGAATTAAACCCAGCTGGATAATTATTATTTTTTTTAATTTAACTTTCCGTAAATGCAACAGCAAATCAAAAATGTGAATACTACACCAGTGTATAAGAAAGGAGAAAGGTCAAAGAAAAAATTACCGACATATTACGTATTCTAAGGGATGCTTCTTATATGTTATAAGTCATAACATATAATGATGCATTAATAAAGAGATTTTCCGGTCATCAATTGACACCAATGACGAATTTATAGGAATATGTATCCATCAACGAAACGGGAAGACAAAATACCATAGAGAACTAAAAGAACAATAAAGCTACTAAAACAAACAACATAATCACCGAAATATTCAAAGGTAATTCATCTGGAACTGCAAGTAGACTCATAATACAAAAAGTGTGGAATTCTGATAAAATACCGCAAACAACGAAAAAAAGCTCATCCAAATCGGTCACTGATCAATTTATTCTAATTTTAAGCATCATGAGGGAGTAAGGATTTTAGATAATTTAAATAATAAGAAGCTATTTGCGACAGGCCGAATTTAAAATTGTGTTCTTTTTAGGCGATAAACTAACATATTAGCCTCATTTATTTCTACATTACAACGGATATATCCAAGAACCACGTTTTTTTTTTAATTTGTGAAAGTCTTTCATCAGATCACTCAACAGTCACAAAATAATAACAAACTAAAAAACCAATTCGGTACAATTTATTAAACCAGTTAAAGACACCACCGATCTTCAAATAAATCAATCATCCGGTTTAATTAGAAAACACGCTGTGGATTTAATAAAGTATATCCACCAAGCAGCATGAGGTAGTACTCCAATTATTAAAAAGAAGGAGCGCAACAATTTCACTTATCCAGTTGAGATCAGAGAATTTATTAGTTAAAAGAGCAAATCCAGAAAAACGAGAATAAAGGAATCAAAAAATCAATTAGTTAGCCGATCTCTACGTAGTCTTACTGGCGGTATAGATACCGAGTAATTTCTTTTTTTCCTGTAAAAAAAGTACAACTTTATATAATCAACACATCATTTCGATTGAAACGTAAACCTCAGCAATTAAATTCAGCTGAAATAGTTATGATACCGAAACCGAACAAGCCCCCTAATGGTAAAAACTGTCAAAGGCCATAATTTCCCTGCATCAGGAACTCTCAAAAATTTTGCTCAAAAGGTTTCAAGCCTCCGATTCCGAGGAAGTATTCCTATCCGATTATACGTTAAATATGAATAGAAATTTTCCGAACTAAAAGCAATATCAGCAGTAGCTCCCCAAGGTAGCAACCTGGAACCACTATTGTATTTCCATTTTACAAGCTACTTATCTAACTCAAGTGAAACAACAAATGCTACTTTCGCGAATGACAATGCAATTCAAGCAGCTAACTAAAAAAGTTAACTAGATACCAATAAAGCATAGTTCCAAACAAAAAAAATATGTGAGCTAAAAAGTAGCTTAAGTAGCTTAAAGATAAGTAAAAAATAAAGATGAACTTAGCATCAAATGTATTGGTTTTTAGAAAATATTGAGAGTTGCTACAATACCAATAAGTTTTAAAGCTTGTATGAACTAACCGTGTCCTGCTTTGGAGCCTCGTCTTATTTTCTTATATATAATTTGTATGTGAGACTTGCGGGTTTATTCTGGGGTCTCTATACTGAATTGTTTGATGACAACTTTGTTATACGTACATATATTTGTGATCGTTCCAAACTAAGTAGTGCTAAATCTGGTGGAAGCGGAATTCTAGTAACTGTACATATCTCGATTTTAAGCTATCATGTGACCTCTCCTACTAATGATGTAGAATGCGTGGCTTAAAAATTTTCAAGGACGATGAAATATTTCTATTTGTAAGCGGGTATACTATGTTCCACGTGCGCTGGTATCTACAACTTATGGTTATATATACATATGAACGATGTACCATGGGTTTTGGCAGATTTCAACATTCCTGGAATATGATGGAGTTCCTGGTTAATAAAGATCGTTCAACTGATTGTCATCTACTGTAACAAACTCTGAAGAACAAATTTCTGCGAACATAATGGCATCACTTAATTTGTAAAATAGCACATTAAAACTAAGAAATTTTGGAATAATTTTGAAAAATGCCAAAATCCAGAAACCATGATGTATGGCCCATTAAAACTGAGAAAATAAGGCCAAAATTAAAAATTTTCTAAAATCGGGAAATCAAAACTAAAAAAACAAAGGCCAAAATCTAAAAATTATTGATCTAGAAAATCCAAGATAGTTAGCCCATCAAAACTAAGAAATGTTTGCCTTTTTTCCTAAATCAAGAAATCTATGATGGTTAGCCCGTGAAAACTGAGAAATTTTGGTCAAAATTTAAAACTTCCAAAATCCAGAAACATGATGGTTATAGCTCTTCAAAATTAAAAAATTTCGGTGAAAATTTAAAACTCCCAAAATCCAGAAAATGGTTAGCCCGTCAAAACTAAGAAATTTTGGCCTAAATTTGAAAATTTCCAAAATCCAGAAATCCATGATGGTTATATATAGCTCTTCAAAACTAAAAAATTTTGGTCAAAATTTAAAACTCCCAAAATCCAGAAATTCCATGATGATTAGCCCATCAAAACTGTGAAATTAAGGCCAAAATGTTTTGAAAAATGTTTGTCTAAATTTTAAACTTTCAAAAATCTAGAAAATTAGTCTAAATTTAAAAATTTGTTAAATCAAGAAATCCATGATGGTTAGCCCATCAAAAATCGGAAATTTTGGCCAAAATTTAAAACTCCGAAAATCCAAAAAATTCATGATGGTAAGCCATTCAAAACTGAAAAAAATTGGTCAAAATTTGCAACTTTCCAAAATCAAGAAATCCATGATGAGCACATTAAAACTAAGAAATTTTGACCTAATTTTGAAAATTTACAAAATCCAGAAATCTATGATGGTTATCCCTTCAAAACTGATAAATTTTGTGCAAAATTTAAAACTTCCAAAATCCAGAAAATCCATGATGCCCATCAAAACTAAGAAATTTTGGTCAAAATTTTTAAACTTCAAAATTCCAAAAAATCCATGATGGTTAACCTATTAATACTGAGAAATTAAGGCCAAAATTTGAAACTTTCCAAAATTAAACTAAGAAACTTTCCAGGTTTGGTTCTAATTTTGTTCGTGAGATAGTTTTTCTGCAATTTTATTAAATAAATCCTATTGCCAGCAAAGTAATGCCCAACACATGCTCGTGCAATTATTTAAAACTAAATTTGACAATGTCCTTATTTTATTGAGTATTTTCAATTTTACTTGTTTTAGGTTATGTTTTGTACTGCTCACACTCACTTTTCAATGGGCGTACATTTTTTGACATCGTGCTACACAAAAATGATTTCCGGGCGAACTAAAACCTAATTGCGTTGGACAGCGCACGGCACTGCACCGAACAAATTTTTTAAACAGGTACAATAAATGATTTTCCTGTTGATATATTTAAAAATAAAATAAATAAATAAACAAAATAATCGGAATGAAGTACAACGGCTCCATATAGAAAGAAGCCGTGGAATTGAAAAGTCCAGAAAACGACGAACACAAATTTTAGTCACTGACCATCATAAAAATGAATAAAAAAATCACTATCAACAAGCTTAAAAAAGCTTTCAGATCTACTTTACCACAAAAATGTGGTTCATAAAGTTCACAGAATTTTTTTTAATTTGTAGATGCATTTTTTTGATCATTCGCGTTTTGACTGGTTCGTAAGACTAAAAGCTATTTTATAAAATACCGAGTTTCATATTTCAAAATTTTGTAATAATATTTTATATGTACAGTTTTAATTAATTAATGACCTAAAATTTAAAATTCTCTTATAACAAATTAATTTGGTAATTAAGTTCGTATATTTCAAAAATAAAGTTTATTAATCCACCTGTGGTCGAATTAAAAAAAAATACTTCTCAGAATATACCATACACAAACAGGGTGAAGTTCATTCGACTATAATTTATCTATGTCCTGAATTTCAATCACATACCACAAATTTATAATTCAATCACATCCGCATCACATCATAAACCACGTAAATTTAACGTAAACAAAATTAGACCAATTATCAACTTTTCATGAAAAATCATAACATTAAAACACAATATTTAAATGCACACACAAACACACACATACATAAATTTCACTTTATTTAAAATAATCCACTGACAAATAAGTAACGTTGCTGTTAATATTTTTGAAAACTTTAACCGTTAAAATAAAAACTTTTCACCACTTTACACTACAGTACAAAAAGAAAAACGGATTTCTAGTTGTATAGCACACGGCATACGACTAACTTGTTTGAATGCTGACGAAAAACTGAACAGCAAAACGGAAAATACTTTATTATTCGAATTTTCATTCATCTCTGATTTTACTACATATACACACCACCTAAAGCACCATCATCAGTAATGGAACAAAACATAAATTTATGAGGGGAAATTCGCAAGAGCGTATATCTAATGGTATTTATACAGAGAGTATCCTTTTGTTTAGAAATGTGAAAGAGATAATTTTTAAATTGTTGCATTTCGGAAGGTGTTGCTTTGGGTGGTGAAGGAAAGCAGGGAAACGAAATCGAAAGTGGGAAATATCTTTTTGTTTATGTTCTATTTTTATCGATACAATTTTTTTTACATTCGCAATTTAGTAATAGAATTTATCTTTCGAATAACAACAAAACTAGTTTTGTGTGATTCTATGTGTGTGTGTGTGCACGCAGTGGAATAAGTAAATATTAATTTTTAATTATTTTCTTCAATGTAAATAGTTAAGTTATAGTAATTAAATAATTATGGCCAATTGATTTTATCTTGACTTAGGTTGAAATTTATCGTTGCTAACATAAATGTAATTAGCCGTGATTTTGTGATGTGAACATAATTAAACTAGAACTGTGTGTGTGGTTTTTGTATACGTTGTAATCGGAAATAATGTTCGCTCCACTGATATGCACTTCGGGTCTTATTAAGAAGTGACTTATAATTAAGAGTAAATCTCTATAGACTAACTTTGAAGCATAAAGCAATGTTTAGTCATATTTTTGCTTTCGTTAGTTCCAAAACTAAAGAAATTATTTTGTATAAATTGAATAAATTGTTATTCGTTGTTAAGAACTACTTTAGTGTAAGCCTCTCCCAGCGGTAAGCTTCAACTATATAGTTTTACTAACGAAAATAATATTGGGTTGTATTCATAACATCGGATGATTATCCTAGAATGTCCATCCGTGCTCTTTACCAAATCAAATCATCCAAATAAAGTCAAGCTATGCCCCAATCGAATTAAAATTAGAGATAGACTATTCATCCAATGTTGTAAACGCAGCTTTAAACATTGGTCCTTCGAGCTTTCAACATTATAAAAATCGTATATTAACGATAATCAACTTGGCCAAAGGATAAAATTAAAAATATTAACACTATACATAATATAAATACACATAGTACTACCATGGTATGTTAGTCCATTGACATGCTAGATGCCGCTACTGGTATCGTTTTAAAATAATCAAAATATTTGTATATGTATAATCGCCTAAATGTCCTACATTTTTACTAAACGTTGACGACATTCTATCGACCCGACATCTGGAAGATCAATAAGTAAACTGTTTTTATATTATGTACTAAAAAAATTTTTTAATTTGTTAATTTATTAATTAATATTAATTAATATTTATATATTTTTTGATATGTAAATTTTTAAGTGACTTCATTTTATAAAATGTAAGCCAATAATATATATTGTAAACTTGTTATAATTATCATAATGTTTGTTTCACCACGTTTGTAGCCCCTGAAAAGGATCGCAAAGTTGATCGAAACGTCAGACTTATAAATGGAAATAAATGAAACGATTGAATAAAAAGTAGTTTCGATAAAAATATTTGACTGACAAGCCTAAAGTTCAACAAGTTTGAATAAAAAAGTGAATATTATGAGTTGAAAATAAAACTTCTAACTCGTAGGTCTCCCTTGCAAATAATCAAGAAGAGACATAATTGGAACGCATGGCAGGTTTTAGTTGCTAAGTGTTATCATTAGTACAAAGCCAGAGGCTTTGTTTGGGCGGATTTTTGGGGAATTTGTCTCGGTTCTAGTGAACGAGTAGCATCGCCAGAGGTGGGTTTGGTTGAAAAAGATTATGTTTTGTTAATTGCATTTCAAGCTGGTCACTTTATTTTTAGGTCTGTCGGATGAGGAGTGAAGGAGATGGGGGTTCGCACGAGAGTTGGCTTTACCGGCACTTGAATGAGCCACTTAATCTTTCGGTTTGGAAGGTGACATTTTATTGCCCCGATTTTTGGGCATCTGGCTAACTTCCGCAGGCTGGTATCGATCTAGTGTTCATACTGTAACTCGCTTAAACTTGCTGCGTTCCGAAATCTTTAACTAAACTGCGGAAAGGATGTCTAACATTACAACTTTTTTTTTGTTTGGGATTAGTGATGAAGAGGAGTTTATTGCTGGTTGAATATGGTTTGTGTGTTTGTCTTTTGGTTGTATGGTTCTGTATCTATGGCAATACTTCTAGTTTTGCTTGGTGGAATGGGTGTTGTTATTTTGTTTTTGAGTGATTTATGGATTTATGTTATATTATTGGTGTTTTTATTCGTTGGTATTCTGTCTTGCCTACGGGTGTTGTGGCTGGAAGAAGTAAGGTTCTTATCTTGTCCCCGGTCATGTTTCCACGAGCATATGGTTACTCTTGGTTGATAGACTTCGTTAAAGTTTTCGGACTCTTTTCAACCGACTTTGATCACTTTTTGCGCCGATTTTATGATGCTGATGAGTTTTTATGGTTTTTTGATTCCTCAATGCTGTCCTTGATGTTTAAGATTTGCTAAAGTTTTTTGTTACTTGTGACTGGGATTCGAGAACGGTGTTTTCTGTTGTATGATCACCGTTATAATTTGCTCATTTCACCGTTATAATTTTTGCTCAGTTTCTAGCTCCGGTGGGGAAGTAGAAACTCCACTACCTTCATTTTGTAGTCTTCTTGCAACTCGGGCTCCATTTATCTTCTCGAAATGGGTGTCGATCAACTCGGCTTATTTCAAAAGAGGCTTTTTGGCGACACCATTGATGATGCCTGCTTTTGGTTTCCATTGCTTGTTTTAAACACAACCTGAAATTTATTTTCGTTATTTGCCATTACTAATTCACGAAATATAACAAAAACATAAGACTGAAAGTTGATGGAGTAGAGCGTTGGATAATGGATGTTTAGATCTTGAGTTCAACTCTCTTCACGACACAAATTATTATTAATATTAATTTTTATTTTTAGATGACCGGTATAAGCCCATGAAGCATGGTACATTGAGGGCCCAGCGTCATCCGGAAAATACTGTTTAAAGTTTGGTCGTTCAATCCTAATAAATCAATCAATCAATCAACTACTATGCATATTTAATGCTCCAGACACGATGCGATGATAAATGGCTTTTCACAAAAACCTACATAAACACGATTTTAGAACTACCTAATTAATCAACAGAACACACTTATGGCCTCCGAATATTACATTATAATGTACTTGATTGTCTGCATGCAATCAAAAACGAATTAGAAATCAATACACATTTTTTGGATACTATGTTGATAATTATTTTAATAAGGAAGTTAAATACCGAAACTCTCCGATTATTATACAAGACGTTTATAAAGAGCACGAAAGAAATTTCAAACGTGAAAGATTTTTTTGCCTTTCTACAAGTAAGCTTCTAATCTTTGGAAGCATTATCTTGAGATACAAAATATAAAAAAGGAGCCAAGACACCAAACTGCAAATGTTGCGGTAATTAAAATTCCGAACATGCCAATAATATTTAGAGCATGCCAAAAATATGCTATGGGCTGATCGTTCATTTTGTACTCCCAGTTCGACTTAGTCATAGTTATAGTTATAGTTATAGTTATAGTTATAGTTATAGTTATAGTTATAGTTATAGTTATAGTTATAGTTATAGTTATAGTTATAGTTATAGTTATAGTTATAGTTATAGTTATAGTTATAGTTATAGTTATAGTTATAGTTATAGTTATAGTTATAGTTATAGTTATAGTTATAGTTATAGTTATAGTTATAGTTATAGTTATAGTTATAGTTATAGTTATAGTTATAGTTATAGTTATAGTTATAGTTATAGTTATAGTTATAGTTATAGTTATAGTTATAGTTATAGTTATAGTTATAGTTATAGTTATAGTTATAGTTATAGTTATAGTTATAGTTATAGTTATAGTTATAGTTATAGTTATAGTTATAGTTATAGTTATAACTATAGTTATAGTTATAGTTATAGTTATAGTTATAGTTATAGTTATAGTTATAGTAATAGTTATAGTTATAGTTATAGTTATAGTTATAGTTATAGTTATAGTTATAGTTATAGTTATAGCTATAGTTATAGTTATAGTTATAGTTATAGTTATAGTTATAGCTATAGTTATAGTTATAGTTATAGTTATAGTTATAGTTATAGTTATAGTTATAGTTATAGTTATAGTTATAGTTATAGTTATAGTTATAGTTATAGTTATAGTTATAGTTATAGTTATAGTTATAGTTATAGTTATAGTTATAGTTATAGTTATAGTTATAGTTATAGTTATAGTTATAGTTATAGTTATAGTTATAGTTATAGTTATAGTTATAGTTATAGTTATAGTTATAGTTATAGTTATAGTTATAGTTATAGTTATAGTTATAGTTATAGTTATAGTTATAGTTATAGTTATAGTTATAGTTATAATTATAGTTATAGTTATAGTTATAGTTATAGTTATAATTATAGTTATAGTTATAGTTATAGTTATAGTTATAGTTATAGTTATAGTTATAGTTATAGTTATAGTTATAGTTATAGTTATAGTTATAGTTATAGTTATAGTTATAGTTATAGTTATAGTTATAGTTATAGTTATAGTTATAGTTATAGTTATAGTTATAGTTATAGTTATAGTTATAGTTATAGTTATAGTTATAGTTATAGTTATAGTTATAGTTATAGTTATAGTTATAGTTATAGTTATAGTTATAGTTATAGTTATAGTTATAGTTATAGTTATAGTTATAGTTATAGTTATAGTTATAGTTATAGTTATAGTTATAGTTATAGTTATAGTTATAGTTATAGTTATAGTTATAGTTATAGTTATAGTTATAGTTATAGTTATAGTTATAGTTATAGTTATAGTTATAGTTATAGTTATAGTTATAGTTATAGTTATAGTTATAGTTATAGTTATAGTTATAGTTATAGTTATAGTTATAGTTATAGTTATAGTTATAGTTATAGTTATAGTTATAGTTATAGTTATAGTTATAGTTATAGTTATAGTTATAGTTATAGTTATAGTTATAGTTATAGTTATAGTTATAGTTATAGTTATAGTTATAGTTATAGTTATAGTTATAGTTATAGTTATAGTTATAGTTATAGTTATAGTTATAGTTATAGTTATAGTTATAGTTATAGTTATAGTTATAGTTATAGTTATAGTTATAGTTATAGTTATAGTTATAGTTATAGTTATAGTTATAGTTATAGTTATAGTTATAGTTATAGTTATTGTTATAGTTAAAGTTGTTATAGTTGTACTCCAAATGGTAAGTGCTCGAATATCTTGAGAGATGATAGCAATAAATTTCCTATAAAACAATTCACTCAGGTCTGATATGAATTGCTTCCACATTTTTATGTTCTTATATAGTTTCAACCAACCAACTCCTACTCTGCAACAACTTTACACAACAATCAATTATGTTATGTAAATGTAATCCCGATTTGTATGATATTATTGTTCATGGTTAGCGTTTAGATCGATATTTATACATTTAGAAAATACAAAATATACTAATCGACATTTTGAAAAGATTATCCAATACGTCGTTTGCTATTTTTTATATTCGAATCGTACATATACAATGTCGATACGCAGCTTGATATTTTCACCATTCTGTTTACATTTGTCATTACAAAACAACAAAGTGTTACTACAATAAAACGATTCCTGTATTCGAGTCACACAGCACATGTACCAAATCTAATCGGATTCAGCCTATAGTTACTACGACTCGTATAATTGGCAATGTTATTGTTCATTGTTCCATCGACCTCAACAGTAATTATAATATTGATTTGATGCATGGATTGTATTCTAAAAATAATCATTGAAAACTTTGGCAATGTAAACAGTATGATCTGTGGGGCATTTTACTGATAAGTTAATCCTTAACTGTGAAAATTATGTCACTTGTTTAATTTTTCATGAAATGAAATTTGCTACAAAGTTGAAAAAATTAGAATTGCATTTTTCACAAAATTTGAGCTAAAATTTTGTATTTTCATTCGACTTCATATGGCTATCTAGCTGATCATAATAGGTTTGGGATGGATTTTATTGGTCTTTAATGTTGTAAAGGCGATCCCTGATAGCTGGAATAACCTAAAAACAATTCTTGATTTTTGTTGAAAATTTCATAATTTTGACAGTCTATAGCCTTGCATTTTTCACTAAATTTGAGCTAAAATTTTGTATTTGCATTCGACTTCAAATGACTATCTAGCCGATCTTAGAACCCTGATAGCTGTAATAACCTAAAAACAATTCTTGATTTTTGTTGAAAATTTCATAATTTTGACAGTCTATAGCCTTAAATTTTCACAAAATTTGAGCTAAAATTTTGTATTTTCATTCGACTTCATATGGCTATCTAGCCGATCATAATGGGCTTGGGATGGATTTTATTGGTCTATAGTGTTGTGAAGGCGATCCCTGATAGCTGGAATAACCTAAAAACAATTCTTGATTTTTGTCGAAAATTTCATAATTTTGACAGTCTATAGCCTTACATTTTTCACAAAATTTGAGCAAAAATTTTGTATTTTCATTCGACTTCATATGGCTATCTAGCTGATCATAATAGGTTTGGGATGGATTTTATTGGTCTTTAATGTTTTAAAGGCGATCCCTGATAGCTGGAATAACCTAAAAACAATTCTTGATTTTGGTCGAAAATTTCATAATTTTGACAGTCTATAGCCTTACATTTTTTACAAAATTTGAGCTAAAATTTTGTATTTTCATTCGAATTCATATGACTATCTAGCCAATCATAATAGGCTTAGGATGGATTTTATTGGTCTTTAGTGTTGTGAAGGCGATCCCTGATAGCTGGAATAACCTAAAAACAATTCTTGATTTTTGTCGAAAATTTCATAATTTTGACAGTCTATAGCCTTACATTTTTCACAAAATTTGAGCTAAAATTTTGTATTTTCATTCGACTTCGTATGGCTATCTAGCGGATCATAATGAGCTTGGGATGGATTTTATTGATCTGTAGTGTTGTGAAGGCGATCCCTGATAGCTGGAATAACCTAAAAACAATTCTTGATTTTGGTCGACAATTTCATAATTTTGACAGTCTATAGCCTTACATTTTTCACAAAATTTGAGCTAAAATTTTGTATTTTCATTGGACTTCAAATTGGCTATCTAGCCGATAAAAATGGACTTCGGATGGATTTTAGTGTTCTGTAATTTTGTGAAAAAGATCCTAGAATAGCTTTTAGAGCTTTTGATTAATGTTTCAGCCTTAGCAAATTTGAACCACTATTACTTGTTTTATTGATAAGCCAATCATTTTGGTAAATTATTGGGCTTTCCCCTTTAAATATTTTTGCAAGATAAATTATTTATAACAATATATGATTATTTTATAACAGTATTTTAATACGAATCTCTAGAGGTTTTAATTAAAGGAATCTGTTATCACAAGAAATAAATTAAAATCAATTATTTTCATGCATTCAACCAAAGACAGTCGAAAATGAACAGTTAAAAATTGTTCAACCTTAGTCGATCAATTTCAACGACATGGAACAAATTAAATGGAACGAACAAAAAATAAAGCCTGGCAAAAACCATATTAAGGTCCTGGTTTCCCTAATTTATTTAGTTGCATCATGTTAAATGGGTTACCCAGTTAATATATGTGTAGTTCCACTAAAGTCTAGTCTATTATAAGAAATTTTAGTTGCTTGGTTATAACAATTAAATTTTAATATGATAAACAAACACCTACACACAGACGTACACATACGAAAATAAACCTTTCAAAAAGGGATCAGTGATTTTGATGTTGCCTTGTGTTTGTGAAAAAAATCAAATTAATGGCAGCTACGAATATCAAATTGGTATTAAATCGATTTCAATACAAAACAAGATTTTGTAACAAAAAAATGTATCGGTTAATTGCAAAAATCATTTAAAATTTTAGAAACAAACGTTTCACATATGGATGGAAGTTGAAAATGTTATTCGTCTGGAAATCGAATCATGTCAAAATACTTTAAACACAATTGGAAAATATTAGTTGTACAACTTTGTAGGGAAGTTATTTGATTTATTTAGGTCAGTACACCATTAAGGAAATGTTAAAATGTTGATCACCTTATACCGATACAGCGGTTAAATGGTTCGGGTCCTGCGGGCTTGCTAGGCTTAAATCTGTATTATTAATAATATAACATCTAAAATGAACCTTTTGAAGGAGTCTCGATTTCGCGCAAATTTCTTTAACTTTATTATCTATATAGCTTTATCAACCTCCTTCCGGTTCTTGATGATCAACCGAACTCTGCCAACTACGTGTTTATTAACTGAAAACTGCTTTTGTTGGCTTGACAAACGTCTTTGATTGTTAACTTAACACGATTGCGAGAGAACGCTTTATTTGTTCGAACCAATTTTTGTGTCAAATATTGACACATAACATACATTATAATTCATTATCATTAAGAAAAATCAGATAATTTATACAGGAACAATTCGCCTGAATGTCTTTCTAATTGTCGTATTACTATTATTATACCAAAAGATAAATCATGGTTAATACTGCATACATTAAGGCGAATTACACAAAAATGTGTTTCAAAACTAAGTCAAATAAAAAATATATAAAAATTAGCAATAGATGTCACTTCACACCTTCACCATAATTCAGTGGTCATTAAAGACATCAACTTTAGAAATATAGAATATCACACTAATCTCAAAGGCATTTGGCCATTCACTGCCCTTAATCTTATATTTATAAAAAATATCACCACTAAAACGCTGCCCTTCATATCGTATTTCTTGCACGATCGTTTGAACACCACCGGTGGCAAGTGGCAAAGATTCTAGTAATAAATAAATTGATTTTAACAAACCAATACAGTTTATCACTTCTGACACTGCCTGTGAACGTTATCACGTAACAAACCTACGACCGAGCAAACAACACAGCACTTCTTATAAGCATAAATTTATCGAGGGTCTGATCGTTTTGTGGCCATATTCTTTCCATATGTTTAACTTAATTGTATCAATTGTAATCGATACCGAACGCCCGAGATGGTTTCGTTAGGTAAACACTACACTCCGCTGATACCAACAAATATACAGCGCACCAGCCTGGAATGATCGATATCGGGCTTTGCAGTCGATGTTGATGAATGACGGGCTAACCCCACAATTCTTGGAGCTATGGAAACATGTTCCCTTTTTCTTTACAATCGCGATACAATTCGAAAATTTTCAGAATCCGGAAAATGCATGTTGGTTAGCCTATCAAACCTGTGAAATTTATGCCACAAATCAAAAATTTTCATAATCCGGAAAATGCATGATGGTTAGTTAGCCTATCAAAACTGGGAAATTTATGTCGCAAATCGAAAATTTTCAAAATCCGGAAAATGCATGATGGTTAGTCTATCAATTCTGGATAATTTATGCCACAAATCGAAAATTTTCAAAATCCGGAAATTGCATGGTAGTGAATCGTCGAAGGCACTTCGATTTCTGAACACTTTTAATTTGTGTAAAATTTTATTTTGTATGCTTCCATTTCTCACACCTGTATTTTAGTACTGATTTTACACATGATTTGAATTTTCGTACCTTAGTCTTGCGGGACAGGATAGGTTTCTGCTATCATTTTTACTTCATATGGTCGGGAAAGTGTCGGTTGATTGGCTATGCGGTGACATGTACCATCTTAAGTTTTTTTTCCACATCTGACGACTATCTGAACCAATTAACTTACTGAAGCTTTTCATCAAGTCACAGTTGGTCCTAAATTTTGAGTAATCTCGGTAGATGGTTTGAGTCACCAACATTAAAGGAACTAACCCGAATCTGGAGAATTTTTCACTTTCGATTAAAACAAATTTCAGTCAACAATTTGTCGAATATCATGAAATTCACAAGATGGAATTAATCCATTTTAATTTTTTTTTTCAATTTCAAAAACAAGATTAAATCCTTTTATCTTCTTCCCCATCGCCACTACACAAGATGAAATTGAAATAAAAAAATGATAGAACGCATGACGCAAAATCCTTTAATCAACATTTTTTTTATTTATTTCTCGGCACACACACACACATCAATTTTTCAATACCGATGGATTTACAACACCTGGATATGTTGTGTACTTTAGTGATTTTCCAGTTAATGCAATAAATTGCTCCGATACTTCGACCGCAACACGAATTTGTGCTTCGGCCGTTGATGCCCCTAAATGTGGTGTGGACACAACATTGGCGTGTCGAATCAGTTTTTTGGTGATTTCCGATTTGGGTGGTTCTTCGGTGTACACGTCTAGTGCGGCACCACCACATTGACCCGACTCGAGTGCCTCATATAGTCCTTGTTCATCGATAATACCTCCCCGTGCGACATTCACAATTTTTACGCCTTTTTTACATTTCGATAGGGTTGCCAACGAGATTAGATCTAAAAATAAAAATAAAATAATTCATGAATTATTCATCATCGTCAATCGAACTGTTCGTAAACATTTTACTTTTAGTCGATGGAATAAGTGGTGTGTGCACCGTGATATAATCAGCTAGCGGCCATATTTCATCCAATTCCAATTTTTCGACATCAAACGATTTTGCATCGGCGGTCGACACAATCGGATCAAATCCGATAAGAGTCATTCCCCAGGCCTTCATTCGAATCGCAACTTCCCGTCCAATTCGTCCTAGTCCCAAAATCGCTAACGTTTTTCCATACAATTCAGTCCCAGAATATAATTTACGATCCCATCGTCCCTCTTTCAAGCTTTGAGTGCCCGGTACAAATGGCCGAGCCAATGCCCCAATCAACATACACGTTAATTCACACGCCGCTATCGAATTACCACCTGGTGTGCTGTTGATTATTGTTATTGCGAATTAAATTTAGAAATGAAAATTGAAAATGTGGCAGGAAAAATACAACAACAAATTTTATTTTCATCACGTGTATGTACGAGTATATGCGTCGAACAGTATGTGACATTGAAAATTTTTTTTTTACTTACTTTAAAACGATGACATTATGTTTGGTGGCTGACTCAACGTTTATATTATCGACGCCAGCTCCGGCACGACCAATCACTTTTAGTTTACCGGCGGCCGCTTCTAAAACTTCTTCGGTGATTTTTGTGTCGGAACGGACTATTACACCGTCGGCTTTCTGTAAAGTAAGGAAGGTTGGTTAGTAATTAGGCTTAATGGAATTTTTTTGTTCTCAAATTGGTCGGAGATGATTCTACCTTGGCAAATTAGGTCAAAGCCAAGATGTATGAGTATTTTGTGATAATCTATAACTAAATTTCGCTTTAGAAAATATGTCACAAATCTGAGGAAACAACACCTCCAATACAAAGGACTTTGGTGTCTTGGCTAATACACGATCTGCGCTATGATGCGTGGCGGGTTTGGCAGAAGGTTGTCAAAATAGTATTTCAAAACCGAAACAAAATCTAATTGGAAAACTACAGTTTTCCCAACGTCGAAAAATTTACCAGGTACACGCTCAGAATTTTGTGACGGGTTCAATCTGAAACTTTAAATTATTAGTTTGTTACTGTTACTTTACTTCTACTCGAAATTTCCTTTTGTTTTGGTTTGCACCTTGGATAATTATTTTAAGCAAGGATACATTTGCTCAATTTGTTTTATTATTTTTGTAAACCAAGTCGCCTAAATGGCTATATTTTTTTGTATCGTAATAAAATTCGTTTTGATCTGATTCTGATGAACTCTGATGTTAGGCATCGATGCCTAAACCATTACAGAAGATTGATCCTTAATGATGGAAGCCGTGAGTAAATAGTAGTACTATATAGGAAAATATTAAGCCATGAAAAGAGCCAGCACTTGCGCTACTTTCCTGGACTGTAAAAGATGTAACAAATTTGAACAATTCTAAGACCTGGTTAGAATAAAATAAAATTTAAGTTATCAATTAACGTCCTGGATCAGTTTTTAGCCAGAGGAGAGGATAATTAGCTGTGAGCCGATTGAATTTGAGAAGCTGCAGAAATTCCTAATATCATAAATGAATTCTGCTCCTTCAACATCTAATAAATCAATAGCATCGATATCAACGCCATCACATTTGGAAATTGCAGTACTAAAATCGCAAATTTCATGCAGCTTCAAAAGTCAATTTCAGAATATACAATGAAAATAGGTCGCGCTCAATGAGTCTACGTTATCGATCAAGAAGTCACAGCAGTTCACACCAACATTAATTCTGTATCATAAAAGATTCCGTAACCGAGCGACAAAGTGCATTAGACATTTAGTCGAAACAGAAATTAAACAGAAAGTTGAATCCATAGCAATCGTCATTAGAGACACTTCCGAAGCAGTCAGCGAAATCTGCCTAAAATGGCAATTATCATCCCATTTCGGGTTTTTTGAATATAATCAAATGCCTTTTGGTCTTGGGAATGCAGCTCAAAACGTTCTACGTTTCATGAACGAAGTGTTAAAAAATCTTGACTTCATTTTCGTCTATATCGACGATATTTTGGTAACAAAAAGTAAGTCTCAGAAAGAAAATTTAGATCATCTTAGACAAATATAAACTAGATCATTCCAAAACCACTGTATCGTACCATTTTTAATTCACTTCATGGTATTTAACACCCTGGAGTTCGCAATTTGCGGAATCTGTTTTTCCGATATTTCTGGCCTACGTAAATTCATTCATTCAGCAACAAGATTTTGGCACAGCCATATGAATTTAGTTGGTCCGCTACCACCGTCCGAAGGCAATCAATATTTCTTTACAATCGTTGGAAAATCATCCAACTTTTTGGAAAATCCAAGACAATCTTTGCACCAATTGCTGCTTTGTTTATTTGTTCAGCCCAATATGTTCTCGTTGATATAGTCAAGCCGAGAATCTCAAATATGTCAAACTTAGCCAAGCTGAATTCATCAGTCAGATAAGATATTGATAGACATCAGTTCGGTCGGATGGTCAAGCGATTTCTAAAAGCCGCCGTTTGATAGACGTGTCACTTTTAGTGTTAGAAAGAGCCGCCGTTTGATAGACGTGTGACTTTTAGTATTAGAAATGACTTGTCTTCTTCAAGTATAGAACATTACGGAGAGCAAGCTCGGAATCAAAGCCGATGGAGCCAGATTGTTAATAAGGTATAAGCCAGCTAGTTAGATAAGGTAAAGTATCGGTAGCAATCACTGAGGGGAGACCTTTTTCAGATAGAACGACTTGTCGTCTTTTGCTTTCTAGACAATCTCTAATGTGTGGTTTACCAAATTTATTAAATATTCCAATTGAATTTGATTACAGTCAACAATTTATTAAACCAATTGATAAATATTTAAATTGCTGTATACCGCTGAAAGCTATCAAATTTCAAAATATTACGTCGAAATGATAAACACACCAAACACTCATATCAAATCGAACAGTTACGTAAATTAGGTCAAAGTTTAACAGTTCATGATATATATACATAGTATATACTGACCAAAACCCACAAATGAAAAACATGTCTATGGTAAACAGACAATCAACAATATTTTTATACAAACATTCAAAACATAACTATGACGCATGTCAGTGCCTGCAAAAACTTTTTAAATTTATTAAACTGATTAAAACTCATCTCCACCGAGACTGTGGTTGTTATTGCAAAGTGCACTACAAAAATTTCAATGCGATTACCAAAATATGATAATTATAGTCAACCAAGGCGTACACACACAAACAAATTAACTTTTTAATAAAATTTTAAATTTGAGACGACACACAAACGACAGTACAAAAAAAATGTGTGTGTGTAGCCAAAGTATAATGACCGCCAGTCGAATTAGATTCATAAAAAAAAAACATATATAAAATGTTGCGCAGCATTTGATGCAACATATAAAAAATTTTACTTACTTGCACTTCAACGAGTAATTCGTCTCGCGTTAATTTACCCTTGTAGTACGCATTAATTCCATTCGCTTGGAGTAAATCAACACATGCACTATCCACTTGATCACAGATCAACACATTTTTAATATCGACCGGCATATTTATTTTTTATTATCACAAACACAAAACTTTAACAACAACAACAACAAAAAAATTTATTCAAACAAGACAACGAAGACAACTTTTTAGCTGTTTACAGTTTGGTATGCGCAAATGCAATGAAACACGATCACAGTTGTAAGCTATATAAAGTCGCCGATTGAATTTATGATGAGACTGAATAACCGGCATGTATTGGTGTGGTTGGGTGTATTCGATTTTTATCAATTTTATTTTGAACCCTTGCAGACCTTTTGTGACATGGAGACATGAACGATTCTGGAAATGTATAAGATGAGTGCGGTACTGGTTAAAATAAGCGCGCACATGAAAACAAGTTTACAGTCAATAAAAACGAAATGTGTATTAGTATAAATCGGAATTATCGTATTGTTTGGCGGATTAGGCCAGTGATATGGTGTGGTAGATGATAGCCTTAGGATTTAGGTTGAAAAACATAATTCTGGATTAAAACTGGATTACAAACAAAACGAAAATAGCTTTCAGTGAACCGAAATGTTCAATCCAAAATCTGCTCATTTCTTGTTATTATCATAAATTATCTTCGGTTGGTACATTGTACCTATTGCATGTTGAATTTATTCGAAATAAACGATTTGGACGATTTTACTTGAAAAACATAGAACTTTTTTACGGGATTTTGCCTATCTGGAATCGTGTAAACTGCACCAAAACCACATTTAACACCATTGTAGAATCAATCATTATTTGAGAAAAAATTTCAATGGACTTCAGTGGCTCAATATCCGGCACCATTCCTGAACCAACACTCAACAACCAATAGTCTTATTTATTTTGACACAGTGCGCATGTTTGTCGAAATCCTGCCAAAGTAGACTCGATTTGATGAAGCTCTCGATCGCAGTTTGTGGGTTCAAAATAGTCCCGTTTTGATACAGTCCCGTTATCGCTGTAGATAACTTGAAAGAATCTGCGACGTGTGACAAGAAGGGACAACAGTGAGCAAAGTCAACATAAACTTTCCAGAATGATCAAACCAGCTTTGAACGATAGAATGACAGATTATTGGCCATCAGTTGGATTCCTCAGTATAATATTCTCTTTGCTGCATGGACATCGGCGGCTTGAATGGACTCAAAATTTCCATAAACTCGGTTTTGATGACAATTCCGGAGATTTTCGTAACCACTTTGGTCATGTTTACCACAGCATATTAAATTTGGAGTCCTTTAAATTTTGTCCGCGTGAAGCACCATCTGCGGGATATAAAGACAATATTTGAGAAGTTCGATTTTATTTTACCATACGTCCATTAATTTGGCCAAAAGTACCGCACCGCATAACTCCAATCTTGGAACGCTTTGCTGTTAGGTTGGATTTACCTTGGTTTGACAGCTACGTTATCCGTTTTAGAACAAATGCCTTTAAAGATAAATTATGTCCGTAGGGATGTTTAATGGCAATATCATGCTTCTACTTGCCCCAGACTCTTGATTAACATTCGTCCGTTATTGTGGCAACCCAACAATTTGAATGCAAGATTTTGATTTAAAGCTGACCTATAAGAGCCTAAAAATCCTGATTTTGATCATGCTCGTAAAGAATTCAAAATCTTAAATTTTGAGTATTGAAGAGAACTCTTCATAAAATTCGATATTGTTTTGGAAGTTCATTAATTTCCAAGAGGAAAGTTTCTAGAATTCCGTCACCTATGCTTTTTAAGAGCTTAAGTGCCAGGGGAGAGCTGGCCCCCGGATAAATGTAATTTGTTTGCCGACTTCTTTTTATCTATTTACGATCTTGCTCCACCACTCATTAGTTTGTCACGCAGCTTCCCATCTAGCATAGTATAAATACATATAATACTACCATCATAAGAAAAAAACAGTTTCCCCATTAATCTTCCAGATGTCGGGTCGATAGAATATCGTCAACATTTAGAATAAATAGATGACATTTAGGCGATTATACATATATAAATATTTTGATTATTTTAAAACGATACCAGTAGCGACATCTAGCACGTCAATGGGCTAACGTACCATGGTAGTGCAATGTGTATTTATATTATGCATCTAGCCATACATCTCGATATTATTGAAGGTACTGGGCATGACGGCCTTTAAACCATTTTATTTAAGAACGAGCTTGGCATTGCCAATTGCTGTTTTATTTACAGTATTAGAAGAGGTTTTTTTCAGATCTTTCGAAAATTTTCAATCAGGTAAAAGAATCGATGTAGAAAACTACCGTTATGTCCATACATTATGAGACGGGAGGTGGATAACCAAAAAGCCAGATCTTAACAGACAGAACCATTAGACCCCCTCTAAGAGCACATGTAACTCATTTATCTGGGTTGGACGCCTCACAAAAAAATAAAGGATAGTCATAGAGTTCAAAAGGCTGAACATCATCACAATATCAGACTCATATCCAATTCTAGATATTTCCAGTATATGAGCAAACCTCGGAGATTCTTTTTTTTACAACCATAGACCTAATGTTGGGGTTCCACCAGATGAAAATGAAAGAAGCGGTATGCAAAAACTCTCGTTTTCTATAACGAACGGGAATTATGAGTTTCTTGACTTCCTATTGGCTCTAACAGCAGCCCAGCTATTTTTCAAAAGATGATCGACGATGTCTTAAAGAGAGTTCATCGGCGAAATATGTTACATATATATAGACGGTATCATAATCTTTGGGCGAAAAACAGAGAAAAAACCGAGCCACTGACCAACCTTACAAGAAGATGAAATATACATAAAACAATAATGCCAAACTAAAGAAGTGGCAAGCCCCATGCAAATGCCCCTATCAAGGCCGGAGATGAAAGCAATCACCCTATCGACAGTTGGAACGATCCACAGCGCTTAAAAAGATTTCACGGATCTAATACGCTACTGTGAAGTACCAATCAACTATCAGAAATAAATCAGAAATAATCTATCAGAAATAAAATTATATCCAAAAAAGGCAGAGGTTTACGCTCAAGAAGACAATTTACTTACCACAGGTGTCACATTAGCCTGAATTAAGCAAGGAAACTCGAAAGCTAATTCTAGCCTCGCAGAAATCCAGAAAAAATAATTGAAATCAAGGATGAGAAGTTCATGTGTGGACAAATTCACAAAATTTGTAAAATTGTCCGCATCAAAACTAAATCCATTCAACAAGTGCGTGGTAAAATAATCAAAGCATTAAGCAATGCTTTACTGTACCTAAAAAACTGGTGATGGACAATGAAAGAAGCTTCATAAGTAACATAATTACGGACTATCTAAAAAAATTGGGTATTAAAATTTACCTTACACTATCAAAAAGGAGTGAGACAAACATAGAACTCCGACTTTGAAAATCGGTGTTTTCCATATCTGCAGAAATTCTCCCAATCTTCTCTCAAATAGAGGATTATGAATTTTAGGTTAAATAAAGTCTTAATTTTATTTTAAATTTGATTGTATTTTTTAATTTTCTTTTTTAAATCATTTTTATTTTTTGTGGTTTTGTTTTATTTTAATTACATTGATTTTTTTATGTTTTATTATTATTATCAATTAATTTTAATTTTTTTTTTAACATAATTTTGATTACATTTAAAGTAAATTTCTTGTTTTTAATTTTTTTTATTAATTATTCCTACTAAAAAATAATTTATAATGTATATTATATAAATAAATATATACACATATATATATATATTTATTAATATTATAATTTTATATAATGTATATTGTGTATGTATATAAGTGTAAAAACAATTAATTAATTAAACAAACGAAAAAAAATATCGTTAAAATTAAATAAACACAAAACACAATGATTACATTTTTTTAATTATATCTTTTAAATTAATAAATTGTTTTATAAAATAAATAAATATATAGATTGGTGATTTTTTTAAATTAATTTTTTTTTTATGTATATACCTAATTTAATTTATATATAATATGTATATATCATCATCGTCATATTTTTTTAGAGTTAATTATGTGTTTTGTAAAGGTATATAAAGGGTTGTAGTACTTTTATTGCTAATGTTTGCTGGTTTGTTCATTAAATTAATGTTATAAATTGAATAAAATACGTCTATTAAGAAAGGGAATACAAATTGGTTATGATAGATAGTCGGTGAATACGGAAAGTATGGTGAGTATATTCGAGCAAAATGTGTGAAGTGCAAACGATAAAAATTAAATAAATAGTCGTTTAGTCGAAACTCAAACCTAATTAAATATTTGATAAGCAGCATTAATAACGTATTCGTTCAGCAAAATTCCGCGAGGTGTATAATTTATAAAATTTTAGTTTTATCACATAAAAAACTTAAAAAAAAAAAACAATAAATTTGTACAATAAAAATAATAAAAATATATATGTATATGTATGTATAATAATAATAAAATTAAATTAACTCACATTTTGCTCAATATTTTATATGCAATTAGTATTTGGTTTGAATATCTACTTAATTTATAATTTTATATATATACTGACATCTATTATCATTTTAAATTGACAACAAAATTATTAACCTTGTGTATGGTCTGAAATTTTGTGCGTACCGTATTTTCGCGCAATAATTATGTGTGTGTGTGTGTGTATGAAGTGTTGTGTGTTTTTAGTTAGTGCTAATTATAGTTTTTTTTACAATTATTTGAATAATCTTAATATAAATTAATTTTTTTAACAATCGTTTTTCTACACATGTGACATATTTTAAGTGTATCGGCACATTTAGAACAAGCGCCATGACCACATAAAAATGCTACATTACGACGTCGTTCCATGCATATACTACAACAGTGTGTCTCTTCGATTTCTAATATTTTACTTTCTAAATAGCGTAAACGATCGGCCGACGGTTGACGATATTGTTCTTTGCCGTATATAAGACGGCCATTTGTATCACTACGTTTCTCGATAAACGTTTGACACGTTAAACATTTTTTCATTCGAATGCCACAATCTTCGCATGAAATTTGATGGTAGCACGGTTCAAATATGATGAGCGGTGTAATTTCATTGCACACGATACACTCGTGCACCTCTTTCGATTGGATCGTTACGATTTGGGTATTCGATGGCGCACTATTTACCGTACTATTTGTTGTCGTATTATTATTGTTGTTCAGTTGTTTTCGGCTTACGTGATTTTGTGATTTGCCTAGCATATTGGGGAATATTAGCGGGGAGGGATTTTGATTTGTTTCCTTAACGATACGATTTGGTGAATTATTTATTGTTGTAATTTCAATGAGTTCGTGATTGTTTAGGAGGCCGGCCGATGTTGTTGGTCCATTGTTGTCGTTACCGGGTGGACCCGGCGATAAAGTATTCGAACGATTATTTAGCGGAGGCAAGGGTGGAGGACTATCGGTATTTATTTTCTTTGGCACTGGTAGCGGTACACTCATATTTTCGGCCACCAAATTCTCATCGTTATTCGATTGCAGAATGTTAGACGGCGACGGTGTGGACATTTCACGATTATTGTGGTTATTACGATTTCGTCGGGCTGGTGTCGGTGGATTCGAAGTTGTGACTGGAGCTGCCGATATATTTGAATTTGTATTATTAATACCAGAAGAATTACCTTGCGGTTGTGTTGAATTTGACATATCATTTTGTTGTTCTAGACTCGTATTGATCGCTTCATTTCCCGTGCTCGCGGACGATGCATTACCATCACCCGACTCGTTCAAATTCAACGACTGAATATTCGAATAAATTTGCTCACTATTTTCGGCCAACTCATCTGGATTTCCGTGACGTCGCTGTGCCGGCGTAGGCGATTGTATTCGCTGGTTATTCGTTTGTCGTGTATTTTCATAGCTCAAAATTAAATCTTTCATTTCGAGAATCGGCACCCAATCAAATATTTTCGTACCCTTGTAATTTGGTTCGATCTGACAACCCTCCTTAATTAAATAACACAGAATAGCATACATCAATTTATATTCGGTAACAGTCGTTAAGCTCTGATAGATTTCGTAAATTTTTGGTGCATCTAGTTGTGATACCTCCTGCACTAGATTTGCTTTTTTAATAATACACAGATGCATCGCATTATCGCCATCCTCGTCCTTTGCTATGATATCACAACCTAAGTCAACCAGTTTCTCGATAACGGCACAATGACCTTGCGAAACGGCCAACAAAAATGGCGTTTGACTTCGATTATTTCGTATATTTATATCGGCCTGGCCATCACGTATTAACGTTTCAACAACTTTAACATGTCCGTTTAGCGCAGCCAAATGTAGTGACGCAAATCCATCGTCCTTTTTGACATCGACCAATTGTCGGGCCATTTGTAAAATTTTTTTCGCTGCCATTGCATTGCCCTTAAGTGAGGCATGATGTAACGCATTAAAACCACGATTATTTCGTACCGTTAAATTTAAATTGGGCGCATTGCACAATAATTCAACAACTTCGTTATTTTCTTTACCGATCGCATCGTGCAGAGCCGTATCGCCGTACGAATCTTGTATATTAACATCGGCGCCAAATTCTAATAATACTTTGACGCAGTGTGGTGGTTTTTTATGCGCTGAAATATGCAATGCGGAACAATGACTAGTATTTAATACATTTATATCGGTATTATTTTGTAGTAAAATTTTCATAATTTCTGGCTGATTACCAAACGCTGCGTAGTGAAGCGTTGAATCACCTTCTCGATCGACCACATTAACATTAGCGCCGAGTGATAATAAATATCGTACAATGTTTACGTGGCCTTGATGCGCTGCCACTTGAAGAGCTGTTTTTCCACCACTCATCACGTCTACCTTGTCCGGATGTATACTGAAAAAATACGATAACAATTAGACAACGAATTTGATAACCAATTTGATGTGCTTACCCCAAAAAGTGTTGAACATAATCTAAACGACCTTTGGCGGCTTCCCGCACTAATTTATCGTGTACTGAGCTGCCCGTCAAACCGGATAGTGGCATCATAATATGATCGGTACGTTGATGACTCAAATCCATCATGCTGTTTGAACGTTCAGCAGCTGTCGCTAGTGGGGATCGTTCGAGAACGACACATTTAGGGTTTAGTGTCCAGGCGAATTCATTTTCGAGCATTTCGATACGTAAATCACCATCGGCGTATACTTTTTTCACTTTACCCGTTTTTCCAAGTGCCTATAAACAATTTTGTAATAAAGTAAAATTCGTTTTCACTATAATTCATGCCAACTTACACTTTTCATTGTTTCAACCCATTCTCCGTGTCCTTTTTGCAATTGTTGTACCTTAGCCGCATCTGTGATTATTGTAACCAAATCGCCAATATGAAATAAGCATACCTTTACAAGAGCTGCCGGATGAAATGTCCACCGATTTGCACATCCATCGTACTGCACTCTAATATCACCTTTATCCGTGATACGATGGACCACGCCAATTTTAGATAAAAACTCCGTCATTCGTGGATTCCAACCACCATGCCCTTGCTGCAATTTCATCAGCGATTCACGATCGAGACATACTTTGACACGATCGCCAACCGAAAACTGTGGCCTTGTTGCATGCACAACAGGCTGCTGTTCGTCCGTTTGTCCTAACACAGGCATATGATCTTTATAGTAATAACCTCCTTTTGCTGGTTGTACGTACTTTAAATCAACATTCCCTTTATGTCCTAATCGATATACATTTGTCGAACCCGTTACCCATGAAACGTTTGCCACACTACGACATGATTCTGTATCCCATCCACGAATTTCCATAACCCGACCAGTTTTACCCAAACCACCGTCCTGCTGACCCCATTCCCAATCCGGGCCACGCACAACTTTTGCCCCAACAAATATACCTTTCAATTGTATTTTTACCGATTCTTCGCGTGGTGGCACTCGAACCCTATATAGATGGAGGAAAACAAATTATCATTTTATCTTAATTTATATATCGATTTCAACGCGATCACTTACCCCACTGAATTTGCCGTTTGATATCGTATAAATGAATGATCTAAATAATGTTTGTCGTCACCGTAGCATGTGGCACATAAATCAAAATTTGGACATACAGCGCAACGAAATCGAATACCCGGTATATCAGCTTTTGTACAATTATCACATATAATGTTTAAGTGTTTAACTCCTTTTTGTGTTTTTCCAAGAAAATTTGGTTGTGATGATAGTTGATTGGTTGGTGTGCATAAACGGGCGAAAAGAAAACAAACAAAAGAAATTGTTATAGGAAATTGAAATAATTTTTTTTTCGGAAATGACAGTCAAAATATTTTTTTTCTTCTGCTGCTGCATTTCCAACATATGGATGTTTTTATTTTTGTTAATTTGTTGTGTATGTGAATTCAATTATAGTTAGTTGCTCGTGTGGTCGCTACACTTCAATAAGTTGTTGATATGTGTGCATCTTAGTTTTTTTTACGAGCTAGTCTTTATGCGATATTCACAGTTGGTGGAATCTCACTCAATTAAAAAAAATTTTATGTCGCACGGACTTATAACGATCTGTTGTATTTCAATGGGTATGTCAATCCATTTTATAACTGTACGTGTGTTGTGTTCGGCTTGTAATTGCATATTTCGAAGATCTTCTACGTAGAAAGACTAATATCGAAACACTTATTAAAAATATCGATAACGGAACCATTTCCTGCTTTATGATGTTAGTGATTACTATACGACCAGAGCCCGTAAAACAGTAAAACTAAAAACTACATTTAATTTGACTTGAGTTAAATGACCATAATTCGATCAATGATTTTAATAATATTTTGAAAGTAATTTAATTGGAAAAGGTCTGAAAATTTGTAATTCGGGTAAAATTATCGATATCCGTCATACTTTAATACAAAAACAAAAGCCGATGAACATCGTTTTCGACAGTGACCTCTGCGTCTACCAAATGGTGATACTTCATCCGCTGTACCATCTATTTAGGATTGCCTAGCAGAACTGGTAGATGATTTATAGAGTATTCAAAATTCTCGCATCCAAAATGCAAAATTACTACTTTTTATTTTTTAATTTTTTAATCCATGCAATCTTTTATGGGACCAAAGATCTCCCAACTCCGGACCGATCATTACCGATCACAATCAAGTGTTGAAAAATCCTTTTTTCAACACTTGATCGGGGATTCAAACCCGGTACCTCCCGACACAAACTTCGCAGGTTTAATCACTACGCCAATTGGTCAGTAAAATTACTACTTGACGACGCAATAGTAAAAGATGAACCTGAAATATTTAGCAGTTGGACAAAGGGAAATAAAGAAGCATTAAGTTGTATAATTGTAAACTAATCAGTACAGCAGACTATAGGCGCTGCCATTTAAAGGAATAGAAAAAAAGAAAACACTGTCGACTGAAAAAGAAAGAACTGTAGAGGTAATTTTCATAGGTAATGTTCGATCACTGAAAATAAGTTTATGTTGGAAAATGTATTTTATGTACCAAAGTTAAGACAAAAAATGAGTCGAACTAATTATGCAAAAATCTACAAAGAAACCTACTCAACCTCTGAAAACATTATTTATTGATCTGTGTGGACCTATGTCCACATTACAGCAACCCTGGCGAATAAACGATATATATTATCACTTGTGGATAAATATTCTAGAAGATATCTCGTAGAACTTTAAGAAACCAAAGATGAAACTTATCAGAAGTTATTCGATTTAATCGAAAGAAGAGAAAGTGAATTAAGCAGTAACCACAGATAAGTATACCAGATAAATATCTTGTATGGCTAAAATCTACACAAGTCCATTCATACTACGAAAATAATGTAACCGAAATCTAACCAAAAGAAAACTAGATGTATGTATAAAAATGCATATTTTCATCCTTTTATCCAAACCACATAAGAATTTTTGTTTTATTTTTTTATACAGTAAATAATTGTCCTGTGCAAAAAAAAGGATGAAAATATGCAGCTATGCTTTATATGTATATCTAGTTTTCGTTTGGTTAGATTGCGGTTGCATTAATTTGCGTAGTATGAATTGTCTTGTGTACATTTTAGCCATACAAGATGTTCATCTGGTATAGTTATCTATGCAAAAATATTAAAATAATTCGATTAGGCAAAGGATCAAAATTCATAAATTCAATCAAGATAGCTTACTTCCAATAGAACGGTATTAAATAAAAAAAAATGTACTATTTATCAAGCAGTATCGGTATAGGGGAAAAACCTAATCGAACGTTGTTAAACCAAACGGAATGAAACTTTAAGAACTTTATTATCGAGTTAAATTAGCATATATAAACGAATATTTATCACCCCTTCAGGATACAAATATAATTGAAGCTGCGCAGATTGATGGCTCAAAGACTTAAATGTGTTTCTATAGGAAACGAAATAAAGCCAAGAGAACTAATTACGAACTAATTTAGACAATCATCAGACCCCAAATAAAATATCAAGAGAACGATACCAAAAGGCTATAGGGTCAAAAATATATTTATCACTCCTGTTTCTCTAAAGCCCGGGTTTGGGTTTTGCAATAAGCACGTTGCCACAATATAGCACTGACGATATAGAGTAGATTCATTGGACCGCAATCAAAAGGGTATTAAGTTATTTAAAGGGAACCAAAGATATAAATTTAAAATTAAGTGGCAAAATTGGAAATTTAGGTGCAGTGGCCGAAGCTAGATGGTGTACTACCAATGATAGCAAACCATTTATTGGGTATACCATAAAGGAGAATATTGCTTATTTGAGAAATTTTTTATGAATTATTACAAAATGACAAAAGAAAATTCAACACCTCCACTAGAGCCTTAATTTCGAGAACTCAATTCTTCATAAGATTGACTACCATCAAACAGAATTTGTATTACTCTGCTGTGTTCGGTTTGGTAAGACTATAGCTCCTAACGTTACACTTGCGATGATGTACACGAAATTTACTACTTTGTCCTTAATCTTATTGCGCAGAAAATGATGGCGAACATCGATGTGCTTTGTTTTGGATGAAAAGCTATCTTCTGTGATAACTTAATAGATCTTTTGTTGTCACAGTGTATAATTGTTGAACATTTTCTTTTCCCCAGTAATTCCAGATATGTCGCCACCAAATTAGAATTATATTAAAAGTGTTCTGATAAAATATAGACATTTTGCGGCTAAAACCGTCCAAAAAAGTTGTAAAATATAACAAGCCACCAAATGAATCAACTAGCATTGACCATACAAGTCAATGTGCATCAGTTGTAAAACTCTTGAAGCCCGAGCTGTCTTTGAACGGAAGATGAGATTGTTTCTTTTTGATACAAATTTTACACTTGTCTTGATCACAGACAAAATTTATTCCGCATCCGCAAATTGAATCCGCAATTTCATCAAACTGTCGTGACCTACATGTGCTAGACAACGGAAGATGAGATTGTTTCTTTTTGATACAAATTTTACACTTGTCTTGATCACAGACAAAATTTATTCCGCATCCGCAAATTGAATCCGCAATTTCATCAAACTATCGTGACCTACATGTGCTAGACGACGATGCCATAATTTTTATGAATCTGCTGCTTTGACCATTAAGCCTCTGTAAGCTAATTCAAATGTGCCACTCTAAACATTTCAGCATTCTCTTTTACCTCAACCAGCAACTTATTGTTTTTGTATATTTGATAAATGGATAACTTATTGTTTTTGTCGAAAAACTTAGGATTCGTTTACGTCAAACTAGACAATTCCTCCTTTGCCAAATAATTGACTGACCGACAGCAACTTTGTGCAAAGACACGGCACGAAAAGAACGTCTTGAACCGTTGTATTCGCTGTACGGTTATTCGCTTAGTCTTGTAACTGCTCCATATCATCGCTATGCCTTAAGGTAATGACACATCCCAAGATAACCCTGTTAACCAAAGTTGTTGGAGTAGTTTTTTTTGCTACTAGACTGGTTAGTGATATCCACCCCAATAGATCAAATAATTGGAACACTTCGGATAATGATTACCTTTTGGTGGCGATTTTCCAAAAGTTACCGTTATTAATTGGATCTCACGGATTAGAGCCGCATATAACCAAGTTCAATGTATTATTTGATACATTTCTTGTAGCCATTGGCAAGAATTAAAACTGAATTCTGACAATTCCCCCAATAGTTGATGTAGTATTAGTGCGCTTACCTTAATCTTGTATTTTGATCAATATCAAATGTGATCTGTTGTTTTGAAAATCCTGCTTTAACTCCTCCTACTCCTTTAAATTCTACAAGCATTTTTATACTTTGTCTATAATTAGGTTTCGGGCAGGTTGGAATTTAATTGGAATACCATTCAGTTGGAGTACCATCTGCTATGTGTTTCCACAACTGGCCTGAAACGTTGTGTTGTGGGATATCGTCCAGGTGAATTTGTTTGCTGACGTTCGATTTAGTATGCAGGTGTGTTTGGTATTGGTCTTTGCAAACTAAACATTTGCCTTTTGTTAAACACATATCTGCGAAAATTTCTACGAGAAATATTGATTACCTACACAGATTTTTCATGGTACATATTTTGTTGCGATTTATTATTAATATCTCCAAAAATGATTTGCATTCTTCAAATTTATGTGATTCTCTACAAATGACATATCTGTTTAATGTTTCCGCTAACATTTTTATAGCTTTTGTGGTTGTAATCGACTGGTTGTTAAAGTACACCTATTCAATTTATTTTTTATTGCTTCTAATGATTGGAATCGTTTTTCCAAAAACAACACAAAAAGGTTTTAAATGTTGAACCTTTTTTGGGTTGTCTAAAGTTGTAGCTCTGATAGATTCGATATCAGCAGGACGAGAAACATCGATTACGAGGATCGTAAGCCTCTGCTATCTTATTTTGTTTAGAAATAAGGATTCCTCAATGGGGATGTTATCATCCATTGCGACATATTCTGATTATAACTCTTTAAAATCGGTTATATTTTTCTCTTGATATGTCTTTATGGTTCAAGCAGTTCCATTCTTATGGTAGTTCGTGTGCATTTGAATTACCTTTTCGCCTACTATATCTTGTTTTTCGATATACGACATTGTTTCGTTGTTTAGCTGCCTATTGATTGACGGCTCGAACATTTTTTTGCAGAACCTTCTTTGATTATTAACACAGGCATTAATGATCAGCTGTTAAATTGTTTTAAAAGGAAATACAATATGAGACTTGAAAGAAACAACCGTTCTTATTTGAGCATATATTAAAGTATTGAAGAGCATAATAAAGTAAGTATATTATGATAACAAAGGATCAAGAGCATAATAAGCATCTACCAAGCGGCTAGCAAAAAAAAATGGATAAATTAGGGGTTTTAAAATTCAACAAAGACGAAGTGGAGATACTATGTTAGTATTTAACCGATCTGAAGAGATATAATCGGATATTTTTACAAAGGATGTACTGAACAATACTATATATTAATATTTAAGAGAAATAGGGCTACTACCAGTGCAACAGGAATGAAGACCAGTAATGAATTCTGGAAAAAGGAGAAAAATTGTTGGAGAAAGTTTTCTGAATACATTGCCAATATTAGTGTTTGTTGGGTGAATGTACTCAACTTCATTTAAATATGTCAAAGCTTATAGTTTATAGAGGGAATGCGTGATCACTAATACTTAAATCTGTTGCATTTTGGTGTCTAAAACTTGTGAACATATATCTTATTTATACTTGTTGATTTTGAGGCCAACAGAGTCTGATCATCGTACAAGTTGACCTAATAGCTCTAATACACAGTTCTCATTCATTCTAATCATATATAGATATCATCTGCATATTCCGGGACCTGGTTGGACTAGATGTATTAGATGTATAACTCACGAAAAATCAGGTCTATAATGTCAACGTATTGAAACCAATTGAGTTATCGTTTTACAAAAAATAAACAAAATACATTCGAATAATACAATCAACTCAAAGTTAGACTAAACTATAACAAACATCCCAGCAAACGTAGAAGTGCTTCCAGAACTGATGCAGATGTAGTGAAAAGAAGAACTTCTTTTCTTGTGAAAAAAGATAGGACAGAGGAAAAAATTCATGAGTTTGAAAAAAAAATCTATCTCTTTCACACTTATTAAAAAAACTATTTGTCTCTTTCTAACTGCTTATTTTTCCACATATAAATTGTACATTAAGACTACTTCTGTAGAAGTGCTTCTGAACTACTTCCGTGCAAGTACTTTAGGAGTAGTTCTTATTCAGTACATTATTAAAAGTTATTTCGACTGGTATTCCAATAAACGATTTTTTTTAAATAAAATAAATTTATATTTTACTAATAATTCATTAAATTTACATTTGTTTCACAATAATAATTTTATATTCAGTTAAAAGTCTTTAGATATCACGATATTTAGCAACTATAATTCAGTACATGTTATTCTATGACTTATAACTAAATCTTAATTCCAATTTCTGTACATATGTTGTTCAGTGGCTTTCCATAAGCTTTGACCGAATTTCGATGAGGTTCGTGAAGAACATAGTTGTAATCTTGCGTTCAACAAGTCTAGATTTACTTTTATGCTTGGTAATTTGTTTTTTGTAATATGGGTTAGTATTTGTTTTACAACTCCTAAATCGACCAGGTGCAGGGGGTCGAGGGGGAATTAGGATACCATACCGATGCCAATTGTTTTTAATATATGTTCGTTGTGTAAAAATTCCGATGATTATGATTCTGATCCCTTCTGATGCTGTAAGACTTATCTGTCCTCACAGTTCCAATTTCTGTTTGACATACAACTATTCGGTTTCGATATTTTCCTATTTAACAGAATTTTGGACAACTGTTTTTTCCAGTATGATACTAAGTAGCGGTAACAAATGACCGAGCTGGACTGTCACATACAAATAATCTAATGTTGAATTGTCTAACAGTTTCCAATTGCGATATTTTTATACCATTTTTGATAAGAAATTCCGTTTCTTCTACAAAGTGTTTCAAAAATTCATTAATTGAATGGGGCTTTTCAAAGCCTGAGTAGCATCCAACTAAAAATGGTGATTCATTCGGTTATTCATTCGGATTGTAACCTATCAACCAAGACACAGTCTTTTTCTAATAAAAATTTAAACAAGTTGGATTTGACGTGATTTTGAATTCCAAAATGCAAATATTAGGGGCAATGTTGACTATATTAATCACACCGGTTTTGGTTGATAGTAATTTTCTGGCTTGGTATATGGTTTACACCGGACTGAGTTAGGGTTCTCAACAGATCATCTAGATTTATTTTTTATAGGTACTTTATTTTTTTAAGCCCAATGTTTTATATTATTACTAATTACTGATTCGACTTCCTGGATTTCGCTATCAATGGAACTACTAACACATTCGTAATCGATAGATATATCATTACATCCCGAAATATTTTCCTCAGTAGCAGGATCAGGAAAAATCAAATAAGTTTCATATCCTGGGCATGAATTCACTGTTGAAATTTGTGCTTCGATTTTTGAATCTTCTTAATTTACTAAAGGTCGTGCAAATGAATCTAAATTTCCGTAATTATGTAATTCTAATTATTAACAACTAATTATTTAAAAATTAAAATATTAATTAACAAAAATTGCTAATATGGCGATGGTATTTTTTTTTTTACTTTAGCAGTGTTGTGACGATAAAAACGAGATGCAACTACATTATTTTTATAGTGTCACTTTATTCGTATATGATATAAAAATGTTTAAAAATGATATAAAATGATATAAATATGATATAAAAATGTGTATGTGAAAAGCCATTTGCATGTAGTTTAAAGTAGTTAACTCACGTTTGCTGTGATTGTTATAGTTCTTGGTTCTTATTTTCAATTACAAAATAGCAAAAACCAATACAAGAAATTGAAAGTAACACAAATTCAACTCGATGACATAATAAGTGAGTAAAACCCCAAAATCAACATTGACAACACCATAATTTCATTCCTATTTCGTTATGCAAATCTCACGCATTATAAATAAATATTACAAATTACTATAGCAATAATATTTAGTTACCGTATAGTTAGACAATTGATCCATATACTATAGTAATTTTCTAAATTCTCTCCTGCTGCTTCGCATTAATACATTTAATTTGGCCAATTATTTATAAATAATATTTAATTGCAATCGTAACGAATAAAATAATTTTTGATCGATTTTTTTTTACTTCACTTTGAATGAAAACAACAACAAAAATTTGAAAACATTTCTAATCCTATTATAATATAGTTTGGAATTTGCAAAATCCCAATAATAGTCGAGTGTCGTATTATGAAATCGATAAATTGGATAAAACAGAATACCTTGAAATATGTTGAAAGAGGTAATGGATTAGCTAAGCAAATGGATATGTAGTGCTAAGATCATCACATTACTAGGAACGCTTCGTTAAAGATTACAATAATAGCCAAACTTGGATTGAAAGTTTATGAGAATGTTCCAAAATTGTTTTTCTCTGTTTGTAATCCTGTATTTAATACGAAATTGCAATCCAATCCTACTCCAAATGTGATACCTACCCCAAATGTGATACAATTTCAAACTCTATTAAACTTCTTTCTAACGGCAGGACCTAAATTATAGACACAAGAAAGATGGTATTTTGCTGACATTCATTTGGTTCTTGATTTCATTCAATTATGCTTTTGATAGCCCCTGTGGTTGGATGGCACTCTCATGTCGTGTAAAATTTTTCCAAACGAGCATGATATCATTAGGATTCCACCGCAGTACCTTTGACTTAAACAAAGGTAGGATCTCCGGTCTGGCGACCTGCATTCTTAAAAAAACTCGATGACCTCCAAAAAGTGGATCTCAGGGAAACGATCCTTACGTTTCACAAAGATGAGAAAGCAAAATATCAATATCTTGTTATAGCAGTACCATTCTCGTAATGTGAACGCTTCAATATAAATGGAAGGTATTAAAAACTTCGGTTGTCCTAGGAAACAATTTCTAAACAGAGTCGTTATTATCGTTAAACCAAATGTATTTGTAGTTGGGTTCTTGCGTGGTCTAGTTGGAGAACCGGTATTTTTTTTAATAAAAAAAAAATCCACAAAAATGTAAGGCTTATCTTATTCACAGAACAAAGATTCAAAATTATGTTCTTCCTTTAGTATATGGTATTTACAATAAAAGGTTTTTCTGTTTAGATTGTTGGGATTAGATATTTTGAGAAATATTTTTTCTTTTAGAAATTCTTAATCTTATTTTTTTTGTCAGTGAGTTGTTGGTAATTATTTCAAATAAATTTAATTTTTGACTGTTTAGTTTTTATTAAAAATAAAGTTCAGTGCTTTTTTGGCAACGTTTCTTGCAAATACCATTAGTATACCACCGTACTCGCCCATCAAAGTAAGCTTAAATGGTATCACCAAATGTATAAAATTTTGAAATTTAAATATTTGCATTTCATACCCAAAGGTCAGGGGCTACAATCACTTCGTAGTATCATCTAGTAGTACCAACCTAAACTATTTTAAGTTTATATTTTAATCTGGGTTTAGTCGTAATGAGCAGGTTCTCAGGATCGGTTTGCTTATTTTTCCACGATTTCATCGAATTTTACAAGAATTAACAAGACATCACTTAGAAAACTAGGTACGTTTGACGATCTTATCACTGCCGTGAATGTGTTTCGGTTCGGAAACCCATTGTTCTGAAATAAATTAAATTAAAGTAGAGCATGTATAACCATAGACTGATTGCTCACCAAATATCAAAAATATGGTAAAAACCCAAAAGAGGAGTAAACAAAGAATCGTTAAACCGGTCGATGAACTTCACTATAATTTCTTATTTCTGGTCGAGTGATGAAGTTCGTGGGCTTAGTCATTTTGACACGTCTCACAATTTTTGAATACAGTTTCGTACATCACGTGATATAGAAGACCAATAAAATGGTCGTTGAGAATAACTAATTTCCAGCGCAACATACCCGAAAAATTTTTTTGGTTACCACTTAGATACACTCGTTTATTAACCTCTTAATAATTACATTCCTTATTGAGCTACTTATGCAAAGCCTACATAAGTTCCATTAAACGCTAGAATTGAGTTTGCCGCCATTTGTGTAGCAAATTGTTGGTATCCTTGAAAAAAAAACAATTTGACAGCTGAGAGTTTGGGGTTAGTAAAAATGGAGCATTACACGAGACAACAACGTGTTTTCATTATTGAAGAATATCTCAAAAAAATTAAAGTTTGGTGGCCACAGTTCGAAAATTTCCAAAATATGGTCGGAAAAGTGCTTTAACATCAACTGTTAAGAGATTAATTGAAAAATTCAGGGAGACTGGATCAGTTGGATTTTGGGCTAGAGGCATCGTTAGACCATATTTTTTTGAAAATGATGCGGTTTATGCAATGACTGTTACTCGTGCTCTATATCGCGACATGATAATACAGTTGTTTCTGTCGAAATTGGATTACTCAATACAGCCTCTGTAAAACAATTCAATTACTGCATGAGACATTTGATGATCGTGCACTCTCTCGTTTCGGTGATCAGAATCGGCGCTCTAGATTGTGTGATTTAACAACTTTGGATTTATTTTTAAGGGGTTATTTGAAGTCAAAGGTCTATGTCAACGAGCCCATAACCACCAGTGCATTACAGGATGAAATTAAACGCTCCGGATTTAGTTCCTCAAATGGATCCGGTACAGGAACTAAATCCGGATCTCAAAACAGAACTCGTACAAAGTCCGACAATGGTCCGTTTTGGGTTCCGGTTTCGAAACTAAATCCGGAACTCAAAACGGAAGTCGAACAAGAACCGTTAATATTCCGAAAACGACTGGACCGTAAAATAGAACTGAAACTAGGTCCGAAAATGTTCCGGATTCAAAAATGGATCTGAATTTAGTTCCAGAACTAGATCCATTTCCGGAACCAAATCCGTAACTCAAAATGGAAATCGAATCAGATCCGTCAATGTTCCGAATTTACTTCAGGAATTCCCGACCTTGTGCCCACTGAATGCTTCCATCGGCAGCAGAAATCATGCGATTACCATAACGAAAAAAAGTTGTGGAATAATAGGAAAGCAGTCATCGTATTGCGTCAAACTTGAGAACTCAGAATACAAATAGTAACATGTGCTCATGTTAAATTCAATATTAAATATTAAATTCACATATGACAATATCAAATTCACATATGTGCATATATACACAATATATTCGTTAGTTAATAATAATAATAAAACAACAATAAATTTGTTCAGCATCAAACGTTTACGATTATTTATTGATTTAAGTTTATTAAAATAAAACATTGAAGATTGAAATACGAGTATTGTATTATATATTGTGGGTTCAATGAGAAAATGATCCTTGACTACAAGATCAGTCAATGGTTTGTTTTGAGTTCCAGAAACGGATCCGGTTCCGGAACTAAATGCGGATCTCAAAACGGAACTCGAGCAAGATCCGTCAGTGGTTCGTTTTGAGTTCCAGAAACGGATTCGATTCCGGAACTAAATACGGAACTTAAAACGGAACTCGAACAAGATCCGTTAATGGTTTGTTTTGAGTTCTGCAAACGGATCCGGTTCCAAAAGAAAACCAAATTTATTTTTTATTTTTTTGATGTGAAAATATCTATTGCGACAGGAGTAATTAACAAAATTATATAGAAAAATGTAACGGAAATGACGAAACATATACGAAAAGCATATTTAAACAAACCGACTACAAATTATATGAATGTGTGAATATCGGGTCGAATAAAATGAAATAAAATAAAAAAATAAAAAATTCCAAATACAACAGCTGTATGCACCAAAAATTTAATTTAATTGTTAATTAGCAAAGCCTTCTATATATTAATTCAAAAAAAAAGTTTTTAAAAGGTACTATATTACACAAGAAAAAAGTGAATTTTATATATTTTTTTTGTAAACGGTCGCGTGTGCTACGCGATGAGTTTAAATTTTATTATAAAAGGTTTTAGTATTAGGTTTGAATAGATCTTGTTATTTGTTTTGGTAAAAGAAATAAACAATCAAATAAATTACGTGTGTTTTGGTATGTAAACATATGCAAAAAACAAACATTTCACGAATTTAAGGTTTGTTCGATTTACGCGAAAACCTTTGGAACGAATTAATCACGTAAGTCGAAGACTTACTGTACATACTATTCAAAAAATTATTGATAAATACATATGATTAATTTTATTCACTTTGTTCTGCTGGCTGCTACATATAGAGGGTCAGGTTTTACTAGGCCAGTCTTATTATATAATGATATGCATGCAACTACTAATTGAATTTATAATAACCAATTGAATTTGGAATCAACATGGCGCGTTAATTAATTTGAAATTTTCAGGCGAAAACTTATTTTAATTATTAAAGTCTACTGCGCTTGGAGAAATTAGCCCATTGATAGAATCTTCAGGCTATAAATTTTTAAAATTATTCAACTTTCAGATTTCGAACTCAAGGTTTTAAATTAAAATCAGACCCCATACTCTTATCACACCTTTTTAAAATTACACGAACATACGGCCTTCGCAAATTTGGTAGCCTGAACAGGAGCTAAACATATTTTTCCACAACGACTAGAACCTATAACAATATGAAATTATTCAAAGTTGCCCTAAAAAATTGTTGACATATTGTCACACTTTATACTTTATGTACTAAACTACACAATACAATCCATAAACTATTGAAAGCATTACAATAAATACAAATGAATTCAAAAGATATTATGTGTAACAAATGACATGGTGTTTGCCGCAGCCGCGCGCTAAATGACTCATGTACAATAAATATACAAAAAAAAAAACATATCATATGTGAATCACTGACGCAATATAAAAACCATGAATGATAGTATTTTGTTGTGTTGTATACGCAAACATATTAAAACTAATATATATAGTAGATTTCATTCATAAAATGTTGTTACAGTTCCACCCTATACCGCACATGTGACGGTCAAATAGTTTAACGTAACAAAATACAATTAATTATGTCGACTGTACTACACCTTCCATATTTAGCTCTATTGTGTATCGTAATTTTAGATCATGAATTCATAGTCAATTGGTTTGTTCCAAAATAGGCGCATTCCAAATTAGGTGTTTGCACAGACACACACACACACACATGTCGTGTTGTTGTTCTAATTTATTATACACGAAGCGGCGGTTATCATATACACACACACGCACACATATGTATATATGTAATCATCGTTTTACGTTTTAATTCATTCGAATTATTTTTGTATATACTGGGTGCGGTCCTTATAAAAACTCTTACCTATTTGTGCATTATCAATAACAATTAAGTCATAGTGTCCTTGATATCCAACTCTATAATTTGTCCTATGTCCAGAATCCCAATTTACAACAACCGCTTTTTCTGGTGAATGTGTCGAACCGCTACGCCCAATTTCGGAAACAGTTCCTACATGTCCTTCACCATCATCTAAAAATGTAAAAATGAAAATTCACGTATATTAGTAAAATTTTATCTGTGGGCGACATAAACAAAAAAAAAAAAGCCATTAAAATTTATGCTTTATCGAAAAGATGATGAATAATGTTGTGTATAGTAACGAAGCTTACATTTTTAATTTTGCTTCAGAAATTATTATCAAAAGAACGCCATACGTAAAAAAGATTAGATTATTGCTTTGTAAGATGATGATGATCTTGATGATACGATGGTGGTGCTGATGAATAATTTATTAATTATTTTTCTCCTTAGAATTATACATAATTTGATTTGATATTATGTATTATAATCTAAAACGAGGAAAACGAAAGAAAACCAGAAAACTAAGACGAGTAACTAAGAAGAAGACGACAAAGAAGTAGAATGCTACAAAAAATTATATAAATAATAAATTTTTATTTAACAAATTTCAACAAAGTAGATTAATTACATTTTTTTTTTTTTAATAAGATTACAGTCGAAGATAGTATTCTGATTTAATTATACAGACTTAATCGATTGAAACGTATTTTTTTTTGGTTGGTTCTATTCATCAATTCATAAATTTTTAAAAATTAATCCTAAATGGATTTGTGTCTTAAACCACGAAAAGTTTAACAGTTAACCTAGTTCGAAATTCTTTAAATTTAATTTATTTATCGCTAATTTAAACCCAAGAGAGGTGATGATTTAACGAATGATTTCAATAAATACCGTTTTTCAAGACCTTTGATCTTAATCTAAACTTTATCATTGAATAACTATAAATAGAAGGTGACACCGCTAACTTTGCAGCGACATATGAACCAAGTGTTAATTAATTATACTACGAAATAAATATTTCTGTGTCTTTGCTAAATTATGTCCACGAATATTCCTTATTTTATGTAATTGGTACGTTTATATTTCCAATTTAAAAATGTGTTTGTTGAAACGTATGTGTTTGTTAGATGAATGTGTTTGTTAGTAGGAAGTAAAACGTGTGAAGAGTTGAAAAAAATCAACAAACTAACAGCATCATTTTTATTCTTTACTTTTGATCAAAAAGTAAACATAATTTTAACTCGTAAGGAGAAACTAGAATTTTTTGTACCAATTGATTTTATTTTTCAGCGATTTGATCGTTTTTTTTTTTTGATCACATGATATTATTCGCTAATTAACAGGATTTACATCGTTCCCTTGTGTTTACAACCGAATTTTTACCTTCATCTTTACGCAACCAACATACCCGGGTGTGTATGTCTATAAATTTTGAATGAAATTTTGTTTTAAATTTTAATTTTACTTTAAAATTTTTATTAACAACAAGGTTTGTTTTTACTTAAGGTTTCGCTGCCATATTGTGCCATCTTTGCCTTTTCGCTCATTCGATTCTTTCTGTCCTCTAGAATTATTTTCTCCGCACACCACCGACAATAAAACACCGTAGCGTTTCGAATAAAAATAGAGGCGGGATGCTAAAGGGTTTTTCTATCATCCAAATGCGATCGCCGATTGAATGATCAGAAATATGACCTTTTTTGAAAATGGTTATAAAATATTGAAAAATAGTCATAATACATAGGTGGTCGCTATATTGGAAATAAAAAAAGTTCAATGTCTATCAGAACATATTGGAATCGGTCACTTTTTGTAGGTGGTCAGTTTACAGCTGTGGTCACTTTTCATGTCTTACTGTAATAAACTGCCAATGTCAAGTTTCGTTTCTTATTTAGATTTTTCTGTTGAATTCCACTGTTTTTGTTTTGACATTGGCTTTGTCTGCATGTGTTTATATTCGCACTGAATAAACAAAGTAAAAAAAAAAATCCTATAAAAGTTTTTTTTATATAGTTGATACTTAAACCCTTAATTTAAATTTATCTAAGATATAAATGCATACAGCGCTATATCAACAACGTAGCGGCGGAATCGTTTGGTGTCATTTCTATATATAGTTATTCAATGACTTTATCATTCTTTTAATTATTTATTACACACTACGTTGATATCAGTTACTTATATCGGTTGATTCAGAAGTTCTTGTTAGGGACCTTGCAACGGAATTGTGACGTGTTTAACTGAACATTTTTGAGAGATCGATATATATATATATATATATATATATATATATATATATATATATATATATATATATATATATATATATATATAAAATATATTCGAATATACATAGAAAATTCGTGAATTTGAAAATTTTTGGAAGCCATATTTTGTTTTTGTTATTTTTATGTTTTGAATGTGTAGTACTGTGTAAAAAAAAATTTTTTTTTAGAACTAGATTTTTTTTATTGTTGTTGTTGCATAAGATACAGTTGGTCAAACAATTTTAAAGTTGTTGAAAATGTTCGTGCATTTATGCAAATATAAAGAAAAGTAGTTATCCGAAAAATATAAAATAGGACTCATTTTAAAGATAAAAGAAAAAGGATTAAGAAAATATTACAAAAATAGTACCATCTTTAAGTTTTTCATTTTCAAAATGACCACCAAACTAGTTTTTCTAAATTTTCTGGAAATTAGTATTTTTTTTTTTATATTTTTCATCATTTAATTCTATAAAACATATCAAAAAACAAAATTGGAGTTATTTTTTGTTTTTTTTTTGCAAAACGTGTTTTAATATCATGGCCTACTCTATTTTTGTATATAAAATTGAACATAAAGAGAATTTTGTAACTTTAATCGCAAATAATCACCTGTCGATGATTTTTCTCAAATCGAAACTAATATTAATTAAATCTTTTAGTTTTTGGAAAATATGTATTTTTTATTTTCTTAGATAATCTAAGATGATAATCAATTTTCTTGATATTAGATAGTTCAAATTTTGAAGTAATTTATCATATAGTTTATCAGTTCAAGTTTTAGTTTACCATATAGTGAATTTGTATTACTTCAATTACATAATGAGTGTATATAAAAAGTTTTGTAAGCCTTTTGTTGACTCGAAGTGTTCTAAAAATTTACGAAAAGTGAATAGTAGTAACCTTATGGATCTTCTGCCGCATTTAATTAAAACAAATGAAAATGTTTATCATTATGTTCAGCAGTTACGCCGAACTCGTCATCAACAATAGATTCTGGAATAAGTTCAATTAGAAGTGATACTGAAGAACGCCAAATACAAAATGCGAGCGTTCTTAAAAAAATCAATGAGATATTACCAGAAATTGGACGGTCTCCCATATATGTTAGTAAACTAGGAACCAGGCAACAGCATCAACAACAAAAACTAATCGAATTAGCTGCAATAGTCCATCAACATTATCATCATTGATTCCTGGAATCGAGCTCCTTGTGAATCAATCAATGGAGAACGAAAAGAAGGCATATTTATATGATGAATTTATGGAGCAACTGAAAAGCAAATTCAAATAATTGGAGAAAAATTGTGACAAGATACAGCTACTGACTACACTGCCGATGTCACTAACCATACAACAAATTCAACAGGAGTTTAATAAAACAGCACACTTGGTGTGTAGAGCAAATTTTATTCAGCGCACTTAGTCTTCCTGTACCTAAACGAATCAGCGATGCACTAATGCAATCAGTAATAGATTATTATAACGAAGATGAAGTCAGTAGGATAATGCCTGGAAAACACGATTGCGTTTAATTATTGAAAAAGTTGAAGTTCAAAAACGTTGAATGATGAGTACATTAAAAGAATGCTACGAGGGTTAAAAGATTCGTCTTCAGGATGATGAGCCAAAAAAAAAATTGGGGTTTCCAAATTTTGCTTGCTCCGTCCTAAAAACTGTGTGCAGCCAGGAAGCAGTGGAACGCATACAGTGTGTCTTTGTACAATACACCAGAATGTTAAATTAATTATTTATGGAACCAAGATAGAAACTAATACAAATGGAGAGATATCGAAATACATACCAAGATAGCATTTCATTTATATTATGTCCAGAGCCTAACCCGATATGTTATGTTTTAAAATACAAGAATTGTCCAGGATTAAACTTCACAATTTTTCTCCAATTATTTGAATTTCAAGAATATTAAAAAAACGCTTTCCTGGAAAAGGACTATGAGGATGCTGATTTATCGTTCAGTCAGTGGATTTCAACTGACATATGTAATTTGGAAAAGTATTCAAACCCGTTAGAAGAAATTTTGGATTACTGCATAAAGAAGTTGGAAAATCTGATTCCCCATTACTTCATTTCACTTCAACAATCTAGCTTCGTAAAAAATAAAAAAATTACTTTAGGGACTATAGAAGCACTGGTTCATGTGACTGCAAAAAATTATTAATTTATAATGCAAAATGCAGCGCAGGGTTTTCATTGGAGTAATAAGCAAGCAACTATTCATCCATCTGTAATTTACAAAAATGTAAATTTGGAAAATTGCAGCATTACAGCTTCGTTGTTATATCGGTATATTGTCTTAGTCATGCCACTGTGGCAGTTCATTTATTCATCGAAAAAATGATCCAGTTTTTGAAAACTAAAACTCTCCTGATTTTTTATCATTCAACGCTACTTTACAGTTAATCAATAGTTATCCTATAGTACGTAGGAAAATGAGATCTGACGATTATAAACGATTATAGACGATTATAGTTTTTTTTCCGATGGATCCAATATGGCCCAAAATAAAAATATAATGAGTTTTTACAATCTTTGCAATTTTAAAGAGGATTTCGACTTGGAAGCAGAGTGGTATTTTTTTGCAACTTGCCACGGAAATGGACCTTGTGATTCATTAAAAGGAGTTCTCAAGAGCAAGGGGATTATCTTTTAAGTTACATTAAAGGGTGCAAAATGAAGGTAGGCCAATTTAAAATTTTGACTAAAATATGTCGAGATTAAAAAAATTTATAACTTTAAAATTGTTCCTAACGCGGATTTATTTTTTTATTAGTTGGTAAAATAGATAAACTTTAAAACCAGTTTAAAAAATAGGCAACTGTGCCCCAAAAGACCGAAAAATGACATTATTCAAAAGAATGCTCTTTTTCATAAACAAAAAATTGATTTGGATTTTAACAATTATTAAAATCGGTTAAGTGGTTTTGGAGAACGAGCCCTTTACAAATTTAAGTTTTAACAAAAAGTAGAAAACGGCGAATCATCCTGTATCGAAACAGTGTGACGTAGAGGAAAACAAAACAAAGTGGGTGGAGTTATTTTATATGGTATACATTTTCAACGAAATCCATCAAAATCAAAAGAGGTCAGGCCAATGGCTGATCGTTTTCGTATGGAATTGCTGTACTTCTCTTTATAGTATCTTACACGAGCATGATATCTTTAGAATACCACCAAAGAGTTTACAAAACTTAGGTGTGATCACGTAACGGACAACCCGCATTATTACAAAAATTTTACAAAAATAAACAAAAGCAAAAATGGATAACACCAAAATTTAACCGGACCCCACTCACGCTTTCGGATACGCAATGTACGATTTGCACACTTGCAGTTACTTAGAAAACAGCGCGTTTGATGGCACTATATCAGCCATGAAAGAGAATCGTGTGAAGCTGGTTGCCTGCTAGAAATTCGATGACCAAAAGGAAATTAATGAGAATTTACGTGATAAAGCGCTAACTCTTGATGTATAGCCTGCTGGTATATTTGCGCGACTGTTTGTTTTCACAAATTTTCGATCTTCGGGTGAGCACCTGACGAAATTGTCCTAAGGAGAATTTTGCCTAGATCGGTCAGTCACTATTTAAATGTTTTCGTTAAGGATGATTTTTTCTTACTTTCTAAATATTTGAAACATTTTGTGACGTACAGGGTTCAGATGTTCCAGAATTTCAAGCAAACCTATATGACATATTCCCTCAGGATATAACTTTTGATTTGCTTTCCGATGTCTAGAATACCAGAAAAATGTGTGAATATATGGAATGGGTTACGATTATACTATATAGGCTGTAGTTACTCACTAGACTGAGTTACTTCGTTATTTGTTGTTCGTTTTAAAAATATAATCGAACCATAATGCGGGTTGCTTGACATTGAAAGTATCGCTAGACAACAGGCTGTTGACTACAGTAAACCGGGTTTATCCTTTATGAAAGCATTTCCAGAAAGCGACTTCGATGAGGAAGTCAAGAGAAAACAAAAAAGCGTCTTGTCGCAGGTAACCGTGCTTTGTATGCCATACGTCTACAGCTAAAAAATAAATACCTTGCAAATGCCGATAAGCTGAAGTTTGGCAAGGTGTAGATCAGATCCCTTGTAACATATGGGTGAGACAGTAGGACTCTGACGGGTGAGTACGAAAGGTGGCTGATTGAATTTCATGAAAATTTCTATGTCTAATCGCTGGTTCCATTACTTTTTAAAAACTAAAAAGCCATACTTTGACAGGCGTAGAGTTTGCTATCGGCGACGAAAGCTCCTCAGGATAGAGAACGACTTGTCTTCTTCAGGTTGTCTAGATAAATACGAAGAGGAAACTGTACAAATACAAAATGAACAATTGGCGATAGTGGGCGCAATGTCCTTTACAGATTAAAAAACAAAGGCACATATATGGCGGAATAAGATGAAGTAGGCTGCTAAAAGGATAACATAGAAATTTCAGACTACTAGTTACTTATTAATGAAGAAAATTTGTTTAGTAAATTTGCCAATTTTGGCATTACATTTAATCAAGTACGCCTGCATTGTGCATTGATTTTTGTTCTACAACCTTTGCATTTTGATTCCAAGGACGATCATAGAATTCAACCTCTTTGAACAAAAAAATAAATAAAATAAAGTGGAACAACTTTATGATTTATTTTATGTGATTAGATCAAGGCGAATTTTAATTTGTCTAAGAACATTTGCTCCTAAAAGGCTAATTGTGCCTATATACTTATTTACGGTTTGAGTCAGTTTATTTCTAATGAAATGAGTTGCTTGCAAGATGTTTTATTTAAGGACTAAATTTCTGATTGGTGTATCCCTGAAATCAACCTTTTCCAAACGTGAATTTTAATGTTTACCCTCAAAACCAATCTCATATTCACCTATAGATCAACAAAGAGCTGAAGTAATTTTTTTTTTATAAATGACATGTTGCAAAATTTTCTGAATGTGTACTACGTGCACAATACGGCTAGGCGTAGTGGAATAATTTAGAGAAAGAGGAAAATTAGTGGAAACAATTTTAGTAACAAACACATAAACACATTTTAGTAGTTGAAAAACTAATATATATATATATATATATATATATATATATATATATATATATATATATATATATATATATATATATATATATATATATATATATATATAAGTCTCTGACAAATAGTGTTGAGATAAAGCCTGATCCATTCGAAAGACTTGAAACATATTTCTAAAATACCACACAATACTCCATTATAGTTGTATAAACTTGAATATACTGGTTAGAACCACTTCACATTTCACATCTTTACATTTTTTTGTTTTAACGTATGTTAGGAATTTGGTATGTTCGGATTTAAAAAAAAAAAAAATTAGAGTCGCAACAGATTGGAATTTTAGTTTAAAGTTTACGATCTTTAAATCGTTTAACATCTGTTTAATTTCAACCAGTTTTTTGCATTAATAACAATCGGTGTGTGGTATTTTACGCATTTTGACAATGTTATTCAACTTAATAAATCCGAATCGATGAGTTATTCGCTGTACTAGACGAATCATACTGCAATTACAACTTTGTCAAATGTTACAAAGAACTCCGAAAATGGTATACCAATTCATTTAAATTATTACTGTACATATACCAAAATCGGAACAAAATGCAGGGTTTACATCTGTTAACAGTCGCCGCTTAACAAAAAGAACCATCCTTTCAGACATTTTTACTATCTATGATCCACTTGGCCTCATCGTGCCTGTAATAATAGTAGTTGAAATCATTATACAAAAATTGTGGTAAATTCGTTAAGGCTGGAACGAGTAGTTGCCAACTTACATACAAACAAACGAAATGGTAATATTTTCAACAACAATTAGACGATTACCTTGAAAATCAAAGGGATATTCAAGCATTGTCATTAGCTAGACTAGAACCGCTCGGGTTTTGTGATACCATAGAATCCGCTTACGAAGCCTTTATTTATATTCGAAATATCGTCAACAACGATATTACAATCAGTCTAATCTGTGCTAATTCCCACATAGTCCCGCTAAAAAAGGTGGCCATACTTAGACTTGAATTGTGAGCCGCAATCTCGTTGATAGAACTTCAATCTAAGGTATATCACATTAATTGTTTGATCGATAGTACCATTGGTCAGATTCCAAAATTGTTTTGTTATGGAAGAATTTTGTAGCGAATCTAATTTGTAGCCCAACATGAACATAAAAACAACCTGCATTGTTTGCAGACTAAAACTAGGCACTATTTTTATATTTAACTACTAAGACTATATATTCAGCAAAATTAAAATCCGATTCCTCATTAGAGAGTATTGGAGATAGCGTGACCCGTATTCATAAAACTGAGAAGAGGTACTTGCTGCTGTAAATACAGAGATCCGCAAGCGAGAATATGGAATTGGATACAATGTGTAGTAAAATCGAGACGAATCTTGATGGTAAACTAGAGGTTACGGCTCTTTCCGATTCCAACGAGAGAACCGTAGAGATCTGGGATATAGATGAGGTCACAACCAAAGAGGAAGTCTTTAGCACAATAGCTAAGAAATCGACGGCAATACCGCAATCTGTGCATGGTTATTATGTAATCCAGGGCGCAATGCAGAGTGGCATAGTCCCACAGTGATTTCCGGACATTTCAATGCATAGACATTGCAGTGGTGTAGTACTCAAACAAATAGAAGTGGTCAAGCTCTACAGGATGCTTTCTTAGTTCTGGATATCGTCCTGTGCAATATCGCTAACACATTCACATTCAGCAGGCATTAATGATTCTGTCATAGATCTAACATTAGTTAGTGAATTTCTCTATAGAAGCAGAGTCACTTAAAAAGCTATCCTGTGTGAACTTCGTCGAACATATCCTAGAAGCAACATCCAAAACGCGGGATAGAAGACAGAAGCTTCACCCTAGTGGCTGGGCTTACAGATTGGTAATGTCCAAGTTTAAGCTATCGAGAGATGCAAAACTAACATGCCCTATCCTGATGGATAGCAGAGTAGCTACATTGTTCCCAAGTCAATCGATCGACAGCCCGCACGAGTAGTTTTGGAACTGACAACGTACCACCAACGTACCAGCAACAATACAAGAGAATGACTAGGAATTTTTAGAAAAATTCAAAACTGGTTTAAAAGCAGGGAAGTTTCCAGATATTTGGACTAACCAGAGACTTATACTGCTCCTGAAGGGCAAAGAACAACCAGAAGATCCATCATCGTTCTGTCCGGTTTGTTTGTTAGGTGGAGCGGGGAATTTTCTTGAAAGTTTGCTGTGTGGCCGATTAGAGGAAGCGTTTGAAAGATTTGAAGGTCTTGCAACTAATCAATATGGTTTCCGCAAGGCAAAATTAACCATTGATGCTATTCAGCTCATTAACAGACTGGCTAAAGATGTTATAAGAGGTAGCAAATGAAAAGAGGCTGTAAAAAATATTGCGCCATTGCGAAATAGGATCACATTATGAACGAACACGTGTCTTCGCATCCGCGCGGTCTCTGAAAAATAGAGGTGCTTACGACTGTTTCAATCACGATGTAGTCCCAGAAAATATCGTTGAAGGAATGTTAGCGTTTGCAGACGCATGGAGTGCTGTTGCAAGTTTTGCACCAACAACCATTAAGGAGCTGTGATGGTTGGAAAGTCAACGTCGTCGAGTGGCGACGTTCCAACCGTCGCAGCTCTTTAATGGTTTCAGTACAGAAGCTCTTGCGTTTTATTGAGACACATAAGTATCACTGAGGGTAATTATATTGGACCATTGAATAAATATTCGTTTTTGCCTACTTTTGTCGAACAGCCGATAATCAACAATGCTACATTAAATATTGCTAAGCAGCTCATGGATAATTCCGATGAAGTGATCCGTGGATTAAGGATGTTGGGCAAGATTGTAAAATTACGAGATCATTGGTTGACCTTCTTATTAGTGCAAAAACTTGATGACAAGTCTAAAGTGTTATGGGCGCAAGACGAAATTAACTGGACGTAGTATGTCACTTAATAAAACAAATCCTAAAACTAAATTGAAAAGTCACATCGTAACAGAAATTTGTCGAATATGCAATAAAACTGGCCATATTCTATTTGCATGCAAGCTGCTCAATCAAATGTTGCCCGACACCAAAATTAGGTAAAAACAAATTTTGACTGCTTTACCTATTCGAGCCTTAAACATTTAATCGGGAAATGCCAATCAAAACAGCTCTACAACCACTGTCGAAAACACAATACACTACTGCATACAGTCGAGGATGCCGAATCAAAACCATCTTCAAATAAGCTATCGTCGTCACTTGCAACAACTGTATTAGATAGTTCGCAAGAAAGTTTAAAGCAGACCTTTGGACAAAAATCATAATGTCTTGCGCTATTAGAGTCGGGTTTAAATTATCAATCAATGGCTTAGGGAATTTAACCCTGCAAACACTGCGTAGAATCTGGGAGATAGGATTTATTTCAAGACCTTCTACAATCCTGTGACCAGAAGAACGTTTTTGCAAGAATCACTTCAACTTAAGTTTAAAGAAAGAAATTGCATCAAAACGAACTTTCATTCGTTAAACGTTGCCATTCACAGATTAAGAGCTATGGAATGCAGAAAGGAAGGCCTTTAAAAGCCACTACCATAAAACAATACAACGATTGAGATTGTTAGAAAGGTAAATATTATACTATAAATATTATATTCATTAAATTACAGGTAGTAAAGTATTTTATAAATATTTCTAGTATGTATTTTCAAGTAACTATTGCATTTTATTTTCCATCCAAAATGCACCAACCCATGTCAACAGTGTTAGTGTAAATTTTCTGGTAGTTATTGATTTCAATTCAAATGCAAACAATTCTATACAATAAAATATTATTTCATATTTCTTTCTATCGTCCAGAATTACTGCTCCACTGCACATATTCTGAACTATATACGGTAGAGTATGACGTCTTATGGTAAGAATACAATAATTTATACTTTGTATACATTTTTCATATAGTCTGCTCTCGATAGCGCATTAAGAAAGAAATTCATTCATTTCATCGTCGTCGTCGTTGCACAAGATTTATTTTAATTATTATTTTTTTGCATTGCTCATTGAAACTGCAAATTGAATTGCAATTTTTAATTAATTTGGTTTAATTTTATTTCGGTGATTTTTATTATGTGTTTAGAGGGGGGCATAAGGTATGAAAGTGTGCCATTGACTAATTATTAATTTAATAATTAGAATTTAATATTCGTGCCAATTCTAATTTTGAAATATTTTGTGTTGGAATAAGAAATACGATAACATTACACGTTCCTATACTATATAATTAAGAAACAAATTTAAAAATATAATTTTTTATTGTATGATGGCATAGCCAAATTTAGTTAGTTTATTGTACGCGCGTCTACAGTTTTCGTGACTGCTGAATATTTACAAAAAAAAAAAACGGCCTAAAACTATAATTTTTATCTGTATAGTTCTATCTATAGAAGTGTAAAATTAGCATATTTTAAGCTGATATGCTAAATATTAATAATTACTGCAATTATATGTTTTAATGTATTTATGGATTCGTTTTACTACCCCGCAAGGTGGTTTTGTGTTTTTATTTTATTCTTGGTCTAATTACATCTAATACATAAGATGTGGTTTTTTATTTCGTTATTTATTTCGTGTATTCAGCATTTTCCACATGTGGCTATTAATTTGATAATATAAAAAAAAATTCAATGACCTTGAAGGAATTTTTGTGACTAAACTAAAAAAGATATAGTTTTTTATTTTATTATCTGAGTCTAGTCAAACACTTTAAAACCGCAATGAAATTTAATCCTAAGCTAACAAAATTCTATAAACTTTACATGTTGTGGCCCAAATACTTATATTCGATTTATTTTCAAATCCGAAAACATCTGTCGACATGCGAAGTAGTTGAAATTATTTAGATTGCTCGATTGTACTTATGTAATACTTTTAAATTCTGTTGAGGCAATACTAAAAACGGTCATCACATTTTTCTTTACATTTATTACTAGTTTCTGAAACAATTACTAGTTTATGAAACATTGTATGTGCCAATGTTTTGTAAGAACTTTCATGGACATTCGGACTTTTCTTACAAAGATTGCTGCACGATCTGTTTAAGATTAGCTCGCATAACATCTTGTTAAAAATTTCCATCGTATTCCTGATCTCGTTGTTAAAGATAACTTCGTGAATATAGTCGCGTTTGGGCTACTTATCATGCGCATGACGATTGTTTTACCTTACACGCATAACCACGAGTCTGATAAAGACCTTGTACAACATCAGCTTGTTGGCATTGGCAAGATATTGAGACTTTAGCATTGTACTTATATATATTAAATATCAGTTAATCCAGCCCAAATACACTCTACACGACCCAAAACCTTGAAATGATATAAATTCGATTTATCGGTAATATAATTAACCGTTTTATGACAAAATACGTCACCTTTGTCGAAACGTTGCCCACGGGATCGTTTCTATTTACAGAAACGATCCCGGTCCCATATTTCTGATGCTAACCACATTGCTGTGACTAATTGTGTGTAAAACCGTTTGTTGGGCTGACCACCTACAACGACCGCCAATTGTAAAAATATGGTCTGAAAGGTGTTTAAAAGTTTTCAGTAAAGTGTCAACTTTGGCCTGTCTCTTGATACTTCCAGAACCATAAGGACAAATCGTGTAAAAAATATTACTTTTGAAAACGATAGGCAAATGAAACGAGGTGACATGCAAGCATTGTCTAATAACGAAGACAATGTAGCAGTAAAATGGCGGGACATTAAATCCAGCTCTAGTCAGGACCTACAACAAATTCATAGGTGGCCAGATGAAAGAGAACTATCATACTATCATCAAAACGAAAAAGTGAACATTTAAAGTATTACTATGCTTTCTGGAGCAATAGATAATTTTTGGCATGAGTATTGACAGGATTGTATTTTTTCCAAAGTACCAATGAATCTACTGTAATCTAGACTACACAACTGTGTATGTGGTTTTCTAGGAAAACTGTAAGTTATAAAAAAAATGTTAACATCAAGTATCGACACAAACTTGTATGTTCGGTCTCAAATGGGTTTTGGGGGAAAAATTGCTCGGCCTGAAAGAGATAAGTTTTTTAGATGAATGTCAGCTGGAGCAATAAAATCCAAAACACGTGTTTTGACCTGGGGCCCAATAACAAATAGAAAACCAAGACACACGTCCTCCACTTTTTGGCAATTGAGTGACTTAGAGAGCAACAAGTTCCAAACAATACGCTTCTTTGAAAGATACAGTAAAATCAACCCTTCCTGGTTTTTTAGCTGCTTGTTCTACGTGTCAATCATAAACCGCGTTTCCGATAACATGAGTGGAGATCTGGTTAAATTTAAGCGGTATCCATTTTGATTTCAGTTGATATTTTTAACAACCAGTCTTTTAAGGATGCCGGTGGTTAGCGCAGCGCACCAACCATAGTAGCGTTTTTCGACGATCTGACTATTCTCGTTTGGTTTACATATTATACTAATATCATTTAAACCTCCCTCCTCAACCATATGCGCTAATGGAAAAAATATGCTCCAGTTTCATTTCAACATCTCTGGTTTTACTTTGCAAATCAATTACTTTAGGCTATATTTTTTTCGGGAACTTTGATGAGTGGATTTTTGTAGTAAAAATCCAAATTTTGGGTTTAGACACCGATTCATGCGGAGTCCTTTTGTCGTTTTTATAATATCAAAAAAATTGCATTATGAATCAAAAAGCTTCTACAAGAATTTACGAGTTGATACAAGAGCCATTAATGAGATTATCCAGGAAAGACGTTTGAAATTTCCAGAAACTACAGGAGCTAACAGAAATATACCAGCTCAACAATCTCTAACACGTGGAAAGTATCGATTCGTTTTTACTGGTGTCGAGAAAATGTTCCGGCAAAACAACAAAGCCGAACCAGATTCAAATTTTCACATAATATTATGGCGATCTTCTGAGAACTAGAAAATGTTAACGCGTTCCCAACATATCTGGCAACAAGAACTCTGAAACAACAAGCTCGGGACGACGCTGCAAAACACCCAAAATAATCACAACTAGCCCTTAAAGATTTTTATGTGGACGATATTTTAATGGAAGTACATTGTCTAGTAGGAGCAATAACTTATTATCAGGAGGAGGTTTAAACTCGAGAAAATGGAATAGCAACAACAAAAAAATATTAAAAAAATTATCAAATGATTTCAAAGAGTCTGGACTTCATCCATTTGAGTGTCAAAACTTGGTGTCGAGATTACAAAACATAATATACTATCAGGTATGAGACGCATAAAAAATGCTGATCCATTAGGATGTTTGGATCCAGTAGTAATTACAATTTAGATCTTTAAGATCTTTGGGCTTCCGGAATTGATTGGAATATTAAAGTACAACTAGGTATCGTAAAATCAAGCCCGATACAAGTTTTGTGTCCTCTGGAAATGCTTCTTGGTTATTGGCACCGTTTATGTAAGGCTGTCAACGGTCATTTTGGAACAATTTGGCACCAAGAGACTTCGAAATGGAAAATCATGATCCATTATGGTCTACTTTAAAGAAATTGCTAACATCATAAGATATAATTTATTCACTTAATAAGACGAGCAGCGATCTTTACGATCTGAAGAAGACAGAGAAACGATATGTCTGGTAGTTAAACAACAATTAAGTAGACAAATCACAACTTTACATCAAAAAATTGGTTGATTCATAAGTTTAATAAACAACTTCGGCGCTACAAAAGAGGGTTCGGAGACACAGTCGGTTTCATATTTGTTGATATGTACGGAGTGTTGATCCACAGAGAAGCAGAACATTATGAAAATGCGGTCATTTAAACAAGACACAACGAAGAGCATTGCTCATGACTTTAGCTCAAATCATCTTGATTTGCTTAAAAAAACATCCAAATATTGAGCAATATTAGCAACTTTCCGGTTACTCATAATATACGTCACAACAAAATTCATCCGCACTTCTCTTACCGCAGCAACCAGAAAGTGAGCTGAAGAATATATTAGAACATATATGTCCAGATAATGAATTTCTAGGATGAAATAATCTTAACAACTTGGCAGATTTACATCATGATGACCGCAAAATACAGGGTCACAGATAATAGGATCATATTCATAATTCAACTACCACTGGTGTAGATAGAAAACTTTCACAAAATGTGTGAATCAAAACAAGTGGATTTTCTTTTTGACAGAAGAAATACCTAACGAACTCTTCTGTAATAGAGATAGTAAAATAATACGGTTAAATGGGACCGGCACCATCATAACTAAATCCCTTCGTAATAACTGCAGTCATACACAACACAAATGTAGTGAGGTCATCTTATTTACCAGCATTTAATTTACCGTCTGTCGATAATGCATTAAATGTGACAAAATATTTCAAAGAGCACAGGAATATAACAACTTTACAGATTTAAAGTTAAGAATCCATTTACAAGAGGAAAATCCATTTACAAGAGCGACAGTAATTAAAACTATTTTATGTCATTGGGTGTTAAAGGTTTTGCACACCAGAGAAATACTAGTTTCATTAAACTATGTACATAAACTAATCCTTAATATAATAACTCTGAACTTGTTTAAATTGATGTGATTTATATTAAAATAATATTTTAATTTCACATTTAAAATCCCACCCAAACCACAATTACCACCACCACCACAACAACACTTAATATCAAACCTTGAATTTCAAGAGATTTCAAACGAATTTTCCTAACTTCTTCATATACTTAAAAAATAAAATCCATAAACAATAAAAAACAGATCCTTATTTCATATTTCATTATAGTTTATATATTTATATTTATGTACATAAGTTTATACAATTTTCCAAAAAAAAAAAAAAATTCCCATTCTTTACAGTAAAAAAAAATTTCTTCGATTTTATAAAATAAAAATTTCCAACATTTTTTTTTTTTTTTTTTTGAATTGATGAAGAAACACTTACAAAAATTGTCGACATAGTTAAGAAAAATATGTAGATGAAAATTTATTCGATTCTAATTTTGTAATTTTGAAGAAAAATTTTAATTCGATTTGGAAACTTATATTTAATTTTTAAATATCGGAAATGAAAAAAAAAAAAAATCAACCGAGGACTAAAATTTTTTTTTGTCTATTTTTGTACTATATCAAAATGTGGTTGGTTCTCCGTTTATTTTTGTCTAGATAAAATTCCTTTAACACTTCCTACAATATCCACTTTAATCAAACTAAAGAACTAGAAAAATCATAACCGAAAGTAGTTTTATGAATCATCCTCGTTTATAAAAACTCGTACGTATATTTTTAGTGACGTGTTTCGAATGCTTAAATTTTAAAAATAAATTGTACCAAAAAATTATTTATAATTTAGTTTATTTTAAATTATATAACTAATTCTATAGTCACGATTAAATAGGTGAGGGTGTGAAAGTAGTTTTTTTTACCCCTCGTTTAACCTATTCAATGTATGTAATCATAATTAAAATCAAAAATATTTTTTAATTTTGTTCTAATGAATAGTTTTCCAATTAAAATAATAAAAAATTGTTTATGTAATTGTCGAAATTATTGAACTGTCATATTACGTGATTCAAGGGACCAATCATTCGTTAATCTGAAAATCAAAACATTTATCAGATACGAATTGTAGAAGAAATATAAAAAACTAGGAAATACAATCCCGGTGAGATTATAATTTCAAGATTTCGGGATTAAATATTACAAATCTCGTAATCGCCTCAGAGGGTGAGGGGAGTGCCATGCCTCGTAAAAGACTTTTAAACGCACATGTTATCCTTAGATTTCTACCATAGCATCCTTGGCTTGTCATAAGAGGAATCGTTTGGAAATCGTTGCTCTCCAAGAAACTCAATGGCCAAGGAGTGGAGACCATGTGTTCCAGGATTTTGCGTGCTTTTCAGTAGAGGTGACCTTGGCAATCTATGAGTTGGTTTTCTTGGGCCCCAGGTGAAAAAGACTGTTTTGGATTTCAAAGCAGTTGCAGATGATATGTAATTGAACTGAATGGCAATGGTGATATTTTGAATCTATTGTCACCCATGATAGCTGTGTGGGAGGGGATATTAAAGTGCGTTTTGTCGCCGACCACTGTGGTTTATTTGCCTTACGTCCACTGCTAAAATGCATCCCGCTAAATTTTCATCCCGGTAACATACTGCTTAAACGGGAGCTCTTACTAGAATAAGTGCATTTACAAAATCAGATATTCGTTCGATTTCATTAAATGAAAATTTAGTGATTTATCCGACTTTGCATCTATTATCCCTTTCTGACTGCACGTATGCGGCTCGTGCGCGGTGCATAACAGCCGCATCAACACATCTAAACCATGTGACAATATTTACCAATCAAATCACACGTTTGCGGAACAAAAAATAAAATAAAAAACAAAAAAATTATAAAGAATAAAAACAAAGTAAAAACCGAGTAAAAAATGTTTTTACTCTTTATATTTTTTTTATGTTTTTTATTTTACTTTTTTTGTTCCGCAAACGAATCATTTGATTGGTAAATATTATCACATGCTTTAAATGTGTTGATGCGGTTGATATGCGCCGCGCACGAGCTGCATACGCGCAGCCGCCTTAAGAAAAGAAAAGCTCTCCAGCATTGTAAATATGTTACTCTTTTTATTCGTACATTAATTTATAAAGGTTCTTTATACCGAACTCTTCAAGTACGTATTTTGCAGTAAGTCATCATTATTCGTAGGTAATGATTTAAATAGACTGACGATTTTCCTTACTTTAGTAATGATTGGCCTTACTCTAATATTTTTCACCTCTCTTGACCGTCTGGCGGTGTTGTCAACTAATCCATATTTTCACGAATATGTGACAGCAATATCCCAGTCACGTAATCTTCATCAATATTTGGGAAGAGTTCAACATGCCGTTCAGCTTCAATATTTGTGTACAAAACTTCCATAACAGCAAGTTAAATACCATGAACTTAGTTGATCATTGGTAATAATGTGCTGATTTTTTCATTCTACTGCGGCCTCATCTTTCATAAGAGAGAGAGAGAGAGAGAGAGAGAGAGATCATTATCATCAAATGATAATGAAAATGTATCATAAATGATAAATGATTAAGATGATTTGAATTGGTTCATTTGGATGTGTTGACAACCGGCCTATACTCAATATAAACAACCAAATATCGACCATTGGCTAACGTAGACGGAAATTTAAAATCGAAGTGAGTTGGAAGTATAGTGGTAAAAAAACGGAAGGCAATGAGTAGAAGAATATAATAGTAGCAAGATTCAATTCGACAATTAAAAACACAACCATCATCCAGGGATATGCTCCAACCGTAGATTCATATGAAACAATGAAATAGGAGTTCTATGAGCAGTTCCATTCAACATCTTTGGCAAATGCTTTCGTTTATGTTATTTTTACGACTGTCCATGAAATTTCCTTTCTCGCGCCATGTGGTGTTGGAAATTTCCGAATGAAGAAAGACAACGATAAAATTACGGTTCATGGATTTCTTATCCCAGTACCAGCGGCTTTATGCGGCGACCAAGCGAGCTTCCTAGTCGTGAAATCCAACGACCGCAATGGTTCTGCAGTGGGAAACTTAAGTTACAATTTCGTTTAGTACGTTAAGTTCAGCTAAGCAAAGAGCGGGGAAATATAGGTCAAGTTCTGAGAATTAAGCCCCAGCTAATTGGGTTGAGTAAGAACAGTAGTATGGAGCTCGTGAAATCGTCTACAGAAACACATATATCTGAGACAATCTCACATCCTAATGTAAATGAGGACTTGGTAAAAGAACGAGTTCGAACGTCCAACTGTTTCGAAATTATCTGTAGTAAGCAGATAAACAACCTGTTCGAACATGTGAAGGATAGCAAAATATGTGCATGGCGAAAGAGGAAGGTTCGGTTGAATAAACTTTCCTATAATACGGTGTAAAAGGAGTTTGAAGAACTCAGTGAGAAAAACCGAGGTGGTCCTAATCGTGAAAATATCGTTCGGCAACCCGATACGGATCTACACGTAATAGCGGAGATTGTACGCTCCAGCAATTTGAGACTCTCTATTAGTGCGAAACCACCAGGAATTTCAATTAAACAAGATAAAAGGATAAGTGAAACAGTTGACGCTTCTAATGCAGATATTGATACAAGGAAGAGAGATTCTCCGCCCCAGACTGGTCTGCAATTGGGCAAAACGAAACGCATTGCAACAAAGGCGTGTACTCTGGTAAATCTGGAAGATTTAAAATCAGAAATCGGTAACTCGACCGGATGCGCTTTTAATAAAAAAGGAGCAGTATCTTATGATGAACTACTTAAGAAAGTATGGCTTGACGAAAAAATTGTTCATATACGCCAAACTACGAAGGCAGATCTTTTACTGGAATTGAAAAGCGCTGGGAACCAAACACAAATAGCTGATATCCAATCCCAATTCGTGTCCAGTGGGAAAAGGATGTATGAGGCCGTGTTTTAGTAGGAAAAGGATGTGTGTCCAGTAGGAAAAGGGTGTGTGAGGCCGTGTGTCTCATAGTGGGAACGTTGTCAAGAAATTTATTATATAAAGAGCCTCTAACTATATGTATTCCCGCCGTGGGGATGGGAAAAAGAAGGTAAATCGTAATATGGTCCGATCGGAAATTGCGAACAAGTAATGGTACGATGGGACAATTTGCCGAAAGGACGCTGAACCTAAAGACTAATCCCTTCGGTGGATAAATAGGTAAATCGAAGATATGGAGAGGTGAAGTTCTATCTGAGCCAGTTCCTAACTGGGCGTTATTGTTTTCGGGTTTATCTATATAAAACCTTAGAATGTAGAGCACGTGTTTTTTTGAATGTTCGCGCTTTAGAAACGACAGATCAGACCTATTTTGTCTGTGGGATTCAACCTAGGATCAGCAAATATTATTGACTGTTCGCTGGAGTCCGAGAGCACGAGGTCAATGGTATGTAGTCGAATATTTGAAGTCAAAATATTATAAAAGAACTACGACGCTTATAATTAAAAGTGATGGCAGCTTGAGCTGAGCCGGGTTCGTGAAGTATTACTTATCCTTAAAAACTAATTGAAAACAGAACAGAAGGTTTATTCCATTATCCCATGCAGAGAATATTTAGACAACAATGACCTGCTTTAAGTACTCTAATTTGTTTAAAGTAATTGGACTGTTCTAGACACTCGGTAAAGAGCACTAATATATATTTATTATGCGGATAAACTTGCGCTTAACTACTACAGTAATTCGCCATAGCATTAAGAAGATGATAAATCATGATGATAATCAAGAACCCAGGTGTACCCTCTGTGCTTGGCACAAGTGTAAATACGAACGTTTTAACCACAACAATTTTAATATACGCTATTGAAGCTGGAATGACTGCGGTTGCTGGCACCAGAATTGCTCTCCAATCATTTTAAATTTTTTTATGTCAAAAGAAACGCAAATTTATAACGATCTGGATTAAAAACATCAACAACCCTGTGCTAAACGAAATCTTTAGGGAATGCTTAACCAAAGCCCGACATTTTACTAAAGATTTTTATCCCAGACTTTCTCCACCATGAGGGTCGGGAAAGATGAACTGAAAATAAATAAAACTAAAAAGGAGGTAGAAACAGCTATATCAATAAGTTAAAGAATAACAAAGTCCCGGATCGCGATGAAATCCTCGCAGAAGTTGATAAAAAAGGAGGAACAACCTTTACAACCAAGCTCTAAGATCCAATTCTCGCAATCTGAAATCAATAAAAGCTAATCCAAAATACTGCATACAAAGTGTTTACTAACGATGTATAATTGCCAGACTCATTCCTTTCACTAAGAGATCATTAGAGACTATCAGTGTGGATTTCAACCCAACCGTTCTATTAAACAAGTATCCCGCATGGATCATCCAATGGATCGAGATGAATCGAGGTCAACTGTATGGATGGAAAAATCCGTTCATGGGATGTAAAGCCAGAGTGAAAGAAGAGAGAGAAAGATATGGAAAAAGAGAGATCAATAGTTAGATAGTTAGAGAATCTCCAAAATTAGCATTGCATTATGCTTATTCTAATTCATATCGAGGCGATCTGTCATTTTCTTGAGTCTAGCCTAATGCCTGGCCGAACAATTTAACCAATCAATCGCTATACGAGCTGTAACAAGTACAAACCTCATTACAAAAAATTAAAAATCCATCAATATCATTTTGAACACCGAAATAATCTCGAATTAAATTGTATATACGTTGATTGGTAAGTACACAATATCTACAAGAAACTAGTTTTTTTCTAAACACTAAAATACTTTCTTTTACCAAACCAATTCAACACAAAATCTTAAACATTCACCAAACATTTTTTACATAATCTAATCGATAATGATTTTATTTGAATAACCAACATTAGTTTTTTTGTACGATACATATTTCCTGCTTTACAATATGTATTGTGGTTTGATTATAGGTATGTGCTGCGGTGTTGAGATCACGAGCGCGATTTTTTTTATGTTTTATTATTAAATACGCAATATGGATTATTCTGTGCCGATTGATAAATTATGGTATCCGGTTGTCATAAATTAAAACCAAAAAGGTATATAATTATAGTCAAGAGTAATAAATAGTCAAACAGTATTTATAGCGACCCAAAAAGTTGAATCCTCGTTAATGTCAAACGTTAATCATTTTTATTTAGAGAAACCGCGCATTTAATTAAGTAACAAATCGAAAAGATGGATACAAATTTTTTATTCTATTTTTTTTAATGTCTTTTTAACGCCGATAGTTATTAGTTTTGTGTACATAACCTGAGGTAAATTTATAACTGGAAATAATGGAACTACTCTCTTCTATCTATATCTATATTCTATATAGATAAACAGTAGAGATGCAAATGAAATTGATCAACTTTTTCTATTTTTAAAACATTATTAAATTATAAATTACATTTCAATAAAACTTAAATGAAAAGAAAATTTCCAATTTTTCTAAGATAAAAATTATTTTTGCTCTAATTTTCTGCAGAATATACGATAACAACACCAGTGGTGGAAAGTAGAAATGGTATCTGAGTGTATATAGGAGATGAAGGAAATGAAAGTTTTACCTAACATATATATAGATGTGTACGTGTATACAACCATTTTTATTTATTAAAGAAATCATCAACATAAAAATTTAATTCTAAGTACTTACCTACCTAGGAATTTGTTGTTGCATAAAAAACTCATGAAAAAATTTTTTTGAATGGGTAATTTAAGACGTTGATTTAAGATTTTTTTTGGAGATGATGGGTGAATTTGTTATTTTATTGTTAAGAGATTGTCTGAACTATATTCTGGTTCAGTAAATGTATTATAGGACAAAAAAATTAAATGTCCAGAAATTTGTATATGCGGGGTGTGATGTATATTCAAATTTTACGATCTCAACCAAAAAAAAAACTTATGTCGCGTTTTTGTGATGAAGTGGATCGTTAGTGTATTGTTTTCCGACGAAATTTATAGACTAACATTTTTCATCGTAATTGTATAGCAGAGGAATGTTGGTTGGTACGGGGAAATACCCGAGATGATAATGAGCTGTCTTTTTTCTTTATACACTCGTAATATAATCGAAAATTAATTCGATTTAATGAGTGTAAAAAAAATTATTTAATGAATTTGTTATATTTTATGGAGTTTTCTTAATTGTGAATGATGAATTAACGTGGAAGTCTATAAATTCAAATATGGATATCAAAATTTGAAGGTTAAAGTCGAAGGGCGACCAAACCTTCGAAAATCTCGCGCAGAGGACGATATATATATATATATATATATATATATATATATATATATATATATATATATATATATATATATATATATATATATATATATATATATATATATATATATATATATATATATATATATATATATATATATATATATATATATATATATATATATATATATATATATATATATATATATATATATATATATATATATATATATATATATATATATATATATATATATATATATATATATATATATATATATATATATATATATATATATATATATATATATATATATATATATATATATATATATATATATATATATATATATATATATATATATATATATATATATATATATATATATATATATATATATATATATATATATATATATATATATATATATATATATATATATATATACAGGGTGTCCCTAAAGTCGCTGACACGAATAGTACCGTTGGTTTCCTTGATCAAAGCGAACATGACTTTACTTCTACCATTTTGAACTGTGAAGCCTCCCTATCAAGTTATAGACGTTTGAAGAGGAGCCTTCCAACGTCGTACCTTGTATTAAAGATAACTCAATATCTAGAGAAAGAACCATTTGTTTTTCCCAATGTTTATATCTTGAAAAAGCTGATTAAATTTTCTGTTAAATAAGGTATAATAAGTATGAATATTTATTTAAAAAGTATTTCAAATTAAAACAAAACTTTTAGAATAGACATTTTTTTAAGAAAATTGTTTGTTTCTTTATCATTTATCTTTTAACATTTACTCTACGACAATAAATATTTTTGGATTAAAACATAGTTCAGACTCTTAGATTTCAGAAAAGCTAACTATTTGTCATATTTGCAATAAAATGTTATCTAAACAAATTTAAAGATTACAATAAAAATTTTGCATTTTCTTTATTAGACGCAAGTATTGAGGTAGAAATAAGTACTGGTATTAGGTAATAATATTTCGCAATATTTACAACAAATTCTCAAAATGACCACCATTAGCCGTTACGCATTCAAACACCTATACATTAATGAATTGCGAACTTTTACGAAAACGTTTCTATCCCGTTTGATTTCGTTACAAGCTTCATATATTCTAGCAATTAACGTTGCTTTATCTGGGATAGATGGGAAGAATAAACTTTAGTTTTTGAATGACCCCAGAGGTAAAAATCTAACGGATTTAGATTCGGTGATCTTGCTGGCCAATATATAGGTCTTCTGCGGCCAATCCACTACCTTGGAAATAAAGTGTTTAAGTGGGATCGTACATTTCTTGCAAAATGTGGTGGAGCACCATCATGCATAAACCTCATACACCGTAAATTAAACAATGGAACTTCTTCCAATAGTTCTTCAAATTCGTTTTTTAAAAAATTTAAATATTTTACACCATCTAATCTGTCTGGAAGTATGATCGGTCCTAGTAATTCGTCTCCAAAAATACCACACCATACATTTACTGTGAAATTATGTTGGTAACTGTTTACAATTTTTAAATAAGGATTATTTGATGAATAGTACCCCGATTTTGTTCGTTTTTTTGTAATTCTCATGCGTACGAATTGTTAAACCGGAACGTATTAATATTGGTATTTGTGTTCGTGGTATTGTACATGCGCAGTGTATTTGCGCATGTTGTTTACATTTTTTTGTTGATGAATGATGACATTTCGAAACTTGATTTTGTGATTTGATTTTTCATTTTGAAACTTAAAATTGTAAACACTTACCATTTTGAAATATAAATTTTATTCTCTGTTCGATTTTCGATCAAAATAGTTTATAGTTCCGTCTATAATATTTTTCTTTGAATGAAAATACAAAACGACATTTGATTTTTGATTTTGTATGTATAAGCCATCTATCGTCACATCGAAAGGTTGGGAAAATAATACTCATGCGGTAACCGATTTCAACCGCTTCGACATTTAGGCTTTATTGAAACAACATTTAGGCGTAATTTACATGAGAATTAAACTGACACATTAAAATAAAATTGGATCACACAATAATAATTGTGTATATTATACACTGTACACGTACACGGAATTTTCAATTCTCTTGCGTTAGAATGAATAAAAAAACGAACAAAATCGGGGTACAGGAATGCATGTTGTGTAAATTTATACATCTGTGCCGAGTAAATGCAGCTTCACCTGTGAAAACTATCATCTTCGGAAACCAAAAATCTCGTGTTTGTTGCTCAATTACCCATTCACAAAAAATTTTCTTGATATTTTATCACTTTCCAAAATGTCTTGTATACTGTTTGGTAATGATAAAGATGTAGTTTTTCTTTTTAATTCGACTGTGTACGATAGATTTTGCAATTCCGGTTTTTGTTGCAATTTTCGGAATACTAGTCGTGGGATTGTTATAAACTTCACGCAGCACTCTATCAGCATTATGGTGCGATGTTGATGTACATCCTGGCAAATCTCTCCTACTAAAACTACTACTAATTTAATTTTTTCTACTTTAATTAATTACTACTTATTTATTTAATTTAAGTTTATTAATACCTCAATACTTGCGTCTAATAAAGAAAATGCAAAATTTTTATTGAAATCTTTAAATTTTTTTAGATAACATTTTATTGCAAATATGACAAATAGTTAGCTTTTCTGAAAGCTAAGAGTCTGAACTATGTTTTAATCAAAAAATATTTATTGTCGTAGAGTAAATGTTAAAAGATAAATGATAAAGAAACAAACAATTTTCTTAAAAAAATGTCTATTCTAAAAGTTTTGTTTTAATTTGAAATACTTTTTAAATAAATATTCATACTTATTATACCTTATTTAACAGAAAATTTAATCAGCTTTTTAAAGATATAAACATTGGGAAAAACAAATGGTTCTTTCTCTAGATATTGAGTTATCTTTAATACAAGGTACGACGTTGGAAGGCTCCTCTTCAAACGTCTATAACTTGATAGGGGGGCTTCACAGTTCGAAGTGGCAGAAGTAAAGTCATGTTCGCTTTGATCAAGGAATCCAACGGGACTATTCGTGTCAGCGACTTTAGGGACACCCTATATATATATATATATATATATATATATATATATATATATATATATATATATATAATATAAATATATATAAATATAAATATAAATATAGATATATATATATATATATATATATATATATATATATATATATATATATATATATATATATATATATATATATATATAAATATAAATATAGATATAGATATATATATATATATATATATATATATATATATATATATATATATATATATATATATATATATATATATATATATATATATATAAATATATATATATATATATATATATATATATATATATATATATATATATATATATATATATATATATATATATATATATATATATATATATATATATATATATATATATATATATATATATATATATATATATAACACGCAACTATTAATAAATATCTCTAATTTTTTAAAATAACAATTCTAAAATATAATTAAACAGTGTTTGGACCTAAAAAGTTTAATGAAAATCAACTATAGTTAACCAACAACCTAATAAATAAATTAAATTTGTTTTTGCAGCTTAACAATAATCAGTTAAAGAAAAGTTCTAGTGAAATATAAAAACAAAAGTAAAAGTGAAAGTGAACCAACACAATCAAACTGATTATAAGCAAGAATAAATATTAGGAAACAAAACATCGATATATTCACAGCAACCAGACTAAGGAAAAACGGAGTTAAATACAACGGTATACCCAGTCCGGCTTTTTGCCAAGTGATCAACATCGGCCTAATTGATTACGGCGGAACGACTTTTGAGCAAGCACTACATATATTAAAACTCCAGATGTTCACCAAACGTCTCCTAATTTTTATGTAAGTTTATTTTAGTTATACGAGAATTTAGATATTTAAGCAAATACAAGTTTTTAAAGTGTAAAATTTTTAATTTTACAAACAAAAGTTTATTTCCATTTGTCACTCATACTGAGTGAACTCTTATTGATTTCAAAGGAAATTAGCAGAGAATCAATGAACGTAATGACACAAACGTATCGTGAGAAAGCACTGGATACTTTTTTCCAAAGTCTCAAACGAGATCTCCCAAGATTGATGAGTATGAAAGGGCCATTAGACTTATCTACTCAGATATGGTACATTACCCACAAACAGCACCGCATTTCACGAAACCTTTCCAAAATTTCCTCCAATAACCATCAAGTCAGTATTCTAAACAATTTCTACCTCAATACCCTCAGCAAATTCCTAGATCCCCAAACGGCAACTAGTTACCTAAACTAGAGTCAATAGAGGTAGATCCAACTAGGTACTCAAGAAAAGCAAACTACCAAAATAACCCACATATAAACAATATGGGTAGTAAAAGACATATTTCTCATAAAACACACCAGCTGGTAAAATATCAAAGGGTCTTTCATATAAAACTGTCTTATGGATATCCTAATTTGTATAATACTATATTATGGAACCCTTAGCGAAGAGCGGCAAAGTTTCATAAATTGCTCATAATAGATACAGGATCAAGCAAAAATTATATTCACTCTCAATACTTATATATGCAAACCTGTTTTAAATAATAAACCATTTTTGGCAAATTCTGTAGCCAGTAGCGTTAAAATAACAAATATTGCTAAAAATCATTTGACGGAATAATTGGGAATGATAGCCTTAAATAGGTCGGTGCTTCAATACACACCAGCGAAAATTGTATGAGTATTAACAAAAGTATAAGAATTCCACTCAAACAATACGTTTTAGACTCCATAAATAATATAACACTTAGAACTTCCCACCTCAATTCCGAGCAATTAAATCATTGAATTATATAATAAAGAAACTTTTTCCCCGATTCTGAGAAAAAATTAACTAATACGACGAATATTAAAAGACAAACTCGAAGTGTGAACAACGAACCTGTCTACTCCTAATTATATCCTAATTTTGTGTGCCTTAAAGAAGAAGTTGACAAACAAATAAAGAAACTACTAGAAGATGGAATAATTAGACCGTCTAGATCATCATATAACTTTCCCGTTTGGATGATTCACAAAAAGGACGCCTCCGGAGAGAAGAAATAAAGACTGGTAATCGATTATCGAAATCTCAACTCGATCACTTTCTATTACCTAACACATAGACAAGGCTCATTCTTAGACAAGGCTGGTTTCTATCGAAGATTTATCAGGGATTATGCTAAAATAACCAAACTCCTTACCTTACATTTAAGAGGGGAAATCAAAACGGTAATGTGGCTTTTGTTTTTGTTGACTTAATTCAATATGGTTAACCGTTCGATATGGTTAATTATCAAGTTTTATTTCAGAAATTATTTTTTGTTGGATTTAGAGGAGTTTCTCTTCAATGGATTAGGTGATATTTATTGAACAGATCCCAAATCAGTAAAAATTAAAAATTATACCAGTACGAGTCAAATTATTAATGGTAGTGTTCCTCAGGGATCCGTATTAGAGCCTTTATTATGTTTAATGTACGTAAACTTAATTTTTAATGTTGACTTCAGATCTCACGTAAATGGTTTTGCTGATGAATTAGTTTTCATGCATAATAATTCAATAAGTAATAATAATACTTTACATGTTCAAATTGACCTTGATATACTAAATAATTGGTTCATTTCTCACTTTATGATTCTGAGCCCTAAGACCTATTTTACAGTTTCAATGGTAATACTATCCCAGATCCTAATATACAATATCATGACATACAATTGGAAGGTCCATATTGAAAACCTACGCATCTACTTAATATCAGCATAGTATAAATACTTATAGTATTACCATTATAAGATAAAAATAGTTTACCCATTGATGTTCTAGATGTCGGATCGATAGAATATCGTTAACAAATAAATATATGACATTTAGGCGATTATACATATACAATTATTTTGATTATTTTAAAACGATACCAGTAGCGACATCAAGCACGGCAATGGGCTAACATACACCATGGTAGTACTATGTGTATTTATATTATGATATCAGTTATACGTAAAATGTTTATTCTAAGATTAGGTGGTCCTATATCTATTTAAAAAAATGTGTATAATGCTTTAGTGAAATCTAAATAGTCCTATGGTATAGTAAGTTGGGGGGCACTTATAACGCTAAAATTCGACCCTTAATTATTTCTCAGAAACACATTAAAGGATTATGACCAATAAACCAAGAAAGACGGAATCTTGGCCATTATTTATGACTTTAAACGTTTTTGTGGTCACAAAAATTTAATATTACTAATGCTAGCACAATCAGTTATGGGCCTATAGAAATAAACATAATTTACATCTCCAGAACTTCAAGACCACTAATTTTCAAAACTCCTTTTTAATGTTGGGTCCAAATATGTTTCATAACCTGCCCAATGAGTTGAAATCATGAACAACTATCAAAATGTTCAGTTCTAAATTAGGAGATTTTCTTATTGCTCTGATGTAAATGATTTGCAGCACTTCCAAGTTTAGTTGTATTTTATTTTTATTATTATTTTTGTTAAATAATATTATATTTTTAATTAATTTTAGATTAAGGCTTATAATTATTATTAATTTTTTATTTTGATTTTTGTTATGTTGTATAATTTTATTAATTTATTATAATGTTTGGAAATATTATACGAATATGATATTCAATCGACACTCGGTTTTCTAATCCACAGGTTGCATTGTTTTAATTAAATAAATAAGTAAAAATAATAAACAAATTTCCGAAATTACAAAATTCGCTATATCCGAAAAATAGTACAAGATATTGTAGATGAAAACTAACAGGTGGAAACAATACTATCAAATCACCGACGGGCTGATCGCAATTCACATGAAAATCGAGACCAAATAATTGAAAGATTAAACGTCCCGAGAATGAGTAAAAAAATTCGATTACTGGTCAAATGATGTACTACAACCACTACAACTTAGGAACAAACCTTTATTAGATCCAACTTTTATCCCAAACTATCCAGAGCACACAATTCACATATATATCTATTCAACTAAAAATCGACTAGTTCCGCCTTTGATAAACTTTCCACCTCATAGGGAAATACTCTGTTTCTTTATCGTACCCGAAGAAGTAGTGATTGATAAAGAGAGCTCTCTTTCGATCGTTCATTTTTAGACTGCCTTATTGCAAGAGCGAAGTAATGGACAGATCGAAAGATTTCATTATTATTATTTTTTTTTGTTGAAATAATGAAATGTTTGCAGTCTGACGAAGTAGAGAAGACGTTCGGTGAGTTGTTCGAGAGATCGGTGAACGAATATAATTATTTCATTCATTAGGGACAGAAAAAGGCAGGTAGAAATATACTATTGTAGGGATCCAAATGCAACTGCAGAAAAATTTGAACAAATTAGGGCTAGTAATATAGTTACTCTAAAACAAAAACCAGCAAAAGTCTTGGAGTACCATAATAAAAAACGCAAGCTTATAAACATCTATCGACCAGGTTCAAATATTTATGTATGGTATAATAAAAGGTTTGGTTCAAAATTAACAACAAGATACAACCTTCGTCACAAAGTTCTAAACGAGCATGATATCCTAAGAATTCCACCACAGCATCCTTGGCTTATCGTAGGAGGAGATGAAGTCCAGTCAGGTTCTGGCATATGAAGATGATATCTGGGTAATTGGATTAAATGGCAACGGTGTAAGAGAACTATTAGATCCACTTGTACGAATCTCAACTTCCGTTGGTCTCAAATCAATGAGTCCAAAACAAAATATATGATCACTTGTTTTGGAGACCAAGACGTACTTGATTTTAGTAGTTGTGACCACACATTTGAAGGAGTGACAAGTTTCCGATACCTCGGGTCCCTACCGACCAGCTGATGTTGTACAAGGTGTTGATCAGACTCGTTGTCATGTATAAGTGTGAGAGTTGGATCCTGCAGAAAAGTATGAGAGATGGTTAATGACATTCGAGAGAAGAATCATAAGCATGATATATGGCCCTAAATGCGACGATGACGATATTTCCCGTTTTAATCAGCCACGAGATCAGGAATTTAATGAAAATGCCTGATCTTGTTAATAAAATAAAAGGTCAGTGGGTACGCTGACTCGGTTACGTTCTGCGGGCTGATACTGAACGGGTGGTTCAACGATCTCTGCGAGAAAAGCCGTCATTTGGCAGAGGTTGCGGTCGACGACGATAGCTCCTCGAGGTAGATAAATTATCTTCTTCGGGTTGTCTAGAACAATACGAAAAATAAGCTCGGGATAGAATCCGATGGAGCCAGAATGCTGATGCGGTACGGGCCAATAATGGGCTGTAAAAAGCGTCTTATTATTATTATTTGTATATTTTCAGATAGTTATAAGAAGTGTTGCTTAAAAGATTTAATAAATCATTCCATTAGAATTTTATTTTTTTTTCAGAACAGTGATCACCCTGAAGTTAGAACGAGGAAGTTGAATAAATAGATGAATCTCGGTTTATTATAAAATTACCATAACAAAATATAACCAAAAATGCAATTAAACGTGCAGTGAACTGCAAATTGAAATTACATGCCCATTTTTATGATAATTATGCTATACATAATAATTACCTTTATACTAAATAAATAAAATTTAAATAGAAATAAATGAAAAAAAACCTTGCTTACATTTAAAAATAGACCGTCGTTTATCAGAAATGTGTTTATACTTCAAAAAAACACAACCGAAACAATACGGGCGGTGACTTTAATGGTATATAGGTATTGTCGTTTGAAATTGAATGAGGAAAAACTTTTTCTAAATTCTATATGCTATATGTATAATAATATATTTCACTGTATATTTAACACAAATCACAATAGAACTACTTGGTAACAATGAAAATCACTTTTCACAACTAAACTAAAACAAACAAAAAATTGTATATTGTTTCCTTTTTTATGTGTGTATTAACAAAAGGAAATATTTTGTTTATAAAGTTATATAGTTTTTAATAATAGTAACAATACAAAAACGACAATCGTCTTTCGTTGCTGATATTTTATAACACAACACTTTCCACATACATACGATACAAATGTACAGAAATACACACACACACACAATACGTTTTTATTTCAATTTTAATTAAACAAATGGAACTTTGGAAAATTTGGAATGAACATAAAAAATTACAATTTAATTAAAACTAAACATCCAAAAACTCAATAAATACTTGTGGTCGTTGGCGTATAAATATCCAACATATAAACAATAGTGAAAGTAAACCAAAGTGTTTCACTTACACAATACACAACACGTATTTTTAATGGATAAAAACTATATTTTTCTACTTTGATTCTGTTCCGTTTGCTCGATTTAGTTTTTTATATCTTATATTATTTGCTTTAATCACACAACACAACACTAATGGTATATAACTAATAGTATATAGATTTTCCACACACAATATAGTATATGTAAACGGTTCGAAATCACAAACTATAATAAATGAAATCTTAAAAAATAATTTCTTTAAAATGGAAATGAAAAAAAAAAAAAATCTAACCCCAAGTCTTTGTTCAAATACTGTATGCACAGCACAAAAGACATCGTTTGGTATATACATGGTTTGGAAAATTATATATACATATATCCATATATCAATACATATATGAACAACATGACACACACCATATGATGTTGATGATGATGATCCAATGGCACGCGCGTCCTTAAAGGAAACACAAATTTTTTTGTACATAGCTTAGCTATATATACACACACACACATATTTTACTCAAGAATCAAAATTTCAAAAATAACTCTGTCGTACCGAAAATGTTTTGAAAAACCGAAAATACATTTTTTATTCATGTACTTTGGTTGTACGATGTTAAGACTCAAGCGACAGATTCCGCTTAGTGTTGATTGAAATATTTTAAACAGTAAGATGAAAACGAAGACCTAAAAATGCATTTACCAAAAAAATAAAAAAACATTTTTTTTTTTTGTGAACAGATGCAAGTAACCTTTGTCAAAAGAAGTTACAGAAACCGAAAAAAAAGGAAATACATATCATAGTCGTAGTGTAATGAACTATATATAAATAATTAATTTTAGGGCGGTTACTTTGGGAACGAACGATGATTCGAATAAACCATATGCGTATATCGACACCCGTCTAAAAAAAAAACTAGGATATAATAATACATCGAGGGTAAGAATTTTTACTTAGAAAATAAAATACGTTACCAACGCACAGTTTTAAAAGCCCTCAATTACCTTCACAGTTTTCCCTCAATTACCTGAAAATAAAAAAAAAATAAAAATTAAAATTTAGATACATACTTAAATTTTAAATAAAACAGATTGATCATGAAATTTAATGAAAGATCAAGACTTTCGGTTTTTAAATTGATTATATTTAGAGATTAAGTAACATTTCCAATGATTAATTTTCTGACTTAATTCTTACTAACTTTTGTTGATAAAAAAATAGTAACGTAAGGTACTGCCAAATACATTATCCAAAAAAATGATCGCCTACCGCCAGAGCTCGATTGTTCGAATTTACCACGTGATTGGCCAGTGCAGAACACTGGACAAAACGTGGGTTTGCTTGTAGTTTAAGTTTCAATATATGATCTTGAAGATCATTCTATGGGAATAATCATTAAGTAAATTAGATTTTAAGATCGACACTGACTCTGATGTGAAAAGATTACCAATCAATGTTGTACAAAAGCCAAAATAGGAAATCAAAAAAGGACTAAATGATTTGACATTAACTCGGTTTCAATCGAACATTTTTAGAGAAAGCTTTCCCGATTTTTTTGTAATCTATCATACTGAAAGAAGAAGTAAAACCAAATATTAGCCTAATGGAATCTTTGGGAATCGGTGTTAAAGCAAATCTTCGAGATGGGTTAATAATTTGCAGATTATGTGCAAATAACACCTTTGAACATAAGCGTTAATATTTTCTCATCCGTACCATAGATGACTTTAACGCAAGAGAAAGAATGATGTTAAATCTAACACGAAAAAAAATTAATATCGAAAATTACAAGTCATGGAACATGTTATGTCAAATGGCTCGATCAAGTACAGTGAATCAAATTGTAGAATAATAAAAAAACCGAAGGGGTTCAGCAGACTGAAAGGAAGAACATTAAAAATATTTTATGGTTTAAAAATAAATAAAAAATAATTAAATTTTTTTTTTTTTAATTTTTATTTATTTTCATTTTTAATAGATCAATCGGCCGCAATTATAGGATCATGATAATTAAAATAACTAACATGTTTCTTATAATCCACTCCCTCGCAATTTCTTGAGGTCATTAAATCGGTACATGTATATTATTCTTTGCTGTCGATAAAGATTTAGTTTGTACGACGTTACCTTAAAAATTTAGCTAGCACAAATAATTTTGAATAGGATAGTACTGCACACCTATCTCCAATTTTAGGCATAGATGAACGATGGGTTCCCAATATACTTTCGTTTACATGAATAATACATCTATCTACCAATGAGGGCGAATTATTAATTTTATAAATCGCGACTCCATAAATCTCTGGCACCAACCATTGAATGCTCCAGCTGCATATGCATTATACAAGCAATTATGTTGCTGCAAAAAACCTTCAACGTGGACGTCTTTCCGCATCCTGTAGATCCACTAAAAAATATTTGTACCGGATCACTTTCGAGATCGCGCAGATGTTATTCACTTCTATAGAGACTATACAGAGGAACTGAATACTATAAAACAGATTGCTAGGGCCAACGAGTTCCAACCGGCAAGGATGGACCTATTGAATAGAAAACACAATAGCAAGAAACTTAACGAACAGAATACGTCCCTGGTACCGAACGACGACAAAGACAACAAATACATTACATTTGACGACGACAGAAATACAGTGAAAATCATCGAAAGTACTGAAAAATTATTGTATACAGGCAGCATGCAAAACTACCAACAAAATAGGACATAGACTATCATGTGATCAATGAGATGGGTTCTATATAGGCCAAACCGGTAAATCTTTCGCAACTCGGTTTAACCAACATGTGATAGAAATCGGCAACCCCAAAATAGACTCAAACTACGCACAACACGACTGACAATAACCACAAATACACAGGCATTAACGAAAATCTGAAAGTGTTGGATAAATGTAAAAGAGGCAGCATGATTACAACACTGGAGGATTACGAAATTTACAAAAACAGACTTAACAAGGACATAATCAATATACAGGTACAAACTAAAATCAACGACCTGTTTAAAAGAATAAAAGAAAATGAACAAAAAAAAAGGAGGCGGAGCCAAAATCATACCTGAAAAAGGTATATAAGTACAATGGTAAAGTAAATTCGGGTTTCTCAGCAGTCAAGGAGTATATACAGTGCTTCAATTGTCAACAATACGGGCATGCAGCGTCAAACTGCAACAGTACTATGAAGTGCGTGAAGTGCCTCGAATTTCACGAAAAGGGAAATTGTAAAAGAACAACAATTGAAGGATCAGCAAAATGCGACAACTGCAACGGAGATTACTTGGCAAACTACAAAGGATGTAGTGCATATCAAAGATACAAAAGGATGCACGTAGACCAACATTATACGTAACAGCCCCGGGGCACCAACTGTTAATTTTTGGAAAACGAATAAACCAGCACCAAAACCAGAACATAAACCTCCACAAAAACCACCAACGCCTACGCCCAAACAGCCAGGACCAACAACTTTTTCAAAATAGAAAATTCTAACATTGCATGGGATAAAAGGCTTGGGGATATAAAACCTAATCACACCTCGGTTTGGAAGTTAGTTAGAAACTTAAAAAATCGAGGTATTAAAACGGCACCACTAACATCGAATTCAAGTAGCGTATACAAATTCCGTAAAGCCAACCTTCTTGCGAAACAATTTCATCTCGCACACCAAATCTTTCTCCATCCAACAGATAAAAAGCAATATTAAATGCATGCATTCGCCTTTCTTATTTTCCTATAGTTTGGAAACATGCCAAAGTTATCCCAATTCACAAACCAAATAAGCCATCATCAGATGTGTTCAGCTATAGACCAATCAGCCTCCTTCCTGTTCTATGAACAATTTTTGAACGCACCATTATCACCAGAATACTTACTCATGTAGAAAGTTTTAAAATTCTAGTTGACCACCAGTTCGGTTTCCGATCGGGTCATTGTGCTCAACACCAACTCGTTCGACTTGGTGAGCATGTTGCCTTAATGTGACTTATCATGCTTGATATTGAGAAAGCATTTGATTCAGTCTGGCACGAAGGACTCCTTTGCAAACTCCATCAGAGTTCATAAGCGCTCTTTCAAACCGCTCTTTCCATGTTCATATACATGGAGAATCTTCAGGAACACTCGATATCCCATCGGGTGTTTCGCAGTGCTCAATTCTCAGTCCAATTCTCTTCAATCTTTTCAACAACCTACCCACACCCAAATCTTGCCCATTGGCTGTTTTTGCGGACGATACAGCAGTATTTTCTTCAATCACCAAAGGTGGATTTTATTTATTTTCTAAATGATTGGTAGCGGGACACTTTGAAATTCTACAGTTTTATAAACTATGGAAAATCAAGGTTAACAGTACCAAAACCCAAGCTGTCATATTCACTAACTTCAAAACCGTCAAATCAAAGCGGTAACGATCGTGTTGGTCGTTCATAACTCAGCCATTCAATGGCAGAGCAACGGCAAATACCTCGGTTGTACTATGGATCCTCGTCTGACATTCCAACTCTATATAAATTCTAAAGTAAGCATAGCTAACAAAGCCTTATACGCCATTTACCCACTTTTTCATTCGCAATCAAAACTTCGCAACCAAACTACCAAATTATTACTTTACATAGTAGACATTAGACCTATACTAACACATTCATGAGCACTTTGGGCTACCGCAGCTTAAACCCACATTAACAAAATGGAAGTAGTACAAAATAAATGGGAACCACTCAGAACTGGACATTTTAAAACTGGATATTTCAAAATAAGATTTGACAAAACGAGATAAGGTACAAAACTGGATATTCCAAAATTGGATATTTCAATACGAGATAAGGTACAAAACTGGATGTTTCAAAACAGGATATTTCGACATGTGAGTTAAACTTAAAATGAGTTTTTAGAAAAGTTCTGAAATATGGCCAATTAGGGAGGAACTCGGCGAGTTCTTAACCGATTTTGATGAAATTCGATACGTAGGAAGAAAATGGAATTTTAAAATGATTTTTTGGGAAAGTTCTGGAATATGGCCAGTTAGGAAGGAATTCGGCGATTTCTTAACCGATTATGATGAAATTCAGTATATAGGATGAAAATGGGATTTTAAAATGATTTTTTGGGAAAGTTCTGGAATATGGCCAGTTAAAAAGGAACTCGGCGAGTTCTTAACCGATTATGATGAAATTCGACATGTAGGATGAAAATGGGGTTTTAAAATGATTTGTTGGGAAAGTTCTGGAATAAGGCCAGTAAGGTCCCATACTTGAATATTTCTAAGGAGAGAAATAGAATTTTCCTTCACTTAATATTTTTTTTTTAATTGTATAATTTAATTTGAGTTTAAAACCTTTTTTGGGAAAACCACTGGAATATGGCCAGTAAGGTTTCATACTTAAATAATTTTAGAGAGATAGAATTTTCCTTCACTTAATGGTTTTTTTTAATTGCTGCTTTTTTCATCTTATTAAAATAATCATGGACTTGATCGAGTTTACTGTCAGTAAAATGTATCTTCATCTATTTTTTATTCTTCTACTTAATATAACTTTTCTTCACTTTAGAGAATCTATGTGAGAAAATTAATTAAAACATTAAAGAAAAATATAATAAATTATAAAATCATTTTCAGTTAAAAGCAAGATTATTTGATTATTTAATATAAATAAGATCGAGCTTTATAATGAACATTACATTAAAAATCATGTACATTATATAATACATACATATTGTTATTTAGTTAGTATACACTTTTCCCATTAAGTATTTTAAACATTACTTATTAAAAATCATTTTAAAATCCTACTCCCATCTTTCATATAGACTTTCATCATAATCGGTTAAGAACTCACCGAGTTCCTTCCAAACTGTCCATATTCCAGAACTTACCCAAAAAATCATTTTAAAAGCCCATTTCCATCCTACATATAGAATTTCATCATAATCGGTTAAGAACTCGCCGAGTTCCTTCCTAATTGGCCATATTCCAGAACTTTCCTTAAAAATCATTTTAAGTTTGAATCACATGTCGAAATACCCTGTTTTGAAATATCCAGTTTTGTACCATAAATTCGTTTTGTATCTTATCTCGTTTTAAAATATCCAGTTTTGAATTATCCTGTTTCATCAAATCTAGTTGTAAAATATCCAGTTTCGACCGATACCCAAAATAAATGTATCAGATTAGCTTTATCCTTACCAAAATCCACTCCTATCCATGAACTCCATGAATTAGCAAATAAATTAGCTACCATATCCCAATTTATCACTAAACTCACATCAAGATTCTACACATCCAGTCCCAATTTGACAACACTAGGTATCCTCACTAGGCAGCACGCAATCATATGTCAAGCCATTCTCGAATCAAGCACAAATTGATATGGAAATTTTAGAATTAAGATTTAAAATTGTAAATAAAAATAAAATTAATAAAAACAACAAAAAAAATAATAAAATAAATTTTTAGATTTGCCATTAAAATAATATTAAAATTTTTAATGTAAATTTTAATAATTAAATCAATGTATTTAGTTAAGTTTTGCCATAGTATAAAAAATAGCTATAAGTTATTTTAAATAAGTTTATACAACTATGTACCGTTTAAAACTAGCTTAAGAACCAATGGACAAATATTTAATAGTATAAGAATATGAATCCTCGAGTAGTAATTCTCGAAATTAATTCCTGTTTAAAAAAAAAAATTTTTTTTTAGAATAAAAATTGGATAAAAAATTGTAATATAAAAATTTGTGTTACCACATTAAAGAAAGTTTTACTTCTTTTTTGAAATAATTTTTTTTTTTTATATATAAAACAAGAAATATTGAATTTTTTGTTTTTATTAAAACAAGGTTCCTTATTTCGTTTTTATAAACATAAAAAAAGAATAAATATAAACGTCATATTTCCGAGACATTTCAATACTACCAACGCGAAACAACAGATCTTCTATTGTTTTCAAATATGCCACGGTTAACCTCCATTAGTATGTACTTTAGTTCCGACATCAAGAAATAATCCGCACAACTCACATATCCAATCAATCACTTTCTCAGCTCTTTTTCACTTTTCATATTGTTGGACAGTTGATTACTTAACTCCAATTCTGAATAGTACATTTCACAATATTTATGATTCTCACTGTTTTCATTTTAATTCAAAAACTATCCAATCCAATTCCGACAGTAACACAATCAAATGGTTTATTTAAGCAAAAAAAAAATCATTCAAACACAATTTCCATTGTAAAACATATAGCAAAAATTCAAATCTCCATCCACTTCCCCGTTTGCTGATTAGAGAAAGCCAATCAATGTCATATTACGTTAGAAATCATTTTATGTTTGCCTAAATTATCTTTGTGTACTTATATATACGAATAAATCTAAGTTTTTTAAAAATTTCAAAGAATTTCCGTGCGCACAAGTAAACATTTCACAAATTGTTTCTATGATAAACAAGACTAATAAAAAAAACACACAATTCGCGAGATGATTATGTAACAACAACAAAAGTTTATGTTTTCGTTTTTTTAATTAGAAAAATGTTAGAGAAATAGATAAATGTTTCATTGAAATATTTATAGAACAAAACCGCAACAGCTACACGAAAAGCGCTTCTGCAGCTATACTCATTGTTCTGCTGACATAAAATTGATATTTTTGTATTGTATATATGGCTATGTAAACACAATAGAACGCGGCTGCTGCTGATGTAAAATTTGTCTAATTAAAAATTATAGTGCGCGCAAGAAATTTAAAAATTTTGTTCTCTATATAGTCTCTCGAATAAATATAGTCTGTATACACGATACAATATTGTGATTATATATCAACACGCGAGTTCAAGAACCTTTTTATATGCAATACAGATCTATCTATAGTTATTCTTTAAAATACATATATATAGTTGGTTACATACAGCTCTAGTGAACAATTAACTTTTTTGTGTGTACGAAAACTATTTCTATTCGTTATAAGAATTTTTTTGTTGTCTCGGTTTGTTAACAGATTTTTGTTGTATAAAAATAGATTTTTTTTTTAAAATTTATTTTGTGCGTCTGCTAGCTGCATTGGGTTACGTACGTATTTGTGATCGCAATTTGTTTATCATATGTACTATTGTAAAAATGAGTAACCACCGAATTTATACAATCTGTGTACTTTCTTTAAATAGAACGAACATTAATGTATATGTCTACAAAATTTTAAGCAGCAGTCCATTAAACCCTAAGTTTGTAATCCACATAAAAATCTACTGTTGTCTCTTAAAATAATTTTTTATTATTTTCCCCAAAAATAAATTTTCTAAAAAAAGATTGGAAAATTTATTTATGAGATTTATTGAAAACGGAAATATGTCACATATTATTGTTTACACAGAGTGTGCGTCTGTGTTTATGTACATTTATTATAGTTAGGTAGGTATTTACGATTTAAAACATAAAATATGTCACTCGATTTAAATCATCACCGTGGTATTGGTTTAACAATCAAAATAAATAAATAAATCATTTTTATAGTACCACCCTGTGTTTATATATTGTAAATAGTTTTTCCATTTTAACATTTAATAGATTTTCTTCCTTTCCAAATAGATTTTCATTTTAGTAACCTAATTCATTCGACGCAACGATATGCAATGTGAAAAACACTGTGTATTTCACTGTTCAGAAAATTATATAAAGGCGTTTATAGTTTTATGAATCTATGCTGCATAACCGATTTGGAAATAATAAAATAATTTTAACATTTAAACTAATAAAATTAAATAGCCGCTATTGTTTAAGTGATTTCATAAAGAATTCCAAACATTCATCTAAGTCTAACGATAGAGTCATAATTCATCTGACTTCGTCTTTGTGTGTATGTAGTTTCAATTAAAAACTTGAAAAAATCCCATTAGTTTTTTTTTTAGATTTTTTATTAGTTGTGTGATAATTGTATTATGTGAAATAGTTTGTCAGTGGTATTTAATTTAAGTGCTGCGGTACATGTTTATACCCATTACACATTTGAATAACGTTACTGGTTTGATAAGGAAAAATGTTGCTATCAAGTATACTTAAGTGTCATTTGGTAAGTCGTAGTACGTAAGGAAATGTGAAAATGGCCTATATAAGTAGGCGTTCTCATTCTTCATCCAAAAACAAGTTACTTTAGACGATTTGATCCCGGATTGTTCTAAACAACCCGAACATGAAACTCGTTCTCTACTCCATCGTCGCCGATAGCGACCTCTGCTCCTGCCAAATGGTGGCTCTCAAACCTCACAATTTCAGCTTGTTGGCATTTGCAAGGTATTTCAACTGTAGCAGTGGACAATATGCGCTTTAATATTCCCTCCCACATAACTATATTGAGTGACAAGGGACCCAAGGTATCAAAAACTAGTCGGTTCTTCAAATGTGCTACTAAAATTAATTGCGTCTTGGTCTCTAAAACGAGTTCTCGTGTGGAGCAGCCGAACTTTTATCGAGCGCGTCCTAGGGGGCGGATCGGGAAATGCCCTAATCGGCTTACTGGCAGGTAGATGGGAAATAAAATACCACCCGTGGACTAAATCTGGCTAAAGTAAGGCACTCTAAACCACCAATGTCAGATCAGGCAAAGAATAAGATTACGGTGCAGGAATTAGGATACCCAGCACCGGCGACTTCGGAAAGTGAGCGAGCGGGCTTCTAGTCGTCGACATCTAGCGACATTTCCATCAAGAGGATAATGACATGATCACAAAAGCCTCACGCGAGAGCCAGAATAATGAATTAAAGATTAAATGCCAACAATACGAGATACAATGTAATAAATACCAAGATATTACGGTAAACTTACAAAACAGAATTGAAACACTAGAGTGGCAAATGAAACCTTTTATGTCTACTAATGTTAGAAGTCAGAACCTAAAAAATCTCAACAATGAATATTTTACGGAAGAAGAGGAACTCGAGAAGGAAATCACTCAATCCAGACAAAATAAGGTAAATATAATAAATAAAAAAAGGAGACTCTGACAACACCATCCCTAACAGTATCTCCACCACAATCGAATGAAATACCAAAACAATCACAACCTGCTACTGAAAAGGAACTATTGCCACCACCAATTAATGTGAGCTATGTTAGAAATTACAATATACGCAGAGCTCAAGTTTTGGCAGTGACAGAGAAACCTGCTCAGTTTAGCAATATCCAATAATGATATCTAAATAACAACGCAGTCTGAAAATGACTACCCTAAAATTAATAATCTACGAACCATCAAACAAATCAATGTCAAAAACAATGAAAAGTTATGCCAACTTGTGCCCTGTGCATAGAAAAAGGTCGTCGGGCTAGTTACAAAGGTTGCCAGGTAAATTAGAAAAAGCTAAATGTTCAGCTACCGAAAAAATACTCAGTAATTTAGCGCCTACAGCAAAAGCCACACAAACAATACAATACTGTTAGAGATGGGGTCTCCTATACGCCCAGGTGACCAAAACCACAAATAACAATGAAATTCAAAAAATCAAAATCAGGCAGAAATCTGTGATTAATGAGCCAACCATTAGTAATGTAATGAAGATGCTCACCGAATTTCAGGCTGAAATGAGAGAAAATTTTAGCCAGCTTACTAACAGAGTGGAAAAACTGGAAGATAATTCCCAGCTACCAAACAAAACGCCAAAAATTAAAAAGTAAGTGAATGTAATAATAGCCAGGAACGCTAAAGGGCTTATTGCACCCCAGTGGTCAAGCTCGAGGAGGAACGGCAATCTTAATTAAACAAAATATCTTACACTTCCAACAAAAAGAAATTAAAGAGTAAACATAATTAAAGTTATTATGGTAGCTTGCATTTATGAAAGCTACCATAATAACGATGAACCATGGTGGTGCTAAATTAATAAATTTACAGATTAGGAATTATTTGGAGAGAATTTGGACAACCTGATTGATTTAAAAGTTTGTCTCAAAACTAAGCAAGAACACGAAATACAAGCTGGATATTTTATTAACTCTATGCACGAAGCAGTCAAAGAGACTACACCCGTACTAAGGGAGAAAGATGTACAAGAGATCAATTACCCACTGGAGATCCGTGAATTGATAAAAGAAAGGCGTAGGAAAAGACGCATATGGCATAGAACCAGAAATATTATCGACAAAAGAGAATTTAACCGAGTAAGTAATAAAGTTAACCGATTAATTAAGGAGCAGAAAGAGACTTGTACTGAAAATTATCTGAAAGGTCTGGATCCTGAACTGGATAAAAACTATTCTCTTTGGAAAGCTAAAAGATATAATAGACCAATAATCCAAGTGCCACTTATAAGGATCACAAATGGAGAATGGGTGCGTCGTAATATGAACAATTAGAACTGTTTGCACAACATCTCTCATCAGTATTTCAACCACACGATATTCAATCTAGGATTGATCCCAAACCAGGCTATAGATCTCCATTAAACATTAGAAATGTGACCACACTAGAAGTCGCACAAGAAATAGATACGAATCTGAATCCCAAAAAGTCACCTGGAATTGATGGAATTTCCATAACTCCTTAAAGACTGTTTAAGGAGTTATCAAAGAGAGCAGTTATTATGTTAACTTATATATATATAATGCTTGTTTTCGACTTACATATGTGCCTGAGTGTTCCAAGGCTCTACAAATAGTAATGATAAAAAAAAACAGATAAACCCGGGGTGCAACTGACATCATACAGGCCGATCTCTTTGTTACCTACTATCTCAATTTTTTTTGAGAAGTTATTATTGAAACGACTAAAACCAATGATCATTATACCAGATTTCCAGTTTGTATTCAGGAACAAACACTCCACCATTGATCAAGTTCATCGCGTGACTGCAAAGATAGAACAAGCTTTTGAAGAGAAGAAATATTGCCCTGCCATTCTCGACGTATCACAGGCTTTCTATAGAGTGTGGCATGAGGGTCTCATCTATAAGATAAGTAAAATAATGCCACAAAATTACTGTCAACTGTTCGAGCCGTATCTTTCCAAACAGAAATTTATAGGATCACACGAAGAAACATATTCTAACTTTTACACACCTAGCAGGAGTGCCCCAGGGTAGCATATTAGCACCTTTCCTATATCTTCTCTACACTTCCGATATACCGACAACGAAAACAACCTTCATCGGAACCTTGATGATACTGTAGTATTGGCATCAAGCGAATTGCAGAAGCAAGCAGTTGAAAACTTACAACAAGCACTCGGTAAAATCAGCCTATGACTAGCGATTGGAAAATAAACCTGAACGAGCTGAAATCGGTTCATGTAACATATGCATTGCGGCACAAAAATAGCAACCTCCATACATTTTTTAATGGGATACAAATTCCCCAAGCTGGATGTTTCATAATCTTTAAAAAGAATCATCTTCAACGAAAAAACTTTTCCAGTGACTAACCGATTTGGATAAAATCCTCCTTGGTAGTCCCTACAATTTCTTCCGCCAGTGGCGTGATTCTCTCCAATATTATGTAAGACAGTAATTTGTATGCTGTGCAAAGGAGAGCTATACCGAGATAGCTTCCTAGTGTTCAGATAAATAAAAAAACAACATCAACCTGCGACCGATATTCACATAAATTTAGGACAACATTTAAAATCTCAACGGGATTAGTTGCAGAATGCTTATGATCTATAATATTACTGTATTTAAGTTTTTTGGTCAATGAATAAATTCACGAAGTTGACACCAAACAGCCGAATCCTCACCAATTTTAAATGTCACATAATTGAGACTCACGTTTGGCGGAAACAAACGGAAATTAATCTAATCTTCATACACTTTCAATTTTCCGCTTAAAGATTTTTCTAACCCTTTAGTAGTGTTATAGTGTAAAAGAAGCTTTAGACTTAATTTACAAGTTTGAGAAACTCGATAATTTCAAACTGTAATATTTCATGTGCTAGGACCAAGAACTGGAATGTTTTTCATGAGATTGAGATTGAGTTCAAAAATCTGAAATTATCAGGCAGAAAACATTTCGTAGAAACCAACAATTTGTGCAAAAATTGCCTAAGTTCAAGTCATAATGTCATCATGTCAAAATCAAGCTACTTATCAAACTACTTTAACAGTATTGACACACCTACGATCGACAAAGACGATCCTTCTTCCAAAAAGAATCCGATTTCACCAATCAAAAATCAAACTACAATCAACAAATCAGCATATTTGAACCAATCAATAAGTTCTCAATTCCAATCAATACGTGTACCATCTACAAGTGTACACAAATTCGTGTACTACATCAACACCTAATGAAAATGAGTAGGGACATTGCTATCAACAGTGCTTTTCTATATCTACGACAAATTTGAAGTTACAGATGCAGGCAGAGGTCTACTTGTTTCGGACTCTCAAACTACTCTAATAATTGATAACTGCATAAATAAATCATGACATGCACCTTATAGAAAACTCAAAAAAATTAAATGAATTACGATACGAATTGCTTTCGCATCCACCATAATGCAGCTCTGCAGGTAAATCAGATGAAACACCCATTAAAATTATTTGACAAACAGTTTAGTAAATATTTGTAGTTATATGTAGGATCAGCACTTAGCACTGACTTGTGCGCCGCAACATTAGAATTAGATACAACGTGCTTCGCTTTTTCAGCTCATGCATATTACAAGTGTTTTATTCCTTCGCCAAAAACGCAATCGTATGTCACAATTAGTGGATTAGCATCACGAAATGCTGAGACCACTAAGGGTGAAGTTACATTAAACGTCGTATCCAAAACCAACCTGGAATATTCCTTCAGCGTACATGCGGTGACAAGTGTGAAAAACACTACAATCAAAACACCACAAGCGCTGTAGTGATTACCATTCAAAACATCATTCGAACACTTAGGAATAATTTTTCATCAAGCCAACAAAAGATTTCTATCCGTCGAGAGAAAATTCGTCCACCATCGTCAAGCAAAACACGACTACGTGAAATTTATGCAGGAGAATGAAGCTTTTGACCTTATGAAATCAAGTAAAGGTAAAGAAAATCTATCGAACCATTATCAAATCTACCATCTACCTCATCATTGCGTACTCAAGGAAAGGAGCAGTACCACTAAGGCGTATCCTCTGGTGTGACTCCATTCTTACCTTGTCGCATGGTTTTTCGGACGCATCGGAGCTTGCCTACGGAGCAGCAGTATATAGTCTGACTCGGAGAACAACACATCTGTTAAATTACCTGTCGCAAAAGCTAAAATGTCACCCAGTAAACAAATTTCGCTACGACGCCTCGAGCTATGTGCCGCAGTACTATTATGTCGACTGTTGAACTATGTACAAGATGCTGTTAAACTAGACATACACTCGGTATATGCATGGATAGATTCACAAAATGTTTTGCCTTGGCCGTCAGTTATCCAACGATGGTGCAACTGTTTCATTGGCAACAGGACCATAGATCATAGATTTTAGAAAAAATTCGAAGAGATCTAGGCCTCAAGCCAAACTCTCTCATTGGAAATTCGCTGTGGGGGACCTCAATTCTTATTGCAAGACAATCAACACTGGCCAAAAGTTATGCTGTCACGAGATCCTGTTAATAAATTCGAAAATGATAAGCTTGAAGTCCGGCGAAAATTCTTACAAAATTATAATGTTACAATAAATTCTTCATATACCGAGCAATTGGCGCAGTGGTTAAAGCTGCAGTGTTTGGGACGGGAGATACCGAGTTCGAATCTAAACGAGGGAGGGTTACAAAAGAGAGTTTACACCTTAATACCTGATTACGATCGATAATGACGATGAACACGACTATGACCCCCGTTGTAGTAAAGAATCCATGGGCCAAACCATCGTCCATGTCAGTACAGTGGCATGGGGCAGTGCATTGCGCAGATGGTTATTCAAAATCGCGAACCTGTATTCGTGCGTCCTCGATTTCGTTAGCATAAAGTAGGACGTTAAAATAACCACGAAAGAGTTGGTTGAGCTTCGGCCCAGAAAAGTTTGTAAGGATTAAAAATTTAAAAAAAAAAAAATTAAAAATTCTTCACAGCTATGTCAGAGGCTGTTTTATAAGTATTCTTCTCTAATCAAAATATACAGAATTATATGCTATTCTTACAGATTTATGTGATCTGCTGGAGGGTTATTTAAAGCAGAAGAAATTAAACATAAAAGTGGTATACTGTCTTTCACAGTTTATGAACTGACATTAGCTGAAATATGTTGCATAACATAGAAACAAGCGGAAGTATTTTCAGATGACCTAAAACATCTAGCAATATACGGTATACCTTACACATACGATTATTATCTGCTTTGAAATGTAAAACAGACTTTTTCACTTGGGGTCCAGGAAGAAAACCAACACCAAGATTATCGAGGTTATCTCCACTGTAAAGCAATGTATAACCTTGGCGCGTCTCCACTTTTTGGCCACGGAGTTTCTTGGAGAGCAACGTGTTCCAAGCGGTACTCTTTTGCGAAGCGGGAGTCTGGTTAAATTTAGGCTGTATCCATATTTGCTTTTGTTGATTTTTTGAACAGTGAAGTTTTCTAAGGATTCGAGTAGTTAGCCTAGCGATCTAACGTTTGTTTAGTCGCCTTCTACGGTCAGCTAAGGATGCTTTGAAGGAGTTCTAGGGGTAACACATGCTCGTTTAAAAATCTTTTTCGTGACAGGAGACAAAGTTTATCGCTACGATAACGAAGTTTGATGCACAAACCTACTTATTATCAGCAAATACTTCCGAAACTTTTAAACAAAAACGTTATAACTATAAAACTACAAAGAAATCTATTAAAATGTAATAAACTATAATTGAATAAAATAGAAACAAAGAGAGATCATTATGTATTTGAATTCAAAACAATAATAAACCACAATTTAAATTTTCGTCTAGTCATGCAAATCTAAAGTTATACATCCTGAAAAATCTTAAAAAATTCATAACATAAATTGAATATTCTGGAACCGCACTATCGTTTCCAGTATAATACAACAAAAACAATAATATATTTTCTAACGATAAAACTAACTGGTGCCAACAGAATATTAATTTTAACTTTACGAAATAAATTATTTTCAGACATTTGTTCACTTTATTTTATTTTGCGTTAGAATCATAAATATTTGGCCAACCTCCAAATTCTGAATAGTTTGTATCTATACTCGTATATACCAATTTTATTTAAATTCGAAATATAGAGCAAAAATACAATTTTTGGAATCACTGCGTAAATGTGTACCAATTTAACGTTTCAATCAGCACATCCAGTATCTGCTAAAAAAATATTGTACTTCTTAGACCATATATTTTGCGCAGGTGATTGATAGCTGAAAATAAATCTTTTATTTTAATGACGTTTCGACGAAATAAAAAAATTAAAATAAACACGTGTAAAGTGTGTGTGTGTATATATATTATATTTATGTGTATAAAAAAAATTTAAATATTTGATACAAAACATAGTCTGTGGATATATCACACCGCACACACTGTATAATAAAACATTTAACGAGAATATTTTAGTTTAAGAATGAACCAATTTTCGCGTAACATAAACCATTCATCTATATTCAGTGTAAATACGCGGAAGAAATGTGACTTCGTGTGTGCGCTTATAGCATTCGTTATCAATATATTGCGCGTCGTTCATCATGATTTGATTACAAACATTTCGTTGAATTTTAATTTTTAATGTTGATGATGATAATGTTGATGAAGGTGACCGGAAGAAACGCACGCTGTTTTTATAAATATCGCAATTATTCTGGAAACGTCAATCGCAATAAGACGTGAGCTCAAACGAAAAACATGAATGTAAACTAATCTTAGATTATTTGGATTTTTTTTTTGTTTATAGATAGTTTTGATTATAGGATTTCTTAAAAATAAATAATGCGAATTATAATAAGAGTTATAAATATTTAAAAAAATTCTATTTTGTGAATGAAAAATGTGGAAGGAAGTTTTATTTTTTTTTTATATATTTTACTAATTAATTTTAATTTGTTTTCGGATGAAATATAAAGTAAATTTATAGATGAAGTAATTATGTTGTTTGTCTTATTTGTTTAGATTACTAAGTACGATGGTAAAGAATATTGTTTTTCGTTGAAGATGCGCCGAATGTTAATTGGTTCATGACGCAAACAAGACAAAATTATCTAATTCGCATCACCTTTATACTTTTATAGACAGAAAGCATATTATAAAAGGGTATCTCATTAAGACAACCTATTTTGAATTTGGCGCCATTTTTTGTGTGTTGATTGCGTTTTTTTTTTGTAGTTATAATTTGTGAACATTGAGGTTTATAGGCATTAGGTAAATCGTTGATAAATATCATAAATAAAAACGGACCCAGAACAGACCCTTGAAAGACTTCCGATTTTATTTTACAAGTATTAGAAACAGATGAGTCCAAGTAAACTGTTTGAGAATGACCTTCGAGGTATGATAATATAAAATGTGAAGCAGTATTAGAAAACCGAAATTTATTTTTAAGTTTCTCAATTAAGATTTGATGATCAATTCTGTCAAACGCTCTACTTAAATCAAGAAGTACCATCGTACACATTTTGTTATGATCAATTGCCCTACGCATGTCGTCACTTATAATAAGCAAAGCAGTTGTAGAACTATGATGAGATCTGTAAGCCGATTGCTAATTGGAAAACAAATTATTTGATTCCAAGTATAAAAGAAGGAAGAAGTTTCTCTAAAACTTTTAAAAGTGCTATAAGTAAACTGATTGGGCGGAAATCAGACAAATCAGTTGGATGTGGCTTTTTGGGAATAGGAATAACTTTTGAGTGCTTCCAATTTAGAGGAAAAGTGGAAGTAGTTATAATACTATTAAAACATAGCCTCAGTTAGATCAATAATATGAATAATAAGAAATAATTATTTCAATCATTGGCCGAAAATTCAATATTAAGTTTACTATGCTTTTTAGAAATGTCACTCACAGATTTGAGGTTTATCCAAAACACCTTAGATGGTAAGTTTGGGTTCAACCGTTTGGCAAAATATGCAATTTTTGCATTTTTAACTGCATTGTTAACCATGTTCCTCATCACTTTATATTCGTGATATATTCCAGGGTCCTTAGTACGTTTCCATCGATTAAAAATAAAATTTAGAAGTTCAATCTTGCTTAAAATGTATTCCAAGGTAAAACACTGCATTTTTCAAGCAGACTACATGTATCTACTTTATTATAGTCACGATAGGTAATTAAGGAATCAGATCGACCATATTCTACATCATACGAAAAAAATATAAAATCATGGTCAGAAATTCCAACCTAGATTTGGTTGAGAAATGTTATCTTTTTCGTATTGGTAATAACCAAGTCTAACAAAGATGACGACATTTTAGTCAAATGGGTTGGTTCAGTATTTTTACAATGACACCTATATCTTTCCAATAATCATTTCAATTTAGATGATGCCGGTCTATTAGTCTTCAAGTCACAGTTAAATCCCCACACAAGATTATATCATTATATTTTATTGAAAATTCAGAAAGAATCGGTTCTAAATTATCGCAGAATATACCTTGAGGTGCATAAACATAAACTAATAATATTGAGAATTGTTTAGCTTTTGTTTCAATCAGAAGTGCCTCAAAATTTCGAACACAAACTTTATAAATTAGTTTAGATTTGATTGTTGATTTAACAAACACCAACGCCCGTTTTTCCATTGGGTAAATTGCGATCCGATCTATATAAAGTGAATCCAGATAAACTTACCGCTGCATTCGGTATTTTGTCACGAAGCCAAGTTTCAATAAAACACATAATATCCAAATTTACACCAGAAATAAGATGTATAATTTCAACAAATGTTGGATATACCGGTTGTTTTTTTAAGCTGAAACTTTTAAATATCTTGGCAAATAAGCACTCTACGAAAAAAATATGTTAGAACAAAATATAATCATACTAAAGGGCGACATACATTAGTGCTGAAATTAGTACTCCCCTCGCCTCCCTGTAGGTGGGATGGGGGCAACTTTGTTATTAAAATAGGAACTCCTATTTTTTATTGCAGATTCGTATTCTCCGACTAAAAATAAGTACGTTGAGAAACTAACTTTGGCGGAAATCGGCTATCCGGAAGTGGTAAAATTTTTATATTTTTTTTAATTTTTTTATTTTGTTTATGTTTTTGTTTATTTTTTTAATACAACATTTTTGCACTTAATAGTTTTTTCATGAGTGCTGTACTTTTTAAAATATTCACAAAATTCGAAAAACTGCCTATGGAAGCGACCACTTCCGGTTAGCCGATTTTACCAAAAATTAACTAACCTCCTTACTTATTTTTGGTCGGAGAATCTGAATTTGCAATAAAAATAGGGGTTCCTATTTTCATTTCAAAGTTACCCCCCGCCCTACCTGTTAAATAGACATATTTAACATATTTGACTATTTTAATCCTAATTCGAAATTTAGTTTTAAATTAGAAACATATTAAAAGTTTCTCTTTTTAAATAATATCAAGAAAAAAAATCTATTAAAAAATAAATACCATTCATTGTTTAAGAGTTGGGTATAACTAAAGGCAGCCCTTTTTTTACGTGGCTCCGAGTGGACAGTTTCTTCGTGCATTTTGGTAATAGGTGCTTCAATACTTGACTTCATCTTTGTGTTGTGATCATATTTCAACGAGCCTTGAGGTAACATTGGTTGTAATGGTGGTAATAGGTAACTCATTGTAGGTTGAATATCACTTTTAGTTAAATATCACTTTAGTTGTATTCGTCTACTTCATCGATATTATGTTGAATCAGCGACTTAATATATTGCATAGATTTTAAAAATGAATAGAATTGGTTAGAATAGCAAATATCGAGCCACGTTTTACGTAGTCTTTAAAACTCATACCAGATAAATCATTGACATCAAGAGTGTAGATCCAGGCTGTCAATACCCTTTATGAATATGATAAACGATGCGTTTTTGGCACATTATAATTCCAATCGCTATTACTTCGCCATACATTTTGTAAACAGATTTTTGATCTGATTAACTGCGTTAAAAGCCAACCACACAGGTCGAATTTTCGACTGTAGCTTCAGAAAGGAACAACCGTTTGGTATACTATTTTTGACTGGAAAATGTGTTGCAAAGCAACTCGTCTTAAAAAGGATTTTGATAGTATATGCATGCTCATATACAACGATTTAACGTTATCAGTTTGTGAGTCATCAGGTCTTGAAGTGTCGTGTTTTTGCTCACAAATGTCCTTAGATGGAATTAATTGTTATAATTTTGCAGAAAAGCACAAATATCTTGATCCAGCGCTCCTTTATTGAATTGGCCTGTTTGAGAACATCATTCACGTAAACATCTACTCGTATTGCTTTGGTGGCCTGTGAATACTCTTGTGAATAATAGGAGGCAAACGCATTCAGTGTATTTATAGCGGTAAATAGAGCCGATTTAGGTAACTATAATGAGTTGATACGTGAATAGGTTGCCTTATCGTCCTTCCAAGGAATTAATTCGTACGGTTGGTCGAGCTCGTGTACCTGACCGTACACCTTTTCAATATCTGCCAAAAAGACAAATTGACACAGACGAAAACGATTCCGTCTATCATCAGTTGTTAAGCGACGAGTTTTTATCAATGCGTTGAATACGACCTTGAGTTAAGAAGTACTATGTTGCTTCTTTACTATCCCGCGGTGCGGCATAAAATATGCGTTAGAGTTTATAGTATCATTAAGCTTTTTTAAATCGACAAGTCCTTATTTAGCCGATGAAGTTCGGAATCGTGCTTGAAACGTTTTTGTGATGCATTTACCTGAGAAAGGGCTAAGTGATAATTGCTCGGAAGTTTAGATCAGATTTGAATGGCAGTCGTGTGGTAAACCATTCGTCTTCAGACCTCGCCGTGGTGTTTGGTGCAAGCCTCGTAGTGTTTGGTGCAAGCCTCGTCTTCTGTGGTCAATACCTTTTGTTTAAAGAACTCAACATTCTCTAGCAGACGAGTTGCCTACATCAACTGTGCTGCCTACATTTTCTTCAACTATCTATCCAAACCTTGTACAATCAAGTTGTGATTGAAAGATCTGAGTCGACTGTCTTTTAAAATATCAAATAATACGTTGGCTCCCAACAATTTTGTCGCGGCTTCTGTTTGATCGCACCTTGGATCTGTAAAATGTACGGTGGATAACCACGTTAAGTCACCACTGTTTATTAACTCAGGAACTTTAGCTGATATTTTCGGAATAACCAGAGCGTTTGCTCTCATCCCGTTGGCGTGTATCTTTTATGTGAAGTTCCAGCTGTTTTATTGCCGCTGAAATTCATTCGTCCGTTTGCTCGCATAGTTATTGTACACATGATTCGGTGACGAATGAGGAGCTTAGGAGCCATTAACTTAATGAACTTGAATAACTTGATGATTATATCAACAAACATAATTTTCACATTTAAGAATCTGAGAATCCAATAAGCTGAGAATCTTTAACGTCTCTTGTATCTACCACGAGCCATTTGTTTTTTGGCACTAATGCCATCGAAAATTTTGTCAGAAGGACTTGGTAATAAAAAAACAAAACTTGCCGATTGAATATTGGCTATCGCAAACTAAATTCAATATCAACATATATCACGCAAAATTTCAATGCACCCTTCCAGGTGGTAATGGGAGTACAAATTTGATTTTTAGATGCACAGTATAGTTAAAAATAAAAGAGATTTTTAAACAGGCTATACATTTCTAAGAAATTGGCAGTTTAGATAGGCTCTTCATGAATTCTAAAATTTGTGACTTAAATTTCATAGAGTCGGCTAACCAACATATACATTTTATGAATTTGAAAATTTCAATTTGTGACATAAATTTGACTGTTTTGATAGGACAGTCATGTTTTTCAGGATTTTGGTAATTTTCTGATTTATGTCATAAATTTTCAATTTGATAGGTTAGTTTTCATGTATTTTCTGAAATATGCAAATTTTTGATTTGTGACTTGATTTTGACAGTTTTGATGGGCAAACCATCTTGTAATTTCCAAAGTTGTCTTGTATTTTATTAGTGTTGAAATTGGCAGTTTGATGGGTTCGTTAGGAATTTTGTGGATTTTGGGATTTTTTTTGATTTTTAACTTAAGTTATCCAGAAGGCTAAACATCATGTATTTTCTGGATTTTATAAATTTTCGATTACTTTGGCAGGTTATCTAGATTTTGGCAATTTTCGATATAAAATGACTTGATTTAAATGTAATAACTTTAAACTTTTTTATAAAGATAGTACAGCAGCGCATACGCACGAATTATGGCTGGTTGGCCATTAAAATTACAGAAAATTTAAATTTGAAGAGCAAATCTATTCCTACTTTTTTTTATTAAACCCTTTACTCGAAAAGACGATTGCAAAATGTCAGAGTTATAAAGTAAAACGCTGCTTTAATGACATGCGCTATGGTGAAGTCATGTCAGATGAATCATGTTTTATGTCATAAGTTTCGGACAATGTTCAAAAAGATCAAGTTTGGGTGGTTTCAGTAAATGATGTCCCGAAATATAAAAGGCACATACCGAGTTATTTGACTAGTTTTTATTGATAAAAGAAGACGAAGCAGGACGTATTTTGTCAGTTATTATTATTATTAACGGTTGTGTTAAATCAATTTTTTGCAAATCTAATTTATATAAATTTTATAGTTTTGTTTGGATTCAAATGTATATCAATTAAATTTTCATTTAACAATCAATGCGTATTTTGTCAGTTCAACGGTTGTTTTATTTGATTTTTGTTTTGGATAATTTTTCTCGAATCTTAAGTTTATATTCAAACATTTAACAATTTTAGAATTTTGTGTGTATTATTAATATATTATTATATTATTTATGATTTACGGCTTGGTTAAATTAGTCCATTAATAGTTTATTATAAATGTGATTGTCTTGTGCTAATAGTAGTTTGAATATTGGTTAATGGGAAACTAGACCCATTCTGTCATTACTGACGTATCTTTTCTTTCCTTCTACTACAAAAAACCCTACAAACTCTACTATGCAAAAACGGTCACATTTCCACTAATAAACTGTTAAAACGGTTAAATTATAAAAAAAAAGAATGCTTAAGGCCGGTCATAAATAGAAAATTGGATTGCCAGAAATTGGGCTTATAATTGAACAGTAAAATTGTATGAATTATTCGTCAATTTTAAATATACAAAATATAAAAGCCGCAGTGAGTATTAAACTTACATAAATGATCAGCCCCAAAAATTCGTCACGTTCGCTACACATTGGATTAGTAAACCAATAACAAAGTAAATAAAACATAGTAATTAAACCTCGCGGCACCAAGAACAAAACAAAAAACGCCAAATTTAATGTCTTTCTAATCTCCGCAAAGATTTAATTTTATTTATGGCCTATAATCAGCCCTAATTATTGTAACGTTTATTATTACGGCCCAAAAATAGCTTTATGCTAGGGCTATAGCGAGAAAGAGATAGACAACAAACAGACACATTATTATAAAGACCTTTTGTCTTGTCTTGTGTACAATTTTCATAATCGTATTAATCTTCTTATAAATGAAAGTGATTTCTCATTTCTTAAAGGCATTTTCCCATTCCAGTTTTTTTTTATGTTTTTCAGATTTCCAAATGAAAAATGTTCAAAGTTAAAGAATTACATAAATTTCGTTCTAGGTTTATGTATCTGCATGTCTGTGTGTGTGTAGATAGAGCACATTTTGAGAATTTTTTTTATGTATATATTCCCTGTCTTATTTTTATATATTTAGTGAAGAGATTTAGTTTACCAAAAACTTATGTACACTGTATTTTGTCGTTGAATGATTTAATTAAAAATAATAATCCAATGGGGAAACATTTAGGTAAATTCTTTTGATTTGAACAAATTTTTTTCGTTTTTTTTTTTTGGATGCTCTCTTGGTATTTCAGTTGAAGACGATATGGTTTAAAAAATTGTGGGTGGATTATATACGGTATAGATAATACAACGATGACGATACACATTTTTTTTTGCACAATCAATAATAAACGGTGGTAGTTTTAAGTAAAACACGTGCATGACGAATATATAAATGAAACATAACATATATAACAAGCATAATTTTTTTTATGTTGTTATTGGCACACCCATTTTATGTATTACTTCAACATATATTTTTATTTCGTCTTTGATCTCTAAAGCATTGTATAGAAGCAAACGAATATATAGGTTAAATTTTTATATTTATTTTTAGAAACTGCTTGTTATATGGAGATTATCGCAATCTTTTCGATATAATCTTCAATTTAAAATGCTCTACTTGTACCTATCTATATTGTTTTTAGTTCGGCAAAGTTTGTAACCTTTATCTTTATATCTGGTTAAGGTTTAAATTTGATTGTGTATTGACGATTAAACCGTAGGTAAGAACTTCAACTTAAAATTAAGACTTAATTTTATCTACATTTAAAATGGACTGTCATTTTAGATGAATTTAACAGTGTGGTCAATTTTTTTGATGAGAATTACTATCAACAATCATTTAAGCGATATAAATTATTGATAACAAAACTGACTATGATAATTTGTGAAAGATCTACCACGAGTTTAGTAATTCTTAGAAATAGAGTATCCAAACAATGTTAAGGACTTATTGCAGAAGCGATTATAAGAAACTGATCAAGGTATTACAAAGTCCAAAATTACAATGGCGAGCAGTTCAAAAAATTGTTAGAGACAACTGCATGGTTTCTGCATGGTTCATTTGGTACTCGTAATGAGGATAAATTTGGTATCGGAAATTCCAATTCTTGACAGACCCACATATAATTAATCACGTGTAAAGCATTCTAATCGGAAGTCTAACTCTATTATATGTAAAGGTTGGACTATTTGTTAATTTAGTTTGAGAAAGGAAGGGAATCTTTTTAACCTTTTAAGTCGCATACTCAGCCACAATGAAACTTTTACTGTCAGTATTTTTTTACTGTAAAACCAGAAGGAGATAAAAATACTAAATTACTTTAGAGAGACAAAGACAATCGTTTTTGGTTTTTTTCTATTTCGTTTTTTTGTTACAACAAAAAAAAATCAAAAACCTTCTTTTCACTTTCACAGTAAAAAAATACTGACAGTAAATGTTTTACTTTGTGGGAAGCCTGTTTTATCCTTTTAAACTGAAAATCGAATCTATAGGGATCACGGGAATGCGAGGCATATGTGCTAGTTATCTAGCTGCTGGTCCTGTGAAATGATGTATTTTATTGCGCATTGCTTTAATTTGCTCTGTAATCTGTAATCCATTACACATGTTGGGCAGATTCAGGTTGCGCAGCAATAACATTGGAAGTTGAACTTTCAATTCAAGATTATATGATGGAAAGCATACGGGATTAAGACTGTTCAAGAATTCTTATGGATAATTCACCTCATTGTCGGTTTCATTCGAACACCTTAAATTACCTTCGTAGAGAAAACTGGCATTTTGTTGGGTATGGATCGGTGAAGGGTTGGTTGACAGGAAACTAAGATTATGGATCTTATGTTTTGTTTCGGTTAGTACAGGTCGATGTCTCTTGGTCCCTTATCTACTAGATGTACAACCACTTTTTGTAGTTTGAAATATAAACCTAATGCTGTGTTGGTTTACCGGTGCTCGGTCAGCATGAATCACTAATTGGAAATTAGCTGTTTCTGCTCTGGATCTATTTTCAAGATAATATATATTCATGACTTTGGATGAAGCAATTGCTTTTTTGCAAGCTTTCTTGAAGGAATGCCATCAAATTTCGTTTAAGGCTTCTCATATTGTTTGAGCGAAGTGATAATTAATCGGCGTTGGAAACTAAATTATTTTGTGAAAATTGAGGATTACTATCAATAATTGGGAGTTAACTTCTAATGTAATAGCTAACGAAGTTTCAAAAGCTTTAACAATTTCGCAAATCATAATGATTCCAAAGCCTATGCATAACTATCAACTAACTCAATATTTATCGAAAACAGGCTTTTGGGAAAATCAACACCAATACGTGAAACAAATAATACCAAATCATAATCATAAAATGTCAAATGTATTTAGATTTTTCCTCTAGAGCGGCCGTGCTCTCTAGTGGAACAAAATATAAGTGCAATATATTCGTAAATTTACTATTTTAAATATAAAATTGTCTCCGTTGGTTTATCAGTAAAAGAATTAATAACGAGAAGCATTGCTCAACGCAAAAAACTTAAAACGTTGGTATTTATATTTAAGCGGGTTATTGGGTTATAATTTTTTATTCACAAAAATCTTTTTCCTTTACATTGTTTTCACTACTGTGGTTGTATTCGGTTTGAGTCGAAACGTATTCATTAAGGATCTGAGAAAAACGTGGATATAAAACTGACTTTACCGCTGCTTCGTATAAACCGCCAAAATGTGTTTATACCATCCGCTTGGCGGCTGATGTCATCGTTATGTTCCGGCGTCGAAAATAATTTAGCTAATAACTTATTTAATTTTGAATTAGCTCCGACAAAGCTAGTTGATTATCGGTAAATATATTTGCACACAATTTCTTTTTTGCCATAAATCTCTTTAGTGCACCAATGAATACAGCGGTTGTTACCTCTGTCACGATCTTAAGCTGCACCTCTTTAACTGCAAAACATTTGAAAACGTATATGTAAGCTTTGGTTGACGCTTTCCCTCTTATTTTGTAATGAACATAAACTGGACTACAATAGACAGACAATAGTCAGAAAGAGTCTAGCTCAAAGTTCAGTTCTTCTTGACGCCCTACTTTTCGGTCGTCTATATCTCGTCTTTAAGAATTATGTAAATAACGAAGGGTATACGCCATGACATTCCTCAGAGCAATAAAATTATTACTAAAATTTGATGCATTGTAGTATGCATTACAGTTGTTATCTTTTTTCAGCCATGGTACGTGAATTATATAAGCCCGATGGTTATATTAATAATAGAAATGACACGATAAATTTGCCTTCTAAACCTCAAGCAAAAGTATCATTGAAATGCTTCTCACAAATTTCTTCCTTGGGAGACAAAATAGCTATTGTGGGTTCAAACTTCAGATGTATCGATTTCCCAGAATCTTTGAAATATTTTATTTGTAACTTGCTTTTCAGCAGCATGAGCAGGTGCAACTTTTCAAAGTTACCCAATTAACCAGTTTAATAACGTATTGTGCAACATAGGGAATTTGTCAGACATTTTAATTTGACCTACAGAAAGTAAATTAAAAAACCGCTGAGCTCCATTTAGCATGTTAACTTTCTGAGGAACGTCTTCTAGAGTTACTCGAAACCTATATACAATTTAAAGAGCCTGACGAGGACGTTATTGCACTTGATGACTCGTTATCGAAGATTGATGCAATTGCGGAAAGCTATACTAAAGCGAACGATTTATTGCGAAAGGCAACCGCAGAATTTGCCAAGTAAATGCGAAGAATTTGCCAAGTAAATGCGATACGTCTGATGAGGTCATCAGAGGGTATTGTGTCAAGAAGCAGAAAAACGCCGCCAATGCTTCACTGTGATGCCTTAAATGCCATGAACAACATATAGACTGTAGGACTTCGTGCAATACAGCGATCTAAATCTAGAACAAATGAGGCAATTTTTTGTCAACGCTATGTTTCAACTGTCTATTCAAGGGTCACATGTGTAATAAGTGTCCATCGAAACGACATATATGTTTAAGGAAACACCATTCATTGCAAGCACCCAACTTAACTATGTCGCAACTACTGCAGTGATGGCAAGATACTCATTATTGCCAACTGCTTTAGTAAAGGTGAAAGACGCAATTGGGAAATATCACTATTGCAGGACATTGCTGAGCTCAGAATCAAATGGGTCATTAATTACCGAAGCGTGAATCAACTTCCACTAAACCGCCACAACTGTAGGATCCTCCTTAGTGGTGTAGCTTTGATTACTACTACTAAGGGTCGAACAGCAGTTACCCTCAGTATTAGATACCTGGCATGAGCTAACTCATTACACATCGCTGATCCTCTGGAGCATCAGTGTCTCAATGTTGATATTCTTCCCAGGAGTCAGTCACTTCTTCAACCTTCTACGTCAAGAACAGATAGCAGGACTTAATGGCCTAATCGTACGAAATATTCATACACTGCTCTTGGATGGATTATGTCAGGAGGTGATTCAAAATGTGACTTACGCACGTTTTCAAATGGAGGTCAGTATATCGACAAAACGTTACATAAGTTTTGGGAGCTAGAAGAGCTTCCATCTCAAGACGTCCTAACACCTGCACAAAAATATTGCGAACACTTATTTATAACTACACATACCAGAGATACAAATAGTCGGTTAGTTGTAAGACTTCCCTTGGCGAAGGCCGCCAAACGATTGGAGGTCAATTCAACAGGCCACGGCAAGGTTTAAAGCTGTCGAATCAAAATTACAACGTCAAGATGGTCTTTGAACTGGGTGCAAATCGAATACAAGCACGAAGGTAAGAAAGGTATTCGATGGTTTAGCTACCACATCATCATCCATCGCTTAACTCCAAGTTGCTAGTGGGATAATGGTGCGGCAGACATAGAGCGAATTTATCGCCAAATACATGTCGATACCCGAGACTGCGATTACCAGCGCATTGTATGGCATGGACACTCCACTGAACAAATGAAGCACTTTCGAAGCACTTTTCGAATACTGTCACAAATGGTACATTTGCTTGAAGGATACCTTCAAGTAATTGAGCTATCAATTAAGCTACCAACCAACCGTCTACACGAAGCGAATTCTGAAGCAACTAGAGAAAATCAACATTCTTCGTTTAATAAGAGGAGAACCCGACAAGAAAACTTGAAAGTAGATGTGGTGTTCGCCAAAGACATCCATTTGCCAGCACTATTGCGTGGCTACTTGCTAGTATCCTTAAGATTCATCTTGGAGACGATAATATCGTGCGAGTCATAACATTAAAGACTGCAACTTCAGCAGATCTGTGTCCAAACTCATTAAGTTAATTGAAGTTAAGGAACCAAGCCGTTAATGGGAGCCGGTAATATTTTAAAATATTTTATATTTTTATATAAAAATATGTTGAAGTTTTGTTCAAATTTTAACAGCTTTTTTAATAGTGACATCTGTTGACATATTTTTTGACTATTCCTTTTTCTAATGTAATATCCTAGCCGGTTCTATAATGTAATATCCTAGCAGGTGAAAATATTTAATAATTTAATATAGGTCTGGGGTCAATTTGCCCCATTTAAGCGGCAGCAATAAGCACCTGTTTTATATGATTTCAGTGCTTTCTCTCGATATTTAAAATATTGCTTTACATTTTAAAGTTTGCAAAAGGTTTTTGCGACTATTAAAATTGTCTGAAATTTTAGTGGAAAAAGTATTCGAAACAAAAACTTTAGTATACGACTATGTAACCTTTTAATAATTTACTGGATGATAAAGGCTATTAATTGTATGACTGATTTATGAGAGTTGAATTTATTTGGAACACTTTATGCAAATACTAAGTTTATGTATTCAACTGCTCTTAAATAAATAAGTGGATTTAAAGCATTATGTTTTTATAATTTTTCCAATTACCTTAACTGTCACTAAGCGACGAGTGAAAATTACGCTTCAGCTATAATTAACCTAATTTATTTTCTAGTTTTTAAAATTGTAGTAACATCTGAAGGGAGCTTATTGAAATTAAGTTTACTTGGGCACGTCGTTCACCCTATTCCCAATAATTTGAGAAAACTATGTAAATTTATGTACCAATATATTAACTGACTAAGTGAATAAAATTTTGTAATATTATTGCGAAAAACCCTGACCTTTATAACGAAATGGAAATTTTATATAAAACGAACACACACTTTTACGTTCATATAAGAAATGTTTACATAACTAAACTGAAAAGATATAGAAGTTACATAGTAAGAAAGACATATGCGACATAAATGAATATGTAAAATTAAAAACAGTCATGCATTACACTTTAAGATTTTAGACGACAATAACCACAACAACACGACGAATTATATAATATATAATTTCCATTAAAGGGAAATTCTATTGAATCATCGAGCAGCAGATCTATTCTATTCATATATAGAGAGATGTGAATAAATTTGAATTTTGGATCGGTTGTCGTCGTCATTTGTTATCTCGTCTCCAACTTGTAGTACGTAAACTACTTAATGTAAAATGATATTTGTTATTTCAAACGTTTTTTTAGTTTAGATTTTCAAAATAGTTTTCAATATAATGAGACTTATTTTTCAAAAGGCCTACACACACATATACATTATACATGCATAGATGTAACTTATCTAAATCGATTTCTTTCGATTTATAATAAGCACAGCATATAGTCGGACATTAAGTTTGTATAGCAATTGAATACGGCTTTGTAGGTTTTAATATTTCCTCTAAGATTCACCACTCATAAATTTCAGTAATTCTGACCATCGGTGCCCAAACAAATATTTCATTTCAACAAAAAATAAATAAAAATGAGTTTTTTAGAAAATTCCAAATGGACATAAGTAAAAAATAAAATTTATTTGAATACAAGAATAAAAGTTAAGTTTTATACTTTTCCAAAAATAACGACAACCAAAAGAAAAAAGAAAAAAATGGAAGTTTTACTTTTTCCGTTTGAATCTATTTATTTGTTGTTTCTTTTGAAAAACTTTATATATTTTTCTTCGATGTATACTATGGTATATATAGCTTAAGGCTAATTTTCCCATCGATGTTACGAAAGACGTATAGGAGAATGAGAATATGTGTTTTAAAAAGTTAAACAAAAAAAATATGTTTTCTTTATGAGTGGTTTCCCAATAGGGGTTAGCCCGATATGCTACATTTTGATAGAATAAGTCATAAAGCACATTTCACCGTCATTCTGATGGAGTTCCTGATCTCATGGTTAAATATAATTTGGTAAGTGTCATCGTCGTCGTTTGGGGTCATATATCAAATCTCATTAACCATATTTTATCCGTCAAGATCCAACTCTCACACCCATATATGACAATGGGTCTGATCAACACTTTGTGACTCCGTCAAATGTATAGTCACCACTACTTAAATCCATTGCGTCCTGATCTATAAAACTTGTGATAATACGTTTTGTTTCGGACTCATTGATTAGTCCAGGCGGAGGTTTCCAGCCTGGTCCCGAAGGGCGATAAACCTTGGTCTGATGATATAATGCAGTCTAGTGACACATTTAAAGAAGTTTCGAGAACTTTACTCATTGCTGAGTTGTTGTACTTTTAAGACTTTAGCCTTTCACCATTTACGCATCGTCAACAAATTCGCTTGGCGGTTCTTCAAGCTAGGATTGTAAAACGTATTCGCGCTTCTTTATATGCTTTATTCTGTTATTTGACAGCAAAACAACACTCTTTATCAAACCTTTTCTGGGTTTAATTTTTACCATACTTAGAGTTGCCTGGGCAGCATCGACAACCTAAGGAGGTATTGGAAAACCTCTCATAGAGCGTTCCCACCGTTCTGATTTGGTGGATGATTTCCATAATGCTAACAAGATTTTGATATTGTGCTTTCTCATCTTCGTTTATCAGACTTACACAGCTGAAGTTTCCTTTTCCTGTGATCCCCGACTTGTACTTTGCAGTGACCAATTGATGAACATAGCCTATAATTTTCGTTGGCTAATCACATTCGTAAACATATTTTACACATACGATAATCAATTGTTTTGAAATCTAAAACAGCCTCTTTCACCTTGGGCTTAAGAAGTAATCAACACCAATATTGCCGAGGTCATCTTTACTGTAAAGCAACGTATAGCCTTGAAACACATAGGCCTCCATCTTTTGGCCACCGAGTTTCTTCGAGAGCAGCGAGTTTCAAGTGATACTCTTGCATGGCGCATATAGTGCCATCAAACGCCCTTGGTAATCTTAGCGACTGCACGTTCCACGTACCGATTTTCAACTGCGTGTCCGTTAAGACAAGGAGGGTTTGGGTTAAATTTTGGCGGTGGCCATATTTCCTGTTGTCGATTATTTAAACAGTGAAGTTGTTTACGGTAGCGATCTAACCTTTGTTTAGTCGACTCGTACGACCAACTAAAGATGATGTGTTGGAATTTTAAAGATAGCATGCTAGTTTAGAAGCCTTTTACGAGACACGGGCCTGCCAACCACAGGGACTCTACTTGTTACATTTGCTCAATTTTGAAACCTTCTATCTATAAATTAAATTATAATGAAATAAACGCATTTTGACCTAAGGACGTTAGAACGCTAATGTTTGATCGACAACAAAATCAAATTATTGGTTGTGAGATTAGATTGTGTCTGATTTCTAAATTTTAGAACTTTGTTTTTGGCTTTTTTTAACATGTAAGCTACTATTGCCGTAATAACAATTATTATAGTTCACAACAACATCAACAGAGGGCAGGGTTTAGAATTAAAGTTAAATTTGTATTTGCTCAAAACTCGTCTAAGCTCATAAACTTAACTCTAAAAATTGTAGTCGATCACACAAACCTAACGAAGAAAAAATAAAAATCCCTTTATTATTGAAATTGCTCAATTTTTTTCAAATTACTTAAGATCAAAACGAAATTGCGATTGCTTCTAATTTCATTTAATAGATTTACAAAATATTCAATTTGCTCAATATTGAAACATAATAACATTAAGTAAACTTACACTAATGGATAAGCTTAAATTTACATAAAAATTATCTGAATTGCTCAATTTATGCAGTTCTTCATTTAGCTGACATAAGCTCAAAAGAAGATCAAGATTATACATTCAAAGTAAAAGTTTCTCTAATCATAAAAGAAATTTAATAAATTTACTTAATAAATTGAATTGCCATGATATAGTTTTTCGACATATACAATTTGCTCACTTTTAAAAGGCCTACATTTTTTTGATTGGATTTGGAAGCTTGACTTTTTAGATGAGTTAACATGTACGCCAATATTTAGAAGGTCAAACATTTTGTTTTGGTAGCAACGCTTCATGAGGCCAAGTCTTTCTCATCTCAATTTAAAATTGAGCTACTTTCTTATATACTCAAGTCTAACTAAGTACACTCTGGAAATTTCAACGATATACGACTCAATATTTGACATTTTTGCAAGGAAACATTGGGTCGAATTTTGAGCCGTATAAGTGTCATTTTAGAGAACTTTTGGCTTACTTCTTTATTTGAAATGAATCTACAGCTGACGTGCACATATTTATTGTAGAAGTAAATGAAGAGGCTGCTTTAAGTGACAGAAGTTGTCGAGAGTGGTTTAACATTTTTAAAAAAGTTGAATTTGAGGTCGAAGACAAAGCACTTAGCGGAAGGGCGAAAGTGTACGAAGACACGGAATTGAAAGCATTATTGGATTATTTGAGCCAAACGTAAGAAGAGCTTGCACTTATGTTAGGAGTAACTCAACAAGTAATTTTACATCGTTTAAAATCATTATGGCAATGATTCAAAAGCAAGAACGCCGGTTTTTTTCATGTGAAATGTTGCTTATCAGGCATAAACGAACCGGATTTTTAGATAAATCATATGGGGACCACCTGGTCATGCTTCAACAGTGACAGCTAATCAGCTTGATGTCAGGTATTATAAGTTGCTCAATCCGAAGGATACTTTTACTGAAGAACTCTACCGAATACAATTGACCGACCAGATACTACAAAATTATACTCCTGCATGTTAATGCTCATCCACATGTTATGACTCTAGTCAAAACCTAATTGGAAATACTTAATTGGACAGTTTTACTTACAACCGTCGTATGCATCGATCGATGACGCATAGCCTGACTGAGCAGCATTTTAGATTATATGAAAATACTAAAAATTGGGTCAATTCAATTATAGCCTCAAAAGAAGAAGCGTTCTGCTGATGTAGTATTCGTATGCTGTCAGACAGATAGAAAAAAAGTTGCCAAGCGATGGACAATACTTTGAATAAAACAAACGAGTATAAGCTACCGTTCTTTCACAATAAGTGCTCACATTTTGATAAAAAACGGCCGAGGAAAAATTGAAGTTTGCTAGATTAATTTGCTCCGAGATCGGAAACAGTGCAACACTGTAGAAAAATTAATTGTTTATTTGATACGGATAGTTTATTTCAATGTAAAATTCGAAGCACCCTTGCGGGATAACTCTTTAAATTACATAATGTATCTTAAAATAGTATAGAAAATTGGCAGTTGGAATTTTTATTTTTTATTCTACTGTTTTACTGGTTGGTTTGGTAGCATAAAATATCTATATTACATATAAATATGTGGAGCTTTGACATAAAATATTAAGTTCTCTTCTTAAATTGGGTGAAAGTACAGTACACACATATACTAACCCAAGAGAAGTCTTTTATTCAACTTGTTTATTGGCTGGATATGTGTGGGTAAATGAATAAAAACTTTTTCTAAATTTTTTATACTTTCTGTTGTAGTCGTCGTTGACGACGTTTTCTGGAAAATTAATTTAAATATTTTGTGTGTGATTACAAAAAAAAAATTTTGTAACTAAATTAAATATTTAATTTGGATTTTTTTTTGTTCTATTAATTTTAATTATGTTTTTGTGTTTCATCAAAATATTGTAATGCAAAAATATGAAAGAATGGCTTCGGCAAGAATGTTTCTGTATACATATTTTGTGAATAGACATTTTCCCTAACATTAGAGTGAGGTATTTTTCTTTTAACGTATGTGTGATTATATTGAAAAGCTTTAAGCAAAACCACAACAATTTCGTATATATAAATATATATATATATATATATATATATATATATATATATATATATATATATATATATATATATTTATATATATATATATATATATATATATATATATATATATATATATATATATATATATATATATATATATATATATATATATATTAAAATTTACCGTTTAGAGAAATATAAACGCTTTTAACTTGTTGAAAAATTTTAACATTTCAATTTACTTAAAAACCTTTACCAAAGGGAAAATGTTCTTCACATACTCGTCGTCGTCGTTGTTGTCGTACACACAAAAAACCAACAAACGTTTGTGTTGATTTTACCATTTTCCCGTTTATGTTGGTGTGTGTGTGTGTGTGTGTGTGTTTGTATATTTATAGAAAAGTTAAAATTACTTTAAAATTACAAAAAAACAAAAAAAAAACAAAATCAAGGAAACAAAGTTTTTTTGCAACGTATTTTTGCTGCTTGCTTTGTACCTACTTCATTTATATACATACTCGTACTATATACATTTGGGAAAGGGAAGGAAAGGAAAGGAAAACTCTTTTGAATTTAACTACCCACCCAACAAAATGAAATCAAAAATAGAAAATCAAGAATCCATTAAATATTTTTTTCCCTAAAATTTTATTATGGTCTATAGCTGGAAAATTACACGAAATTTGATTACATTTTTTTTTATCAATTGAGTACACATAGATTCTAAACAGCTACATAGACTTCTAGGGTAGCTGTTCTTTTTTCAAATGATTTTAAAACTACATTTTCATTTTTTTTTAAGAGTTGGGACATTGTTTTTTGAAAGATCTGTGTTTGATGAACTAATCAAGTGAAATTATAAAATTTTCAAAAAATTTCAAAGGATATTGGGAAATCGAGGAAATTCCCTCATGTAATTTATTCCCAAAGTAGAAAATGATTGAGAACAGCATTTCCAAATTAATCTTGGGCTTCACAGTATGGGAAGTTATATTGTAAAATGACCGATAAAGTCCTCAAACTTCAAATTGAAAGGTTCATCGGTATCGCTATGAAACAATTCTTTAATAATGAGCGATAATGTCGAAAAGGACCATCATTTGCCGCGAATTTTCGCTAGTAAATAAAGATGAATCACTTATATCCCATACATAAACTAATCTGTTACCTTTGGAATGGCAGCTCTGCGTTTTTAGCGATAAGTACATTACACCAGGATGCATTTGATGTTCAATAAGAGCACTCTCTCATTGCTGAATATATCGTTTTTGATTATCTATCGGGGAGAATAACATCGAAGAAGCCCACTATATAAAAAATGTTCAATCTGCGAAAACGATATTCTAATGCGATTGAATTTATTATCTAGCGAAAATAATCGCATTTGTTTCTCTTGTAGAAGCAGGTTCATTAACAAAAATATCAAGCCTTAAGTGGAATTAAAGAGATGAGCTATTATATTTCAAATATGAACTACCTATAGTATACCTATAGTATATTAACAGAAAGGTTATACGAATTTTAGCTTTCATTCACAGATTCATTGAAAATATACGACGTTCAAGTGCTCAGTACTAGCAGTAGTTGCCATTAAAAATGTCTTCTATCATCTACAGAAAGACCTAACAATTCTTCACAATTACACAGATAATGAATTTGGCCGCATTTAAAACAATATATGGCTTGACTATCGCAAGCACTTTGGTATTTTATAACAAAGTTAATATTCTAAAAATCTGGGGTGTAAAAGGAACTCTTGACATAAATGTAAAAATTGAACCAGTGAGGTGAACCAACGCAAACAATAATGCAAAAAATATGAGGGATTTAATAACATCCAAAGGTTGAGTTCAGAGTTGTGTAAAATACTCAGGCAAGTATATAATTTAGGTAATAATCTTTCGACTAATTATCGAGGTTGAAAAGTTGTTAAAAACTACAAAGTTTAAAAGATAAAACACGGAATCACCAGAAAAATCACAAAAATCGAAACCAACATAAAAGCAGATAAATTAAAATTCTCAACCAATTAAGGCGGGTCAAAAGAGAAAATTCGCTCAGATAGTGAAAGAAACAAATGAATAAAGTTATTTAAACAATATCATATTTGATAAACTCAAGCAAATGCAACTACTCACAGAACCCAATCCGATAAAAAATGTATAAGAGGAATTCAACATTTAGATTAGCAATCTGGAATGCGAAAGGGCTACATGCAACATATTCTAAAAGTATAAATAAATTTAAAAGGATCAACAGGTCAAGTCGTTCATTTCAATCAGCAGGGATATTTATCCCATTAGGCTGGCTGGCACTTACAATCATATCAATAAAATTATTGATTCAAAGTCTGTTACGTTTAGATTGGCAAGACGAATTTCCACTAAAGGAAGTTATCATATGGCAGACTATCAAAGAACAACTTCTTAATTTGGAAAAAATCAGAATTTCGCGATGACATATGACAAGTGAAACTAAATGTAAGCTGCATGGCTTTAGTGACGCATCGGAAATAACATATTCCGCGGTCGTAAGCTGCAGGTGTTTTAAAGAAAAGGTCAAGGTTTAAAGGCAGTTTCCTCTAAAATCAAGGAAGCATCAATGAAGCAGGTATGAATTCCGAGACTTGAACGCTGCGCTGCCAGCGTTCTATCAAAATTGATAAAAATGGTCAAGGTTCCAATGAAATTAGAAGTAACCAAATTCATCATAAACTTTGGTGGAATGGTCTTCTATAGTAAGGTCACGAAGTCTCAAAATGACCCAACTCTTAACATAATGGCCGAAATGTTGAGTTTAAGATGAGTCACATATCACTGGAATATATTCGAAAAAAGGGTAGATTACCATCCACTAGACAACGGCAAACGAGTGATGAGGCAAGGAATGTGATCCCATAATCTCATCCCAGTAATCTGATTGGCGGCGGACGGTGACAGTTTAACAATTATCAGTGGTGAAATTGACGGAAAAGATTGCGTCATTAGCCTGAATACCGAAACAGCACGTACGATTGTCCGGGACACCCTAGAAAATGTTAGACAAAAAGATAAGGAGAACACACTTTCGACATGTAGTACTGGTTGTAAATATGGAGGTTGAAGTTATCTAATGGCAAAAGTTTATGAGAGCGAATGAATTCATGTTAGATTAATGAAGCGAACTAATCAATCTCCAGCGTCCAATAAGAAATTTTATCCTGTTGGAAAAAACGGCGAGAATATAAAACCTGACAAATCAATCGATACCCAGAGAACAAAATAATTTTTAACAATTAATGTAACAGCCACTTGAAAAGGATAATGGAGACTGAGCTTCAATATTTCAAAGAGTACTAAGATAAACTGCCAACAAAAAGATAATAACAATTCATAAGCTAGAAAAGCTTGACATACGACTGGTAGCTCTCAAAGAATTAAAATAAGTAAAAAGTAACCAGAATGTAAAAAAGCCAAAGATGAGTTACTTGCCAAATTATTGAAGCTCTTTTCGATAAAGGATTTCGAAAGCTATTGCATATTATCAATGTGATCATTTGGTTAAAACACGTCGCGCATTAAGGGAAGGTATAGCGGAAATAATCATGGCAGCAAACCCTGATAAACCACCTATCGAATAAAAAAAGTAAAAAGTAAAAATAAAGAGAGCCTTGGGACCAATCCTGCATCTTTGCAGCTGTCACTGCAACTGTGGTAATTGGAAGTAATGTCACCGTTGAAACGAGCAAATTCTAGAGAACGATCAATGCGGTCTCTAACTGAATAAAGCGTTGGACAATCAAGTTTAATGAGACGAAATCAACGCTTATTAATTTTACATATCAAACGGCTAACTATTTTCCAATATCAATTATGGTAATAACAATAATCTCAACAAAAGAAAGATCTGTAATGGAAAGAAAACTGCTAGATTAGCACCGTCTAATCTTTCAAACTTGATGTTTCCATTCAAGTTCAAGTAAAATACCAAATTTAAAAAACCATAAAGTTAAACCATAGAAATTATTTATAAGCGCGCCATTAAATTAGGTCAAATGAAACCTATGTTATTGAAAAGTTTAGTTTCTGCCCTCTATATGTGGTATTTATGTATTAAGATTTGCTAAACGATAGCAAATAAAATAAGTTTTCTATATACATACCTTAAAAATACAAAAGTGTATCATTAATTTCTACCCTACTATAACTCGTAACACTAAAACTTGAAAATTTATTTTTTCCTATTTTCCTATTTTTCGAACAAACAATTTACAACAACAAATATTAATGATTTTTCTTTTGAAATCAATAGTAACAATAGTCGTTATATATAGAAATAAACCAATCAAAGTTCATCGCTACCATTAATAATCTTAAAAACTATACTCTGAAATTGAAATACGAAAATGTGTTTGAGTGTGTGTGTGTGTCTGTGAATGTATACAAATATATTTTTGTCTGGATATAAAATGGTTTGGCAGATGATTAATTATATTCTTAATCGTATTGACAGAAGTATATATAAATATATGTATTTTGAAAAATGAAGGAGGTACGAAGTCTGTATATAGATAGTTGGTTTTGTTCGATATTCCGCATTCTATGATTTAACATAATTTTATAAAAAACAATAAATTGTGTCAGATAATTTTCTTTTCTTTGTATACATTTTCATTTTCTTTGTATACATTTTCATTTTTTTTTTTTTTTTTTTTTTTTTTTTTTTTTTTTTTGTTCAAAAGATTAATGCATTAGTATATAGTGTGAAAAGCTATATATCTATTTCCATTTGAATGTTAAACAACATTTGTCATATAATACACAACCGCAGCAATGAAAATTTATCGATAATCTTAGAAATTTAAAGGATACCGATTGTGGATAAATTACTATACTAATAAAATATTGTTACTATCGGAAAAATTCAAGGTGATATTTGAGAAAAACTTACTGAAGCCATACACTTTCAACTAACGATGAGTGCTTACGAATTAAGTAACAAATCGATAATGCGGATACCGATACCTTTTCAATCATGAAATCAGGAGTTGGAGAAAGACCAAAGACATTTTTCATTTGTTTATTTTACAATGGTTCATATGGAACCCCCACATATGGTTCCTATGGTAGTTTTATTTGAGCTCACTTCGATCTGTTCTTCTAACTACATTGTTTTGTTAAGTTTGATTAAAATCCAAATTATTCCATTGGTATCTACCAAATTATTCCATTGGTATCTAATCTAGGGTTCTAACAGGCGCTAGAGCCTATCATACTATTTTTATTATCCTACCTACTCCGGTTAGAAGTGAAGTTGGATAAGTATGCTTTATACTATTGGAAGGATTTCCTGATTTAGGAAAAGAAATGACTTTACCGATTTTCCTCCAGTCTAAAAATGTGCCCTGTTAGTAGATTTCGTTTAGGATCTCGGTGAGCTGTGCGATAGTATTATGTGGTATATTTATCAGCACCGATTTGGATATGCTATCGACTTTACAAAGGGGTTTTTTTTTCTGAAAATTCCGAAAAATTGTGGATAAAACTGATTTCTTCTGCTTAAGATCTTTAATAGGGTTAGACTACAGAAAAGATTTTCATTCGATTTCACAGCTTAATCAATGAATAATAAAGTTTAGGAGGAATATTAAACTTTTCTGCTGAGCAAACATGACGAAACAGAGACAACATGATACTTATGAAAAAGACAAAAATAAAAAACACTCGATTATAAATATAAAACGAAAGAAGATCGAAAACCCGTTCCATAGTTTTTTCATCAACCATGAACCTTAAAAAAACTGCTGCAGGAACGAACGAACGAAGACACCAGTGAACTCGCCTTAAGTTTACCTTTGAAAGTTTCAAGCTCTTTGTGTCATTCTAGTAAAACTAGATCGTTTATGTTTAGAGTGATGCATTTCATCTGTTTACGAGCAACATGATGGATTGAGTAAGGTAGCAGTGAATTACATAAAAGCAAATCGTTTTTCAACGTCATTAATTAAGTTGATGCTTATTTTCAGAAGCCATTGCATAAAATGCAAGGAAACCAATGAGAGAGGACACTGCAGAAACACCATATAAAACCAGCAACCCGCAGAATGTATAATCTGAGGCGAACAACATTAGTAAATTACAACCAGTTTCAGGTGAGAAAAAGATTTGTATCTAATATTTTTGCGCCTTAACGCAAATCCTACCCTATTTCCATAAAGGCATGATTCACAGAAGGTAGGTGTTACGTATGCAAATGCAACTTTTAGGCTTTAAACCTATATTGTATATTGCCTCACCTATTTTAAGGCTGCGAAGAGATATTTGGAACAAACCTAGCAATTAAATACTCCTAACGAGTCAACATTATATAGAGTTCTTGATTTAGTGCTATCTAAAAATATTTCTTAATGATCACTCCTGCGCGAATCTTACACGAATTTTGTTCAGTTTATTTACCAATTGTACTCATAATCCCACGTTCAAGATCCAAGTAGAAGTAACAAAAGCATTTCGCGACTACTCCCAAGCCAATTGGATTAAATTTAAAATGCATGTCCATTGAAATCTCTCAGTCACTTGCGCTACTCAAATTGAGGAAAAAGCAGCCATGATAATTATCGTAAACAAACTTGTCATGAAAGAAACTATAACTTCTATTCAAAACAATGGCATCTCAAAAATACCTCCTGAGCTTCAAAACTTATTAAACTACGCAACTGAATGTGTCGGCTCTAGTATAAATACCCTGGATACATCTTGAACTCTGACGTTAATTTCTATTCCAATGTGATTTCCTATTGGTTCAGTGAACTTAGAAATTCACCAGCAGAATGTCTAAAATTCCCAACTATCCTCAGGAAATGTTTAACCAAATTTGGAAGCTTAACGATAAAAAGTCAAATGTTTTTACTTCAGAAGCTAAAGATCCTAGTTCGATAAGCCTAAAATAATTGCAGGTCTCCGTTTCGAATGGATAGTCAATAATTGTGTCAATAATTTATTTAATTCTCCTCCTTATAATTCCACCATAATTAAGATGGTCGAAAAAGTAGAAGTTGCTAACATCTTAATAAAAGGTAAGCTGCGTACTTAGCAGTACTTAGAAACCTTCCAGATAAAACTATAGCACAGTTTACTGATATCCTTAATGGTATCATTGAGATAAGCTACTTTTTAGAATGCTAGAAAATCGGTAAAGGCCCTATTTCTAAACAAGGAAAGCGGCTGGAATACATCCAGGATTGATGGCGCAAAACTGAGTTTTTGGAAACTGGTTTAGCTTGCATTTCATCAGCTTTGCAGAAGAACCCAAAAATAATATAATTAATATTGATGCTGTCGTTGACGGTAAAATTCAACTTATCTAGCGGGCTTGCGATTTTTCCAGGTTGTACCCATGGAAGAGAAGGCGAAAGCCTACTGGTAGACCAACGACATCGCCCAAGTTAAGAAGAAAGGCTTGAAGCTACGGAGGGATGCACATCGGGCACAAGGAAGAGAAGAAACAATACTTAAATCCGCCAAGCACAAGACTGCAAAAGTGTCCCAAATATTTTTGGGACAGCCATCCACGTAAGTAAAGCAAGATGCTGGCAAGAATTATGTAATCAGGTGGACAATTCACCAATGGGTGAACCGATTAATGCAGGAACAACGGAAAACATTGTAAATGCTCTCTTCCCTGCACACATTTTGAGGAGGAGAGAAAGCGTTTCAGAACATTTTGGAGCCGGCGGTAAACGCTGTGGCGTCTATGAAGAGAAAGAATGCACCGCGTCCTAATGAAATTTCTGTAGAAGCGGTGAAGGTGGTGGTTAGCAATCAGCCGTATCTATCAATGATCAATGTATGTATTTGGCATCATGAGATTTCCTCTCAAAAAACGGAAAAAAAAGCTGGAAGATGACTCGACTTTGCTGATCAACAAAAGAAAATGTGGTGATCCAGGTTCCCCGTCGACATATAGACCTCATTGCATGCTCGAAACGATGGGATTCTGGAGAAGATGTTGAAGCCAAGGTTGGGTCTGGTCGTTCGGGTTGCTGGACATTTGTTTCCAAAACAACATGGCTTCCAGAAGGGTCACTCAACTATAAATACTGATAAGGAGGTAGTGGGCGTGGTTTTAAGAACAGACGAAACTTGCCAATCGCGACGGCCCAATACTATGATCACGCTTGAATTCAAAAACGTTTTTAGCTCGGCGAGGTGGGATGATCTTCCCAAAGCGATTTAGCGGATCACCGCTAAGGTTAAAGAGATCACCACTGAAGCGGCGCAATGTTCGGTACTTGAACCGAAGGTTCGGTACTTGAACGTCATGTATAACCTTGCAGCTTAAGATACCTGACGAAGTTTTATTGGTATGTAAGGTGGTGGATATCGCCGTTGGGGTCCCCTCCAGAAGTTTCGAGTTGACTCACAATATAGGAAGCTTTCCTTATCTGAGCATACTCGCAAGTTTTACAAGAAGCCAGCTGCGATAACCGTATCGCTTAGTACACGATAGTGTTATTTTGCCAAACATGGACTATACGGTGCATTCATAACATTTACGGCGTTTTCAGGTTAGCCTAAAATCATTTTAAATCAAGACTTAGTTGTTATAGAGTCTACAAAATGAAGCTCGAATTTTTGAGGTCAGCCCTAAAACTAAATAAGTTACTGCTTAAAGAGTTAATCGCATTTATTTTAAGGATGAAGTTCAGGAAGTTTTAGGGAAGTTTAGCTGCACAAAGCAACTTCACTAAGCTTGATCACTTATCGATTTCTATCGTTTAACACAAATTACATATATTCAAATGTCCTGCAAAATATAGTTTTATGATTTAAAATTTATACATTTTCAAATTTTTTCGGTTGAACGGTTATTTTTTATAATTTTAGTGTTAAATAATTTTTTAATTGAAATGTGTATCAATTTGATTATTTTGTAATTACAATGACGTATTTTGTCATTTAAACGATTTTTTCATTTCATTTTTTTTTAATCTATAATTTATATATATATATATATATATATATATATATATATATATATATATATATATATATATATATATATATATATATATACATATTTTGGTCTCAAAATCAATCAGTGATGATTGTGTGGGAGAAGATAATAACGCCCGTTCTGTCATTGGTAACCGTGCTTTGTATGTCTTACGTCCACTACTAAATTTAAAAAAACCTTGATGGCTAGTGACATTCGATAGATGATTCTCCAAATGCGAGGATGACGACATATTTACAGAGGTCAATTCAACCACAAGATCAGGAATTTCATGAAAATTCCTGATCTCGTTCATGAAGTAAAAGGACGGCGATTACTTTGGCTCGTCAGCAGAACGACTTGTCTTCTTCGGATTGTCTAGAATAATACGAATAACAAGCCCGGAATCGAATTTGAGTATACGTACAGGGTTCCGGTATGGGCTGTACGCAATGGTCTGTAAAACCCATTTTATTATTATGATATATATTTTAGAATTTTGTGTGTATAATAATTAATTGGTGGGAGGACGACTACGTGTATAAGTGTATATGTGTAATATCGGGCGTCTGCATACAAATATTTGAACGTCAGCAAAAACTATCTCAAAGACATAAGCTCTAAACATGTAAAATAAACATGTTTAGAATGCATAGGAATATTCTGGCTATATTCAGAGCAAAATCATAACATCCACTGCTGCGTTTAAACTTTAAGCATAACTACGATTATTTACAATACAAGAATTTCGTTCTAATTTTAATTACTCCTAACGAATAAATGTCGTGTGCACAGAAAATTTTGTAAATTGCCTAAAACCTCATAAATATTTTAGTTCCGCCCAACTACAAAAACCAAAAAAATATATCTATATATATACGCTATATAATAATTGTGTAAAGTTGCTAATATTTATATACATCCCAACCCGAAAATTACAAATGGTTCGAAGGAATGAAGGTAATTCGAAAATGTGTGTAAAATTTAATTCCAGTTGTCTGTTACAGAAATGATATAATAAATGTGTGGCATCATTTTATTTGGTTATAATATAACATACAAAATGAATAGATAATTATTATAATAAGTTAACATACTTGTTTATAAATATATATATATGTAATACTATGTAATTATGTATATATACATATATACATTCTATTATTTAATAGAAATTAATATTTTATGTTGATTTAAATTAAATAATTTTTCACTCTCGATATACGTATTATGTGGTAAATACGAACAATTGTTAATGTTACACACATTACATATAAAATACACACATATATTTTAAATAAAACATAAATATCTATGTATCTAAATTATGTAAAATTATCAGAAATATAATACTGGGAGTTATTTTTTTTTTTTTAGTTTTTTTTTAATTACAAAATGTTTTAATTTGTTGCGAATTTCGTAAAAATGGAATGGGTATGGAAATATTATTTTAAATTTTTGTAAATTATAAATTAGAAAATTTTGATGGTGTGTCTAATTAATGGATAAGTTATAAATTAATGGAAGGTTACAGTATTTGGTTTAAAGTAAAATAGATTATAGCGTACTCGGTGGCCTATTACTTCATGAACGACATCAGGAATTTTCATCTAATCTATGATCTTGTGGTTGAAGAGAAGTCAGTAAGAGTCGCCATGGTCGCGTTTAGGGCCTTATATCAAGCGCATGACTCTTTTTTCAAAAGTCACCAGAGTCAGCCTCTTAAACCTCTATTTGTTTAAATTTCATTTAAATCGCTTAATTATTTGTTAGCTGCAAAGACAAAATTATATCCGTTTTTTGATGAAATTCGAGCGATCTCAAAATCAAAATAGCCAAAATCTGTAATAGTGGTCTGATTGAACTAAACGATATCTCTAAAAATAGGTTTTGTTGAATAAACTGTGCCAAACTTTACAAGGAGGAACAATAATTGGCTAAAGCATTTAACTTAAAATAAAACACGACAAGTGTCATTAAATATAATATAAAAATATTGGTTCAAAGTCCTCCGATCAAGTTGATTTTCCAAATCTTTAAACGGCTAGACCTACCAGAAAAATATAGGTTCCTCTGATCAAGTCGATTTTTCAATTCTTTAAACGGCTATATCTCGGAAACTAAGCGTCGCAGCGACTTAAAAATAGCATTTTTTAATTCTACATACATTCATGCAGAGTGATACATTATATAACGGAGAGCATTCGAGAATAAAATTGCTGATTTATAAAAAGAGAATTTCATCTCGCGAAATGTCACCTGGTATTCTTATCTCCATTCCTAGATGGTAAAAATATTATTCGTGTTGGTGGTCGCCGCCTTGGTTACTCTTATTAAGCCTACATTATGATAAAATAGTACTCGGAATTTCTAATTTAAACGGCGAACCCTTAAGATATTGTCAAAATCATTTGTTTTTTCTAAAAATGTAGAATGGTGCAGAGCAGTATGCAGCACGATGTTTTGGACATGAAAAGGGTTTAAGCACGAGCTCATCTATCTCATCTTGTACGCGACTAATTGATTTAAAACAACGTTAATACCGTTCCACAAGCACCTTATTCAAGATAAGGCGATAAAGTAGTATTCGCAGAATGAGCTGGCGTTTGATTCTGTTTCGATGGCATGATAATGAAAAAACAAAAATTATCATTAAGTTTTTATTTGCTTTTATCATTTTGTTTTACCATTATCATCGAAAACGCGATTCCGGTTTGCCAAATGAAAAAACTACATTAGTTCAGAGTATTTACGCATAATGACAGTGCAAATATTTATAAAATATATGGAATCAACAATAACCCTACAGGAATTTAGGCGCAAATAAACTATTTTACCATCGGTATAATATTTTTTTCAGCAACAAAATCGCAATGAAAACCAAATTTGACTCAAGTTTATCATTATCACCAAAAGAGAATCGCGATTTGACTTATCGATGATAAGTTTATCATTTTTCACTATCATCGAGCTTTGGAATATGTGTATTGCTTACGATGAAGATTACTTTAAAGGGAATAAAATAAATATCGATGAATAATTGTACCGTTTTCGACTAGAACATAGTATTCATCCAAACACTCAGTCCTTGTCCCACCTTATACCGCCCTTAAGCTTACAACCTACAGTGTTTTTATCATAAAAAATGTATGCATCTAAGTGCCACTATTAGCTACCGTGCGTGAGGAATATTGGGCATTTAGTGGACGACGCCTAGCTTTAAAAACGTTTCAACATTACTTTCAATATGGGCAACAACAAATGTATGCTTATGGAAGCATACCTAATCTACGAACCGTCATTACCCCTTCATTCACTTTAACTGGCTTTAATTTTTATGGATCGATTGTCATTCACTACAAAGTTTCCGACTAACGACCCGCTAAAGCCTATAGATTACCGTGTTTAACTGCCTCTCGGCAAAGACAGCTCATTTAGACGATTTAGATGTGACGTTTGAAACATTCTCCAGAATATCTTCTCTGAAAATTGAACCAATTTTGTTGGTACAAACTAACGACCAAAGATCCTTAAGGAGTTAGTAACATCGAAACATCATATAAATTGCATTAGCTGGAACTTTCAACCTCCAGCTGATTCTGACATTGGAAGTCTCCATGAAGAGCATTATAAAGCAGATTGAAGCTATTTAAATTTGCGATATTTAACACCGAACCTAATATCTAGTTGAACTTAATATTAAAATAAAAACGATTGCATCTATCCATCGATTGCGACTAGTCTAACAAACCAGGACCAGGAGGACAAAAGAACACCTGAATGAACTACACCATCGTCACAAGTGAACGGCACTATCAACACCATTATCAATTGGCTATTTAGTTTTATTTGAAGAGAACAATGTGCAGCTATTGATGTGATTCAATAGCAGCAAAATTAGCAAAATTGATATGGGGACAAGAAATTGAACACAATATGAAATTTAAATTATAAAGTACCTTCCATTTACAGAATCTTAAAATGTTAAAATGCCAACGTACCAACATAAAATCAAAACATCGAAAATAGTTAGCAATTAAGATTATACAGTTCAATGGAATATAAAGTTTATATAACATAAATTTGTACAACTGACCACATTTTTTAAGGGCAACAATTTGACTATACATATATACATTAATGTACATTGTGGTACATTAACTTTATATAAAATTTTAAAATTTAAAGCTGATGTGGAATCATCGACATATATAAAACTACCCCAAACACATTGCCTGTGTCGTACAGCAAACAATCTTTTAACCTTCACCTTTTTGTTTGTTAAACATTAAAATGCGATAAATATTCGTTCACGATTTATTAAACAAAAACCATTAAAATAAAGAAGTAAAAAAAAAACAGCAGCAAAATATTCACCCCATAAAATTTAATTGCAATCGATTAAAATTCTATTCACGATAGTCGAAGACCGCGAATAATAATCATTCATCTTTATACTGCAGCAAACCATAAACGAGTTATATGCAATATGTGAGTTATTTAAATCTATATATATAAAGTACGTCAGTTCCATTACAATATGGCAACGGATGACGGATTAAATTATTGAATATTTTATTTAAAGCATAATATAATATCTTACCTTGATTTTGCCATATCCAATCTGGACCACGTACGACACGAATTCCTGGTTTTAACATTTTATGTGGAAATTTTTATTATTTTTTTCGTCTCCTTGTTTGCTTTTTTTTTTTAAGTAAAACTAGACCACGACGAAGAAGCGCACAAATAATAAAAAAAAAGTAAAAGGATTTATTTTTTCATCCGTTTTCTTGTTACTCCTCTTCGTCTGCGATTTGTCGAACCAATTTCAAAGAATGAAATTCCGTTTGTTTTTGTGTATCTCGAAAGAAATCAAATTAATCTGAAATGAAAAAAGAAAATTTTCTGTTTTATTGGTATATTGATTTGGTTACGCATTCAATATGATAGTCGAGCATAGTTTGAAATTTGATTTGATATCTGTAAAAATAAAAACAGACACACACACACAAAAGTGTCAGTCGACGAATAACATGTGATGATAATATCAATTTATTATATGATAGTGATATGTGTTACACAGAAATTGCGATAAGCACAGAAATTCTCATTTTAATATTTTTTTTTCAGGCGCACACATCTGCACAACAATAACATTTTTTTTTGACGTACGTCTCAATTCTAGGACAATGTTTCTTGTTATGCTGAGCAATATAATTTATTCATATGTGCCATTTTGACATGTGTCAAGTGGTTATATAATGCTAAATGATAAACGATTAATATCAACTGTGCAACGTTTTAATGATAATTAAATATTTTGACGAGATGATCTTTGATAATTTCATATTTTTTTTGTCAAAAGAAATGTTTTTGTCGGGATAAGTTGATACAGATTTTACTATCGACTTTTATATCTAATTGTTAAAGTTGGTTTGGGAAAGATTTGAATTAAATAAAAAATAATAATAGTATTCGGTTTTTACAGATCTGGACCGTTGTTCTAGAAAACTCGAAAAAGACAAGTCGATCTTTACTCGGAGGAACCATCGCCATCGAAAGCGACCTTTGCACCTGGCCAAACGAATTGAAAATCTCTTTTCAGTGCGATCACTGCATTGCAACAAAAGCGTAAGGAATGGTTTTTTGCTTAAATATTTAAAATTTAAAAACTTAAAATTGTCTTGGATAACAATTCGCCCACAATTTAATGATAAGTAGCAATTATGATAATGTGTATTTTTATTTTTTTTTATTAATCTTCAATTTATTATTTTATTTATTTACTTTTAGGTGAATGTGTGTGTGTCTCAAAGAACCGCTCAGAACTGGACATTTTAAAACTGGATACTTCAAAGTAGGATTTGACAAAACGAGATAAGGTACAAAACTGGATATTTCAAAATTGGATAATTCAAAACGAGATATGGCACAACACAGGATATTTCAAAACAGAATATTTCGACATGTGATTTAAACTTAAAATGATTTTTTAGGAAAGTTCTGGAATATGGCCAATTAGGGAAGAACTCGGCGAGTTCTTAACCGATTTTGATGAAATTCGATATGTAAGATAAAAATGAGATTTTAAAATAATTTTTTGGGAAAGTTCTGGAATATGGCCAGTTAGGAAGGAACTCGACGAGTTCTTAACCGATTATAATGAAATTCCGATTATATGTAGGATTAAAATGGGATTTAAAAATGATTTTTTGAGAAAGTTCTGGAATATGACCAGTTAGGAAGGTATTCGGCGAGTTCTTAACCGATTATGATGAAATTCGATATGTAGGATGAAAATGGTGTAAGGTTTCAAAAATATCTATATGATGAATCAACCAACAATGTATTCTACACCACTGCGCTTGGAGTATTGTCCATATATTATTATTTTTTTTTGTATTTTTGGTTGGATAGATGTCATTTGGACAAGTTAAACCCAAGGTTACAACATTGCTTATGCGAAATTGGTAAAGAAATAAATATTTTATTGATTGTATAAACGTGGCCACAAAAAAAAATCGATGACAGTGCAATGTCTGATCGAGGTGATGGTGGGGGATATCCGGCATTTTGGGTTTGAGATGTGATAAAAAGAAAAAGGAAAGTGACGTGAGAGAGAGTGGTTGTTTGACCAAAGAGTGGATGCGAACGAAGAATGATTGCAATTAGATTTTTTTTATTTTAAAAGAAAAAAGAAAACAACGAAAAGATATAATTCTACCTTTGCAATTATATTGGGTTCTATATATTAAAACTGGAGATAGAAAATTTGAAGACGGTATATTATATTAAATTTTCTATAGATAACGACTGGAGATATAAATTTGAACTCTATATGTATGATTTACACATGTTTTTATTTTTATTTTTGTGGTGATTTGTTTTTATTGGTTTATCAGAACTCGCGGAGCTGATAAGTCTTATAGTGTTGTGGCATCAGCATCAACTTATTCACGTGGAAGTGAAAATTCAATTGACAAAAAGTGGACAACCATTTTACCGAGGATTCTTTTTCCAACCATTTGTGAAAATAACTGGTGATACAATTTTTGAGTGGGCACCGACGAGTGGATCCCGTATAGTTGCACCATGTATTGGTATCATTCATGGAAGCAATGATGATAAAAACAGTGTTCGGAAAAACACAACAATGGATTTGAGGGTATGTAGTCAATGGATTTGAGGGTATGGTGGCGGAAGACGAATTGACATTTTGGGAACCACCATTTTAAATTACTTATTTATTATTTATTTATTTATTTAATTACTTAAATTTATTTTTGCTTTATTAAATTTTTTATTTGTTGTTAAAGAAGTATAATAATATTAATAATAGTTATTTAAATTTTTTTTGTAAATTAAGTGATATTTTTTTTTAAGGGTTTTATCCTCAGTACAAATATATTAATTTTTTTTCTTCTTTATTCTCTATAAAATAATTTTTTTATTTTGACACGCAACAATGGGATTTAAAAATGATTTTTTTGGGAAAGTTCTGTAATATGGCCAGTTAGGAAGGAACTCGGCGAGTTCTTAACCGATTAAGATGAAATTCAATATGTAGGATGAAAATGATTTTAAAATGATTTGTTGGAAAAGTTCTGGAATAAGGCCAGTAATGTTCCATGCTTGAATATTTCTAAGGAGAGAAATAGAATTTTCCCTCACTTAATGTTTTTTTTTTAATTGCTGCTTTTCTCATCTTGTTAAAATAATCATTGACTTGATCGAGTTTACTGTCAGTAAAATTTATCTTCATCTATTTTTTATTCTTCTACTTAATATAACTTTTCTTCACTTTAGAGAATCTATGTGAGAAAAATTAATTAATTTTCATCAACATTTTCATCACCGAGATCCTTCCTTATTGGCCAAAATCCAGAACTTTTCCAAAAAATCATTTTAAAATTACATTCCCATCCTGCATATAGAATTTTATCATAATCGGTTAAGAACTTGTCGAGTTCCTTCCTAATTGGCCATATTCCAGAAATTTCTTAAAAATCATTTTAAGTTTAAATCACATGTCGCAATATCCTGTTTTGAAATATCCAGTTTTGTACCATATCTCGTTTTGTACCTTATCTAGTTTTGAAATATCCAGTTTTGAATTATCCTGTTTTATTAAATCCAGTTGTAAAATATCCAGTTTCGACCGGTACCCATCTCAAAGCTAGTGGTTTATTTTATATTGTATTTTGTAACTATACTGGTAATCTGACGATGAGCTCTATCTCTGTCAGAATGATTTTAAGATGGCATATTTCAATGCTAGAAGTTTAAAAATGGATGGCAAATTCAGTGAAATTTTTCAATTAAATTGATGGAGTTAATATACAAGTGATAGCTGTTACTGAAACATGGTTAAAGCCATGGATGCCTTTTAGATCAGTACATATTCCTAGGTTTGCACTCCTAAGAAACCTAAGAACTGATCGTTTATCTCATGCAGGTGGTGTGGCATTATACATTCGTGAAAATTTAAAATTTAAATTTATTGGCAAATCATCTAGCGGCAATACTGAATATTTATTCATCGAAGCTCTTGTGAATGGTATCTGGATATTCATTGGTGTAGTGTATGATGCTACTGGCATTAAAGTTGACTTTATTGACGGTCTATTTTCCAGTTTTGTAACGAACTATGAGCTCAAGCTTTAACTGCTCAAAACTTGCAATACAAACCGATTGATGTACCAACGTACTACTCTAGTATACATAACAGCTCTTCTCTTCTTGATCTGATCATTATCACAATTTCATTCAGGATTAAAAAGTTTCTTCAACTTGATTTATTCTACAATCTTCTATAGTTTGTTCTATAATCTTCCTATCAATGTTGAACCTGCCCTATCGTTTAAATATAGATCTTAGAATTCCCATTATATGGAAATCAATATATGATAAATATTTAATTGATAAAAAGTATCCATCTTAAATAGTCTTATTCAACAAGTCAACGAAGTACTTCAGTCTGGTTCAACTCTAATATTAAGTTGGCAATGGTTGATCGAGAAATGTATTACAAAGTGTGGAAAAACATAAAACTAATGAAAATCGAATTATTTACCGTCGAATGAGGAAAATCGTTAAAAAAACTCATAAGAAAATCTAGAAGTCATTACATTAGAAAGCAGCTTGATTTTAAGCTTTCGTCAAGACTGCTTTGGATGAATATACATTGGTCTCTCAAGTGATAGGCCGGCGATCCCCCAGATTTCTGTTAATAATTCTCGTACGAAGCTGTTAAACTAATTAAGGATTATTTAAGCAATCGATTTCAATATGTTGAGCATAATTCTGTAAAATCTGTACCCATTGAAACCACACGAGGAGTACCTCATGAGTCCGTACTTGGGCCACTGTTATTTTCGTTGTTCATAAACGATATTTCGTCGGTATTTTTGGTTTAGATATCAAATGGAACGAGTGCTAATTTTTAAAGAAACGAATAGAATATTTGAGATACAAAACCAAGAATGGATTTATTAACCAGGAGATAGAAGCCGTGTGGAAGTTTCCAGTCCCACAAAATAATCTACAAAGGTTTTTAGGGCTAACTGGCTACTTTAGAAAAACTATCCATAACTATGCAATGTTGGCTAAACCGTTGGCAGATCTGCTTCGATAGGATAGCAAAATTAAATTTGATAAATCAGAACTAGAAGCCTTTGAATGTTTAAAAGTCAAGTCATCGTAGAAACCAGTTTTAAAATTATAATCCATGGTTTGGAAGCAATCCTTTTACAAAGATGCAATGTGGCTCAGCAACTGCGCATCCAGTATGTTACTACAGTAAAAAACAACAAAACACGAAGTAAATTACTCAATGTTAATGCGTTGTAAAAATTACGGGTATACCTTTTGGGTCTCAAATTTTTAATAACAACCGCAACAATGACAAAACGTAAATTAAATTCAAGAATTGGTGGTTGGGCGTTGCAGCTCCAAATATTTGACTACAACTTAGAATATAGTGCATCATCACGTATGTGTCATGTTGATGTACTAAGCCGCAACCATAGAATTTTTTAAGTGCAATTAAGTGTCATCAGCCGATGACACTTTATGTATGCCTCGCATATTAGCAGAAAGGAAAACAGGAAAACAAGAATAATTTCTGCATTCTATACCGAAAGGTGTTCTTCCACTACTGATGTATCATGTTGATCATTTGACATATCTAGCTACAACAAAAAAACATTAGAAGAATATGTTATGCGTCATCGACTAATTCAAAAAGTTTGTTTGGCTCTACCCAATGAAAACAGTAAGTGCAAAAGAAGTGATCCAAGTTAAACTTACATAAATCGATTTTTGTCAATACAAAATCGATTATTTCCAATAAAGGGGACGACAATTGGATCAAAGGGAAATACCCAAGCTGAAGTTGTTGTTACAAAACTCAGAAAGATGGTTTAAATATGTAGATGTGCTGCAACGACACATAAACAACTCATATCATCGATCCATCGATATGACACCGTTTAAATAACTATTGGAAACAAAGATGAGGTGTTCTGAAGAGAGAAGAGTGGCACAGAGGAAGAGGAGATATCAATCAGTTTTAAGAAGACCATCATCACATGAGAGAATTGGCTAAACGGGGTATAATTAAAGTACAGATTGAGAACAAGCACCGAAAAACAGCAACCGAATAAAAAATAGGGACTTAGTAGCTATTAATAGAATTCAATTCTTAGCTAGAAGTAAAATTAAACCAAAGAATCTCGGTCCTTATACTATCGTCACAGTAATAGAGAGGGAGCGTTACGTCGTAATGAAAACTGAGGACAAATAAAGGGACCAATACGAACATCTACTAAATAGAGGGACCAATACGTACATCTATACTAGTGCTGTTCAGATGAAACCATTTTATTATGCACGTTTAAAGTGAAGATGAGTGTGAAAGCGATGAGTCTTCAGCAACTATAATCCACAAAAAGATGAATCCGGACCTGGTTCACAAGCAGACGGCTCTTGTGGGTTACCATAACGATGAACTATCTTAATTATCAAAGTTTGAACCTGACAAAGGACAATGGTATAGTATAGAATATAAACCAATTTCGAGCGAACATTAAATTATGGTTTAAACTATAATTTTTTACTATAAGTTGAATGGATATTGAAAAAAATTCAAATTAAAACTAAAACATGCCTTATTTTCGGCACGAACTTGGAATTTGATCTCTATAAAGGAAATGTAATGCATAATAATGAATTTCGTATATATGGAAAACTAAATTGACCTCATTCGTTTATCACATCAATCTCCCCTTCTATTACATGTACATGTCTATACAGTACACAGCACCATCATGTATATATGTCACTCCTATAAATATGCGCAAAAGCGCGGGTAAAATTCGTACCCCAAAAACTGTATAATTTATATAAAGCTATTAATTTAATACTTTTGGTCAAAATTCGATGGGAGTAATAATCGTAATTGTCTGGATTATGACCATAAAAATGCTGTAAAATTCGATATGAATTATAAAATGCACTTAAGTTTTTTTGCTTAATTGAATCGAATGGGTTTTTTATTTTTTATTCCTCGTTCATAGTACTCGTAATATAAACCGCAACCAACAATAGACTGCTCGTATAGTTATACGATTTAAAATTTAGCGTTAGTACGTATATTCACGATGATAAAAATAGTTTTGAAAAACTATACAAATAAATACAGTGCCATGAATGAATAATTGAATTAGAAATGTGGGGTGATTCTAATTTCGACTTTGTTCTATATCATATAGGACGATGATTTATTAGACTATGTCATATGTCGTCTAGATATCTAGCGCGCACATTTATATCAATTTAAATAAAATTAAATTAAATTGTATATGGAATCTACTCAAAATTTGTCAATTATTTTCTTATAAAATAAAAATGTCTTGGATCTAAAAAATATATAAAAAAGAGGGTATATAAAGACAAAAAGCCAATCCAAAATTTAAGACTCTAACAGATCCGTTGGTTGGTATACATTGTTTTTTTTATTGTAATTCAATAAAAGATAATTTTATACATCTTTCTCCGCATTGCTGTATATACTCTTAAGAAGCGTTCCTAGAAAAATATGATGTTTCGTTATCCCCTATATTTCGTCATCCAGATGGATGAAGATGAAGATGAATATTATTATTATTGTATTTTCATCATTTTAGGGGCCTGATAAATTCTTTAAACTAAAAGTATGTCGAGGAAAATACAAGATTATGTTTATATACATAAAGCATATAAGATTGGAACAAATGTTATTGGGATGACGCATTTTTTCAATTATTTCGTTTTCTTATCGCTTAAAAGATTTTATTGTATATTCCCATACTAAATAAACAACTTCCAAGTATTTTTTTTTTATAATATAAAATGGCTATCATTTTATATCAAATTTGATTGATGGAATTTTGATAGATGCGCACACTCTATGTGGATAAGAACGAAAAATATCGTCAGTTGTGGTGTGATGCAAATCTGTGCACCTTAGCGCACATTGAACTCGATAAACATGAATTTGTTGTATTTGATCATTAAATGCCAATTACAACAGACGGGTTTCGTAAACAAATGGGTAGCATTTTATGGTTTCAAAAGTATTTCACACATAAGTTTTAACAATTTTATAGTTTAAATACGATTAACGATGATTTTATTACCACATTTCTTAAATCGGCCATCAACACATATGTATGTACATCAGTTTATTAACCTTGAAATTATAAAACATTTATGTTTTTATTTTTGTATTTCAATTAGCGGATCGTATAACGCATACATTTATATTCAAAATATAACTATCCACTGTCTGTTCAATAACTATTAAAAATCAGCAGGAACTTCCGCCTACTCTTATTATTGTAAACATGGATTTTATTTATAGGTATATACGATTAAGTATCTTGAACAACGAGCATAGTGCCTTTTAATGCAAAGCTAATCGTGAAACATGATCATTTTCTTCATTGGAGCCGGAAATTTTAAGAAAACAATTCTAAACCGCAAAGGACGGACGTATTTTGTTCAGTTTAACGGTTATTTAATTTAATTTTAGTGTTAAATCTATTTTTTTTTAAATCTAATTTATATTGGGTGTGGGAATGAGTTCCCGCTGTTTTTACTTAGATGTCGTTAGTAGCTCTGACTTCTTAATTTTATTTAATTGGGCAAAACATGTTCTTTGAAGGTTAGATGTCAAGCTTCAATAATCATTAGTGACATTTGTTCAGAACATAAACAACAATTTTTTGCGTCTCATTGAAAATGTCGAATTTTGTGCCAAAAAACAGCATTGCGGGAAGTTTTACTTCATTATTTTTTGTTAAAGAAAAGTGCAGCGGAAACGCATCGGTTGCGTTTACGTAGAAGCTTATGGTAAGCATGCTCCATCGAATACAACCTGTAGAGACTGGTTCCGACGATTCAAAGATGGTGATTTCGAAGTAGGAGACAAGAAACGTGAAGGTGGACCAAAAAAGTTTGAAGATGCAGAATTGGAAGCATTGCTGGATGAAGATCCATGTCAGACGAAAAACCATCTACGAACTCTTGCTTCAACGACAGCAAAGAAAGGGTTTTTTACATCGGATCATCACTGGAGATGAAAAGTGGGTTCGATACGACAATCCGAAGCGCAAGCCAGCATGGGTCAAGCCAAGGGAACCGGGACCATCGACGCCAAAAGCAAATATTCGTAGAAGCTTATGGTAAGCATGCTCCATCGAATACAACCTGTAGAGACTGGTTCCGACGATTCAAAGATGGTGATTTCGAAGTAGGAGACAAGAAGCGTGAAGGTGGACCAAAAAAGTTTGAAGATGCAGAATTGGAAGCATTGCTGGATGAAGATCCATGTCAGACGAAAAACCATCTGCGAACTCTTGCTTCAACGACAGCAAAGAAAGGGTTTTTTACATCGGATCATCACTGGAGATGAAAAGTGGATTCGATACGACAATCTGAAGCGCAAACCAGCATGGGTCAAGCCAAGGGAACCGGGACCATCGACGCCAAAAGCAAATATTCATGGAAGTAAGGTTATGTTGTGCATATGGTGGGATCAGAGCGGCGTCGTGTACTACGAGCTGCTGAAACAGGATGAAACCATCACTGGGGATCGTTACCGACGACAACTGATTCGTTTGAAGCAAGCTCTGGGTCGAGAACGGCCGGAACGGGACAATCGGCATGACAAGCTGATTTTGCATCACGACAACGCTCGGTCACACGTTGCTTTAGTTGTCAAGAACTACTTGGAGGGGCAGAACTGGGAGATTCTACGCCACCCGCCATATTCACCAAAAATTGCACCTTCAGACAACCACTTGTTCCGGTCGATGCAGTCAGCCTTGGCAGAGCAGCACTTCACATCATACAAAGATGTCAAAAAATGGGTCGATGACTGGATTATTCCAAGGAACCGGAGTTCTTCTGCCGCGGAATTCGTTTATTGCCCGAAAGATGGGTGAAGGTTGCAGCTGCCGATGGAGCATACTTTGAATAAACCAGCCATTCGTTTTCGATTCAAACAAACGTCTTTTATTTCACCAAAAACCAGCGGTAACTCATTCCCACACCCTATATAAAATTTAGAGTTTTGTATGTAGAGGGTTTCGGCTTTAATTTTTTTCCTAAGAGATCGAACTTGTGTGTCAAATTTTTTAATTTTTATTTTTATTAATTCTTTTATTTTAATTACTAACTTAGTGCCAGTTGAATTTTCAGGTGATAATTTTTTTTCCAAGTAGATCAAAAAATTTATTAATTTGTTTAGGTCATTATCATTCAGAAGATATAATGAGGAAGTTGAATGAATATGTAAAGCCGGTTATTTGTGCATATATGCGTGCCACTAAATAAATAGATCGTCAAGGTGTCGGTAACGGGATTGTATAAACATATGCATGAATATTCGTGTATATGTATATACGTGCATGTTCGGGCGTCATATGCATTTAAATTATACCTTCCCTTCCCTACCTATTGTTTTATGTAAGAGTACTGTATGAATAGGCCCGGCGTTATCCGGGAGATGGTTCTAGAGCTTGTGCATAGAACCATCTGCATGGAGAATGTCTTCTGCTATAGTCTAAATACCGGCAAGCTGAAGTTGTACAAGGTGTTTATCACATCCGTTGTCATTACTTTTCCCGATCACAGTCAATTTGGAAAGGAATATTATTCTTGTTGGCATGTATCTACCTCTCCTAAAGGTAGGTGACAATAATGTAACGAGAATCGGGTTGGTGGTCCTTCTCAACTCCGATATGGTAACCCTGAATGACGAAAAGTCCGCTATGATTGCAAATGTGGGAAGTATGGACATTTCAATAGACATATCACTGAGAATAATAGGATGTATGGGAGAAAGCGCGAAATTATGAATAAAAGGAAATGGGCGGAAAAAAATTAATGAAATCCCCAAAGAAAAAGAGATGAGTAAACGATGAATGTTTAATGTTTGAGCGATGTGACCGTACGACACAGAACGTAGTGGGTCCCATCGTACAAAAAGATCGAAAAAAATAACAGGGCCGATATGATAGCTAAAATGAGAGCAATGAGTGAATTAGTTCAGAGAGTGTATAAAGTGCAAGAGATGTATTTCGAATGCTTCAGATATGTATCTGTGGAATAAATGGAAGAATGAATTGAATGAGGAGTTTAATGAAAGCTAAGAAGTACAAGGATATGTGTCATGTGTGGTGCTCCTTAGCGAACTCTGTTTTACAAAACGCTGAAAGTGAATTATTTTAAACAAAAAGGTTCTGTAGCAGATAATCATAAGCCTGCAGGACACAAAGATCAGCTGAAAATATTGTTTATGGCCTTAAAATTTTTCAAAACAAAACATCAACCTTTCGAACAAATCCAACAAATCTAACCTCTACAAACTGTTGAACGAAACCAAGCTGAATTCGTCATACTCAGGAATTGAAGCTTAAGAATTTAAGTTACCATACGATTCAAGTTAAAAACATTTAGTGGAAACTCCATAGAGTGGCAATCATTCTATGATCTGTTCAAAACCACCGTTCGCGAGAACACTAGCTTGTCACCTGCTTCGGAGTTGCACTACGATGGGTCAACTGTAGGGTCTAGCCAAGCACTTTAAAATCTAGTAAAATGTTACGACAAAAAACGTATCATACTCATTCATCAGTCAACTACGAATAGTCAAACCCCTGATACAATAGGTTTATTATTTGACACCTGTGACGAGATTATTCGAAGGCCCAAGGCTTTCAGACAAAGTGCAGAGTCAAGCATTGTTGGGTTGTTTCATTCAAATACTACGTTGCAAATGTGTTGGTATGAATTTTCGGAAAAGGGTTTCCCAACCATCAAAGGATTGCTAGATTTTTTAAGTAAACAAATCAACTCTCTGGGAGGGCTAAAGCAACAAGCAAATAAATTGCAAACGAAACTTGCGCCAAAATACTTCAATAATAGCTCAAGATGTTTTAATTGTCTAAATACTATTACCGACCGCCGTAGTAAAAATACACGACAAATAAGGTACCTAGAAGCCCTGTCGAGCTTTGTTGAATTTTGCATCAACACGATCATACATTACGGAAAATTGCGCAAATTGTGTTCTACGATACAATGCAAGGTTTAACATCAATACATTATAGCATTAAATATCTTTTTGTGGTCTGATTCCACTATACCTTCTAAGATTGGTTGGCAAACCAGCCTTGAAAAGGTAATATATTCGTACTTAATTGAGTCACCGAAATACAGCAGGCTACAACGTGAACCTATTCAAACTCTTGAGAGAAAAACATGACTTTCTTCAAACTCTCTAGAGGACTGCATCGTAGCGCTAACATCGGCGCATTTTATAATTTTGCGAAGAGGTGGCAGGTAGAATATCTCACCACACGGAACCATCTGTCAAAGTGGCGATTGAAGCAGACCAACATTACTAACTGAAAATTATTTAACTGAGATGATTTTATGGAAGCAACATCCTAATGCTGTGCCAGGTAAAATTGACATTGAAGCCGGATATTTTGTCACCTAACGTTGAAAAACTAAGCATCCTTAAAGGTCCTATTGAATCACTGCAAAACGAATGCAGGGTCAAATTAACCTCGATAATTACTATAATACTACATTAGAAGTTATGAGATCTTGCAGGTACTATATTTAGAAGTAGACCTTAAAAAAATGTCCAATTGATGATAACAGAAAACTTAAAAAAGCGGCGCAAGGAGATATTTCAATAATTATATACAAAATTAAATCCTTATTGTAAAATGGATCGACTAAAGTTTTGCACAATGGCAGGTAACTATTATAAAGTCGAGCCGGTTTCGAAAGTCAGAAAATGTTCGAAGATACAAAAGCTGTTATCGATGCAGCAAACTTTTTTTTCTAAATCACACTCAAGGAATGTATATAGTAGATCTAAACGGTTAAAGCACCATCACCTAATGAATCGAAGAATGAAATGGTGGGTGGTTATATTTACACATATGATAGACCAATACATAACAAATGATTGGAATGTCTCTCAGATGATTTCCAAAAAAGCAAAATACGCTAGTCAAACACACATCGATTGAGGGAACACTAATGATCCACCGACCATAGTTTATCAATCACATATAGGTGTTGAATGTGCAGTTTATAGCTATCATATACAGTATACACACAACCAAGAATTATATTAAAATGACCTTGGTCGCATTTTCAATTTCTTAAATATAATTCTTAAAAGATGTGAAAATATATATATTTTCGATTTTCGTAAATAAGCATGTACAGATTATAAATAGAAAATCTATGAAGATGAAAGTAATTTTTCGTTTCTATAAATAAATTGGTTATTTGGTGTACAGTTTTGAACACATATCAACGAATATATATTCTATATATTATACAAAAAGGTTGAATTATTGATCCGATGTGACGATAAGTTCTGGCATTATATTTTAAAGATGACATCGTTATTCTGTTTGAAGAATAAAAAAATTAAATAAAAAAAAAAACTTAATTGACTTAATTCGATTGGCTGCCTACACAAAATACTCTGCGCTCATCAACACAATCATCATGATATAGGCATTAGTAATTTGGTTAATATGAAATCGTTACTTTTATTGGTTAAACCAGTGATGCATAACCTGTTTAACACGTAAACTATGTCTAATACTATGATCGATATTTCAAAGTAAAAGTGAGCAAATTTATTTAAAATATTTACCATTTATTCCACAGTGAAAGAAACGTTTTTGTTTTTCTATTGCTAATCATTGATTGCACAAGCTCAATTTACATCTAAAATATAACCAAAGATCGAACAGGAGAGTCACTGATTGGCTAGTTCATGAAACGGTGAGCCAAAGCCGGCGGGTAAACAGAGTTTGCAAACGGGCTTTCACTCGTCGTTATATAGCGAGCGGTAAGTTTCAGTAGTGGTACTCTTTGAAGGCTATAAGCCCTTCTATACAGCTGTGCCAAACTTGCCTAGAGTAACAGTAAATTTTATACAGCTTTTTTCACCTGGGGCCCAAAAAGAAAACCAACACCAAGATTGCCGAGGTCATCTCCACTTTGAAGCAATGTATATGCTTGGAACACATGGTTTCCACTAGTTGGCCATCTAGTTTCATGGAGAGCAACGAGTTCCAAGCAATACTATTTCATGGCTGCGAAATGATGTCATTTGAATCCGGTTAATATTTTATTGCAAAAATCCAAAACAACTTATAACTAATCTAAAAAATACATAATATATGTACTAAATCTTATCATGATGATGACACACCTTTCCCATGAAAAACTGTTCTAGTTTTGCAAAGTCATCACGATACGCATGACATCATACCAATAATAAACGAATGCAATTGAAATTTAAAAAAAAAATCGATAAAATCGATTGATGGGGTGTGTGAGATTGACTATTTATATAGTTTAGCATAAAAATGCCAAAGTGCCAACATTAATTAAACAACAAATTGATGTTGTGCATAAATGTTCTAAACCGCACATCTACATTTATTTAACATTATTATGTATGTATATTGAAAAAAATGTCTAAAAACTATAATAACATTTTACTGACATTTAAGACACTAATTGCTTTCTTAGCACATACTCTTGATGTGTACAATGAAATGTTTCTTATTATTTAACAAAAATTCCAGTATTCTATCGATATAGTAGACAAGACAAGAATTTACAGAATATTTTATACTTTCTCCGATCGATCATTGTTACAATTCCAATACAAGTTAGTTAAATTATAAATGATAAGAAAAAAATTTTCTCAGTTATCTTTTAATCAAACGTCTTAGCGAGAGTACATACAATATAAATGGTTTTTGAAGTTTCCTAATGTTTGCAAAGTAGCTATAGTGCGCAGGAAGATATGTAATTTCCCAACCATTGTAAAGTTATAACGGTCTATTTTCCTTGTTACTTTTCTTTACATTACCATATAAATAATATATATATATATATATATATATATATATATATATATATATATATATATATATATATATATATATATATATATATATATATATATAAATATATATATATATATATATATATATATATATATATATATATATATATATATATATATATATATATATATATTATGATTTAAAACCTGTTAGAAAAGTATTACAATTATTGTCGTCGTATATACTTGAGATATATTTAAGAAATATTTCGTTTTCTGTATAAAAAGATTAAAAACTCTTGTATTTTATATTTTGTGACCTGATCACGCCTTCAACATAACATGTTTACATACATATTTAAACTGTATGTCGAATCAAATATAAATTCAATGTTGGAATGTATCAATTATTCTTGTATGTTAGTCTCGAATCAAGGCCGCGGCGGTATGCGAGTATGTATATGTATATTGGAAGAAAAATTCTTGATTTTTTATTTGAAAGAAAATGAAAATCGTCGCACTTGAAATACGATAGAATACCTACTAGAAAAATGTGTGACAAACACATGCGTGTGTGTAGTTTATTGACGTCGACGTTTGAATCAGGTTACATTTGAAAGCGAAAATAATAAGTCAAGTTGCTTATATGGACGATTTGTTATGTTATAGTAAATATGAATACTTTTGAAATGAAACCTTCCTGGACATTGGTACATATATATACATATACCATGTAGTATGCAAGACAACCATCATGTTTAAACGTAATGTACTGACTTACTTCTTAGCTTCAGAAATCAATTAATGTTGCCAATTTAATTTTCAAAATGTCTCGGCACATTTTTCTATTCAAGTTGCCTGCAATATTGATGGAGCCGATGAATTAATTTTCAATTATTATTCGCTGAGACTCGGTATTGGCCATAAAACGATTAATTCAATTTGCTTATAATGTTTAATCAATTTTATAAAAATCTAATTTATATTGATTTTAAAGTTTTGTGTCAAAGCAATAGTACACTTAATAAATTTTAGCAGCATGAAGGTGAAATAATAAATTTGTAATTTACAGGTGAAAACTAATGCCATTTGTTACAACATACGGCTAGGAGAAATTAGTTTATTAAAAGATTTTTTAGGGAACCTTTATAGATTACAGTTGCACTCTGGAGTAGCTGATGAGAGACATCAGAATATAAAATCATATTTAGTCCATAGCACCAACAATGGCTCTAAGGTGTGCCCGCATTTTATAAATTAAATCGTTAATAAAAAACTGCCATGAGAGCTTAAACAGATACTAAAAGATACCATTGAAGATACGAGATACTTTTTGAACCTATAACTGACTTTCAACAACGAAAATTTGAAGAATAAGCGCCGACATAACGAAACGAATTAATAGAAATGCAATAGTTTACAAACATATTTATATAAATATATTTTTACAGAAGGAATTTTGACCGAAACATCATAGGTATACCAAAATAAAACTTGCAAGACACATAAACAACCATTTTGTTATGATTGGAATGACATTTACGAAACATAAATATTTGGGATGTCATTTTTGGACGTGACATAGTTCATTCTTAATTCATCCGCAGCTTATAATACGATAATTTCACTAGTCACAACTTTTATTACTAAGACTGTGTCCGAAACCCATGATAAATATTTGTGAATAAAATTTTTGACATTTATTTAAAAAATATTCCTCTACACTTCCAATTTTTTATTACGCTGTCCGAAAAGTATAATAATTGATTGAAATATTTCCCCGCCTTATATGTTTTAAAATTCACTTTTTGCGAGGCGTAAGAACTATAAAAAAAAATACAAAACTCTTTCGCGGACACGTCAGAATCTGCCATCAGTTTAAATGCTTTGCGGTGGAACACGTCGGCATATGCCAACATAGACTAAATGTACTATAAAAGCACGTCGGATATAGCCGTTGGTATTTTTATGGCATATATATAAAATATACAGCATTTTTGTAATAATTGTGCCCCATTTACTGACTTTAGGTTGTGACTTTTAGGTTCAACCGTTACATATTTGTAAAAGTGTGTTGCCACGAGAGGACTTTTTGGTTCATAGTGCTTTGTTCATACTGGATTTTTTTCAAAATTTTTATTTTAACTCATTATTTATTTTTTTATATTTTATATTGAAGAGGTAGCATCAATAGGGTAGGAGTCTGATCGTCTATGGTTATGTACTATATTCCAGCGTTGTAACTATCTGAACCTACCAAGTGTTTAATATACCTCCACGTGGTACCACCCGGACAACGATATATTACCGAAATATTCGACTGAACTACTAAATGCGGAACCAATAGCAATGATTAAAACAATCAACAGTAAAACTACCCCGGGTAGTATATCTGATATTCAGGAAAATCCACACTTTTCGGGGCTCTTTTCCATTTATTCTGGGGGAACCAACTATTACTAGATATAAATAATAACGAAATGAATCAAATTTTGCCTGACATCTTTCAAAAGAGTAGGAAAATTGGAAGATTTCCAACCTTACGGCCAACAAATGTAAGTACATTGTACACTACAACTAAAGACGACTAAATCGTCTTAAGAAAATATTAAAAGCCGTCAAATTGAAGAATTTCTTATAGCTCTAGCAGAATCTAGATAAGAAAATAAAGAACTTAATGCTACTATGAAATGGCGGCAAGAGCACATACAAATTCTCGAGGAAGAAATAAAAAAACTAAAAGAAAATGTAAAAATGGACTATTAAACTGATCCAGAAGTTCCGGAAAATATCATTGTAGTATAAATGAGAATGAATTAGCAAGAGAAACTGAGTGGGTTCGAGTTAAGGGCCAAAGAAAGAAAAGGAAGTTAAACAACACGACTAGTCCACCTAAACTAAAGAAACCTAACGAGACAAAATCAGTTAACGGACAAAAACCAACTAAGAAAGTGTCTCCACCACCACCAGTATTAATCGATTAAGCATAAATTAAAGTTAGTTCTAGATACACATAACTTTGATATTTGCGTTATATCAGAGACACATTTTACCAAAGAATCATTTATTTAATTTAGAAGATATAAGGTTTACCATACCATGCATCCAAGCAACTCAGCCAGAGGTGGAAGTGCAGTCAAAATAAAGGAAATTATAAAACATTTTGAAAAAGAAAAATATACCACAGATGAAATCCAAGCTACGACAGTTGCCATTGAAACGACAAAATATACATTGGCAATTACAGGCTTCTATTGCCCGCCAAGCCATTCTCTTAAGAAAAATCTTTAACTAAATGGGGTTAACTATAATAGGTTTATCGCAGGTGACGATTTTAATGTTAAGAATATTTATTGGGGGTTCCGACTAACAATGACCAAAGGAAAGGAACTCTTGAAGGCAATAAAAGAAAGCAACTATGAAGCATTATCAACAGGTAAACCAACGTACTGGCCATTAGACCCAACTAAAATACCAGATTTAATCGACTCTTTTGTAACGAGGAATATTTCAAAGCACTACATTTCAGTGGAAGAATGCCACGAAATGAACTTAGATCACTCACATGTCACTTTAATATTTAGTGAAAACATCCTACAAAAAAAAAAACAACCTATCTTTGTAATAAGCACACAGATTGGGACTATTTTAGAATTTGTTTAGATAACAAAATATAAATACATGCTGAAGTTAAGCAATTTGTTAAAGACATTCAGCAATCAGCATGGGAAAGCACTCCTATAGTTAAAAATAAATCTATAAGTCAAAATTTACCTCAAGAAATAACTGATCTATTGCGAAGGAAAAGATTTGCGAGAAATAAATGGCATCAGACCACACCAGAGCTCTCCTGGATAAAACAATTGTAAACAATTTAACAAAAAAATTATCAAGAGAGATACATAAATTTAAAAATAAATCTATACATATCTTTAAAATTTGTCAAACAGCCTCTTATCTGGATATTCGTTATGGAAGGCAATCAAAAATCTGAAAATACCTATTACCCAAGAGCATTCAATTAAAAAACTAGATGGAAATTGGACAAGACAAGATAAAGAGAAAGCTGATAGGTTTGCCGAACATTGGAAAATGCTTTTAAATTTAAACCACTAAGCAGTCCATGAAGAGAAACTCTCGATGACAGTTTTAATCAAGAATAAAGACAGTTTTAATCACTAAAAAAATAAATGCAGCATTTAAGCTTCTACATACCCAAATTATGGAAAGTGGCTTAAGTCATAATGACTTTAAACTTGTAAAACCACCACACACAGGAAGCAACAATGCACAGAGCAATATCACTATTGCCAGTAGTTTCTAAAGTATTTGAAAATTACTTCTAAAAAGCTTTCTGCCAATAGTTGACAAAAAGCATGTATTCCGAATCATCAATTTGGATTCAGAAGTAAGCACTCCACTATCGACCAGGTGCATAGGATCACTAATATTATTGAGAAAGCACTCGAAAATAAGCAGATCCGCTCCACATTATTCCTTGATGTCGCACAAACTTTTAATACATGAAGGTTTAAACTATAAACTGCGCACCTTACTACCAAAACAATACAGTGATTATTAGAATCATACATAACTTAAATAAAAGAAGCACCATGGTATATTAGAAATAGAGATCTCCGAAAGGACTTGAAGACTGAGTCAGTTGCAGGAGAAATACAAAATTGGGCAAGAAGATACCAAGAGGACCTACAAATGCATACTAATGTAGAGGCATTACGGCTTCTAAACAATTCGAACATTGTCAGAAGGCTTAAACGAACTAAGCCTTTCGAATTAATTAAGTAAACCATAATATATAAGCTAGAATAAAATTGCTCATTAGTCCTCATATAAGACTAGATTGTAATACTATGTATTGGTAATATTGTAATAATTCTTCTAATACATATAAAAAAAATACGTCGGTATTTGCAGACAGACTCTCCTAATTGAGTTTTAACTGTCAATTACGATCCTAAAACATGAATCAGACTTCATGTAACTCGTCTACCACCGGAATTATAGCAAGAGCGAGCATTTTCTAAAAGATGTGTTCGCGAAAGGGTTAATTGTTTGTTGAAATTATCTTAAATGGTTTTTGAATGGTATTACAACACCAAGTAGTGAATTTTATATGTTTTATTGTACGAGTATATATGCGAGTGTGCTACCCGATAAGTTTGGCTTTTATTATAGAAAGTTTTGGCATTTGTGATAATTTGGGTGTCTTCGATTTTATCAAGTAAATGTCAAAAATTTGTATTTACAAATATTTATCATGGGTTTCGGACACAATCTTAGTAATATACCACCACAAATTGACCACCCTGAATACACATAAAAGAAAAATATGGATAAAATTACAAAATTATTTGAGGTAGTTTTCATAGATAAATATTAATTTAAATTATAGTTACTATTTAAACTTTAACAATGTTTATGCTTTAAATGTATCAAATATCATACAAATTGAATGAAATCATTGTATTACGACAATTTTTAATACAATTTAAAGAAATTAAAATTCAACTCAAATTTTGCTTAAAAAACCATTTGTAGAAAAGTTCAACCGAATTCAGAATTATTGACTGGTTAAAATATAAAATCAATCATTTTATTGATGGATATAAAAGAAACGACAACTAATATGAGTGTTCAAATCTCTCAATTAGTATTTGATTTAAAATTACATATGGATATTACATTTTCCCAAGAGTGGTATTTTTTTTTTTTTTGGTTTGTTATCACAAACCATTAAAATCGGTTAATGCTGTTCAATTTGTATTCATCATTGAATGTGTCATATTTTAAAAAATTTGTGATGGCGATAAGCAATTGAAAGTGAAGTAAATAAATAAAGTAATTTGTAATTCATATGGTAAGTTTTGAATGTCTTAAGTATATAGCATTATGAGAGATATATTCAAGTTGTAGACCTTGTCAAGTTGAACGGCATTAAATGTAAACAAATTGTTAAGTTGAGTACAATGATCTTTTGATTGTGTGTGTCGTATCATGTAATATTTATTTGATATTTTGTATTTGCGGGACACATTTGCGTTATAAAAACACACCTTAATACAATTTCGATAAGTTTAAGTCAAACTGAAACGTCACCCACATATTTATCTACGTATATAATATAGAAATATAGAGTAGAAATCAATTTTGTTTGTTGTCTACTTCAACCTACTAAAAATTTTTTTTTATAACGTCTAGCAATTCTGCGAAATCCATATCAAATCACCAAAATCAAGTTATATTATATAAGCTAAATAATGGTAATCGATTATGTAAATTTTGCGTATGTCTTTTGCGTCTAATGTTTCACCTTAAGCGCACAATTTTAATATAAATGCGACTGCGATTAACTATACATAATGTAATTGTGTGTGTGTGTAGGATTACATTAATTAGCGTATAATGGTCTTGCAGTTTATTTTATCTTATACCTTCATAAGATGGTAAATATTTTGCCTGATCAAACAGCAATTGAATAATTCTATTTATAATTAAATTCCGAATTAAATTGCAAAAATTTGCGTACGAAGGTGGATGTGATGATATTTAAAATCAATACTTTCATGGATGTGAATTTTTTATCCAAATTTCCAAGAAATGATTTATTTCATTCATGGTCGTTAGATTATTTTTGCTACACCGACAATATTTAAAATACATTTTTTTTTTATTTTTTTTTAAAATTGAATTTGAAATTCTTTAAATATTAATTTTTTTACAATTGGAAAATTGTCAGTTATAAGAAAGGTTGAAAGGTTACAAAATTTTAAAATGTTAAGTTGCAATATTGCAATATTTAACTTAGAATTCCAATTATACTTCCATCTTTTTACAAGGAAGCCTACGAAATATGCAACATCGTTTTTAAGACGCTTAGACCGTTTGAGGAAAGTGTGGAAAACCAGATTAATTTATAACAATGACTTAAACTCCTAAATAGATTGCAGTCTCTAAATGAATGTATTGTACTAAACCGACCGGAATTGCAAAAAATTCTCGATAAGATTAAGCATTTTAAACTCTATGAAGTCGTTATTAAACATACGATCGTCGGTTTTAAATGTAAAATTTAAAAAGTAACATTTCCAAAAGATTTTTAAAACGAAACTTTAACAAATTTAAAAGGGTTAAAAAATTAACGTAAAATGTTGTAACCATAACCATTGAAAATTCATAAGCGACATATATATATATATATATATATATATATATATATATATATATATATATATATATATATATATATATATATATTCATTTGCCAAAAGAACAATATATGTTGTTATTCTGGAACCAATGGAGAAAGAAACGGTAGAGAAGATCATAGAACACGACGTTTTTGGCTTGGTTCAATTTAAATGAAAAAGCCGGCAGTGTCGATACAGTTGACGGTGAACCTTTGATAACAAACAAAGCACTGTCAATGGTGATGCAATTGTTGAGAATGTTGAAATTGTGGATGTAATAAATGAATGCATTACTAATATTAAAACATGGTGCATATTGTATGCCTCTCTTTAATTTAAAAATAATTTAATTTATTATTTCTGCTGCGGTGTACTGTGTAAAATTTTTTTATCTGTAAAATCTGTGCAAAATACTCATATTTCTAAAAATCCATCTTTTAATCTATAAACTAATTCCTTATAGTGATATTATTAACTCTGTAATAAATACAAACATAACCAAATTGTTTGTGCCATGTCAATTGTGACGCAAAAATTTGATAACCTTAATTATCAATAAAAATCAAACCAAAATGATGAAATCTGTAAAGTCTTTTAAAACTTATGTTTGTGATGAAATTAAAAAATTGTGTGTGGAAATATTTAAAATCAAAAATTGTGCCACAACGCTTGAAGATCGAATGGATTACTTAGAACGAAATAATATTGCTAAAGCCGCGTATCCACTATAGAGTTTTTTACGTGGAGGTAGAGAAAACTCTCGCGTAGAGTAGTGTATACACCCTGTAGAGCTCTACATTAGCTCTACACTCTATCTAGCATGCTTGATAAAGTTTTTTGCTCTACAGTAGAGAAAGTAAATGTATAGGCCCACGTAATTTAAAATTAAATTTCTTTTGGACGTCATTTGTTGAAATGTTTCAAATATTGTGGTTGGGCACCAATTGCATTTTTTCAAAACACACCTATACCTTATACCTATTCTTCTCCGGCTGGAAAATATTTTAAAGAAAGGAGATGTTAAAAAGGGATTCACTAAAAGTTTTAATCTTGAAATTATGGTAAATTACGGGTGAAATTTGGGTTATAATTTTTTTTATCAAAAAAGACTCCAATCACGAAATCCTAGTCTGTTTAGGATACACGATATCCTAGTTGGATTTCGAGCTTTAATAGCTGGGTTCCACTAAAAACTATTGGTTTTAAGTGCGAATTTCTGTCTTAGGGCCCCTTACAACTACTGATAAAAGGCACAGACTGCTGTCTTTAAATGTTGTCAAACAAAAGTTCCTTTTTCAGCAGTTCTCTTTAAATTTGGTTTTAGCTGGTCGTATCTAATTGAGGTAAGGAATCGTCTATGAATCCAAATTTCTATTTTGCATATGTACCTTGTATAATTACAGGTCAGATACTGTTCGTAACTCAATTCAAAATTCCTAAATATTCTTACGTCACTAATTTCACTTTACCACTTGATATTCGAAGAGGACACTTTGTAGAATTATCTTTTCGACCTCATTCGGTTAGTTTGGCAAAGCAATATTTTGTCTGAAGATTTTCGTAAGTGCGTATTTCATTTTGAACGATCGAAATAACCAGTTGCAGTAACATATAGAAATTACTATATGACATACGTAGAAAATTATCATAGGCGTTTGTAACGTTTTCTTCGATTTCATTCATTGTTCCACGATACAACTTGGCGTTTTGCTTACTTTTCGCGATCCACTCGTGCTCCCAACACTTTCTATTTTTCTTGTTTTCTTCTTGAAGTAAAAAAATAACGGCACTAGCAGCTTGGTTTTAGCGAAAACTCATTTTAATTTGATTTGTTATTTTTTTTTTTTTTTGATTTTGACGAACGAAAAACTGAAAATAAAATGTCCGAAAATAAAATATTATTAATCGAAAATAAAATATAGTAGTAGCCGAGCGCTCTACCGTAAAGAAAACTAGGTCTACAGCGTATACAGTCTGCAGAGCGCATGGTAGTGCTCTACTTAAAAAGCGGTAAAGTCGTAGAGACGCTCTATATAGTGTACACACTATAGACTCTCACTCTACACTCTACGCTCTACCAAAAAAACTCTACCGAAAAAACTAGTGGTTACTGATATACCTTGTTTTAACAATTTGAATGTACTCGATATAGTTGGACGTATCTGTAAAATTTAGGTCAACGAAAAAACCACAATTAGTAGTGTTTTTTGACCGTTTCTGTTCTTCTATAATAAATACATCAAAATCGGTAACTTAAATATATCTCATATTGGTTTAAATTCTACCGCTAGAGTTTACTGTTATGATGGGCTAGCAAAACGAAACTTCTATTTTGCATCGTGCAAAAACGTTAAAAAATTTAAATAAAATAGCCAAAGTGACGACAACAAAAGGATGTGTTTTTGTAACGCTGTTGAATAAGTCAACGCCTTATGTTATTAAATCTGTTGAAAATCTGAATGACTTAGTTGACCAACAACAGCAAAATTCACCATCGCAACCTTCATTTAATCATGCTCAACTGGTGGTAGTAGTCAAAGTAAATCAAATTAACTCTCAAGCTGTTCTTTCAACTCGTCCTACTCATTATACTGAAAATTTTACATGAAATGAGTATATTGAAATAAAAACAACGTCGTTTCCATCAACAGTTGCAGATAAAATCGACTCATTTGTGGATGGAGTGTTTGAAAATAATAGCGGGAAGGTACAAACCATGTATGTGAAGTTAGCCCGAAAACTAGCCCGAAAATATTTTTGGATTGTGTCTTTGCTTAATTTAGTTATAATTTCGATCTGTCCCGAAATCTTGGTAATAAAATGTGTTTTATTAGTATCCATCCCGAAAAAAATACCAAGTCATCAAAACGTTGCAATGCCAAATTAAAATTAGAACGAAATAGTTTTTTATGTAATTTGTAAATATTGTAAATTTAAGCAAGAGTAGTTTTCATATAAAGAGTTATTTTGATATTTCGTTATGGAACCCGCTTCACAGAGATTTCCAAACATATCGGCTGATGCCAGAAGTTACTTTGGTGTATCCTTAATTCAATCTATATAGCCCTCTTGCCACATGAGGTCCATTTATGGTCTTTACAAAATATTCTATAAACACTATTCGAGAAAAATATTTTGTAAAGACCATAAATGGACCTCTTGTGGGAAGAGGGCTATATAGATTAAATTAAAGATACATCAAAGTAACTTCTGGAATCAGCCGATATGCTTGGAAATCCCTGTGATCTCGGCCACATGAGGTCCGGTTTTATTACCAAGATTTCGGGACAGATCGAAATTATAACTAAATTTAGCAGACACAATCCAAAAATATTTTCGGGAACTTCACATACATGTAAAAACCAGATTAAAATCTAAAACATATGATCCTGTTTCTGAATACAAATTAAGATCATCTTAAGACTAGAGTTTTACTGTTAGCTAAGTATAATTAAATTTAATTTTTAACCTTTTTATTTTTGTTCCGACTTATATTTTTAAAATTCATTGAGTAACAATTTAATTCATTTTTAATGACATTCGAGAATTTTTTAATTTTTTGCTTTAATTCTTATTATTTACTTTTATTTTTACTGCTATTTATATTTTTATTTTAATTTATTTTCAAGTTGGTCTGTGATGTGTCAGAAATTTATTTTTTGGTGTGTGTTCTTTGAACCGTTGTTGATGTGGTATGTTGGAGATGGTGTCGGATAATTCTTTTATTTTGAGCCTAATATCTACCAATATTGCTAATTGTGTAATAACCGGTTCCTTTGACAAACAAAACATTTGCTTAATAACAGTAAGTCAAGTAGCCAGTTCAAAAACGTGTTGGTCAGTCAAAGCCTGAATTGCCTTTCTAATGATCAACCCACTCATTTTTCCAATTTTCATCAAAGTGCATCGTTAGTAAACCTAATCATTACTAAGGACTCTGCCAAAATTGAAAGACTTGTGCAATTGGATGTATCGATTTCTGATCATGATTTTATCTATCTATCATTTATGATACCTGTAGCGAAAGCTCCAATTTCTGCGTTTTAATATAGATCGTATACATACATTAATCTAGATGCCTTGGCTTATGACTACGTAAATATACATTAGGATTATATTTTTGAGACCGACGTAATTGATCAGAAGGTTTCGATATTTAATACACATCTTTTGAGCTTGTTTGACAAACATGTTCCTATTAAAACCTTTGTTATTCCTAAACAAACAACGGCTTTATGGTTCAGTGTAAAAATTAAAATTGCGAAAGCTGATTAAGAAACGTGCTATAAGCGTAATAAAACTATTGATAATCGAAAATCTTTTTACCGTAGTAGCTGTCATGTTAAAAAGCTAATTAGATCTGCGAAGTCCAAACATCTTAATAATATGCTTGACCACAATTTATCTCCAAGACATTTGTGGACCAACATCCGTAATCTTGGTCTTCCTAAAGATGTTGAGGTAAGAACTCCTCATTTTTCAGCTAATGAAATTAACAATTGGTTTGCTTAAACTATCTCTAATGGCAATAGTATTGATAATATTAGCACAAACAATATCGACAGGTCTAGATTAGCATATTATCAATGTTGTCAAAAGTTCTCGAAAGAGTCATGTGTGATCAAATGGTTCGATATTTGGAAAATAATATGATTGATAGATTTAGATCTGGTTTTACGAGTAAACATATAGTACAGCTACTAAAAATGACTGATGATATTATTGTTGCTTGACTTTTCCAAGGCTTTTGATTCACTAAATCATAGCATGTTGCTTATTAAGTTGGAGGCATATTTTAATTTTTCGCCGCAAGCAATTAAATTGATTGAAAACTATCTAAGTGGTCGTTCCCAGTACATTAATATACATTAATGTATAGTACGAGGAGTTCCTCAAAGATCGATACTTGGGCCCATACTGTTTATGCTTTTCATCAATGATATCACTTCCGTAATTTGTAACTATCATATGTATGCTGATGATGTACAATTTATGCAAGCAATAAAGTTGATTATATTGAACATATCACCGCTTCTGTTAATGCTGATATTTTAGCAATTTCTAATTGGGCTTTGATTAATGAATTAAAGTTGAATTATTCCAAATCTCAAGTTTTACATATGAATTCTCATAATCTGAATATTACATATATCCAGCTGTGTATATTGGTGATGATGTTGTGCCATTTGTTGATAAAGTACGTAACTTGGGATTCATTATGAACTCGAAGTTCACTTGGGATTCACATGTAAGTCATATTTGTTCAAACATTTACGCTGGGTTGAGAAGGCTATCTAAATTTAAAAAATCCACTCCCACAAAAACTAAAAAAGCATTAGCTCATTCAGTACTTATTACTCATCTAACCTATACCGATATAGTTATGGGTTCCAAAAGTAATGAACATAGAAGAACACTTTCTATGTTCATATTTGTGGTGGAATTCTTACGATATCATGCTCGTTTGGAAGTTTTTTACGATGAATGAGAGTGTTAGGGGTCAACCCAAATTCCACAGGTACCAAATTTATCATTCAGTTTAAAATTGCTCAAATGCTGCGCACGCCATCTCTAAATCTGAATAACTCAATATGATAAAATAACGTCTTAGATCTTCGTCGTTTTGCTTTTCAATTGCTCCTGCCAAGTAAAAGGTTTCATTTCGTACCTAAACTAGTTTAAAATAACGATTGTATTACGGATTGGTCTGGTGGCTTATACACCGCACAATGCAAAATTTAAAAGTTACCACTAATTCTGACCAAGTATCATGACAATACTATATACGATAAGCATCGGGTTATTATTATGTCACCATCAGTAAACTTTATGGTACTTCCCAAATTTAAAATTATCTAAAATTTAATTACTTTGTTCAGCCAAGGCTTTAAATAGAATTCTTCTATAATAAAGTGTTTTGTAACAATTTTTCTAAATTAATTCACGTCTTTGTAATGATGGTCCATGACATTTTGAAATATAATCAAGTTTTATCTATAACTAGAATTAATCGGAAAATCATCACGTTCCAAAAATTCCAAAATCACGTGAAAATAAATTAAAATTCCCCATTTTTTTTTCGATACCCATCGCCTCACAACCAATACTATTCCATCATAATCAAAAACAGCAAAATAAAATTCTTTGACTTGGTTCTTATATTCTTTCTTTAACTATAGTCATCATATAAGAGTATAATAGCCAAACCACATTCACAAATATTTTAAATTAAAATTCAGTTAAGAACAACACAAAAGACGTCGAAGAAGTAGAAGAACATTAACAAGAATAAAAAAGCGCTAGAGATTTTACTCGTCGTACATAAAAAGTATATACTTACTTACTATATGTTCTTAGTGCTAAGAAGAAGAATAAGAATAAGAACAAAATATTTATAGTTTTATTTTTACACTAATATGAAAGAGCAGCTTTACAAAAATTTTATGAATGAAACTAGGGTGAGGTCATGTTTTTATAGTATTTCTTTATTATTCGATTGATGTTTATAACATGTCGTATTTTTTTTTGTCAATCTGCACGCCAAAATAATATACATAATATTATAGAGTTACGTCTATATAGTGTAGGCGAACGATGTATGAACATGACAGTAAATATTTGTTGAAAAAATAAAACAAGACAATGACTTTTGTCGTCCTCTAAATGACACGCAAATGCTGATTGATTTACAATAGCTGATGAATATACTCTGACTGCATCAGCGTATCTACACCTCTCATTATTGTAAAGTGTTTCCAAACCATAAAACCGCATCACATAATATAAATACATAACCCCTCAAAATATATATCCTCGTATATTTTTATATAATGAACAATGCAAGTTGAAATACTAGTCGTAATGATAATTTTCCATTTTCATATTTTCAATGAACACACAACAAAAACAAACGATTGAAGAAAAGCAGAATGAAAAATCGCATCATCGGTTAAATAAACTTTTAATACTACGGTTTGAGTACTCAGTATGTATATTACACAATTCAAATATTTACTTTTCTCGATTCGAAATAGACAAACAATTTTTACTCCCGTTTTTTTTTTTTTTTTTTTTTTATTTTATAAACGGAAAATGCATCAACTGTAATATGCATAATGAAAATGGAAAAATCATTTTATTTTTGTATGTTATGTTCTGTGTATGCGTTTTATGAAAGTATATATGTTATATATGTAGTAGACAGTTCAAAAATTATTTTTCGATTACATTTTCCCTATACATTGTAGTCGTATGTACTCGTTGTTAACGTACGGCAGTTTAGTCGATATAATATATTCACATGTAACATGTAAGTGATTTTCTTGTTTTTGTTTAGTTGTAACATTTTTTTTTATTCTCTAATGGATTCTATGAAAATGTTCGAGGATTATGTACTATAGTGTACGAAGTAGACATATTTTGGATTGTCAAAATATGTGTTTTCGCTTTGAAGTTATAAAGCCGGAAAATGTATTTAGCTATATTTTACTATATCAGCTGTGATAGATGTACTGGCTAGTTTAATTTTGTATGTATACTTAAATCGAATTAAATTCAATTAGTTCAACATTAAATTATTGTATACTGGTTGAATTGAAACAAAAATTTATCAATTTAATATTTAAGTAGGACTATTAAAATCGTGGTAGGTTTTTATTATTCATAATATTGGTAATTTAGTGTAATCGAGAATGATAGACGTTTCACGTACAGAATTCGTCCCCAGAAATAGACAATGTTACAAATTAATTAATTTATTTTTGCTGCAAAATAGAGTGTGATTAAACATTTGACGTCAGTTAGCTTCATTGAACATCGTCTAATAAAATCTACATAGAGTTTGCTTTGGCTATTATGTTATGTCAATGTGCTTGTTGAATGTTAGATTTTTTACAAATATTACACCAAAATCTCGAGTTTCATTAGTTATTTTAATTATTGATTGATTGATTGATTGATGAGACTGTGAGAAGATGAATAGCCATGGCCTTAAGTCCAAACCTTAAGGTGCAAGGCACCCCAGAATGTGCTAATATTGGCAATGATTTTTAATCGCCTATTTCGATGTACTGTTGTCTATTGCACACATATGACCTTATCCATTTGGCAAAACCGTTGGAGAATTCAAAGTTAGATATACTTTGAACTTCTTCACAAGTGACTGAGTCGAAAGCGTTACTAATGTCAGAGTATATTGCGTCGATTTGGAGATGTTGTTCGACGGCCTTCAAAATTTTACATGTAAACTCAATCAAATTTGTTGTGGTGGATCTAGGCTTGTCATCTTTGGAAAAACGAATTGTCAACATCTTGGACATACCAAGAGTTTTTACTACTACACGGCATATACGAACGAAGTTACAATTTAATAATGACTTCAATAGACTCGGTCCAAGATTTATTATTGGAGGGCACTATAATATAAAACATACAGCTTGGGGTTATAAGCTAATTTCTCCTGGGAAAGGAAATGCTTTGTTCAATGCCATTAATGAATACAAATGCGAATGACTGTCTCCAGGGGGCCAACGTATTGGCCAACAGATGCAGGAAAATACCAGATCTACTTGATTTCTTCATTATAAAAGGTATTTCATCCAGTTACACTGGAGTTGAAGGAATTAACGACTTAACATTTGATTACATTCCTGTACTGTTGCCAGTAAGCGTCGCAACCCCATGTCATTCAATTAAACATTGAAGTAACACCTGTTTATCAACCAAACCAGGATTTTAAAAGGATTACGCCAATGGGGATTGCTGAAGAAATTGACAAAAGTCTTAACCAAAAAAAGACACCTGGAATTGATGAAATATCACCTGGTCTATTCAAGGAACTTGTAAACCACTCATCATGAGCTCATACTTATTTAATGCCTGTATGCATGAGTTGAAGTATGTACCCAAATCCTTCAAAACGGCACAAATAATTATGCTGAAGAAACGAGGTAAACCAGATGAAGAAGTAACATCATACAGACCAATTTCACTGCTTCCGACCTTATCCAAGCTGTTTGAAAAACTACTAATAAAAAGTCTAAAGCCAATAGTAAACGTTCCTGATTTTCAATTTGGATTCAGGAATAACCACTTCACAATGGATCAAAGCGTTAGAAGAAAATAAATATTGCCCCGCTATATTTTTGGATGTATCGCAGGCCTTTGATAGGGTTTGGCACAAGGGATTGACATTCAAGATGAGCAAAATGCTACCAAAAAAATATTACCAGCTGCTTGAATCATACCTTTCTGACCGCCAATGAAACATGTTCTGACTTTTGTCCAACGCTAGCGGGAGTTCCACAGTGAAGCGTATTGGGACCTACCCTATACCTTCTCTACACTGCGGATATACCTACAACGCATAAAACTTTCATTGGCACGTTCGCTGACGACACTGTAATTATGTCAGTAGACAATTCAGCAATGAACAATGTTACTAAATGGACAATTGACTGGAAAATCATGCTTAATGAGCTCAACGGCAAAATACCTTGGTCTGCATTTAGATTCAAGGTTCAACTGGAAACATCACGTGAGACAAAAATCTGAACAGGTACGATTTAAGCAACTTCCAATGTACTTGTTAATTAGGCATCACTCCAAAATGAACCTGTATTGCAAAAGACTAGTGTAGCAGACTACCTTCAAACCAATATGGATGTATGATGCTCAGATATGGGGTTGGACTCATAAATCCAATAGAGACATTATACTACGGTAGTCAAAACAAATTTCTGCAAATGATCACCAACGCCTACCGATTTGTGAGATTTGTGACTAACAGAGAAATACACAATGATCTAGAAATACAATTGATAGACGACGTTATTTGGGAATGTGCCTTAAAACATGAGAAGAGACTTCTTACCCACACCAACGTTAAGATCGTACAACTACTGGACAATACAAACGAAGTAAGGCGGCGCAAACGATTTAAACCACCTAAACTAACCGTATAAATAATATATCTCGAGGACACTAGTCAGTCAGACCCACACAAGTTTATGCTTATCTCAAAAGTACTAATGTTAACCCGTCGAATGAATTAATAATGTTTAAGATTGTAGTAGCCATACCAATAAAGGTGTTTAAAAATAAAAGTTAAACCAAAGCTTAACAATTATAACGAAATTTTTAGGAACTAGAAAAAATTCTGCAATAGAAAAAAATAACTTCAACAAATACTTGGAAATATTCGACCAGGATCCTAAAGATGAGTGAAATACAATATTTTTTTCTTTTAGGGAAAAGTAACTTGTATTTCAAATTCATTTAAAAAAGAAATAGGTTATTGTATCATAAAATAACTGTATATTTAACGATCGAAAGTCATTTTTCTTGTTTTCCGGTTAACTTTACTTACAGCATTTTATGAAGAGTAATACCCTCTTCCCCCTTTGGCATTTTTCTCAGCATCAGGGTGTTCAGCTAAATATTTCTCCAAATCTTACTCCATTTCAAGAAAACTAACTCTGTGAGCTATTTAAGTAATATTTCTCGAATATCTGCACCCAACTATATAGGAATACAAACACAATAAGGCCAGATAGCACACCACACGTCATTCATTCAACAGGTCTTAACTTTTTTTTTCATCCATTGCTATTTCGTTGTTCCATTGCTTCAATCTATTATTTGAACTTCCTTCTAGGTAGTTCGCTTTGAAATTTTAGGTTACCCCTTGATTCATATGGGCTGTATCAAGGATGTGGAGTTTGGTGGTAAAAATAAATTTATTACATTTTTACAAATATGAACCAGATAAAGAGGATGCGCTGAAGCATTATCTAGCACTATAAAATTTAGAAAGCCAAATTTTCTCATACTTCTTTAGTTCTTTCTTAGTTCTAAAACTTCCTTAGTTCCAATACGTCTTTAGTTCCGAAATTACGCACTAGCCCCTAATCTTTAAACAAACCGGAAGTCATCCATTCTTTCTTGTAAACGCCATAAGCATTTCCTCAAAAATAGAAGCGTTAAACGCTCTTTATTATATCCTCGAAAAGTTTTGCTATTTTAGAAATAAAAAACTTCGGTAAAAAAGTAAAACGAATTGGGGCCTTATTTTTGATGTATTTATTGTTCTGGTGGAGCACATTTTTCTGTTCGTGGAGGATGGAGGCAATTTTTTTATGAAAAGAGGACAGTCCTATACAAAGGACGAGTGGCAAGCCTAGGTGGATCTACCTGGAATGAACCCAAATTATCATACCAAGATATGCCGAGGTATTATCTACCTATAGGCCCTTGTGGTTAGAGGGCACTCTCCCGTGCCTCGTAAAAGACTTCTAAACGAGCATGTTACCTTTTGAATTCCACCTCCTTGACTTGTTGTAGGAGGCGACTAAACAAAGTTTGGTTCACTGGGCTGACTACCCGCATTCGTAAACAATCTGATAAAAAATTCGCTGAATGTAAATCAACTATTAGAAGTTCGTAGCTCGATGAAAATATTCACAGCTAACCAACTGCGAATATATAAGTAAATAATAGCAAGGGAGATTAAATAATAGTTCGAACAGTAATGACTTCTGGATCGCTGTTCTAACTATCTCAAAGTTCCTCGAATAAAATTCGATCTATTTCGATTCTATCTAGCAAAATACCATCAACAAGTATAATTGAAACAAGTTATCATCAAATATCCAGCTTATCTTTCACTTGAACATGACAAGGTGTCCATCAATTCAAATGCAGACCATTTAACCGTTACACATATTCAGAAAAATATGGAAATATGTAATCTGGAGCTTAGCTTAACAAAATTTTAGACCGAGACAACGTCATCTATCTGATGCAAACCGAAACTATATGGAATCCGAGACAGCGAGTTCCTTCATTAACGAAAAAATTATTCTATAATTACCGTTCATGGAGAACCCACCATTGATAAGAGAGAGTTATTACCAAGCGCTAATTCCGAATTAAAGCATAAATATATCCAGTTCATGAGAGAGTATAAAGCACTGGGATAAATGGAAATAATTCCTGAAAACGAAATAAATAAGTCCCATACTCCCATAGATCGGCCATTGCGATTGTCGTCTTGGCAACTCGTAAGGCTTCATTTAAACTCTGTCATTCAATATTTTACTGTTATAAACCAAGAAGCAGACTCTCCTGGAGTAGAATCCAGCTCCGCTTTGATATTATTTAACGTAACGATAAATAATAAATTTTCGACAGTTTTAATTTTCAAACTAAGTGCGGGACTAAGTGGGAGAGCACAAAACATCATCAAAGAATTGATCACCCATCATATTTTTATAGGATTTCAATTGTACCCAAAACCGTATTTCTTTACCTCACCAGAATCCCCCAAGTAACCACCTAAATTCGAAAGCATTTTACAGTGGCGTTATTAAAGTGGGGGGTAATACTGTTTGAGTGTCTTTAAATAAGCTGCATAGCTCCATATAAAACATAACCAATCTTAATTTAAACTTTTCTATTTCTTCCGTATCCATTGATTGCGATGCTTCGATGGTGCAAGATGACGATAGTTCCGTGTTTCGGATTCAGAATTTTGAAATTTTTTGAAGCTCCAATTTATGCTAAATTTACAGCATACCCACATCTAAATACTGATTTACTGTAAAGTAAATATATATTCGACCTAAATTCCACCCAATTTGAAATTAAAAATGATTAAATCATAATTCGACGAAACATCCCATATATAAACGACACCGAGTATATAGTAGGAAGCTAATTATACCAATTTGACTTCCTATTAGTGTTTTTGGTATTTTAATTTTATTTTTTAATTATGGGTGCGTAGCTTTAGTGATACCACCTACACACACACATCATTTGAATTAATTTCCCATTTGTAATCGACAAATAGTATTCCAGAACAATTAAAATAAAAAGGATTAAATACAAATTTTAATTGATAATTAATTTAATATAATTTGTTTAAATTATATGATATATGTGTATAAGTGCCTTATCGTGCCTATCACTATGGATAATTATCGCATCGACACGAATCGTTATATCTAACTAAATAATAATAATAAATGTTATTTACAAGCAATTATTAACAATTTCGTTAACAATCCATCGTGCTTGGTCCCGAGTTTCTTATGATAGATTTCGATGCCTACTAACTGGCAAGGCTTCTTTTATAGATCGTAGGCACCATCTGTATAGAATATACTCGCAGAACGTATTTTTACTAAGAGAATGAGATAAATAATTTTCAGGGCAATTTTTTTCCAAAAAAAAAATGTGCCGGGAACAGTGCATCTCTCTGTCGTAAACCAGGGATTATTGCAAAATTGTCCGATATCTGTATCTTATCATTAAACTGTGCATTGCGATTATAAATGCTACAACAACGATGGTCATGATTTTAATAAAATCAATTCTATTTCTAAAGAAACCTATACCTACGAATATTAATTAATATTCAAGACGTGTATTATTATCTCTGGAACTACTGTACATCAAGCACACGACGAGTCAATGAGGGAAAATGTTTTTTTTTTTTTATTTTTTGCGTAATTTTTTTTTTTTTTTGTTGTTTTTATCGGTAACGACAATTTTCACGTCCTGTAAAATTTGATTAAAAAAAAAAATTTGTTTGTTGTTTTTATTTTTCATTTCACTGCTGATAAGATTTTTGAACTAATGCTGTTTTATTTTGTTGTTGTGAAATTTTATCACAAGCATTGATTTTGTTTTATATAATCATAATGATACTATGGTTGCGATGCGATATTCAGGAAAATAAAATCACCTTGCTCTACGTGAACCAAATGACAAGAACAAACAAAAAAAAATTTGTTGATGACTAAAATCAATGATTTGGAAGAAAATTATTTAATGATTTGAGTATTGAGGCGATTGAATTTATCTATTTTTAGAGATCTACTTACATCCGACTTTTTTCGTCTTAAGTATTTATATATACAGTGACACAGGTATTTGGTTAGTGATTTGTATATAAACGCACCTGTTGTTTACTGATAAATTAATTTATTAGGCCATTACAGTGTACAAAAAAAAAATCCGCGATTTCAGTTTTGTTGTTCGTAATTTGTATTTTTATTGCATTAAACTGCATCTGGTCGCTCGCATATAAGACTAAAAACGGGCAAATAATAATAATAATTGCGTGTGGAATATTTAATGATTAAGATAATTATCTGGGTTTTAAAATGGCATATGGCATGTATTAAATATCGGACTATTAACATATTCATTGTTAATTATATATATATATATATATATATATATATATATATATATATATATATATATATATATATATATATATATATATATATATATATATATATATATATATATATATATATATATATATATAAATTTATTTATGGGAGGCCGATGATCTCTTATTAATATCATTAACAAGATTGAAATATTGTTTAAATGACATTGTCATATAGTTTATATATAAATATCAGTATATGCATATGGCATCGTAAAGTAATTATCTGTACTCCTAATTGAACTTAATCTCTAAGTCTATGTTTGTCCATATAGATAACAAACTAAAGCGGATGTCATAAAATATAATCGATGTCATATCTTAATAAATGAAGCTAAAGGCTAATCCAATTAAATCGATATGCATTTTATCTATCGAACTATTCAATGATATGAATCATATGTTTAATCTTTATACGATTAAATCGAATATAATATAACTTTTTTTAAATTATCTTAAAAATTAAGCTGATATTTTTGCATCGTTTTGTTGATAGTATTGAAACATGAATTACTAGGTTTAAAGTAGGAACACTCGAAATCATTACACCTGTAGCTTTTTTTGTGCCGTGCATAAATTGCAAAAACAAATTTATTCATTAAATAAATAATTAATTACTTTGATTGATTGATTGATTGAACTGTAAGATGGAGCTTTAGGCCTATCTCTCAGATAATTCAGGCTGATTTTGCTTACAGCAGTTTAACATCAAACAATAGGTAACGAAGGGAAATATATTATTTAAATACATCCATACATATACACACATGCACGGATATTCATGAATATGTGTATACGTGCATGTACGCCTACCCCACATCTATGAATGTATAGGGATAGAACAATCCTGTTACCGACGATCGAACGGCACAAAAGTACGTATTCAAGAGCATAGGATATTCCCTAACATTTTAATTATCAATTAATAACAATATAATAATAAAATAATATAATAATATAATAACATAATAATATAATAATATAATAATATAATAATATAATAATATAATAATATAATAATATAATAATATAATAATATAATAATATAATAATATAATAATATAATAATATAATAATATAATAATATAATAATATAATAATATAATAATATAATAATATAATAATATAATAATATAATAATATAATAATATAATAATATAATAATATAATAATATAATAATATAATAATATAATAATATAATAATATAATAATATAATAATATAATAATATAATAATATAATAATATAATAATATAATAATATAATAATATAATAATATAATAATATAATAATATAATAATATAATAATATAATAATATAATAATATAATAATATAATAATATAATAATATAATAATATAATAATATAATAATATAATAATATAATAATATAATAATATAATAATATAATAATATAATAATATAATAATATAATAATATAATAATATAATAATATAATAATATAATAATATAATAATATAATAATATAATAATATAATAATATAATAATATAATAATATAATAATATAATAATATAATAATATAATAATATAATAATATAATAATATAATAATATAATAATATAATAATATAATAATATAATAATATAATAATATAATAATATAATAATATAATAATATAATAATATAATAATATAATAATATAATAATATAATAATATAATAATATAATAATATAATAATATAATAATATAATAATATAATAATATAATAATATAATAATATAATAATATAATAATATAATAATATAATAATATAATAATATAATAATATAATAATATAATAATATAATAATATAATAATATAATAATATAATAATATAATAATATAATAATATAATAATATAATAATATAATAATATAATAATATAATAATATAATAATATAATAATATAATAATATAATAATATAATAATATAATAATATAATAATATAATAATATAATAATATAATAATATAATAATATAATAATATAATAATATAATAATATAATAATATAATAATATAATAATATAATAATATAATAATATAATAATATAATAATATAATAATATAATAATATAATAATATAATAATATAATAATATAATAATATAATAATATAATAATATAATAATATAATAATATAATAATATAATAATATAATAATATAATAATATAATAATATAATAATATAATAATATAATAATATAATAATATAATAATATAATAATATAATAATATAATAATATAATAATATAATAATATAATAATATAATAATATAATAATATAATAATATAATAATATAATAATATAATAATATAATAATATAATAATATAATAATATAATAATATAATAATATAATAATATAATAATATAATAATATAATAATATAATAATATAATAATATAATAATATAATAATATAATAATATAATAATATAATAATATAATAATATAATAATATAATAATATAATAATATAATAATATAATAATATAATAATATAATAATATAATAATATAATAATATAATAATATAATAATATAATAATATAATAATATAATAATATAATAATATAATAATATAATAATATAATAATATAATAATATAATAATATAATAATATAATAATATAATAATATAATAATATAATAATATAATAATATAATAATATAATAATATAATAATATAATAATATAATAATATAATAATATAATAATATAATAATATAATAATATAATAATATAATAATATAATAATATAATAATATAATAATATAATAATATAATAATATAATAATATAATAATATAATAATATAATAATATAATAATATAATAATATAATAATATAATAATATAATAATATAATAATATAATAATATAATAATATAATAATATAATAATATAATAATATAATAATATAATAATATAATAATATAATAATATAATAATATAATAATATAATAATATAATAATATAATAATATAATAATATAATAATATAATAATATAATAATATAATAATATAATAATATAATAATATAATAATATAATAATATAATAATATAATAATATAATAATATAATAATATAATAATATAATAATATAATAATATAATAATATAATAATATAATAATATAATAATATAATAATATAATAATATAATAATATAATAATATAATAATATAATAATATAATAATATAATAATATAATAATATAATAATATAATAATATAATAATATAATAATATAATAATATAATAATATAATAATATAATAATATAATAATATAATAATATAATAATATAATAATATAATAATATAATAATATAATAATATAATAATATAATAATATAATAATATAATAATATAATAATATAATAATATAATAATATAATAATATAATAATATAATAATATAATAATATAATAATATAATAATATAATAATATAATAATATAATAATATAATAATATAATAATATAATAATATAATAATATAATAATATAATAATATATCGGCTTCGGAGTAGGCAACCTTCTCAAGATAAAAATCTCTTTCGTGTCAACAGAACGATATTATTATTAAACGTACAGTTTAATCAAACATATCAATGTTACTTGATCCAATTGGGTTTTTAGCTCCAGTAATAATAATTGCAAAGTTACTGATTCAACGATTGTGGAAGGGTGGATTAAATTGAGATACACCACTTGACCTCGATGATAAAAATATTTGGTTGTAACATTGCAAGGTTGTAACATTGCAAACAGTTGGAACATATCAACGAAATTAGTTTACATCGACATTTAATTTTACCAAGCTTTGGGAAACTGCAGTTGCATGGCTTTGCAGATGCCTTTGAAAGGGCTTACGGTACTTGCATTTATATCAAGTCTATTAACAAATATGAAGAATAGTTTCACCATAAAATTCATGAAAATCACCAGTCAATAGAATTATGTACGGCATTAGTATTGGCAAATTTAATATCAACCTATAACGAACGCTTAATATCGAATTTGAACCATTAAATCTATGAAGTGATTCTCAAGTGGTATTGGCATCGATTACTCGCATCAGTAAAAAATTTCACTGTTAAAAAACATCAACAAAAGGAAATATGGAAACCGCCAAAATTTAACCCGACCCCTTATGTTATGATTATGTTATTATCAATTGGTCACTACAAATCTAAGATGATAAATTTCGTACAAGTCAGGGATCGCAAGAAAATGTAACTTGTATTTCAGCTGTGAAGGTCTGATAAACGAAGATGAGAAAGCACAATATCAGAATCTTGTTAGCAGTCGTATTATGAAAACCGTTCTAATTATGAGAACGCTCTTTGGGGGGTAGAACAAAATGGCCTTAGTTAGGAGAACTTAGCGTGAAAAATGCGTGAGGGGTGGAAGACTGAAGTCTTAAGAGTAGAACAACTCAGTAATAAGCACAGTTCTCTTAACTTATTTAAAGAAGTCACCGGACTGCATTATACCTTTAGATCAAGGTCTATCACTATTCGGGACCAGGATGAAAACCTCAGTGTTAACATCGATGCAGTACTCGACACTTAGAAAAAGCATTAGTCTGATTTACTCAATGTTCAACAAGTGGCAAATCTTGTATTTGAAAGTTGTCAAATAGAGACTGCGCAGATGAGCATAGAGAATTTTGTGATGTGTATAGAGGATTTGTGCATAGACATGTTAGAATTTATCTTTCGTAAAAATGAAATACCTCTAGACAACAACTTGTACTGTCAGTCCAAATATGTTGACATATGCAGGTGAATCTGTGTAATTGGACTGAATGGCAACTACCTAGTTCTTAAACATCAGAGCTACGGGTCTCTTGTCGGGATTATAAAAGCGCGATTCGTCGTTAGTAACTGTGTTTGACCCGTGACAAACTGATGTTGTACAAGGTATTGATCAGATCCGTTGCCATTTATGGGGTAGTGGTTTCTGACAGATAAGTATGACAAATGGTTAATGGGATTCGAGAGAAGAATCATGAGCATGTTATTGACCCCAAACCCTCCGAATTTCTCATCTCGTTCATGAAATAAAACGAAAGCGATTACGATGGCTCGATCACGTTTTGCTAGGCGCTCCTAAACGGATTGTGCTGCGATCCTTGAGAGGAGAGCTGCCATTTGGTAGACACTTAGTTCGCTGTGGACAACGATGGCTTCTCTTGATAAAGAACGACTTGTCTTCTGCGGGTTATTTAGACCAATACGAAGAACCAGCTCAGGATCGAATCTGATGGAACCAGAATGTTGATTCGGTACGGGCCAGCAATGACCAGTAAAAACCGGAGTAGTATATTATAGGGTTCCTGAACCAAATCAATGACTGTATTGCTTTAATGTCTAAATTTTCGAAAACTCTACGCATGAGGAAAAAAGCACTATAAAACCCAAAATATAAGGTAATGGTTTAATTTATTTGCCAGATGCCAATTTTTAAATCATATATATGTAGTGTGAAACACTTTGAATCATTAATGACAAAATTCAATAGGCATCGACAAAATTCTAATAATAATGATAGTACATAGCCTTGTATTTCAACTAGTACTAGTATTTACATTTTTTTTTTAAATTCTTTCAGTTAGGCTTGCCACCCGTCCACCTTTGTGGAGGACAGTGCTCCTTTCGTAAGAAATTTCCTCCATCCTTCACGAGCACAAAAATGTTCTCCATCAGAAAAATAAATACCATATTTTGTAGCGTGCGACCCTCTCTGCAATGTAAATATCAAAGAAAAGGACTGGAAAAGAACGACAGTTTATTCGGGAAATTGTTATATTTCTCCGTTTTAGATTTATTATCCAATTATTACCAGGTAGCCATGAGTCAAGAATACTCCAGATTCAATACCCATAACCGCTTTTGTTACTGCTGAAAAACAGACAACGATGTAAATTTTATACAGCCGAAGAACAGAACTCAGATACGATTACAGTTTATGGAATTGACGGGATTCTTCCGAAAGTACATGAAAAACTTTAATATTGTTGCAAAACTTTAGTAGCGCGATACCGCGTTTATAAGCTAAATGAGTAAAACGTTAGTAAAACGTTAGTAATATATGACCCTAATTTAGAACATTAAGTGGTTACCGATGCTTGATCGAAAGGGTTAGTTGGAATTTTGTTGCAACTCTATCAGTATAAAAAAGACGACATGTCGCCTATTTAAATAGACAGACCACCCAATGTGAAGAAAAGTATCATTCATACGAATTGGAAGCCTTAGCCTTCGTCGTTTTACAAAGTTGTTCAACAAAAAAAATGTAATACCAAAAATTTCTATCTGGTGGCTAAAATTTGCAGATTACGATTTTCATGGAATATCGCCCAGGAGTACATATGAAGCATGTGGTGGTGCTGGAATACAAACGGTACGGAAAAACTGATGCAACCGGCCAGTTTAGATATTTATAAAATGACTAATGGGCAACACGATGAGCTTGATGTTATGCACCTATTGAACGAGGATTTTAGGGAAATATTTATTACGTTGAAACGACCACATTAAATTGCAGATTAACGTCAAATACTTATTTGTGCGAATAAATGCCAACTTTTTTGTAAGCCTTACGCAGGGCGCATAAATGTGTCATTCCTAGAATGATCAAGTGGAGATTCGCCTAACTAAATCATGACTATATGGGATATGTGGAATTTAGAAGACAATAAAGATGCTCCAGAAAAATGTTTACCTTGGACCATTTCCTTATACGCTTATACGTGTAAATTGTTTCAAAGCTTTTGCGAAGACAATGACATAAAACATGTGATAAACGCAACCACAACGCCGAGAGCGAATGACCAATTGAAAGAAGATATAACCGCACAATAGTATCTATGCTAAGGGTTACTATATGCGAAGAAGACAACAAATGGGATTTCAAAATTATTCAATTGCAATGGTCATTAAACAACATACCAATTACAACTACTGGAAATTTGCCACAATATTTAGTTTTGACCTAAAACCCAATGAGTATATTAAAAAACAAATTATTACTCGCGCCTTTACAGACAAAAATCCAATGGTTGAATTCAATGAACTGAACGAAATGGCTGTTAAGAAAATGAATCGAGCTGCGGTTAAAGAGATGTTCGATAGTAAACAACCGGAAACGAAGGAACTATAAAGAGGGTAGATTTTTAATGAAAATTTATTTTTATGAAACGTTTTTAACGCCCCTACGACGTTTTTAACGTCGAAAAAAATAGATTGAATTTTGAACTACTTGGAAAGTGAATTTAAAGAAATCCTTTGGCACATATCGACGAGAAGGTTGACTTTATTGCCTGGTATAGATACAACTATAATAATTTGGCCAGCTTTATCAAGATATTTCATTAGTGAAGCCAAAATGGCCGAAATGGATTGGTGAATGTTTTGGACTTACCAAACATGTTTTGGAGTGTTTATAGCAAAAGTTTAACTGTCCTCCTCTGGCATTTTCCAAAGGTGGCAAGCCTACTTTCAGTGGTTTAGAATCTCCATAATATACTACTAATGCGGTATTTTATGGGGTTTTTCGACCATTGACAATTAAAACAATTGTTTCATACATCAATATAGTCCCACATCTAGGTTACTATCCCGAAATTATAGAAATTGTTTTGTTTTACTATAATAATTTAGTCAGCCATCATTTTCACTTTTCCCGTCAACGAATCAAATTAAATTTCCTAGTTTAAAAACCTTTTCGATATTTTTTTGTTTCATTCCAATAACATATTTGATCGTCTAGTCGTTTGACTTTATAACAAAATGTCAACACATCATATATATGTGATGTAATCAATCAGAATATTTTACAGACATAAAGACAGAATGGCTAAAATAACAAAACACTCAGGCGACAAATTGTATTTGGCTTGAAACCAAAAATATAAATTATAATACATTGGTTAAGTAAAAAAAAAAAAAAAAAATCTAATCTCACGATTGTGTGTGAATTATAACAAACTACTACATACAATGAACAGCTGTGCGATTAGAAAGTCAATATAAATATACAATATTTTCAAATTACCAAAGTCAACAAACAAACAATTCTTAACCTTCGCGCGCACATGCTATACTCGTTAATATATTGTTACGTATTAGATTATTTAGTACACGATTACCTAACTATCTTATAGCACACTATTTTTGTAATCAATCATGTTTCTTTAGTTTACTGTTAAAAGTATAGTTTCTTTAATTAGTTAAGTTAATTATCTAATGCGCGCATTGGTTGATTGTTTTGTTGCTTATATATTATATCGCGGGTCGATCTATGGATTTATTTAAATACAACAAACCAAAAACTACAAACAGTTATGATAGTTTAAATGAATGTCAATTAACAACTACTTCAATCGATTATGTTGTAAGTATAGTGTACTAAATGCATATAGTGGGTACTTAACAATTTAAACTTTTGATTGATACAAGCAAATCAATGAATCGTTGAAAAATGTTTATTTAATGACACCATTACCCCCATTCCTCTATACCCAAAAAAAAAAAAAAATAAGACCTCATTATTTTCAATTTTCCACCCAAACTGGCATCATTTTATTTTTTATTTTTTCTATTTATTTATAAGTTTTCTTAACGCGCTCTTTGCGACTGGGATTGTTATACTCATACTCGGTACTAGTGCTCGATAGATATACACACTTTTCGTTAAAGTATCCCAAAATAAATGTTTATTTTTAAAAATTTTATCTTTCAAAAAATTTGTATACATACTCGACTTTTATATATATATATATATGTATGTACATATTTGTATTTATGTAAAGACAAGAAAATGATTCGCGAGATTGTTAAAAATAAAAAATAAAAAATATTGTGAAAATACAAATTGTGTGTGTGTGTGTACGTTCATCTTAACTTTTTCTTAATGGAATCATGATTCCAGAATTTTCATCATTTCATTTTCTATTTTTTTTTTATTTTTACATCACAACTAAATATTATTTATGTTCGAAAGGAGGAGACGTGGAAAGAAAATTTTTTTTTTATATAAAATTAGATTTGATCTATAGAAAATAGAATATATAAGAAAAGTTGATATTTGCAACTTGTTAACGAGGCGTATATACCGAGTGATTTTTTTAACCTGAAACTTTTAAATATTTCGAAAAATAAGTAATCTACAAAAAATGTTCATAGTCAAAAATAAACCATACCGCTTAACTAAACCTTTTTTTAATACACGATAGATGGCGATGCAATCGTTCAAATTCAATTTTTTCAGGAAGGAACTCGGTGATTTCTTAACCGATTTTGATGAAATTCGATATGTAAGATGAAACTGGGATTTCAAAATGATTTTTTGGGAAAGTTCTGGAATATGGCCAGTTAGGAAGGAACTCGGCGAGTTCTTAACCGATTATGATGATATTCGATATGTAGGATGAAAATGGGATTTTAAAATGATTTGTTGGAAAAGTTTTGGAATAAGTCCAGTAAGGTTCCATGCTTGAATATTTCTAAAGAGAGAAATAGAATTTTCCTTCACTTAATGTTTTTTTTTCTTTAATTGTTTAATTAAATTGGATTTTAAAACCTTTTTTGGGAAAACCTCTGGAATATGATATGAAAACCTCCAATAAGTTTTCATACTGGAATAATTTTAAGCAGAGAGATAGAAGTTTCCTTCACTTAATGTTTTTTTTAATTGCTGCTTTTCTCATCGTATTAAAATAATCATTGACTTGATCTAGTTTACTGTCAGTAAAATGTATTTTCATTTATTTTTTATTCTTCTACTTAATATAACTTTTCTTCACTTTAGAGAATCTATGTTCAAAATCGGTTAAGAACTCACCGAGTTTCGCCCTAATTGGCCATATTCCAGAACTTTCCCTTAAAATCATTTTAAAATTCCATTTTCATTCTACATATCGAATTTCATCATAATCGGTAAAGAACTCGCCGAGTTCCTTCCTAACTGGCCACAATCCGGAACTTTCCCAAAAAATCATTTTAAGTTTAAATCACATGTCGAAATATCCTGTTTTGAAATTTCAATTGTTGTACCATATCTCGTTTTGTACCTTATCTCGTTTTGAATTATCCAATTTTGAAATATCCTGTTTCGTCAAATCCGGTTGTAAAATATCCAGTTACGACCGGTACCCATTTTATATATATAAAAATGGATCGTGGTTTGTTCGGATGCTTAAAGCCTGAAAACGATTGCACCAAATTGAATACTTCCTACTGCGGGTTTGTTCGTATTTGCTACGCGAAGGTCCATGGAAAAAAGAAAAGTCGAAAAATTCTCAACAGGTGGTGTTGTAGGCGCACCTTCGTTTTTCAGTTCAATTCAATTACAGTTCAACAGGTGGTTCAACGCTGTAGGCAGTCATTCCGTTTGACAGCTCAGTCTATTGTTTGTTCTTTCTGATTTGATAATTTGAGCACGGTTAAATGACTTACCTTATCATTTACAATTCGATATTTGTTAAGATGCCAAGAAGAGGTCATGGTAACAGTTCTCTTAATGCAAACGGTCGGCGTTCTCTTAATGCAACGCGACATCGAAATGTCGCAGCATGTCGAACGGAAGAAGAACGTGCTATTGAAAGGGAATCAGCTCGAATCAGAATGATTGAAAATTGTGCTCGACAGTCAGAACTGATCAAAAGCTTACAATGAGCAACAGCGATTGAGAAGAACAGAGGTTCGTGCTCGCAAAAAGCGATTGAGAAGAACAGATGTTCGTGCTCGCAAAGTGATGAAGCAAGATCACAACGTGTGACTATTGAACAACAACAACAGATTATTCCGGTGAATACTGAAAGTGCAGTCGTTCGATATGAGCCAAACATTTAACACAGTGCGCACACATCAGTTTAAATTGGTGAGATGTCTGTCGTTTGTCAGCATTGCAATGCAGTTAAATTTAAGAAAGAATCGTCTGGATTGTGTTGCACAAACGGCAAGATGAAATTGCCAGAGTTGCTTCCACCACCAGAGCCATTGCGCTCACTGGTTTACGGTGAATCTCCTAATTCGAACCATTTCTTGCAACACATCAAGATGTACAACGATTGTTTTTAAATGACGTCGTTTTGTGGTGAAATTGTAAATAAACGACAACACACAAAATTCACGATACATCACGATATAACACAAACTAATAGTTATCTTTCCAACAAAGGAAAAAAATTACAGAATTTGCCTCCAACTTTACAGATTCATGGGCAAATTTTTCATCTTACTGGATCGCTGTTGCCGCATCCAGACAAAGAATTTTAATATCTGCAAATATACTTACTTGGAAATTCACATAATGAAGTAAATTGGCGTTCTTCTCTCTTTAATACAATGAAAAGTTCAATTGCAGTTACACGGACACAATGAGCTCATCAAACTGTTTACGACTTCGTTGGAAAAGGTGCCATCCGATAATGACAGCATTGTCATACACAATAGTCGTCGTTTTGAAGGCGTGATGATGTTGTTGGCGGGCGACTTCCGGCAAACTCTTCCCGTGATTCCGGAATCTACAGCGGCGGATGAATTAAACTCATGCCTCAAGTCAACGTATTTGTGGCGATACGTGGAAACCATTCCATTTAGTATGATTATGCGAGTGTTCCTGCAACAGGATAAAAGTTTTCTGCAAAGAACTTCTGAGAATCAGAAAGGGACCAATTCCGGTAGATACTTCAAGTGGTTTAATATCGATTCCATCTGAAATTTTGCAATTCACTTCAACGAAAGATGAACTCATGACTAATATATATCCGAACATTGGTCAAAATTATCGTAACTACGATTGTGCACGCACAATTTTAGCATCGAAAAATATTAATGTCAATGACTTGAATTTGACGATTCAAAATCAAGTTCCGCGATAATTGCGTTCATACAAATCGATCGACCTCGTTCAAAACTAAGACGAAGTTTTTATGCCGCCTCATCATTTGCGTTGGATCTGTCATCATTATGCTACGAAATGTTCATGCCTGAAACTGTGCAAAGGAACCAGACTGATTGTGATGAAGCAAATGTACAATAGTAGCAACGATTTTAAAAGGACCGTTCAAGAGGGAAGAATGCCTAATTCCGCGATGTCCCTTGACTTCAACCGATTTGCCATTCCAGTTCAAACGCATTCAGTTCCCAGTGAAACTTGCATTTGCGATGACCATTAACAAGTCACAAAGGCAGTTGTTGGAAGTGTGCGGCATAAATCTGGAAATTTTCATACATTTCACAAGGCCATCATGCTCCCGAGTTGGGAAGCCATTCTCACTCTTCATTTACGCTCCAAAACAAAAAATAAAAAATGTTGTGTTTCATGCGAGCCTTAAATTGGATACAATTTTTCTATCCTTTGATAGAAAACATGATTTTATTCTATTTTCGCCAAATATTGGACGGAATGAAGTCCGTCGGATCAGCTTTCTGTATAAATATAGGATATTGAATTAAATTAAATTCGAAAAGTGTTGCATTCAATGTATAATTGAAATTATATTATTGCGACATCTGTTAACGATCGATAATTTTCGATCAAAAAACAAATTTCGGGTGAAATCGTGAATGTTCGAAATTAATTCAATCAAAAAATCTATTTTGGTCAAAACGAACTTTACCAGGTCAGCTAGTAAAGTGTATATAAATTAGATTTTCGGCGATTGCATGACATGTTGGTCATAAAACGATAAATTAATAAATTAATTTAATAAATTAATTAATTGGTAATTTCAGGCAAAAACTAATCCAAATTATTACAGTCTACGGCTTGAAGAAATTAGCCTATTAATAGATTTTGTTTTTAGGGAATTTTTTTGCGGATTACAGTTCAATGGTGGCACACTGGAGTTGCTGATAAGAGATAACAAAATACAGAAAACAGAATGCAGAGCAGTTCAATGGAATTGTTATGGTCTTATGCTAACTGTAGTTTAAATATTGGCTACGGCGAAACCGGACCAATTCTGTCATTACTGACATACCTTTTCTTTCCTGACACCACAAAATTGAATAGAGCTGTTCCGATTAAATTTTGAATTTTTTGTAGTCTATAATTTTTCAGTATATTTAAAAGTTACAGGTTAAAAAAGTCACCCGGTAAATTATATAGCGGCAGTTAAATTATTATAAATATAGCAGCAAACCTTTTATTTTCGTTTGTCGTTCATGTTATGGTGATGCTTACCTGGAAAGATAAAAATAAGAAAATATAAGTTAAAAATAAAACATTTTAGTAACATTTAAGAATGTTGTAAGTAAATCGAATTAAAATTGACAAAAATTATTTCAGAAATTTTTACAGATGGGAATTTGGTCTAAATGTTTTACCAACGAATGAGCATATTTCGATTATGAATAATATACAGGCTGTTTGAAACATATTGAGAGGTATTGAGAACAAAAACATAAAATGTGACTAAATTAAAAAATATAGGCCCCTAAGAGCGGCATGTACTTGATCAATTATTTGTTTCGGTGCATGGTCTGTTGTTAACGATTCAGGTAATGTTGTCAATAATATTTCGACGGAGGTGCAACGAAGTAATTTTGTAGCAGACAACACCATTCAAGTAAACATAATTACAAATTGGCCTACTATTATTGAAAATATTGACAGTTGCACTATTTCTGCTGATAGTGAAGCTGTGTATCTTCTTGAAAATGGCGTTACAATAGTCAATTCATTGTATGAAACTCGATTAATCACAAACCAGCCAAAAATGCAAAGTATGATGCAAATTGTTCTAATAATATTCTCAATAATTATTCGTTGGTATGGCAACCCAATCATTAGTTTTCTGCAGCAGGCGTGGTATTATTTGCACGGACTTCATTTGAGGCTGTTGGGAGCATTTTGAACCTGGAAGACAACGTACCCTACGTTGCTTCCCTGGATTCAATTATGGCCTCGTCGAATCAATTTTAATAATTACAGGGAATAATTACTTCCTCATTATTGAACGAGACACAGAGATATTGACTGACGAGAGCATGGACTCGTTGCTTCAGGAAGAGAATGTACCGAGCATTAGTTCTCTGGATGCTCTAGATTCATAGCTCAAATCTGTTAAATGTCAAATAATTGAGTTATTTGATCAATTTGTACTAACGATGATTCAACAACGTGGATCGCATCACTGCCATTTCGTAATAGTGTAAAAGATTTACTTATTTGTTTAAGTAGTCTAGCACTAGAGACCATACAATGGAAAATCTTAAATGGTAACATGATTAGTGATTACCTTCCTATCCTGACGATCATTCTTAAAACTATCCGCATTCTTAAAATGGTTCATCCTCAATTTGACTTGACCAAAAATAGTATTTGCGATTTGTATCAAGAAGCAAAAAATAAAAATAAAGAAGTCTTGCAAATTTTCAGGTGCGTCAGAACACCTGTATCATTTAGAGAATCTCTAAACTGGATGACTCGAACAGGAATTTAAATTCCTGTAACTAAAGAAAAAAGAGATAGCTGGATGGAATCTTGTTCTTCTCTCAATAATCAGTCTTTACTGACTGAAGTATGGAGAATGACAAAACGTTTTAAGAATGCATCAATCGTAGTAGAGCCCGCTAGAAATTTAAGTCCCGTTATGGAACCCAACTGTTGCGAAGAAAATAGCCCCTGACTTTGATCCTATTTCTGTTTACAGAATACGACAAAATGCGTATCCCACTGAATGATACAGAACAAAGATAGTTCCAATTAAACCTGATAAAATTCCAATTGAGTCAGACTCATATCGGCCAGTCAGTCTTTTATCTAGTGTGAGAAAATTTTTAAGAAAAATTATATCTGAGTCTCAATATGGTTTCAGAAATTCGAAAAGTACAAGGGATTGCTTGGCCATTCTGACAACAGATATTAACATATCATTTTGTCAGAAGGAGGAAGTATTAGCTTGTTCAATGTTTAGATTGATAATTTATGTATGGAACTCGATACACTAGGCACTCCATCCAAGATAGTAAAATCTGTTTGGCAACTTTTTAAGAAAAGAGAGTTAAATTTCTATTACAATAATCAGTTTTAACTTCAAAGAATCTCTTTGAGATTAAACCGAGAAATAATAGACGACGACTTCTTCCTAATAATAGTAAACTGTTACTGTTTGTTAAGCAAATCTCGAAAAAGGTTAAATCAAGTGTCAAAACAGTTAAAAACTTCTACAGAAATAATTTTAAAGCAATTAATAAAAACTCTAAGATAATATGAAGAAAGATTAATGATGTGCTCGGTAGGGATTTTTAAAATTAATGCATTAACCAACTTTATAAATTCCTATCAGATGTTTTGCTTATACTACTCCTAAAACCATTTCTAATAAATTTAATATTTGTTGTGTAAGTATCCCCTAAACTTGGCGTCTGGTTTGAAAAATATTTTTGTAAGCTATAGTGACTCTAATAGTCATGTTTTCGGCCTTCATTTCAATTGCGTTAAATAAAAGAGTGCTGATGATATCAGCAGATGTGCTTAATCACCTTTTCAATTTAAGCTTAAGTACCGTTGTATTTCTAGAGTTTTAACACTGCTGTTGAAATACCGGATTATAAAAAAAGAGACGAATCTATGTTACATAACTACGAGCCTATAGGTATGGTGAAGTCCGGTGACTCATTTAAAGAATTTACGAGAACTGTGCCCATTACTGAGTTATTGCACGTTTAGGACTTCAGCATTCCATTGTTCACTTCATTTTTGGACTAAATTTTAACAATGGCAGCACTGACAACAGAAGTTTTTAATACCTTCTATAGAGCGTTTCCATAATGCTAAAAAGAATCTGATATTGTGCTTTCTCATACTCGTTTATCAGATCGTCACAATTGAAACGAAAGATTCTGTGATCCCAGACTAGTACGAAATCTTAGCTTTGTTTTGACCAATTGATGATTACTGCCTACAAATTTGGCAGCCGACCGATAAGATCTCACATTGTGGATGACCTTAAAAATTAACACATCAATAATTCGAATTCTTGACGTCTTTCGAGATTTTGTCCATGTTCCCAAGCGAAAGAATGTGCTAGCCACAATAAGGTCGTGCGTGATCGCAAAGTACATCATTTTTGCCGACGGTCACTAGATCGCGTCGAGAGTACAAACCTCTGTTTTTATCTAAGCCAGTCTGGTTTTAAACTCACCAAACAATAGCTTACACATACGATTATCAACTTCATTGAAATCCAAAACCGCCTTTTATCCGTAGCGTCCAATAAAAAAACCAACACCGAGATTGCCGAGATCATCTTCACTGTAAAGCAATTACAGCTTTGGGGCACAAGGTCTGCACTTTTTGGCCATCGAGTTTCTTGAAAGGCATCAAGTTCCAAGCGATACTCTTTCAGGGCTGTTATAGTGCCGGCATTTAGACGGTATATATTTTTCCTTTTGTTGATTTGTTTAACAGAAAACTTTTTTACGGATGCGGATAGTCAGCCCAGCGAGCCAATCTGCGTTTAGTCACCCAAGTCAACGATGTTGTTGTGGAATATCAAAGATTACATGCTCGTTTAGAAATCTTTTAAGTGCCATGGGAGTGCCCCGAACCACGGTGACCAATTCAGTTGTAATAAAATTATCATACGGGGGGTGAGTAGAGGAGGCAGAAGAGACGTCACACCATTCATGAACAACGTCAAGCAACCATATGCGAGGTTAGTACATTTGGTTGACCGCTTGAGAACATCTAAGAAGAAAAGTACAAAACATGAAAAAGAATGAGAACCTCCCCCCCGGTATGCCAGTATACCTTATCCAGCAGCCCTGGAAACTAGCAAGGATTCAATGGCCCAATCATTCATTAATATGAAACCAAAATTGATTACAGAAACGAATACTATTACAAATAACAACACAAACCGGACACCAACACAAATATCGACCCTTGGCTATCGTACACGGACACGAATCCGAAACTGAAACACCAGAACTCTTACAGAAACATCAAGGCTACAAGTAGCACAAAAAAGCAAAATAAAGCAAAAAAAGCATTGATGGAATGGCAACCAGTTAACAACAAAATTATAGTGGCAAGGTTCCATTCAAAAATAAGAATCACAACTATCATTCAGTGCCTCAACAGAAGATGCAGAAGATACAACAAAAGATGAGTTCTACGAGCAGTTACAAGCCACAATAGCAAGAATGCACAGAAATGACGTCAAAATCATACAAGGAGATTTCAATGCAAAACTTGGTACAGACAACATCAACCTAACCACTATCATGGGAAGAAATGCATTGGACTCTGTGCGAAATAACAATGGAGAAGGACTTGTCGACTTGTGCTTCTGTAGCACAAATCAACTGTTCATAGGCGGCAGTAGGTTTGCACACAAAAATATACATAAATACACATGGACATCACTGGATGGCAGAATTAAAAATCAGATAGATCACGTAATGATCAATTAGAAATTCCTCACATCACTACAAGATGTAAGAACAATGAGGGGCGCAGATGTACACAGCGATCATCAACTGATAATAGCACAATTCAAGATCAACCCAGCAGCTGTGAAACATTCGAAGACAAATAGGAAGAAATTTAACACAAATAGATTGAGAGACACTGAAACAAGAAACACTTTCAATGAAACGCTCCAACTCAATCTCCAGTCTGAAGCCACTCGTAAAGAAGAAAGATGGAACCAAGCAGAAAAAGCCTACATCAAGACTGCCACGGACGTACTCGGCTACAGAGAATACAATCGGAAACCTTGGATCAGTGATGATACATGGCAGAAAGTTGAGGAACGCCGTCAATTTAAGTTGCAAATGTGCCAACATAACACGGAAGAAGTGAAACGTAGATGCGAGGAAACAGCGCGTCAAGTAAAAAAGATAGCAAGGAATGATCGAAGAAAATATACAGAAAGCATTCTCAAAGCTGCTGAAGAGGCAGCAGCAATCCAAAATATGCGAGCGCTACACCAGTGTGTAAGAAAGTTCACTGGTAAAATTACAAACATACTACCTATAAGGGACGCTAATGGTTAAGTACTAACAACAGATTGGTTAAGTATTGACAACCGACCCCGAAAATTTCCAGTCATCAATTGACGTCAATAACGAAACTAGCAACACCCATCCACCAACGGAACGGGAAGTTAAAGATGTCAATAATAGACTGAAGAACAATAAGGACGCTGGAACAGACAATATAACCGCCGAAATATTCAAAGGACACAATATTCAAAGAATCTGCAACTGCAAGCATATTAACACCAATAATCCAAGAAATCTGGAATTCTGGGAGAATCCCACTGAAATGGAAAGAAGGCGTGATAATTACGATACCCAAGAAAGGTGACCTAAGAGAATGTAGGAACCGGCGAGGTATCTCTCTCCTCAACACAACAATAAAGGTACTCGCAATGATCATCATTGACTCACTTACGATCAATGCAAAATTTAGAAACGAACAAGCTGGATTTAGACCAGAAAGAAGTTGCACTGATCACATCAACACAATGCGTATCATCACTGAGCAATCCAATGAATGGAATTCATCATTGTATATGCTCTTCGTCGATTTCGAACGCGCATTCGATACGATAAACAGGAACGCAATATGGCAGACACTTTGTGAAATGGACATCCCAAAGAAATTAATTGAACTCATACAAGAAATGTATCGGGATGCTGGGAACCGAATTCAATACAAAGGCAAACAAAGTGAAACATACTACAACACTCGAGGGTTAAGGCAAGGTTGCGTACTCTCACCAATGCTGTTCCTAATCGTATTAGACAGTGTAATGCGGAAACTAGATAACAAGTCGCCTAATGGCATTCAATGGGGGTTAACTGGTAAACTCAATGATTTGGACTATGCAGACGACATATGCTTGCTCACACACAAAAACTCCGACATGCAGCAGAAAGTGCAACAGCTATCAAATCTAGCTAATGAAGTTGGTCTCAAAATTAATATCAAGAAAACCAAGACGAAGAGACTCTACACAAATATAACCACACCGATGCAACAATATACAAATTGAAGATGTAAATGAATTCGTATACCTTGGTTGCACAGTAACGAAAACAGGTGGAACAGAAGAAGACATACACAAACGTATAAATAAAGCCATATATACATTCAACATGCTACACAAAGTCTGGAATACTTCTGTCCTGTCGCGCAAAACCACGATACGAATGTTCAACTCATGTGTGAAATCGGTACTACTGTATGGGTGTGAGACATGGAAGCATACAGGAAAAATCATACAGAAGCTACAGGTATTCGTAAACAAATGCCTTCGACGAATACTTAAATGCTTCTGACCTAACACGATTAGTAACATCAATCTGCACATAACAACATGTCAGTCAGGCATTGAGACCGAAATAAAGCGATGAAAATGGAGATGGATTGGCCACACACTGAGAAAGGCATCAAGTGATATAACGAGGATGTCATTAGTCTGGAATCCACAAGGAATGAGAAAGGTTGGAAGGCCAGCAATGACATGGAAGAGAATGATGCTAGCAGAGGTAAAACACCTAGGAAAATCATGGGCGGAAATTATAGCAATAGCCCCAAATAGAGTAAGATGGTTCAGAATAGTGGACGCCCTATGCTCCTAAATTGGAGATAAAGAAAAAATAATAAAATTATCATACAAAAAAAAATGTTCCTTACAAAACATAATTTTTTCGAAAATGCATAAGTACATTAAAATGATGCAAACTGAATTATTTGACAGATCTGTGTTAAAGATTTTCGATGGCCTACTTAACCATGACACTTTTCCAATGTTATATGAAAATTACGATTGGGACATCGCATATTTTATTTTCATCATGCGAACTTAATGAACTACTCTCGTATTATTTCCCAGGTCGAGTGTGTGTATATAGCTAGGATTCTTAGAAATATTGCTTCCATCAAATTATATATTGAATGTTGTAAAAATGAGTAAAAATATAAATATTTGTTTTCAATGTGATGTGACCAAAGTTCAAAGTGCTTGACATTTAAAAAAGTTAACAAATACCAAAAAAAAAACTCATAAAATTGTTTTATTTTTATCGTCTTGGGAGTATAAACATACACACACACACAAACACATTCGTTAAGATAGTTAAAATATTCGTTAGTTCGTGTTTACAATATTCACATACTCACGTTTATTGATAAAATCGCACACACATAATATTATATGAACATCAGCTTGCTGTATATAGATACCGCGCGCATTTCTTATGTATGACACAATATATAATGTCGCAATATCGTAACCTAATAAAATATTTATAATCATCCTACCGCATATACATCATCAGCTGACATATTTTGTAAAAAAATTAGGTCCAAACCAATTTATTTGTCACATCATAATCGTATACATAAATTCATAAATTTCTTTCTCGGGAAAGTTACACAAGACAAAATCTAGACATACAAAGATAATAAACTGCATACGCAATTGTGCGATGAATTTAAGTTTCTTAGTTTTTGCCTTCAAAAATTCCACTTGAAAAAATTTATTAATTAATGCTCTAAAAATAATAATAATAGTTTTTTTATTTATTTTTTTTTTAATTATTTGGTAAAACATTAAGAAAATAATAAGATAATTAATTAACTTTCGTTTTTGTTGTTGTTGTTGTTTAAGAAACTAATTTAACTTTTTTTTTTTAGTGAGATTCAGACGAGTATTTTTCGGAAGCTACTATAATAATAGTATATATAATGTTATGTGCTACTGATGACTGGTTGGTTGTTTGGTTCGTTGATTATCATTATTTTGAATATTTATATATAGAAATGAAACGATGAAAATTATACCAAGACGGAAATTATATGTTTTGTATACTTACTTTAATAAAAAAAAATACAACACACAGATAATAAGAAACATGAGTACGCTGTTATGTGATACAACATTTTCATTCAATTCCAATAATAGACTAAGTAGCAAGGCACTGTGCGCACAAAAAAAAGTGACGGAAGTGATTTTTTGTCGTTTGCTCTATAGTCGGAATTGTGCTTACGCAACCGAAATTAAAATATTCGCGCTCAGTTCACACACAAAAAGGCCAATTGGTATAAATAATTACGACAATGATGATTATGATGATGATGACAGAAGTTATACGGTTGTAAACGTTTTAATTTTTTTTAGTTTAGGTTAAAAATGTTTCGTGGTGCAGAATAAAAATATATATATATATATATATATTTGTAGAACACAAGTGCACATGCACTTTTACAAGTAGCATGATGACATCACATTTGTATCTTTTTTAATTTACAATTTAAATTTCCAGGCAAAATTTTGTATAACAAAAAAAATTATGTCATGACACGTTTTAGTTTTTCACTGAAGTGGTTGACTTTACTTGAAAATTACTAGAGCAACAAGAAGATTTTTTTTTATTAATAATCTTGATATATGTATGTAGATTATGCAACATTTATCTCAAACTATTTTAACACAGATATATTTTTTTAATAGTAAATTTCGTCAAGTTTTTGCACTACACGTCAAATTAATTAGTAAATTCCAACTGGAAAAACTTAAAAATTAAAATTCGGAAGATCTGAATTTCTAGAACGTAAATGGATATGAACGCCAGTAAATGTGTCATATGGATTTAGTTATAACTAACTAATTAATGTTTGATTCGAAATAGTAATACAAATATTTATGAACCACTAGAAATACACTGGTGGAAACGTTATTCCGCTGAATCGCTTTACCTCACCATAAATCAAAGAGTTATTGATTAACAAGAAAAAAAAAGATAAGTATTTAAACAAACAAGCTAAAGATTAAGTATAGCAAACCGAAAGACCAATGTAAACGAATTGACTATGCCATGGTTCTCGGGAAATTTAAAGTTGCTATAAAGTTATGATAGTTACAAAAGACAATCATTATGTTAATTTCAAGTTCTCAAAATATTATAGGTCAAGAAATAGTTAAAATTATAGGTAGTCTAAAATCCACCACTTTGGGTGGTGTAGTAGTGACTCAATAGGGTAGGCAATGGCTAATGATAGCAACTAGTTGCAACTCATTCTCCATTGTTGCAATACCTCCAAGTGGTACCACCCGGGCAGCGACTAAGGTCAATGACTAAGGTCGGCTAAATATTAGATGCGAGTGTTAGCACTATAAATTAAGGGCCAGATTAAGGTGTCATGCGACCCGTGGTGATGATCAACCTGACTGGGGGTCCTTTCAAATAGCCCAGTCTCGAACGGAGTCTTTGGATACCATGCAACCTTCAGTTTTTTTGCCTTATCCTTGAATTGCGGATCTCTGCAAAGATTGATATTATTTTCTCTGCTACTCGTGGGAACTAAATGGAAGTTAAAAATAATAATATAGAGGCTGGTACTCTTAAAATGCGAGAAACTCCAAAAGTATAGAACCAGATATGTAGGACTTCTCTCACCAAGGTTAGCAAAGGATATACATGCAACGCTAATGCAGGTCTCTTCAAAGCAACCTATAATGCTAAAAGGAAAGCATGGAAAGCCATAAAAAGGCTAGAAACAATTCCGTTGGTGGATATGACGGGTAAGTACAGAGCCACACTGGAGTGGGCTACTAAAATAGTAGAACCGAAGCCAAAACTTCATCCGAGAGCACCATGTCCAAAAGACAAAAATCATCAGATGAATCTCCAAAGGCCGCTAAAAAGGCAACTGCAACTAGGTCTTTCAGCGAGGTTCTCAAGGATCCGCTGGTTGTAGAGGTTGTTGATAGAGTAGAGGAGGCATCATCTCCCGCTTATTGGAGGAAGGTGGAAAAGACTCTTGCCTCCTCCTTCCTAAAAATAATGCGATAAAATCCTGGAAAAAGGCGATCAGTAGCCTAGGGGAAATTTGGCCTGGAGCTAAACTAGAAGACCTCGCGCCTGAGGATAGCCTTGTAGATCAAGAGCTCGGGCTAGGATTTAAGCTAAGCCAAGTTTCAAAATACGATCATGGAGCTGCTTAGATGGGTAATCCTCATTTGCCGACCAACAACTGGAAGATAGCCAAGGTGGGGGAGGCTAAAAATGATTATAGGTTGGCTATAATCATAATTAACAACGAATCACTGGCAGTCCTGGCTAAGACAGGTGGCTTAATTAGCTATTGTTTTGGCGCTGCCACTCTGTCATGCTGAAAGTTTATAAGAAGGATGGGGCTACTAAGGACATCAGAATCAGTTGAGGGAACTTCTGCTTTGCACAGATCCTCGGCTGATGATGTATGTCATTTAGACGAGCAGCCTCCAACTGTAGAAACGAAAGAAACAAAGGAGTTAAATCTGATTAATGAGCTATCCGGATCTATGAATGAACTCTGCAATCTTTCCACGATCTTAGATTCAGAAGGATCTGATATTACTGTGGTGTTGATTGATTTTTAAGCAGCAAGATGCTAAAGCTAATACTTACAAGCCAATCTACATCACTGTAACGCAGCGTCAGCTGCGCTCATGCTCAAAGTACAAAAAGGAGAACATTAATGTCGTCTTGGTTCAAGAACCATGGTTCAATAAGGATCGGGTTCTTGGACTTCGGGTTCTTGGGCTGGTAACTAAAAATTACTGTTTGTGCAAGAATGCAGGAAAGAATTCGTTCGTGCATTCTTGCAAAAAACAAACTAAAAAATTTTCTGCTTGTCAATTATTGAGCAACAATTTGAGGTCAACAGTCAGAACTTCTAGCTCGTCTCAGCGTACTTACCGCACGACGAGGAAATCTTTCCTCTGGATAATATGCGTAGCGTAAGTGCGGATGCTCAGGTACGTAAGATCGGAATCGTCGTCGGGTGCGACGCAAATTCACCACACGATCTGGGAAAGCACCGATACGAACGAGAAAGGTGAGTCCTTGATTACATTCTAAGTACTAACCTTTCAATCTGTAATATAGGCTGTAAGCCTACTTTTATTACTAGTAATAGACAGGAAGTTTTGGACATTACCCTTGTTCCAAACTTCATTTCAAATAAATTAGTTGATTGGAAAGTGTCCGAAGAACACTCCTTTTCTGACCATTGGTCTCTACAATTTAGATTAGTTTTGATATATTCTAAAACTCCAACCTTTAGAAATAGAAGAAGGACCAACTGAGAAACCTTCAGATTAATTCTAGGTAACTCCTTAACAGAATTAGTCTCTAAATCTCCTGAACAGAATTAGTCTCTAAAATCGCGAAGAGAACAAAGGCTGGCGTGGAATGGGACTCCTATAAGGAAGTCCATCCGTTTGTGAATACACCGCAGGGTGGTGTATTACCTCCCCTTCTGTGGAACTAGGTTATAAATGACCTGTTACTAAACCTAGAACGGTCTGGCTTTAAAGTGGTCGCTTATATAGAAGATGTTTCCATCTGCGCTTTCGGCAACTAGCCTAACACCCTCAGAGATCTTATGCGAAATGCTTTTGGTATCTTTACTAAATGGACCAATGGGTGCGGTCTAAGTGTTAATCCACTTAAAACTGAATTGGCCCTTTTTCTAGGAAGTACAAACTTCCTTTATTTAACCCACTCATTCTTAACGAAGTTGGCTTGAATATCTTAGATAAAGTGAAATTCCTGGGTTTTATTGTAGCAAACTAATTACAGCAAACTAAGCTGGAAACCGAATATATTGGAAAGGGTGAAGGAAGTTACAATAAGCATTCTGTAAGAATGCCATTGGGAAAGGAAGGGGTCTAAACCCTCGCATCGTACATTGGCTGTACACGTCTGTAGTTAGACCTGTTCTGCTGTACGGAGTTATAGTTTGGTGGTCAGCTCTAAATATAGTAACAAACCAAAAGCTGCTGATGAAGGTTCAAAGAACTGCCTGCCTGTGTATAAGTCGTGCACTCAGAACCACTTCAAATCAGGCCTTACAGATTCTCCTTCATCTAGTCCATCTTGATATTTTAGCTAAGCAAATGGATACGTGTACAGGTATTAGGCTTAAATCAATTTCTATGTGGACTTGTAGTATAAGGGACACTCATCTATTCTAATGAATAAGGTTATCCCCATAGCCATTGACTATACCACCCCGACATCATATCTTGAAGTTAAATTTCTGACTGTTATTCCCTCCAGAGGACTGGGCGGACGAAGCAGTTCTGAATACCGGTAAGATTAATTTATTTACGGATGGATCGAGAATTGACAGCAGGGTCGGATGTGGGGTGCTCTGCAAGGAACTAAATTTAAACCTCTCTTTTCGTCTCCCTGATCATTGTAGGTTTTTCAGGCGGATCTCATCGCAATCAAATAGGTCATTGACTGGATGTCAGGCTTTACCACGTTGAGCACGTTTATCATAAACAGTAGATGGGCAAATTGTGCCTCATGTGTAATTACTTGGCAAATTTGGCCTACACTAAACTTAATCAGGTTTAATCAACTAATATCCATGCAACGGTGCAATATTAGTATATAATCGTGGGTATCATTACTAAACACTGTCTCATTTGTAAGCTTGGGAGTAGCCTGGGTGTTCTCTCGCAAGATTACTGTAGAAGTTGGAGGGATAGGTTAGCCTGGCTCGATACAGGCTAAAGTTTTCGGGAGCTCGCCTCCTGTGTGATCTCTATCTGTCAGACCTCAGTAGGATGAGTGTCAAGGATATCAACTGCTTCGTTAAAGCTCGAATTGATTCCAGTAGGTAGTGTGTGGAATATATATTTGTTGTGGTAAGGCTACGGTCCAACTGTGTCTTTGCCACGTCTTTTAGGACGGCCACCTTGACCTAACCTATAATCCACTACTGAAATATGTGGTAAAATTCGTACTAATGGCGAAGAAGAAAGAAATATTCGTAACAAATTTCACATATTTAACCAATAGAAGCTTTTGGGGTCAGGGGACAAACACATGTATCGTAAAATATTTGTGCGCGAGCATGACATTTTTCAAATAAAACCATAGTAGCTATTGTTTGTTGTAGAAGGCGACAAAACTTAACTAGATCGCTACGCTGACAACCCTATTATAATATAATAATAAAAAATCTAAAAAATCAACAACATTATAGGCCAAAGTTGACCATTACTGGGATCTTTTACAAGATTTATCAGACCATATTTTTACAATTGGTGAACGAGGCATTATAATTTTTTAATAATATTCAATTGCTATGTATAAGACATGAGAATCTCACGTCTTACTTACTTATATTAATTTCAAAATTACTATACGTATACACAATACAAATTCTTAGAAAACCAAAATAAATTCCTAAACATAAAAAAAAACTACCAGACCAGACTACACAAGAAATTCTCAAAACTATTAACTACTATTATTATTTTTTTTTTTATAAAACTATTATACACAAAATATATATATTTAAATGTCTCTCTTTATTACAATATTTACAAAAGCCGGAAATTATTTGCTGGTCAATGCGTACATACGTGTATAAAAACGTATACTAATTTACATATTTTGAAATTTACTTAATTCCATTCCTGAAACCCAAAAATAATTTCATTCAATTTGCCTTTTAAAAGACAAAAATTTTACATTTATAGGTGGAAGTGTATTTAGTTTAGAGTGTTTTGATCTTATAGAAATCGAACTGGTACAGCCAGTGTTTTTGATTACGGTATGAATTTTGTGCCTGTCACAAAAATGTTTTTGGAATATTATTTTTTTATTACTGCTAACTGCACCACAAGATTCTAGTATATAGTTGATGAACAAACCTCTTAGCCTTTGTTTTTTCGAAAGAAATAAAAATTTATATTTCTCAACTTGCAAATACTAAGGCCATTGTCTTGATAAAAAATTACATTTTATTTTTCAAATGTGATCGTTGTTTCCTAAAATCATCGTGAAATCGATCCAATAAGTTAACATAATATTTTTCGTTTTGCTCTTTTCAAGGTAACCAATGTGGATTAAGTAGACCGCGTACATCACAAAAAACTGTCGCTACCACTTTGTTGGCTGGCTAGCTACATATGGCGCTGATTAATCCGGACAAACTTACTGTCTCGACTGTTTTTTGGTCTCCGATCTATGTGGTCAATTGTTATGTGTGGCTGACCTGGAAAAGATCTTACAATAATCTTACCTAAGCAAATAGCTGATAAAAACACAATAACTTTAAAACGTTAAAAAATCTTATAGACCAATTTCACCACTTCCATTATTTTCAAAAAATTTTGAAAGAGGCTTAAACAGATAATAGAAAGAGAAATAAGGTTTCACCACATCATTTTGATTTAAAGAAAATCACTCTACGTTAGAATAAATAGACATAATCGAAGGCGCATTTGGAAGTAGGCATTAAAACTTCATCGGAATTTACCAAACAGTTCTACCAAATTTTTAATTATTCCAAATAACGGAGAGTACTCTGAATCCCAGGGAAAATCAGTTCACAAGCCACAAAAGAACTAAATCATAAATTGTATACCAGATTTACAAAACCCATAAGATAGAATCATAGCAACGATTACAGATGATACAGCAACCAGACTTCAATAATCAATTAACATAGTGAGTTGTTTGGCAAAAAATTGGCATGTTAGCCAAATAAACGATGCCAAATCGTAGTATATAGTTCACAAACCATATAACTAGATACCAGTAGAACTAAATTCAAGGTCGGCCCTTTTTACATTAAAAAGTACATTTAAGTGCCAAAATATAAATAATACAATAAAAAATCTATAAGTCCGAAAAAGGCACTGTGAAATTATCTTATTACGGAGAAAATAAGAGAATAACCCGATAAATGTATTTCGCCCGTGCAGTAGTCTTGAATTGCAAGAATATCAATTTGTTACCATGGCCACCTTATTCTTTGGATTTAAATATTATTGATAACGTTTGGGATTGGCTCACTCGCAAAATTTATAAAGGTAGGCAGTACTAAACCAAAGAATAGTTAATCGCAGGAATTAAAGCACTGATATAAAATTAGCTTCGCCCCAACATGAAATGCCATATTGCAGCCCAGTGTCAACTAGGGGAAAATAAATTATTTTCAAGATTTCTCTTGAAGCAGATCTCAGGCGGTATAACTTTAATTGTTTCCGATCATGAAATTAATCAAAGGATTTCGTAGTTTTATACATATTTCGCACGATTTAACGAAATTTTGAACATCAGTGCGAATTCCAGACCAAAAATAAAACATTCGTAAGGGTTCTAGAGTATTATTAACTCCACAGAGAGAAGTACTGCACTGTGTTCTTTCTCTATCAGTGATCGGGATAATCCTTTAGGTACCCAAAGCTTTTATACAGGAATATCTGTAAGTATACAACATCATGTTTTGGTTCAAAACGAATATAAATTCGATTATCATATCCTTTGTGATGAGGATAACTGTTTGGTGAATTCACAATTTTTTCCATCACCGCAATATGATCGTTGTCACCAAAAATTTAGAATCCAAGTCAACCGTGTCAACTAATGAAATCACTAATAAATTGTTATGCAATAATTTCACCACAAAGAACTCACGAAAGGGAACTATATTTAATGAGCCCTTTTGATGTTCAATCAAAAAATCATATGCCTGAAGTTTCAAACTCCAGCAAGCGAGACTTCCGCTCAAATCTTTTTGTTGCATGAGCCGTTTTAAACTAGCATGGATCACCGTGAACCGATAACCTTATTTTTTTTTGTTTATTATTGCTGCTAAACATTACAACCCTGAGATAGTTCGCCATTTTTATTTGTTTGGTATAAAACTCCACGACTTCTTCCGTGCTAGCAACACATTGCATAAAAATGGTTTGGTGAAATCTGGATAAATTAAAACCGGTGCTGATGTAAGTAACAACTTTAATTTTTCAAAAGTAATTTCAGCTTCTTAATTACAACAAAATGTTGAACCGAAAATTTGTAATTGGAGCCGTTATTTTTGCATAGCTTAGAATACATTTCTTCTGTACCATTTCTAATAATCGCCTTATTTGTTTTTATTTTGTTACCTTGACTGGGTCGGATAATCCACAAGTAAATCTAAATATTTAATTTCTCGCATTACAAACTTTTCTTTATTAATATTTATGGTTAAACCAGCTTTTTTAGAAAAACTGATGAAGTTATCCGTGAGTCTCGATATGGTGTGTGGCGCATTGCACAGACAAAAAGACATAACAGTAAATTGGTTCAATGGTTTTCCTGCAACGGTGAAAGCAGTTTTGTCGCTTGATTATTTAGCCAGAGGTATTTAACACAATTAACTTTTCTGAAATCAAGACATAATCGAACGGATCCATTTGATGTTATTACAAGAACTACAGGAGAGCCCCATCCGCTATTACTTTCGTTAATTACTCCCAAATGTAACCTTCGATCCATTTTCCCATATAATAAATCCTGAATGGCTGGCGAAACATTATAGTATCGTTGTTTAATCGGTTGTGTTTGCTTTACGTCTATGGTATGTTTTAAAACTTTGGTTTTGCCTAACCCATCAAATGTATGGTGTTATGGAAATAATTTTTTCTAGTGTTCAACTGTTTCAACTGGTCAATAATCGTCTATATAATCGTAGGTAACTTTGGCGCAGGTCGTTTTAAAACAAGAAAAAAACGTTGTTGTCTGATTTGGTGTATCACTAGCCTTAGTTTATATGCATTTAATGCACAACAACACATTTGAATTATCTTTAAACCATAGTATATTTGATCATCATGACTATTCCTCGAATAGATAAAGGCATATCATCAAATCATATCATCTGCAAATGTAGTTACTCTCCCATTTAGTTAAATTTGTAAGATAGATTCAAGTTACAATAGAAATAACAGTGGTCGCAATACATACTCTTGGACTACACCATTCGACACTTGTAACTCTTCTCCTAGCACATCACCTCTTTGATACTTTGTCAATATCAATAAACAAATCGGCCACTTTACTTCATTTATTTAGTTGATCGTATCGCGACCACCGAAGTCAAGGCAAGACATGTTCATTTGACAATTGTTTACGGAAACCAAACTGCCGGTTAGAAATAATAAGATAAAAGGAATAATACAAAAAGGAAATGGGAAGATAACAGTTTGGGTTATATAACTTTTTTGAAGATAGGTAAAATAATTGTAACTTTCAGCGCGCACTTTTGAAATCAAACTTTTGACAATTGTTGAAATTGAGAATTTGAAATTTTTTAAACAAAGTTGTGAAATTCATTTTTCGAAAGGACAAGCTCTTTAACAATATTTAGAAAAAAAATAGAAAATGTATTTGGAATAGCAGTTTGTTCATTTTATGTGAAATCATATTTATCTTTGACAGTCAAAATGACATTTGATCGATTTTACTCCCACCAGTAATTTCAGTCACAAAACTCCATAATTATCTTTAATACTATAGTTATTTGGTTTAGTCTGCTTTTATTTTTCTGCAAGAACAGATTTTTTTTAAGTTTAGGCACAGATAATTATACCAGATGAACATTTTGTTTAGTTGTTTGTTTGATTTTTTATAAAACAAATAATCGCTTGCAAAAAAGACTGGAAATTTGCATTTTTATATTTACATTTATTTTTCGTTTGGATAGATTTTGGTTGCATTGATTGACGGTATAAATTTACTTGCGTAAATTTTAGTCATACAAGTTGCTTATCTGGTATATAGTTATCTGTGGTTAAGGATCATTTTATTTATGTTTTTTCCATATTAAAAGTGATTGTGATAATTAATTTTTTTTTTTGGAAAATTTGAGATCCAAGATTTTATTATATTTTATTTTCCCATATGTGGCAGATGCCAGTTTTTTAATTAAAACATAATTTCAAGTTACAGCCGATAAGAAACTATCAAATTTAGTGTGATACAATTCATTAATTGATTAATTGAGTAATTGATCCCGGGATTCAGACCATTTTTTCAAAACCGTAATACCGGTATTACAATTTTGAATACCGATATTCAATTTCAAGTATTTCACCTGCATATACCACTTTTTTTATTTTTTTTCGTTTCTCTCTTTCTACTGTATTGTATTGTTTCCCTTTTTATTCATTAATAGCAATAGTGATGTTGAGGACAATCGTTTCGACATAGAATTCGAGCATCTAGCCGGCACCACAACTGATGAAGGTTATCGGAATTGATTCAATAATTAAGAAAATTAGAACCTTGGTTAAAATTTTCCGACGATACCCGATAAAAAAATCTGTTCTTCAGAAAAATGTTATGTCTGATCATTATTCAGACATCATGATTCAAAACGTGATGGAACAATTTGGTCGACATATTGGAAAGGTTTATCTGTTAAGAGATAGCATCCAAAAGGCCTTAGTTGATCTAACATCAGCTAAACTAACTGTAAAACATTTGTGTCAGCGTGACGCCAATTTATTAACTACCATTTTATTAATGGTGGAACCAACTCAATTCATTCGTCGTCAGTTAAACCGTCAAAACCCGCAATAATTAAATTGATAGTCAATTTGGACAGAAGAGTTTCGCCAAACAGTGATATTAATGACGATATTGACAGTGATAACAGTGGCGTTGAACTCTACGATACCGAACAAAAACAGGAGGCAGTTGTTCCGGATTCAATTTTAACATCTAATTTTGATATGACCACGGAAATGCAGAAGCAAATTTCCAGTCAACTTTTAGCGAATACAATCATTCCGAAAAATCCTAAAACTCTGACGGCCAAAGTGAAAATGGAACTGATATTTTACAATGACGATGAGGGTGAACAACGTTCAATCGATTTACGATTTTCTCCTCACCATCCCACCCACAAGTGTCGAAAGTGAGAGAAGTATTTCTATTTCTTGAAATTTTTGCTCCAAAATCCGATCAAGATTTGGAGATAAAACACTAAATTCGTTGTGCTTTTTGCGTGCCTCTTTCTTGGCAAAAAAATGTTAGCTAGAAATGTAGTGTATGCTGTTTATCGTTTTTTAAACTGATATATTTTTTTCTCAAGTAATACCGGTATTATAATTTTTCTGGTATTTTAGAATCCCTAGTTACTACCCAATATGACTGACGGATCTCAAATGTTCGATTGGCAAGCGTAAAATAGAGGGTCCAACGAAATGTTCTCATGTGCAGCCACTTTGGTAATCCAACTTTAGAACAGTGTGTGGGTCGTCGAATCATAAGTAAGTAAAAAGTGGAAATAGTCATTTCCCTGATATATGCAATACACAGATAACGTCAAAATAATAAAAATGACTTTTGAAATTGATATCAAAAGTTTTAGATGTTGTCCGCAGAAATTCTGGCGTTTTGTCACTACTGTTAACGAGTCGTTAAAAAAGAGATTAATTTAAAAAAAATTGTAGGGCGGCTATGACAGAGAAACTTCAGTAAACCTCTTTAAGTAGTTCTCATCTACATTTGAAGATGAGAGTGGGTCATCTAAAAGACTTGCATTAGCATATAAATTGCTAAACAATACAGAACAAGGTGTTTCTGCATAAATTGTAAAATCTTTTATTGATTTCAGGATACATTTATTTATGAAATAATGGCTACCATAAAGTAAGGTTGAGTCAGATTTTTCTACCGACAACTAAAAAAACTAGGTTATCCTTGAAACAACCTTGGAACCATAATTTTATCTTTTTTGAAATAGCCACACGGATTTAAAAAATAACACGGAAATATTGCTATGTAACATCCAAAAAACACTACATAACCCTTTAAAATAAAATAGGGCATATGTTAAATAATACAAATAGTCACAGCCATATCTAAACTTATCAGTAAATACTTAAAATTAAAAAAATTAAAATAAAATTTTCGATTCAATTCTATACATTATCACCCACATATTTTCTTTTTATGTAACAACAATTTTATGTATGTACATACTTTGATTTCGTTTTCGACAAATACAAAAAACCAACTTTATATTGCAACTATTATACATTTTAGTTTTCTTCAGTCGATTTCTTATGTTGATATCTTATACAACAAACACAAAACAAAAAAAAATGTATCCTCCTTTATCTTCCGCTTGTTTTCTTATGTAGTTTTTGTAAATGTTTAGCCCTCAACATCACACCGCACATATATACACATTCCCAATCTATTCAATTTAAATTTATCAACAAAATATAAAAATAAGAAACATATAACTATATATATATAATAAGAAGGCATTACGGGCTAAGAAAGAACAACAAAACTAGCAACTCAGTTTATAGCACAACAAAACTAAAAACGATATCTGGTTATAACGCAATACCGCACCATGTATAACTTGAAAAACGTTCAAATAAATTATTTAGGGTTGAATTGATTATTGTGTACAACGACGTTACGTACCCATTATGTACGAAGAGGGGGGGACGACTTAAAAAGCAAAAGGGTGACAATTACAATAGTCGTCTCTAAACTATTTTACTATTTTCCAACTATATATACACGGTTCCATGTGTGGGCGATAGTAAAATCATGCCGCCAGATGTTTAATATCATTTTATCGTACAGGATATATACGATCTCCTTTTAATGTATGTATATGTTAGAAAAATTTCACAGAAAACATTGCTCTTCTTCCGGTCTTTCGAAATTAACTCTAAATCGAATTTTTTTTTTTTGCTTGTAATTCAGTTCCGATAGTATTTTTAAGAAACCAGATGCCCACTACTCTAGGTACACACAGGATATGTGTTTTGTCCTTTTTTTGTTGTAAACAGGTGGCAAATATTTATATTATCGTTAGATATGTTCGTTTATGTCTTAATCTTAAATTTTAAACAAATATTTATTGTTAAGACGATTGATGGTATGATTTACGTGCTTGTTTGTGGTTTTTTTTTTATTAAATAACAACAAAAATATATGGACCTTATCCTAACCCAAGAATAAGTTGGGCATTAACCTTTCGATCGGTTGTGGACTCGTATGACTAGTTGGGGTATAATAAAAAACAAAACAAAAATAAATCCGGAAAACAATTTTTTCGTATGCGGTAATGTGAGTGTGTGTGTCATTCTATTTTTCGAGGGTCATCCGCGTGTAACATTATTTTTATGCTGTTACTCGCTACTCGTATCAATTGTTTCGGTTTCTTTTGAATGATCTTAATTAAGTAGTTAGGTGAATAATGTCTATTCCAAAAATATTTGCTGCAGTTAAGAAATTTAACAATTGAATTTCGTATACAAACTGTTTTAAATCAATAAATCTTCATAAATTACAGTATCTCAAAAGAACATTGAGAGGTGAAGCCTCCAGATTACTAAAGCATTTTAATATTACGGACGCCAACCTTATGGAACGTTACGATAGAAGGAAGCACACAATTTATACATTTATTAAGAATTTTATGGGCCAGCTATCGATAACAACATCAAGTAGTGCAAATGTTTGTCAATTGTTAGATATGTCTATATCTAACGACGCTTGACCCGACACTGAAACCGGATATCATGAAAAAGGAGTCCTTTCAAACATGAAGAAGGAGCCAAACGATAGTGTGTCGAATAATCAGACAAGTCCAGAAAACTCATCAAGCTACACGACAAATATTAATCAAATACGATCACTTTTATCTCCTACTTGGGAGTGTGTTACTGGACTCTGAAAAGTGTCAACATTTCAGCGGAATTTCTTTAAATGATTGTCTTGCTGTTGGACCGATAGATGAATCAAATATTTATGCAATGTTATGTCATTTCAGCACGTATAAATTTGCTATTACCGCTGATGTACAAAAATGCAAAATGCACCGGCAAGTTTGTATTGCAGCAGACGATACCAACGAATAATATGGAGCCTCAATAGACGATGGAATTAAACAACGAGGTGCAATAAATTATGCGAGATGTAGCCAAACATGGGTTCAATCTTCACAAGTGGGTGTCTAATTCAACAACTATTTTAAACTCAGAAAGTTCATGCGCCTACGAATTGACAAAAAAACTATAAATAGCGACTATCACGTAAAAACAGCGCCAGTCAAGGCCCTTGGTATCAACTGGGATCCAATTACTGATAGGTTCATTTACGTCAGAACTACCATGCAGTGACTTGTTCATGAAGCAGACTATATATAGTATCTGAGGCCAGTCGTCTATTCAATCAAATTGGAACCTGTAGATCGAGCTTGAATTTAGATTTTTTTACAACATGTCCGCGATAGTTCCATACCTCATTTTGTTCAAGCCAGTAAAAGTGACATCATCCAAATTCACGAATTTTCTAATGCCAGCGAAAACACATACCGGGCAGTAGTTTATTTTAGTGCAGCAACATCCGAATGTCGTGTTCTATAGTGAGTCTGCAAAAACTAAGATGGCACCCATCAAACAAGTCAGTGACTTACTATAACCATACTAAATCTGTTTAGTATGAAATCAATCGACATATTTCTAAAATGTATTCTTAGACTGGCTCCCATATAGTTTTAGATTGGCTTTTGATCCTAGGCGCTGGAATCCGATAACGTTGATATATCATTGCAACATAACATCTGCAATGATATATCAACGTTATCGCGCAGTTATTGGCAACATGTATCGTCATCGGATAACCCTGGAGACTGTGCTTCTTGCAGTGTTATCTTATGAGTTAAATGAACATCAACTATGGTGAAACGGCCCGGAGTGACTTAGCCAATCCAGTGAATCCTATAGCTACCTCAAAAATCTAATTACGACTCCGTTGAAGAAGAGAAAGGTAAAATATTCACGATTGCTGTTACAAACAAAATGAATGGCTTGTTAAACTAATTCTTAAATAGTCATCTATAATCAAGCTTTAGAGAATTTTAGCTTTTGTTCTACGAATAAAACACGAGATGAATTACTAGTTGCAATTTATACAATTTACCATGAGGAAGCTAAATAGTATAAAAAGCAGATTGCGCAGTTAAAACCAAATAAAGAAATTGTCAAAACCAGCCATCTTCAGTCATTGAGGCCCTTCCTGGATGATTCAGGGCTCATTCGTGTAGGCGGACGGCTAGAAAACACTAAGTGCTATTTTTTACCAGCCATCCCATAATTCTACATACAAAGTCAATGATTAGCTTTTTAATAGTTCAGTCAGTCCATATAACACTTGCAATTACTAAGCGGTCGAAATTTGGTTCGACAAATGTTAAGTTCTGCGAGAAATTCAAAGCTTAGATAAAATATCAATTGATGGGTAACCTGCTAAGCTCCCGCGTTGTATTTATTCGACTCTTTCTACGAAGGCTGCGCACTTGGATGTAGTCAGTAATATGACAACTGATGCCTTCTTAGGAGCATTAAAGCGCTTTGTTCCAAAAAGAGGAGTCTGTCGCGATATAATTCATAATAATGGGACCAATTTCATTGGACATAGTAATCTGCTCCACGAATCTTTCCATAAATTAATAAAAAATTCAAAATTAAAATCTGATTACTCTTCCAGGTAATTTATTTTTTGGCACTTTAATCCTGCAAGACATCGGTTTACCCATTAAAGAAGAAACAATGGTGAAGAAGCAATCGTGTTAGAATTAGAAGAATCATCTGCTGTAAAGATATTAAGGCTATATTGGCTAAAACCGATAAAAATTGTTTTCAATTTTGAGTAAACGTAAACGCCCGACCAACATTAAGTAAAAGAGGGATTTTATTAGAAGAAAGTCGCTTATTTAAACCTCTAGTGGCTCGTTTTGATTACAGTGATTATAAAAATATATTTTCAAGCTTTATGGGCAAATAAGTTAGGATGATAAACTGACGAACGATTTAGAAACAAAGTGCTTGAAAATACGTGACAATCTTTACACAATTGAAAGCATTAATTCGGAAAGGTATATACAAACAAACGCCATCCGAGTTAATCTAGAAAAAGACCTTAGTTAATGGTGAAAAATGCAAAAAACTTCACACCGTAATGTAGCAAACATGACAGAGCCCTAAAATTATCCTAATGACAGTTCATTATATTGTTTATTCGTGCGTTGAAGCATTTGTGTCTAAGTTAAAACATAAATAATAAATTCTTAACATGGAACTCAAACACAACAGTGTTCTTGCGCTATATTCGACTGGAAAGCCACAAATTTAAATGGTTCGAAAGCTAAACCATTTCAATGTGCATAAATCTTTTGTGTCGCGTACCATTATTCGTTACAACGATGCTGGCAGTATTGATACTAGCAGCGTCTGAGCAAAGGAAGTAATCGTAAACGAACAGCAATATCAACAAAATATTATTCGAAAAGAAAAGGTTCGAATTGAACGAAATCTCCGTAGCAGTGGTAAAAACCAAATTTTTAAAAAATGAGCGAAGTTCCAAAAGGCACACAATTTTAGTCCTGAACAGGACTGTCACTTCTTTAACAAAAACATTAAAATTTCGTGGTTCAATGCATCAAAGGCTTTCCTAATATCCAGAAATAAATAAGCAGGGAACTTGCGTGAATTTTTAGAAAACCGATACTGTCGAGTGGCGGAGAAAGTTTAACCAACAGTAACTTCACCAAGGAAGTCGAGCTCATGCGAGGCTTTCTAAAATATAGGTGACCAATTGGGACCCCTGGAAACTGGCTAGGATTCAATGGTCATTCAATAATCAAATTTAAAATGATTAAAGGAACGAATACTAGAAGAATAAATAATATCAATCCGCAAACACAAAAATCTATCATATCGTACACGGCTATAGTACACGGATACTAATTGGAAACTAAAACATAAGAACTGTAACCGAAACATTAAGATTTGCAAAGTTAGACAAGGAAATAGATCCTGTAAAAAGGATAATAGATGCCGCTGTAAAAGGATAATAGATGATACCTGGAAAAAATTGAGAACACAGTCAACTTGAGCAACAATTCTGTCATCAAAATCTAGATCAATGCGACAGCAGGGTCAGCGGAAAGTTTACGCACCACAAATTAGGGATGCAGCTCTAATCTGAGAAAATCAACAGCTAAACAGGTGGAAAGAATTTTTCGAAGAGAACCGCATAGACACTGAATAAAATTACGCAGTTCTAGATTAAAACTATATAACGAAATAATTAACAGCCATCTACCAACGGAGAAATGAAAGTATTAGCTATGATCATCCTGGAGTGTATCTCACCTATAACCAACAATTACATACGAAATTAGCAGGTTGGCTTTACACTTGGAAGGAGCTGCACGTTCAAATCAACGAATTGAACTCGCCGCTGTACCTACTCTTAGTGAACTTTGAGCGAACGTTCGACTCGATTAATAGGAGTGCAATTTGGAAGGCATTTACCAATATAAGTATTTCGAGGAAAACAGTAGAACTCATCAAAGAATGGTACCGGGGTGCTGGAAATAAAGTTCAATATAACGGCACGGAACGAAGGCATTGTTACACCAATTCACATCAATCAACAAAACATGAAAGTGGTCGGAAAATTGGTATACTTTGGATGTACAGCAGAAAGAGGCGACACTGAAGAGGATATAAAAAAAGGACTAACAAAGCCAAAAATACCTTCAACGTGCTCCACAAGATCTGGAACACATCCACACTCTCAAGAAATACAAAGCTACGAAAGTTCAATGCCTGTGTAAAATCTGTATGGTTGTGATTTACTGAAATGATTTACTGGATGATGACATCATGATAGTGAGACCAATTGTAACCTAACGGGCCATAGTTTGGTGGCCTAAGGTACAGCAAAAAGTTATTATGAACAACCTAACCTCATTAGAGAGGAAATCACGAGCGCTTTGCGGACCTGTCCTAGGGCGGCGATGGAAGCCCTCATCGGACTCACTCCACTTTATGTCTACGTCAAAAAATCAGCTGCTACGTATGCAGCTAGTGAATCAATATAGTTATGATGGGTCACTTGGACATTTTAAATAAACTTTCAGACTTGGATATGTTCTTTAGAGTCCCGGACATAATGCCCAAAGAACTCTGCTTTGGCAGGGATTTCTTCGTAACAGTCCTTGATAGAACAAACTGATATACTGGTGGACCTCCTATGAAACCTTACAGCCTAGTCTGGTTCACGAATGGATCAAAAATGGATAGTGGAGTCGGCATTGGTGTCTTTGGATCCAACCACAAAATATCGAAATCACTGGAAACTTACCCTAGTGTTTTTCTAGCCAAAATTCACACCATCGAAACCTGAACCTCAAACCATCGAAACCTATTCAGTTTTAAACTGCTAAAATCTCTCTCTTGCCATAACAAAGTTAGGTTGTGGTGGGTACCTGATCATAAGGGCATCACGGGAAATGAGATAGCCGATGAGCTTGCAAAGGCAGGCCCTTCGACTACACTCATTGGCTCTGAGCAGACAAGCCAACTTTCTGATCAGACTATTTCACCATAAGGACTTGGCGGTCAATTTCAGTAAAGGAAATATCAGGAAACTATAGTGAGTTTTTTTTTTCAGATCACTGTAACCTGAGATATCACAAACTATGTGAGTATGTTGCTCTGTGTACACTGCTTCATTTTGAAGAGAGGTATTTGACCTCGGTGAAATGTAAATTGGCCTCTTCAAGCAGCATTCTCACCTTTAAAGGTGGAGAAGCTTTTGGACTAATAAACCCAATAGCACGAAAGATCTTCGATTAATCGAGTTTAGGTCACAGTGCTAACCGTTTGGGTAGGGGAATAAAAAAAATGGTTGTGAAACATGAAAAAACACACAGAAAATCATACTTGTAAATAAATGCCTCAACCGATTAATGACATGCTTCTGTCCAAACAAAATCACGAACGAGGAACGCCTCTTGGAAACAAGGAAAATCGATATAGAAAAAGAAATCAGGAAACTAAAAATGAGACACACTTAAAAAGGCATCAAGCGACATTTCCGATATTCTGGATATTATTAGAATGGAAACAGCTAGAAACGAGTAGTCTGAAGACCACCAATCACATGAAAAAGAACTAAGTAGATAATAAAGATTATATTTAAAAACTTTACCAATAATACAAATCAGACCAGTAATTTATGTACGGGAAGTTAACTACGGCGCCAAATTTTCGGTAGCCATGGTAAGTATTTTTATAAAAACAAAATGATGAAATCACGTCGATTATAAAACATAAAGTTAAGAAGTGCTTATGTAATGCAATTTTTATTATTTTTCCTAAAAATCCATAAAATGCGATAAAATTTAATCATAATTAAATAACAGTTCACTGACTTTTACCGTTTCATACCCTAAAAATTGGTCGATTACCAATCATTATTTATGATCGAATTTAAAAGGTGTGCAAAATCGCATGACTAGCCAAATTAACTGATTAAACCGCAAACTCAGCTGTTTAGCATAACCAAACAATAATTTCGTAGTCAAGTCTTTCATAAATCCATATATTTGATAATTGACAAAACTTTTGTAACCACCCAATTCCAATACAATATACACACGAAATGTATATTAAAACGTATCACACATCGTATATGGAAAAACCATAGGCATCATAAGAAAACCCATATATTGTCGTGTGATCGATAAATTTACTGCCGAAAAATTAATTTAATTTTAATGTAACTAAGGCGATATAAAACACGAATTAGCGTACAAAAATTTATGGTTATTGGTTACTAAATGCCATTTGTGTAACTGGGAACAATCAATAAATTCCTTATGGAATTTGAAAACGAAATATTTTCGTCGTTTATGTGTTGGTAAATTTTGATGAAAATTGTATAGAAAACATACGCGTTCTAATTTAATGATCCATCGGCACGCGGTATTGAATCATGGTGGCGTTTGTTTTTAATAAAGAAGCTGAATAATAATAATCGGTCTTTACAGGCTCTTTCGTCTGATTGCATTACACCTCTACATGACAACGGTTCTGATCAACACCTTATACAATTTTAGCTTGTTGGTATTTTCAAGGTGTTTAAGCTTTAGCCACAGATAATTATAACAGATAAACATCTTGTATGACTACAATGTACACAAGTAAATTCATACTAAGCAAATTAATGCAACCGAAATCTAACGCAAAATAGGAAGGTATGCCATTAACATTTAAAAACGATGTCAGCCAAATGGCCGCCACGGCTACGCTTGCAGCTACATATCCTTTTCATGGAAATTACCATGACCAATTCGCATATTTGCGGCTATATGTCCTCGATAACTTTACGAATTCCATCTTTAGTGAAGCATTGGCATAACCCTTATCTTTCACGTGGCCCCAAAGAAAAAAGTTTAAAGGTGTTAAATCACAAGATCTCAGTGACAAATTGTGATCACCTCTTCGAAAAATAACTCGGCCAGGAAACTTTTCTTGCAAAATTGCGATTGTTACGTTGCTTGTGTGGCACGTAGCGCCGTCTTGCTGAAAATAAACGTCGTACACATTAATATCTTCCAATTCCGGCCATAAAAAATCATTAATCATAGCTCGGTAGCGCAATCAATTCACCGTAACAGTTGCACCAGCCTCATTTTCGAAAAAGTAAGGGCCAATCACACCACCAGCCTAAAAACCGCCACATTGAGGATGGAGAGGCTTTTCACCAATCATTCTTGGATGTTCTGAGCCCCAAATGCGACCATGCTGCTTATTAATGTAGCCTCCAAAGCTAAAATGGGCCTCATCATTGAAGATGATTTTTCGATGAAAATCCAGATCATTTTGATGCATTTGAAGAACCCAATCAGCGAAGAAAAGACGTTTATGGTGATCGACCGGCTTGAGTTCTTGTGTTAACTGAACTTTAAAAGCCGTAAGACCTAAGTAATTTTTTATGCAAAATACGGTGTAATGTAGTTTATGATATGTCTAATTCCAAAGATCGACAAACCTGGGTTTTCTTCAACACTACGGGCTACAGCAGCAATATTCTCAGTTGTTCTTGAGCGACGCACACGGTTTCGATTCTTCACATCACTAACTTGTCCCAACAGCGCAAATGTTTCTACCCTTTTGTAGTGAATTTTAACAATTTTAATGCGTTGTTGAAGTAGTGTGCGTATCGTATCGTTTTTCGCAATGGCGTAGTTTTTACCTGTCAAATGTCAAAAGATGACAGCTTCAAAATTGATAGCTGCCCAAATAGCAGGCTATTCAAAATGAAAATTCTTATTGGGTAACGCATTACATATAAAAACGCATATTTTCATTCTTTTTTTTTTGGCTATACAAGATGTTTATCTGGTATAGTTATCTGCGGTTTAGTAGTGATAAACAAAATACGATTACCTAATACTTTTCTGATGAAAGATTGGGCGAACGGCAATGACGTCAAATTACGTTATCTTATTCCGATTTATATACTTTTATGACTCAAATAAGGACGTCAAACGAGCCTGTTTTTTTAACTAATTCACATTTTATGTGCCAATCCTTGCAAGATCGATTAGTAGAGCTCTAAGGATATTGTTTGTATATTATTTACGATCGATACAGTGCCCTTGACTATAATCTAAAATTTAATCATATTTATTAAGCCATTAAAAAGATCATAACAATGAACCAATTATTTCAGATTGCCTAATCAAATACACATAACGAAAGTAGATTAAAATTCAATGAACCTATATAGAAAAACATTTTCTATCAAAATCTATACTATAGGAATAAAATTAAGTATGTAAATGTGTCCGTAAATATGTATAATACCGATCGACCAGCACTACACGATACAAGCATCTCGTTTTTTTGGTTACGAGAAGGAAAAAATGGTACAGTTACGGTTCAACACTTTGGACTTATCATCTCTATTTCCATACGATGTAACAACAACAACAAAAATAAAATAAAATGAAAAACAGGTAAAAAAATTGTTTTCCATTTTATTCTCATTATTATTACGAAGATTTTTTTACATTTTTCAAAAATAATTTAATTTTCATCTTCGATGAATGTTCGTCCTTTTGGTCTCCTTTTTTTGTTTTAGAATACAATTTTCCAGTATTTTTCCTATTGTATTTTTGTTTAGGGTTTTTATTTTTGTTAAATTTAGAAATTATGTATGAGTTTATGGAATATCATAAAAAATTAACTTTAAATTACTTTATTGGGCGATTCTGTAAAACACTTGAATTGAGAGTATACCAAAATTATAAAATCAGCCCCGGATTGTTTTGAAGAACTTGGGAGTGCGTTTAAATATATACTTCGGAATAAGATGACTGACGTAGGTAATTTGTGATAAACAATGAAAAATTAAATTGATAACAAAATTTATACATTATATATCTCGCTTAAAATATAAAATTAAATTTTCATCATTTTATATCACAACTCGGACAAATTCTAAATTATTCGGTAACATGAAAATATGGTGCGTGTATGATAATGACGATGACATAATATAGCGGTATCATAATGTGTTAATGGCCAATTTCGAAGTGTGAGAAATTTGAAATACGAAATATTAAAATTAGAATTAGCAATAGATTTTTAAAGGTTATAAATTTTACCAACTGACAACTGTGTAAATTTTTTTTTTCATTTATTTTTTTTTATTACAATCTAGTCTTCTGGACTAATGTGCAATTCGTTTCTAACTTAATTTACTAAGATGAATATGTCTATGACTCCACCTATTGGAGTTTCACAGTTTCTGGTAAGTTGTCGTTTATACCACATCGTTATTGTGGATCTAAATCAGCAAACCGCTGTTTGTTCTAACAATTAAACCAGTCGAATGGTTTGGTTCTTTATAGTCCGCGTATAATATTGCGGTATTGATTAACAGCTGAATTACCTCTATATTGACATGTTGCTGGAGTCTTTCCAGACTCCAGAAACGGGATCGATTTTAAGGTCTCTATGTAGATCACTATTTCAGACGTACCATGGTGCATCGACGATGTTCCTTAGTACCCTGTTTTGAAATTTTTGTATGATATTGACGTTGCTGGGTTTTGTACAACCCCAAAGTTCAATACCATAAGTCCATATTGGTTTCAGTATTTGCTTATAAAGTAGCAGCTTGTTGTTTGATGATAGAGAAGAGTGTCTTCCTATCAGCCAATACATTTTTCTATATTTTAATTCTAGTTCATTTTTTTTTTGACGTGTACCTTCTATCTACGAGTAAGTTTAGAATCCAGGCTCATGCCTAGATACTTAGCTGTGTTCGCATACGGTATTATTTCTCGATTTATTGAAACAGGTATATGGTCAACTCGTTTATTTGTAAAAATTTATGTGAACTGATGATTTAGTTTCATTTGGCTTAATTCGCCATCTTTTAGTCCATCTATATGTACTTCGGAGATTGTAATTTTTGTGTTGTTTCTTCGTTGCTTTTTCCAACAGCTAGAATCGCAGTGTCATCAGTAAAAGTCGCCACTGTATTGTTTTCTAATTCAAGTAGAATATGCGTGTAAATATAAAATCGGCCCTAATACACTGTCTTGTGGTACACCTGCTTTCATTTTTTTCAATTCAGCCAATTTAATTCTAAAGAATCTATCTTTCAAGTATGATTCCAGTATTTTAGCGAATTGCATTCGTAAGAGGTTTCTTAAGTTATGAACTTAATCCTTCATGCCAAAAATTGTCAAAAGCGTGTGCCACGTTGATTATTCTGTGTACTTGTTGTATTGTTGAGTGTTGACGACGAAATCCGAACTAATGATTTGGGATTAAGTTATTCCTTTCGATTATCATCTGATTTAACCTTTCAATCAGTAGTTTCTCAAAGAGTTTAGACATAACTGGCAACAACGAAATTGGTGTATAAGATGAAGTTTTGTATGGTGGTTTTCCAGGTTTTGCTGGTGGATATTATTTCTAATTATAACAACGCTACCTCCTTTAGCAGTGTTTTCTGGCTGATTGGTTTTATTTACTTGATAATTTTTAAATTTAATATTTGATTGTTTAGTAAAGTGAGTTTCCGTGATAAGACATAATATGTCGATTTTTTCTGATTCCAAGACCACCAGCAATTATTGTTGATGTTGCATTAGTCTATTGGCATTCCAGCATATAATTTTAAGATCATTGGCCATTTTTCTGTTTAGGGATAGCTCAATTTTAACGTAAGTCAAGTTGCATGGTACTGTATGGTACTACTGCACAGCTATTGTTATTATATTAGTCTATGGATTTTTGACTTCCTTTGATTTAAGAGTACTAAATTCGTTTTCTAGAACTTTTTCAGGACGAATTACTCTTTTTTTGCGCTAAGTTGATGTTGCCTTTTAAAAAAGGACTAGTGACTTTTGTAGGTGATCAAATTAACTTCCGACTCCTTTGGAATGGATATGAAAAATCCTTTTCTTTTGTACTCAGTTATTATTTTCCCCTATCATATCTTGGGATTGGTTGTAATAAGTATAGTATAGCAATGATTGGGTTCCCCCAGAATCCGTGGACTGACTTTCGAAGAGAGTGGATTTCTCTGAACATCAGGTATACCATTTGTGATAATTTTTCCTTGATTGTTTCACTCATTGCGTTTTTATAGAGGTTTTATAGAGTTGATTTAATGATCATCATACAAAAGTGTGTATAATATTGAATACCGCTAATGCTTTAAATAAATATTAATTACTGACCAACATGCATATTTGTGTAGGTACGGAAGTTGTTAATCAAAAATTAATAATTCATTTTTATATTAGTTCTTTTGTCGTTCGGGATAATTAAGCAGGATATATTTCGTAAATAATATGCATACACAATTGTGTATGTCAAAATTCAATTTATTTTAAAACATATATATTTTCAATGGTGTACAAATATCGAGCTATTGGAGCTGGGATAATATGCAACGTATCCGATTAAGAAAAAAAAAGGGTGGGGTTGCTTAGTCAACCTAATGTTCGTATATTATCGAAAGTTTATAAAAAAAGAAACTTGACACTCAAGGTTAGTAACCACAAGATAGATCTGGCACTTGACACTGTGTAAATAAAGTATTTACAACCAGATTGTGTTGAAGTTAAATAACCCAAAAATCGTGTAATGGATTTATTAGATTTTAGTTTAGAAGTGGCTGGGATATTGATCAATAATACAACGGGTTTCATAGGCCATTGGTGGCTCTTACTGTATCAACATTGTAGCTTCATTAGATGCGATGTCGAGCTTGTTTTTTCATATTGTTTTAGGCAGTCCGAAAAAGAAAAATCGTTCTTGCACCATCCGTTTAGGATCGACTCGCAGAATGAGATCAAGCCAGCGTATCCACTTTCCTTTTCTATCAGGGTCCAACTCTCACACCCATATATGACAACGGGTCTGAACAAAATCTTCTACTACTTCAATTTGTCGGCATTCAAAAAGGTATTTTGACTTTAACAGTGGACGTAAAGCAAGTTTAATCGGCGACAAGACGCGCTTTTATGTCTCTTCCTACAAAAATACCATGAGTGACAAGGAACCTGAGATATCGGAAACTTGTCACTCCTTTAATTGGAACCTCTAGTAAAATGAGGAAACTAAAATTGATCCAGTAAGTCTTTAACACTGTTGCCATTTACATATGGCAGAACCTTGTTGGACTGATTGTACAAGAGTTATCCCAGTCCCAGACATCGCAATTGGGGTAAGCTATCCCGATGGTTTTAGTCATAGGCCTTTTAGAAATCCAAGAACACCTGATGTATGTTACGAGATATTTCGTAATATTTAGAAATAATTATACTCAGCAAAAAAATGTGATTAGTAACTGGCCGAGTGGCCGAAATTCTCCTTGATAGTCACCGACCATTTCCTTCACCGCAGGGGAGTTATTCCTTCTAATATTATGTAAGACAATAATTTGTATGATTTACAAAGGAGATAACGGGGCCACTTTCCACTCATCAGGCATAACTTCACTTTACCATACTAATCCAATAAGGTCGAAAAGATAGTTCCACAAAGTATTCCCTTCGAATATCAAGAACTAGACATTAAAGCAATCAACCGCAGGGGAACGGTTGTTTTTTAGGATTTGCTTGGCCAGTGTGAACTCCTCGTACGACATCTCTGCAGTCAGTTGACAACTTTCAAATGCTGCATTTGAAAGTTGTCAACTGACTGCAGAGATGTCGTACGAGGAGTTCACACTGGCCAAGCAAATCCTAAAAAACAACCGTTCCCCTGCGGTTGATTGCTTTAATGTCTAGTTCTTGATATTCGAAGGGAATACTTTGTGGAACTATCTTTTCGACCTTATTGGATTAGTATGGTAAAGTGAAGTTATGCCTGATGAGTGGAAAGTGGCCCCGTTATCTCCTTTGTAAATCATACAAATTATTGTCTTACATAATATTAGAAGGAATAACTCCCCTGCGGTGAAGGAAATGGTCGGTGACTATCAAGGAGAATTTCGGCCACTCGGCCAGTTACTAATCACATTTTTTTGCTGAGTATAATTATTTCTAAATATTACGAAATATCTCGTAACATACATCAGGTGTTCTTGGATTTCTAAAAGGCCTATGACTAAAACCATCGGGATAGCTTACCCCAATTGCGATGTCTGGGACTGGGATAACTCTTGTACAATCAGTCCAACAAGGTTCTGCCATATGTAAATGGCAACAGTGTTAAAGACTTACTGGATCAATTTTAGTTTCCTCATTTTACTAGAGGTTCCAATTAAAGGAGTGACAAGTTTCCGATATCTCAGGTTCCTTGTCACTCATGGTATTTTTGTAGGAAGAGACATAAAAGCGCGTCTTGTCGCCGATTAAACTTGCTTTACGTCCACTGTTAAAGTCAAAATACCTTTTTGAATGCCGACAAATTGAAGTAGTAGAAGATTTTGTTCAGACCCGTTGTCATATATGGGTGTGAGAGTTGGACCCTGATAGAAAAGGAAAGTGGATACGCTGGCTTGATCTCATTCTGCGAGTCGATCCTAAACGGATGGTGCAAGAACGATTTTTCTTTTTCGGACTGCCTAAAACAATATGAAAAAACAAGCTCGACATCGCATCTAATGAAGCTACAATGTTGATACAGTAAGAGCCACCAATGGCCTATGAAACCCGTTGTATTATTGATCAATATCCCAGCCACTTCTAAACTAAAATCTAATAAATCCATTACACGATTTTTGGGTTATTTAACTTCAACACAATCTGGTTGTAAATACTTTATTTACACAGTGTCAAGTGCCAGATCTATCTTGTGGTTACTAACCTTGAGTGTCAAGTTTCTTTTTTTATAAACTTTCGATAATATACGAACATTAGGTTGACTAAGCAACCCCACCCTTTTTTTTTCTTAATCGGATACGTTGCATATTATCCCAGCTCCAATAGCTCGATATTTGTACACCATTGAAAATATATATGTTTTAAAATAAATTGAATTTTGACATACACAATTGTGTATGCATATTATTTACGAAATATATCCTGCTTAATTATCCCGAACGACAAAAGAACTAATATAAAAATGAATTATTAATTTTTGATTAACAACTTCCGTACCTACACAAATATGCATGTTGGTCAGTAATTAATATTTATTTAAAGCATTAGCGGTATTCAATATTATACACACTTTTGTATGATGATCATTAAATCAACTCTATAAAACCTCTATAAAAACGCAATGAGTGAAACAATCAAGGAAAAATTATCACAAATGGTATACCTGATGTTCAGAGAAATCCACTCTCTTCGAAAGTCAGTCCACGGATTCTGGGGGAACCCAATCATTGCTATACTATACTTATTACAACCAATCCCAAGATATGATAGGGGAAAATAATAACTGAGTACAAAAGAAAAGGATTTTTCATATCCATTCCAAAGGAGTCGGAAGTTAATTTGATCACCTACAAAAGTCACTAGTCCTTTTTTAAAAGGCAACATCAACTTAGCGCAAAAAAAGAGTAATTCGTCCTGAAAAAGTTCTAGAAAACGAATTTAGTACTCTTAAATCAAAGGAAGTCAAAAATCCATAGACTAATATAATAACAATAGCTGTGCAGTAGTACCATACAGTACCATGCAACTTGACTTACGTTAAAATTGAGCTATCCCTAAACAGAAAAATGGCCAATGATCTTAAAATTATATGCTGGAATGCCAATAGACTAATGCAACATCAACAATAATTGCTGGTGGTCTTGGAATCAGAAAAAATCGACATATTATGTCTTATCACGGAAACTCACTTTACTAAACAATCAAATATTAAATTTAAAAATTATCAAGTAAATAAAACCAATCAGCCAGAAAACACTGCTAAAGGAGGTAGCGTTGTTATAATTAGAAATAATATCCACCAGCAAAACCTGGAAAACCACCATACAAAACTTCATCTTATACACCAATTTCGTTGTTGCCAGTTATGTCTAAACTCTTTGAGAAACTACTGATTGAAAGGTTAAATCAGATGATAATCGAAAGGAATAACTTAATCCCAAATCATTAGTTCGGATTTCGTCGTCAACACTCAACAATACAACAAGTACACAGAATAATCAACGTGGCACACGCTTTTGACAATTTTTGGCATGAAGGATTAAGTTCATAACTTAAGAAACCTCTTACGAATGCAATTCGCTAAAATACTGGAATCATACTTGAAAGATAGATTCTTTAGAATTAAATTGGCTGAATTGAAAAAAATGAAAGCAGGTGTACCACAAGACAGTGTATTAGGGCCGATTTTATATTTACACGCATATTCTACTTGAATTAGAAAACAATACAGTGGCGACTTTTACTGATGACACTGCGATTCTAGCTGTTGGAAAAAGCAACGAAGAAACAACACAAAAATTACAATCTCCGAAGTACATATAGATGGACTAAAAGATGGCGAATTAAGCCAAATGAAACTAAATCATCAGTTCACATAAATTTTTACAAATAAACGAGTTGACCATATACCTGTTTCAATAAATCGAGAAATAATACCGTATGCGAACACAGCTAAGTATCTAGGCATGAGCCTGGATTCTAAACTTACTCGTAGATAGAAGGTACACGTCAAAAAAAAAATGAACTAGAATTAAAATATAGAAAAATGTATTGGCTGATAGGAAGACACTCTTCTCTATCATCAAACAACAAGCTGCTACTTTATAAGCAAATACTGAAACCAATATGGACTTATGGTATTGAACTTTGGGGTTGTACAAAACCCAGCAACGTCAATATCATACAAAAATTTCAAAACAGGGTACTAAGGAACATCGTCGATGCACCATGGTACGTCTGAAATAGTGATCTACATAGAGACCTTAAAATCGATCCCGTTTCTGGAGTCTGGAAAGACTCCAGCAACATGTCAATATAGAGGTAATTCAGCTGTTAATCAATACCGCAATATTATACGCGGACTATAAAGAACCAAACCATTCGTTGTGAAGGATTTGCTTGGCCAGTGTGAACTCCTCGTACGACATCTCTGCAGTCAGTTGACAACTTTCAAATGCAGCATTTGATACTTGATGAACATTGAGTAAAGCAGAAAAATGCTCCTTCCAAGTGTCGAGGACTGCGTTCATGTTAACACGGAAATTTCCCTGGTCTCGAATGGCGTTAGACCTAGGTCTAAAGGTATGGTGCAGTCCGATGACTATTTTAAAGAAGTTACGTGAAATGCACTCATTGCTGGGTTCTTGTACATTTCAGCCTTCCACCATTCACGCTTTTTCCGTTTACAAATCCCCTTGGCGGTTCTGCTAGCAAGGACCGCCTTATTCTTCCGTGCGATTGTAAAACATATTCGTGCTTCTTTTTAGGCTACATTCTGATGATTGACAGCAAGACGACAGTCCTCATCAAACCACTCATGTTTGGGTTTTATTTTTACCATACCTAGCGTCACCTCGGCAGCACCGACAACCGAAGTTTTCAATACCTACCGTAGAATGTTTACAATATGTGAACACTGATTTGTTTTCATAATGCTATACTGCTAACAATATTCGGATATTGTGTCATCTTCGTTTATCAGACTTTCACAGTTGAAACGTAAGTTTCGTTTTCCTGTGAATCCTGACTTACACGAAAACTGGCATCTAAGCTTAGCAGTGACCAATTGATGATCACTGCCTACAAATTTGGCAGCCGGCCGATAAGATCTCACATCTTGAACGACACAAGTCCTTTCCTTAAAAATTAACACAAGGTCCATTGAACTTCAGGACGTTTTACGTAGATGTGTGGCACTCTCAATGTTCTATTTTTCGTACCACATTTATTATGTTAACACTCACACACATAAATATAATTTAAATATTGTTTTTATAATTTAATGCTTTTAATATTATAAATTTTATTAATTGTATAATTTATACATCATTACTTTAAGATATCTATATATATAATTCACTTGTTTCTTTAGTTTATATAATTAGAAAAGGCTAAATTAAACTATATTATATGTACACTATAATCACCGTTAATTCTATTGTTGTTGTCACTAAATGATAATGTTTTGGGTTCGTCGTCGAACTTTTTAAATTTGGACTCTCTTCCTCGAAAGATAAATTTGCAATGTCATGATAGAAAACAAATTTTCTACGTCATGACTTGCACTATTGTTTTTGTGTTGTTAACGAAAAAACGTAATAGATGCAAGTGATCGTGAGCGTACAATATGCGTGCAATTGTATGCGCCCACGATAGATGGTGGTAGTGGCATTAAAGCGCTTTGAAAGATCAAGAAGCTTTTAATGTGTGAAACTTGACTAAGATGATGAGATAGCGATTAGAATGGAAAATAATGAGTTCTAACCGCTACAGATGCGGTCATGTTTCCACGTGGATATTTTTATGAGGAAAGAATGTGTTAGCCACAGTGAAATTGTGGGTGATTGCAAAGTACACCATCATGCCGCGCGTCCCCGAGTTCGAAACTCGCCATTGACCAAAAATTCTATAAATAGAAATTAAATAATTGCATCTTGTACCGGTAACCGAATTGTGTGTAGATAAACGTCCGTTGGGCTAACCACCTACAACGTTCGCCAATTCGTAACAAGTGGTTCAAATGGTCTATTTAGAGACGCGATATGGAACGTTTTAAATCAAATTCAATCTGGAAACTGACAGGTCGGTTTCAAGTAAGACTATCTAGCTCTAAGAAATAAAAGTGAAAGGAGTCATTGTTTCGCAATCGAAACTATAGTGTTTTAGAAGCATTATACCCTTCAAAAGTTGAACATTTATATGTTCGATGTAAATTCATCTACAGTGAATTGATGAAGTCATTAATACATCAAATTTAACCGATTTAGGCAATTCGGTGATTATAATCTTCCCAATATTCTCTAGAATTTTACCAAGAATTGAACTGCAATCACTCATGAAATTAAAAGTTAAATGTAAAATACTAATTCGTTGATGCATTGTTAAGTTATAACAGTAGGTTATTTCGAGCTACTTAATCACATAATCCACAAATTTTTAGACTTTGCATTTAACTTCACCCACTGAACGCTTAAAAGAGCAGAACATGTGAAACAAGTCAAATATAACTTAGGAAAGCAATGCTTATTTGGAAGAAGTTCATAAACATTAAAGTTAAGAGCTAGAATTAGACATTAAAGTGTAAGTACCGATCTATGTAAACGTAAATTTCATTAATATTCTTCATACAGTCACCGAAGTTTATAAGTCTGAACATTGTTATGGTCTGCTTCTTTATAAATAATGAAGAAGGTCTGCTTCTTTATAAATAATGTACTCAAGCTACATACTTGCTGATATATACCTTAAAACACATAAATTTGTTTAAAAATATTTTTTCTAATTTTCCGGTAAACGATCAAGTTTCCCGGATGTGTATCTTCCGTAAAATATATATATATTTTTTTATAGATGATACATTTATTTGAGTGCGTATGATTTAATCTTTGTATTCTACGAGTAAGTATGTGTAAGTTGGCATAACTCACATTGCATACAGTAACACGAACACAATGTATATCATCTGAATGTATATCGTCTGAATAGAAATCTATGTTCCGAACGATCCCATATAATTTCCGGGTAAAAAATACATCAAAACATATGCTGCAAGTGCCCGCTTTTGATTTTAAAACACAAAATTAATGGTTCTAAAATGTTTATCTTCTAAGATTAAGTACGTTGACTTTTAAATAATCCATAAAGATTATGATACATACTTTAAAGATAATTTCATGACTACCCCACTTGGAAAAATGATAATTAACAACTCATTATAAAATAAGCTGTGTTAATTGTGTGATAGTCATAAATGTGGATTATAGGAATAGTTATATCCGTATGTATTTATGGTACGAGTATCTTTAATTTTTACGAGTTTAAAGTTTGAAAAAATTTCAAAATGTTTAATATTCGGCCGAATACGGTCGCCATTTACTGATCTAAAAGATCAATTATTTAAATACTTGTTCACTAGTGAATATAGAGAACTTAATATTTTCAATTATTTTTCTTTCGAATAAGGATAATCCGCAGGAGACAGCTCGAAAATCTAATCGATGACGTGTCAATTTATTTCAGTGATTTAAAAATGTGATGTATGTGAAAAATGTGACAAAAACTTAAACAGACCTTTATATGGCGGGACGAGGTAAAAAATTTCAATAAAGCATTCAATATAGCGTGCATAAAGTCTGTCGAAGAAATAAAGAAGGTACAAAGTGTTAAGGCTACAAGCGTAACATAAAATGTACCACGAACAACATTACGTGAGAAGCTCAACTATAAAAATGGACCATGAGCTAAGCCAGGACTTCCTATTATTTCAAGTACTGATGACGACACATTACTAGCGAAGTGGATCCAAAAGTTGCCAAGGTTGGGCTTTCCTATTACAAAAACCTAGCTTCAGGATTCCGTTGCATATCTTACAAAGTCGATAAATCGGCCAAATCCGTTTACTGGAGGAAGACGAGGACGAAAAAGGTTGGTTTCTTAAAAAGACACCCAGAATTAGCTCTACGAGTGTCACCAAATATAACTGCTGCTAGATCACAATTAACACAAGGCAATATTAGGAATTGATTTGCTGCAATTAAAACATATTTAGATGAAAACAATTTCCTTGACGTGGTAAATGATCAATCACGAATATTCAATTTTGACGAAACAGTTTTTTCCTTGCCCCTAAGGAAAAGTCAGTTTTCGATGAAAAGAGACAAATTTTTTCGTAGACAAACCAAAAGTAAAAGAGGTGGCTATGAATACCATCGTAGCACATACGAACTATCTAACATCATCCAAAAATGCCTTGTATTGGCCAGAGCCTTAACCAAAAAATGATTGCAGGACGATTAAAAAGAGAACTCAACAAACGCGAAAAGAAATAGTGAGATATTGCCGCAGCAGGTTCTAAAGATGCTCACTCCATTTGAAAAAGATATCAGTCCTGGTTGACCGGGCTGATAACGTGCACCAGGCAATGAAGGAAGCACAAATAAGTGTCCTTTAGACGTTTGCGTCTAGTTTTAGTTATCAAAGTTCAACTTCTTCAATTGATCAGAAGTTAATAGAATTAAAAAAATCGCTCTTATCAGTAATTTCGGAAATTTTTCAGCATAACTGCTGTAAGTCTTGACAAAATACACCAAACTATCAAAATTCTGTTTATCAAAATGTTGATGATCATTCAGCAGCAACTAATTCTTGTTATTATAATCAAAATTTCGGTACCAAAGTTCTTTAATTCCACATCTTCAGGATTTTACTCTGCGTCTTCAGACCTGCAAAAATGCAGCACAATCGTTCCAACATTTTATGCATACAGTTTTACGAGGACTTAACGTCTTTTTTGTATATTAGGACGACGTACTCATTGCCTTTCAAAATTACAAGAAGATGGCTTAGTGATAAACGAAGACAGATCCGCTTTAGGAAAAGTCAAAATTCTCATTCTCCACCACCGCAAGGCCAGTACCAGCGTGCAATTGGCGCAGTAGTTATAGCTGCGCTATTTGGTTCGGGAGATACCGGATACGAATCCCAACGGAGGAGGGTTGAAAAGGGGTTTTTCATCACTTGCTTGCGATCGGTGATGACGATGAACACAACTATGTTCCTCTGTTGCGAACCAAAATGCGAACATCCTTGATTTGGCTGGGGATGGCGGTAAACTACCATTTTACCGCAATTAAAGAGCGAAATATTTAAACTTTATGCAGCTGAAAATATAGCAGTATTGTGTGCGAAGAAAACTACTATAATGCCGTCGCCGCTCTTAATCATCTGGGTTATGCCAATCCAAATTTAGATGTATAGCACACCAATGCTTCCCAATTTGGCGCACGCTTTGAATTGAAACTACCCAAAATTCAGACACATCATTTTATTGGCAATCTTTTTATGATTTGTACCACACTACGATGCAAACTCTCAACCACAAACGAGTTATGCTCTACATCGCCATCGAATGCAACTTCGCACTAGTCTTAGAGCCTCTTTGTTTACACAATAGTTCACACAGCAATTATAAATGTAAGAAATCATTTCCGAGAACTTACCCCGTGTCGGGTCTGACTATGGCTGACAAACGAGCTTCAATATTTAATCATGCATGCAACATTTGGGAATCAAAAGGCGAAATGCTCGTATAACCAGTTTAGGAGAGTCTAGTTCTCTTATATTAAAGGGTATAGCAACCATTACAATCAAACTAGGTCATATGCCCGGAATTCAAAGTGCAATCCTGCGCACTTTCACAAGATAAGGGATATAGATTTCTTCACTGGAGTCGATTACTGTTTACTTTACTCCAAGATGGTCAAATCTAGATAAACCCGCAAGAACCTGTGTTGCAGAATACTATTTTACGTTGGATAGTTTCCGGGAGATCAAAAAACCTCAGATCAAATCAGCCTACTTTTATGCATACAACAGCACACGTGCCTGACGAACTAATTAATATCGACAAAAGCTTGAACAAAATTAGACAACATTTTGGGAGCTTGATACCGTCAATGCACCAAATATCATTATGTCTCTAGAAGAAGCTTTCTTTGAAAGGCATTTCCAAAATCACTTATAGCTAGATCTAGAGGGGCAATCCGAAGTACGGCTTTCTTTCAAAGAATTACCTTCGTGCTTGGGTGATTCTGTGGATTAAGAGTTTGGTAGGAGTAGCATCGCTGTGAAGGGGATTCGCATTTTTCATAATTATATCGCGATTTTCTTATCGAGTCCGAGCACTTTCAAACCAATTCGTTACTTTGAATTTGATACGATCACCAGATACATCAAACAAGCAGCAGAATATTATACAGGACATTTACGTATATGACATCATGACCGGAATCTACACTGAAGAGGATCTTTTGCAATTGCAAACAAATGTTATTTCAATAATCGGAGACTATGATTTCCAGCTCAGGAAATGGAATTCCATTTGCATGGGAAAAGAGTAAGCAGCTAATGCTGCAGTTGTTAACTTTAAGGTCGCTCAACCACTAAATTCTCTCTTACTTAGATGGTAATGTCATAATGCTTTTGGGGTATATAAAGGCTTATCTTCTTTCGGTAGTAAAGAATAATACGAAAAGCTACTTCGGGATCAACGCCGATGAAGTCAGATTTTAGATACTGCACGAACCGGCAACTACCTGTAAAAACCGTTTTTTATAATATGTCCAATATGATGCCCTTTGTGGTCTTTATAGAAGCCAAAATGTTCCAGTCAGATTCCATTGAGGATGCGCCCACCAAATGCTAAAATCGCTGTGGCAGGTGATTTTATTATCCAAAATGACAAGTAGCTTGCATATTTCGTTACACCGGCTGGTGAGGTGGCTGAAATGTTTTCAGTTTTAAACCAACTAACAGCTCGTAGCTCAGCCTACGAGAATACTAGTTCGGCTCAACGATATAGGTCATCTACTAGATCAGTTTTCAACATCTCATGCGGAAGTGAATGATAAAAACCTAAACGCTGATTATAGCACTGTAAAAATGCGGACTGAGTAGCAATGAACAAGTCTTATCTAGAGTTAAAATGACACTCTTATTTTGCCTTCGGTAATACTGACAGTGCAGCCATTCTAATTCGACTGTCAGTCTCACAGGAATAGAAAATTTCATTCCTTCCAGTCTCTCTAAGCCAATCCTTGGTATAATCACGACTGTAGAACTATTAACCGCCGATAAAGAAACTATATGCCGCATATATATGTAAAAAAAAACACCAACTAAACATTTAGCTGAATTTAAGGCGGCCAGAAATATGGCAACGAGAACGGTGGCGCAAGCTAAAAAAAACAAGAAAAGAAGGCTTGAGAAGAGTTGTAGCAAGTCTTAAATCGGTTAAAGCAATCGGATCTTTGGTCCTTTCCTCGTAAAGTCGGTAAAAACTTCTTGGATAGTAGGAAATCACCTCTTAAAGATGGGGTCAATATTTTTTTTCCTGTCCAAAAAAAGATAAACAAGTAAACATTAACAAAAACAAGTCCGCCGGTGAAAAATATTCTTGTAAATCCCAGCCAAAGCCACTATCATTGTTCTAACGATCTATGTCTTCTGACATTTTTCATTCTATCTGGAAAACTGCTAACTTACATCCTGTGCCAAAAAAGGATAGCAAATCGGATCCTTCAAATTATCGCCCAATCGCTATAGTTTCTACTGTTTGCCTTCTTCATCGCGAAACGACGTTCTCGCAGAAAGATACTATTCTTGAATCGGGTGAATCCAACAGGGTTGAATTCAATCCTGTATATTTTCTAGGTGAACTGATTGCTATTTGCCGTCTTTTCTGAGATTCTCGGCTTGACAGTATCAAAGAGAATATCTAAGGCTGAACAAATAAACAAAGCAGCAATTAGTGTAGGAAGACTGTCTTGGATTCTATCTATCAGAACAACACTTACAATATACAAGACCTTTATACGATCTAGATTGGAGTATAATTTGACTACACTCGATCGGTTCCAAAACTGGGCATTTCGAATCATGGGGACGTTAAATTATTATCTAATATTGATTGATTTTTAATAGGCGTAATGTGGGGGCTATATTCTCATAATTTGTCAAGGAATGCGGGTAATTTAAGACGTTTTGTACAGATTCAATTTGAAAATTAAATTCGCCAGGACCAATAAATTTAAAATCTCGTTTTTTGTCCGGAGTGCGCGAACGTGGAATGAACTGAATGATGAGGTTCTTGGTATATAATTCACAGAGATTCAAACTTAATATCAAAAGCAAAAAACTAGACGAATGGAACCCTTTATTTTTAGAGTCCTATCTTTCCAGAACAAATTTAATCCCTCAATAGATAAAGCGGAAAATACCTAAGAACGCAAAAGCAGTACGAGAATTTATATTATATCTAAAATTCCTTATCACACATTGTACATAAAATACAGTATATTCCACCTGCTGCAGAATGAGTCATATCCACTGTAACCAGTATATTATTATAGTCCAAATTCCATATATTCAGTAAATGGGTAAGAGCGCGCTAGAGGGAACATAACGTAACAGAATAACCACAAAATGTTGTTTTAAAATTAATGTACATAGCAATGCAGTATATTATGTACATATATATAAAATTAGCCACTAACCCTAAATTAAGCGAAGTCCTTCTCAATGTACAATCGATTCGAATAATGGGGTACAGCTGAACGATATGCACTCTCACTCACTTTTTCACTTACACACTATATATTAAACTTTAATTTTTGCTTAAATTCACTTCAATAACTAAAAATAAATTTTTAAAAAAATGACACAATTATACAGGAGGGAAATTGTTTCCTTCACAGACAATCACAAACCACTTTGCACAAAACCAAAAACAACAACAAAAACACAGAAAACCACTATCATTCGATAATCACTAGCAAACTTTTGTTGTAAACATTATTGACATGATGCAGTCGAATTAAATATATGATTTATTTTAAAGAATTGACTTAATTAATAGAAAAATAAACTAAAATCAAAACACAAAATGATTGAGAAAATTTTTTTTTTTTTTATTTTTGTTTCTTTTCTTACATTTTTTTTTTTTTTTTTGATTGTTTCTATTTCGGATATTCGCGTAACTTTATTATCGCCACAAACATGTCGTATTCATTATCGGACATTTTACCTATAGCTGAATAATAATTTAAGTTTTGTATTGTTCCTAATTAAATTAATTTTTTGGCTTAATTTCAACGATTCAACCAATTTTCTGATTACACTTCTAGAAACTGTCAATTGTGTGGAAATGGAATTGTATTTGGCTGATGGTAGGGTTGGAATTTAGGTAATTTATATTAAAATATACCCCTCTAGGTAATTGTTGAGTGCCATCTATTGGTTTAAGATGTTTAAAATTTGTAATAACTTACGCTATGTTTATATAGATGTAGCTGTTTAATTTCGATAACAAACGTTCGTTTTAGTAGAAATGTAATGATTAAACTCAAATAATTTGAAATTATACATCAATTAGCTTAATTAATCGATATATATTTTAATTAAAATCCAAATCGAATTTACAATTTATTCAGTTTGATGTGTCGACCAATAGATGTCAATCGCAACCAATTTAATCTAGTACAAAAATAAAATAACGCTACTGTCGTCTCGATGGTCAATAATCGAACAAGTGCTGCAGTCAGTCGTAGTTAAACTCAAAATGGTGTTTGCAATCATAATTTATCAATTCCGTTTGTAATTTGCGCACCGTCACAATAAAATCATAAATTATAGTGAATTATTTTACTCGATCCTTTTTGAATTGAAAACATACCGAAGTGATAGAAATAAAGTATCGCCGTCCGCTCGTTTGCATCAATAACAAAAATTGTGTGTGAATGTATAAATGTTATAATTTTATACGGACAGTTTCCACAATGAATCAAAAAATGAAATATATTTTAGTAACTGGCGGTGTTATAAGTGGTGTGGGCAAAGGTGTTATAGCCAGTTCGCTTGGCACGTTATTAAATTGTTGTGGAATTGATGTAACATCGATTAAAATTGATCCATACATAAATATTGATGCAGGCACATTTTCACCATATGAGCATGGTAAGAATATTTTTTTTTTTTTTTCATATACGTAGACATGAGAATATAATATAACCTTGTTTAATAACAAATAATTTTGGCACGATTTTATAAATTTATTACGTAGCACCGTAAAATAATTTCGAAATGAAAATTCCGGCTTGTATTTTAAGTTGTTTATAGCGCAATCGCTTTCATTGCATATGGTGGTGGCGAAAATTTGACAGCTGTACTGCTCGACGAGCTCGAATGTTTCAAAACACGTGTTTTTTGTTAATTTGACGTTATAATATAGAGATGGATTGTTATAGTGCAAGAAATGTGTTTAATTCGGTTAATTAAATTATTTACAATTTTGAAACTCGTTTCATTTTCATCTCTGCGATAAATTAAAAATTAATCAGCCGATTTACATACATTCATAATACTAGGTTAAAGTCTAGAATGTCACCCCATTTTTTATTGTTATTTGACTCATAAAGTCATAAGCTTATCATTAAACACTAATTCGATTGATTTCTTTTAATTGGAATTAATAAAAATAGTTGTTATCTTTGTATGGTGTGTTGGCCACTGTTATCGAGAGGCACTCGTGTTTTAATGTATGTATTTCATATCCTTTAAATTCGACCCAGATACCTTATGATGTTATGATCGCTTGGCTAACGGTCGTTAACTTACCTTCTAAAATAAACAGTTCATATCAGAGGTTAGTAACTTTTTTTATGTTTCAATGTTAAGTGGAAGATTCCAGGATGGAAACGTCGATTAACATCAATGTATTATTTACTCGACACTTGGAAAGAGAATTTCGCTGATTTATTCAATATTTATTTGAAGTTTGTCAAATATAGACTGTGGAAATGTGTGTACATCTAAAAGAAAATCGTTCACCTGGAGTTGATTGCATTAATTCCGAGTGGAGGGGATACTTCGTGGAACTACCTTTTTGACATTATTATAGTATGAAAATGGTCCTTGTAGTTGGGGCACTCTCATCTCTGGTAAAATACGTCTAAAAGAACATTTTATCCTTAAAATTCCACCACAGTATCTTTGGCTTGTCGGTAGAATTTACCTTTCGTACAAGTGAAACACCTCAGAAAAACATCTTGTGGTCCAACCAGGTTCTAGCATATGCCGATGATATTTGTGTAATTAGACTGAATTGCAACGGTGTCAAAGAACTGTTGGGTCCACTTGTCCAATTCTCAGCTTCCGATGGTCTCAAAATCAATGAGTCTAAAACAAAATATATGATCACAGGTTTTCGAGACCAAGACGCAATTGATTTTAGTAGTGGTGACCACACTTAGAAAAAGTAGGAGGATTTCGATAATTTGGACCCCTTGTCCCTCATGATTGTTTGGAAGGGGATATGAAAGCCAGTTTTGCTACGTCCTCTGCTAAAATCAAAATACCTTGCAAATGCCGATATCCTGAAGTTGTACAAGATGGTCTGATAATTGGACCCTGACGGATGAGTATGAAAATGGCTGATGACATTTGACAGAAAAATCATGCGCTTGATAATTGTCTTACCAGGTTTTTTAGATTTTAAACCACAAGATAAGGAACTGGTCCTAAACGGATGGTACAGCGTTATCTGAGAGGAGAGGGACTTGGAGAACGACTTATCTGCAGAAATGTCAATTACGCCCTTGAAAATTGAGGACTAGACATAATGCTTCCTGGTGGATATTACTATGAACTGTTTTTTTAGGTTAGTTTCATTCCGAGCTCTTCCAAGTGATTTTAAAAAAATATTCTTGTCAACATGCTATGTTTGCAAGTCAAAAACCATTAGAGATTCGGAGAAAATGAACTTGCGGGAGCAGCAAATTCCGGACAAAAAACAAGTGGCACCCCTCTGGATATGAGTAATAAAGAAGCAAAATCGAATAGATGAAACTTGTGTGGACTCACCTAAACAATAGTCTTCATCAGTGGTCATTCATTCGAATGTCAATGGCATGATGTTCAAAGAAATTGATCAGCTCATAAAGGAATCTGCTTAAAATTGCAATTTATAAATGGAAAATTTGGAAACTTATTACAAAAGCTAAATTAAGAAAATTCCATGCTTAAAAAAACAAGTGAGGGTTATATAGCCAAAAAATTGAAGCGCTATAATGCTTCAGTGCACGAGAAAGAAACTCGACCTTTTACTCATTAATTTTGACCAGCGCGATAACGGATGTGTGAACTGGTGCATTGTCTTGATAAAACAAAACTTTATTCTTCGCCAAATGCGGCCTTTTTATTTGAGTTCATCGAACTTCATTTTGTCGGTATGTTCGTTTTGGCAGCTTGTGCAACCTCGTCTAAGGCGCAGACTCCCCCAGAGTAAAATCCAGTTTCGCTTTGATCTTGGTTGAAATCAAATAACGTGTTATGTTAGATCAACTAACTTAGATCAGTTAATCAGAAGATTTGAACATGCGGAGACTACTTTACGAGCCTTGCTTATTCAGTTCCATACTAAATAAGTCACGGTGGGTATTGATTGTGAGCAGCTTACGAGATTCTTCATTTACTTCCACTTGCAAAAAAAATGCCTCTGACAGGTCGATATGTCTAAAAACGGTACCATTGGCTAATTTTGCGAAAATATCTTCTGGCAGTGAAAGAGAAAATTGATGAAGCTCTAATGGATCATTTAGACCGGTTGAATAATCGGCACAAATACGGATTTTCCCATTGAATTACGAAAATTGACTGGTGTGATAATACCCAATTTTTCCAATCGTTGAAGATCTTAATTGATTTGATTTAGCGCTGCATATGCTATTGATCGAAGTAACGATGAAACTTGGGTTTTAGTACACAATCCCCAGCTGTTAGAAAAAAACACTCGGAAAACTTGAATGCCAGGAACCTGCCAATTGATTGATTTTTCTGCGATACGTTTTTAAGAACTGGGTTTTGGATCACTTATCCAATACCTTTCGATATCTTAAAACGAAGAGCGCAGTAGGAATCGAATCCGATGGAATACGGTTCGGGCCCTAGCACTTGACATGCATTACATATTTTATTTATTATTATTATGAATAGTTGATATGCATATTAATTTCGTATTCCTTATTTATTTCAGGCGAAGTTTATGTCCTTGACGATGGTGGCGAAGTTGATTTGGATCTCGGAAACTATGAACGTTTTATGGATGTTACACTACACCGTGACAATAATATAACCACGGGAAAAATATATAAACAAGTGATTGAACGTGAACGAGCTGGAGATTATTTAGGCAAAACTGTACAAGTTGTACCACATATTACCGATGCCATACAAGAATGGGTTGAACGTGTCGCCCAGCAGCCCGTTAAAGGCAACGTAAAACCACAAGTATGTATTGTCGAATTGGGTGGCACCATTGGTGATATCGAAGGTATGCCCTTCGTTGAAGCATTTCGACAATTTCAATTTCGTGTGAAACGTGAAAATTTTTGTGTTGCCCATGTTTCGCTAATTCCAATGCCACGTGCCACTGGTGAACCCAAAACAAAACCGACACAATCGAGTGTACGTGAATTGCGAGGACTCGGTTTGAGTCCAGATTTAATTGTTTGCCGCTCGGAAAAACCAGTTGGACACGAAGTAAAAGAAAAAATTAGTAATTTTTGTCATGTGGCACCGGCCCAGGTTATTTGTATACACGATCTTTCATCAATTTATCACGTGCCACTACTTATGGAATCTCATGGTGTAATCGATTTTCTAAACGAACGATTACAGTTGAACGTTTTAAATCCAAAACCTAATAAATACATGCACAGATGGCGTGATTTAGCGCGTCGAGTTGATACTCTACGCAAGGAAGTGAATATTGCATTGGTTGGAAAGTATACAAAATTACAGGATTCGTACGCTTCCATATCAAAATCATTACAACATGCAGCTATTGCGGCCGGCTATAAATTGAATATAAAATACATTGAGGCGTGTAATTTAGAGAAGCAAACAAAATTCGATAGTCCAGCGCTATATCATGAGGCATGGCAGAGTTTATGTACCAGCGAGTAAGTATATTGCATACAACACAATGCAACATTTTATGCAACAAATGTTTTTTTACAGTGGTGTGATCGTTCCCGGTGGATTTGGATCGCGTGGAATGGAAGGTAAAATTCGAGCTTGTGAATGGTGTCGAACCATGAATAAACCATTCTTAGGAATTTGTTTAGGACTACAAGCAGCTGTTATTGAATTTGCTAGAAATGTATTAAAGTTTAAAGAAGCTAATACCACAGAAGTAGATAAAAATACTATACATCCATTAGTTGTCGATATGCCAGAACATCATCCAGGCGACATGGGCGGTACAATGCGTTTAGGCAGGCGTACCACACTATTCAATACCGAAAATAGTATTTTACGTAAATTGTATGGTGATGTAAAATCGGTTGATGAACGGCATCGTCATCGGTACGAGGTGAATCCAGCGTACGTAAAACAATTAGAGGAGAAAGGTTTAAAATTTACGGGCACCGATTCCGAAAAAGAACGTATGGAAATATGTGAACTAGAAAATCATCCGTATTACGTTGCAGTACAATTCCATCCAGAATATTTATCTCGTCCTCTTAAACCGGCACCAGCATTTTTAGGTTTAGTTTTAGCCTCGGTCGGTAAACTAGATAGTTTCTTGAATCATGGTTGTAGATTTTCACCGCGCGAATTTAGTGATGCGAGTTCCGAAGACGAGGACGAATGTCTTAAACGTCTCAGTTTATATCCGAAAGTAACAAGTGAAGTACCATCAAAGTACGAAAAATATAATGGGTCTCATCATAACGGTTTGACCAATGGACATGCTGCTCCGTATATGAACGGAAATGGATTGACTGCCGAGGAAACGGAAAATTAAATGCATATTTCGTACGAGATTTAGAGTTTTAAGATTTTTTTTTTTACTTTAGAACTTTTTTTATTATTTTATTTCTTTATATATTGTATTTACTGATGTAAGTTAAAAATAAAATATAAAAAAAAATATCTTCCATGATTAGGACTAAAGGAAGCATTAAGGCAAGAGTGTTCGATACATAAACAAACTATTAGAAAAACTATTAATGAATTGTGATTTAGAAGACAAAAATAACAAATTTTATAGATTACAAATATTTTTGTTATTACATAAGCAACAATTTTTGGGAAATTGTAGAAATTTATATAGAAATTATTAAAAAGAAATTTTGCCGTTAAAAATAACATATTAAAGGTTTTTCTGTGCGAAGTTTTGATTCTGCCTACAGTAAGTATTGTAGTTTTAGTTATGACTTATTTAATAAAATTTTAATTACAGCTTCTCGGTTCTGTCTGGAGTAAAATGAAAGATACTGTCCCTTTTAAACTAAATCGGTAACGATATCCTTTGGTTTAGCCGTGCAACTCTTGCATTTAATTCCAATTGAAAATCAATAATTTTCACTCATATTTTCTAAATATGCAAGGCTGTAGACTGTCTAAATTTGAATTTTTAAATTCCTTTTGGCTAACCAAAAATTGTCTGAGGTACACTATAGTTCATTGAAAACTACCCTTAACCCATTAATAATGGATTTGCAGCCATTTAAATTCAAGTGAAACTCAATAATTTTCACTCATATTTTCTAAATATGCAAGGCTGTAGACTCTAAATTTGAATTTTTAAATTAATTTTGGCTAACCAAAAAATTGTCTCAGGTACACAATAGATCAATAAAACCCACCCTTAACCCATTAATAATGGATTTGCAGCCATTTAAATTCAAGTGAAAATCAATAATTTTCACTCATATTTTCTAAATATACAAGGCTATAGATTGTCTAAATTTGAATTTTTAAATTAGTTTTGGCTAATTAGGAGGTTCACAACAGATCAATTAAACCCACCCTTAACCTATTAATAACGAATTTGTAGCCATTTAAATCCAATTGAACATCAATAATTTTCACTCATATTTTCTAAATATGCAAGGCTATAGACTGTCTAAATTTGAACTTTTAAATAACTTTTGGCTAACTAGAATTGTATGAGGTACACAATAGATCAATAAAACCCATTATTAATGGATTTGAAGCCATTTAAATTCAAGTGAAAATCAATAATTTTCACTCATATTTTCTAAATATGCAAGGATATAGACTGTCTAAATTTGAATTTTTAAATTAGTTTTGGCTCACCAAAAATTGTCTGAGGTACACAATAGATCAATAAAACCCACCCTTAACACATTAATAATGGATTTGCAGTCATTTAAATTCAAGTGAAAATCAATAATTTTCACTCATTTTTTCTAAATATGCAAGGCAGACTATCACGAGATAAGACCTGAAACTAGGGTGGAACAAATTGTTAAACACAAGAACAATGAGGAAACTACAGAATTTCTTACCTAATTGCTGGTATGGCTGCCATACACTTACAAAGTAAACCAAGTCAGTTATATTATGTTCTTGAATTTATTGTGCATGTAAAATTTGACAGAAACATTAATTTGTAAACATTGATGTGCGACTATGCAATGTCGTAACCGCAAAAACAGCCTTAAGCTTTCACGGTGTTTGCAATGCTAGTGGTTCTATTACCAACGGACAAATCAGCTGATAAATCGAATTGTAGCAACACAATTAGATATGATGTGGCCGCACTAACAATCTACAATAAAAAATATTTGACTAGTAGTCATCGCAACAATTGAGCGCCATTCGACTGAATCTTACCGAAAATATAAAAGTATAATCCAAATGAAATAATCCCAGCCCATTGAAATGAAACGTGTTCTTACGGTGCAATACTTGTAACGTGAACGATTTCATTTTACTATAGTAAATTTCATCATTCAACATGAACGCTGGCTTGTTTTGCAGTATTTTGTGTATGATCAACGCTGATTCGCTAGCCTCTTCTCGCGCCGACGTACAATACACTAGAATCAGGTAGATGACGGCGCCCAATAGGAATGACCACGTAATAAATATGGTGGCGATAAAGATGAGCGGAAAATCACGACCCCAAGCCATGAAAACAACTTTGGTCTCGAAAAAAAATCCAAAAAGTGTTATTACAAATGATGAGGTGATACAGGCAACGAGTTGTACGGCAAATGTGTCGTTAATCACTTCCGACAAATCGCACAATTTATCGTGCATTATAAATATGTCGTTCAACTTAAGATGTAGACTCTTGTAAATTTTATAGTCTTCGCTGTCGAAAATTAATTTTTTTTTAAGTTTTTTCTCTTCATCGCTGTCCAGCGGTTCGGTTGCTTTTGGTTCGGTTACATTTTGGTTGGTGCTTTGTGGTGTCGCTCGTTGTCCCAGTGTCGAATCCGTTAAATTCGAATTGGTTGCCACTAGGCCGGAATTTATTTCTTGCAACGTTGACGTTTGAATTAATTTGGAATAGGATGGTGGACGATCCTCATCACTAATCACTGTGTTCGGATTTGATGAAACCGAAAATATATTGTCCTTTTCATCCAAATTTTGGCTTGCCTTGTACATCGAAACCGCCTTCGACGTTGGCTTATTAACATTCGAAATATTTTTTAGGAATTTATTCAACATCTTGAATCGATAATAAATATTATAGACGGCTACCATAAATTGGAATTGTACGATGGTCGATGCCATATTTGGGAAAACATACGAAAACATTATGTAGGCGACGACTGACAACGAATTAAATATGCTGCGGATGTAAAATAAACCAAATCAATCGATAATCATGTTGCATAATTTACACGACATCGATCTACTTACTCGTACATCATGACGACATTATAGGCGCTCACCAATAGGAATAGCACAATCCCAGCCATAATCATCCATATTTGAAATTTATATATGGCTTTGTAATTGATTTTCTCCTTCAAGTGAATGGTGTTCAGCTCATCGTCGATGCGTTGCAATTGGAACAGAATGTATTCGAAACTTTTGTAATTGATCAGACAAAACGAGTATATAATGATGGTGGTGAAAGCTCCCAAAACTATATGGATAAGATGTCCGACCACGGTGATGAATGTTAATAAAAAAAATCCAGTACCCGGCGTGATCGCTTCGATGAGACAAAATCCAAAGCATGTAAAATACAAAGTGAGACAAACAATGGTGTAGAATAGCCAGAACACGTTCAACGAGAATTTATAGTATTTTTTGGTTGTGCCCAATTTTTCACTGCGACTTATCGAAAATGAAAATAGGCCGAGTACCTGTAATATATAGTGCGATAAATCAGGACATGTTACTTTAATCGAATCACGGAATTACCTTCGAACAAATAAAAACTGGCAAATGAGCAGTTTTCAATGAAATTTCCTCCTCGACCAGTTCTATTTCCGGTGTCGTAGACATGATGATGCTTAGTATGCTCTCAGTTTAGTGTCTGGTACGTAACTAAATTCTAATTACATATCGAAATAAGGGTTAATCGATTTGGAGGTACTTTAATTTAATTAAAATGTCAGTTGAATTATTAATTTTTCTAATCAAATTAATTGTTTTTAATTATTTCTCTGCACATGAATGTGGGGTGTTTTGTTGCCATCCCGTATTTTAACGACTTTAATAGGACAGATGAATTTCAACTGACATTAATTATGTATGATTTTAATTAACTGCCAAAATATAAGTATCTGCCTGTAATCAACGATATTACTAGAAACTTTTTGGTTTTGCAGTAAATAGGCAAACGTTTTATCTTATTTCAATCTGTAGGCACAACTAAATCACAAGTATCCTTAGAATTTCACCACAGTCAAATTATTTTTTTGTAGAAAGCGACTAAATGGTTAGAAGGTGGAAAACAGCAACAAAAAATCGATACCATCAAAATATACACAAATCCACATGGACACGAGATTAAAGATTATCGGTTGGAACTTGTTACTCTCCAAGATTGTAGCTATAACTTTCTTTTCTCATACAAATGTCCATTTAGAAGGAATGTTACACTAAGATGAGAAAACGCTCTTCCGCAATCTTGCTTCACAAACGATCTGGCAGCCGCAAATTACTACCAAAAATGGCTAGCGTTTTATTGATTCTTAGATGGACGCCATTGGTACCTTCATGCTACTCACTTGAAATCTCTGCGATCCAAACCTTAGGTATCACTATTCACGATTGGGACGACTGGTCATCTTAAATCTGCCAAATCCGCTTAAGACATCCATCCTCGATCCACAAACTATCCCCGATATGCTTTTGCCATACTGGACTTTAGTCTTCGATTTCAATTCATGCTGGTCGATCCGGCGTTTAGCCATGTTTTTCTGCCATTATTCTCTGTAGTACTATAGAAAATGGACATGTATTTTTCCAGAAACTCTTTAGCTGCTTGTTTCTGTTTCGGTGTTAGGTGTTTTGTCTATTTCTGCGTCAGATTATCAACTGATTTCTGCTGAAGTTGTTCCTTGACTTGTAAACTCGGGTTCGATTTTTCATACTTCACTATTGTCGATAATTCAACACGTTTTCCGATTATTGACTCTTTTGATGGTTTTTGACCGATCCATCAAATAGAGCTCGTAAAGGAACTTTTAAGTATATGTCTGGTTGTACTTAGGCTTTGTCAATGATAATCTCTCTAACTTTGTTCTTTTCTTCACTGCTTGCTTCTGCAACCAACAACTTTTGTGACCCAGAACCTCCTTCCAACCTTCCCACACAGCTGTCTCTGAATTGGGCAGCAATTTTTCTCGATGGTCTAATATAACTCGTCTTATCACTGGATCCCTATCGTTCATTTGCAGAGGCAAATCCAAGTTGTTTTAGCTCAAAACACCGCGAACAACCTCCAAAATAAATCCGTTCGCCCTCATGAAGTCCATGCCCAAGATTACCTCATGTACGCAATATCGGCTATCAACACGATGCACATGATGAAACTTGCTGTTCCTAATTTGCAACCAAGCTCCTTTCTTGCCTTTGATAACCTCATTTTCACTAGTAGCCGTTTGTGAGGACGCACTATTACAGGTTTCCTGTAAATATCCATCTGCATATTACATTGCTTCAGCCAGCTTGTACTGGCATGAACGATGGTTTCGCCTATGGATTCTGCACAACAACAGGAGATCATAACCGGTGTGTATAGGTATAGGTGTATATAGGTATCTGGAATCTATTATGAAGCCCTTCCCAAACATGCCTTGATAATAATACATCTACCAAATGTTATCAGTACCAGTTAGTAGAGGGTCGTAAATGAGAACTTAATTTACTAAGTTCTCGGTAGTCGGATATCTCGCCGTGTCTCGGTCGTCAGAGCCTCGTTGGTTAAAGCAGAAAGCACCGCGTGCAGATGAGGTTGACATTTGAACTGGTATTTGACCTATTTTACCCTTTGTCCTTTGAGTATGTCATAAGGAAAGTCTATATTGAGAGACAGAACTAAATAAATCTAGTGAAATTTTTGGCTATAGGCAGATGAAAATAATACTTGATATTTCTCAAATAAAACTTCTGCGATCAAACATATATCACGGTCATACGAACATGCACTTTATAAAGCACTAATACGACCGGTACTAACCTATGGAAGTAAAAGCTGGATCCTGCCCTCAAACGACTACAGAACTCGTTCTGTCTGCATTCGGAGGAAATTCATAAAAGTCGCTAAGAACTAATTCCAGATTAGGATAAAGTTCGAAATTAGGAAACTTCTCGAGAAATTGCAACATTATTGGATTCATCAAACCCAACCGAGTTAGATAGATTGGTCAAGTCAAAAGAGCCCTGAATTGCATTAAACAATTAAAAAGTGTCCCAACAACAACCAGCTGGTGTACGTCGAAGGGGAAGACCCACACGTAACTGGAGATTTTGCATGAGGTTTCAGCTCTAAGAAAAGCTATTAAAATAAATTATATATATATATATATATATATATATATATATATATATATATATATATATATATATATATATATATATATATATATATATCCATTAGAACATTGTTGCATTATCTAACTATATAGGAATTTCATTCAAAATTCCTACATTTTATGTCAATTCATTCATATTTCATAATAGTTACAGGCGCACGACAATTTTCCCACTTCCGATCTAAAATGCAGTTGCATTTTATCGATAAGAATTGGCGTATTAGACGCAATTTTCAATGTTAGCAAACCGATAAAATTTCCATATAAATAGATGCGATCCATTAGAAATATTTTCCAGTTGTATAATCGAGCTGAACCCAGAAAAGTGTCTTATAAAAAGTGTCCAGAAAAGTGAGTGAAGTGACAAAAAAAAAGTTATAGCATTTTTATAAAAACAAAATGCCACCAAACAAATGGATTTTATATTTAAAAATATGTTTGGTGTCACTAGTGAGTGCACATTATGGTGATGGTGACCGTGGTGGATATAAAACTGCTAAATACACCGACGAAAATGAAAATAATAAACAGTTTGTGTAAGTGATCACCAAATATAAGAAAGTACCGTAAAAACTCTAAATTATACGCAAATTAATTTTCCACGAGCAAAAAATTCAGCTCTACTATCGCTTTGTGTATGTGTTTTGAAATAATCCATTCATACTTCCTTTCGACACTATAGCACGGATGACGCAACTGATAACATGTCATACTGTAATACATATATAAGTTGTGAATGGCCAGAAACCTTGAAATGTAATAAGCTTTTCAGTATTATAAAATTATGATATATAATCTCGTTGAGACGGAAGCTGGGATTTGCACGTGTTTTAGATTTTACGCAATAAAAATTATTTTGCAATTTCAAAACATAAGATTGCAAAATTGTTAGTTTTTGTTTTTGTCTAAATTGCAATCTCTATTCTATTAGGTTTCATGAGAACGAGTAAATTGAGGCTCTGTTTTTTTGGATTTACTCTTCAAAAACATTCGATGATAGAGCTTTGTGGATTTAATTTTAAGGTGAAGAGTAGCCATAATTGTCATAATCAATTGTTTGCTCATTTTTTCCCTTTATTTCCAATTAAGGAACATATAAAGCGTTTAACAGGGTGGACCATATTCTATTGGGATGCTACTGCTATTATTTGTATCTATGCCAGATTATATTCTTCTGCTAACACAGTATTTCGCCAAGTCATTGATGACATCCTTGTTATATCACTTGTTGGTTTTCTTAGTGCCTAACCTCTTCGTGTTTCTGTGCAGTTCGCTGTTTGTTATGGTGTTCAGTCAGAAGCGTTTTAATATTTTCGAAGGCACATATTTACGAATACCTGCTGTGTTTGAGTGATATTTTCTGTTTTTCCATGGATCACACCTTTATAGTAGTACCGATTTTACAAACAGGTTCCTAAAAAACCCTGTGTGACAAAACAGTGGTATTCCAGATTTTACGAAGCATATTAAATCCATATTTGGCTTTGTTTATGCTTTTATTCCCATTATTATTAGTTTTTAATAAACCACATAATAATCTTAATTTTTCAAGTTGATTTGCTGCTAGAGGTTTTATCAACATGTCACCTATCATTTTTTCGGTTGGACAATATATGCATGCAACTGCTTTCCTGTCTACATGGTCTTTGACGAAATGTCTTCTGGTATCAATGTGTTTTGCTCGAAAGTTTTTGATTTTCGATCAACTTCAAACAACTTTGATTAGCTTCAAATATTGTTGTTGGCATTTCCAATTTTTCACCAAAATCGATAAATAGCCGTCTAATCCAAATTGCTTCCTTGCATGCCTCCGACAAAGAAACAAACTCAGCCTTAGTTGATGAAAGCGACACGCACGTTTGTTTTTTGTATGACCAGCTTACTGCGCCTCAAAATACAAAACATATATATCCGCTGTTGAACTTGTCTGTCCGGCATTTAGCCCAGTTTGCATCTTCATAACCATGGAATAATTCATTATTATTATTGTTCAGCACTAATTTTAATCCTGATGTTCCCTTTTAAATATTTAAGAAACGCTTTTAATCCAGTCGAGTTGTGTAGGTTTGCTTGTATACGTTGTTCTAATATTGATACACTTGCTTAAATATCAGGCCGATTGTTTACTGAAATACACAGCATTCGATAAGTTTCTGGTAGCTATCATTCTTCAGTAAAAATTTTGACTGGTTTTCACTTTTTCAATAATTAATGGAATTTTCGATATTTTCGCGTCAGAAAGACGAAAATCAGCAACCACTTTGTTTATTTAACCGGTCTGGCTTATTTGAAAATTCCTAGTTTTTTCCCTGGCTTAATTTATGATTTTGAATTTCGACTTTAAAACTTTTTAATTAGATCGTCAGCATACACTAAAACATAACAAATTTTTCCCCCTTGATTCAATATGTCCACGCACAGATGATTTATACTCTGTTTAAATTTCGCATCGACTAATGCTTGATGTAGTGATTCATTCTAAATCCTCGTGGATTGCTTTAAGACATATAGACTCCTTTTGAGAAAACATGAAAACATACATAGACAGGAATTGTTGTTGACAGACATCAGGAATTGTTATTAACGGGAATGAAGCCGTCAATAACAATTCCTGATGTCGGTGGAACACTTTTATTTATAAGATTCGAGCTGTGAATTGTATCCGCTTTAGTGTCCTTCAGTTGGACTTTAGATAGATTTTTAACATCAATGCGAATTGGTTCTCTCTCAACAGAATTATCGATACCATGGTAATATAATTCGCTTTCATGGTTACTCATACTTGTATCTGTATTGAAACTACTATTTTCTACGTAGGTTTTACTTTCACTTTTGGTTGTTTCCACCACGTTTTCTTTATTTTTCTTATCTTGATCGTCGAATTTTACGTCACGGCTGATAACAAACTTTCCATTTGATTGATTATAATATCTGAATGCTTTCGATCCCTCGTCGTACCCAACTAAAATGGCTCTAAAAGCCTTTGAATCTAATTTTTGTCGCTTCTCGTCTGGCACGTGGACATAACAAATTGTACCAAATTCTTAAAATGTGAACACTTGGTTTTTTACTATACTAATTTTCAAATGGTGTTTTATCGTAACCTTTTCCTGGCAAACGGTTCTGAATATACTTGGGCATAGTAACCGCTTCACCCTAAAATTTTTTTTCTAGCATCGCATCGATAAGCATACACCTTGCCATCTCAACTAGTGCGCGGTTTTTTCTCTCTGCTACACCATTTTGTTGTGGCGGAAATGGCGCTGTTTTTTTACACTGGATTCCCTTTTTAGCCATAAATTTCATAAAATCTTGATTGATGTATTCACCACCTTGATCTGTTCGAAGAACTTTTATTTTGTGGCTAAACATATTTTGCGTCATTGCAACATATTCTGTAAATCTTCCAAATACTTCATTTTTATTTTTTAGAAGATAGATCACCTATCTTGAGTGATCATCTATAAACGTCCAAATATATCGCTTGCCAGATGGCGTTTGTGTTTGCATTGGCCCGCAAACATCTGAATAAACTAGATCTAGAACAGCTTTTGTACGATTTTTTTGTTTTCGATGGAAATTTTAAGCGCGTCATTTTTCCTTCAAGATATATTTGACACAATTCTTTACTGTAATCACCGCCACATGCTAAAAATTTAATGTCCTTGAACCAACTGATTTCACCACTTCGATATCACGTCCGAAAATTTTGAGCCAATAATGTGGGCATTTTATTTGGGTATTGGAAGTATTTTTTCGTTCGATGAGCCAATTTGGAAAGACCTTATTAATAGCTTCAGTATCCTTATTGTCAGAAGATAAAGCACTGCTGGTATGACAGGCAGTTGAAGGCAAATATTGAACAGAGCAGCGATACTAGTACTATAGTAACACCTTTTGAAGAAATCGCTCTAGATATACTTGGTGGCGGTAAAGGCGTAATTTGCATCGGTATATGCATATGCATTATCATTAATTAAGTTAAATTCATTAATCAATCATCGCTAGACTCAAAATGAGTGTTTTTAGTTCTTCTTAATATACTCTTTCGTTAACCATCGAATTGTTTTAAATTTAATATTTGGTACCAACAATTATCGACCGCAACTTTAACGTCCAGCCTCAATTCTGAAAATTCAATATTATAATTTTCCACTCATCGTCAACATATTGAAAGTCATCTCGACCAAATTTCAGACTGCAAAAATTTGCTCCAAATTTAATTTTTTTTAATCAGGTTAAAGATTTAGATTATATAGTTGTATGTAAAACTATTGGCAATAGAATCGAAACTCTGCTTCTTCGTTTGATGACAATGAATAAGTGTGGTTGTAAATGCAATGTTTACAGCTCTCCTAAATACATCTCTTTTTCGTGTAAGTAATTGATTGATATTGCATTTTTTTCAGAACTTTAATCAAATGAACCATTGTAGCAACCGATATATTGTGCTCTGCACAAAATGCGGTTAACATAAGTTTAGCTTTGAATTGCTTGTGGCGCTTCAAATTCCTATAATAATATGTAAGTCTTTTTAAGTTTTGTAGGTAGCTAAAATATCGAATTTAAAACAGTCAAGTCAATTCAAACGGACTTTTTCAATGAAACAATCACACGAATTATCTAAACGATTCTTGTTGATTTGAACATAACCTCTGGTCTCCATTATCCAATTTTCCTGTATTAAATTTGGAAATAAATGATTATTATTGTATGAATTACATAAAAATAATATAATGCAAAATATATATATATTAACTATTTAAAAAAAAAAAATAAAAAACATTGCAGATTTGCTAATTAACGGTAGAAAATTATTTTGACACTTTTCCTAAAAACAAATTTGGTGATATATTTTCATTATTGCCCATTAAACCAGTTTGTTTGGATTTATTATACGTTTTATAAAACAAAAAACTGATCTACATAAGAAAAGGGATGTTAATCATTTTTACTATAGAGAGTTCCGTAATTTTTGATTTAAATCAGTTTTTTTTAAATCGACGTAAATAAATAATATCTGGCAGCACTGCACACAACAGCCATCAATTAAAGGGTGTTTTAGTTTGGTTTCATCATTTTTCTGTACTGGGTACTTTATTTATTGGAGATTCAGTTGAATAAAGGGCTTCAATAAAAATGTTTCTTGTTTCAGTATCTCTTAATCTGTTTATAAATTCCGGCTGGCTTAATTTGAAATGATGATACTACCAGTTGAATGTTGATTTACATATGCGACGTGTGGCTTGCCACGGGTAGTAATAAAAGTAACATTTTACATGTGAAGGGTTTAGCAGGCACACTAATTAAATAATATTTGTTGTTTATTATCGAGTAGTCCGTTTTATTAAAAAAAAAAAACAAATAAACATGACGTGGCAAAACGATCAAAAATTATTTGTATGTGTTGAGTGTAACCATGACGAGAAAGATAAAATTAAACCATTTCTCGACGTGTTCCGTGTATAGATTTTGAAAATACTCGTTTTTGATTGGTTAAAAGCACCCGTCACACGCCACACGTTGTATATGTAAATCAACCTTGATGATGTATGTCAAGGTCCGCTAATGCTCGATATTTGGTTGTTTATCATTTCATGATAAATGGTTCTGTGAAGTTGGACACCTATTTAATGTGGGCAACTGACTATAACTTGGACTCAATTTTACCTTGCACCAACCAAAATTTACAATTTTCATACTAAGGCTGCGGCCGTATAATCGAGGAAATTGAGTTCTTTAACCTTTGAGTTCTTTTTGACAGTGTACAGAGTAAATTCAAATAACATACTAAAAAGCAAGGTAATTAGGTAGTTGTTGTTATGCGTTTATGTGTTGTATTATCTATTTTTGGATAATTATTTTGGTTAAAAATTATCAAACACAACTTTTTATACCAACAATTATTTGAAATTTAACAACCCTTCAAACCTTTATATTTTCACCCTTCAAGCCGATTTTGCCCAATTTATTTACCAAAGAATTCGGACACTACTGAACATAAATTTGTACTAAAATGTCAATTTACTGTACTAAACAATTTAACCGACTATTCGGCCGCAGCCTAAATGTGTTTTTGAATGTTCGCCCATCCACCTCCAAATTTAATCCAAAAATTCAAGAATTTTCTCCACCTTGTCATAAAAAATTGATACCTGTCCAAAATCGTGCGAAGACTTGATGGTTGTATGATGCATATTCCACTCATATATCATTGGAGTGCCAGGAACTGTTTTTTAATGATTTAGGTAGCTGTCAGGCATTCGAACGAATGTGCAAAAGTTTTTCCTTTTTTAAGAAGTTTAAGTGTGTTAGCAGTAAAAATGCTAGGCGCTGCATTTCCATTTCTTTTAGGCCTATAGTGAACTCTACTAATCTAAAGGTGACTGGCCAGCCATTATGTTTGCCATCCGTCAGATACTTGATGGAGAGGAAATAGAATTTTAATTTTCTCTATTGATTTAGAACGGGAATTTGATACCGTCAGATTAGATGTTGTGATTGAATGCTTACAGCAGTACCAATCTTCGTTATAAAGCCATTTGTGGGCAACGAGAGGAAGATGATCCAACTAAGGCTTAACTTGTGGACATTTTTAGACGCCATTCAAATTTAGAACTTTCAAGCGAAATTTTTTGTCAGGCTACATTCCATTGTGGCAAATCTCAGCCGACTGTCATTCGGATGAAAAATTTACCAGTTGCTGTCGAAAAGGCAAAGTATAATTAGAAGAGCGGTTGATTCGAGTGAAAATGTCATCGAGTATAGTTAATTATTTAGGGAACTTTAATCAAAACCCAAGCATCATGACTAAAAACAATTTTATGAAAATATTTGGTTACACAACAGCACTGTATCCGTTGCATCGGTGGAAGCAAAATTGTATGTCTTTCATGGTGGAGCATGGAAAACGCCTTTCACAACCATTCCAGGTATGCGGGTGGAGCAGAAGCTATGAGGCGTTTGTTTGAATTGCCATTGAACTATCATTGCATTTCTCAAATTAGCTAATCATGTTTCAAATTAGCCTTGAAATTCCCGTAACGCTTCTGAATAACGAAGTTTTTATAGAGTCTTAACACCACGTTATTTTGGGACAAAACATAGGATAATCATTGTCTATATTACAGATGAGGGTTTTTGATTTGTATAAAAAATTTTAGAAATTTTTTCAAATTTCAAAAGGATAAAACCGTTTAAAGTCGTTCATGGGAACAAATTTACGAATTTCTAATAGTTTTTTGTAAAACTGAAAACTTCAAATATTAAAATTTAGTTTTAGCTACATAATTTTAGCTACTCGAACTTGAATCGATGACCGAGGCATAGAAACTGATTTTGCTCAATTTGCTGCAACTTAGCAAAATTGTATAATTCATATTCATTTCTCGCCATTCCAAAAAATTCGATTATCTGAATACCAAATTTTAAAATTTTATTTACAATTGAAAAATTGAATGAAAATTTTCTATCACTGCGTTATTTAAGCCACAATCATACATTTAACATTTCTTAAATATAAAAATTGAACCTTTCATACAGAATTTTAAAATTTAAAAATTTATAAATAATTTTAAGTTTCACATCATAAAACATATTGTGTTTCCAATAAAATTTAAAATTCACTAATTGTTCAAATCGACCAAAATTTCATAATTAAGGATCTGTGTGAATGTGTTAAAAATATTTAGTCTAAAAAAATGGTGAAAATAAATAATTGAGGTGAAATATTTTTAACAATAAATTTAAATTTTGCTGTGTGAAATAGTTAAAGTTTTGACAGCCCATTATACAAAAACACAAAATTAATCGAATGTACGAAAATAATGTACGCCAACTATGAATAAATTATTGATTATGATTTTTGTAAAAATGAGGTTATGATTTTTTAAAATTACTTGTCAACCTTTTAGATGGTAAATTTTTTGTGGTGAATAAAAAAAGCTGTCAAAATTTTCATTTTTACACAAGACCTTTAAGTTGTAAATTTGTTAAATTTGGAAAAGTATTGAATTTCTAGAATTTTCATATTCAAAAAGTTCACAATATTAAAATTTTAAAATTCAAAATATTAAATTTCGAATTTTTAAAATTTAAAAATTCTGAATTTTTGTCAAAAAAATGAAATTTTAGAATGAAAATCTATATAACTGTATTTGAAATAACCAATTCTAAAACTTATGCATACTTTAAAATTTGGACAACTTCGCGTTTTGTAAAATAAAACTATAAAAATGTTAAATTTAGTAATTCCGTAAATTTAAAAATTGCTATTAATGATTTAACTCGATTTTGGGGAGATTTTTGATTAGAGTTTGTTCGATTTTCAAAATTAGAAAACTTGTTTTTAGAAATTTATATAAACTTTTAATAAAATTCAAAATTTTTTAAATTGATTTTCAAGGTTTTTTGAGTAAATTAAAATATAGTTTTCGAATATTTAATGGAAAATCAACAACACAATTTTTTGAAATTTTCGAATTTTAAAATTTTAAAAATTGGTGTTATTAATTTATTTATAAATGTTGAATTTTTAAAATTTTATTATATGGTTAAAAAATATTCCAAATTTTAGGAATTGAAATTTTTTTAAATTCGAAATTCTAATAAACGTCAGTTTTATATCAATATTTGGTGTTTAACATAACCTTGAAAGTAGAAATTAATAAAATTTTTTTTTTAAATTTTCAAGAATCAAATCCAATCAATACCGAGTATATACGTTAACTACAGCACCACCATCTCAAAGTAAGTATATTCTAGTTCTATTTTTAAGATGATCACTAATAATTTTACAAATTTTTAGATCCGATGGTATATCCCGAAGATAACTACCAGCCTAAGTATAAAAAGTTATGCTACCAACGACCCAAACTACCCGGAAATGCAAAAACCAAATGTTATCCCGATCGTTGTGAATCAATTTGCCATCCAAACTATCGATTCCCTAGTGGTGAAACTACAAAAAATCTACTTTGTGAAGATGGTGCATGGATTGTAGAATATTCGGAACTAATTGATTTGCCATCGTGTGAACGTACGTATTTTCGTAATAATCACTCGTATAATATTCACACGTGATAATATTTTATTCCCATAGCAATTTGTATGCCACCGTGTCAAAACAATGGAATTTGTATATCACCGGGAGTTTGTGAATGTCTCGATCAATTTTCGGGGTCGCAGTGTCAAAATCAAAATTCTATTTGTTTAACACAACCATCGATGCCAAAATATTCTCGGCGAATGTGCACTCAAACATTTTGTAACATTCAATGCATGAAAGGATATCAATTTTACGATGGAACCACATTGGCCAACTTACGTTGTAATAATAGTGTTTGGGAACCAGTACGCAGTGATTGGCAAATGATACCCGATTGCCAACCAAATTGTGTAGATCCATGTCAAAATGGTGGTGTTTGCATAGCGGCAAATACTTGTCAATGTTTACAAGATTTTCGAGGGCCACAATGCCAATTTCGTAAGTTACGGTGTCGCTACGTTGGTTTTTTGTTTGATTGCAGGAAATAACCTTTCATGTTACTCCGTAGATAAGGACATTTGTTCGCATACAAAATTAAATTTTAATGGCGCCTATAAATGTGCGTATACCGAAGAGATAGTTTCGTGCCAACTACACTGTCCACCTGGGACTACATTTCAACGAACGCCACAAGAAAAGTATACATGCAAATATGCGGAAGGAGTTTACACCCCGACCGATATACCAAATTGTATGTACAGTGACCACCAAATTGTTAAAACCACCATCACTGAAACTAAACTAAAACGGAAGCAGCAATACAAGTATTTGAATATCGCGACGTATGATTTTAATGAGGATACCGATTACTCAAAAGTTTCACTTCCCGGAATGTATGTGATTCAGGATGTTGAGGTGACCAATAAAAAACCAGCAGTATGCATAGCATGGAATGGAAATCGAATCAAAACGTTCGATGGTCTAATTTATGAGTAGGTCTAAAAATATACACGGTCCAACATAAGTTGCTAAATTTCTATTATTGAATTTCTAGTGCACCTCTGTCATGCTCCCACACACTACTTCAAGTCAGTAAAAATGAACTGAGTGTAATTCTACGTGCGTGTAGTCAAAGCTCGAAACAACCATGCCCACATAATTTAGACATATACATCGGTGACCTAAAATACAGTTTTGATAGTACAGCTAAAGGTTTGGTATTTCATTCAGAAGGTAAACGATACCGAATACCAGTTCAGCTGCAAGGAATTCGTGTATCAGGTTTTGGAAATGTTTTAAAAATATCGCTCGACATTCCCGAAGTTGATATTTACTGGGATCTAAAGCAACATGTAATGGTTGAAGCTACAGCCGCACTATGGAATCGAACTAGTGGTCTTTGTGGTACGCTCAACGGTAACTTAGAAAACGATTTTACCGCTAAATCGGGAGAAATTTTAACAAAATCAAACCAATTTATCGAATCGTGGCGTGCTACCGCTTCTGATACGGATGCTAATTGTAAAGATCAAGAAACTGACATATTTGATGTAGTGCCATGCGATCCGGCATTAAAAGTGAAAGCTGCCACCATTTGTAAACAGCTGTTGAACGAAAAATCGTTTGGTGAATGTTTGGAGCGGTACGATCGGAATGCAATGATTGCCGCGTGTATGGGCGACTATTGCAATTGTTTTAATCGGAATGCGCCTGAAAAATGTGTTTGCAACGGTGTGGCAGCATTTGCAAAAGATTGTAAATTCCATGGGATCCAAATGAATCGGGACTGGCGTAACTTGGATATATGTCGTAAGTAATCGTTTCATTCTCTTAAACAAAATTCTATATTTTTTTTTGCACAGCCGTAAAGTGTAACAATGGCCGTGTATACAAATCGTGTGGTCCATCGTACGAAGCGTCATGTGGTTCAGCTACCGAACAAATCACAGCTGACTGTCGCGAAGGATGTTTCTGTCCCGATGGTAAACTTCAATATCATGGTGAATGTGTCGATCCACAGAATTGTCCATGTTATTTGCGAGGTAAAACATTTAAGCCGAACAGTAAAATATCAAAAAATTGTAACACGTGCACATGCCTGAATGGGTTGTGGAAATGTTCCGATGAACAGTGTGGGTCACGTTGCGCAATTATTGGGGATCCACATTATTTAACGTTCGATGGAAAACGTTACGATTTCATGGGGAAATGTTCGTATACGCTTTTGAAATCGGAAAATATTTCGATTGAAGTAGAAAATGTCGCTTGCCCCGGATTCATAAGCGAATCGATGCAAATGAGTCTTTATAAATCATTACAAATGCCTTCGTGCACAAAATCGGTTACAATTGATGTGCTGGACCAGATGAATAAAAAACAGTCGATCACTTTGAACCAAGGCAGAAAAATGACTATTAACGAGAAACAGGTGACCAGACTACCCCAGACACTTTCAAATGGATATATTAAAGTTCTTGAACCGAGCTCCATTTACACGTTGATTGAACTACAACAAGGCATTAAAGTATGGTGGGATGGTGTTGCTAGACTATATATAGATGTACCATCAGCATACCGTGGTAAAACACAAGGTTTGTGTGGAACATTTAATGCAGACATGAATGATGATTTTTTAACGCCAGAAGGAGATATTGAGACTCAAGTCGAAATATTTGCTGATAAATGGCGCACCCAAGAAACGTGCAGCCTTAAAAATACTCAACCACGTTCATTACATCCATGCGCGATTAACCTTCAAAATCGTGGCCAGGCCGAGAAGCTTTGCTCAAAAATAAAAAGTAACTTGTTCTACGAATGCCATTGGACGGTCGATCCTAAATCATATTACGAGGATTGTATGTATGACGTGTGCACGTGTGAAAATAATTTGGAGCATTGTTCGTGCCCTATAATAGCCGCCTACGCATCAGAATGTGCTCGAAAAGATGTCATAATTGATTGGACGCCATCGATTGCAGAATGTGCGATTAAATGTCCCATAGGCCAAGTATATGATCAATGTGGTTCAGGATGTTCGAGAACTTGTGAAGATAAACGATTAAATCTAGCGTGTGATCTTCCGTGCGTGGAAGGATGCCGTTGTCCAGCCAATCAAGTACTAGACAATGATAAATGTGTACCAATCGGCCAATGTACTTGTAATCATGAAGATCAAACTTTCCAAAAGGGCGAACATATCTTTAAAATGGTAGATGGCGTGCTAAATAAATGTGTATGCTCAGATGTTACTTGGGATTGTATTCCTCAAATTTCAGTTACATCTACATTAGCTCCATTTCAAAAGTACGTAACGAAATGTGCTGGAAACCAAGTGTTCACCACCTGTATGCCGAATAATATTGTGACATGTGGAAATATCAATGTTTCACAACCACTTACAGCGCCAGGTGTCTGCATTTCAGGCTGTACATGTAGCGCAGAGTTTATATACGATACCATAAAACATGTTTGCGTGTTACCTGAAGATTGCAATTGCTATCATGGAGGAAACACCTACACAAATGGCGACTCGATTAAACAGAGCTGCAACACTTGGTAAGTTTTCATGTTGTCAAAAGATAGGCACGACGACTTTCAATTGATTTTTTTATTTCAGTATTTGTACGAAAGGACTTTGGGAGTGTACCAAACAGAAATGCGATTCAACATGTACCTCATGGGGTGATTCTCATTTCGAGACATTTGACGGCCAAAATTTTGATTTTAAAGGGGTTTGTAACTATATGCTATCGGAGGGTAGACAATCGAGCGGTAACGGATTTCAAATAGAAATTCATAACTCGTTGTGTGGCTCGAATGGTGTATCATGTTCAAAATCGGTAAAAATTTCGACAACTGGAGCTTCATCTGAACAAATCATGCTTACTCCAAATTCGATACCAAGTGACGCGACAAGCAAATTTCAAATATACAAATCAGGTGTGTTCGTTATCGTGAATTCAACGAATTTAGGTTTCAAGGTAAGTTGGGATCAAGGAACGCGAGTCTATTTGAAACTCGATAAAATGTGGCAAGGAAATGTTAAGGGATTGTGCGGTAACTATAATGGAAATATTAACGATGAATTTACAACACCATCTGGTGGTACAGAAAGTAGTGAACTTTTGTTTGGTGACTCATGGAAACTCGACGACTCGTGTGACACTCCGACCGAACAAAATGATGCGTGTGCTTTTAATAAACAACGAAAACCGTGGGCTGAATCAAAATGTGCTGCACTTAAGTCGAATGTATTTGGACCGTGTCATGCTGAGGTTCCGATGGATAAATTTTACGAAAGATGTGTATTCGACACGTGCGCTTGTGACCAAGGTGGCGATTGTGAATGTTTGTGTACAGCTTTGTCGGCATACGCGCAGGAATGTTCTAGCAAAGGGGTACCAATTAAATGGCGGACACCGGAATTATGCCGTAAGTTCAATAATCTTTTTAAAATTTAAAATTAGTAATAATTTTAAACGACGAAAGCTTTTTGCTTTACTCTTATTGGACTTTTTCATCAATACCTTTTTACTAAGAGCTTTTACCAATAATTAAGAAGAAAACGCCTTTTAATTGCTTAAGTGTGGCGGAGAAAATTAAGGTATATAAGCATTATGCATAGCTTTTATATTTCTTAAAGCTGTCTGAATTATTTCAAATATTTATTGGACCAGTTTATGATTAACTTTGGATTTTCAAATAAGCTTTTATCTTTTTAAAAATCCATTATTTTGTTTGAAACCTTCGTTTTTAGTAGTAATCAAATCAGCAGATTGAAACAGTATTAAAAGCTTCAAAATAAAACATTAATCCTGATTGATCTATCACGAAAATTATAAAATTTCTTATAAAGCGTTTACAGCTTTCTCACTATCTATTGAAAAACTTTCAAAAGCTTTCTGATATTTAAATCATTCAAAGCTTTTTACTATATACTTAAAGCTTTTAAATTCTTTTAATTAAGTGTTTGTTAAATTTTGTTTACAAGTTTATAAAGCTTAGTTTCTTAAATATAAAAAAAGCTTTTTTACTAGCATATATTAAATGCTTGACTGTAGTGGATAAATATATGTATTATGCAAAGCTTTTTGGAAAAGTTTTTGTAAAGCTTTCTCTTTTCATTTTGATTAAAAGCTTTCTAAAGTAGTATTCAAAACAGAATGAAAACTTCAAATTAATACAAAAAATCTGATTGAACTGCAACTATAACATAAACCACTTTAAAACTGCAAGTTTTGAAATCTGTGCTTTAAGCTTTCTTAGCAACTACTTAAAGCTTTAACAAGCTTTCTATAATGTACCTAAAACTTTCAAAGGTTTCTCAACTAAACTTTTTTAAGCTTAATTTAAAAAGTCTATAAAGTTTAAAATAAAATATTTTAGAGATGAGTTAATAAAGGCTTTCATAAGTTTAAGTGTAGTTTTAATCATTAATGTTAATTTGAAAAACTTATGATACTACTTACCAAATCGATTACTTTATGTTATGAAGTTTAATATAAAATTAAAGTTGGATGTAAAAGCTCATTATTTCATGAGATGCATGTACGAGTGACTGTGGAAATCAAACATCTAATTAGTTGAGCTTTTATTTTTGACCAAATCACACAAAAATTGAGTGCTTTTATTATACTTTAACTAAAAGCTTTTAATGTAAAACACTTTAAATAAAAAGCTCAGTTAATTAATAAACTCATTTAGAATATGTGGTTCAAATTATACAATAGAAAGCACACTAAAAGCGTTAGCCTCAACCAAATTTATATCAGAAGCTTTCATTTTATGTATTCATTTCTGTAACTAGACAAGTTTTACTGAATGCTAGAATTTTCACAATTCATTCACAAAAATGAGCTTTTCTTTTTCTTTCTATATCTGATTGAGTATGGGTGTAGATATTAAAGAAATTTACACCTTATCTCAAAGTTTTCAAATCACGTGGGTGACGCTAATATTAATTTAAAAGTTTGATAATTTGATAAAATGGGGTTGGGTTGGAAAATACTTTAGTTTGATGTTGGAAGCTCTTCGTAAGAATCTTCCTTTCAAGAAAAGCTTAATATACATGATTTCTAAATTAAAATGGTATAAAAAGCTCAAAAAGAAATTCACATTTGTTTAAACGCTTTCGAATTACTCTGTTAAAGTTTTGTCAAGCTTTCATTAAATTTTTTAAATACAAAGCTATATTAACTTAACTGAACAATACCTTAGTTAACTAAAGCTTTTAAATATTGTAAATTTGAAAGCTTATATATATGTTAACACCGATTTAAAGAAACGTTGAATATCTCTAAGAGTGTAAAGTTCATATTTAAGTTAGTCAAATGTATTCAAAATAAGGCTTAATAAAGCTTTTGTACTGATGAACTTTAAAGCTGTAAATCGGTTAGGTTTTGTAAATATCATGTGTAACTACTTATAATAAAGTGGGGTATAAGCTTTTTGTATTTTCATGTAATTAGCTTTTAGTGCTTTCTGAAAATGTTACTAGAATTAAATTTAAGTAAAGCTCAAAGCTCAACTAATACATTTTTATTTGTATTTATGAACTTTTTTATAGTTAGGTTTGAGTTAAAAGCTTTTAGCTTTAATTAAACCTATATTAAGAGCTTTTCACTAAGCTTTCCGAATAGGGTTCACGGAAAAATTAAAATATCCGATTGTTCCATTTTTTATTTTATTAGGATTTACATATTTTGTGCTTTTCAACATATTTAGTCGTTAAGATCTATAAATAACCCAAATGAACTAGTTGCTTTAAAGTTTTGTAAATTAAAAATTGAGCTTTTCTTTAACTTACAACATACCCCTGAGTGTGGCACAGATATGTGAAATTATATTCAGCATATCGAGCTTTTTAATAATGGTGTTCGAAAAATGAGCTTTTAATAATTGTTTTCATAAAATTGATGAAAGCTCAAACCTTGTCGGAACCATTACATTTCGAAAGATACGGAACAAATCAAAAAAAAATATTAAACAATTTGAAAAGCTCATATTGAAAATAAGTATTAATATAAACCCAAACGAGGATGCAAAAGCTCATTGAGCTTTTTGTATTTTATACCATAGTTTTAGAACGAGTGACTTTCAAAATTAGCTTTTAATTATTTAAGCTTTTATTTTTATTCAATTCATTTGTTAATCACACGACGCTGTTTAAATTTATAAAAGCTTAGTAATTATATGCTTTTATTTTATGTTAATTGAAAGCTTTTAAATTCAAACACTTCAAATTAACAGCTTAGTTTTGTTCAAATTATTTAACTTAAAGCACATTAGGTAGCAAAGAAGGTGTTAAATATTGTTTTGCGTATTTAAACTTTAAGTCAGTCTTTCTAAAATAAGCTAATTAAAAGCTTGACTAATTTATCAAATTGTTTGAAATAATAAAGCTTAACAAAAATCTTAACACATTTGAGATTAATTGAGTACAGCTAAACGGTTTTAGCCTTAATGAAACTTATATCAGGAGCTCTTTTTCCATAACAGGGCGTTTGATTTCTCCACTCGCATTTTTAATGGTTATCACGCGGATGAGACTATCAGCCCTAGAATGTGTTTCAGTTACCTTACTCAATTTCCTTTTGAGCGGCGGATTGTACCAATTTTAGTATTCGGCGCTTCTTTTGTCTAACGGTGTTAATATTGAAGCTCTTGGATGTATTCGTTGGACCAACGAGTTCAAAAGTTTTGAAATATACCCTTAATGAGTAAGATGATCTAAGCTGAGTTTAACGATCCTAATGCTTGTATTGATTTAAGTGGTTGACCAATAAGGAAATACCCTGGAATGAGTACCTCAATAACTTAATCGACAGATATGAGAACTAGCGGTCGAGAGTTCAACATAGCTTTGACTTGTCAGCTTGGTATTCACTGTTGAACGGGGGAAGATGACATTTTGGAGAGAGGACTGCAGCTTTGTATAGTCTACCAAAGTGCGCTGAATTTAAGATTTTTGGTCTGAGCCTTGCAGAAGTTTAAACAACTCGTGTAAATCTGTATTAGCACTGACAAAAATGTTGCCATTATCGGAAATAATTTTCTTTGGTAGGCCGCATGCGGCACAAATCTTTTTAATGTTGCCAGGCAGATGGAGACGGCCAAGTAATGATAACGACTTCAATTTGGGATCACGAACGATAAATAAGGAATTTTAAGACCTTTATATTCACATGAATATAATGTTATCTGCACCAATCGCTTGAAGACATTTAAGCTTCTGCAGAACAAATGGGGCCTGTACGATGAACAGCAGGTTTTCTTGCATTGTGTATGAACCGTAAAACGTAGCTCATAGAATTTTGTATAGTGAGAAAAGACCCATTTGCATGGATACGCATTAACAGTTTTTCTGATTCGTCCAACTTGTTGACTTGATCGAACTTGTTGAAATTACAAATGTCATAGGGTTTCGATGGTCAGAAATCTAGACATCATCTGATGGCAAGAACATTTGTGACTTAGACTCGTCGGGTGATTGCAAACAACTTGGACCATATCACCACAGCTCAGAACTAATTAATTGATCTGGTAATAAACCGCGGGAGATTAAATTATAATAGCTGAATTTTACTTGGATTTGACGTGACGCCAGCTCTTTGTTGTAAGTTAAGATTGAACGCTTGAAACACGATTGGCAACGAAAGTAGATAATTATGAAATATGCTTTGAAAAAATAATCATCGATTAAGAAGTTTAAATTATGTTTAATCTTTATCTAACTGGCAAGTTGTTCAAGGCGAGGCAAAATCTTTTGTTTAAATAGAGCGGCTCGGTATTTCGAACACAATAATCGAACGATCTCTCTCTCTCTCTCTCTGGCTTTCACATCCCATGAAGGAATTTTGCCGCCCGCACTAAGGTCCTCCATCCATCTCGGTCCATCGCTCTCGTTCTCCAGTTTCGACATCCTAATGCATGTAGATCTTGTTCGACGACGTCACGCCAGCGCAATCGGGGTCTTCTTCTAAGCCCAACACTGGCTGGTTGTTGATGGAACACTTTATTGGTCATTCGTTGTTGTGGAGATCGTGTAACGTGGCCGAGTCATCTAACTCGTTTGGATTTGATGAATCCGATAATATCGCAGCCTCCAAGAAGTTGCCTTATCTCGTGGTTCATACGAATCCGATATTTGTTGTCCGCGACTTTGATTGGACCAGAGATTGAGCGAATGATCTTCCTTTCGAAGGTAGATAACAATCTACAATCGTTAGAGGTCATGGTCCAGCTCTCGCTTCCGAAAGCCAGCACAGGTCTTATGAGTGCTTTATAAAGTGCGAGCTTGCACGACTGCGACATATGTTTAGATCGCAATAATTTCGATTGGGCGTAGAAAACTCGTTGTCCGGCAGCGATTCGGGCTATTATTTCTGGCTTTTATTTAAAGTTTTCGACGCTATCAAAGTTATGGTCACCAATTCCGAGATTTACCATGAAGATGTTCCTGGGTGTTGATAACAATTTTGTTTTGCTGCTGTTCACCTCCAAACCAAGTCTTTTTGCGCAGCGGTCAAGCTGTATGAAACTGTCCTTGATATCGCTAGGTCTTCGACCAAGAAGCAAGATATCATCTGCATATCCAAGAATTTGGCCTGATTTATTAAATATACAGCGCGAAGTTTCAATGTAGCCTTTTCTCACTAAGTACTCAAGCGCCAAGAACAGCAAAGGCGCGAGTGCATCTCCCTGTCGAACACCAGATGATATTTCAAAGGGATTTGACACAGCTCCCTCAATTACGATTTTACATACAGACCCAGAGGTTGTTAATTTGCATAGAGAAACGAGTTTCTCTGAAATTCCTAGGCATATGAGTGCGGCCCATAAGTTTTCGCGGTTTATACTGTCATATGCCTGTCTGAAGTCTATATATAGTTGGTGTATGGTTATGTTGTACTCCCAACATTTTTCCAAGATCATCCTCATGGTAAAACCTCTTCAAGACTTCTTCACCTGGAGGAGCTATTGCTCTAATGGGGGTCACTTTTGATTTTGAAAGTAGGTTTGCCATACTGAGAGAACATCAGCCACGTTTGTTCTCAGCTCTCCATTTCCGTCTTTGATGGCTTTTCCGTTCTTCCATCATTCGATCTCCACGTTACTTTGTGGATTCTCTTGAGTGGGCAGAACGTACTTGATACAACTAAGTTGTACGTTATTGCCAGATCGGTGACGCGTTGTTGTTGTTACTAGTTTGGTGCAGGCTGGTAGGACCGATTTACGATGTATTTTCTGCACTCTTACCGATTTTTGCGTTAAATTCGCCCACGATGATTTTAATGTCGTGGTGCGGTATGTTATTGATGACTTCCTCCAGCTCGACAAAGAAGAGATCTTTGATGTCATCAGATTTCTCTTCGGTGGGTGCATGTAAATTGATCTAGTGCCAGTCGAGTCAGGTTTAAGCACGCATGAATGCTGAAGATAAAAATTGTTTATTTCAATGGCCTTGACATGTCCTGGTTCCATGTGTTTGAGACAAAGATATTCACTTATAAAAGCTTTATAGGAATCACGTAGTGCAGTGTTTCGATTTTACTGTGTCTCAAGTTGATTAAGAATAAGCAACCACTAAATTACAGGATTGATAATCAACGGATGGATCATTGACCTTTCTTGACACAACCCATATGAATAGAGGTTCACAAATATGAACCTCTATTGAAGCAGAATAATTGCTGCTGACTCGGGATCGAAAATAAATGATTGTAGATTTGCACTTAGCAATTTTGTTATACAATTAAGCATAGAGCCAGAATCCAGCATTGCTCTGAAGATAATGAAGCGAAGGAAACCGGTGATAAAGATACAATAAGGTTGGTTAATGGTGCTTTTACAATTGGCGACCTTTGAGCTTTTGAAGAAGCCCTAGTGATATCAAGGAGAGTATGATAGTGGCTCTCGCAAGTACGATAACAATCTTCAACATTACAATTATTAATTAGATGATTGACTCGTAAGCAGTTTGAACCGATTTTTAATTCTTTGACATGTTTAACTTCTAATTTAACCTTATTTAAAAAAAGCTTTTAAATGTTAAAAATTAGATTGTAAAAAAGCTTTTATATATGTTAACAACGAACTCAGAAAAAAACCTTTAAAAGCCCTAAAGCTTTTATATACTGATAGATATAAATCGGTTTGTTTTAAAGTAGGATATAAGCTTCTGAGTTTTTTAATATAATGAGCTTTTACTGGTTTTTCTTAAAATGTTATTTGATTTAAATTTAACTTAAGCTCTAAGCTTGACATCACTTTTATAGTTGTATTTATTTTTATCGATTTTTGTTCACAGATAGGTTTAAGTTAAAAGCTTTTAATTAAAAAAAAATCTATATTAAAAGCTTTTCATATAAAAGGATTGATTACTAAACTTTCAGAATAGGATGCTATTTTATTTATTATCTTTTTTATAAAAGCTTTCGTAACAATGAGCTTTTATTAATTTTTATCAAAAAAATTGACAAAAGCTCTAAGGTCGTCGAAATTGGTTTGTCAAGGTTAGAGATTTTACCAAATATAACAAATAATTGCTATTGAGCTTTAAAATAAGCTATACAGCTTTTCCGCCATTTTTAATGCCAAACATTTGATGCAAATTACTTTAATTGTTTATTTTCAGCCATGCAGTGCGAATCAAATTCATTTTATACGTCCTGCATTTCTCCATGCACAACGGAAACGTGTCAGGCTATACTGGAAGGGACTACACAAAATTGTAACCAAGATACATGCGTCGAAGGTTGTGAAGTTCGGAAGTGCACAAACAGTTTAATTTATTTGGATGATAGTTACAGCGAATGTGTTGAAAAAACAAAATGCAATTCGAGTTGTATACAAGGTGGACATATTTACTCGTCCGGTGATATTGTGTCGGCTACGGATTGTGAAGAATGTCGATGTAATTTAGGTGCTATTGAATGTTTAACTAAATTATGTCAAACCGCAACCGAATCTGAAAAATTGCTGTACCCAGTCACGACACCGCAAACACCTCAATTATCGAATTGTAATCTTAGTATTCCTTATACTGATTATCCAGGTGACTGTTCTAAATTTAGACAATGCACGCAGAGTAGTTTTAATGAATGGGAGTATGTGGTACAAACTTGTGGCGATAACATGATGTTTAATCCAATATCTTTGGTATGTGATTGGCCAAGTTCGGTCATTACCATTAAACCAGAATGTGGTGTAGACACCGTAGATGCAGTTACAGAAATTAAAATTCCTAAGGTCGATTCCCTAATCGAACCGAGCTGTCCACTAGGTTCTACATATAAATCCTGTGCAGTTACATGTAATTTAACATGCCACTTCTATAGGCAACAGCTGTTAACATCAAATCAATGTACTACAGAAAATTGTATCAGTGGATGCGTGCCCAATGATCGAATTTGTGCCATAGGCTATTATCATGATGCATTGGAAACATGTGTTCCTATGGAAAATTGTCCGTGTTTGGCCGAAATGGGAAAACTAAGCTCGGGAATGATTGAAACTAAAGATCGCTGTACTGAATGCCGTTGCATTCAAAACGAATATGTGTGCTCGTCTAAACCGAATTGTAACCAAAATGAAAACGTTACTTGTTCGGAGCCTATGGGACTAGAAAATGGTAAAGTATTAGCCCAACAAATTGTTGTTAGCTCTGTTCGACCAACTGTACCACTTCAACCAGTTGATCAGCTAAAACTAAGTTCAGAAGTTGGATGGCAGCCGTACTACGACTCATCTAATGAATTTGTTATTGTAAGTTTATGGACATTAGAACAGTAGCGCAAAGTGTTTGACATTTTTTGTTTGCATTTCAGTTTAGTTTATTGGAGCCCCACATTATTACCGGAATCAACACCAAAGGCGGAAATTACGGATGGGTTGAAGCATTTAACGCATTCCATTACTCGAATCAAGATGGTTGGATTTCATATGTTAATTCATCCGAACAGTCGATTGAATATATAGGAAATTCGGATGGAACGACCATAGCATACAACCAATTGAGCTACGACGATCCCGTACAGTACATTAGAATTGTACCAATTCGTTGGCATAACACAATCGAGCTAAAGGTAGAAATTATTGGTTGTTTCACGCCATCCGAGAAAGAAGACGGTTCAAAAAAATGTACATCATGCAATGGCATTGCCGAAAACGTTTGCAATTGTAGTACCGATAAATTTTGGAATGGTGAAGCGTGTGTCGATGAATGGGCGTGTCCCTGTGTAGATGGAGATCGAAAATATAATATAGGTGAAACATTTGCATCGTCAAATTGTTCGAAATGCTTCTGCGATCTTGGTGGCAAATCAATGTGCTCACCGTTTGAGTGTCCGGCGTGTACTAATGGACAACCGGCAACTATGACACCAAAATGCAAATGTGAATGTAAAAAATGTCCTGAATTTTCGGTCGAGTGTCCAACTAGTGGCGAATGTATAATGGAATCGAAATGGTGTGACGGAGTACAAGATTGTCCAGATGATGAAACGAATTGTCCAACAATTTCACCACCGCTAACCAGTACAACGATCGATGATATACAGACAACAACAGTTGATGATAACGAGTTATGTCCTAAACCAGTTTGTCCTGAAGATTTTGATGTAGACATTTTCAGTGATGTTGATAAAAAATCAACCGTGTTTAAGAATGGTGGACAACCACCGCCAACACCAGTACCAAACAATGATAGTAAAAAAGAAAAACTCGACCCCAATGTATTTAAAAGTAATCTGCCGAAACCTATAAAATTAGAAATGGCTCCCGAGTTGAATTGTGTCGAATTCGAGTGCAACCCAAAACCATTAGCTACAAACTGTCCAGCCCCACTGTGTCCGTTCGGCTATGAAGTTATAAAACCAAAAAAGACTAAACCAAAAAATGGTTGTGTCAAATTTACGTGTGAGCTGATTCCAGAGGAGGATGCCGAGTGCGAAGTGACTGGCACCTCTATAAATACATTTGACGGGACGAATTGTAATTATGATGTGTGTAGTCAGATTTTGGCGCGTGATATACCCGATGAAAATTGGATCGTTATAATGCGTAAAAATTGTTCGGACGATGACGGAGCTGTGTGTTCGAAAATTATAGAGGTTCGGGATAAAACATCGCAAACCATTTTATCGATGAATCAAGATTTAACAATCGAGACGGGTGAACATCGATACACAAGTGACCAGTGCCGAAAATCACAAAAACTTCGAAACGCGTTTGCCATCTCTAAAGCAGGTAGCTCATTAATTTTAGTATCGTCATTGCATGGATTTTGGATTACATTCAACGAAAATGGTGACGCAAAACTTGGTATAAATAATAAAAATAAGTTCAAGGTCGATGGATTGTGTGGCTATTTCGATCGAAATCCTGTAAACGATAAACGTTTTCCCGATGGTGATGATGTGCAAAACGATAAAGAATTTGGTGACAGTTGGACGACTTCGGACGATTTAAGTTGTACGCCACAAGTATGTTCGAACGATTTCGAGATCGAAACTCTCGAAATTTGTGATGAAATACAAAATGAAATTTTTATGGACTGTGAAGCTACAGTCGATATGGAAAAATCGGTCGAAAAGTGTATGGCATCGACATGCGAATGCCTTAAAACGAGTAGTGAGGCAAAGTGTAAATGTAAAGCTCTTCAAGAATTTGTGGCTGAGTGTATGGCGGATGACGAGACAATCGATTTAAATGGTTGGCGAATTACCGAAGAATGTGAAGAATTATGTCCGGCACCACTAGTGTACCATGACTGTTATCGACGTCAGTGTGAACCTACTTGTGACACATTAGAACAAGGTGCCTGTCCGTACGTAAAAGGTGAATGTTTTTCTGGTTGCTATTGTCCGGACGATTCCGTACGAAAAGGTGATTTATGTGTACCACCATCTGAATGTAAAGATTGTTCATGTGACAGTTTTGGAAAATCACAGTACGTGACATTCGACCGAAATCATTTTACGTTCAACGGAAATTGTACATATCTGCTGGCACGCGACTTACGAGTTGAGAATGCACCGAAATTTGAAATGTATGTTACAACGGCACCGTGTGAGTTTGAAACGGCCACAACTGAAATTGCAGTACCTTTCCAGCAACAAGAAGCAACATGTACCCAATCTTTGCACACAATTTACGATAATCACATCGTACATATTCAGCAAAACGAGAACAAAACGAAGCTAATTGTACTCGTTGACGGTATTGTTGTGAAGTCACTACCCGTAAACCATGATTGGCTTCAAATCACCGAAGTGCTCGGTCGCGAAATTAAAATCACCCTTCCCAAGGTACAAACTGAAATTTCTAGTATGTTTAGCGATATGGCATTTTCGATTCAGATGCCAAGTATGAAGTATGGCAGTAAGATGACTGGTATTTGTGGAAATTGTAATAAGGATCCAACCGACGATATGTCACCAGCCATAAACAGTTCGAGTGACTGTATCACAAATGAATTTGAATCGTGTATCGCATTGCCACCTGATGCAGATCCATGCCTGAAACTAATCGACGACGATGTATTCGAAAAATGTCATATGATTGTCGATCCGCTTGGCTATTTGTCGGCTTGTCAACAGGACTTATGCAAATTTGGCCCACTACAAAAAGGTGCGTGTAAATCAATCGAGGCATATGTTCGAGAATGTGCACGAAACGATATATGCTTGGACTGGCGAAAACCAGATTTTTGTCCGTACCCTGAGTGTGGCGGGAATTTAGTTTACAATCATTGTGGATGCCCCGAAACGTGTGAAAGTATCGATCGCAAAGATGTGATAAAAATTGGAAATGTAACTTGCGCTGTTCCAAAAACGGAAGGATGTTTTTGTGGAACGGGAATGGTTTTACGAAACGGAGAATGTATTGAATCACGTGAATGTAATCCTTGCGATGGTGATGGTCACTACCCGGGAGATATTTGGTACCCAGACAATTGTACCACATGCGAATGCAGTAAAACTGGTCATACTAAGTGTTCAACGAAAAATTGTTTGATCGATGATGTGGCGTGTGCTGAAAACTTTATATCACAAAAAATTACCAGTGATGACGATTGTTGTCCGAAATATATATGCGTACCGAAACCATTGAGCGAACAACGTGATGAGTGTCCATTGCCATTACTGCCACAATGTGGATTTGGACAAGTGCGAAAGTTAGTACTTGATCGTGACAACTGTTCAAGCTATGTATGTGAATGTATACCACCCCGAGAATGTGAAGCTCTTGCAATCAAAGAAAAACCGCCATCGCTAAAACCTGGTTTGAAATTAGTGCTAGATAATACGGGCTGTTGTCAAATTTTAAAATCGGTTTGTAATAACGCTACTTGTCCCCCAAAGTTACGTGGTTGTGCAGATAAATTTCATACACTCGTCGAAGTTCCACCAGCGTCCGACAGTGTTGACGACACTTGTTGCATCGAAATGAAATGCGGTGAATAATTTTAAAAACTTTTTTTTTAATAAATTTGTAATAAATTTAAAATTTAAATTATAGTCCCACCTAAAGATAAATGTGCCGTGATGATAAATGGTGAAGATGTCCTAAAAGCCATTGGCGATGTATGGAAAATTCCAGGTGATAGTCTATGTCTTATCAAAAAATGTGAACTCGATACGAATAAGCAGCCGAACGTGATCGAAACAATTGAAAACTGTGATACTGATTGTGCACCCGGATTTGAATATAAAAAAGTTGAAGGCAAATGTTGTGGAAAATGTAGTCCGTCGGGCTGCCTAATTGGTACTGATTATCATGCGCCAGGTGACGAGTGGTATTTTAACAATAATAACTGTACAAAATTTATTTGTGAACGTCTCAACGATTCGTATATCATTAAATCAATACCGTCGGAATGTCCGAACGTTAGTGAATGTCCGAACGCAAAACTTATTAAAAAGGGATGTTGCATGGTGTGTAGCGTCGAAATAAATAGTTGCAAAGTGAAACCAATGAAAATAGGGCTGACGAAAAATTTGGTTAAAGAGTTTAAAAAAGAGCACGGGATTTGTACAAATAGCGAAGAGATTGAAAATATGAATATGTGTGCTGGAGCATGTCCATCCGGTACTGTTTTTAACACCGAAACCTTTTACCAAGATAAATATTGTCAATGCTGCATTGCAAAGGATAATTCAACGGTTATGGTTCAAATGAATTGTGACGATGGCTATGGTTACAAAACATTGATTACAGTGCCGACATCTTGTTCGTGTCACTGAATTTTGAGATGTTTCGTAATTCGATTTTTTTTATGTATATGCGGTAATTAAATGAAATAAAGATTTTTTTTTTGTATAATGTACAGGACTACCTGGTTTTACGTGTTCTTGAAATGTTATGTCTCTCAAATGAATTGATATAGTAGGCATGCGCTAACGAAGTAATGAATTTTACACGTAGTGAATATAGGTTTGATAAGCAAATGATTGTCAATAAGCTCTAGGTACCAGATTAACACAAAACACTCCTAGAAATGCAGCATACTATATGAGTAGTGTAGCAATTTATTTATATTTTTTCGGAAAAAATAATTCATTACACCATCCAATTATCTGATACAGGTGAAGTCTTCTTAACCTCGATCCTGCTAAGTGCCTCAATTTAAATTTATACTTGTTGTTTCTTTCAATCCCAAAATTTTGAATTTTGCAGGTCAAGGGTGATGGGAGCATCGATCAAGCACACGTATTGCGCAAGTATCCGAGGAAGGATTGTCCAAGACCTCCCACATGCGTTGGCTAAGCGTTTTTCTAGATTTTAAAAAAATTTTGGAGTTTGGTTAAATTTTCAGGATTTTGGAAATTTTTGATTTGTGGCTAAATTTTGAGTTTTTTAAAGATTAACTAGCCATTATAGATTTTCTGAATTTTGATTTGATGGCTAAATTTTGTGGTTTTTAAAGGCCAGCCATTCAAAATGTTTGGATTTTGGAAATTTTTGATTTATGGCTTAAATTTTGAGGCTTATGAATTTTCTAAATTTTGGAAATTTTTGATTTTTTAGTAAATTTTATGGGTTTTTAAAGGCCAGCAATCATGGATTATGGAAATTTTTAATTCGTGGCTAAATTTTGTGGTTTTTAAAGCTTACCATCATGAATTTTTAGGATTTTGAAAATTTCTGATTTGAGCCTAAATTTCATAGGTTTTTATAGGCCAGCCATTAAACATTTTGTGGATTTTGGAAATTTGTAATTTGTGGCTAAATTTCGCGGGTTTCAGGCTCGCTATCTTACATTTTCTAAATTTTGAATTGTAGGCTAAATTTCGTGGTTTTTAAAGGATATTGGAAATTGTTGAGATCATTTTGAAATTTCAAAGTTTTTAATGCCAACTATTATCCACAAATAGTGTAGATGGAGCTTGGTAGGAATAGGGAACAATTATCAGCGGGGTGCTCGGAGGAAATCGTGTGCAAAAAATGAACTCTATGGGCACTAAACGGCTTTAGACCCTATAAATCGGCAGGCCCGGACGGTATCATTCCAGTGGAATTGCAAAAACACTTGAAGAGCATTCTCCCATGGCTGAAGGTGATCTTCAGGCGGTGTTTAAAGCTGTATTATATTCCTAGGAAATGGTTGGAGGTTAGGGTGATTTTTATCCCGAAAACGGGGAAGAATTCACAGGCCTACCCAAAGGACCTAGGACCTATAGCACTATCATCCTTTCTGTTGAAAACATTGGAAAGACTGATTGACGTGTACATACGTGCAAAAATAAACCCCAGTAATTGGGTGACTTCTCAGCATGCGTACTGGAAAGGCAGATCTGTGGACACGGCACTGCATTCCCTGCTGCGAACAATTGAGAAATCAATCCACTCGAAAGAGTACTGTATGGTAGCCTTCCGCGCTATAGAGGGCGCCTTTAACAATGTCAGGACGGGGCAGTTCAGGAAGGACTCTGTTTCTTAGATGTGGACTACCTCTTAAGGAGGTTGATAAATCAGATGCTAGAATGCTGGATTGTTAACGCGAAGATAGGGGAATCCACCATGGGGAGGCGCGTAGTTAGAGGAACTCCGCAAGGGTGGTGTCCTATCAACTCTTCTCTGGAACATAGTAATCAATGGACTACTTTTGGACCTGGAGAAGGAGGGAATAGGGGAGATAGCGTATGCAGATGACGTAGCGATCGTGATCTCGAGTAGATACCTAACCACGATTAGGGAAGTCATACAACACGCGCTCTTAATCATTACAAAGTGGGCTAGCAAATGTGGGCTGGATATAAATCCATCCAAAATGGAGCTTGCACTCTTCACCAAGAAATATAAAATTCCGGTAGTCACCCCTCCTACCTTAAAAGACACGGCACTGGCCTTTACTGATAAGGCAAGATTTCTGGGCATAATTTTGGACAGTAGGCTAAATTGGAAGCCCAATATTTTAGAGAGAGTAAAGAAGTCTACCATCACAACGGTGACCTCGTCTGTATAACTTATACCGGATGTTCCAGAGATCACGCAGCTTCAGCGGTGATATTTTAACCTTTATCCCGTTTGACGTCACAAAAAAACAATAATCGTTCCTTTGCAGCATTCTTAAAAGGTAACTTGCTACTTCGAAAAGTCGCTGAAATGTCTCGAACATATCATCCCTGATCCCACTTCACCGATTTAAAAGCGTTTGTGACACCAAGCGTGATCAGAAACACTATGGACCTTGCCGAATGGCAAGCCCTGTCTGCTCACACAACCTCGTCCACTACCTCCTTAATGGCATTATTGGTCAAGCGACCCTTCCGGAAGCGTTTTGTTTTGGAGACAAATCGCCTGCAACCTAAATGGCAAGCCCCAACCTTGGATTCAAGTCTGTTTATCGACGAGGACTCTGAATCACCGCTTTTTCTTCAACACTTCTGCTGCCAAACACATATTGTATGTGTTTGGTAACTTCAGCGCTTCCACAGGGATGCTATCAGGATCTTGTATCTTTTTGCTTTTTATAGACGCCACAGCATTTACTAATTCTTCCTTCGTAAATGCTCGGTCATTCAGCTGAAAGCTATAGTAATTGTGGTCACTATCTATGTAGGGCTCAATTATACTTGCCAATCTGAAAAGATGCTAGCCGTACAAACACCATCGTTATATCCGGTATGGAATTTTTGAAGCCTGTTCACCGGTAAATTGCCATGGATCCGACATTTAAAATTTGTATGTCCAGTCTTGAAGCCATCACCACGATAAGTTTACCTTTTGGTATCCTGATGTGGCATACCCCATTCCATTGCATGTGCAGTGAAATATCCGGCTTCTACCAGTTCCTTTGAGGTGTCACGTAAAGCATATTCTAGTCAATCCAGTTTAACCCGGAACTCTTAAATCGTATAATTCGGTGTCGACCACCCATATTGCCACATTACTCAAAAGGTCCAAGAACCAGGCCAATCTGTTCCTTTCCCGGTGCTGCTCGCTTACAACCACTATCTAAGTTTCCATATCACAAACCACCTGCGTGAGAAGGTCATTTGCACCTATTTAAGATTCCTTGCAAAAACTTAATCATTTTGATCTGCTTCCTTTGTTAGCCAGAAACTCCGTTTTAAAAGCCTCACAAACAGGTGCCGTTTCGCTTATGGTCGGTTTTCTTAGCACCGGACAACTGTTCCAATATCGCAGCTTTATGTTCTATCTGACCGCAACCCCAACAATCCCGTGTTTATGACACGGTCGATTTTGAGTCTTCCCATGTCTCTAGCAGCTATAAAGCAATTCGTTCATTTAAGTAACGATCACTTTTTTTACTCAGACAACAGGTAGACTCTGATGTCCCCTATCTCATCCACGAGGTTACGTCAACTTCTCCACTCTTGACGACCACTGCTCGTCAACTCTCCTGGAGCTTAGGGGGAGCTCTGCAATGATTTAGTTCAAGGAAAATTCCTCCATCTGCTATTTTTCTTATGGATCAAATTTCCCTCTCCAAGTCATCCGCACAAGCTTCGCTCCGACACTTAGACTCTTTGCATGTAATTTTCCAGATGTGGGTTTACTGACGATCATTTTTGTTCCATCAAGTTGGCTCAAGCGTTTTGCAACCTTTTCCGTCCTTTCCACTTCCAGCACTCTAGATAGATTTTCCTCTGCCTCTTGCTTGATCTTTCATCACTAACAATCGCATCGGCTGTCTCCTCCAGCTCAAAGATACCATTTCTCCGTAGGTTGACCAATGTTCTCATCTTTTTGATTATTTCATCCTTTTGATTATATATGAGAAACCTTTATCTTCCACATATCTTAATCTTGCGATGAGATTGTGGGCAATGTGGTTTGAGTATTCTTCAGAAAGCTTTCTCGGCCTTTTATTTGTTTGCAAGGAATTATCATCTATGTCTTCCATCTCTCGGTCCAAAATGGAAGACTGATCTTCATTTGTCGTATGATCTGCATCAGGGACCATGAGGTCAATCCCTGAAGCATTATGGTCGTTGGATAACGACGACGTGGAGCTAGCTATCCACCTCTGGTACTGGGGATCCGACTCGCTGCACCGTAAGGTCAACTTTATTTAAAAGGTTTGTTATTGGCCCGATAAATATTACAAGTATATGTATTATAAAAAAAATTGTTAGAAAATTATCAGACCAACAACAAGATAAAAGTAGTCCTTATGAGCGAAACTTGGAAGTGACAGCACTCGAAACACGTTTCCAGTGAAAGGTTATAAATTCCTTTCCAAACTTAGAAGTCATGGGTATGGTTGAGTGGCGATATTATATCTCGTATCTACCACCTCCAAAGGTTGGTGAAAAAACAAAAGCCTTGAATGACATAAATAAACAATTTGATGTGAGAGTGTGGGATTGCATGCGGCCACAAATAAACCCGGTTGGTAGATTTTGTTCATGACTCCGATAGCATAATCCTGAATGACGGAAAGCAAAATCATGCGTGAAATTATAGGAAATAAAAGGGAATGGGCGGAAGAAATGAATGAAATTCTCAGGGAAAGTGATATGAGTGAAGTAATAACGAGTGAACAGAAATTGTATACGGGTATTTGACATGGAGGAGACTAAAGAGAATTAACGGTGGAACAATGATCTAGTACGACTATTAAATTTTTTTAATATGTAGTTCATATACAATTTTGCGTATACTTTAAGTCGGAGCAACGTTCGCCAGACCAGGAATATATTATACATACTAAGAAATACTCAAAATTAGGTCGTGTGGTGAAATAAAATTTTTTTAATTAACTGATTTTGTGCACATATTGTTAACAACATTGGTCAACCACCAGCATCGGATAATAAACATTTATACGTAGATTACACGATGTTGATAAGAACACTTTCTAAATATATAAAATTATTTATACCCAATTCTGTCTGGGACAGTAAAAAAAATAGTACGCATTACCTAAGAACCATATTGAACTGATCACCTTACCAATTCTGTGCTAAGTTCTAATCTCAATTTTTTAGAAGCTGCTATAAAATTCCTATTTCAAAACGAAAACTCAAACAGAAACCGTAATTCTCGAAATTTTTCGAAACCTTGACACCGATAGAACTGTACAGGCAAATACATAATTTAGAAACGCCTACACAACGATGCTTCAATATATTCCTATAACTCACGTTACGTTAAGTCGGGGTCATGAGTGTGCTAATTGATAAACAAAAGTAGGCCAACATTATTTTTCGCTAGAAAATTTGCAATGCTAATAACATCCTCCCGCAATACAAATCACTCGAAGCGCAAAAAACGTTATCAGGGTTTGTGTATTAGTATTCGGTGGACCTACAAAAAAATGTATATATACACACACACAAACACGAATCGAGTTAATTAAGTGCTGATAAGAGATTAGTATAAATATGGTACGGCGTCGAATCAACCGAAATAGTTTTAATTAAATTGTTGTGCAGCTCGAACTCTGGAATCAAGTCGTGTGCGGTGAACCAATAATTTAATAAGTGAAAAAAGTGGAAAAAAAAAACTTTGCAGGCAAAATGTGTTGCTGCCATTAATTTTATACAAACACATTGGATTATATAGTGAGTGCGTGTGTCTGTGTTTTTCTGTGGAAGGAAAATAAATTTCCAAATTGAGCCAGAATGTTGCTCAAAATCTTAGTAATTTGTACATTGTTCTGTACGCTAAGAAACGATGTGAAAAATGTGTTAGCCGAAAGTGATCTAGACGAGTAAGTGTGTCTGGAGTAATTTAATGTGACCTCTGGAAACTAATTAACGTTTTTTTCTTTTTTTTTTAAATATATTCCAGTTATTATAACGACTTTGCTCCAAAAGTCGATGACGACGTACCACCTGCAGAGTAAGTTAAATTAAATTTTTCCTACAAATTTTACAAATTTTACTTACTTGACGAGTGAATCTTTTGAATTCTTAAATTTTTTATATAAAAATACAAATTTTGGTGTACTATTAAAAAAATGTCCTCAGACTTACTTTTTGTTTTCATGATGAATTTATTCCTTCGATCGAGGTCAATACCCTTTATATTTTCACAAAAATCTTTAATCTTTAATCCAACACCCAAAGTGGAGAGGAAACTGTTTATACCAAGCGCTAAACTCTAATCTCACCGTGTTGTGGTTTATCTAAATTAAAATTTTAGGCAAAATCCGCCTACACACTTAAACGAAATTAAAAAAAAAAAAATACGAAAAGTCGGTTTGATAAGACGCAAATTATTAAACTTATTCGCGATAACCGGCACCACGATTATTAATTTGGTAACCACAAATTGTTGAGTTGATAACAAAAAATATTTTTGTATTTTACTAATTAACAGGCATCAAGAGGATGCGATTGATGATTCGAATTTAGAGAAGCGTGCCATTTTTGGTGGTTTTGCTGGATTAAATAATATACCGGGACTACCAGCTTCAGTACTCAGCGGTACAGGATTGGCCAAGGGATCGAAACGAAAATCTAGTGTACCGGTCAACGGGAGTAATTTAAATGCTGGTGTCGTTCCAAAAGTGGCACAAGTTCCCAGAGTACCGGGAGTTATCAAAGCGACACCTGAAGCTCCAGTTAAAACAGCTGCTCTCATCGATGAAACCGATGTTGAACTACCCGAAGCTGGTTCAGGTGGCGGCATGAGCTTTCGAGGTCCACCTGATGTAATACCTGAGCCAAGTAAAGAAGACAAAAAACCTAAAACCAACATACCAGCAATTATAGAACCTAAAACTCAGTATGAAGGTGTAAAGGGAGGAGTGAAAACTAAATTACGTCAACCATTACCTGAAAAACTACAAGATACTGATGGGTACCAAAGTGATGGAAGAGGTCCACCAGCACCAGTAAATAGTTTATTACCGACTCTAAATGAGGGTGGAGTTAAGAGTGGAGTCAAGGGTGGGGTAAAAGGTGGAGTCAAAACAAAAACACGCCCACCTGTACCTGAAAAATTAGTAGATGCAACGATACCAGTTAGCAATGTCGTGCAACCAGTTCAACAAGAAGGTGGAGTTAAGGGTGGAGTCAAAACAAAAACACGCCCACCTGTACCTGAAAAATTAGTAGATGCAACGATACCAGTCAGCAATGTCGTGCAACCAGTTCAACAAGAAGGTGGAGTTAAGGGTGGAGTGAAAGGTGGAGTGAAAGGTGGAGTCAAAACAAAAACACGCCCACCTGTACCTGAAAAATTAGTAGATGCAACGTTACCAGTTAATAATGTCGAACAACCAGTTCAACAAGAAGGCGGAGTTAAGGGTGGAATAAAAGGTGGTGTCAAAACAAAAATACCTGTTCCCGAAAAACTACAAGATACGGAGGGTTACCAAAATGATTTTGGTATCAAAGGTGGGGTTAAAGGTGGAGTGAAAGGTGGCGTTAAAGGCGGAGTTAACATTGGACTTAATGTACCACATCTACAAAATATAGTGGCCGCACCCAAAATGTGCCAGAAACAACCAAATCAGCCAATTAACTCAAAATTACGTTGCACTCTAGTCGCATGCAAAGCAACGTGTGAAGCAAATTTCCAATTTCCAAATGGTGAAACGACTCTCTACATCAGTTGCATTGACGGTGAATGGACAATTAAAAATTCCGAATGGGATGAAATTCCACCATGTGAACGTAAGTTGATCGAAGTAATCTGTTAAATTGTATCATCATCATTAAATTTTTTATTTCTCCGCATATATAGCCATTTGTTTACCACGTTGTCAAAATAATGGGATCTGTGTCGAACCGGGCAAATGTAAATGTCCGGAAAATTTCCTTGGTCCTCAGTGCCAATACGAAAATAAGCAATGTTTGGAGAAACCAACGATGCCCAAAAATTCTTTCAGTACTTGCACTTCAAATACATGCTCGTTCCGATGCGCCAAAGGTTATCGTTTCCCGGACGGTATCGGCATTATGAATATGATATGTAAAAACGGCGATTGGGCTCCAGTTCGACCAGATTTAACATCGATTCCAGATTGCCAACCGACCTGCACGCCAGAATGTTTAAACGGTGGAAATTGTTTGGCCTACAATATGTGCAATTGTCCAAAAGATTACCGAGGGCCTCAGTGCCAATACAATGTAGACGTTTGTGCAACAACCAAACTATCATTCAACGGCGGTTATAAATGTAAAGGGGACGCTGACAAGTTTGAATGTACTATATCGTGTCCGGCGGGTATTCAATTTGAATTCTCACCAGCCGAGAAGTACGTTTGCGAATATGCCACAGGTCAATATTTACCAAGTAAAGTGCCTCAGTGTGTCACAACTGATAGTTTACAAATTGTATCGACTGGTTCGTCGGCTGGTACACACTACACAATACAAACAATGACCGAAAAATATCATGGCGCCAAGGGTGGTCTAAGTAAAAAGTTCAAAAGTCTAATAGGTGTAGCCTACTATGAATTCGATGATGACACCAATTATTCAGAAGTCCAACTACCCGGTTTATACTCGTTATATTCGAACAAAGATGTCAATATCAAGCACCAACTTGCCAAACCAGCCGTGTGCATGACATGGAATGGTAACCGAGTTAAAACATTTGATGGTCTGGCATATAGTGCATCACTATATTGCGCGCACACCCTAATGCATGATACAGTCGATGGAAGTTTCAGTATTATATTGCGTGCATGTTCCTCAGCTGCAAAGCAACCATGCCCACATAGTCTGGACATTTTCGTACAAAATCTTCAGTATAGCTTTGAAAATGTAAACGGAAAAGTTAAATTATTCACATCACAAAAGCAGTTACCGATTCCAGCCCAACTATCGGGACTTCGAGTCACAATGTTTGGTACATCATTGAAAATTTCATTGGATACGGTTCAGGCAACTCTGATTTGGGACACCAAGAAAATGATCTCGATCGAAGCGTCTGCATCGCTATGGAATCGTACCTCAGGTCTATGCGGTACCATCGATCAAAATATTGAGAATGATCTAACCTCGAAGACAGGCAATGTGTTGAAAGTAAAAAAAGCGTTCGTCGATAGTTGGCGGGCACCAAATCTCGACACCGATGATCAATGTGTGATGGAAAGTAACGAAGATGAGGAGAGACAATGTGACCCAAAAGTTAAAACAAAAGCAGCCAGTGTTTGTAAAAAACTGCTAAACAATGACAAGTTTTCGAACTGCTTGTCGCTTTTCGATAAGAGCTCGCTCATTGCGTCGTGTATAACAGATTATTGTAATTGTGACGATCAAGTGCACCCAGAAAAATGTGTTTGCGATGGTGTAACATCGGTTGCAAAGGATTGCCAATTCCAAGGCGTACGATTGGATCATGGATGGAGAGATTTGGATATTTGTCGTAAGTAAACTCGAACTAAGATTATGAAAATTTAAAATTTAATAAATTCTTTTCACAGCACTTCCCTGTACCGATGGCCGTATCTATAAATCGTGTGGACCTTCATTCGAACCATCGTGTGGATCAGCCGTTGAATCTGAAGCTGAATCATGTCACGAGGGTTGTTTCTGTCCCGATGGACTAATTCAATACGATGGAAAATGTATCCAACCAGATGCTTGTCCATGCGCGTTACGCGGTAAGGTATTTAAGCCCAATGCTAAAATAACAAAGGACTGTAACACATGCACGTGTGAAAATGGATTATGGAAATGTACCGATGTAACATGTGGATCACGTTGTGCGGCTATTGGTGATCCTCATTATGTCACGTTCGATGGCAAACGTTATGATTTCATGGGAAAATGTTCATACTACCTCTTGAAGACCGACAACTATACGATTGAAGCCGAAAATGTTGCATGTCCTGGAAGTATTTCGGAAGCAATGGGACTAACACCATCGGTTGCCATTGACATGCCTTCATGTACAAAATCGATAACGATTAATTTGTTCGAAGGTTTAAACGGTAAAGCACAGTCGATCAAACTTAAACAGGGACGACAAATTTTAGTCGATGGTCTCGAAGTAAATAAATTACCAAAAAAATTGCAACAAGGTTTGGTTAAGATTCGTCAACCAAGTTCGATAATTACATCGGTTGAGTTCCAGGATGGGATTAAAATTTGGTGGGATGGAATTACGCGCGTCTACATCGATGCTCCGGCGTCGTATCGTGGCAAGACTCAAGGTCTTTGCGGTACCTTTAATAATAATTTACAGGATGATTTCTTAACACCAGAGGGGGATGTTGAGTCTACAGTTGGTCCATTTGCCGATAAATGGCGAACAAGAGAATCATGTCAATATATAGCCGATACACCACAAATTCCACATCCATGCCAAATGAATATCGAAAATAAAGCCAAAGCCGAACGAGTTTGCTCGAAATTGAAAGCGCAAATATTCGATGAATGTCACTGGTCCGTCGATCCCACATCGTTCTACGATGATTGCTTGTATGATGTGTGCGCGTGCAAAGGTGATTTAGCTGCGTGCAGCTGCCCTATTTTGGCAGCATACGCAGCTGAGTGTGCTCGGCAAAATGTTGTCATAAATTGGCGATATGCCGTTAACGAATGTGGTTAGTATTTGAATTTTTTTTAAATTAGAATTTTATCACTATTTCAGCTTCTTATTTCAGCAATCAAATGTTCTCCCGGCCAAATTTATGAACAATGTGGTGATGCATGCAGCCGAACTTGTGAAGATTTACAATCCGATGCACCATGCAAGACAACATGTGTTGAAGGATGTCGTTGCCCATCTGGTCAAGTACTAGATGATAATAACGAATGTATACCGATCGCAGCATGCTCATGCACCTTTAAAGGATTGGTATTTAATCCCGGCTATAAAGAAGTTAGACCAGGCAAAAAGTTCCTTGAACTATGGTAGGCTAATAATAAATCAAGTAGGGCAAATATTTAAACAAATTAATTTCCATTTCAGTACATGTATGGGGGCGTCATGGGTCTGCAAAGAGGCATTGAACGATGATGCTCAGAAATATCCACCAGCAGCTGATATTCGTAATAAATGCAGTGCAGCCGAAAACGAGGAGTTTACAACGTGCGAACCAGAAAATGTACAGACCTGTAAGAATATGCATTTACCAGCCGAAGATACAACGCCGGCCGAATGTCGTCCAGGATGTGTGTGCCAAAAAGGTTTCGTATTCGATGTGTCCGAAAAGCGATGTGTATTACCGAAAGACTGTTCGTGTCATCATGGTGGACGAAGTTACAATGATGGTGAAAAAATCTTCGAGGAATGCAATACATGTTTATGTCAAGGAGGCTCGTGGAATTGTACAAGCAATCCATGTGCATCGACGTGCTCCGCATGGGGTGATTCACATTTCGACACATTCGATGGCCGCGATTATGACTTCCAAGGTGCATGCGACTACCTCTTATCCAAAGGTGTGCTACAAGGAGGTGAAGGATTTTCGGTCACATTACAAAATGTGCTTTGTGGATCGTTGGGTGTTACATGCTCAAAATCTGTAACAATCGCGCTATTGGGGGCAGACGGTGAAAGTATCACACTTGACGCTGATTCTCCAATTCCTGGCATTAAAACTTACGACGAGCCAACCAAAGCCTTGAAAACCGCCCAGAAACCGAATAAGCTATCAATCCATCGTGCCGGTATCTTTATTGTTGTTGAGGCACCCGGTTACGGGCTACAAGTGAAATGGGATCGTGGAACTCGAGTCTATATAAAATTGCAAAATAAATGGAAAGGTCGTGTTGTGGGTCTATGTGGAAATTATAATGGCGACGCAAACGATGATCTTAAAACACCATCTGGTGGTATTGAAACGAGTCCGTTGATCTTCGGACACGCATGGAAGCTACAAGATTATTGTTCGGTACCAACCGAGCAAATTGATGCATGTGAATCACATCCACAACGCAAAACATGGGCCCAACGAAAATGTGGTATTCTGAAATCAGATGTGTTCAAGGCATGCCATAGCGAGGTTCCAGTCGACCGATTCTTGAAACGTTGTATTTTCGATACATGCGCCTGTGATCAAGGTGGTGATTGTGAATGTTTGTGTACAGCACTAGCAGCATACGCGCATGCTTGTACAATGAGAGGCGTGCCAATTAAATGGCGAACCCCAGAACTATGTCGTAAGTATTTTTAAAATTTTAATCGTAAATATTTAACCGACCCATCTCAATCATTTAAGCAATGCAATGTGATCCCCAATGTTCATCGTACAGCTCGTGTGTACCAGCATGTCCAGTCGAAACTTGTGACGACCAATTGGAGCAAGCGAAATCTGAACGAATGTGTCATGAGGATATCTGCGTCGAGGGTTGCAATATTAAACCGTGTCCAGAAGGATTCAAATATTTGAACGATACATTTAAGGAATGTGTTCCAGAAGCGCTTTGTAAACCTGTCTGTTTGGAAGTGAACGGTGTCGTTTACTACGAAGGTGATATAATTAAATCCGATGACTGTCAAACTTGTCGATGCTCACGTGGTAAAGAAAAATGTATCGGGGAGCCATGTAAACATACAACGATTCCAAGTGTAACACCACCTCAAAACGCACAAGAAGTTCAATGTATTAGTGGATGGTCGAGTTGGTTCAATCAAGATAAAGCCATTGGTGATGAACCAGTTGGCATGAAAGCACCGAGTAAAGCATTGAAAGATGGAGATCACGAACCAATCCCAACGTATTTGTTAATGAAAAATACAAATAAATTTGCTCACTGCCCCGAAGATAATGTAACCGCAATCGAGTGCCGCACCGTCAAATCACATCATTCTCCAAAGTCAACGGGAGAAAATGTCGAATGTTCGTTGGAAAAAGGTTTATTTTGTGCGGGTCGATGTCACGACTATGAAGTTCGGGTTTTGTGTGTTTGTGAAGAAGGTACAACAACCACTAGACTTGAAACGACGCCACGTCCAAGCACAAAACAACCATATTGGCCAAGTCCAACCACGCCTGGTTATTCTAGAACACCACCTACAACACATCCAACGACATCTGTTGCCCAAACAACCATTCTTACATTATCGCTATGTAATGCGTCGGTTCCAAGTATTGAACATCCAACCGATTGTGGGCAATTTTTAGAATGTGCCCCAACCGGTGGCTATACTGTAGTTAAATCATGTATGGCTGGTTTAATGTATCATCCCGTGACACGAATTTGTGATTGGCCATTCTCTGTGGCTGCTATCAAACCAGAATGTGCAGAAATACCCGAAACTACTAAATGGGAAGTTGGTACTTTCCCCACCGAACATTTAACTACACATAAAGAAGTCGAAACAACGACACCAAAATGTAAAACCGGTTTAGTTTGGAACGAATGTGCCTTGCCTTGCGGTAAAGCGTGTGACTTTTATTCCAAACTGATGGTAAAAGAAAAATTTTGTCTACCATCTAACGAAGCTAAATGTAAGGCACAGTGCACACTACCTGAAAGTTTAGTGATTTGTCCACCCGGACATTTGTTCCGCAATAAATTAGGATGTGTCCGACCAGCCGATTGTACCTGTATGAGTAAATTGGGTAAGCTCGTTAAACCCGGCGAAGTAGTCCAAGAAGAATGTGAAACTTGTCAATGTGTAAATAATCAATATGACTGCACATCAAGCAGCTGTGTGACGACAGTAACTCCAGGTTATACAACTTCCAAAAAACTACTTCCACCCCGAATATATACAACACCAGCGCCCGGAGTAGTTTCAACATCTCCTCCACGCGTTTACACAACAAGCAAAACTGTAAAGGGAATTATGGAGTCGTCCACAGTAACACCACCGATGTCATGCGAGCCAACTAATTTTGTTGCATTGATCGATGGTGAAAATAAATTACCCGACTCTATATTTAGTGCTAGTACCGTATTTGGAGCTGCATATCTGCCAAAATATGCACGAATGATTTCAAACGATACGGATTCAAGTGGCGCTTGGCAACCCGAGGTCGATGATGAGACGCAATATCTTCAAATTACATTACCTCAAACTACACCAATATTCGGTGTAATGCTAGGACCAAGCAAATTAGGCAGTCGTGTCACAAGTTTCAAGGTTGTTTATTCATTAGACAATGCCATAACGGACACAACAAAGTTTTTACAAGTCGTCGATGAAAAGAAACAACCGCAAATATTCCCCGGACCAATTGATGATAAATCGATACCACAAACATTATTTAAAATTCCGATCGAAGCGAAAATTGTACGAATCTATCCGTTAACATGGGATCCTGAAATTGCACTTCGAGTCGAACTTATTGGATGTAATCGACGTAAATTAACTACTTTACCGGCCACGACGACCGAACAGTTCGTTGGAACTGCCAAACCAAATACTACAACGGAAGAAGCAACGACGGAATATGAAACGACGGAGAAACGACTAAAAACCACTACTGAGCACATAACGACGGTCACCGTTAAAGAAATCAAACCGGTATGCGATGATCCGATGGGTGTCGACAATGGTGATTTACAACCATATCAAATTAAGGCATCATCGATGAAACCAACCAAACTAAAGTTAAAATTGTTCAATGCATTGAAATTGAGTTCGCCAGCCGGTTGGAAACCGGTCCTAAATTCGCCACAACAATTTGTAACCGTAAGTAGATGAATGCTTCGGGGTAACTTTTGAAATATTCTATGATATTTTTAAAATTCGTTCTACAGTTTAATTTCCTCGAGCCACGCAATCTAACCGGTTTTACAACCAAAGGTGGTCCAGACGGTTGGGTAACAGGTTATAACGTATATTTTTCGCACGACGGCAAAATATACAATGAAATCCTGGACCATGATAAAAAAGTAAAAGTGTACATAGGGAATTATGACTCTAATTCGCCGGTAACGAATTTCTTTGATTTCCCAATCAATGCTCAATACTTGAAGATTGTGCCCGCCAAATGGAGTAGCACGATTGAATTGAGAGTTGAACCACTCGGTTGTTACAAGCCGTATCCCACGAAGGCAGCTGAAACAACACCAGCCCCAGTAACGGAAGTAGCGCCGGGTTGTGGATTATGCGAAGGTGTCCTCCCACCAATTGTACCGGTTGTTGGTATCTGTAAATGTGATGAGCCATTACGATGGGATGGTCATAACTGTGTCAACGCCACTGCTTGTCCTTGTGTTGATGGAGTGCACACGTACAGTGTTGGTGCTAAATATGAAACAGAAGATTGTCAAGAATGTATTTGCACTATTGGCGGTGTACCAATATGCAGTCCAAAAGAATGTCCAAAATGTCCAACGGTAACTAAATTGTTATCTCGTAAAATATTGAACTTAAAAATTTAATTTTTTTCCCTATGTAGAAATTACGGCAAGCTAAATCCGATTCATGTGCTTGCCTTTGTGAAGCATGTCCACCAAACACCGTAATGTGTGTAACAAACGAAGTTTGTATCGATGAAGATCGATGGTGTGATGGACTTTACGATTGTCCGGATGATGAACTTAATTGTGTCACACAGCCACCAATTGTAATAACACCAAAACCACCAAGGAAATGCCCAGAACCCAAATGTCCTCCTGAGCATACAATCAAAATGTTGGAAAAAGCAGCACCTATTGTTTCGGCCATGTTCCAAAATCCGGTAACAACTCAAATGAAAGGATCGTATGCCAAAACGGCACGTACACCGTTTGTGTATCAAAGCACGTTGGCACGTCCAGCCAAAAAATCAGCACTTCGCGAAGAACAGTGTGCCCAATTTGTGTGTATACCGTTGCGTCCCATTTTACCACCCGGCAAAATTATCGAATGTAAAACACCCGTTTGTCCCGAAGGTTACGATGCGGTGGTACAACAAGTTCAAGCAGTCGTTATTAACGAATGTCCTAGATACACATGTCAACCGGAAGTTCCAACTGCAAAGGTTTGTAATGTCACCAGTCGCACATTTAACACTTTCGATGGTACTGAATTTAAATATGACATCTGCAGTCATGTTTTAGTACGTGACATTAACAATTTCAGCTGGAACATTACATGTAAGTTTCCAAATCATAGATGGCGTTTTTTACGTTAACGGTATTATTGTTTTATTTTTGTTTTTTCACAGTACGACAAAATTGTTCGGCCGGAAATTATGCATGCAAAAAGAACATTCAAATACAAGACAGTGAAGCTGGCTATGTAATTGAACTGTTCCAAGATCTAACGGTAAAAATTGATGGATATCGTTATACGGTCGGTCAAGTTCGTAGCTCGCCCAAATTCCAAGGACTTTTCCGTATTTCAAATGTTGGTAAAACGATCGTATTCATCTCTCATCTGCATGGATTCTACGTTAGTTTTGATGAATTTGGCGATGTTAAAGTTGGTGTCACGGCCAAGAATAAGTACAACGTCGATGGATTGTGCGGCTACTTTGATGATGATTATAAAAATGATAAACGTTTGCCCGATGGTGAGCTAGCGGCCACCACAGTTGAGTTTGGTGATTCGTGGTATGTGAGTCAAGTAGAGCCGGATATTTGTGAGCCTCACGCTTGTGATAAAGAATTACAACATATTGCCTATGAACTATGCACCTCAGTTCAACACGATGTGTTTAAACAGTGTGCCAATAGTATCAATATCGATAGCTACATATCAACGTGTGTGGAAGCATCGTGCTCTTGTTTACAAGAAAGTGTCGAAGATTATCGAGACAGTAGTACGCCTGAAGAATTTTCTGCACTATTAGAGGAGGCAGCACAAAATTGTAAATGTATTGCATTGCCACACTTTGTAGGTCAATGTTTGGAGGCCAACGAAAATATTGACCTATCATCTTGGCGTGCGTTAGAGTCGTGCGAAGAAACATGTCCACAACCGTTGGTGTACAAAGATTGTTACCGACGCAGATGCGAAACAACATGCGAAACTGTCGATACTGATGAATGTCCATTCTTACCAGGCCACTGTTATCCTGGGTGTTATTGCCCTGATGGTACTGTCCGTAAAGGCGATCAATGCGTTGCTATATCAGACTGTCGAGATTGCCCTTGTGACGGTTTCGGAAAATCACAATACCTTACATATGACCGAGCAAACTTTACATTTGACGCCAACTGTACCTACCTATTATCGCGTGACACTCTTAAATCGGATAATCATAATTTCCAAGTCTATGTAACTCTAGGACCTTGTGAACCTGAACCAAATTCACTTACAACTACGACGCAAGCATCGAAATTCAATATTCCTGGTAAGAAAACTAACGTACGCACATGTACCCAAGCTATTCATGTACTTGTCGATTCGCATGCTGTACAAGTTAAACGAGGAGTCGTTCCAAATGTACTCGAACTTGTCGTTGATGGAGTGCAACCGAAATCGTTACCTTTCAAAAAGAAATGGTTACAAATCACGGAAGAACAAAGTACGCTGCTCAGACTATTATTTGTCAGTGAACAAGTTGAAATTACCGCCGATTTTAAAGACTTTTCGTACACAGTACGAGTACCAAGCTACAAATATGGTTCGAGTATGGAAGGTTTATGTGGTGATTGTAATAGAAATAAATCAAACGACTATACACCAAAACCATCAGGACTTACCAATCTAACTCCTGAAATACTAAAAGATCCAGTCAAAAAGTTCGCATATAGTTGGTTAGCTGATGAGCCAAAACTTAATCTAACCGAAGACAATTGTCTTGTAGTCGAAGAAGAAGAGGTTTGCAAATTACCACCAGCCAAAGATAATCCATGTTTGAAGATCTTAGACGAGGATATATTTGGAGCATGCCACAGTATTGTGAATCCCGTCATGTATGTTGACTCGTGTCAAAAAGATTTATGTACCGAAGACAAACCAAATGTGTGTGATGTATTATCGGCATACGCAAAAGATTGTGCTCGACAAGGTGTATGCCTAAACTGGCGACAATCAACACTTTGTCCATTCGATTGTCCATCAAATTTACGTTATAATCCTTGTGGTTGCGCAGAAACCTGTGAATCGATTAAGAAGAGAGAAACATTGATCGACACCCAAGTGGTTGGTATTAAAACTACTACGAAACGACCAGTACTTGATGATATTTGTACAGTAGCCAAGGTAGAAGGATGTTTCTGCCCGAAAGGACAAGTATTGCGAGGTGGTGTATGCATACCAGAACGCGAATGCACACCGTGCGGTACAGATGGACATTTTGCTGGCGATAAATGGTATCCTGATAAATGTACAACATGCGAATGTGATACAACTGGTAAAACAACCTGCTTGAAGCAAGACTGTATGGTAACAAGTATTGTATGCGGAAAGGGTTATGCACCAGAAGTAACTGAAAATAGAGACAGCTGTTGTCCCAAATATGTATGTGTATTGAAACCAACCGAACCCCCACCAAAAGAATGTCCAACACTCGTTTTACCAAAATGTGGCGAAGGACAACGTATCAGCATCGAAACGGATGAGTTTAATTGTCAAAAATATATTTGCGAATGTGTACCGGTGAGTGAGTGCCCCGCTTCACCTAATTTCACGCTACCACTCAAACCGGGCATGAAAATTGTGTCCAACGAGCCGGGATGTTGTATCATTAATAAGCTCGTATGCGATAAAAAAACATGTCCACCAAAACTAAAGGGATGCGCCGACGAATATTATGAAGTTGTGAAACTAGATGCGATCGTACAAAATGGTGAGGCGCCATGTTGTGATGAATACGTTTGTGAACCACCAAAACGTAGATGTATTGTGGAAATCAATGGCAAAAAATACTTGAAGGATTACAACGAGAAATGGCCTGTCGATAATAATCCATGCCTAGTCAAAGAATGTGTCATTGGTATCAATGGTAAACCAATAGTCAAAGATATCGTAACGAAATGCGACAAAACATGTGCACTGGTAAGTTAACAAAAAATAATTGTTGTTGTATTATTTAATATATTATTCTCATTTTGTTTTACCCCAACAGGGTTTCGAATACGTCGAGATATCCGATTCATGTTGCGGCAAATGTGTCCAAACAAAATGTGTGATCGAAGATAAAACCTACGAACTCGACGAAACATGGATCGAAAATAACGATAACTGTACAACATTTGCGTGTGTCAAATTAGCCGACACTTTTGTCATATCGTCATCGTCACAATTGTGTGAAGATGTTTCGACATGTCCGGCCGAACGTAAAGTACAACGTGGTTGTTGTTTCCATTGTAAACCCGCACCCGAATCACGACAAGAACATGATTGTTCACCTCAACCTTTACTTCGTAATACAACGGGCCTAATACGACAAACATATCCTGTCCATGGCCTTTGTATTAATAAAGAATCGGCTACCGAATTAAAAATATGCGCTGGTGGATGCCCATCGGGTACACGATTCAATGAACTCACAAATAGTCAAGATCGACACTGTAAGTGTTGTCATGTGGCGGAAGTCAAACAAATTAGCGTTCAATTAACGTGTGAAGATGGGTCTGTTGTAACAAAAGAGGTGCCGTCACCGAGCTCGTGCACGTGTAGTGATTGCGAAGCGGAGCACGCACCAAAAAGTGCTAAATTCGTTAAAGGATGAGGATTCAATTGGAATGTACAAAATTGAGACTGTACACAATGCTACATATATACCTAAAATTTAGTTTAAGAAATTAACATTTTAACAATTTTTTAAGATCAACATTTATCTTTTATAAATTAATTTTAATTTTTTTACATTTTTTTTTTTAGTTTTTAGTTTAACGATTTTTTGTATTACATTTTTTTATAATAAAATAAAATATTTATAATTAATTAAAATATGATTACGTTTTTTTATAGCACAGCCTTATAGCCTTATAGTTATAAGGCTATAGTTATATAGTACCAGAGTACTATTGTTAACGATACATAAAGTGCTGTACTAATGACAGAATTGGTCCGGTTCCTCAGTATTCAAACTACTATTAGCACCAGACAATCAAATTTATAATAAATTGCTCTCAATCTGGCATCACTTATCAGCATCTCTAGTCTGCAACCATTCATCTGTAATCTGCAATGTTTTTCTGAAAAAATCTAATAATAGACTAATTTTTCCAAGCCGCAGACCATAATAAATTGAATAAGTTTTCGCCTAAAAATGACAAATTAATTATTTTTTCCCATTGTTGCTAAAATTTTTTACTGTATCAAAACCAATAGAAATGTTTTATACAAGCCGTGCTCTAACTTTCGTACACAGATACACTAAAACAATCGGTACACTAACGGTAAAAAAACGTATATGTATTGTGTTTTGTACTTTTTTATTTCTTTTGACACTAATACACCTACTCTTAGTGTACTTTTTGTATATCATATGTGTTGGTACAAAACAATTCTAGTTATAACAAACCTTTTTTTATCGTAAGTTTGCCAATTTGAGCCACTATTCCAAAACATTATTCAACTAAGTAATTGGAGGGCCAAATCAAAAAATTAATCAAATTAAAATAAATTAATATACAATATATCACAAATATAACGCAAACCCCATATTGAGCAACTATACTGTTGAAATCGATTTAATGGTTTTAATCGAAATAATATTTGTATTTCAAACATATTAAAAATATTAAAAATTGCAGAATACTTATCAGTAGCTCAATATTATATATTTATACATGGGAGTATACATAAAGAGCAACTTAACTGCATGTAATAAAGATTTGTATTCTTTGTCACGATATACTTCGTTATTTGAGCTTTATATTAATTTATTTCAGTAAGGATAGTTTGATAATTTTGAGTACTGTTTCAGACAATTAAATACCATTTTATTTAGCTAATGAACAAATTTTAAACTAACAAACATAAAATGTATTATAAGAAAAGTGTAAATCATATTGAGCAACTAAAGTTTACCTTACGACATTGTTAGCAAAACCCACAGTTTGAGAATTTTTGTATAAAAGATAAGCATATGTACCGTATAAGTTTAAAAGTGTACCTAGGTTTTTGAGTAACTTCGTCCATAAAATAAAAAAGTATAGCATTATTTTATCGACAAAGAATAGTTTATCGACAAAATGAATGTAGTACCAATCCAAAATGTTATAAGAAACTATTTGGCAATGTTGCAAATCTTAGTAGTAATCACATTGAGCAACTAAACTATATTTCAGTAAAATACAAAATTAAAATAGTTTTTACGATAAAATTCGTTTTTAAAGTTTAATATTTAACAAAAACATGGATGCAAAAAAAAAAAATTTCGGAAAACGTTAATTACAAGAATATTTTAAATGTTTATATCGAATGATGAGCGTATTGTATAGCAAAAGTTAGTGAATCACCAATCACATCATTTGAGCAAATATTATATCAACTTTAAAATTTCCCAATATATTGAATAGTTCAATATTAAACCTAGTTAATGTAAGTAGTACAAATTAGAAATATTAAGTACACGTTTGAGTCATTATTAAAAATAACTATTCAACTTAATAAAAACTGAGCAGAAATTTAAAACTAAATCAAATGAAGGGGCGCAGACTTTTAGTATACCCAATCGTTTCAAAATTTTATGTTGATACAAGGACGAAATGGATTGACCGGTTATCAATCTCAAATATTGCTTCTTATGATGTCGTTAAAAAATTCATCATTACAAGATGCATTAAATTGAAGATTCAGCCAGCCATTCAATCTTTGAAAACAAACCAACTGCAATCATCAGCAACCAAACAACCCTAAAACAATTTCCATCGAAATCAACAATGCAAGGTCTCAGAGAAACTCAGTCGTTTCATTCGTTGTGAACGAAAGTGTCGTCAGCTACCTGTACATTTTGTAACACCATTAGTTACGCTATTTTTAAATGCAAACTATTCAAGGCGCTAGAAGTTCCTAAGTGGTGAGAGGCTGTATCGAAATTATGTTTTAAATGCCTACAAGATTTACAAGTCTCTTTTCAGCAGCACATGTCAGGTATGCCAACGCATTCACCATACTATGCTTCATTTAGATGGTGTCATAACACAACAAATACCATTCCTGTGATTTCTGCTGATGCCGCAATGACAACTCCACAGCATTGCTATCAAGAAGGTTGCCATAAGATTGCTTAAGTGAATCACAGCACAACAGTTCGATGCTGAACAACATCAATTGTTTGATTTTGCCTAAAGTAACTGATTGCTAGCCAAGCGCACTAATCAGTATAGATATGATAACAACATTACTGCAAAATTTCAGTTTCGGCGCTAATCGGGACTTCAATACGCCACTTTGCAGTCACATACTTCGCGACCCACAAGAGACATTGATGGCACATTTACATATTGTTACCGAATTTTACAGATCCTCCAACTTCCCTTTGTTTCTATTCAAATATGGCAAAATGACGATTTTTCAGTCTCGAAAAACGCCTAATGGAATTATGGACAATTTAAGGATGAATATCAAGCTGTCAACCATATGAAACAAGTTCTGGAAGCCAAAGTTTATCCTACCAACTATTATTTGCTGAATTAAGCTAACTTGGGGATATCTTCCGAAATCGCCACCAATATGAATTTAATTTGACGGCTCTACAAAAAGTACTAAAGTCATTCGGGTCTTTGTATTTTTTCCAATACGTACGCATAGCAAATTTCCGCATGATAAAATTCTCCGAGCCTTTCGATTTGTCAACGGAAACCAAAAAACTGTTGTTGTTTCTCATGATGTCGATTTATACATACAGACAAACTAAAAATATGTCACATCCGTCAAATGACGCCACTTATTCACACTGGATCTTCCAGAAAAATAGATTAGATTTTCTCACCAAACAAACTGGGTTATAATTATTTTAGTCAGACTTATATATTTTATAGTTTGCGCAGATATAGTATGGATCTTTGCCACTTTCAGGAAACACGAACATCACACCGTTCTACTATATCATTAAACTAGTTTTCTTTGTATAACTATATATTAAAATCTCGTGATCTTTAGGCACTTCCTGTTAGATATTGATCAATTTTTTCAAAAATATCCATCTTTCAGGTGATGAATGAAAAGATGCTTATCTTCGTGTTTTGGCACTTGAAGTATAATTAAAATTAGGAAAATTTTTAGAAAAAGTTATGTAACTTTGCATACCATGACGTAGCATTGTATTGTGCAGATGACGAAAATATGTCCTATAGTGATATACCTCACTGAGTAAAAAATCAAAACATTTTAAACCAGCTGAGAGAAAGGTAAATTTCAACTGAGGAAATGACACCAGAGATGGTAAACAAATAAAATTCTTTTCGATTAATGCATTTTATATTAAAAATTTGATACTTTGAATTACATTTCACGAATTGATTGATCGAACAATTTGATAGAATCAATTGTGTGCGTTTTTATTTTTTTTGAGTGTACGTTTTACTTTAGCATGTTCTGCAGGATGCACAGCCTTAACATGATGAGCGCGTGGTAAATGTACAACTGGTACAGCTACATTAGGTTTGGGTTGTCCCCCACGTAGATAAACACCTCGTTTTTTCAAGTCTTCACTGTAAAAAAAAATAAAAATTCAAAAATTATTCTCAAATCATGATGCAAAGCACATTAAACAACTTACTCTTCATCATCATCACCGTAATATTCATATTCTTCGTCATCAGTATATTCGTAGTCTTCGTTATCTTCTACTTCCTCGGGTGATTCCTCGGCAGTTGGAGCACTAAAGCTATTCTGGACTAAGGCACATAGCACGATACAAAACAAAAAACTTTTTAAACTCATCATGATGACGTTTGAATTAAAAGCTGGTAACACTTTATTTTGAATTGTTTAAATAATTTCTTTAGCTCCACACTTGGCGAGTGTTTGAATGAAAGTATTTGATAACATTTGGGTCCACTGCGATTTATATTTATAGTGGAACCTTATCATATGCATTAATTAGGTAATTCGCACATATTCATGGGACCAATACATAAAAAGTTGATAACATTTTTTTTGTTTTAATTGCGGGGAGGCAGGCAATTATTCGAAAATTATATAACAGAGGTAATTGTGTGGTTTATGTAACGATAATATAGTGGATAAGTCGATTTGATTGGTGGTTGTTGCGTGACCACAACTCTGTGATTTTTACTAGCGAAATTTGTGAAACAATTTTAAGTCGATTTGTATGCAAATATTGCCAATCAAATATGTCTAATATATCTATGATAAGTTTAAGACTAAGTATGAGCTAAGGTTGAACTATTTTACTTTGCAGAATCCAATCCATCCAATTGATTTGTTTGCCTTAGAAATTCTTTGTTTGTTATGCTGTTTGCCTACGGTGCTTGAGTAAATTAATGTCTGTTTTTGAAGGCGCCGGATGTAATTGATGGTTATAAGGTGTTGGCTTAAATACACCGCGGCGTTGAGTTTGATACCCGATATTGACCACAATTGTAAACCTTTTATTGGGTTGACCACCTACAACGATCACAAATTGTAGTCTGATATATCTTGTAAAAGATTTCAGTAAAGGATCAAACTTGACCAATAGTATTCAGTAGATTTTTTTTATGGTTATAACTATCTAGAATTGTTTTGATTTTATAACATTTTTTTATGTTTTAATCCATGCAGTCTTTTCTAAAGCAAAAGCTCTCTCAACTTTTTTGCGGTTAACTTAAGGTCCTACTTTATGCCATCACCAGCCAACATTAAATATCCATCTGAATATTACATTGCTCCAGCCAGCCTGTGCTGGCATGGACGATGGTTCGGCCCATAAATTCTGCACTCCAACAGGGGATCATAGTTGAAATCCGAAAGCATATATCACGAGCGATAATGGTCAAAAATAGGTCAAGAGATCTTGTCAAAAGATCTTGTCGCTGTTGATGGTCTTACCATCATGTATTTTTGATTTTTTCAATCTGTGATAAAAATTATGTGAAACTATAAAATGTGATATTTAGCTAATAAGTGCTATAATCATCGTTTAATCATCTTAACCACACAATAACCTTGCCTTCCCTTAATTAAAATACAAAAAAATGTTATCAACTTTTTATGTATTGGTCCCATGAATATGTGCGAATTACCTAATTAATGCGTATGATAAGGTTCCACTATAAATATAAATCGCAGTGGACCCAAATGTTATCAAATACTTTCATTCAAACACTCGCCAAGTGTGGACCTAAAAAAATTATTTAAACAATTCAAAATAAAGTGTTACCAGCTTTTAATTCAAACGTCATCATGATGAGTTTAAAAAGTTTTTTGTTTTGTATCGTGCTATGTGCCTTAGTCCAGAATAGCTTTAGTGCTCCAACTGCCGAGGAATCACCCGAGGTACCCGAGGAAGTAGAAGATAACGAAGATTACGAATATACTGATGAGGAAGAATATGAATATTACGATGATGATGATGAAGAGTAAGTTGTTTAATGTGCTTTGCATAATGATTTGAGAATAATTTTTGAATTTTTATTTTTTTTACAGTGAAGACAAGAAAAAACGATCTGTTTATCTACGTGGGGGACAACCCAAACCTAATGTAGCTGTACCAGTTGTACATTTACCACGCGCTCATCATGTTAAGGCTGTGCATCCTGCAGAACATGCTAAAGTAAAACGTACACTCAAAAAAAATAAAAACGCACACAATTGATTCTATCAAATTGTTCGATCAATCAATTCTTGAAATGTAATTCAAAGTATCAAGTATTTAATATAAAATGCATTAATTGAAAATATTTTTGTTTGTTTACCATCTTTGGTGTCATTTCCACAGTTGAAACTAACCTTTCTCTCAGTTGGCTTAACAAGTTTGGTTTTTTACCCTGTGAGTTATATGATTATAGGACATATTTACAGGCCATATGCTCAATACTGCATTGTAATAACAGTTCTATTAGTAACTGTCACAAATAATGGTCTATCTAAAAGTTTAAGGTCATAGGCTTAATGGGCTTTTGTCTTAGATTAACATAAAAATGTGTAAGTTAAATGTTAAAATAAGTTAATATTGGATGATATTCTCAACCAGCTTGATTGCATCACTCACTCTTAAAATCGATGTATATAAATAGAAAACAGAGACTGATTTTCGAATTTTCAAGGTTACTGAAGAGCAAAATAGTTTTGTTATGGTTTATAGATCTGCATATTTAAGTTCAAAAATGTGATGGCCAACGCATTGTCATCAACGTGGCTAAGTAAACAACTTAATATGTAATCTGACCCTTGCAGTACCATGTGGCGGGGAGTTGGTTGATGAATGAGTACAGTTGCGAATAGCTGTGGGAACTTCTTGAATATGTATAGTTCGTATGCATATTCAAGAAGTTAATATATATAGTTCGTATTTCCATTTTTTGACCTAGGAGAAGGATTTAAAAATCTATATACAGATGTTGGAACGGACGCCAAGATTCGGTTGAAAAGCCCATAGATATGGTTTCATAATGGAAGTACTAGCCTTACACATTTTGCAAATTTGACATGCCTTAATGACATGTTTAACATCACGAGTCATATTTTGCCAGTAGAATTGACTCTGAAGTTTTTCAAAATATTTTTGAACTTTCAAATGAGCAGATGAAGTTGAACAATGGGGTTGCTGTATATCAATGATGGAACTAACGGATTTGATATAACTAATCATTCAGCTACGTCTGTATTATCATAACAATTACCTTATGATAATGCAATTTAGAACGGTATCAATTACCTTGCAATAAACTCGCAATATACAATCGGTCGTTCTGGTCCATTCTCATTCAATTGAGATAAAACTCCGCCGATCTGAGAACTGCTTGCGTCACACTGAATGACGAAAGTTTAAGAAAAATTAGGATGACTAATACTATGGGACAAAAGCCAATGCTGATTTTAAATCAGCAAAAAATTTTCAGTTTCCTCGTTCCATTGCTTCTTTTTCCCTTTCTGAAGCAGATTAATAATTGGAGTGGCCATTAAGTAAAATTTCGAATAAATCTACCATACCATCGTCAAATTCCCAAAAATCTTCGAATTAGCTTAAAAATTGTTGGCACTGGTTAGTCTAATATTGCTTTCACCTTTTCTGTATTTTTTTGTAAGGTTTCTTCTGTTTTCTCTAAATTATTTGTTAGGACTACTTTGATTTATCTGCGGTAGCAACCTAGTCTAGTAAATTGAAATTCTGTTTTAGCAGCCTTTAATTGATGCGGGATTACCTGGTGCATAAGATGACACATCGTTTGTGGCGCATTGCATAAACCAAATGACATGACCGTAAACTGACACAAAGATCTTTCTGCTACCGTCTTTAAGCATCTTTTAGATCTTTATACATCTTTTACCAAAAAGAGTCTTCTAATTCGATCGTCGAAATATATTTCGTTTATTCCAACTGACCTAGCAATCCATCGGTAGAGAGTAAGCATTTTTCATGATGACTTTGTTCAATTCACGAAATATAGACAAGGTTTACCATTGCTTTAATGCACCAGTGGTATCGAAGAATACCATGGACTTTGGCTCTCTTTAATAACATCCAGAGACAGCATTCGTTCTAATTCCTAATTTATTAATTTTAGTTTTGCGGGTGAAACCACATAATAACTCTAGCCTTTTCTGTTTAAAATGCATTGGGAACCAAAGCAACCGAAAGAGATCTTTGGCTATTACATAAGTTGGTTAACAAACTAGACAACGAAAGCAAGGCACAATGGTCACAAGAAACTACAGAGCAAGGTTTTCCGTCAATGTAAAACTTTATGAAGTTTCTTGGAAAATGAGTTGATTCTTTGAAATCCATTAATGTTTATTCTAAGCGAGCACCAGGAGAAAAGACACTTAAAAAGCGGCATATTTATTTTCATAACCGGCATATTCATTTTCAATTGAAATTGTAGAGTACCATCTGTTGCTCAAAAGAATACTAAATTGTAAAACAGGAAATTCTTAATCAGTTTAAGCCCATTTGAATTAGCAAAATAAGTTTGTTACTGTTCTACAAACGAGTTAAAACGAGTTAAAATAGTAAAAATTTAGAACAAATATAATAAAATGTCTCATCGAAATTCGGAGCTACAATCAGGAAGTCAAAATCTATCTATCGTTTTGCTAAATACTTTAAAAGTAAAAAATTTTCACTGAACACATCAACAGTGCACAATTAATTGTAAAAACAATTCCACAGGCAGAACACAACAACAAAATCTTGAACCACCAGCAAAATTGTATTCTTGCAAAGCTTATGTCAAAAAAAGCGAAACCAATAAAAATTAAGAAGAAAATTGTTCAAAAATGTATTGTCCGACCAAATTGGATATAGCGCAGTGGCCCAATTAAACCGAAATTATTTCACGACCATTTAAAGATGCGAGCAAGTTTCAGTTCCTGTGGTCCATACAAAAAACAGAATTTTACTTCAAAAAACCCCAGTTAGAAAAATTACGCATTAGAAATTTGATGAATTTAGATGATATCTAAAAAATTAGAACTACTTACTTTATGTTGACATTGTTTCTGTTTCTTTTTCTTTTCCATTTTTCTTTATTCAATTTTCACTTTTCATTTCACTTTCCCGTTTAATTTTCACTTATTTACATATTTTTTTTTTTCAACAACATTTTCACAATACAAACTAAACACAATAAACATACATAACATACAAAAACATTTATGTAATAATTTTACTAAACATAAAAACATTTGATAACTACACTACACTACATATCACAACATTAAACACCTAATTAACGTTCATACACTACATAATACAATGTTCACATAAATTAAATTTTAATTAAAGACTTTTCAATTATCCTTTGTAATCAATTTTCGATGTAAGATAAATAAACAGCTGAATTATGACAGATGATCACACACACAATGAAGAAATACTAGATAATGTGAAATACGAAGTTGGATTCCAATATTCTGATGATCGATTCGAAACGGTAGAGATGAATATTTTCTACTTGTCAATGGTTTGAAGTCGAAGGTATGATGCGCTGATGAATTTTGTTTATTTAATTATGTTTGATAAATTTACTGCATGTTTTCCATAGTGGTCGTAATGGGCGAAAGGGTGGTATATATGTGTGTTAGTTAAAGAAAATATACAGTAATCCACACGAAAGTGAAGTTAGTCCGAAAATTACCCTACAAAATGTTGCGCAACAAAAATAGTTATGTGTCTTGACTAAATAAGAAATAATTATACTCAGGCCGAAAAATAATATAAAATAAAGTACTAACTATGAAACTAAATCGATTTTTTTTTTGTTTTTAGTATTTATGTTTGAAATCACTGCCTAAATACATAAAACATTTCTAGTTATTTCGTAAGACTACATAATTTGTTTATTAATCTACAGCCATTACGCGATCACCATACGATGGTGATAAGGGTGATTTCTGAAATTCTGAGCGAATATTTTCAGCGCCATCATCGATTTCATATATCATGAATTTTACAATATTTATTTACTGTTGTACTGTTACTCACAGAGATTGTCAGATTTATCGAAATTTACCACTAATATGATAAGTATTTTGTCTCCTTTCCAAAAACCACCAATTTAAACCGGTTGAAATATCATCGATTTATTGGACATATTTTTCGAGGTTAAATTTTCAATACGCGCATTTAGCGACAATGTCGGACGAAGAAAAGGATGTCGATACGCCAAATTTAGACGATGGCGCTAATACAAACAAACTAGTGAACGCAGTCGCATCGAGGGTGCCTACCCCTACGCTAAAAAGGAATCAGGTGGACACGTGGTTTCTCCAGCTCGAACAATGGTTTCTCATCAATAGAATTTCCGAGAAAATTCGGTACAGTCGTTGCATCATTGGACCCGAAAATCGTTTGTCAAGTGTACGAGGCAGTGAAATACCCACCCGATATCATACGGGATAATCTCAAACGGGCTGTACTAGCAGCTTACGCCGAGACATTACAACAGAGTTTTCGAAGGCTGGTGTCGGGTATTCAGCTGGGCTATCGCCGACACGAAGGACGAAAATATATTAAAAAAATTTTGGTTAAGCCGATTGCCAATCCAGGTGAAGATTATTGTCAGTGCTTGCAAGGGAGAGTTATCCGAAGTGGTGAAAGTGGCACATGTGAAATCAAGCACCGCAAGCATCTTGTGTCCAGCCTCAGTATGACCAATGTCAAATCCAGCGGCAATTGCAGGAGGAATTATAAGAATTATAGGTGCAACAGCTCTCTGTGGATTGCTCCTCACCGTTTTCAGGCCGTTTTAGTTCAAAATCACAGCTGGTCTGATGGGCAAAATGGGGCGCTTTCAAATCGCTCGCTTTCAAAACGACCACATGCTGGTATCAAACTTCCAAGAAATTGAGTCGAGAAGATTCACTTCTCAATAATATGGAAAATGGTAATAAGCAAAACCAAGTCAACCAGCAACAAGTGCCTGATCTGTACGGCCAAATATGTGGAAACAATGGGTTAAGTTGGGTGCGATTGCAAAAAAGATAAATCTTTCTATACAGCTTCCAGCATTTTTATCTTTTATGGGAACAACCATCGAAAAGCAGTTTGAGCTTTCTAGTGTACGGCTAAACCAGGGCTACTTTGTCTCAAATGAATTTCAACTCCAACGGGATTTGCCAAAACAATATTTAAAATTTCTTAAGTCTTACGAGGAGAATACTCAAAAGTAAAGAAAATATTGGCAGGGGTTTCACAAGGAAGTGTTCTGGGCCCTGTATTATACTTACTATGTATCCAAAAATGTATAGACAACCCCTTTAGAATTAGTGGTTTTCTGAGTCACTGGACTAACTATCATAAATTCAAAGATTTCCAGGCAGTAGTTCGATGATTTTGTGATTCATATCGATGGTCTCCTTATTGGTTAATGCAATAATTAGTCTTTTGCAAGATCTTCGACCGCCATTTGGTGCAAGTTCTGGCCGTAAATTATACTTAAGTAGACTTAAGTTGATTCAGCACTCTTGATGAAAGTTTACGAGGCGGTGCACTGTATAGTTTAGTGATACTATCTGAATTCAATAGTGGATACGATAAATTTGGACTTACAATCAGAATGACGATCTATGGTCATAATAACGGTCTCGGCAAAACATGAAACTCGAAATCAGCATTACCTACAAGTGAGCTACATGCATTGCTTCTGATTTTACTTTAAGAATTATGCAGTAAATACTAATATTAGCGAGCAGATTGCGGTTTTTGAAAAGCAGTCGATTTCATCTAGAATCGATTTTCTGTAGCATACGTGTGCTGTCAACAGTAAAGTTGAGCGTATTACCGAGACTGACCGTTATAAACGACCATTAATCTAAAACACGCGCATGATCTTCTTCCACGAAGATTAATCATCTTTGATCACATCGATCACATATATAGTCCTTATGCATTAGATCCAAAGTTTTATGTTGTCGCCGATTGGCATGTCACTCAGCATCTTTTTTTCGAATTGTGTTCTTATATCTTGGCTTTGGTTAACTCGCCATCCTTGTTTTTTTTTTGCTTTTCGTTGTTTTGCAGGATTTTCGACTATTCGTTATTTTGTAAGATTTAGTTCTTGTTCAGCGGCAAAAATTATCAACCATACTATCCTGGTTGACAATTTTTGTGGCTGAACCAGCCTAAATGCAAAAAATGCAAACAAAATTTTTTAATGCAAAAAAATTTTCATATGATTATGAGGTTCCGCAGAAACTATTTCAGGTTCTGTTAAACTTGTGTTTCCCCTGTAAAAAATGGCAAATGTGTGTATGATTTTATAATAGACAGAAAACTTGTGTTGTGTGGAATGGATTATAGGTTGGCGGGGCGTTAAATGTTGGAGTACAGCAGAGTTCTTCTATAATAAGACTAGTTTTCAAATACTGTAGCCTCGACCAATGTCATTGACCTAATTCCACACTCCAAACCACATTCGATAAAATCCCGTACTAATTCAAGGACTTCTTCCGACAATGTTGGTTTCGTTTCACTTGAAAAAAAAATTCAACCAGCAGAATTACATTCGCCCATAACAACATGTACATATTCTATAGCATTTTCAATATTGTCTTGTGGTTTTTTTTTGCCACCGACCGTAATATTTGATTAACATTTTACAGATTTTGTTGTGGGTTCGCAATAAATGCAACCAATTTGCAATCAATGTATAATCACCAGGGTTAAATGCGCACAATCTCTTCACCCAAAACACACAATTTCCTTTCGAATTAAATTTTCTACTTTTTAATAACCGAATACCATAAAAATCTTATCGACGCCGGCACCCAATGAAACCAACAAATGCACGAATTAGCTAATTAAAGCATCTGATAAGAGATCTGCATAAATATGAGAGAACATAATCATAATCAAATAGTTCTATTCAACTACTTGCCCCGTGTGGAGGTTTTGAAATAAATAAAAAAAAAATTCGTTAAGTGATTTGAAATAAATTTTGTGAAGTACTGTACATGTCAAAATGTCTTGTTGCGTTTAAAAGTTGATAATTTTGATTAGCGGGCTTACCGAACACTTCGTGAACATTATGAGGGTGTTTAAAATATTATTAGTTAGCATAGTGTTATGTGCATTAGTGAAAAACAGTTTAAGTTATGCCTCTGACAGTGACGAGGAAGATGAAGATTATTATTCAGACGAATACTATGACGAGTAAGTTGAACGAATTATCGTAACTATATTTCGAAATGTTATCACTACCATAATTACGGGGCTAATTAATTTAATTTGTTTCCGTAAAACCGCAAGTGATAAAATTCGAAAGTGTTTCATTAAAACTAATAATAAATTATCGTGACCGCAAATTAATGATAACTCGTTTTGATTTCAGGTATGAAGTTGATGACGATGATGATCGAAGCAATGAGTTAAAATTAAAAAAACGAGCACTTTTTGGAGGTAGTCTTCCAATTAATAGCCTCGGTGGAAATTTAGGTGCCGGACTTAATACGCCGTTTGGTTCAGTTAATGCTGGATTAGGGGGTGGACTAGGAAGTCAACCAGGACTAGGTGCTGGATTAGGATTAAACACTCCATTAGGAAATTTTAATGCTGGACTAGGTGCTGGGCTTACTGGTTCAGGTAGCCAAGCAGCGGCTGGTTCGAACTTAGGAGTAAAAGGCGGACTTGCGGCCGGAGTTAATACACCAGTCGGTGGATTAAATGCAGGAATAGGTGCCGGTTTAGGAGGAGGTCTAGCTGGATCAGGAAGTCAAGCATCAGCTGGATCAAATTCTCTGTTTGGAGTGAATCCAGCAAATAGTGTATTAAATGCTGGACTAGGTGCTGGATTAAATGCCGGAGGATTGAATGCAGGATTAGGAGCAGGAATTTCTGGAACAGGAGGGTCCAATGCATTGGGAGCTGGATTAGATTTAAATACACCATTGGTTGGAGTTAATGCAGGATTAGGAGCCGGTCTAACAAGTCCAGGCAGCCAAGCACCTGGATTAGGAGCTGGATTAGGATTAAACACTCCATTAGGCAATTTTAATGCTGGACTAGGTGCTGGGCTTACTGGTTCAGGTAGCCAAGCAACGGCTGGATCGAACACAGGTGTAAAAGGTGGACTTGCAGCCGGAGTTAATACACCAGTCGGTGGATTAAATGCAGAAATTGGTGCCGGTTTAGGAGGAGGTCTAGCTGGATCAGGAAGTCAAGCATCAGCTGGATCAAATTCTCTGTCCGGAGTAAATCCAGCAAATAGTGTATTAAATGCTGGACTAGGTGCTGGATTAAATGCCGGAGGATTGAATGCAGGATTAGGAGCAGGAATTTCTGGAACAGGAGAGTCCAATGCATTGGGAGCTGGATTAGATTTAAATACACCATTGGTTGGAGTTAATGCAGGATTAGGAGCCGGTCTAACAAGTCCAGGCAGCCAAGCACCTGGATTAGGAGTTGGATTAGGATTAAACACTCCATTAGGCAATTTTAATGCTGGACTAGGTGCTGGGCTTACTGGTTCAGGTAGCCAAGCAGCGGCTGGTTCGAACACAGGAGTAAAAGGCGGACTTGCAGCCGGAGTTAATACACCAATCGGTGGATTAAATGCAGAAATAGGTGCCGGTTTAGGAGGAGGTCTATTAAATGCTGGACTAGGTGCTGGATTAAATGCCGGAGGATTGAATGCAGGATTAGGAGCAGGAATTTCTGGAGCAGGTGGGTCCAATTCATTGGGAGCTGGATTAGATTTAAATACACCATTGGTTGGAGTTAATGCAGGATTAGGAGCCGGTCTAACAAGTCCAGGCAGCCAAGCACCTGGATTAGGAGCTGGATTAGGATTAAACACTCCATTAGGCAATTTTAATGCTGGACTAGGTGCTGGACTTACTGGTTCAGGTAGCCAAGCAGCGGCTGGATCAAATTCACTGTTTGGAGCTGGTTTAGGATTAAATGCCGGAGGATTGAATGCAGGATTAGGTGCAGGAATTTCTGGAGCAGCTAGCCAAGTATCGAGTGGGTCCAATTCATTGGGAGCTGGATTAGCGTTAAATACGCCCTTGGTTGGAGTTAATGCAGGATTAGGCGCTGGTCTCACAGCATCAGGCGGTTCAAATGCGTTAGGCGGATTAAATGCTGGATTAGGAGTAGGTCTACCTGGGTCAGGAAGCCAAGCGTCAGCTGGATCAAACTCATTGTTTGGAGCTGGACTAGGACTAACTACACCATTGGATGGAGTTAATGCTGGGTTAGGTGCTGGGCTCACAGGATCAGGTAGCCAAGCATCAGCCGGATCAAATTCACTTTTAGGAGGAGGACTAGGAGCTGGAATAAATTCACCTTTTGGTGAATTGAATGCTGGAATAGGTGGTGGTCTAACAGGACCAAATAATAATCTTAACGCTGGTCTAGGCTTAGGCCTTGTCGGCGCGGGTAGTCAAGCTTCTGCTGGCTCAAATACTTTATCTGGTCTAGGCACTGGCATTGGCTTGAATACCCCATTAGCAAACCTGAATGTTGGTCTCGGTTTTGGTCTTACGCCGAATAACGAACCATCCGGCTTAAAATCAATACAAGTAACAGTGGCCCCAGATGTAATTCAAAATACTAAACCAGTTATCATACCTGATGTAGCTCAACCATCTATACCCGATCGCAAACCAACAAACCCTATTCATGAATTGCTCGAGCTAAACGATCAGCCGTCAGGTGGTGTCAAAGGTGGAGTTAAAAGACCAGAAAAATTAGTCAACCATGTACGCAAAGTTTGCAAAAGAAAACCAATGTCCGTTAATGCCAAAATGAAATGTACGAAAACGGCTTGCAAGGCCAGTTGTATACCTAATTACCAATTTCCAAATGGCGATCTAACAATTTATATAAATTGTGTCGATGGTGACTGGACTGTCAAAAATTCAGAATATGGTGATGATATTCCATCGTGTGAACGTAAGTTGATCGATCCGTGTATTTGTAAACTGTAACGTAACAATATTTTTTTTACTCCACAGCAATTTGTCTGCCACAATGCCAGAACAAAGGTATTTGTATCGAACCGGGTAAATGTCACTGTCCCGAAAATTTTGTTGGACCCCAATGCCAATACGAGAATAAACCATGTCTTCAAAAACCAGTAATGCCAAAGAATTCGATTTTATCGTGCTCCTCGGTCACGTGCACATTCCAATGTATGAAAGGATACCGGTTCCCAGACGGAACAGCAATAATGAATATGATTTGTAAAAATGGTGATTGGGCTCCATCTCGCACAGATTTAGTATCGATTCCGGATTGTCAACCAACATGCACTCCCGAATGTTTGAATGGCGGCAACTGTTTATCATACAACGTATGTAATTGTCCAGATGAATTCCGAGGGGCACAATGTCAGCATAGCATTGAAGAGTGCAATACTAAAAAACTGATTTTCAACGGTGGTTACCATTGTGAAAGCAATTCAGCGACCATGGAGTGTAACATCAATTGCCCGCAAGGTATTCAATTCGAGTTTCCTCCGGCAGAGAAATATGTTTGTGAATATTCAACGGGCGCTTTCATACCGAGTCATGTCCCACAGTGTATGCTTACCAGTAATGTATCGAGTGGCCATAACATAATGAACGAACCATCAAAACCAGATACACATCTGAATGTACCTCACTATAATTTTGACGATAATACCGATTACGAACAGGTTCAACTACCAGGATTGTATTCGATTTATTCGAAGAAAGACGATGACATCGTGAATAAAACGCCAAAACCAGCTATGTGTACAATCTGGAACGGGAACACCGTCAAAACTTTCGATGGACTAGTTTATAATATCCCCATACATTGTTCCCATACCTTGGTTCAAGATGAAATTGATGGCACGTTCAGTATTATTCTACGTACATGCTCATCACTATCGCCTCAGCCGTGTCCATACAGCTTGGATATATTTATCCAAAATCTTCAGTACAGCTTTGAAGAAGACGAAGGAAAAATAAAATTGTTTACACCGCAGAAGGAGCTACCGATTCCCGCCCAATTATCCGGTTTAAGAGTCACGATGGTTGGTACTTCCCTAAAAATTTCTTTAGAAACCATCCAGGCCACACTTATTTGGGATACCAAAAAAATGATCTCAATCGATGCAACCGCTTCGCTATGGAATCGTACATCAGGTCTTTGTGGCACATTCGACAAGTCCATCGATAATGACATGACATCAAAGCAGGGCAATGTTTTGAAAGTGCGTAAGACTTTTATTGACAGCTGGCGTGCGCCAAATTTGGACTCCGATGAAAAATGTTTAATGGAACGGAATCACGATGTACCTGAAAAGCAATGTGACACTAAAATAAAAGCAGCAGGCGCTGTCATTTGTAAAAAGTTAGTAACAAGTTCGAAATTCGCAAACTGTTTACCGTTATTCGATAAAAATTCGTTACTAGCGTCGTGCATTACCGATTATTGTAATTGTAACGATCAAGAGCGACCGGAAAGCTGTGTTTGTGATAGCATTTCGGTTATAGCAAAGGATTGTCAATTCCAAGGCGTGCGATTGGATCATGGATGGAGAGACTTGGACATCTGTCGTAAGTATTTGTCGTAAATATTTAAAAATAAAACCGTTGACGTAAATTTTATCCGTTTACAGCTCTCAACTGTACCGATGGTCGTCTTTATAAACCATGCGGTCCCTCGTTCGAACCTTCATGTGGATCAGCAATCGAATTGGAATCTACAATCTGTCATGAGGGTTGCTTCTGTCCCGAAGGTACTCTACAAAACAATGGTCAATGTGTCCAACCAGAAGCTTGTCCGTGCACGCTACGTGGCAAAGTTTTCACCCCGGGCTCTAAAATTACCAGAGACTGTAATACGTGTTCCTGTGAAAATGGGCTATGGAAATGTACCGATGCTACATGTGGATCACGATGTTCGGCTGTTGGTGATCCCCATTATGTGACTTTTGATGGCAAACGTTTTGATTTCGTTGGAAAGTGTTCGTACTATTTGTTGAAGGCTGACAATTATTCGATCGAAGCTGAAAATATTGCGTGTCCCGGTAGTATGTCCGATTTAATGGGTGCGGTACCGTCGAGTCTGTCGGATAGTTCATCGTGTACTAAATCGATAACGATTAATATCCCTCATGGACTAAATGGTAAATCGCAACAAATTCGATTGAAGCAAGGACGTCAAATTTTGATCGATGGCCTCGAAGTGAATAAACTACCAAAGAGTTTACAACAAGGAGCGATTAAGATTCGTCAGGCAAGTTCTTTGATTACATCAATTGAATTTTTGGATGGAATTAAAGTTTGGTGGGATGGAATTTCACGAGTGTACATCGATGCTCCGTCATCGTACCGTGGAAAGACCCAGGGTCTATGTGGTACATTTAATAATAATTTACAAGATGATTTCTTAACACCAGAAGGTGATATTGAAGCCACTGTTGGACCGTTTGGTGATAAATGGCGTACTAAAGAATCATGTCAATTTGTTGCCGATTTACCACAGGTTGCACATCCGTGCAATTTGAACATCGAAAATAAGGCCAAGGCCGAAAAATTATGTTCCAAACTAGTTTCGAATATATTCGATGAATGCCATTGGTCAGTCGATCCGTCACCATACTACGAGGACTGTTTGTATGACGTGTGTGCGTGTAAAGGGAATTTAGGTCAATGCAGTTGTCCAATATTCTCAGCATATGCTGCGGAATGTGCTCGTCAAAATATAATCATAAATTGGAGATACACGGTGAACGAGTGTGCCATAAAATGTGCACCGGGTCAAGTCTACGAACAATGTGGTGATGCATGTAGCAGAACTTGTGAAGATCTACAATCCGAAGTACCGTGTAAGACATCATGTGTTGAAGGTTGTCGTTGTCCATCTGGTCAGGTACTAGACGATCGACATGAATGTATTCCGATCGCTGGTTGTTCATGTTCATTCAAAGGATTAATATTCAATCCTGGTTACAAAGAAGTTAGACCGGGTACAAAATCGCTCGAACTATGGTAAATATTTTATTATATTAAGGGACCAAAACATCTTGAAAACATATTTTCCACTATAGCACGTGCATGGGAGCAGGGTGGGTATGCAAAGAGGCGACAAATGATGATGCCGTTAAATATCCACCGGCAGCTGACATTCGTAACAAGTGCTTAGCATCGCAGAACGAGGAGTTTACAACTTGCGAACCAGAAAGTATAGTAACATGTAAAAATATGCATTTACCTTCCGAAGATACAACACCGGCTGACTGTCATCCAGGATGTGTGTGCAAAAAAGGATTCGTATTTGACGTGTCAGAAAAGATATGCGTTCTACCAAAAGACTGCTCGTGTCATCATGGTGGCCGAAGTTTTAATGATGGAGAGAAAATCTTTGAGGAATGTAACACATGGTGAGTACCAACAATTTGTGTTGTCCACCGGACGTCATATGACTGACATTTTAATTTTTATTTGTTTAGTGTTTGTAACGCTGGCTCATGGAATTGTACCAACAATCCATGCGCTTCAACGTGCTCCGCATGGGGTGATTCTCATTTCGAAACATTCGATGGAAAAGACTACGATTTCCAAGGTGTATGCGATTATGTATTGTCCAAGGGAGTACTCCAAGGAGGTGAAGGATTTTCTGTCACATTACAAAATGTTCTTTGTGGATCATTGGGTGTTACATGTTCAAAATCTGTTACAATCGCGCTATTGGGATCAGATGGTGAGACTATCACACTTGACGCTGATTCACCAATTCCTGGCATTAAAACATATGATGAGCCCACTAAAGCATTGAAGTCAGCACATAAGCCGAATAAATTGTCTATCCATCGGGCCGGTATATTTATAATTGTGGAGGCACCCGGTTACGGCATACAAGTGAAATGGGATCGTGGAACACGTGTTTATATACAATTGCAAAATAAATGGAAAGGACGTGTTGCAGGTTTGTGCGGAAATTATAACGGTGATGCAAACGATGATCTTAAAACGCCATCTGGTGGTATTGAAACCAGTCCGTTGATCTTCGGTCACGCATGGAAGCTACAAGATTATTGTTCGGTACCAACTGAACCAATCGATGCATGTGAATCTCATCCATTACGCAAAACATGGGCACAACGAAAATGTGGTGTCCTGAAATCAGATGTGTTCAAAGCATGTCATAGCGAGGTTCCAGTCGATAGTTACATAAAACGTTGTACTTTCGATACATGCGCCTGTGATCAAGGTGGTGATTGTGAATGTTTGTGTACTGCACTAGCGGCATACGCGCATGCTTGTACAATGAGAGGTGTACCAATTAAATGGCGAACCCCAGAACTATGTCGTAAGTATTTTTAAAATTTTGACCTTAAAAATTTAGCTTAGCGATATAACATTTTTCAAACCTTTTTAGCAATGCAATGTGATCCCCAATGTTCATCGTACAGCTCATGTGTACCCGCATGTCCAGTGGAAACTTGTGATAATATGCTAGATCAAGCCAAATCAAACCGGATGTGTAATGAAGATGTTTGCGTCGAGGGTTGCAATATTAAACCGTGTCCAGAAGGATTCAAATATTTAAACGATACATTTAAGGAATGTGTTCCACAAGCACTTTGCAAGCCAGTCTGTTTAAAAGTGAATGGAGTCGTTTACTATGAAGGTGATGTGATTAAAACTGACGATTGTCAAACGTGCCGTTGTTCTCGTGGCAAAGAAAAATGTGTTGGTGAACCATGTCAACCAACGACACATCCTACAGTTATTCCCCCACTCCGTACACAACAGGTGGAATGTACCAGTGGATGGTCGAGTTGGTTTAATCAAGATAAATCTAAACCAGATAAAGGGTTAAAAGACGGAGAATTTGAACCAGTACCATCGTATTTTATGATGAAAAATACAAATGGATTTGCTCACTGTCCTGAAGATAATATTACCGCTATTGAATGTCGCACTGTGGGAACACATCATTCACCAAAATCAACGGGTGAAAATGTGGAATGCTCACTAGAGAAAGGATTACTATGTGCCGGACCTTGTCACGATTTTGAAGTTCGTGTGCTATGTGTTTGCGAAGAAGAAGAAGAAACCACCACTAGTTTACCAGAAACTACAACACCTGAACTTCAAACAACTAAAGCAACCACAGTTAAACCGAAATTCGTAAAGACCGGTCGCAAAAACTATACAACCACACCATTACCCACAACAACAACCGTTGCCCAAACAACAATCGTTACTATATCGTTGTGCAACGCGTCAGTTTCAAGCGTTGAACATCCCACAGATTGTGAGAAATTTTTAGAATGTGCCCCAACCGGTGGTTATACTGTGCTAAAATCTTGCCAAAAAGATTTGTTGTATAATCCTGTGACGCAAATTTGCGATTGGCCATCGTCTGTAATTGCTGTAAAGCCAAAATGTGAAGAATTTATAAAAACTACAACCACCAAGCCACGAGAAGGAACAACTCCTAAATATATTCATCCGACAACATCAAAACCTGTATCAACGACGCCGGAATGTAAAGAAGGATTCATATGGGACGATTGTGCGTTGCCGTGTGGTAAAGCTTGCCACTACTATGCTAAAACTTTAGTACAGTCAGGACAATGTCCCGCGACTGGAGCACCTGAGTGTATCGAAGGATGTACTGATTCTGAAAACGTAGTCACATGTCCACCAGAATATGTGTACCGAAATAAATTAGGATGTGTGCGACTTGCCGACTGTCCTTGTATGAGTAAATTTAATAAATTGGTAAAACCTGGCGAAAAGTTCGAAGAAGAGTGTGAGAGCTGCCAATGTTTAGACAATCAATACGTCTGTACATCAAGTAATTGTATTACAACAGCAGCTCCAGGATATACAACTTCAAAGGTCGCTACTCATCCAAGTACAACCACAGTTCCAACCACAACTCCAGAATATACTACTTCAAAGATGGCTACTCATCCAAGTACAACAACGCTTCCATTGACATCTCCAGAATATACAACTTCCAAGCTCGCTACTCATCCAAGTACAACAACAGTTCCAGCGACATCTCCAGAATATACAACAACAACCGTATATACTCCACCACTAGAACTTCATTCAACAGTAACTCCACCACCTAAGTGCGACCCAAATAATTTTGTACCGCTAATTGATGGAGATGTTCCATTAGCTGATATCATATTCAGTGCAAGTTCGAGTCTAGGAGCAGGTTATTTACCCAAAGATGCAAGATTACAGTCACAGGATGATGAATCATCTAAAGGATGGTCTCCTAAAGTTGATGACGTAACACAATACCTTCAAATTACATTACCACAATTGACACCAGTTTTCGGTGTCATTGTCGGAGCAAATAAATTGAGCAGCCGAGTTACAAGCTTCAAAATTCTTTATACGACCGAAAATGTAATTACCGATGATACCACTTTCTTCCAAGTGGTTGACGGAAATAAAAAACCACAAATATTCTCCGGCCCGATCGACAGTAAATCAGAGCCACAAACATTATTTAAAATACCGGTTGAGGCGAAAACGGTTCGAGTGTACCCGATCACATGGGAAAATAGTATTGCACTAAGGGTTGATCTTATTGGATGTTCACCACATCGATTAACTACACTAAGACCAAGAGTCACCCATAAATATACAGAAACGGAGGTACCAACAACTACCGAATATGTTACGACCACTTTGAAACTAACGACCACCGAAAAGGTGATCACCACAGAAAAAGGTACAACCGTTTTAAATGTTACAACAGTTGAAATCGTACCGACAACGCAGAAGATAACGACGGTTAAAAAAGTGTCGACAACCGAAAAGGCGACCACCGAAAAACTTCAAACAACGACAACCGAAAAAATTACGACAATAACCGTTAAGGAAATCATACCAATATGTGAAGATGTTATGGGATTGGAAAATGGTGATATACAACCACATCAAATTAAAGTATCGTCCACAAAACCGTCCGAGCTACATCTAAAGCCGTTTGATTCGTTAAAGTTGAGTTCACCTGAAGGTTGGAAACCGATTCTTAATTCGCCACAACAATTTGTCAAAGTAAGTTGAAGGCCGAGATGGTGGGCGATAAACATTTTTGTTGTTATTTTTTTTTCGTTTTTCAGATTGATTTCTTGGAGGCCCGCAATCTAACTGGTGTAACAACAAAGGGTGGTCCGGACGGATGGGTCACTGGTTACAATGTCCTTTTCTCACAAGACGATAAAACGTACAACGAAATTCTCGATCATAACAAGGAACAAAAGGTGTTCATTGCCAATTACGACTCAAATTCACCGGTGACCAATTTCTTTGATCTACCAATCAATGCACAATTTTTGAAAATTGTACCAGTTAACTGGCATGAAACGATCGAACTCAAAGTTGAACCACTCGGTTGTTTTAAAGCGTATCCAACTGAACGACCAACAACGACATTGGCTCCGACCACAGAATTACCACCAGGATGTGGTTTATGCGAAAATATTGCAGTACCCGAAGATGAATGTAAATGTTTGGAACCATTACGGTGGGATGGTCATAAATGTGCTAACGCAACTGAATGTCCATGCGTCGATGGAATCCACACATACAATATTGGTACAAAATATGAAACCGAAGATTGTCAAGAATGTATATGTACGATAGGTGGTGTACCCAAATGTACGCCAAAACAATGTGCAAAATGTGAACCTGGTCTACGTACAACAAAAACCGACACATGTGCATGCATCTGTGAAGCATGTCCACCAAATACAAAAATGTGTGTAACAAATGAACTATGTATTGACGAGGACCTATGGTGTAACGGTTTTATGAACTGTCCAGATGATGAGTCGAACTGTGTTAAATCCACAACACAAATGTACACTACTGTAGTACCATCAACGTCAACAACGCAACGTGAAACTACAACACAAGGTAAATCGACTACCCAATACATTCCAACAACAAAGGTTAAAACAACAAAGGCGCCTGAATCCACCACACAGCGTGAAACAACAAAATTGTTTGAAACGACAAAATTGCCTGAAGCAACCACACCACGTGAAACAACAAAGTTGCCTGAAACAACAACAAAGTTGCCTGTAACAACCACACAGCGTGAAACGACGATAAAAGTTGAGCCAACCACTACGGTCGGACCTAAGAAGACTACTACAGTAAAATCAACTACACCATACAAAGTTGAAACCACGACCATCCCTGCAATTCCAGTACCATGTCCTGAACCAGCATGTCCTCCCGATCACAAGCTCGAAATGACAGAAAACGCTGTTCCAATAAAATCGGCTATCTATACGGTAGTAACCGAATTGCCACCAGTAAAAACGTCATTTACCAAAACTTCATACCGACACGAGCAAACTGAATTAGAACGACCAGCCGAAATCGTTGCAATCAGCGAAGGGCTATGTCCGCAATTCAAATGTATCCCTGTTGGTATACCACAAGTTTTAATCGAATGCAAAACCGACTGTCCCGAAGGATATAATGCAATTGTTGAACCAATTAAATCGGCCAATACTAAGGAATGTCCACTATTCACGTGTGCACCACCAATAGTTGATGTTTTCTGTAACATTACGGGCAAGACGTTTAACACGTTCGATGGCACTGAATACAAATATCAAATCTGTAACCATGTGATAGCTCGTGACCTTAAAGATGCCCAATGGAACGTAACATGTAAGTAAACTTTCTGACTTTTTGGAATCGAAAGATTATAGAACTATAATTTTTCTTGTATTTTGTAGTGCGACAGAACTGTTCGGGCGGAAATTATGCGTGCAAAAAGGAAATCGAAATTCGTGACGAACACTACGGATATATAATCGTAATTTATCAGGACCTAACAGCCGAAATTGATGGCTATCGCTACACCATTGACCAAATTAATGGCGCGGATAAATTTAAAGGACTCTTTACTATTGAAAAAATTGGTGGCACAGTTCTTTTCACCTCGGCTATTAATGGATTCTATGTGAAATTCGATGAGTTTGGTGATATCACCGTCAGTGTATCGTCTATAAATAAAAATAATGTCGATGGCTTATGTGGCTACTATAATGACGATTTATCAGACGATAAACGATTGCCAAACGGTAATTTAGCCGCTAATACAGCCGAATTTGGTGATTCATGGTATGTGAATCGTACTGAAATGGACTTCTGTGAACCGCATGCGTGTGGCAGAGACTTACAATTAGCCGCATATCATTTATGCTCGTCAGTTAAACATGACGTATTTAAACAGTGTGCCAGTAGTGTAAATATCGATAGCTCCATTTCGATGTGTATCGAAACATCGTGTACATGTTTACAAGAACAGCTCGTGGATTCTAAAGATAAGTTGGCACCGGAACAATATGCCGAAAAACTTAAACTGTCAACCCAAAAATGTAAATGTGACGTGCTACAACAATTCAGTGGCCAATGTTTACAAGCTAACGAACAAATCGATTTGTCGTCATGGCGAGCACAAGAAGGTTGTGACATTCAATGTCCACCGCCACTTATATACAAAGATTGTTACCGCCGTAGATGTGAAACATCGTGTAAAACGGTAGACACATACGATTGTCCATATGTATCGGGCCATTGTTTCCCGGGATGCTATTGTCCAGAAGGAACCGTGCGCAAAGGGGATCAATGTGTTGCGATTTCAGAATGTCGCGATTGTGATTGTACGGGATATGGTAAATCTCAATATCTTACATATGATCGTGCCAACTTTACGTTCGATGCAAACTGCACATATTTACTGTCGCGCGATACTCTTAAGCCAGCACATCATAATTTCCAAGTATATGTTACCCTGGGACCGTGTGAAGCAGAACCAAATGCACTAAAAACTACTACACAACCACCAAAGTTCGTTATACCCGGACCCGAAGGTGAAAAAAGTCCACATGGTACATGCACACATGGCTTGCGCATCCTTATCGATGCCCATGTCGTTGAAATTACCCGCGGAAATGTTAAAAATGTGCTCGAACTTATAGTGGATGGTGCCAAACCTAAATCGCTACCATTAAAAGAGAAATGGGTTCAAATTAGTGAAGAGCAAAGTACACATTTGAAAGTATTATTGGTGGCGGAACAAGTTGAAGTATCAGCCGAATTTAAAGACTTCTCCTACTCTGTACGTGTTCCAAGCTACAAATATGGATCAAAAATGGAAGGATTATGTGGTGATTGTAACAGAAACAAAACCAACGATTTTACAGCAAAACCATCTGGAGTTGAAAAATTATCACCAGAAATAAGAGAAGACCCCGTTAAGGTATTTGCATACAGCTGGTTAGCCGATGAGCCAAGACTTAATATGACCGAACCAAATTGCCTCGTTGTCGAAAAAGAAGAAGTTTGTAAATTGCCACCTCCCGAAGATAATCCATGTTTGAAAATCTTAGATGAGGATATATTCGGATCATGTCACAGTATCGTCGATCCAGTTTTGTATGTTGCATCATGTCAAAAAGATCTATGCACCGATGTTAAACCGAATGCTTGTGACGTTTTATCGGCATACGCAAAAGATTGTTCTAAACATGGTTTATGTCTAAATTGGAGACAATCAACACTTTGTCCATTCGACTGCCCGTCTAGTTTACGATACAATCCATGTGGATGCGCTGAAACGTGCGAATCCATTAAGGAGAGAGAAAAGTTGATTGATGCTCAAGCACTCGGTATTAAAGCTACAAAACGTCCAGCACTTACTGATGTGTGCACTGTTGAAAAAGCGGAAGGATGTTTCTGTCCAAAAGGTCAAGTATTGCGAGGTGATGTGTGTATAGTCGAACGAGAATGTACCCCGTGTGATAACGAGGGGCATTTCCCAGGTGATAAATGGTATCCTGATATATGTACAACTTGTGAGTGTGATAAATCTGCCAAAACGATGTGCTCGAAGAAAGATTGTGTGATCACCGATATTGTATGTGATAAAGGTTTTAAACCAGTAGTTACCAAAGATCAAGCTGAATGTTGTCCGAAATATACGTGCGTATTGCAACCTACCGAACCTCCACCAAAGGAATGTCCAATCCCGTTGGTACCGAATTGTGGCGAAGGACAACGTCTCGAAACCGAAACGGACGAGCACAACTGTCCAAAATACGTGTGCCGATGTATTCCACAGAGCGAATGCCCAGCACCACCAGAATTCACACTTCCCCTCGCACCCGGTATGAAGATTGTGTCCGACGAGCCGGGATGTTGTATAGTTAAAAAACTTGTTTGCGATAATACGACATGTCCACCAAAACTAAAAGGATGCGCCGACGAATATTACGAAGTTGTAAAGAAGGAGGCAACCGAAGAATTATGTTGCGACGAATATGTTTGTGAACCACCTCCGCATAAATGTATCATTGAACAGAATGGTAAAAAATACTTGAAAAACTACAACGAGAAATGGCAAGTCGAAGATGACCTATGTCTAGTCAAAGAATGTATTATAGATATCGATGGTAAGCCAATGGCTAAGGATATTGTAACAAAATGCGATAAAACATGTAAACCCGGGTTCAAATATGTACCCACTCCAAACTCATGTTGTGGAACATGTGTACAAACTCAATGTACCATTGAAAATCAAGTATACGACTTGGATGCGGAATGGTACGAAAATAATGATAATTGTACAACATTTGCGTGTGCTAAATTAAACGACACCTTTGTTATAACGAAAACTGCCCATCCGTGTCCAGATATTTCAGAATGTCCAGAAAATCGTAAATATGTGCAAGGATGTTGTACTTTATGTAAACCGGCACCACCGCCTACTGTAACAGCAACATGTGTACCAAAACCACTCCAACGCGAAACCATTGGTTTAATCAAAGAACAACATCCAACTCATGGTCTGTGTGTTAATAACAAACCGGCGGCAGAACTTAAAGTATGCGCAGGTGGTTGTTTGTCGGGTACAAGTTACAATGAATTAACAAATACACAAGATCAATTCTGTAAATGTTGTTATCCGGCAGAATTAGTTTCAGTTTCCGTGGAATTAACATGTGCAGATGGATTTACATTGACGAAAGAAATTGGTTCACCAAAATCGTGCGCTTGTAATGAGTGTGAGCATGCCGAACCTAATAACCCATCCGAATAAATTAGTTAATTAAGTTAATTAGTCTTAAACAATTTTTTATGATTTTATTTTTTATACAACATATTTATTTTATAAAAAAAAATAAAAAAAAAAACCTTTAAAAAAAAAAATAGGAACGGCCATAATACAAAGCCGGCTCATCGCATAAACTTAAAACGCAGCACCACAAAATTTTTATATTCCATATATCGAACGAAAATAAAAACAATTTTAATTTAATGTTTGTGTCTTTGTACCAAGAAGCCCTTCAAGTGAGTTGAATTCTCCATTGCGTTAGTTGGCCTAGTTTGCTCTAGTTGAAAGATAATGAATCTTCCAACTATTAATTTTGTTCCCATGCCAACCTTCTCTTTGTATTGTTTTGAAGCTAAATCGTCTCCCAATTTTAAATCAAAATTTAAACAGTCTATATTTTCATCTGATTTCGAATAAACTCTTATTCTTATAAACTCCGTTTATAATAAGCTTACGGTGGATTTTATGGTTTCTGTAGCCCAAGTAAAAAGAAGGTTTTAGATTTCTAAGCTTTTCTTTAAGTTTCCTCTTAAAAACAGCCACTTGGAAACATGGTCTCCCAAGTAAGATGTCCCGAATTCAAATTGCCCATGTATTTATTTCTGAGGGAATAATTCGCGTCATCTAAGATGTGGTATCATATCAGTTGGCAGACAAATCTATACGCAGTGATCATCAACCGGCTTCTGAAAAGTTACGATAGCAGTGCACGGATACCTGTACAATGTGACATAAAATGAAACAAAACTAACTTTGCAAATTTATTAACTTTCACTTGTTTCGTTGCCATAGTAAAAGTATTGCCTTAGTCGATGATTTAAAAACAAGCAAATGGCCCACCCTTTTCTATCGGTTGCCATCTTAATACCTAAAGATAAATTTACTAAAGATTACCTAAACTGTTTTAAAATGAGATATTTTTTGGATTAGATCCCTTGCGCAACAAATCGAAAAACCATCCGTTTTTACTCGAGGATCTTGAATAATTTCAACACTAAAATGGTAGCACGTACCGATTATACTTAAATTAGATGGGCCACTTTCTGTTTTCTTTAATGTAACTCAATAAATCGTTCATGATATCAAAATCTTAAAATATAGTTCAACAAAATATCAAAGAACTATACACATGCATGTAAGTGAGTAACTCAGTATGTAAATATACCGAAGCAAATTATTGAACAGCGAGTTAAATAAAATTAACCTTGGCACTTAAAAATAATATACATGATAGTCGAAAATAAGTTTTAATTTTTTTTTTTTTTTTTTTTTTTATATTTCATAAACTAAAACATGTATAAATAGCGAAAATAAAAAAAAATTTTTTTTCAGCTCAGTGTAAACTATTAATATTGTTAGTACATTTAAGTTAAGATGCATGAGTTTTATCATTATAGTTTTATAAAGTGAAGAGTTTGTTACGTGGCCATGTCGCATTTTTTTATTAGCTAAACAAAAAAAAAGGTTCGAATCCCCAACGTCAGGTGTAACGTAATAACGAATTAGAACGAGATAAAAAAATGTTGTGTATAATTGGCTAGATGGTTCTGCTAAAAGTCATATTGTTTGCATACTCGTGCTCAAAACCCTCTTTACTACAAGCAAAACCCTCTTTACTGCAAGCCGTCTTGTAACTTTTATTGACACACATCATCATGTATTTTTAAAATGTATTAGTGAAAATATATACTTTAGATATATTAGTAAATATCAAAACTCCATATAAAATTAATAAAAAAAATTGTAAACGCATGCGCATTATTTGATTTTATTGTTTATTTCTTTTACACAATATTCGCTATCATATCCCGACACGATTTTCTACTTACAATACAATCAAAGTATATATTTTTGTATAGCATGAGTATGCAAACAATACGGCTTGTAGTAAAGAGGGTTTTGACTACAAGCCGTATTGTTTGCATACTCATGCTACACAAAAATATATAATTTGATTGTATTGTAAGTAAACATCGTGTTGGGATATGATCGCGATTATAGTATAAAAAAAAGAAACATTCACTCACATACCAATACAAAAGAGATTAAGAAAATAGAGTAAAAATTATCAAAAAATAAAAAACAAAAACAAATTACATAACCTCAACTTTTATGTTATTTATTATGTATACACTGTATATATTACTAATTACACCGCACGATAGATTTTAATAGAAATAAATAATTACAATACATATTAATATAAAAATATATTATATATTATATAAAAATAATTAATAAATTTAACTTGAAAATTTCACAATTCACATCATTCCCTAAACAAATAAAATAAAATTTGACGTTTAATAACACAAGTAGAGAGAAAAATTCTCAATTATGTTAATGGTCTGCGTGAAAAATACTCAATTATGGTAATGGTGTGCGTTATTTAAAGAGAAATTTCTTTTTTTTATTTATGGATTTTGAACAAAATCCTCTTTACTACAAGCCGTATTGTTTCCATACTCATGCTATACAAAAATATATACTTTGGTTGTATTGTAAGTGAAAAATCGTGTCGGGATATGATAGCGAATATTGTGTAAAAGAAATAAACAATAAAATCAAATAATGCGCATGCGTTTACAATTTTTTTTATTAATTTTTTATGGAGTTTTGATAGTTACTAATACATCTAAAGTATATATTTTCACTAATACATTTTAAAAATACATGATGATGTGTGTCAACGAAAGTTACAAGACGGCTTGTAGTAAAGAGGGTTTTGATTTTGAAAGTTACTAACACATCTAAAGTATATATTTCCACTAATACATTTTAAAAATATATGAGAATATGTGTCAGTGAAAATATCAATACGGCTTGTAGTAAAGAGGGTTTTGCTTGTAGTAAAGAGGGTTTTGATACTCGTCAAAACCAACACTATTGTATAACTATACAAGCCATGAAGCTTGGCTAAAGAAAACATATTATGACTACTAATTGGATATGTGTTAGTGAATTTGACTACAATTAAAATCGAAACAAAAAATTATATTTTGCACTGTCCATACTTTTCTAAATTCATAGTATATAGCATGGTATATAATGAAGTATATAATAATAACAATACTTCTCTCTCTCTCTCGTTAAATAATAAATTTGTTTTTTTCTTTGTCATAAAGAGCGCAACATACTGTTGTTCCATCATTCGTATTCATTTTTTATTTACAGCAAAGCATATAATAAAAGTATATACAAATTATACTACGTCACAACACTTATACTTAAGGAATAGAAGTCACTTTTTTGCATAAGTATCGCAACTTCATGGCTTGTATATCCATTTGTGTTGGTTTTGGCTTGTAGTAAAGAGGATTTTGATAATTGGTGTTAAAAAAAAAATGTAGATTGGTGATGGTTTTTTTTTACAGAATTTTTCTGGCTTCTTTTGCTGTTGGATGTTGAACGAGACAGATCGGAAACAAAAATATGAAAAAAAAAAATTCTAAATAAATCAAAAAGAAGTCTAAGAGAAGGAATATATATTCAAATAATAATTAACAAGGTTGTGGGATTACCTGATTATTTGTTTGTTGGTGTTGTTAAAGTGTACAAGAAATTTATTAATTTGATAAATCAAACAATCAAGTTGGTTATTTCATTTCGATAGTAAAAAAAACCAAACTCGCTCCACGTTAAAGAAAACGTATAACAGTAAGCACAAGTGAAAAAAAAATTAACTCAAAAACGAAAAGCTTTATTTGAAGTGAACACGTGTCTATTTTCCACGGATATATTACTCGTTGGAGAATAAGAAACCCAATATCAAGTCACACGGCAATCAACTAGTATAGTGAAACGATCCTGGTGGGCCAAACGGAGTGGACGGTGGGCTCAGAGAAATATTGAGTGGACCCCGAACGTGGAGCCACTTGGGTGGATTATCTTACTTTTAATAAGAATAAAAATACCTATAAAACTATGTTAGGTGTTGCATGAACAGGAAAACTTATAAAAATTTTGTATTTCTGCAATTTTTGTGTTTTTTTTCTTCACGTCATTGAAGGGTCAGCGTGTGGCCATTTTGCGTGTTTTTTTTTTGTTTGTTTCTTTCCAGCTCGGATACGGCGGAGAGCTCTGCGACCGCGTCGGAGTTGATTAGGATCGAGAACAAATCACCTGAGAACGTGCAGTTTTAAAGAAATAAAATTCAAAAATCAAACTTGCATTGTATGCCATAACGAATGGCAATTTAACATGTAAAAAGAGAAAAAAATACTATTTGTTTAAGTAAAATTAGAAATAATAAACCAAGTGTAATGTTCATGCAATCACATTAACATAAGTGTGTAAATAATTTACTTAACTGATCAGGGAGATCAATGCATTGTCGAATGGTGTGTGTGCGTGTTGTTGTGTTGATACAAATATGATCGCAGCCCAAAATGTCTCCTTCGGACCTCGGCCAAATCCATCCACCCCTCAGGACTGAGGTTAGTCGGCAGAAGCTGCGGGTCGAGGACGAGGAGATAAATTCTGTGTACGAGCAATCGTAACAAGTTTTCCATTTTGGATGGCGACATTCTTAAAAAATGAAATCAAAAGCTATGCACAGTATGTATCCAAATCTAGGCGTATAGGACAAAATAATCATTAAACTATAAAAAATTACTCCTGATAAACTTCACTTTAATAAAATTTATTCCATTCTCTCACCCGACAGTATATCCTCCAGTTGCTACATCAAAAGTAATATTCAACAAATTCGAGATTGTTTCTAAAGTTCATATTATCACTTTTATCTTGACAATAGTGTGGCCATTTCCCGTCGATTTAGGAAACATTTGATAAAAATCCTTTTTTACAACATCCATCCAAAAATCAAAAGACACGCAGTATTTTAAATAACTAATAAAATGTCTCCTAGATATCGACTAAGTGTTCTATAGATCAAACTGTATTCAAATTTACGTATACAATACATTCTCATATTCGTACTGACGAATATTCATAGTTAAAATTTAAGTACGTTAAAATGTATCTACGCAATCGGATTAGCTGTGATTCTGTCTAATATTTTTTGGCATATCGAATATGTTCTGCAGTACACTCGATATATTATATATATATCGGAAATAACACTAGGTAGTATACATTACTAGCTAAGATTTAAACCGGAAATGACAATGAAAATATAAAATCTCTAAGATCGCTCATTTCGTTCAATTTGTATATTGCATCATTTAGTATATGACATAATAGATGTCATGAACATTTAAATTTTCGTCACAAACAATATATAGACTATAGTCCGGCCGCATTAGTTTTAATTTGCCGAAACGTACATGAGACATGACAATAATCTACACTCTAATAATTAATATTATTCTGTAATTTAAAGTGTGATGTAATGTAATTCAATTTAGATGTGTTAGTTGAACTATATTAAAAATTGTCCGTGACTATACAGTAAAAATTAAGTAACTCAAACTCAAACTCAAGCTTAAACTCAAAATCAAAATCAAACTCAAACTTAAACTTAAACTTAAACTTGAACTTAAACTTAAACTTAAACTTCAACCTCAACTTAAACTTAAACTTAAACTTAAACTTAAACTTAAACTTAAACTTAAACTTAAACTTAAACTTAAATTTAAATTTAAATTTAAACTTAAACTTAAACTTAAACTTAAACTTGAACTTAAACTTAAACTTAAACTTAAACTTAAACTTAAACTTAAACTTCAACCTCAACTTAAACTTAAACTTAAACTTAAACTTAAACTTAAACTTAAACTTAAACTTAAACTTAAACTTAAACTTAAATTTAAATTTAAATTTAAACTTAAACTTAAACTTAAACTTAAACTTAAACTTAAACTTAAACTTAAACTTAAACTTAAACTTAAACTTAAACTTAAACTTAAACTTAAACTTAAACTTAAACTTAAACTTAAACTTAAACTTAAACTTAAACTTAAACTTAAACTTAAACTTAAACTTAAACTTAAACTTAAACTTAAACTTAAACTTTAACTTTAACTTGATGTTCAACTTTAAAATTTATTTTGACATACGTTTTTGAATGCATTTTGGATTGTACGCGTCTTACGTTTAAAATGACGTACAGTGTTTCATCTGACGTACAGTGTGATCTGAAGAATATTTTCTCTATATGCAAAAACCTGTGAGGATATCCATGTGAAATAAAATGCCATTTTGTACTATGGCTTGCTGGATTTTCAGCAATATCGGATTGTAATTGCTTCATGGCTTAGAGGTGATTAACCTTTAGTTCTGGTGCTGCTCCTACAAATGTAGTGCCGTTTTCACTATAAATATCAGTGATTTTCCCACCTCGAGTTGTGACCTTTTTAAATGCTGCAATTTAAGCAATAGAGTAAAATCATTTACGATTTCTAAATGAACGGTTTTAGTACAAAAGCATACGAATACGCATATAAATCCTTTATATGCCTTGATGACTCTTCTTGAGGACGTTTGCAATAAAATTGTACCAGCCTAGTCGACTCCAGAATTTTGAAATGGTCAACTTCGGGTGACACAAAGAGAAGGCAGATTCTCCATTAACTTATTTTTGACGTTGGTTGAGTAACGGAAACTTTTGTGACATTGTGGATAAAATGCCGAACCAGATTGCGGCCGTTTATGATCCATTGATTCCACCATGTATATCCAAGAGTCTGGGTAATACTACCATGCAGTATATTGACATGTGCTTGACCAATGATCACATTAGTAATTGGACTGTTACGAGGTATGATGATATGATGTTTCCTTGGGTATGGTAATATTGGTAAGCTTACTAACATTATGACGAAATCGAAGTAAAAATGTCATTATTCTAATCAACTTCGAAATGGACGAATGCTTATGAATTAAATCAAAATCTTGATTTACTATGTTATTGATTCGGCCACTGAGATGAATGTAAACCAGAAAGAACAAGTCCACCATAGTGGGTGATTTCGTGATAAACTAAGTGACTCTGCTAGCGCAATCGGCCGGGTTGTCTTCCGATGAAACATGCCTCAATTGAGCAACATTTGTATTGTGGGTTTCCGTTACCTGGTTTCCGACTAACTGCTACCAATGATTATTGTATCGTTTTTAGTTAGTGTAACACAATCGTGAAGTCAGCATTTACAGATGTCATCAAAAGAGATTACAATTCAAGAATGATGTCTCCTTTATCAAAAAAAAAACCTTAGTTTTCCGTTACAGAGTTTAGGAATATAGACCTGCTGCATATCCTGTGTTGGGCGCGTCGTTAAAGTCACGGAACTCACAATAATGGTGTTATAAATTAGTATTGAGCCACCTTGGAATTCTTTTTTGAAAAATTTGTAGAAGTTTAATTCGATAAGTAAGCCAAATACGTTTAATTTGTTTATAGGCACTATGATCATCCTACTCTACCTTAGCTAACTAGAGATTACGTAAAATTATTTTTGCTGTTATAATACATGGCGATATCCAACTCAAAGGGTCAAAGAGTAGAGAAATCGGTATTAATACTGGTGTCGAAAGATTTTAATAAAGGTATCAACCATCTCAATCGGACCACTATTACGTGTGCTTACTATTAGGTGCGTTTGTCATCTCTAATTGTTTCAAACTTTCCCGATCTAACTTTTGTACCACCATGAAAACAGTCCAATCGTTCCAATGTTGAGTGGGTAAACCAATATTCTTTAATACCCTTAACTTTTCACTTGTCGAATCTAACAGTTTTGAATGGCTGCCCAGACTTGGTGTGTAGGTTGGGTTGAGACATCAAGCATTTTGAAGTAGCTGCGGCATCCTACAAATTTGATTTAAGGTAATGTAGATTTTCTACAGCAGAAATAGATTTATTGGCGTTTATAGAGTCTTATAAAGATCTCGAAACGCGTTCCACATTAAATAATCTCCAGAAAATGATGGCAAACTGATTCGTGGTAATTTTATTTTCGATTTTGATGTCCCTTATTTAAGCAGCTCCAAAACGTTTCGAGCAGCTGAAACGAGACATTGCCAGTTTTCTCGAATGAGTATGGGGCAACACAATCCTCCTAGTACTTTTCATACTCAGACAATGTGGTGATATATGTTAGAAATTTAACAGATCATAACCAGTACGACATATTTCCATGTATTAGGCAATATAACTTAAAAGTTATTCCCGAAACATGTCAATTCCTTTTTATAGATATTTCTTATTTGAGACATATAATAACTCAGTCTACTATTGAATCAGATCCAACTCAAATTGAGATAGTAAAAAATTCTTTCTTGGTTTCGTTGGATATTGTAAATGGTTTTGTCCACATTTCTCGACAGTTTCAATAAACACTTAACGAATCTTCAGGAAAAACATGTCAGTTATAGCTGGGATGCTTTTTGTGACCAAGTTGTACTGCAAATTCGTTATTTATCCAAAAAATTTGTTCTAACCAGTGATGCTAGTAACATTGAAATAAAACTAAAATAAAATTCAGCTTTTGGCATGCACAACATTATTGAGGCATGCACAACATTATTATCTGTTTCTGCTGTCAAGTGCCCTACTGTTGAAATTTTGTGGTCGCTCGATAACGATAACTGAGAACTAAGAATATGGATATAAATTTTAAAGTGCACATGTTTTGAGCACATAAATAGAATTTGAAAGTAGTTTTTATAAAATAATTTCTTAGCCTGTTAGCTAAATTTAAAAACAGTTACAGAGACATATTTATCACTTAATTAACTTTAGTTTAAGGGGTCACAACCTATATGTAGCATTACTACTTTTCCTAGTAGCCTTTATGGTTACATCCTTGCAGTAAATATAATTTTGGGTTTTTTTGGAAGAATACAACAATTTTAAATAATCTTTTACTTTGTAACGTGTTCTCCAGGTCATACTGTACATAGATTCATGCATGTGTATATATAAAAATAATTTAACCATCAAACACATTCACTTTTTTTAATTTTGTTTTTTTCCTATGAATATTTCATCTCTTCGCGTATTTAGTCGCAACGTTGCGCTCTCAGTTTTTAGTTCGCGGTTTTATTAATTTTAATTTTTTTATTTTATTTATTCGGTCATAAAAATAAATAATTTTGTTTTGGTTTTCTTCGCGTAATATCTTATTAATAAAAATTTAATAAAATATATCGTTAAATTAATGAACAACAATCCGTAATAATAATTATTTAATTACTTAATTCATAATTTTGATAAATAATAAAACAAAAGTTGTTAGTTAGTTAGTAGCCAGCTACGTTTTTTTTTATTTTAGTATTATTTTACAGTCGACAAATTTTTTTTCTTAAAGATTTTTTAAATATTTTTTTTCGTTTTATTTTAGTAAAGTGACGACACGATTTTAAAAATAAAAATAAATTTTAAAATATATTTGCATATATTTGTTTAAAAAAAAAAAAAATAAAAAAAAAAAATAAAATTATAATTTTAAAAGTAAATATGAAAAAGTTATTTAAGTGAAGTGAAAAATAGTTTTTGGTGCGTTTTTACTATACATAACATCTATCTATATAAATATATTATATATTACGTATGTGCATGTACTGAAAATATATAAATTGTATAATTGGATTACTTAAGTAAACACAACACACATAATTTATTCCGTGATCATCAAAATTAAAGAAAAATTCAAGTCAATACTTTATAAGGTAAATAGTAAAAGATCAAATTTAGTTTTAAGTTTATATACATACATAGTTGAATCATGAACCATGATCACGGTGATGATGATGATGATGATGGTGGTAAAATGTTAACTATTTTGTATATATATATATATATATATATATATATATATATATATATATATATATATATATATATATATAAATTCTGAGCTGTGCTAGTGTATGTGTAAACACATAAAGCGTGAGAGATCAATAAACTACTTAATCTCATAACCAAAAAAATTCAACCAAAATTTGTCTCATTTCGGTTTCTAACTCCGCACTACACAAGTTTAGACATGAGATAATATTTAATTCACGCAATTTTTCTTTCCATCGAACTGAAAAACGAACAGAATTTTTCATCAACGTTTTGTTCGATTTGTATATACATCTAGACAAAATAATACTAAGATTTTTTCTGAAAAATCTAATTTTCGGCCATCAAAAAAACAAAAACAAAAAAAAAATTAAAATTCTGGCAAATCATCAATAATATTGTATGTCGAGAGGATGAAAATTTTGGGTTTTTCTGGTAGTTTTGGTCGGTGTAACAAAAAAAAATACATAAAAATTCGTGCTGTTTATGAATTCTCATTTTTTATTTTGCTAATTTTTAATTTAGGTTATGTGTGGAACCATTCGTTTATGTTGTGTCGGGATTTACAATTAGAAAGTTTGAATTTTGGAAAAGTTGTGGTCTAGCTAGAAAATTAACTTTTTCTTTCCCGACATTCGCAGTTTCAGTTTTTTTTTCATTATACGACGGTTTCTTAAATGTCACTTAAGAAATGTAATTTTCAAATTCAAACGGTTCATAATTTTTGTAGAAAATCAACCTGTGCTAGAAAACCCTTAAGTAGTCGATTTGGGCTGATTAGTACAAAAAGCAACAAACAATTTGTTTGCACTTGGCTTCTATTTTCGTTCTTTCCTAATACGAAAAGTCCCTTTCTAGTTGCGCCTGTGAACTTTTTGTTTTCTTGAATAGTTAAGTTCTTCAACTTTATTTGAGACATGTATACTATATTAAAGTTAAGCCCATCTTAATTGTCTAAATTCGATTAACAATTTCGTTTGCATATGGTTCAACTATTGCAATCATCGAACTACATCGAATGGACATTCAATTGGCGACAGGCTGTAAAATTGCTTTGCTTTGTAGATAGTTGATCAATGTATGTTCCACTTTTTAGATATTCTTGATAATTTGAGTAAGTTTAGCATTACAATGCCTCTACTATTGAAATCGATCACCTTTGTTAGGGGTTCATTTTGTCAAACTTGTGCAATAGGTTTCGATGGCACTCATTACTAAGCGACTGTCGTCGATACTTAGCAAATGCAACCACCATTTTCTGAATGTTCCTTTTCGAAATTTTTCTACAGGCGTTCAACTAGTGGTCACTCAGTGTTGATTTACAATCGAGTTTAATGAACCATTCCATAATTGAAATTAAAAATTATAAGCAACTAGGAAAACCCTTGGCCGCCAAGTTGGCTTACTTGAGTATGTTTAGACCCTAATTCGAAATATAGACAGTAATTATCTTAGGTTTTGGCCGAAAACGAGACGAATAAGATGTAGACAAATTAATGTCCGAATTTTTAATTTTAAAGCATTGAGCAAGAATAAGCATTTTTAATTTTAAAATCTTGTCATTCATGCAGAAGCCTTCCCGTTTTTTTCAGAGTCTTGATGGTGCACACGCGTACCTTAATAATTAGGGCATACTAAGTAATTATTACTGCTACAAAAATTGTATAGTGAAGTATATAACCTTATATCGTTTGCGGGTGAGCAAAAAATGCGTTCAGAAGATAAAAATTAACATTTTTCTCTTGACGAACATTTCTTGAGCGAGTAAAAGCAAGTAAGAGATGTTAATATCAGAATACGGTCGATTGAAGATGTATTCCTCCATGGTCAAAGACCCTTCCTTTTCGTGTTGCTTCGGTAGCTTCTCTTTCTAGGCCTATGTTTAAAACAAAATTCGTAGCTGGTTTGGCAAATGTACTGGTAGTCTCATAACTGCATGCGGGCAGTTATCCTATACGTAGGTGCAGTTGTCCTATATGTAGTGGTTTCTCGCCAGCCATGATCTTTATACTTGACACAAAGGATAACAGACAAAGACACAGTCAAGTCCTTTGTAAACTTATTTTACAGCGCACAACGACGTTCACACTTCGACATTGATGTGAGCATTGAATTTTAGCAATGAATATAGGGATTATAATTTGTACATTTGTACATATAGTTCAATGAAATTACCAACATCGGTGGTTATTCTCTATCGTCGTCGATCTCGAAATTCAATGGTGTAAACGAAAGCCATTGATTGTTTTTAGATGCCGTGCATAGTAAGATTTGCATCAATATGATTTCACCATCATTGTTTATGAATACCATGGCGATTCCATTGGAAGTGGATGCGTTGCACAGTCTCTATCTCGGCAAAATATCAGATTTACAACTGGCACAGCATTAACTGCATCATAAGCTTCCTGCCTAATTATGGTTTCTGAAAAAGAGGAGGATATTTTCACAAAATGGTCTAAAGTCTTGATGTTTGGGGTTTTGGTAAAACTTCTCTGAGGAATTGAAAATACTCGATGACATTTTCGTAATTTTTCTTTACTTTTTCAGTACCAACTGGTACACCTTTCCTCCAATAGACGCTCGGCAGCAAAATTTTTTTCAACGCACCGCAACTATAAGCTCATTCCTTTGAGTTTAGTCAAAATGGAATATGTCCTTGTCCTGACGAAATATATTGTTTGGAGGCTCTAGGTTATTTGACGTCTAGAACAGCTTCCAAGTTGAGCTTACAGAATTGTGTATTTTCTTGGCTTTAGCGAGCTTGCCGCCTCTGTTTTTTTCTTTCTCAACTCTTCCTTTTTATGCTGCAGGCATTTTTTTGACATTTTGTAAATTACAAAATGTCAAAATTATCCAATCAAGCATTGCCACGCAATAGCATTGCCACGTAAAATAAGAAACTGATAAAACAAATGGAAGAATCAAACTCCATACCCTGTCGTACAAAATATTATTGTAATCAACTCTAATACTTATAAGTAATGATCATTAGCAACAAGCCGAAAATATGTTCGGTCGGTTTCGGTTATTTGCAGCATTATAAAACTTGGCTGCCCTAATCACCTCTTCTGCTCTTTTAATGGTAAGCAACTTAGTTTCACTCGTATTATATTTCATTGGTGTAATTCCTAACGTATATCATGTTGCCATTTGTTCATTATAATTGCGCTCCTTATACACCAAAGTATTCGACAGCCAGAAGAATTCCATTGTGCCCGCGCGAGAATTCTTGGAGTGGTTTGTTATATTTTTTTTCTTTGTTTGATAAAGAAATCGCAATTATGAAATTGGGAACTAAATAAAATAGGACAATATCAGACGTATCACCAACTGTTAAAACCAACTAAAGATTGCTACTGTGATTTTCAAAGTTTCTCTCGTTTTGCCAGATTGTTTAGATCGTAGACGAGCCCAGGTTTTGGCATGCTGGTTAATTAGTTTAAGTGCTAAATTTTAGGCATTAAATTGGGTACATCTCTATCCTCATTATGAATTTACCGTATTACATATATTTCACGTTTTGTTGATCGAAAGTCAATTTCAGCATAGGTTTTGCCACTGTTTTGACGAAGTAAATGACATTAACCCAACTCCTTTGAGCATCAATCGAGCACTGATACCTATTAATGCCTATTTTTCGTATCAGCTTAGTCCACTTCCTAAATTAAATGAAAAGAATGCATTGACGAATCTATCATGTACTTTGATTAACCAACTTAGTAAGTTCCTGAATTTATTTCCCAAGTCAGATGAAAGTAATTCCTTTACTATTCATTTTGTTACCTTACAGATAACGTAATGAAAAACCTATTTCCCCTTTTTAATTATTGTTTTCCGCATATTCATTGCCATCCACAGATTTATCGCTTTGTTCCTTCATATTTTTTGTAGAAATATCGGTTATAACCGCCAAGTTGGGAGAAAAAACCGAAATACTTTCATTTTTTTCATCATGTTTTTTAGGAAGTTTCCGATTAACTTAAATTTCACAGTGGTTACATATTCTGAAATTTTGGTAATTTTGTTTGTTGCATAAATTTCACAGTATCTTGTATTTGCTGAATTTTGGAAAACTTCAATTTGCGGGATAAATACGTTTTAAAAAGTTAATAGCAAAAGAGTTGCTAAATCATTAGCCTCAAAACAGATGTGTTAACTTACTATATGATTTGTATGTCTTTTAGTTTAACAAATCTTATCGCTTGTCACTATATCGCATTAATTGTTTGTGTACCCATGAATTTTAACGTTACATAAGCTTACAGTAAGCCTTACACTTTTTTCGTGAAAAGAGAAAACGCACTAAGTAATGGTTAGTTTATAATAGCTCTAAAAATATTTAAGCGGCTTTAAAAAATAAAGTTCTGTCAATTTTCTGATAATATAAACAAAGTATACTGGGTATCTGTATAACATGTTTTTGGATGGTATCTCTTCCAAGTTCCCTAAGTGGCTCCGCTAAATTGTTTAATAATTCTTTCATTTAACTGTTAACTGTTAACCCTCTTTACCTCTTTATTAAACTTAAAGTCCATTATTTATCTAGTAATTATTATGCCAGCGATTCACTGCGTGAATGTGTCCATTCACTTGTTTTTCGCCAAAGAAATTAAATTATGACTGGTCATTGCAAAGTTTTTAAGAGTGGTGAAAGATATAGCGTTAATTTACTTACGGTTAAAGTTTAAGAATGTCTGGTTCTTGCTATATATTTGGTGATAATTATTGAGTTACAGGTTTATGTTGTGTTCAACGATTTAAAAAAAGTGTTAATTTCTTCTGAAAATCTAATCTTCATATTTCGTTCATGTAGAATCTTGAGATATTGACAGTAGTTTTTAAATAAAATCGAAAAATATATAAATTTAGTCAAGTTTGGCAAACACATGTGACCGATATATATTCTAATTCCAGTTCAATTGTGTTAATACTATATTTTAAAAAAATTTCGCCACTCAAATAGGAACACCCTTTATAAACGAATATTTAAATTTAGCACAATCGAATCTATTCCATACAATTTTATGAATCACATATTTAGATATTTCACGTAATTCGCATCTAAAAATATTCGACACTTTATAATAACCCGCCGCGCTCATCATGGATACATATAACACAATATGTACGTATACCTATTGGATAAAATTTTATGTTCGCATCTCAAAAAACAATTCTCAAGGTTTGTTTGTGGGAGTTTCGTTTCGACGGTTTTTTATTTTATTTTTTTTTTATTTGTGTTACGCTGATTTAGTATGTATGATATATAGAGTGAACATTTAATTGATAATGACAACTGTTTTTTTAGGTGTCTATGTATATAATTAGATTTGACAGGACCCTCTGGAAAATTAATTAAAAAAATCGAATAAGGTTATGAAAATTTGTGTTTCATTCATAAAATACGTTCGACAGGAGTGTTTTGTTTGTAAAACTGACCTATAAATTTGGCTATATAGGAAATAACAGGAAACTGTCAAAAAAAATCAGTGATCACAGAATTTTGTAAACTTTTTCCAACCAACTAAGACAGTTGAGTTTTTTGTTATTAGTATGCCCTCTTTGCATACTAAACATATATACAATTGCCGACCTTATATTATCCAAGTCTCCTGCTCAATCTGAATCAGCGTACCCAACAACTGATAAATCATCATATAACTTAATTCCAGCTTGACATCTGCTGTTCCTTTCATATATCTGAGAATACATTTTGCTGCTACTCGGTGTGCCTTTCCTATGGATTGCTATTAAATCTATTAATTTATTATGCTTCCCACAACCTCTTGGTAAGGAACACTCAACCAAAGCCTTCCATAATTTCTGTCACTAGTTATACGTTTACCTAAGTCGTGACTAGCCTCACCCATATATACCTTTCATTTCAAGAAATTTCACCAAGCACGATTTTAAGTATTCCTTGGAACTTTAATCGTTTGACAAAATGAGTATATCGTTAACATAAATTGCTGCCACAAGTATTCAACTATTAATGATAACTTTGTAATATCGAATTCGGCATCTTTCAGAACTCTGTCCAGTTTCACATTCCAAACTCTACTATATAATTTGTTTCAATCCATACAGAGATTTCTTCAACTTACACACTTTGCTACTTCTCGTTGAAAAATATCCTTCTGGCTGCAGCATATATATATATATATATATATATATATATATATATATTTATATATATATATATATATATATATATATATATATATATATATATATATTTATATATATATATATATATATATATATATATATATATATATATATATATATATATATATATATATATATATGTATATATATATATATATATATATATATATATATATATATATATATATATATATTCACTTAGTTTACTTAGTTTTTAGATCCAAAAGGCCGTCATTGCATTCATCTGGTCTAAGTCGAGATTAAATTTCACCGCTTAGGCCACTAACAGTCGAATCGAGCTATATAGCATAACTGCGTTCACTCCGTATTTCCTCTGGAATTTGGTTATTTACTCTCCTAGACGGAGTCTAGAAATAAATACTCTACGAGAAAAAAAATATGTATGTGCAATTATATTTCGCGCCTCCGAGTGAACTATACTCAAAACGCCATATATGCTTTTTGAAAATAGTTGCCTCGTTGGGTTTTCTTTCAAACAAAATTTCTCGTACAAATTTCACTGGAATAAAACCTAACCCCATTGATCACACCTTTCAATTTCTTAAGAGTTTCACCGTTGACATGACCTAAATGTTGATGCATTAGAATAAACTCATAATTTCTTGTATTTGCTAACATGGACAGCAAACGATAAATTACGGCAATTCGGCCCAATATGATGGATGTAAGATGATATTATCGGCTGAAAATATCATCTTACATCCATCATAATCAGAAACTACTATATATCCATGACTTGTGATCCTGCTCATTGACAGTAAATTGACACAAATATTAGGAACACATAATACGTGTTTTACATTCAAGGATGTTTTCTTCCGTCCAATTGCCCAATTTTATTTTGACATAATTTCGCCCGATATTTCATCATTACTGAATTCCTCCACATCGCAAGATCTTGGTATTATAAATCTATGCGCTCTAACTTTTTATATATGCCTCTGTGTCATTTGTCATCTTGCCGTCAAACAGCAGCGCATCCAACAAGCAGTTTGACGTATCCTATCAACACGCAGTTATCAGGCCCTATCTATTTGTAAAGGTACTTATTAGTTCAGCAGTTTTAAGCCTTTCTATCTTAATTTATGCACTAAGCCTCATATGCATATCGGGAAATCTTGTTTCGAGGTTTATTGCTATTATTTGCGCTTTCAGATTTTAAAGACCAGTTTTCTTTTACTATCCAGACGGTTACTTTCCTCAACAACCCACCACTCCCAAGCGACTTATTACTCTTTTAGAGAATAAGCATTTAACGAGTCATTTCTAACATGGGAAGTGGCTTCATCTTACCGCAATATCGATCGAAGTTAATGGCTGATAATTCTTTGACTAGAGTATGTAATGTTTGCTAAAGCAGTTCTAGCGTATTAGCGGAACCCCAGTATCAGCAACTTTGTTTACGCTCGTGGTCGTTGATGTAAAATTTCGATTCATTGCAGAACCGGATGTTATTGAAACTACTAAAATGATTTTTCATTATCCTGCAGATTTCGACTCGTTTAGCAGGATTATCGGGCTTCATTTCTTGAACAATTACAATTTTATAAGGATTCAAATGTAGATTTTTGCGAATAATGTGATGAACCGTGGGTTTATTCAAATTTAAAGAAGCTGCATGCAATTGCAGGAACTGTCGTGGTTGCATTTTATCCAATGCATTACCCATTTTATGTATAATTATAAATAACATGAATGGCCCGAGCTATTATAGCTTGATGGAACTAGAAGTTTACAATATACAAATTGTTGTATATTTTAATCATGTTTTTCCTCTCGTGCTAATTATTTGGTTTGCAAGCTTCAGCCAATGCGATGAATTCAGCTTCAGTCGATGATAAAACTACACAGTTCTGCCATCTGAAAGGCCAATTGATCGCACTATTTAACAAAAAATAACCAGAATTGGAGTTTGTTGTTTGCAGGTCTTCTGCCAAATTTGCATATAAGCATATCCAATCAGTGCATTGCTCATTGCCACACTTCCTTATTTAAGACGTAGTTTTGATATACCTTTGAGATACAGAATCACTTATCAGTTACTAAGTTAGTTGGAGGTGAATCGTATCCAGATGGATATTAAATATCCACAATGTGCAAATATTTCATAAAAATTTTGGTCCTCTACATTTTTTTTATAGTCGACCTAATTTAGTCGAAGTACAATTTTGAAATTTAATCCCCATCCAAATTCGATTATTCATTGATAAACATCTGTTATCCAAATAAATACATTGAAGCGCTAATTAAGACATATCGAATTTTAAAATTCATCCCATATACACATAATAGAGTGAACAACGCAAACAATATTTAATTTACTATAGGTTTTCCAATAGGGGCACAATTCACATGATTTTCGGATAATCATGCCAAAAAACTTGATTTTTGTAATAAACAATTGGCAACCAATATCACTGTTGTTAATCGTATATTTTTTTAGTGATGTGTTTGGATGTGATTTTACATGGCCAGCATAACGACAAACTAAAAGTGCTCTTTTGGACAAATTTGCATGGAATACGCATTTCATGAATGTTATGATTGAAATAATCGATGATGATAGTATTTTACTGACATATTTAGGAAGGATACTTTTTTTTTGTCGATCACTGTTTCTGATGCCTACGTGTAATAACAGCATTCCAAGATACCGCTTCTTGGATTTTCTGCTGTTTATTGTTTTAGTTTAATGGAGTTCTAGTCTTTGTTTAGTTTCTTGAGTATTTTTCAATTATGAACTTTTCTCTATAGGTGTTATCTAGGAAATTTGTTTTAATTTTTTATGGGTTAACCATTATAATTTTACTGAATACCGGAAAAATTTTCTGGATGTATTTTTTGGGCTTAAGGAAAGTTAGTGCATTCGGGGGCTAGAATCGTGCATTATCTAGATTTACCAACTTCTAAATTTGTGTTTTCACCATGAAGTGTAGCTGTCTTGGACTAGTCTTCTTCTATTTGTGACAATTTTTCAGCAAAACTATGCCAGTTTTGTTATTGGTAATGTTAAGTTGTAAGGCTTCGATAAAAGGAATTCTGGTGTCGGCATTTCTCAAATTTTCTATGTTAAATTTATTCTTGTTGTTCCTTGCGTATTTTACAGCGACTGGTTTGATTTTAAATGTTACTAGTTGGTGTTCGCTATGCATATCTGCTCCTCTTATTGCAGGGATAATAGTTAATAGTTCTGCAATCTGGCGACATCCAAGTGTACCTGTGTATGTTTTTATATGGCAACTTACTGCACCCTATGCCCTATGAATAACTGTTTTGTGACACAGTAATCGATGATTCTATCTCCGTTATTGTTTGTTGTTGACTCTGATACTTCTTTACCCATTGACGTCATATCTGTCATCAATTTTGTCATCAGCATCTTCCATAGGTACGTATTACTGAATAATTGTATTATTTCTTATTTTCGACTAGTATCTTAGTGTTATTATCCGGCTGCTTGCAGGTTTCCAGGAGTGCTTTCTTGCTTCTAGCTGTTAGTATTTCTACGTCTTTATCATGTGTGTCGTGCCTGTCAGAGTACATCAGGCAGTTGCCTATTTTCCCATCTTACTTTGCTAAGGCCTAATATTTTGATGTTATACTAACCGCTGCATTTACTTTTCAACTTTTGCTAACCTTAATGTTTCTGTTAGAGATCTTATGTTCCAATTTTCTATTCGTGTCCGTGTACCGGTACGATAGCCAATGGCTGATATTTGTGGACTTATATGTTTTATTCTTCTAGTAGTTGTTTCTGTAATCATTTTGAATTCAGATTAATGAATATTTGGTCCATTGAATCCTAGCCAGTTTCCAAAGCTGCTGGATAAGGCATACTAGCCTACCAGGGGAAGTTTTCGATTTGTTTTTACTTTTGTCTTATTTCTCTGATGTTCTCAATCGGTCACCTATTTTGTAACCTCGACTCCGAGTGACAATTATTCAATCACGAGTTCAGAAGTATGGTGGAAATACCTTATTTTTTAACGAATAAAAATGGATAGGGCAGCAATATCTGAAAGGTGTGTAGCCGTTTGGTATAGGCGCAGTATTTGTTACCAGAGATGACAGCTTCTCTAAACTAGAAAGCGACTTAAATTCTTTCGAAGCTTTTACCCCTAACACATGGTAACTAATTAAATGATGATCACTTTAGAGACGTGTTTTCTATAAATATTACGTAATCCTATAATTTTCCAATATCATAACGAAATCAATCATACATTCGAAAAATTTTATATTTTTAGCTAAAAAAAAATTTAATTTTCACTTAAACTTCGATATTTGTTGTTTCAACCGCAAATTAAAGTATTTTTTGTTTGTGCTATTTAACGATCGTTAAAAGAAGATTTTTCATTTTAATTTTTTTTCGGAAAAAACTGTGAAAATATAATTTTATATAAATGTATATATATATTTATCTTAAAATCGTTTTTTTTTTTGGATAAATACTCACCGCTGTTGATTAATAGTAAAATAAGAAAAGATAATTAGCAAGGTTATACATATTCGAGTGTGTGTAGACAAAATTGGGGTAATTTTTGTATGTCATTGAAGTTGAGATGTAACTGACTGGCCGGATTTAGACAGTGCACTTTACATGCAATCGCGAAATTCTTACGATTGTTTTTTGACAGTCGTTAAAATTATATGCGTGAACGAAAATTAAAATGTTTATAATTTTAATGTGTTAAAACTTGAACTAAATATTTTTAATTTTGGGCAATCGCACATATTTATATACAAAAGTCTTTATAAGGAAATTCAAGATCATGTTCGTTAATGTAAAGCGCGCGAGCATTTAATGCAAATAAATTTAATTTAAATATATTATGAATAAATTAAAATAAATCGAAAAATTATTAATAATTCGCACTGTATACAAATGAGTCAGTATTTTAAACAAAATATTCTGACGTCAAAAATCAATATTCATATTTTACTCAACACCTTGTAAATTTGAGGAGAATATATTTAACAAAATAAAAATAAAAATCTACACCTTAAACTTAAAAAAAAAAACATAACACCTTCAACATTATTATGATTAACAATAATAATGAGTTATGCGATCTACATACATAAATTCGTAATTCGTTTCTTATCGAAAAAATTTGAAACTTTTTTTTTTTATTAATCTAACGTCAAGTCATGAACATAGCTCGAAAACTCCGCCAAGAATTAAAATTAGAATAACCTTCATAACATCTGAATGTGTATATAAATAAATATTAAAAAACGAAAAACTATTATAAAATTTTTTTTTCTTAAATAGTAATATAATATAAATAATATATTACAATTTATTTAATTTATTTATTAAATTAAATTATAAAGGGTTCTCCGTTAAGAGTGTTCAAAGCAGTGTCGCGAAGCATAAAAGTCTCCTTCTTGGGTTGCCTAGATGCTACAAAGGCAGGCTCTGCTGCCACAACAGAGTTAGTAAGTTTTTTTATGGGTGTTATTACCCAATAAAGCGAGGCACGTAACACTATTTATTATAGCCTTCACGTCAATTAGACAATTTGAATCCCATAGGCTCGTATACAAAAACATTACATTCTTAAAAGACCACCACACTTTCCTTTGCTTGACACAGAAGGTGAGTAATGTCAAACTGAATCCTTTAAAAAGTAATAGTGTAGTAAAAATCAACAAAGTTCAAAATGAAAACGATCAATACTTAACCGCTCACAACTACGGAGATTCGATTAATAATTGGCAGGTGAAAGTAATATGGTTTTTAGTCGTTTCGAGACTTTTTTCACAGACTTTTTTCCAAATTCTGGACCACAACATCACTCATTTAATAATAAAATATTTTCATAATTTTTAAAATTAAGTAGTTAGAAATTCAGATGGCGCTTTCAAATGTTGGGAGTTATTAGTGTTAACATCGATTCTTGGCGATGTAACAAATCCAGGTGAAAGTATTTCTTCCATTGAATCAATAGCCTCCATGTGACATGGCTTGAGTCTGTCGATCGAAATATTAAACTACTTTAGAAAAATTGATTTTGCGAAATGGACCTTCATAAGAAGTTTTAAGACTTACAAAGTGTACTGTTCGTACGAAGCCGTGGAGGTAATCGTTCATTGCTTTTGAAATAAAAATTGGGTATCGGTATGAGCCGATAACCGATTATAACTAGTAGTTCTGACTTTGTTAAGACCCAGAAACTTTGATAACTCAAAATGTTCTTCGGACTCAAACTGTGAGCTTTGATCGTTTTCGAAGTGTTTTGAAGTTTTGTTTTTGAAGTAATCACAGTAGTTGATATTCCAAAGCGTGAAATCTATCCAGATTAAATCACAACTGCAACCTTTTCCACCTTGATGTTTGAAACAGGAATATAGCTTTCAGCCAATGAGTGTACATATATCGATCAAGGTCACACGATAACGCTGATCTTGACTCGTCAACAACTTTCTGAGCTCAGCATCATATAGTTGCACGTCGGCAATTTTGAAGTAAGTGATAGTTTCTGCAATTGAAAGTTGCACTATACGTGATAAAGTATCTGTTACCACGTTGTCAATCCCAGAAACATGACGTATGGTCGTTGTAAATTGACTTATGTAGTAACTGAGACTATAGCTTTATCAGTTTTCTGAGTGAAAGCAAAGTTGCAAGGTTTATAATCCGTATACAGCGTAAATGTTCGCTCTTCCGAAAATGCTTAAAATGTTTGTTACCCAAGTAGGCCGCCCAAAACTCCCTGTCATACGCGCTATAACATTGTTGCGTCCCACCGAGACGAACCGAGAAAAAACTCGAAAGCTCTCCTATTTCGTTCAGTCGTTGTGAGTTGGAGTTTCCAAAAGTCAAAAGCTTGGAAATACTCATCCGGCCAATCTATTATCCGTTTATCGTTTTTCTTGGATCCATATAAATAAAAGTTTAAGGTGGCTTGATCACCACCTGTATGAAAGATAAAGTATCGCTAGAAACTATTCATCCCCATGAAGCGTCGTAAATTTTAAAATGATTACCGATCTTTCACATTTCTCAATGTTAATTATAAGCCTGCAGCCCAGGACCCAATAGTCCGTACAACTATATTCAAAAAATCAGCTCCTATAATTGGTATGGTCACATCTGCAATGATAAAAATCAGAACGAAAGCTCTTCTGAGATAAATGTCTATAAATTATTTTCTTATAGATATAGTGTCGTAAATCTTGATGCGATGAAGAGTTTGGCTATCATTTATTGCCGCCACAATAAATGAGTCATTTTTGTTTATGAAACATTTTCAGAGGACAAAATTTACAGCGGGGATCACATTTGATCGTCATTGTATTCGACGTGGTACCAGAAAATTTAAAAGATACGTTACCGAAACGTGAGCTTGATTTTGAGTAGTGCCGATCACGCAAATAATATTTCTTTTAATTAGAATGTCCGAAGCTGACTGATAGAGAGCACTAGAAGTTGTTGATTCAAAATTTTGTTTATTTATTTTTGCATACCATCGAGTTTAACAATCATATCTGGTGATTCTGAAGACATAATATGTGGTCCCTTGAAAGCGTCGAAAACTTTATCGAAAAAACCTAAATTTGCATAATTGTGTCTTAATAAGTCATGGCCGACGGAAACACAAATAATTTTAATTTCATGCCGATGAACTTCTAAATCTGTTTTCGATTGGATGCTAAATCCTCTTCGGTTCGCAACATGTAACATGTTCAATATTTTGAACTTTCTGAGCAGCTCTTTGAATGACGACACGGTACGTTTTAAGTTTTCCTAGTCCGACTTCAAAAGTTCGTTCAGAGAGGTGAAGTATGCATTAATGATCCAATAGATCCAACAATTTTCCACTGCTGTTACTTATCCGCGAAAAGAACTTATACCTCGTTCAATGCCTTCATCGGGATTCTATCCGGTCCCAGAAATTTCCTTTGGTTTTAAGCTTGCCTTTGCAATATTGTGCAACATCTGCCCCGTGGATCGTTATCTACCTCGTCACCCGCTAGCGGTGAGTCTTTCTGGCAAAGATGGCTATCCCTAGCTCCTTATTTGCAAGTATGTAGTGGACCCGATAAATGCATTATCCTTATCCCGTGCCTTTGTGTAATGCGCCTGAGTCTCTTTGGCATCGAAAAGTCATACGTCCTCTGAATGACCCGTACGATATTACTAGCAGTGGCTTAATGTAGTCTTTAGATGAGTTCAACTGGATAATTGGAAAGTTGCCCCAAGGTTCTCCTCCAAGGTTTTCTCGTTTTGCAACCCAAAAATGATGTAGTTTTAATCACTACCGGTGTATTTCTCCATAATCGTTCATTCCAATGCAGATGGTACATCCGTGCCGACACTAGAGTGATATCCAGGAAAGAGTTACCAAAAATCGGAATTCGGTATGTTAGCATTGAGACTCTATTTATTACGTTTAGGTCGATTCTTGGCACTATCTCCATGAATAATGAAGAGTCTACTAGCCTGCCCTAGTGTCATGTTGTGGCATGTCACCTACTGGAACCTAAAAAGTTTCTTGCAATCCATCTAATTTGTACCGAAATTCCGCGAAAGGACCATTTGGAGAAAGCAGCAAACTAAAAAATTTAATGCCTTTGCAACTTACCCAGGTATAACCATTTTCCAAGCCGTGGCATCATTGCGATATCTACGACTATAAACTACTCATATTGCCATAGTTCATAGAGGGTTCAAGAATTAGGTCAAATGATTCCGATCCTGGTACTGCTTACTAATGACGTCTAGTTTAATAAAGTAGCTACGTAAGGAGATCATTCGCGGTTTGGTAACCATTCAAATTTCCCGTAAGAACTGTTACCTCCATTTTAGACTTAACAAATTTATGTGCACCCTGGCCACACTTTCAGCAATTGCTGCCACGTTCAGGACATTTGCTGTTGTTTTTTGTGTGCTCACAGATTCTATGCACTGATAGAATTTCAGGACCTCTATTCTTCTCCCGATTCGACCGTAAACTCAATATATCCTAATTCTTTCCAATTCTAATACTCTTAGCCCCTTTGCTCGTTCCTCGGTTGTGATGCTTTATCTCAATTTAAGATTTTCACCTTTAATTGAGATGTCAGCCACCAAACTTCGCCTTAGCTCAATTTTCAACATTTCCATATTCCATTATTCCACTTTTACGCCATTTTTGACCACCAGTAGCCAAAATGCTTCAATTGCTAATCAGACTCTCTATCCCGACCTCTTTGGTTATTCAGTCAGAAAGAATTGTTATCAACCGTAGTCTCATGAGCCTGACTAGCATCTATCTAATCCCATTTCGGGTTTCAACTATCATTTGATATTTTTCTAGTTATCCGGGCGAGAGGTAATCCTTGCAGGAAAGTACGGGGCAATTTAATTAATACAATTAATAGTGTTCTTCTTTAGGTTATCAATGTGTGGATCGTTAGTTTAGAAATTCACCGTATTTCTAGACGGCCAATTAATGTTCTCTTTTGTAAAAATTATTCGGTTACCAAAGCTTTGAACAAGGTAATGATTGATTATTTTGCTGAAAAAATTCGTAATATTATTCCTATAACTGGGTCCATTTACAGTAACATCAATCTAAGCGTTGTTTAAAAAAAATACGGTGCGATTACACCGAAAACCACACTAAAAAGTAACTTTCTGTGAATGCATCGGTTTTCTCATTATTTATCTCCAGAATATTTTTAACTGTCACCTGTCACAATATAAAATATGATTCTCTAGTACAAAAATATTAAAACAATAAAAAAAATTTCCAACAAAAGTTTCTTATTTTTTATGTAGAGCCTGAATCTCCAAAAAATATTAATTAAAAAAAAGGACACGACCTTGGTTTGACCTTCTAAATTGTCTTTAAATTACAAAAAATATCTAACGCTTAGGACTAAAACGTTTGAAGAAAACATTTTTAGGGAGTTTAAATTGAAGTTTTATTTTTGTGTTATTCACGTTTTCAGAGAGACTATACTTGATTGTAGTCTGACAAGCTAATGTCACGTTTAAAATTAATTTCAGCTTGTATTTCCCTAATGATTTTAATTTATAAACAAGACAATAACTGAAACATTTGCCAGCCATTGTTTTAAAGAAATAAACGCGGTTGACGCGCGCTTAGTGACTCAGTTCAGAATCTTGTTGGAAAGTCCAGGGTCTGCAGCCGAATGAATTTTTGCGTGTCGGCACACAACGAATGAAAAGTGTTCAATGGTATAGACATGGCTGCTCAAACCATCACCATTATTGGTGGCTGCTTTATGTTTTCATTCAGGGGTGTACATTTGCCTAAGACTTCTCTGCCAAATAAATTCGGTAATGTTTTTGTTTACATGTTGCTCAATTGTGAAATAGAGCCGCATCAGAGAAGACCATATTCAATAACAAGTACATTGTGAGCAAACGATTCAATTCCTTTGCACTAACCAATTTATTTTTCTATCCAGGTATGATCTTGTTTGAATTTAATGTTCTCGATGAAATTTATTTTGCAGAATGGTTGAAACAATGAAAACTTATTAAACTACCCTTGTACCTTGAAATAATATCTTTTAAATTTACAATATTTAACCTTGTTGTTTTTCCGTAAATTTTCTTGATTTTCATCTACATGCAACAGCTACGAGTATAACCGGAAACAATCCATTAATGATTTGTATTGTCCTAATAAATCATCTATCTAAAATTACTCATGACAATACGTATCAATAGCATTGAAGTGTATATATATATACAATACAACCACCCTGTAAATAAGACGCATAAATCTTTTAAAAATACGTAAGATCAACGCGAATATTTTTTTTTCTTTCATAACACTAAATAATCGTTTCAATCAACACGTCATAACTAAGCGGTTCAAATTCGTTATTTCTTGCTAGAGATATCATCTTAACGCCTCCAAAGTTTTATTTTATAGTACAAGCAAAAAAATGTAAGATTTTATAAAATTATTAATTCGTGCAAAGGTAAATGTGATGACGTAATACTGACACGATGTTAACTAATTTTGCAACCGCTTCTGTTCAGCAAATTAGTTTGTAGCAGCATCTCACTGTATCTAAACAAATGTTTAAAATATTTTTTCGCGATTTTAAATTTTTTTTGAAGTTTATTTATAGTTAAAAACAAAAAAAACTAAACAATAAATCTATTTCATAATCGCGAATCGATTCATTAACGCAACAATAAACAAAACCAAAAAAAAATTGGTAAGATTTAATTTTCGGAGAAAGTGAGATATGCGCGATTTATAAATGACTAGCGTCATTTTTATAATATAAGTGACGTGTTAAAAAAATGTTAAAATTTTGTACTAAAATTCCAATTGCTCTACTCGTAAATGAGTAAAATACCAAAATAATAAAATAATCTTTCTAAATTTAAAATAAACAAAATTTCAAAAAAAATTAATTTTTTTATTTAAAATTTTTTTAATTTCTGGAAAAAGTTTATATAAGTATATAACATACAATTTCTTAGCTCATTGTCATGTTCTAAAAATACCAAAACCATTCAGCGCGAACAGAGAGAATATACTATACTACTATGACCTTCTTACTAAAAATTTACAGTGAATTGATGGCAGAATGCTTCAAAAACATATATGAAATCGTATTCACTTCTAAAACGAATATCTTGCTCATATGCCAGACGTATGTATCAGTTCTTAAAACCTCAGTATAATTTATTGTCGTACTATATATAGTGTATCGTTATTACGATTCGGCGTCGTTGACAATTGCAATACAATAAATTCACCAAACCGGATAAATTATCGACTAATAGCATGTAAAAATGTCAATTAAACATAAAACATTGTAAGCAGCTAATTGTACGATTACTAATGAATATATTATGAATGTGATCAGTCGAATGAAACCAACATAAATAATATTCGCTGCGCTATTGTTGCCCCTATACTAATTGTTATAATCGAATTTAAGCACATAAATCATATTCAGAAACATCGATCAGTTGATCACATCAATAGACGACGACGACAACGATGACAACGATCAAACTGAAACCAATCGACTAGAAAATTTCATAGTACACGCACATTTTGAATATAATTTATTGATTTTTCATATAACAATGAGATCATATCCTATTCAATTTTTTTCTTGATTGAAAATGGTTTTTCCCTCCCGCGATAAATAACAATGTTGTTGATTGTTTAGTTAACCATAAACATAAAAATGTTAACTAATAAACTCTAATGTACTGTTTTGAAAAATTCAAAAAAAAAATTGTTTTGTGCTTCAAAAAAAGAGAAATCTATTTCTGGTTTGGCCGTGTAGGTGTTTCAAAAAGTCATCCAAAATTTATCGAAATATTTTTTTTGTAATTATTTTTATTTTTTTGACATATTACACGTTTTTTAGTGGGGAAGAAGGAAACATTTGGTTTGATCTGTTAATTTGAGAGGAACGTAGGGTTTTTATCAAATTTAGTGTGAAACTAATTTTTACTCCTAAATGCATAATAACATTTTTTTTACGCCTTAATGCATGCAATAGAAACAATAATATTATCTTTTTTGTTAACCCATGTAGTTGGGGGCACTCCTTGTTGGGCTAAGTATAACATCCTCAAAAAATTCATTGTTAAAAAAAACAACAAAAGGAAACGAGGAGACCTCCAAAATTTAGTGGGAACCCCGCTTATGATAACGGTTTCGCGATTTAGGATTGGTACCTGGAACGTGCAATCGCTAGAAAACCAGGCGCGTATGATTGAACTATATCAGCCATGAAAGATTATCTCTTGGAATTTGTTGTTCTTCAAAACAACTATGTCCTAACGCTATAGGTTGCTTTAGAGTGGAGATGACCTCGGCAATCTGGGTGTTGGTTTTATTTTTGAGCCCCAGATGAAAAGACTGTTTCGGATATTTAAAACAGTTGATAATCCTGACACGATGTAGTAGACCGATCATGGAGAAAAAATGATTTACTTTGCGATCGAGAAAAAAAATATGCTTTTGGAAAAATCATCGTAAGACGCCCCGAATTTAAATAGACCTTATGTTAATTACTATGAGAAGATCTTGGGTCATCCAATATGGGAGATCTTATCGGTCGGTTGGCAATGATGATGCGATCATAATAATTGGTTACTACAAAACTAAGATAGCAGTTTTCGTATAAGTCTGGGATCACAGGACAACGAAACTTACGTTTTAACTGTGAAGGTCTGATAAACGAAGATGAGAAAGTAGCATTATGGGAACCAACCACTGTTCTGATGATGTGTACGCTCTTTGGAAGGTATTGAAAACTTCGGTTGTCAGTGCTACCCAAGCGATTCTAGGTATGAAAATCTAACCCAAAAATGATTGGTTTGATGAAGAGCGTCGTTTCGCGGTCGAGCAACAAAATATAGCATAAAAGAGCGCAAATACGTTGTACAATCGCACAGAACAACAAAGTGGGTCTTGGTATAGGAGAACCACAAAGCGAATTTCTAGACGGAAAAAACGAGATTGGTAAAAGACCAGGATGATTTTCCTATCGGAGTTAAAAACACTGTGTTAATTTCGGTGCAGTATACTCAACTCTCTCCTTTGGACTTTACCTTGGTAATTGAAGCCTCGGTACCGTGGTTCATAAGCTTTTTCACAACCAGTCTCATTCCACTACACAGTCGAGTCTGTTCGCTACGTTTTCTGGATTAAAAAATACTCGTTACCCGTTTTCCAGAAGCACTGCCAAATATACAACTATAGTATGTGATTTATGAATCGCTAACGAAGAGATGCGTCAAATCGCCTCGTTGCTGCTTACATACCGACTTGCCGGAGTTACAGTATTCTACATTGATATAAGTTAGCTTCAAAACCTTGGACATTCTCGGCGAATATGGTAAGATAATATTATCCAAATCAAAATCTTGCCCATTATCCGCAACTGATCGTTTACGATATAATGTGTATCTGTCATTGCCTATCTGTCATTGCCCAATCTGTCATTGGCGATTTCGGCAAGATGATGAAATCGATTTCATCAGGTCTGATTTTGTCAACAAACCAAACCATACTGTGCCCATGAGGCAAACTACGTTTTTACCAGTCAACGGAGTTAATCCAACAATGAACTTGGCCATATACTCCGTGTTACATGAGAAATTTTAATTTTTGTTTAAAAACTCCTGCAGTCATGTCTGTCTACTGGTGTTTGGCTAGGTAGCAGTTGCTTTTTGATTTTGATTCATCGAGGGTTTCTGGTTAAAGTAACGCGAATATGCCCAGACGGCTATGTTTTTTAATGACATCGCATCTTGCGCGTACTCGTTTATGTGGAAAAGGCTTTCGATGCAAGTTGTCATTCTTTCCACATTGTTTACATCTCCGTCGACATTAATCATATCGCGGAGATTAATCTATTCTTCAGATCAGATCTGCTTTTGGTTCAAACGAAGATTTGTCAGTCGTTCAGACATTCAGTCTCAATTTTGACAAAAATATCAACCGCAAACACTGCAAAATGATATATTGAAGATGGCTTCAGATCAGTAATATTGTTTTCATATATCTTTGTAGCTGCACGACGGATGAGAAAGTGCGGTGGCGATGGCACGGATCGGTTTTGAGTTTCATAATAAAGCCAATAAAATTGCTCCCATTGTCACTATAAACATTTCGCTACACTCACCATCACAATCGGTCATGTAACGGACTACTTCCAAGTGAACTGCCTTAGGACCCAGGCATATGAACAGACATTTATATGCGCGGTATAAGATTTTTGACGCCTGCATTTTCGTTGGTATAATGATGAAAGGACCTGAGAAATTTAAACCAATCTTCAGGAATTGGCGTATTCGATCGACTCTGGAGCGTGGTAGACTCTCCATTAATTGGTGTTGTACATAAGGTTTATATTTTAACGCAGACGATGCATTTATTTATAACTTGACAAACTAGGTTTAACCGTTTAATTTTGTCAAGCAATAGCTAGCGTTAGGGATGGCCCATTCTTAGTAAAATAATACAAAATTTAGCGTGTACTTGGATGTTTGATAGAAAAGGAGGTATCGGAATTTCCCACACGTCCACCTACGCGAATATTACCAAGGTTATCAACGATGGGATTTAAGGGTTGAGACGGCTGGTTCTATTGATCTGGTTCTTGGATTGCAATTGAATAATTTATTTTTCATAATATTTTAAAAGCTCATGTTGGCATACTTTATACAGCACCTGGAACAATTCGTCCCTTTACAGACAAACTAAAAGCGATACTTTACGGATTGCTTTACTAGTATTGTGCTGGATTGACTTATTAGGTTAGTTAGTATGCCATTGCATCACAAAGTTCAAGTCTAGGTAGGGAAACCTAATTCACTATTCCTTCGGATGTTTCTACTCTCATATAGCTCTTTATAAGCGCTTTGACTGGCATCCGAGACTCCGTTATCTGAGTATTAAAATCGTAATTCACTTCGAAATTTCTGCCATTATTTGGAACATTTATCGGGAACTGGATCAACCCAGTTAAAACTACACGCCCACAACATTAGAACAAATATCTTGACAATAACAACGCTTGGAGCTATTTTTGGCTTCAAAAACTACTATTCCTTTCGTAAATGATTTGCTCTTTGCTAATTATAATGAAAACGAGAACTGGCTGGTAATTGGATTCCACTTAATATATACAAAGTATTTAAACTGATTTTAGCTTATCTTGCTGGTACCCGCTTATGATTGATTTTTATGACATCTATTGATCTAGTTAGAGATCTATTGATCTATTTTTATGGGATCTATTGATCCATTTTCAGAGGTTGAATACATAAGTTGATAAAAGTTTATACTTATATTATGATCCAGGACCTGTCATCAAGTCGTCGACACATATATCTTGGAAAACAGCAAAAGAAGCAAGTGGAAACTTTGATCGAATATCATCTGCAATCTTCTTAAGCACTCGTGTGACGAAAAATGAAGCGAATGAAAGTACGTAAGTCATAGTAGTGAAACAAAAGTAACGAACTGGATTAAATGGTTTGTTGCGCCATACTATTTTTTGAAAATTAGTGTGTTCATTGGCTAATTTTTCAACGTCTGCAGCGACAACGAATCGATGTTTTCGGATTCTTAAAATGATTGAAAATAGAGTTGCTTATACTATTGATTTATCCGTCAAACTTAATTTTGAGGCTGATTGGAAGAAATTGATTTTTTACTAACAGAAAAATCAACCATTGATCGCTTTCTCAGCACATTTACCTAAAGATCTTAAGCCGCGAATCACTTCGTCACAAGTATCTATTCATTTGTTAACGCTGGATGCTGTCTTGAATTTCTGAGTTCTGTTTGACAAAAGTTCGCTCGAAGCACTGTTTTCTTACAAGTTATTAGTTTCCTCATTATGATTTCCTCATTATCACCATCGGCCACTTTTAGAAACATTAGAATATTGGTAAATCCAAGGCTAACCAACGCCTAAGTAGGTTTTGAAAATGTTCAATTTGTGGCATACATTTTATAATTTAGATGAGCATCATGAGAGACATCAAAACATCATGTGGTTTCTGATTTCTGGATGTTTTCGATTTGTGGCATGTGATTGGGTAACCTTCACGTATATTCGTATATATACTCACGTATATCCTTCATGTATATATTTCACGGTCTGACCTTTATTATTTTACTGAATTTTGGTTTGTGACAAAAATTGCAGTTTGGTGGGCTATAACCATCACGAAGTTTCTTATTTTCGAAACTTGGCGATTTGAGCTCTAAATTTAACCTAATTTTGATTCATATTAAAAGTAAATTAGCCTTCAGATGATAGTGGACATCATGTTTTTTCAGGGATTTGTAAATGTTCAATTTGAAGCATAAATTTTACAATTTGGAACCAGGCTTATCACTTTGTTTGTGAATTTTGGAAATTTTCGATTTAAAGCATAAACTTCACAATTTTGGTAATATAACCATCCAGTTTTTTCTGGATTTTAGAAATTTTTGATTTGTGGCGTAAATTTTTCAAAATTGATAGGCCAATCATCACGTTTTTTTAAATTTTGAAAATTTTCGATTTATAACTTGCACAATTTTGATAGGCATCATGTTTTTTCAGGATTTTGGGAATTTTCGATTTGAAGAGTAAATTTTACAATTTTGAAAGACGACGTCACGTTTTTTCTGAATTTTAAAAATTTTAGATGTGTGGCGTAAATTTCATAATTTTGATAGGGCTAACCATCAAATTTATGTCACTTCAAAAATTTGATAAGCTGGCAAACTTGGCGAACTATCTAGATTTTAACAATTTTCAATTTGTAGCTTCCACTTTACAATTTGGATGGGCATCATGTCTTTTCTGGTTTCTAGAAGTTTTCGATTTGTGGCATACATTTTTCAGATGGTATATTTAACGATAACGTATATTTTGAAAATGTTCGATTTGAGGCTAATATTTTACAGTTCTAATGAACAATCGTGTATTTTCAGGATTTTAAAAAATCCACTTCAATTTGAAAGGTGTTTGAATTGTGGTTTAAATTTTATGGTTTGGATGGAGGAAACACCGTTCTAGTTATGTTCCAAGTATATTACCAAGTATGAAATTTTCAGTTTATTTTACAAATTTGTTGGTTTTTCCTTTATCATTTTCTGAATTTTGTATATTTTATAGATGCCAAAAATTTTACAATTTTTAAGGCTTTTGGTCTTTAACCATCACATAGTTTCTGAATTTCTGAACTTTTCGATTTGAGCCCTTAATTTTTAACAATTTTGATTCATATTAAAAATAAATTAATCATCAGTAGTGGTTGGATACCATAAAAATGTTAAAAATTCAAATCTGATAACCTCTTAGAACCTTCGAGGTTTACAAGGTTTGGGTTTCTTTATTAAAATTTTCAATATTATGTATAAGATATACTCATTAGATGTTGGTCATCAAAATTCTTACATATTTTCAAAGTCCTTACTATATCCTCTATCAGTTTACTATGAGTTGGAATTAAACAGAAGAAACTTTAAAAATCAGATCGAATTCGATCAAAACTTTAGTTAACCTTTTCAAAATAAATAGAATTCTTACCGAAAACAAGGTAAAACATATAAATCGAAAGAATGACCCTGTATTAGATGTTAATTTGATAATTATTGACAATTTTTTTTATTTGTTAAATCAAATTGAAGTGGATTCAGATTTGGTTCGACAAACTTCATATAACATTTCAAAATATTATGCGGTGACCATAATAATGAAATTTTACATTTTTATTCTCTTCTGTCATTTAATAATTGTCCAAGGTTAGAGTGAAAGTTGACTTGATATTTATTTATTTGACTCTTTCATTAAATCAGGTACATAATACACTACAGAGACTATATACAACATTCCAGTCATCACCTATCCAAGGTACACGCAGTCATAATAAACTTTTGCTTTTTATTAAAAAAAAAATAAAAAAAATCGACCTACATATATTCCCGCCAAAATAGAAGATCATTGGTCTTATATAAATATGTATAAAAAAATGTTATGCACATATGAAAATAATTCTACTTAGTCATAGCGTTCCCACTAAAATAACGATAATTTTATTTGTCTTAATATTTAAAAAAAAAAAAATAAGAATACCCACATAAAACGCGATCATACCAATATCATATATGTAGTTTACTTCAACCAAACATATTGCCCTTAATTAGATAATACCAAGACGAAAAAAACATTTTAAACAAATACTTAAATATATAAGACATTATAAATGTGTATAAGATCCTTAAAAACAATAAACACAAAAAAGCTCCATTTAAATTAAGCTCGTTATTCATGTGTATAATTATGTCACCCACGACCTGTAACAACGTGCAATTCAAATATTTTAATTAACTCTCCGATCAATTCATCAAAAATTTTAATACATGCATGTAATTAAAAACTACACACGAGTCTATATACTTTGTACTATATACATTTGGCAATATGTCTGCGAAAAATAAAATTAATTTATGTCATGACTTAAAAAAACAAGATACTGTTTGCGGAAGTTTATTTTTATTGTTTTGTGAATTTGAATAATTGGATCGCGATCGCGACTTATCATTTACCCGCATACAATAATAAACCCTTTAAATAAACCAAATATATACGAGTTTATTTACTATGCAACCAACACACGAGTTAAAAATTAAATTTAATTAGTTATGACGTATAATTTATTTAGAGATCATATATACAGGGTTATTCGGAAATATCGGAACATGTAAATATCTCAAAGGGATGAAATGTTACAATAAACAGTGGTATGGTTTATAAAAATATGTTATGTGTTGAATCGACCTTGAAAATCCCAAACTTTCTTCAAGTTTATGTTATTTTCATCTGATGGTTTGCAATCATAGAACTCGGTTAGTGCGACTTTTTCCCAAACACTTCACAAACACTATTGATCGCCTTGTCAACTTGAATATCACACAGCCAATTTGAATTTTTGTAGTAACTTGTTAAATGTGGGAATACCTTGTCTATAATGGCTTGAATATTTAGCTGCTTTTAGCAAAAGTTTGGAGGAAACGAAATCTCATTTTTTGTGCGATCAATTTGAGTTTTGTCGTTTCCAATGTCCAAAAGTTATTTGGAATGTTCGTTGAGAGTGTGATTTTTTCTATTTTGTCATCGGAGGGAGTTGTTCGAGGTATAACGGGCCAGATTTAACGAAAATTATCTGCAAGAAGTATTAGAGTACCTGTTTTTTTCTCAGAAATCTCTCAGGGACCGGTCAAGCACCTATAACGAATTTTTATTTACCATAGTGATATTCAACCCAAATGATGATATTGCATATTTTTCGGAAGTTTTGCTGATGTTACAGGTTGGTATTTTGATTAGTTCTTCTGTCATTGAGTAGTTTTGATGTAATGCCCGATGATGCTACTGCAAGTGTATTTTTTTTGATCAGCAACTAAAAGTTTTGTGTTCTAACACCAGATCTCTGTTTCGCACATATATAAGACTTTGTTGTTGATTGATATGTATAAATCCACAGTCCGTTTTAGCGCTTCATTGAAAGTGTTGTCCGATTATTCCCGTTCTGGATTGGTTGCACATGCTTCTAGAAGAATTTTTTCGCTGAGGCTTTCACGATGACCCATAGTTCTTAGAATTAGATGTTGAGTATATGTTGTTAAAGGGTCACTGTGACCGACGATGGCTTCTCGGAGTAGAGAATGACTTGTCTTCTTCGAGTTGTCTAGAACAATACAAAGAACAAGCTCGGGATCGAATTCAATGGAGCCAGAATGTTGATGTGGTACGGGCCAGCAATGGCCCCTAAAAACCGAATTTTATTATTATCCAGCATCATCTGGTTTCTCTTTATTTAAACATAGGATATCCATTACCTCCAGTTTGAGTGTCATTGATCAGCTCAAGTGAATATCGCTTGGTACCACTGCCATCTTTCATGCATGGTGAATTTGTATTTAATATTCCGCATGGCCCATGAACCATGTGTTTCTTGACTGTTTCAAAAAGATTGGGATCTTATTCTTAATTTGGCAGCTGAGCAGAAATTACACTATCAATTTGTGTTGGTAAAATTTTTTTGCCTTAACAAATCTAAAATGGGCGTGGGAAAGGCCTTTTTTGCCAATCAATTTATAACATCCAGCATTGGGTTTCTTTAAAAATATGGTTCGACGATCATGAATCTTATTAGCTTTTGCATTGGTTTGCATGAGAATGTGACTCTTCATTGGTTTGCATGAGAATGTGATGAACGGCCGGATGTCCATACTTTCGAACATACGTCATGGCATCTTGTGCGTATTCGTGCATGTGCCGCAGACTGCAAGCAATTGCATCACGTATATAAGTGAACATATTCTTTCAAAACTCGGTTAAATCAACAGAAGCTGTGTGTTGAAGCTTCTGTTGATTTAACCGATTTTTGAGGTGTCGTTACCTTTCAATTTTCGCGTACATATTCACAATGAACTGACTAAATAGTTCTCGCTCCCGGTATTTCACTATATAGTTGGATTCTTTTGCACAAATCATAATACGGTGCACGTAATAAAGATTGCTTGTAAGTTTAAAATGATATCCCGTCTGGCTCCAGTATTAGTTGCGCCGCGCTGCAAATATATTTTACTCGTTTCGAGTAAAATTTATTAGCAAGAACTTCAAATTTTGATATAGAACAGGAATTTGACCTTGAACTTTGTATATGGTCATATAACCGACGTTGTTGACAATGTTTGTTGCGCCGAAGGAAGTCATTCAAGCATGTGTTTTACTTGCTAAAGTTTTACAGGAAGTGTTTTAAAATTACAGGAAGCGGTTCAGGTGGCTCAATCAACGTTGGCAAAACATCTTTGCCGTTCAAACAACACATTCCAATAGATGCAAGATACACGACAATGCAAGCAAACTTTATTCATCGGCCCAATAACTATACGTCCTTGTGATTCCGGTATTCATACTCTTTGTCGTATAGTTAAATGCTTCCAAATCCAAATTGATTCTTTCTCTTGGCCTTACTATAGTAAGCGATTGATATTAAGGCTTTCTAATTGTTGTTGGGGCGTTTGTGGTGAATTTGAAATTAAAGCTCTATAGCGCATTTCCTTGAGACGAAATTCTCTTATTGGTTCCATTTTATTTGCTTTAGAATTTGTGGCATTTTTGCGAATTTTTTAAATGCAAGATTCGCGTTCTTTCACCGTTTCTAGATATTTTACAATATCTTTCAGACCATTTATTTTCAATTAGAGATCATTGTAGGTGGTCAGCTCAAGAAACGAATTTATTTAATATTGCATCGTGGTCAGCGGTGGAAATTGAACTTGGCTGCATCACATATGATTATGAGGGAAACTTCATCCTAACATGAATGTGGTATGCAAAAAGTGTCAAATAATGTAGCGATTTGGTGACAGTGAATTAATGCAACCGTAAATGCAACAATTAATTGCGCATAATATATTGCTCTAAACACGACGGTAACGGCAAAAATGAAAACCTTTTAAATCAGGACGTCGTTTAGTGACTTCTTTAAAAAATAAGAAAATGTAGTGATTTACAAACGATCGTAAACCGAATAATCCCACCTCATTTACAAAATTTCTGAAATTACAACAAAATCATCGTTAACCAAATTTTCTAGAAATATTTCGTATGCTATTATAATATTGCAAAAATAAATCGACTGTCGTCAAAATGAATTTTTGGCATTACATTCACGTTTATGCATTCACCTTTTAACTTATCACCGCAAATATCTTTAGATACCTAAGCAAATTTTCACTGTCGTATGTACAATTTAAAAAAAATTGACACAGTCGAATGAATGAAAACGAGTAAACATTTGTACAATGTTATAATTTAATGATAGCTGCCAATTTATATAAATAAAAAATAAAAACAAATTAAATGTTTACGTTCATGTCAACCAAATTATTGGGTAGAATTAAGAAAAAAAATTGTCAATTGTGTCCGGTGCAAAGCTACCGAATTAGTACAAAAGTTTATTAAATCCTCCCACGCTTGGTGAATTAAAAAAAATAATTTCAAACAATGGAAATTACTCTTAAAAATGTCGTCTGAATTGATTTTCAATATACACACAAACAACAACAAAAAAAATTCTTCGATCGTCTGAGAATATCATCTTGACCTCAATGAAGTTAATATTCTTGTCTATCTTGAACTTGTCTGCTTGTATATATACGTATATATGAACGATGATTAACAATAGTTTTCTTTATAAAAATAATTGTATTTAAAAAATCGTGCTTAAGAAAACTTCGTTTATGGTAAATTGTGAGGCATGATAGCATCTTACTCATTGTTTATATAGCGGTATACCAATGGTGCCTTGTATCTACTTCATGCAAACCAAAATATTAAGTGTATTGCTCTTTTTAGAAACTTGGTAGATAAAGATAAGAGATGTTTTAAAATTTAGTACATGTACTAAATTCATATTTAAATGTTTTATAGATGGTTTTTGGTCTAAATTATTCACTAAATTGAATGATCGACATTTTTTTCAGCATGAAATATATTTACAACAACAAAAAATTGATTATTTTTTACGTTTTCTTATAGTGTTGTAGATATAATGTATATGGAACGAAAATTGAAAACAAATTATAAATTGACTACCTTATATGAATATACATATATCATTATATTTAAAAAATTTAAAATTATCGTAATTACCTTGCAATTTATGGCCAATTCAATTTTAAAATTGTTTTGTAGTTTTTGTTTGAAATGAGAAATGGTTTATTGTTGCGGTTTAGCATGCTAAAAATATATAAAATTAAAAATTATGAGAGTTACCATATTCGTGTACTAAATTTTTTCAATACGATTTTTATTCTATATTTCAGGTAATTGGACATTAAATTGATTGATTATCGCATTTTTTTTTCTACAATGGGTGAGTCAATCTAAATATGTATAATATTTACTATAAGAATGTTAAAAGGTTAAATATTACAAATTGTTGAAAAAAATAAAAATAAAAATAGTAGCACGATATAAAATAAATGATCTCGTCTTTGTAAACTTCAACAAGATTTTATCGAGTAATTTTAAAAATAATTTAGAATTTTATTCACGATTCGATTCATTAAAATTATTGTATATTGATTGGAAAATAAAATATTAATATTTATTGCTATCTTGAATGCTGCTTGTAATGTACTATGCATTATTTAATTTAAATTGCGATGCTTTGTTTGTATTATATGGCAATTTTGGACTATTTGATAACCCTAATGTTCAAGTCAAAACATTTCCTGATGTTGATTTGGTAAAACTTAACACTAAAAATTTTGTTGTAGTGGGTGAGGAAGGTCACTCATCAAAAAATAATTTCTTTATATAAGTGACAGATATTTCGTTTGTATTGCCTTCCACCTCGTTTAACAGCTACTTAAAGTTTTTTTCCTCTTTAACAAGGTATGTTTAATCATTCAGGTGCACAACTTTAGTTAAGTCGTGATCAATGAAAGCATAATATGTAGGAAACTTAAAATCTGAGCTAATCAGCCTTACATTGGGATAAATTGAAAGGTGCCGGCCTAGACGAATATGCAGTCAATGATGATCCAGATATGATAGAATAAGATGACTTACGACTCTGAACAAAGTAAAAGATCATGTTCTGCTTGTAAAAATTGCAGTATTTGCTGCTACGTAACTATATGCAAATAAAATTTAATGCAAGCATCATTGAAGCTAGGCACCTTTGAGATCTGAAGTCATTATTAGCATAGACGCTATTACAATAATCACTAAAGAACCTGCAAATGTCTAAAGTATTATCTGTTTTTTACCACAAAATTCTATATAAACGACGGTAGACCACTATTATTGTTCCTTACGAATTGTCAGAACTTCTTTGGTTTTCCTCGTAAGGTCGCCTCTATATCAATCATATTATTATTGTAGAGAAATTGGTTATGAAGTGGAAATTGCTTGCACCGAAACCTCATCGATTTGGCCCCAAATTCCCCATTTAGGGCCAGTTGCTTTTAAAATGTCTGGGCTAAATTCACAGCTCAGTCCGCCGGTCACCTGTCTTCATGGATGGTTGTTTTTGTGACCATTTTTCTTCTATGCTGTATTTGATTTAAGTACTCGAAGTGCCATCTTCTCCAGAAATTTTGTTTGATATGTTTTAGATGTGCTAAAGTTAACTATATTTCTCCATGCAATGTTTGTCATGTGCTTCTTTGATTAGTTATTTAACTTTGGGAAGATACCAGGATGCTTTTCATGGTGGCTCCAAGTCCCTGCGCATTAAACTCGACCACTGACTCTTAGAATTCCATCGTATAGGAACAAGAGACAAAGATTTAATTTTGTTTGATGTTGCTAATTATTTCAGGTTTATAAGATCAAAAGCTGAGTATAATTTCCTATTTCTTCTGTTGTGGGATTTTCTTGCTTGGGTGTCATATCTCGGTGTTTGTTAATAAATCTTTTTACATATACCATACTCCTTTTTATTATTAATTACTACCACATTCATAAGCATGGAATCATTGTCCATGCGGGCATCCGATAGCTCAAGCAACAAAAAGTGCAGATGAGCTAATTTAAACAAACCTATTATCATGATCCATGTGACGACGTAAAAATATAAGAGAACGAGAAAAATCCTACATCAGTCTTAAATCTACATCAAAATTGTGAAAGCTTTGGTAAATGTAGACCGTATTTTGATAGAACACAATTGGGGAGTGGTCTAGATGTACAGACAAATGTAATAGTATTAGTTTTAACTGAATTTCCACATGCTAATGAAAAGAAACTTTAAGTGATGATACTTTGAAAATATTTGAAATCCTCAACTTCTGATTATAGAGATTCAGCAAATTGATTAAATTCACATATCTCATCTTTTGAGCGTAAGCGAGGAATTAAGTTGAACACGAGCCAGTGCAAATTTAGGATTGCTAGTTTTCTTAAATTCACTACCATAAAAACATAATTTTTTTAAAAAATTATATGGGTTTATTAACAAATAAAGAAGGGCTCCCTAAGAATTTAAAAACTCCCCCAGCTTTGAACTTTTTAATCGTAACAAAAGACATAAGTAACTGTTTAAATCTATCAGCCGATGAGCCTATTTATAAATCTTAAAAGAAAAGTTGTAGGTCAGCTTTTGCTTTAAAATTGCGCATAGAGCTTTCCAATCTGTTGGGCAAATATTCGAACAAATTTAATCGATCAGACAGGTTTTGTGTGATGCTACTCAAATTGTGTAGATAGCTACTTAAATACTTGTATATAAAAAATTAAATTAATATTGGCGAGAAATAGTACAGACGAAATTTGTTCAATATAATTTTCCATCTCGATTGTATATAAACCACATGGCAATGTGGCGACAATGTTAACCACAGCAATCGATATAATAAAAATTACGGTATATAGTAAAGGCAAAATTTGATAAAGATTTTATCGAATGCTACTGAAATTTGAAACTTTCTGTTTATCAAACTAAAGTTGAATAAAGTACTTTTCATACCGACAACTTCGACTTTGACTTTGGAAAACTTCTAATTGAAATGTGGTACGTATCGTACTTGCTTTACAGCTAACTTCATTGCACTGTATTTTTATTTTTTTATATTTACCACATAAAACTAATTTTATAACTATTTTGATTTATTTCAATAATACTTGACATTCTTAAACGAATAAACCTAATCTTTATAGTTTAAATGATTTTTAAAAACTTTTCAATTTTAAAGTTCAAAGTCGAAGTCGTCGGTATGAAAAGTACATTAATTGATCTATCAAAATTTGAGCAAACCATAGAAAAACTTGTTATTAACTAACTAACAACAATTTTACAGTGTAATATATGATTTTCGATACGGCCAAAAGTTTCACAGCTTAAATGGGCCATCACTTTAATTCTAGAATTATCATCAAAATTTTCAAAGTTTCAACGGGCTAAATATCACGATTTTCCAAAATTTCCGATTTAATATGTCTGAGATTTCCAAGTTTAATAGGCTAACAAACGAGAATTTTAAAAACTTTCAAGTTATGGCAAAACTTACACTGTTTAAAGATGTTTACAGTTTTATTGGAATGAAAAATAACATGTTTGGTGAAAAACAGCTAAAATTTCTTTTATACAAAATTTTCTGAATATATATATATATATATATATATATATATATGCAGTTCCAAGTGGTGATATGGAAGCAGCCACTACCGGTTAGCCGATTTTAGCCTAAATTAATTAACCTCCTTACTTATTTTTATAAGAGGTTCCTCTTTTAAATTTCAAAGTTACCCACCGCCCCACCTACAGGGAGGGATTAACACTAATTTTAACAGTAATGTATGTCCCCTTCGGAATGATTAAATTTTGATTTGATACATTTTTTTCGTAGAGTGCTTATTTTCCGAAATATTTAAAAGTTTCAGCTTAAAAAAAACACCCGGTATATTTAAGGTTTCAGCCGAAACAATTTATACGTTTCACAAAATTAGTATAGTGGAACGTACTAATTTCCATAAACAAGTTAAATTAAAACCATTGAAACATCACAAATGTCAAAACACAAGTAGAGTACAATAAATTTGCTATGATTTTAAGTATGAAACAACATTTAAATTGCGTTAATGAGAACAAATTTTACGATTGTCAGTTATTTGTATGTATTTCGATGTGTTGTTTTGACATGTTTACTATTATACTGTCTGCGTCATATTGTGGTAGTGTAGTTGATTGTGGTTTTGGAATAAAATGTTATGATTTTAGTTACTTAGTGTCGTGATTTAAAGTGTCGTATAATTATAGTTGGTTTGCGTATTTTATAGTGCGTAGTTTTGGTATAATATACATATAGTAGGTGAACCATGATTTGCATTACATAATTTGGACGTGGTGTATGTTGGTGGACGAAATTTTAATCAATTAAATAATGAGCATCATAGATTTTATGTAGCATAGTTCAAGTTTAGTTGCTCTTTAGTTCGGTATTATTTTAGCTGTTATTGGTTCTAAATTGGTATGCTATATCATTTGAATTGAACATATTAAAGGATTGACCACACAAAAATTGAGATACTTTATACCATTACACGTGAAGGAAAAGGCTTTGTTTTATCTGACATTGGGTTTTGTATTTAACTGAGGTCTAAATGAAACAAAAAAAGAGTAGAATGTGCCTGGTTGGACTAAACTTTAATCAAACTTCCAATTGAACATAAATTAAAGAAGCCAACATATTTATAAACTGTTATTAAATTTAATTTATAAATTTTTAACAATTCTTAAATTCCTAATTTGAGACCAATTTGAGTAATACAATCATGCAAGTATAAGGCATAAAAACGAATAGTGCAAAGGGGTTAGAAGGAAATTGGGTCAAAGTAGTTGCCATATACCTCTTGGAGCTGTCACTATAAATCATGACCATGTCAAAATTATTGATTCAGTAAGTGGTTTAAAATGTCGACGCAAAATGTTTGCATGTCAAATTAATTACCGAATAAATTAACCGGACAATCCCAGTGGATTAAATGATTTATCAGTGAACCTGTGAAGTAATTGTGGTAAAAATCATATAAAAAATTAAGGGTCGCCAGTTACTAATTTAACTGGACATTAAACTCGTAGTATTTAATAACAATAACGACTTTAAAACTACAATTGTCGATACAATTATTGATCAATATAAATTAATGAATGGGTCACTGGCCACATAGCAACAGTTTTGTTAACCTAAGCATTTGTTCACAAAATTACCATAGGCTAGTAAGTTGAAACAAACATTATTTCCCTGTATTTTCTTTCAAAAGTGGACATTGACAAGAACTTCCGCCATTTTCGCCAAAATATGGCATGTGAGATGGTCGTGCAGTTATATCGTGCACTCTTGTTTACATTTTTGTCGATATGAAATGACCTTTTCACCTTTTATAAATTGTGATTTGAATCTCGGTTGGTTGGATTAGCTGATGAAGACGAAAATAATCGTTAATGGTGATGATTGTTTCGATAACGATGCTGACGGTGCTTTGCTTTCAGTCACAGTTTCTATAAGTTTTTCAACTTAGAGTAGACGAGCAGTAGCTGTTTTATTCGAAAAACCCAAAGGTTTAGGAGACAATTGCTCGACAATTGCCTTAAAAGCTTTGTGATTATGATGATTCCTTTTTTATGACTCTTTCTCTCGAGAGTGTGGCAAGTGATTGGAATCTTGTTTCCAAGATGGTAAAAATACTATCCATTGTTAGAATTGTCTTTGGCTTTTTGTTCGAAGTTTCGTATAAGCGATGAGTCTAAGCCTCTAGTTTTTGAGTGTATTTATAAACATTCGCAAGCATTGTCGTGGGTAGTTCCAGTAGTACATTTATATGAGTGCTGGCCTACATTTGCTCGTTTACATTATTTTCAGTCAACAGCAGGTGACCAAGCTGCTTGTCCTCTAACCAACAATAAAAAATACATTTTTGCTTCGCGTAATAGAGCTTAATTGCAGTGAACAGTTTTACTAAACAGGCTGTAGAAAATATCCACTGCTTACTGTCAGTTCTTTTAGTGTCGCCTTTACGTGAACTGTTTTAGCTCGTTCTCCAGCTTCTCCTGAAGATAGATGATGATAGGCTCGTATTATAACTGCATTTCAACAAATAACTGGTGTTTGAATTATTCATCTTCATTTTCTGCTTTAGTAGCATTTACCCACGCTTGCATCTTGTTTTAAGATGGTGCTTAAATTCGTTTTAAAAAGTTTATCTTTGGCCATTTGTAATTGTAGTGTTGTTGCAATTTACCGACTAGTTCTGGTTCTGCAGGTATTGCTGGTGGTACTTCCTCATCTCTACTATAAATAATGTAGGACGAGACATCTGATTTTTTATTTTCAAAATGCCCTTTGGCTTGCTACTGCTATGTTTTGGCATATTGTCCTGGTATTGCTTGCTCTTTTGCTTTAAGAAGTAACATCCTATCAAAAAAATCAACAGTATTATAGGTCAAACTTTACCCTTTACTGAGATCTTTTCCCGTTGCTCTTTGTAGATTTTAGAGTTGAGGTGATATAGGTAGGCTTTAATTTGTCTATATAAATAGATTGATGCTTACCGTTCACATTTATGACACCAAATATCCGAAATCAGCGGACTACCAAAAAAATCTTCGTATAGAGGTTTTGAACCGACTTTAACTCGATCTACTCGATCTAATACTTGCTCGCGTATATATCCTCTGGAATATAAGTTTTAATTTGATTATGGTTACGAGGCGGTTGATGTTTTAAATTACTCAAATAATCTCTCAATTTAACAACAACATTTCAAATCGTCCTTTATAGAGGTTCGCATTCCCTAACTATCTGTTGTTAACTTGTTAAACACTTAAATTTGCATCAATAATTGGGCGACTTAGTAGGGTAACCGTAGAGAAAGCATCTACAGTAGAACCTACCGATGTTGCTACAGTTAACGATGTTTTTGAATCTATAGTAACCGTTTTCGTTTTAATTGATGTAATTGATTTAATCACAAAAATCGTATCCGTTATGATGTTTCGTTATGATGTAATTTCGAATTTTTTATCGAGAACCACTCCAATAGTTTTTGACAGAGTGGTTTTAAATCGAGCTGGTGTTAGTTATTATTTTTCGGTGCCACAAGAATTTCATCAAATCTATATAGACAAAAACAATTTGGTTAATGATTACCGTTACATTAAATCTGAACTGTTTACATACGGCAAATACGTAGTTTGGCCTTTTTGAAAATCTTCAAAATTCTTCAAGTGGCCTATAATAACAATATGACAAATCACATTATGGTGAGAAGGATAATTTTTAATCAATCTGATACACCTTAAAATCAAGCAGGTTTTTGTGTTTGGAATTAATTACATAGAGGCTTTACTTACTTAGAAAATGCGCTTCAATGATCGGACGATTCACTACTATATAGATAAATAAGGAAGCAACAGTATTTACTGTTGTGCCATAGTTGCGCTTTAAGGTTCCATCCTATACGAAGAATTCATACTGGTATTCCATAGCTGAAAGATACATGATGGTTTATAGGTAGGCTTTAATTTGTCTATATAAATAGATTGATGCTTACCGTTCACATTTATGACACCAAATATCCGAAATCAGCGGACTACCAAAAAAATCTTCGTATAATGGTTTACCTATAAAAACTGGAAAATTTATCCCACAAATCGAAAAATTTCAAAATCCAGAAAATCCATGATAGTGTTAGCCTACCAAAATTGAGAAAATTGCCACAAAGCCACAAATAAAAATTTTCGAAATTCAGTAGATGCATGATGGTTGTTACCTATCAAAACAGAAAAAGGTATGTAATTATGCCAAAATCGAAAATTCTCAAAACCTCGCATTATAACCTATATTTAAGAACGGTAAACGCTTAAATTCCGAAAATTACCGCGGCACATCTATCCTTTGGATAGCATACTGTCTTATACATAATATTGAAGAGAATAACATTTCTGGCTAAAGCAAATTACGATGGGTGACCAATGAGGATTTCATCTGAATAGGTCAGTAATTAATCAAGTTTTTTTATCGAAGATAACTGACCCGCCTTTTAGTAGGATTGAATGGCACTGTCGCCAACGATTGTTTTTTAGTGAACAGAACAATTTGTCTTCTTTTGGTTGTCTCGTATAAAACAAACAAGCTCGGGATCTACACCGATAAAGATGGGGAAATGCCAAATGCTAGTTAAAATCTTACTCATTATAGTTAAGAAAATCTTATAAAACAATGCGTCAAATTTTAATGTTGTGATGTCATGAATGACGTTCAATTCACATCAAATCTTTAAGACAAAGAATAAGATCCGTAACAATTATATTATTTTGGCATATAAATGAAGGCGTTGTATATGATATTTTCATAAAGAAGTAAATTGCAAACAACAACAACATTTTACAATTAATCAATACTCAATAATATTTCATTATACGATACAGTTTTGAATAAAAAACAACAACAAAACCAAGAACAACCACGAACAGCCAACAAAATTCTCAACCCAAAATTTTTGCGTTGGTTTCGATTTTTGGCATGAGTACTCGCATATGAAATATTTAAGTGCCTATATGTGTGTGTGTGTCTGTCTTAAATGACGTCTCTATATTTTATGTTTTTGGGTGTAATAAATTGTGTTGGTCTCAAAATTTCGTATAATATAGAAATACAGTGAACGAAATATATATAATTATTGTGATAAGGGTTATTGGAATTGGGCCAAATATAATTAGTTGGTTCGCTCATTTATATTGGCCCCCCTCCGTCGATAGTAAATAAATTATTTTTATAACCTAATATACTGTTCAGTTTAATGATGTAATATAACCTTAATTGTTACCGTCAGGGTTAAAAATAAAAAACAGAAATGAAAATTAAAAACGAAGACAAGATACGAACAATTCAAAAGTCCTTTGCATCTTTAAAATAAAAATTAAGTAAAAAATTTCTTAAGATTTAACTTTAGTTATTTTTAGGATCTTAAAGAAAATTGTAACGACAAACAATTTTCATTTGTACTTCACACAGTTTGGTTGGTTTTTGGTCTGTGTTTGTATATGAGTGTTCTTAAAGTGTTTGGAAATTTTAATTATTGAAATATTTACTAAGTATATAAGAAAAGTGGATTTGGTTTTTATGGTTGAAGAAAAAAAAATTAATTTTCTCAAAGTGTTTTAAATTTAGAATTTTGTTTTGGTTTTTTTTTTTTTTTTTAATTTGTGAAAGAAAATTTATTTTTAACAAAAATTAAAAAGTAAGTTTAGTTTTTAGTTCGGTATATAATTTATTTATTTAAAAAAAAAGTATTAATGAAGTGATTCTAATGAATTCCAGCTGTTTTTGTATCCAAAAAAGAAATTAGGAAATCGTGAAAATTTTTTTCCATTTATTTCAATTTAAAAATTATTGTGAAATTATTTTGTGAGTTATAATTATGTGCGTACATAATCAAGTGCAGTGAATTAAAATTTAAATAATTATAGCATTTGAGATGTTATTACGAAATAGTTTCGGGGATGAGTGATTAAGACATTTCAATTAAGCCTACCAATATATGTATTTTGTATACCATGCGATGTTATTGTACGAAACTACCTACTCATTGACTAAATTTATCCGTTCATAAATTTTTTTTTGTTATATTTATTTTAAGCCAGCACTTTATTAATAGATTTATTGGCATGATCTGCGTTATTTTAGTTGAAATTTCCAAAATATTTGCATTTTTCTGTTTTTTTTATAATTTTTTTGGTATGTGCGCCATGAAGCTCGTATCGTTAACATATTTAAATTTGTGTTGTGCTAATCTAAATACGATTGTTTCGAAATGGTAAATGATCTGTAATATTTTATAGCAAAGTCTTAAATATTTATCTAATTTTGTTTTTAAATCTTCGTAAATTAAAATTAAATAATAGTAGCCGCCTACACTGTGCACAGTACAATATGGTGGTGTTCTATAACTTCTAGGCTAAGTCCAAATAATCCTTTTTTAAGACGCCGAAATCTGGTTCTACTTAATATTTCCCTAGCTAATGAATTGGAGTGTAACTTTAATTTTACAACATTACTTTACAGTCTAGGCTTAGTTTTACATATTTTCTAATTACCCAAATCATTTTAACACATTTTAACTTGGTTTGTTGATATTTAGTTTTGATGTGCGTTTTCCTTGTCAACCTCTCTAAATGTAGGCCTATGTATTTAACGTTTTGGTGTTGTGGTAAAGTGACATTAATTAGCTCTTCCGTGGTGCGATTCTGTTTTGATGATATGCTAGTGAGAAAAAAAATCATCAAGTTTTCACTTGCTTTTATCGTTTTCACTTCCTTTTATCATACCGTAAATGTAAAACTGGGGCGTCAATCCGTCCTATAGGATGAATATAATTTTGTGACTAACTTTATTTTTATCGAAGAAAAACCCGGACTCTGCCTGTCTGGGATTGAATCCTTTAAAACATTAAATAAAAACAGAGGTTTTAAGTCAGCCTTTTTTAATTCAAATTGCCAAAAATCACATCACATCGAAATAAAGGTGTCCGTTTGAGAAAGCCTTAGTGATTTGCTCGATGTCTACATGGTCAAATCTTTGTCCTTGTGATTTATTGATTATCATCGCATAGGCTAGAATTCCTGCAAACTGTCGTCGTCTTAGGATGAATGGCAAGTTGGTGTCTGCTGAAGCCAAATCGAATAGTGGAATAAAAACTATTTCATCTCGAACTATTTGCAACTGAAAAAGAAAAATATGTGACTAAAAAATGGTTTTGAAGAAGAACCTCTTGAAAAACTTCATTGCGTGTGAAATGCATTTGGCCATTCAATAATTTTCCTTGCTCTAGATTCGATTCAATAAACACTTTCACTTGACTTGCAACTCTTGATCTTGACAAAACCACACAGAATTGGCCGTGTGAAAATACTGTGGTCTATACCAGAGACAATTTTGCTGATTCTATTTTGAGAAGCCAATCATTGTGCTGCTCTTTTTGACCCTCACTTTGCAACAAGCTAGCTGTTTAAAATAATTCTAGAGTGCACTTTAATGCAACATTCGATGATATCTTTGTGTGGGCCACTGGGAACGACTGGAAGCTTCTGACGAGAATTGCCACCAACAACTATTATTTTGCCTCATAAAGGGTTGATGTCATATAGAGCTTTGTGGATAGCAACATTTTCTGGATCATTTTTTAAGTAGTCAAGTGCAAAATCAACGAGAGCTTGAGAAGGATGACAAAAACAATAAATATATGCAAACTTTTGCCGTAAGTGTTTAGGCATTAGATATAATATGGTGCAATTGCACTTTTGAAAGAAATGTGAAAGAACTTGTCTACTGTTCGCAACTATTCAAAACTTGTTGCACCACGTACATATAGAAGCAAAATTCTCAAATAAAATCGCTCTTCATGTTTCACTCCTACTGTATACATTTTTGGGACACAAATGTACTCACATAGTTTGCAATTTGAACTAGGGACATGATTTTCAATTGGTCAATTATAAGTTTATTGACCTCAGCCTGCTCGTCAAGTTTTTTATTTAAAGGTTCAACGGTTTTGATGAAATCCACTAAGCCAGTGTTATTTATTTTTAGCAACTTCTACTTATGATTCGTTTCCTCATAGATTGCGGTTACCTCGAAGTCCGTTATTATTCTATTGGTTCGTTGTACCCGAATTTCTTTGATTATGCTCAGAATTTCTTGGACGCGGATTCCAATTTTTTGTAATTCTTTAGTTGCTTCACAATCACGGTAATTTGGGTAGTGTTGTCCTTTACAATTTATGTATGTTGCTGCAGTATTTCTGACTAATGTTTACATGCTTGTAAGATGCTTACCAGCACATTTGACACATCTTGCGTCACGCCCGCAATATTTCTAGTTATGATTATAACTTTAACATTTTCTACATCTTGAAGTATTGTCATTGGCTCTATTCGGACTTTTATATTTTAAATTGCCCGTATATTATATATCTTTTGGATGTTTTCAATATTGCCAAACGTAAGCATTAAAAGCGGTAGGCCTCTTCTTACCAGGTTGTGGCTGCTTTTTATAGTTTTCAGCTCTGTTTTTTTTATAATATTGACAGCATCCGGAATCTCTAAACTTTTATGCTGCAACTTTGCTACTATGTTATTGCCTTCACAAGTATAATGTAGCACTCTTGCTGATTTTCATAATTATGCCACTGAAACTTGTCAGCATTAAAGATTCGTGGTTAGTTCTCGATATATTTCTGAGTCTGGTACATTTACCTTCCAGACATCGTTGTATTACCCGATAAAGATGTTTGGGTTACTTGCTCAATATATTCTGCTTGCTTTTGTTTTTCATTACAGTTTCTCTTGGTGGTTCGTCTTCATCAGTAACTTCCATGTTTATTGTTACTCTTTTTCTAATTTTTTTTTAAATAAGTGTCCGCTGAGGATCACTTTCGGATTTTTTATTCGGATGGATTTCTCGTTGGAGTTCTTCTTCAGCTGTTATTGTTTACATGTCGGCCAGCTTGAATGATTGATAAGATTTTGTTAAGTTTTGATAATATTTCTTGTATAGGGCCTTTAGATTTGCTTAGATAAGTCTGTTTTCACTCTCTATTTTGAAGTGGCTTTTTTAATTGTTAGAGATCACAATATTTTATTACATTATTTTGTTTTGGGTTTTCCACCCATGTACTGATGATAAAAATAAACTTGCCCATATGCATTCAGTCATGCGCTGATCGGTTCCAGTTACGGTGCCTATGGTCACTGATTTAAGCTCATTTGTCTTGATTCTCCATTGTTATAGTTAACAATTTTTCTATATGTTGCCTAAATGTTTTTGCACAATTTACGAAGCAATTTTTGAATTTTAATGAGTTGCTAGTGTTACTTAACCAAACGCCCTTTCAAATCCAGGCAGGGTTTGCACCCTGCCTGGATTTCATATATATACCAGTGGTTTTTCTGCTGCTCGTTGTATGCTTACTTTATAAATAAGCCACTTTTACAAAACTATCGGCGATGTTCAAAAATGATGCAGAACAGTACTATATACTTGTCACTATAAAAATGTAACTTGTTGCGACATTAGAAATTTGATACTCTTAATAAAAACAAAAATTTCCTACCTGTAGGCACAGATAACTATAATATTAGATGAACATTTTGTATGGCTAAAATTTACACAAGTAAATTTGAGCTACGTAAATTAATGCAATCGAAATCTAAACAGACGAAAAATAGATGTAAATATAAAAACATATATTTTCATCCTTTTCGTTTTTTTGTGCACGCCTATTTGATTGTAGTGTAAAAAAATAAAACCAAACCAAATTTTGGTTTTATATTTTATGAAATAAAATAATCGTGTGCAAAGAAAATAGAAAAGGATGAAAATATGCGTTTTTATATGTATATACATCGATTTTTCGTTTGTTTAGATTTCGATTGCATTAATAGGCGTAGCATAAATTTACTTGAGTAAATGTTCATCTGGTATAGTTATCTGTTCTTTAGGTACATTATTAAACTGATAATAAAAAGCACAAAAAAAAAACAATTTAATGAATATAAAACATGATTTATACAACTACGATAATAATAACTGTTCGCAGGGTTGAGTACTTTCACCATGTGGGTGTAAAAGTTTTGCACCATTTCACAGGGATTTTAAATATTGAAGTAGATTGGAGGACATCACTTAATTTTGTAAAAAAGTTTAGATATCTACTTCATGAACATTCACGAAAAATTGAAAAAAATCGGTTTGAACCAAATCAATGACAATAAAGTTAGAAAATATATGTGGGACGACAACCTCCCACATAATTGTGTCCACAAAATTCAGGAAAAACCAAATAATACAAAAAAAATATGTTGGTAGTGAAAATGTGAAAATTGTCTAGCGGTTAATCAACTATTTATACGTCTTACATACCAACACAAAATTAAATTGTGCAAATTGTATCGAATCTAAATTTATTAAATATTTCCACGCAATGAAATTCTTAAATTTTTTGTGAAAATTTTGTTTTTTGGCGCCAACCGCTGTGAAGTTTTTAATAATCAGGTAATCTTTTGAATGGATGTCCACAATGTACGAGTTCTTCGAGGAATTTTTCATTTTAATATTATTGTTTTTGGATCTGATCCAGTGATCAGTATCGTACTAGCTTGTGTGCTATATACTTGTAATAAACTGACTTCTTACAGTTTATTATGGCGCCATTTATATTTATTTTATACATACACACACAATCCAATTAAAATTGAACTTGAACTAATTAAAAAAAAATCTCTAAATAATAAATTGGGATTTGGGGGCAAACATATCTCGAGGGGACGTCTGTCGCTATATAAATTTGGGTTAAATAAATTTATATTCTAATGATCTTGAATTAAAGTATACATATGAAAAGTAAATCTTGATCGAGCACATATTATAGCCTTCGTATTATATAATTGTGAAGTGTTTAATAATTTTATTGTGGAATGCAATCGGTTTGTCAGTTTGTTTTTTTTAAAAACATAATTAAATTAAAAAAAGATTTCTTTTACAATTTCAATCAATTGAATTAATTATTATGGTTGTATAAATGTAAATGTTATAGGAGCAAAATTATATTTCATTGAGATGCTATGCAAAAAATAAAAAAAAAAATAAAAATCTGCAGTCGATCTATAAATATCCAACAATCTCTTTCCAGCGAAGAAAATTTTTATTTTGATAAAAATAGTTTTTTTTTCAATTTTCCGATGACCTCAACATATACGTATAGCGCCTACACACCTACAAAATAATTCGATTCGAGTCTAAATAATAATAGACAAAGTGAATTTGTTTAATTTTTGTTCATTTTTTTTTAAACAAAATTCATGATCTTGACTTTCTGATCTACATTTTGATGATGTATTTTTATTGTGCCGTCGTCGTGTGATCATTCTAATTAAAAACATTGTTTTCGCTTTATTCAATGAAACAATTTAATTAAAAAAAAAAAAAAAAAATGTTTGGTTATTTTCAGCTTGGCTGTCATCATGCTTAGTTCCACTTGACTTAAGTGTTTCTTCGAGATAAGAAGAATACTACTGGAAAAATTTATTTACACTATTGACTTCTTAAGTTGAATTATCAACAAAAATGTACTCTAATTTTACTCAAAATGTTTACTACCCAAAACTTGATATGGCAGGATTATCCCTGATTATATCATACATTTGTGATATATAGTAACGTAAAATTTTATAAGTTACCATTTTTACTCGAAGAGTTTAAAGTTATTGAATGATGACCCGTACCGAATCAAGAAACTAGCTTCATCGGTTTCTATGCCGATCGATCCATCGACTATGTGCCTCAAATTAGAAGTCCACCAAAATGGCTTCACCATTCCCTTGGATTTTCAACAAAATTTCAACAAAAGGAAATATGGATACCGCCAAAATTTAAACCAACCCCTACTTATGTTAACGGCCACGCAGTTCAGGATCGGTACGTGGAACGTGCAGTCTCTAAGAAAACCAGGTGAGTAGTGGTGCTATATCTGCCATGAAAGAGTAACGCCTGGAACTCGTTGCTCCCGAAGAAACTCGATGGCCAAAAAGTGGAGATTATGTGTCCTAAGGTTATACATTGCTTCGCAGTGGTGATGACCTCGAAATCATGGTGTTAGTTTTCTTCTTGGGCCTAAGGTAAAAAATGTTCAAAGCAGTTTATAATCGTATATGTGTAATTCTACGTTTATGCCAACCCCAAGATAAAGTCTCATTTTACAACAATTTGAATGATCTGATGAAACCCATACCGGAGCACGACGTTAGAATAGTGATTTATTACTTTAATGCTAGGGCTGTCTAAAATCAGATCGACTTATGTGAAAACGCATAGTTCCAAGCTCTCGACTCGATCTAGCGACCTATGATAGGAAAAGAATCACGTACTTTGCGATCGCAGGCGACCTCACTGCGGCTAGCACATTCTTTCCTCATACAAATCTCCACTTAGAAATATGGACACACCCTCGTTAGATATATCGTAGTCAAAATTACCATATGTTAATTTTTAAGGGAAGGTCTCGGTTCATCAAAGATCGGCTGCCCAATTTTTAAGCAGTAACCATTAATTAGTCACTGCAAAGCTAAGATGGCAGTTTTCGTTTAAGTAACGGCAGAAAAACGTAACTTACGTTTCAACTACGAAGGTCTGATAAACGAAGATGAAAAAGCACAACATCCAAATCTTGTCACGCGAAAACTATCGCGGCATAGTTCTTCTTTTAGGTGACTACCAAGGAGGATTTCGTCTGAATCGGTCAGTCACTGATCAAGTTTTTTCGCTGACGATAATTTTTCCTAATAATATTTCGAAACATTTCGTGACGTACATCAGATGTTCTTGGATTTCCAACAAGCCGCTATGACCCAATTCATCGGGATAGCTTATGGTTTACTTTGCGACATCTGGTCGAAGGTGGTTGAGAACAAGCTATCTTGAATTTTGGCAATTAGCTTTGTTGTACGGCAAGGAGATGCTCTATCCTCGATCCTCCTTAATCTCAAGTTAGAATTTATCTTTCGTAAAAGAAAAACACCTCAGGAAAACATGTCGTACTGGTAGTCCAACCATGTTCTTGCATATGCAGACGATATCTTTGTAATTGAAGTGAATGGCAATGGTGTCAAAGAACAACTGGATCCAATTGTATGATTTTTAGCTTCCTTTGTTGAGATCAACAGTCAATGAGTCTAAAACCAAATATATATTATCACTGATTTTAGAGACCAAAACACAATGGATATCCATTGGACGTCCATTGCTAAATTAAAAATACCTTACATATGCCGACAAGCTGAAGTTGTACCAGGTGCTGATCAGACCCGTTGTCATGTATGGGTGTGAGAGTTGGATCCTCACGGATGAGCCCAACGTTCACGGAAAAATGTTAATGACATTCGAGAAAAGAATCATGCGCTTGATGTTTGGCTCCAAACGCGACGATGACAACACTTACCGAGTTTTATTCAACCACGAGATCGTATTTTCATTTAATGAAATTTTCATGGATTTTCATAAATTATCCTAAACGAATGGTTCCATGATCTCTGCGAGGGATGTCGCCATTTGGCTGGCTCAAAGCACTTAGGTCACTTTCGGCAACGATGGCTCAGAATGTTGTTTCAATACGGACCAGTAATGGCCTGTAAAACCCGAATATTATTATTTTTAAACTTCTACTAATTACATTGACAGTTGCTCCATGAAATTATTTTAAAACCTACGATCGACCTGAATATGTTAGAACCATTGATCCAATAATTTTATTTCAATGAGTCATTTTACTCAGTTTTGCTCTACCAACTTCGAAAATGTATTCAGCTCCCTCAAAGGTGGCTTTTATCACTTAAAAATTATTTAATCAACTGAATTCGACAAATGCTATAATTTTTTTGTTTTTATTTTTTTTTTAATTACAGTGAAAATGGGAAAGGACTATTATAAAACATTGGGCATAGTGAAGGGCGCCTCGGACGAAGACATAAAAAAAGCCTATAGAAAACTAGCGTTAAAATTTCATCCGGACAAAAATAAAAATGCTGGTGCTGAAGATAAATTTAAAGAAATTGCCGAAGCCTATGAAGTGCTGTCAGATAAAAAGAAACGTGACGTATACGATCGCTACGGCGAAGAAGGATTAAAAGGGGGTGAGTTTATAGTGTATTTATTTATTTATAAATTACATCGTACCGTATTTACTAAATCTAAAACATATTCTGGCAATTTATGGGCTATATAACTGCGAGCCTCTCTTGGATATGATTTACCCAAATTACAATGTGCCGTCGTCACATTTTTCCATCGATCGTTTACGTTCAAACTAATTACGATATTTGGATCGTTTAAAAAGTCATTGTCACACAAATGTATACTGTAGAATACCGATGGGGCCTTCTTTTTAAGTTTTATGCTTCGTATTTTATTGCTCGAAAAATCAAATGTTGACATCACTTTAAGCACATCGTCTTCCTGATCATCAAAATTTATTGTGGGCAACAAATTTTTACTCATGTCCAAGTTAATCGAATCGATCAATGTAAATTGAGATGGATATGGTATTTTTGGTATAGCATTTAAACCACGATTACTACAATTTACATAGATTTTATCGATCAGAGGATTAAATCTACATTCACACTGGTCAGGACAATTATATTTATATGTGTGCTCATAATATTTTTCCAAATTTGTGCATTTCATCACCATTTTGATCAACACCTTAGAATCGGGCAAATAAATTTTAATATCTTCGGGTACACCAGTAACGTAGTTCCAAAAAAAATCTTGAATAAAATTACACTGGCGACATAAATTTGAATCGTCAGCTGAAATATATAAAATAGCATTTAATGTGTCCTGCGCAATCAAATCAGGGGACATTTCGTAATTTATATGCTTTGCTTTGAGCTGGGCTAACGAAAAATTCATATCACCATCACTTATTGTAATATGGATGGTCGTCGTCCGATCCCGAATTTTATCGAAATCACCGAGTTCGAAATGTTTTAAGCTCGATTCATTTAAATTTAAAAATTTAATGTTTGAGTTGGCTAATAACGATGATATCGAATCAAACCCAGCGATTTGGGATTTTAGTATATCGATGGTGATTTCGTTAGGATGAAGTTCGAGATGTACGTTTCTGGAAAATAAATGTCCGCATCAGATATTTAATATCGTTTTATAAAATCATAACTTACTGTGTTACAAATAATTTATTACCACCCAACTGTAGACGACTTAACGCCGGATTGTTAACAAATGTCTCATAATCAAGCTGTTTTAAATTATTATTTTCCAAATTAAGATTTTCTAATACTGGTAAATCGTTGAATAAATTAGAATGGATCGTTTCAAGATTTATGCCTTTTAAATCTAAAAACGTTAATCGATGGAGTCCATCGAAAACAGCCTCACTTAAAATAATTTCTCCATCACCAATTAAATTTTCAAATCCCAGCGTCTCCAAATAGATATTGCGCTCAAACAAATTCGGAACATTTAACATCTCATGATCGTAAACAACGAAATCACTTATTTTTAAAATTACGATCGACATAAATTTGGCCAAATTATTTTTCGTAAAATTCACTATTGTATTGGCCTCGGAACGAAATTCCGTAATGGTGTTGACAAAAAAATTATCGAAATTCACATAACCTACTTGCCGCAATAAAATCCGACCATCGTTCAAATATTCTAAAAACGAACTATTCAAAAATCCAACAGAATAAATTTCCACATTTTTATATGGCGCAAAATTGAAATGCCCAAAAAATGTGTCGCCATCCACTAAACCATAATCAACGAAATGAATCTCAAAATGTACATCATTCGCATAATTTTGACTTTCACCGATTGCGTTGTGCAATCGAAATTGTTTATAGTTTCGATGATCTGTCTCATTGTTAAAACAATCGACAAAATTCATTGAAATTCCATTGGCTGTGACTAGTTCCAGCTCGTTAAAGTTGGATAAATTTAAATTATCCAGCGATTCGTAATCAAAACATGTTACAATCACATATGGAGTTGTGTGACGCAGATCAATTTGGACTTCAAGTAGTTTACGTTCGGTGATATCTTCTTTGATCTTGTACACATATGGTATTGGTTCCGGTGTACAATTAGTATCTAAAATTGACACAGTTACTATTAAAACTACACACGCGAAATATTCAAAGTTCATTTTATTGCGTTGTTCACCACTTATTATACCGATTAAGACTAACGATGTAGGCTAAAATTTGTCTACATAAAATTATCATCGTAAGATGAGTTATGCAACAATTTCTTATTATTTACTGATAGTTAAACACAATATTTGTATACAGTCCGTGAACCCTGCAATTTTGATAAGTGGTTTGAAAATTTGATATTTCTCACAATATATGCGAATGGTGCGTCTTCTTTGAAGAGAAAGTAACTTTTTTTCATTCTTTAGTTCTGATAAGAATAAGAATTTTTTTGACACCTTAATTCATGGACGACAGAGTAAATTATATACTTTATAGCATAAACACATAATCTCCAACATTTTGACATTTGCGTCTATCGTTTTCCATTTTATCCTTCCTTGATATAATCTGAAAGCCAATGCATTGTAAAGTCCTTTTACAGCAAAAAGTGTTCCAATGCATGAGAACAGAACTGACATGAGCGGGAGGAACGTTCCTTGAACACCGAAGGGATACCCCAGCAATAAGCATTATTAAAACCGTGTTAAAGACCACACAAGCCGCAAGCCACAAAGGAATTCTAAAACTTCCTGCATTCTAAGGCAAGACACCGTTTGAGAATTTTAAGATGCTATTTCAAGTGGCCGTTAGGCATAATGAGTGGGCGCGAGCCTGATGAACAACTTAATGCTCTTATCTTGGACTACTAAAAGAAGCAACGGATGTCTTGCAAACCATATCCACAACACAAATGAGCTGCGAAATAATCTTGAGGAAGGTGGAACTCAGGTTTGGACAGTCTCTGCACACTCGCAGGAGTTATATAAAATCCAGCTGCATATGAGACAGCAGCGAGAAGAAAGCTTACGAGATGTTGGACGGGAGGATATTGGAAAGGAAGACAAAACCCAGATCGATTGCCTCATGGAAAAAAAGGGTTCCTCAAAAAATTTTTTTTAAAGATTTGCAAAATTACGTGTGCAATAGACTTTTTAATGTGACAAATGGATACACTGCAAAACGCTCTCTTTTCTGACAAACAAGAAAACTAGAGCCACCGTTTTGTACAATTTATAAAATTTCGAGCATCAATTTATTGTTTCCAGTATAACTGATGAATGCATCTTTGGTTTAGACTTTTTGACCGAGCACCAGATGGCATTCAATTTGATAAACCAGCATAGGAATTAAGCACGACTTTTAGTGATTAAAAAAAATCCATATAATTTCTTGTAATTTGCTAGAAACACGTATGTCTAAAAACACTACGAAATAATTTCTTGTACTTTGCTAGAAGAACGTATGTCTAAAAACACTTTTGTTTATTGTTTGTATGCTTCTTTTTGACATTTACGTATGTTGTTGTCAATACAAAAATAATGATTTTTTGGTTTGCTAAAAATTTAAATTTGTTATATTTATTTGTCTTTAAATATTAAAAATATACAAAAATAAATATAATATAATAACATCTAAATATTTAAATTATGTTATTCTGTTATTTTATTATTATAATTTATTTATTTTTTAATAGTTTTATAAAACCATAAATTTGTTTTTGTAACAGACAATGTGATAGACGATTTACGTTTATCACATAGTCTATTACAAAAAGAAATTTAGTTTTCCGTTGTTTAAATATTGTTCGGCGGTTATGTACAAATTTATTAATCAAATTCATTTTTAGTCGGCAAAGTTCATATACAATAAATAAATGAAAATAAAATAAAACATTGTATGATATGTATTTGTAATTCATAATATCTTTTATTTATTTTAAATATTGCATATTTGTTATCAATTCTATAATAATTTTTTTTATCGACTGGTATGGATGTACTCATAAAATAAATTTTGTATAGTGATTTTTTTTGGTATCATGTAAATCCTCCGTGTTTTGAGTTGGTATCATGTAACCTTATTGTAGCAGTTTTAATAATTATTTTTCGTTAGTGATTTTTTTTAATCACTAAATGTCGTGCTTAATTCCTATGCAGGTTTTAAGTTGGCATAATGTGGAGGTTCCGTTAATAATGGCTGGTAGCAAATATAACGAATGTCTGAAGCAACCATCTATGCCAGAGTAAACGGCGATCCTAAGCATAGCAAGATGGGAGTAGTAGAGCCACTAAATGTCAAATAGCTTACTTGTGCGGAAGAACACTCGATAAACTCATGTCAAAGAAATGACAAGACCTTATCCATAATTAGCAAAGTCGAGGACATCACTAGAATCATCCCATTACGTGGGAATAGTTTATGTGGTCCATCCTAGCATTGATACAGGAAACACCACTCCAACACGACAGGCACCAATACAATTAGCATTAGCCAAACAACAAGAAACAGAGCAATTGGGGATCCAAAATTTTCAGCACGTTGGATCAGCCGAGAATGGCTTGTACTAATTTAAAGTCATGCCTTTCGGCCTACACAATGCATCTGCTTCATTCGAACGATTAAAAAAGCAGGTTCTTGAAGGCTTCAGCTGGAGAACGTATTTGGTATATTTGGATGACATCATTGCGCTAGTTTGTATATTTAATAAGCACGTGAAGAATCTTAAAGAAGTTCTCCAAACCATTAAAGCCGCAAGGTCGACGTTAAGTTCATCGAAATGTTGCTTGTTTAAAGGCAAAGTTAATTTCCTAGGTCAAATAATCTACAGTAACGGGGTGCGTACGGATCTTAAAAAATTAGCAGTGGTAGAAGGTTGGCCAACTCCACGAAATGTTCATGAGGTGAGAAGTTTCCTCAGGCTATACTCTTACTACCGACGATTTGTCCCCAACTTTCCTGATGTTGCATGAACTGTTGTAAGCTTGAATCGTTCAGTCCTGTATGTTTGAATCGTTTAAGAATAGACTTTTGGCAAATTTTCCCTTTAACGGTTAATGTGTTCATTAAAGCTGACTTCATAACATCGGATAGGTTTCTTAGAATTTTACATCCATGCTATATGTATTTCTTTATTTTTTATTTTATGTCGTCCGGTGATTTGGTTAAAGATACATGGATGATATGATTAGATGGATGATATGATTAGGTAAAAAACCACGATTGAAAATCCTAGCATATTCATTCGGTGTTATGAACGCAGCTTTAAAAATATAAATCGATCATATAATAAGAACTCATTCCGGGACCTAAAACCGATATTGCCATCATCTTTCCAGGCAGAGCCATGGCTTTTAATTTTTTAAAATGAGCAGCTTTCATATTTATTTCAAGATACAATTTTTTACATTTTAAAACTAACAATTTTTTTTGTTTTCTTTTACAGGAGCATCAAATGGTACCAGTAATTCACATAACTTCACATATCAATTTCACGGTGATCCTCGACAAACATTTGCCCAATTCTTTGGTTCGAGTAATCCTTTCGCGTCGTTTTTCGACAATTCTGACTCAATATTTGGTAAAAGTGTATTTGATACGCTCGACACAGATACAGATTTTTTTGCACCATTTGGTCTAGGCAATCGACACCATGGTCTTGGTGGTGCATTTAGGTGAGTAATTAACGTACAATTTTTTGTTTGGATATACAAATTATATTGATTAGTTTTCCATCCCCTAGATCGCATTCGTTTAATGTACACACACCGTTGAAAAAAGAAAAAGTTCAAGATCCACCGATCGAGCACGATCTATATGTAACGTTAGAAGAAATAAATAATGGTTGCACGAAAAAAATGAAAATTTCACGACGGGTAATACAAGAGGATAGTACACCAAAAAAAGAGGATAAATATGTTACAATATCGATAAAACCGGGATGGAAGTCGGGTACAAAAGTAACATTTCAAAAGGAGGGCGATCAAAGTCGGGATCCTAGTAAAGTGCCAGCCGATATTGTATTTATAATTAGAGATAAGCCACATCCATTATATAAAAGAGAAGGCAGTGACTTAAGATATACCGCACGATTAACATTAAAACAGGTGAGTGACTGTATTTACGAACGAATTCTAGATTTAGCGTTTCGTCTTATTATTTTGAAATTTTTAGCACTCGTTTTTTAGTACTTTGCTGCGTTATGAAAATTTAAAATTGTTAAATCACGTGTAATACCATTTACCAATGAAATCTTCAAAATGAAAAAAAGTTTATTCGGGTAGCGTACTGGACCTCTCTGACTACTTTAAAAAATGTGTAAATTTACCAAAATTTTTAAAGTTTTGACAGCATTGATTAGTTCCTTTAGTGCTTTTTCTGGTATGACTTTGATTATTTGCCTCGATATCAAGTTGTATCCAGCGGCTTTTTATCTTTGAGGTTTTTTACTTCTTGTTTCATTTCTTTCAGAGTAACTAGTAAACCAGATGCCTCATATATTTTATTTATCGCTGCGAGCGGAACCTATGGGCAATTAATTATTTTAATGGGTATGACACTTGCAGTTTAGGTATTTTGACTGTCTCATTTTTGATCTCCTTAATTACTAGTTTACGTTTGTTGCACAAGTTGTTAACGATTATTTTGTCTTTAATGTCACTAGTTTTCCGCTAAGTCTTACGAGCTCTTTTTTTTATTAACCAACTCTATCACTTCAACTGGATAGTTTATACTTTTTTGTAATATTCCTTGCTGAATAGGAGTACTTCCCCAAGCCGCTTTTTGTATACTTTCAATTAGGCTTTCCAGCTCTTCTTCTTTCATCTGAGATTCGTATCAGTAGATTTACTTCTGATATATGGATAATGGTATGATGATAGCCCTTCGTCACTTTCGGCTAGTAAATAATTTTTCAAAGATACCCTTGATATACCAAAAATCCAGAAGGTCGGCGATTTATTTGGGTCCTCGGGCCAGTAGGTTGGCTTTCTACGAGAGGGAAATCACATTTAAATGTTCTCTCTGCTTTAAATAGCTCTCTTGCTTTGGGAGTAATTCTATTTGATCCGCAGTTCATTGCCTCCAATGACGGACTGGTATCCGCGTATTTTGGCATATGAGGTTCTAGTAAAGTGACTGCCTGATATTAGGCATATATACAATTGTTTTGTGTTTAAATATACTTCTAATTCTGTAATGCATTGCGCAAGGCCATGTCCATTCCATTACGTTTGTATGGACTAAAATTAAGGTAGTCAAAAAATTTTCTAGTTATACTTATCGTTTCCGCTTTCCAATGTTCATCTCTGCTCTTGTTATTTCAGTAGCTCGCCTATAAGTTGTAGTCTTTGTCCTGCGCAGTCAGATGTGAACTGATAGCGTTTAGCTGCTAAATTATTTTTTGTAGCACTTGGTTTTCTTGACTCGGTGCTCTCGCTATTTATCGGGTTTTGTTTTGGGTGCAAATTGCTATGTTTGCATCCTACATTGAGAACTATTTGGCTACCTTGCACCTTCTGTAATTTGCTGGGTAATGATTACCACAGTGTAAACACCAGACGGTAACGAACTCTGTTTAGAAGGTTCCTCCATCTTCATTTAACAGACAGACCTTCACCATAATACCGTGTGATACATTTTGCAGTGATTCCTGACTTCTTTGTAATCTGCCACAGTCGCGATCTATATTATCTCCATCTAGACCTTTTGTCTCGAGCTTTAATGCTCGACTGATACAGTACATTAGTATTACAGAGACAGTACCAGTTAAAATTAAAACATTTTGCCAGAGATAGTTATCAAGCCACATATATCGGTGTCAAACGGGTTCATACTTTAGTAAAATCGATAAAGTTTAAAATGAAATGGTCTCTCACTAAATTTTGTTCTCTGATAATGTACCAAATATATGACTTTTTATTATTGCTCATCCAGAAAGCAAACCCTCTTATGTGCTTCAAAAGTACAATGTTTCACTCTTAGTCTTTATTGAGTGATAAACACTCATCCAGAAGCTATGTGGTATTTATCCTTCCTTAAATACAACTTACTTTCAATAGGTCAATATGAATGTAACGTATACGTAAATTTTTTACTTTCGTGTTTTGAGATAAAATCCTTCACTCATCTCTATGGGTGGCCAAAAACGAAAAAAAAAAAAGATTGTCTCAAAAATATATAAGGAGTATTTTTGATGGATCAAACCATCAAAAATAATCAAATTTCGATGCTTTCACGCCAAATTAAGAATTTCATCGATATAAGCGACCTTCAATAAAAAGAAAGAAAGAAGAAAAATTAAGACGTTACACAACTTCATTCAGTCAGTATATTTGTAAACACAAACAGTCATCGCAACACAAACATTTCCATACATTAAAAAAAAAATACTTGTCGCATACAATAAGACATTTATTTATAGCCTCCGTACCATTATCCGGTTTATGACTTATTATTAACCACCCATATCAAATCTATACTCTAAACTTCTCTAATCTAATCTCAAAAAAAAAATATTCAAATATATGCGCGTATTTATATATTCAAGAGAAATAAAAGCTTTTCGACATAAAAACTCGTTGAACTTGAAAATAAGACACCAAAAACTTAAAAATGTACGCATATGTATAGAAGAATGGAATTGGTACAATACAGTTTGCGCATAGTATTTCTCTTGCTTTAATTCAACACAATCTTACATAATAAAATTAAGGTTAAGAAATACAAGATACAATTCAACAATTTGTATATATGTATGTTAACGTAAATAAACATTACCGACCTCGCCAAATACGGTTAATTTCTTAGGTCATCAGACACACATAAAAAAATAAATAAATCGTGCGTGTGTCGCTAAATCGTATTTAGATATTCAACATAATTATGCATATATGAGACTTCCATATGGTCGTCTTATGTTTTTTAATACATTCACTTGTCACATTATGTGAATGATGATTTTCCATTTTCAATGGACAGATTTAAAAATTACCAAAAAATCAAACGAAGTGAAATTTTCAAATTTTTACTGTCAGTTGCAATTTTCCATATTGTAATTTTACTATTTGTTTACAATGTACATAGCGCATGTTTATAATTTTGTGGGCTAACCCTAACACCCTTTGCTTATTTTTATGCTCGAAAATTATTTTATTTATTGCGCTTCTCTATGGGCTATATTCAGTTGCTAGACAGCAATAGAGAAGCGTAAATTCATGCCGTCGTTGCTATAAGAACCACTAAGCAAATTTCTGAACTCAATGTGGTAATAACTAATAATTGGGTCGCCGAATCAACTATAGGCATTGGTGTTTGAGTCCAACAAGTAGGCCAAATTTAAACCTCGATTACAACTATTTTGCCACGTTAGATGGTCATATTTTGCCAAAAATAAAAAGTCAGTCAATTATTTTAAATAGTCCGTCCAAACGGTCAGATCCTCGATCTTGTTCTAATCAACAAATGTTAACGTTACAATTTGGTTTGAAAGTAATCTTTCTCTTTCTCTCGAAACCCAATAAGGAGATGATTATCAGAATTCGATATTGGACCAATGATGGTTTTGAATCTTTTTTAATAGATGGCCAAAAATTAGTAGATGCCTTTATACCCGAAAGGGATTAGTTATGAAGTCCTTTAAAAACTTTTTCGCAAAAATCAAAAAAAAGGTCTTGGTATAGCAAACGTTTGAAATAATCTTCATAATGCACTTAATAGTTTATGGAATCAAACCAAACATCGACATATGGTTCTTCTCTTGCTTTGTTCCGACAGCTCGGTGCCTTCAGCTATTCTTTAATCTATGGGTTGGTCCAACTAGTTAAAACTGGTTGATGTACTAAGGAAGATGTTTATGCAATGATGGAGGCGTTTATGTTAGATTAGGGTTAAAACACACTCGTGGGTCTCTACACTACCTGGTTTCATTTTCACGAGTATACATCCAAATTACATGAACTCTTCATTAGACGACAACTATCGTCGAATTCCAACGAAAAAGCAAAACGTTACGATGCTTCTATTTATATTCGAAGGTACACTCTTCTAAAGATATTATCATCTAATTGAACTTAAAATCCCGATTCTTCACCGCTGGCTATAAATTCTAGAATGTTGGAAGATTCTTAAAAATGTTAATCAGAATCGTATACCACACTTTACCTCGAACTGGCGTCACACCAACAAAGAATCACACAAAATGTTCAAAATTCTGCAATGTTTCAATCTCCAATTTGAGATTTCTGTTTGCAGAGATTTCTAAGCAGTTCGAAGTGAATTAGAAATTTGATTGATCTCTAAATCTTATCTCGTAGCTATCGCAATCAGAAAACTTATAGACGAGTAGTGAAATACGGATGAAAATGTCCTTACGCTAATCACAACGTTTCACTACTGAATGGGTTTTATTGCGGTTTACGTCCCCTTTCTCGTTGCTTTCGATCTTGAAAAACCCATTTAAACGCGTGACTCAACATAACCCAAATCATTACTCTTCGTCGATTTATGCTGTCTGGTTGAACGTAATTGTGTCACACTTGCAGAGCCTGATATGTCATTTTGACCATTTGTATTTTAACCATCATCAACATCACGAGTTTCTGGATCGCCAGGGTCTCTGTTTTGATTATTATTTGCTGTTGGAACAATTACTTCATCCTCCTCTTCATTGTTATCGTTTTCACAGCGTTGATCTTCTAGAAACCGTAAATTCTCCAAATCAAAAACTCGATAGCCTTTACAATTCTCGCTGTAACTGACCATAATTTACTCCTTTAATTTCGAATCAAATTTCAGGTGCTATTTTTTCGATGGTTTCACGACACATTGGCTTGCCAAAGAGAGATCGATTTCCTTATGTTCAGTAAGACCACTTAAACAGTAAGGATAGTCTCATTCTTTATTTCTCTTATGTGTTCTTTAAGTGTATTGCATAGAAAATTAAAGATTGTTTTGTTATTTCGTGTGCGTGTCTATTGTCAGATTTTTCGTGATTTTCGCTTCTCTCTAACTAACTTTTTCTTATCAAGAGGATAATTTTGGTTCCTACGCGATTCATTGTGGTTAAAATGTAAACTTTTCCATGCTACTTGTTGAATATTTCAGTTTAGTGCCTCAAGGTCGTCTTCCAACTATATCGGTGTTTTAATTATATCCTGGAATAGTCCCAGTTAGTTTTACTATTTGTAAGCTTAGGCAAGTTGCCCTTATGCATTATCATTGTGCTGAGAGTCATGATAACAGATAAGTGGCCAGTATAAATTTACTCGCTATTTTTGAAGCACATATAATCCTCAAAAATCCCTCTTGCAACAAAAAAATCAATGAGATCTAGTATTTTATTTATTCTGCTTCGAACAGCTCTTTTCCTTTATGAGTTGTAAGTCTTGATCCCCAGTAGGTGTTTTTTGCATTAAAGTCACCACCAATAATAAAATTGGATCCTAGGGAAATAAAGAGTAAATTATAGTCTTCTTTGTTTAGATTAATTCGTGGACGGCAGTAGATAGAGTTTAACTTTTATGATTTTCCGGCTCTAGCCTTTTCTCCTGAATGAGCCATGTTACCATGTTACATTCATAATCACATATTTTAATAAATGATGTCAATGGCTTTACGATATGAGACAAGTATCTATTTTTTCCAATTTAAGAAAAATGTCTAACTCTAGAACATGTTTGCTAGTTAAGACCACGATCTTGCTTTGCTAGTCGTAGCTTTTCTTTTCTTCGCCTATAACTAATGGTTTTGGAACCATTTTGGGTTTTATTGGTCTCTCTTTTGCAACCTTATAGAGTTTTGAGGAAATTGGTACATTTTATTCTTAACCTTTGATGTTTTTTCGCTACTTCACATCCTCTATAGTCAGCAGGCGGGTGCCCTTTACAAGTACAAGTGCTTGTTTTGAAAACTGGTTAAATGAGTTTAGGGAGTCTCTGTTTGGATGACCTTCCTTAATTTTTCATTTTCTTTTTTAAGATTTTGAAGTTCGTTTCTTAGTTGAATTAAATTTTTATGTCACTTTTGTATGGAACTCAGCATTTTTGTTTTACTGCTGAATTGCGGAGTTTGATTTATTGAGTGGTGATCTTGACATTAACAAACTTTGTACGAATCGGTATAGTAATAATTGGCTTTCCTTAGAATCCAATAAACCAATCTCGTGGGAGGGTGGATTAGTCAACTGGACAGTTGGTGTACCCTCTAGGATATTTATTTCTTTTTGTTGATTATTCATTGCCGTTAGCTGATTTTTTGATCGAGGTATCCTTCCTCCAGCAGTTTATGCCTATTGCTAGATAAAAAACGAGCCGCTTCTTACATAAGGAACAGACTTTGTCTGAAGCCACATCTCCTGGTTGAGCTATATAAGTATGAAAATGTGAATCTTCCGTGACAATACACTGTAGGGAGCTTCTCGAACTATCCAATTCTTTACCACGGTGACGAATTGATGTTCCTGGACTCTCAGCAACACTATTGCAAAACATTTTTATTGAACGACTTGTTGAAGAACGGCCAGATTGCTAATATCATGTTGATTCAACAGTTGATGCAGTTAATATCACTTTACCGCGAAAATGCTTCATTTTGGAACACCCTTTTTAACAGTTTTTAGATTTTCTAAATCTGTAATGAAGCATTCTGGTCAAACTAGTAATATAAAAGATGTTTTTTTAGTAGGTGACAAACTATTTGACAGAAGTAGGTAATTTAAAATATTTGTCATAAATCAAACATGATCTGTCACTCAAACTTACTGCAGTAAAATTGTAAATTCTTAAAGCACTTGATATGGTATTAGAATGTGGTAGTCTTTTCAAAATACAAATCTTACAAAATGTTCAATTAATTTCTACAAATCTCTCATATAGCATCTAATTATAATCTAATTAAAGTTAACAATTTATCGGATACTTTTGACAGCTGCGGATAAAATTTGCGGTATGTAAATATGGAAAATTATGGTAATTTATGCATTTCTTGAATACGTTTTGCTATTAAGGCCAAAATATGTTTTCTATTGAAGGCTAGGTTATCTCACTTGTATTTATTACCTAGACAGGGTGGATATAAAGTGCACGTACATCGGTTATTTTATGATTCTCGCATTACTTAAATCGCCCCCAGTGTTTGTGCTTTTGTGCGGGCAAACCTCTTTTTCATACAAATCACTACTGATAACCCAGTATCAGCTAAACGACTAGTGATCGTCAGAACTTGAGAACTCTCAATTAATATCACGAAAGTTTTTAAGAAGGACCTACCAAATAGAAGCACAAATCAATAAAATATTTATGCATGGATTTGATCTGACTGTTGCGATCACAGAAATTCTTCAATAGTGACTTTTTGTACACTCTGTGTTATACCAATGGGACATAGCACATGAAAATTATAAAAATATTTGCAAAAATGTTTCATGTGGGTGCTTCGAAATTTTAAACCACATACCCTACGTACAAGTATAATATGTATATATGTATATGCTAAGACATTGGCGAATGAGTCATGTCGCATCAAAACTATATGAGGAACCGCCTCAATATGTTGAAGGTTACCGATTTCATCTAAGTCTATGAAGGGTTTTCCAATTGGAATGTTAAAGTTAGTATTTTATTGTCAATTATAATAAAGCAGTATAATCTATGGTCAAACAGACGAAACCGGCATTTCTTATATACATTTTTGATTTTTCAAAAAGCAAAAATGAAACATTGGTATTACATGTAAATGGTGAGATCTTCTCGTTTTTATCCCCCATAAACACTATTACGCTACCATAAGAACGTGGTTTTACTGTCAATAACTTTAAAATTGTAACCACTACATATGTGTGTCATATATTTTAATGAGGAAATCTAATGTTTCGGAATTTTAATGTTTACTAATCCAAGTATTATTATTTTTATTTCATTACAGGCACTTTGTGGTGTAATCTTTGAAGTTCCAACGTTAAATGGCGAAAAATTACGTATAAGCACAAAACAGGAAGTAATAAAACCAAACACAGTCAAAAGAATACAAGGCTATGGTTTACCATTTCCAAAAGATAAAACGCGAAAAGGTGATTTGCTCGTAGCGTTCGATATAAAATTCCCAGATAAATTAACAACAGAAGAAAAAGAAATACTAGCCGATGTTCTACCGAAATCGTAAATCTCGCATCCATTAATGGCTGGGACCCTATTTTGGAATAACAATTATATATAAATATAATAAATTTAAATAAATAATTTAAAAGAAACGCTTTTTGAATATTATATAAAATCAAACATACACACAAAAAACAACAAAAAAAAAATGAAAAAATTTCGAGATAATTTTTTAAGTTTTAAGATTTTTAATTTTAATTTAATTACATTTTTTTTTTTTTTGAGAATTTTTAATTAATAATTTTTAAAAATTAAACTATTTATTTAACAATATATACGGAATCAGATTCACACTCATATGTATAAAATAATATATTTTCATAAAACCGCGAACTTTTTCGGTTCTTTTTTTTTTTATTATTATTAGAAAAGATGTTTATTTTTTTATAGAGCCATGTGAACAAAAGAAACAAACAAAATTGATATTAATAATTAAGAAAAATAAATAAATTTTTAATAATATATGTAATTACAACACAACACGTCGTACACATAGCTAGATAGTACTATGAAAGAGAGATATTAAAATGGAAAATTTTAAAAGTTTTTCTTTGTTTTGTTGGACATTTTGTAAATTTTACTACTTCACCTAAAATGAAGAAGAAGAAGAAGAAGAAGAAAAAAGAAAATATGATGAAAAACTAACAAATTAAAAAAGTTTGGTGTTTTATTTGGAAGTAAAGGCATTTTTTGGCCAAGACTACCACAAATAGTCAAGGAGCCCCTGATCATAATCGGTCATAATCAGACGGCCTAGTGACTTTAATGCTAGAGCTAGAGAAAATATAATTTCATAGTCCTAAAACAAACTATAGAGCGATAATACTTTGAAACTAAGGGAAGGTTTCAGTTCATTCAAGAGATGAGATCATATCGGTAGGCTACCAAATTCGCAATTCTCATGATTTGGTCTCTGCAAATCCACAATGGCAGTTTTTGTAGACGTCAGGGATAAGAAGAAAACAAACCGTTCGTTCCAACTGTGAAGGTCTGATAAACGAGGATGGGAAAATACATTATCAAAATCTTATTAGCAGTAACAATATGGAAACCAATCACCATTCTGAAGATGTGTATGCTTAATGGGAGGTACTGAACACTTTTGTTGTCATTGCCGTTTAGATAAATTTAAGTATAAGGTAAAAATTAAACGCAATAATGATGGGTTTGATGAGAAGCGCGAATGCGTTTCATAATCGCACGAAAATTGGATTTGTTTTTCATTTGCATCTAATTCAAATGTCACATACTTCAATCGATTGAACGCTCTATTATATCTCCCATTCTATTTAATAATAATCTAGAATACATCATTGCAAACTTCAAGTCGAAGTTAAGTCAAATAATTCGAAATGATTTACTTACATTTTAGTCACTCATCTGTCTAATTTACATAATTCTAACTTAAGTCACTTTAAGTTACAAGAATTTACATTTAATCTAAACTGTAGCAGAATTTATTGAACTTCTAAACAAAGTAAACTTAAGTACACATTTTATGGCTTAAACATGTGTGACTTAAGCTATATGGTTTATTCTTATTTAACGCTGACTTTAAGATAAGCTCTTATTAAGAAGACATTTTTTTTTTCATTATAAAATTAAATAGTTTTCAATCCTATACATAACCTCGAAATTTTTAAGTCGAGTCAATTTACATTTTAAGTCTATAGGTTTTATTTGAATTATGTATTTTAAATTATTTGAATGCTACTTAACCTTGTATTGGCTCATACTTGCGTAAACTTAATCAAGATTAAGTTTTATACACGCTTGACTTAAGCCAATCAGTGTTATATTTAGCTGCTAGAATATGTTATCTCGAATATGTCGTTTAGCTACGTACAATCAATGCTAAATTAAGAAATAAACAAACTGGTTTCAGGCCAGGAAGAACATTTATCACCTCAATCCGATTGGTTATGAATTATTTAATAAATGAAATTGTCCATTGTACCTGCAATATTACAGACACTTTGTGAAATGAGCATCTTAAAGAAATTCATTGAACTCATACAAGAAATGTATCAAGATGGTGGAAACTGAGTTCAATACGTATACAAGCAATGTAAATCGTACTACCATAGCCAATTTCTTAGACGAGCTAGAACGATGTCGAATCATTCAAATACATGCTGGTATATATCATAAAGTGTATAGAACGTCAGTGAATAAGCGCAGCAAGCCGTGTGATTTTGCACATCCAGTAAAACGGTGTTGATGAAGCATAGCTAACCATTATGGTAGGTAAAAAAGTTTAGCAATAAGCATGGTGTTACCTAACAGAAAAGTTATTTTAGTCAACACCGGATGTGTCGTTGCTATCCAAACCTTATGCACCACGTTCAGCTAAGCGGTCAGCACAATTTTTGTATGCAGTGGTTCCACCATTTCAACTTTCGGTGAAAACCGCCTGCAATCGAATTTGGTATTACGAAGTTTGCTAACGTTTACGATAGCTGAGGTCAAACAGGCGATAATTGGATCGGATTTATCACATTACAATTTTGCTGGATGTAGGAAATCATAGATTAATCGATCAGATGACGTCATTTACAGCGCGTGGAGTAATCGTTAGTTTGCGCGATTAGCAGTAAAAACAAAAAAAAAATTTAAATTAAAAAAAAAACGCAAACGCAAGTGACATCTATTGATAGGATAATGCAATATGTACCAACGATATGTTTCCTTTAGTAAAACAAGTCAGTCGAGTTTTGGTATTCATAGAGATTAGAAAAGGGTTGTCTTTTAAAATAGAAAAATAGAAGTGTGAATTTTGTTTCTTCTTGGCATTCCTTTAGCTTTCCCTGTCCACGAATGTGGTTAAAACATTTATGAAAGTGTATATTTAAACAAAACAAGTATAGCTATTCACCACCAGAGTGACATATGTATTTGTCATCGCAAAACGTCAAAGTGGCAGAAAAAAATTTGTTTTGATTTTTTGATTTTTGTTTTTTGTATAAATTTCTATTTTTATTTATTAAATCCAATCAAAAATAATTAAAGTTTTATTTAGTGTTTCCCTTATTTATTATTTATATTTATCAAAAATCTCCGTTGACGATGGACGGTGAAAAAATAAATTTGTGTGAAAGTTTAATACAATGGCTGGAAATATTGAATTTGAGTAGGCCCCACAAGAATGCCAAAGAGCTAAGCGATGGCGTTGCAATGGCCGAGGCGTTAAATCAAATATCACCCGAAATGTTTACGGATCTATGGCTAAGTAAAATAAAAACCGATGTGGGCGATAATTGGCGTTTAAAAATCAGTAATCTAAAGAAAGTGATCGAAATGGTGTACGACTACTATACGGACGTATTGAATCTGAATTTAAGTGATTTCGAAAGGCCAGATGTTCAAAAAATTGCCGAAAAATGGGATGAAAATGAATTAGGACGTTTGTTACAATTGATATTGGGGTGTGCCGTAAATTGTTTAAACAAACAAAATTACATTACCCAGCTTATGCATGTCGAAGTGTCGCTGCAACGAAATATAATGGGAGCAATACAGAATTTAGAATTGATATGGCAAGGTACAGCCGCTTCGCGTAATTCAATAAGTATTGCAAATTTCGATACGAAACCATTACAAGATGATCGTGATTCGTTCGCCCAGCGTTGTCACGAGCTAGAACAACGGATCGCATTCCTACTCGAAGAAAAAGTCTCAATGCAACAAGAAATGCAAAAGGTTCAAATCGAATTGGATCGTTACGAAAATCAATCGACAATCGATGAACAAGGTAAATCGATCGGACCGATACAACCAGGTTCGGCACGTCACAACGAACACCGAAAACAACTCGATAATCTAAAAGATGAATTGTTACAAGCGGAAACGGCACGTGACGATTATAAAATGAAATCGATTCAACAGGAAAAAGAAATTATGGCACTTCAAGCAAAGCTCGATAAATTTCATCAAACGACGTCCGAACTATCGAATTTAAAAGATGAAATGGATGTGTTGCGCGAAGCAAGTGAAAAGCTTAAAGTGTGCGAAACCCAGTTGGCGACGTATAAAAAAAAGCTCGAAGATCATAACGATCTAAAAAAACAGGTTAAAATGTTGGAAGATCGCAGTGCCGAATATCTACAACAGAATTTACATTTCGAAGATGATTTGAAAAAATTTACCGAGCTCAAGGGTCAAGTCGATTTGTACAAGAAGGAGATTCAAGATTTACACGAAAAGTTGGACACCGAAATGAGTAAAACGGTTAAAATCGAGTTCGAGATGAGTAACATGGAAGCGAAGTTGACTGCAGTGCAGCGTGAACGTGACAATATGTTGAGCGAACGAGATGCTTTGCGAGAAACGTGTGATGAATTGAGGTGCAATCCAATGTCTGGCGAACACGATAATACAATGTCACGGGAGTTACTATCACCCGGCCTTAAAGAAAAATTAGAACGACTCGAGGCTGAAAATAAAGCTTTGCGCGAGGGTCAAGGTGGTCAAACAGCGTTGGCGGTAAGTCGAATAATTCAATATGAAATTGTTATCATCGGATTTTTATTTTCCAGCAACTTTTGGACGATTCCAATCAACGAATGGAAAAACTACGGGAACAACTAAAAACAGCCAATCAAAAAGTTTTGGCACTTTCACAACAAAACCAAAGTGACGATTCGAAGGGTAACGATTTAGTGGTGCAATTGCGTCAAGCGCTCGAACTGAATGATCAAAAAACGGCACAAATCGACGAAACACAAAACCAAATGGCACAATTCCAAAGTAAAGTAAATCAATTGGAAACAATATTAGCGACTCGGGAACAAGAATTGTCGGCGGCCTATATTCGATACAAGAAATGTGTCGATAAAACGAAGGAAATTATTAAGAATTTAGATCCGCGTGCGGCAAATGGTAATGATCACGTGACATCTGATTTTATTTACAAAAACCTGTAATGTTCTGTTCATTTTTGTAGAAGTTGCGCTTCTCGAAAAACCAGCCGAACAAGTAGACCCGGTTGAAATACGTCCACCAATGGGTCAAATGGAAGAACATCTAATCACCAGTGCGTTCTATCGTCTAGGATTGTCGTGCCAACGTGAAGCGGCCGATGCACGCCTCGCTTTGCTAGGGGGTGGTACAAGTTTCCTCGGCCGACAACGGCAACCGCCGCCACGAAAGCCTATCAATCTAGCCAATTCAAAATCAAAACCATAATCCAATTCCCATCATCCCCATCGTGGCATTCACCCAAAGTGTCTAATCCCGTTAACAAAAAACAAACATAAGTTTTCCACTAGACTTTCTATCACAATTATTTATTTATAAATAGTTTTTCCCGTTATGATGAATTTTCCTTATCTACCTAACACACATTATGTTATTTATGTATTTTATTATGTAAAAGACACTTAAACGGTAAATATACAAAAATATTTTACATATTAATTCAGGTACTGTTGAAATATTCTGGCCGCTACGAAAACATCTCCTTGTATCATCTATAGAAATATGCTTCTAACGGATCTCGATCCTTCTGGCTTAAATAATTTATGAGTCGTAATTTTTCGTTTTTGGCCGAGCATGGAAAATCTTTGGACTGCTTTGTTTTCGTTTGAAGTCGATCGAGGAACGGGTCCCAAAATGCTGATGGTACAGCAATCTGTAACGGGACAAAATTAATGAATTCAATCAAAAAAACCGTTGGGACATCAAACAAACCATATCCTGGAAACATATACATAGTCCTTCGATCATACGATCTAATTTCTGTTGAAATTCGGGATATTCTCCTATAACGGTAGCGTAAAATTTAGGAACGATCGATATAATTGGTTCGCAAGTTTCTTTCGGTTTGGCATCGAGCAATAACTTCCGTTCTTCTTCGTTTTCATCGTCTGTGCCATCATTTTCGTCATTTTTCATACCACGTTTCGAGCAAGCAATTTTCGTCTCCTCCTGTATTGTCAAATTGAAACATAACTTGCGCAAAATGTAAATCAAATCACGAATTATAAATTTGGCCTTGGCCGAATTAAAATCCTTGGTAATCATCTCGACTAAAAATGAATGAAATCGAAATAAAAAAATTTACGTTCCCCCTACATCATCCAGACTTACTACTCAATATTTTAATCCATTCAAAAAGTTTATAGCCTTCGATCGGATCGATCGCTTCGAGTAGAAAATTATATAAATCATAAGTCCTCTCGTTATCGTCGGGCCATCGATACAAATCGATCGTACGTCGAATTTCATTTGCACTGACGAATGTAAATTGCGTGAAATCAACATACCGATAAATTATCATCACATTATCGATAAAACAGTCGCGCAACATCGTATTATTGCGGTGCTCGACGTACGAGAGTATCAAGTTTTTACCTAAATTCGAAATTTTTTTATCACCATCGGTCAGGGCCAAGAATATATGAAAGAGTAGATATTCCGTTATTTTCGTTAAATCTTTCATTATAATTTCGGCCAGAAATGTTAGCGCTTGCAGCCGAATTTTTGTGTGATGCGACAATATTTGACGGGCTAACGATTTTAGGGTGCACTCCATAAGGATACCAAATTTTACGAAAAGATCACGAAATGCGTGCGCCAAATTCGATGAAATGTTACAGTTATCGAATGTGATCGAAGCAACGGCGTTAAATAGGTGTACGGTCGATAGGGCGAGCATTGAGTCACGAATCAATAGTCGGGTTAGCACGATAATTACAATACAAATTTTTTCCTCGTAATTCGAGTTGTTGGGATCAATTTCCTTCGATTCGACTCGACGCAATATACTAATCAGTGTATCAATCACTTCGGGATCCGGTCGCTGCAATAAATCACTACTACTCTCTGAGAATATATACAACTTTTGAGCGTATTTTGGATCCATTTTCGCCGGACCAAGGAATTCTTCTTTGTTGTGGATTAAATTATGTGTTGCCTCCTAAAAAATATAAAATGGTGGCGTAATCTCTCTGGTGTATTGAACCGGCCAAAATATTTACCTCGTAAATTTCGTTAACCCAATTGATGTCGATCGATTCATTGCACAATGAGTACGCTTTATTCGCAAAGTTATACAGATTCGACATCATATGCGCCTCCGAGCTACCACTGTGGATAATATCACGAATCATTTCTTGCAGCTTCTGCAGTGTAGATCTTTGAAAATTTTCCACCCATGTATTCATCACTTGGAATATGAAGTCGTACGATTCGGAAAGAACGATCTGGTGAGAATGGAAAATTTTTTCAATTAAATGATTACCTCGCCGAATTAGAACTTACTTCTGGATTTATGATGACATCTTTGAACGCAGCGATTATGTATTCGGGATTTTTACTTTTAATTTTTTTCGATAAGAAATACGTTATAGTCCAAGCTTCGGTCGCATTACTCGTCGATAAATGCGTTTCGACGATGCTAAGTGTTTTTTGCGTCACCACATTTTGCTTGATCAACGAATCCATAATTTCGTAGAAACTGTTGCGCAAATCTAGGGTGAACACCATGCGAAAAAATAACCATGGCCGTTTATGTTTGGCTGACTGCGACAATTCGTACGTATTAAGACAGTTAAAAATTCGTTTATTGATCGATTCGATGGCGAGATTAAAAATTTGTTTATCCCGATCCTTTAGAAAATCGACAATGCACTCGGTATATATTTTAACAATTGGTTGATGTGTCGGATGGCTTTCGACCAGATGATCTATCGCGATTATTTGTTGGCGACGAACTTTAGGCGATGAATCCGTCGACAGCATCGTGTAATAATTATAGAATTGTGAATTTTCGATCAAATTTAAATTTTTACTTAGGAGATACTCGAGAATTTCGATCACCGATTGTCGAACACTATAAAACGTGCTATTCAACAAGTGTAAAAGGTTGCGGAGAAGTTCCGATATTTCGGTTTTTATCAAGTTTATATTCTCCGACGATTTTGTGTACTTTTTGATCGGAAATATTTGTAAAATCGATGCGATATTCGAATCATCATGCAGTCTCGAATTGGTCGAATCTAACGCACTTATGTCGGCCGCCGACGACGGTATATCATTTTCACTTAGATACGCATCGTCATTGTGCAAATCATTCGATTTCTCAAACGCAATTTCCAAAATTTTCTTACTATTCGTATTACCGTTTTTGATCACACCGACAAGGCCAAGTAGACTGGTCACTTTAACGTTCGTATCGATGTCGATGATCGAATTCAAAATCATTTTAAGAATTTGAAGTTCGCGCGTCAAACTCGTTTCAGGCCCTTCGACCAACAATATTCGATTCAACAACTCGATCGTATTTTGACGTATCTTCGAATCATTTGAACGGATCGATTTTTCAAAAAATTGGACACACGTCTTGTTATATTCATTGTACATGGCACACTCGTAGACGACACACGCGTCTAAAAATTTTCCATAATTTTCCTCGTTTAAGTTTTCATCACGTTTTGTTATCACGACTTTGATGAAATTTTGAAGCAGATTTATTACATTGTTTGGCCGCTTGCTCAGCAAGCTCAACATGAATTGCGTTATGCTGCAGTTGAACATTGGTTCGTTCGTAATATTTACGTTGTCGGCTACTTTTGGTTGAGTTGTGAACAAATGAAGACAGCATGTTGCACTCATTAGAATTGATAGTATTTTGTCAGATTTTTCACGGTTCGATGTACCGATCAATTCGAGTATTTGGTATGCTTCGATCGTCATGTAGTACGAATCTGAAATACGAGAATTAGCACAAAACCAAATAGGTACTTATATCGAGATACTTACAGATAGAATCATAGCCAGAATAGTAATGATCCCGAACTATGGTAGTCATTGCACAAAGCACAGTTTTAAGCACGGGTTCATGTTCGTCGAGAGAAACGTGGCCAAATACGATTTTTAGTTCGAGTAGGAAATTATACACGTCCATTAGATACTCATTAAATTCTTCATATTTTATTTTATTATCCTTTTTATTAAGCCTCAATTTTTCAAGCACTTCAAACGGTTCCATAGCTTTCATGCACACTTTCTCGTTAAAAACTTTTTCCGGTTTAGCTCCGGGTGTCGTTAACAGCACCATATAGCATCGGGCTGCCAATACACTTAGCTTACGATTCATTTTATCCAAACAATTATGTTTCACCAATTGGACCAAACAATAGACAAACGCTAAATACTCCTTAATCTTGATGTGTTTGGCAAGAAATTCCCAACTGTCATTGTGACAGAAAAATATTCCGGGTGTTTCACGATTTTGAACCGCCGCCGATATTAACTCATTTAATACGTCCATACACTTATTATCGTATTTAATTTTAGCTAGTAACTTTAAAGTTTCAACCGTATCCGTATCATTGTCGGAACCATCGCCCGGGTCATCAACTTCACTATTCGCAAAGGCATCGTCGATATCATCAAGCGTTGTACCAGGATCAAAAAATTCTGATAAATTCTTTAGTATACTGTGTATTGAATGGAATGTCATGTTGATTAATTAACAAACTAATTTTCTAGTGATTTAATTGAAAAACTATGAAAATGTTAACTGCCGTCTCAAACCGAAGTCGATAAACTCATCAAATGACAGTAGACAAACTTTTCGATAAAACATGGCAACTGTTATACAATAATTATAACAGTATTTGAATTTTTTTGACGGTTATTTTCGAATTATGCAAAAATTAAACCATATTTTGTTTGTGTATGACGTATTTATGTGTTTTATGTAATTTTACATCGACTTTATACATATTTATATCATAAATTTGTTTTTCTTCGTAAAATGAGCCATTTATCAAAAATGGACTATTTTACTTCTTTACTCCGTATAATAATTTGACATTTCATTTGGGTTGTATTTGACATTTAATAATTTTGTTGATTCTGTTTATGAGTGCAAAAATGTTGTTCTTAAAAGATTCTGATATTAGTTCGACAATTAAAAGTGATTACAAACGATTAAATGTCGATTACAAAAATAGATCTGAACGGTTTTTGTGTAAAAAACGAGATTATACCAAACAATTTGCCCACATCTATGCATCTAGGTTGCAGACCATGAAATCGTTATTGGCGCCAAAAATTACACAGAAATGGGGTAAGTGAATTTTCGTAGCGGTTCTAACTGGTTTAATATATTTCAAGTCATTTACGATTCCAAGGGTCGGTATTCTCAAGGGTCATTCGATAAATGATTTGTAAAAATCAAGAAAGCAGACTCACTAAAGCTTTAGAGGTTTAGTGTTGGCCAAACTGTCAATCGTTTTCGTTCACATGCCCACGATGCTACCGACCCAAAGATAAAGACTCGTTTGGCAACAATTTGGTTGATTGATAGGAACACAGAGCACAACGTTATTGGTAAATGGTCAGTCGTTGGCATTCGATTTGGTAAAAGACTTTTGTTGCTTCTTGGTTAATTTTTAGAGCCGCGTGTTTTTGCTATATTACAGCCAAGGTACAAAAATTCTCAACATGTGATGGTTTAGTCGCATTATGGACTTCAACTGAATGCAGTTTATTCCTTTTTTTTCTTTTCTTTTTTTTTGCTGAGGGGAATCGTCAAAGACCTTACAAGAGTGTCGGATTCCTTGGCTATTTGGCATCTTGTAACTACGGATAAGTATTACTTCACGAAGCCGGCTCGGCAGTTGGCAACAGGTCTGATCCATTGTGCAACACCTTATACAACTTTAGCTTGTTGGCATTTTCAAGGTATTCCGACTTTAGCAATGGACGCAACTCCTTCAAATGACGCCGTTGCCATTCAATCCAATTATACAGATATCATCTGCATATTCTAGAACCTAGTTGGACTGACGGTAGAAGATGAAGTCCTGATGTGTTTCACTTCTACGAGAGATGGTCTCTTTTACAGGAGATTAAAAATTATTGGAGCAGAGCCGTCCACCAGAGCCAATTGCATAAATTCCTAAAAATTCCACAGTATTGTAACATTACTATCATTTCTTCGCAAAGTAAACCATAAGCTATCCCGATCGATTGAGTCATAGGCTTGCTGGAAATCCAAGAACACCTGATGTACGTCACGAGATGTTTCTTAATATTTAGAAAGAATCATCCTCAGCGAAAAAACTTGATCGGTCGAAATCCTCTTTGGTAGGAGGACCTACAATTTTCTCTGCCAGGGGATTCTCTCCAATATTATGTAAGATAGTAATTTGTATTCTGTGCAAAGGAGAGCTATGCCGTAATAGTTTCCGCATTTTAAGTGATCTTCTTTTTAAATGATCATCAAGCTTAATTTTGCTTTGCCATACTAATCGACTAAGGTCGAAAATATAATTCCACAAAGTAACTTCTCCATATATCAAGAGCTCGGAATTAATGCAATCAACCCTAGGAGAACGGGTTCTTTTTAGTCTCTGTATGGCCAGTGTAAATTCCTCGTAGGATAGCTAACAAGATTCAGATATTGTGATCTTTGTTGAACCAATTGAAGATCACTACAAATTTGACGGCCGACCGATAAAATTTCACATCTTGGATGACCTTCTTTTAGAAATTAACACATTGACAATTTAACTTTGGGATATCTTACGAGGGTGTGTCCATGTTTACATCGTATCAATCTTGAACGGATGGCGTAAAGATTCTTAGAGAAGGGTGCTTGATTATCTCACAAATTTACTTCAAATATTATACAGTCATAATTTTTATTATTTACAAAATATTTACAAAAAATATATTTACATTTTAATTAACAGATCCAATGGTTACAGTGGCGCAACTTTATTTTTCTTAAATTTGGTTACCATACTCTTCCATTTCGATGGCCACTGCGTTTCCTGGATATCCAATATTCGGTTTATCTCATTTTTATAAAAACCAATTGCTGATATTTTCTTTTTAACCCGTTCCTTCTTTGGCGCTACAAATGCGCGTTGTCCATTCGCAATATTTAATTGATTGTCCTTATCCGGCACTTGTATATTGTTTACTTTGGCCAAATGCTGTGATTTTGCCATCGGTTTTTTTGTTGATTTATTTCCCAAGCCATTTAACATAATAATTTTGGTGGCAATTTTTGACGGTGACTCGATTTTTTCCTTAAGTATTTTGTCACAAAACTTTTTGGCTTTTGACTTTAATGATTTATTTTTATTTTTTAAACATTTAGTTTCTGGTACTCCGGATTCTGGCGCTGTCTTCTTGATTTCTTCAGATATTGTAAAGTTATTTTCAATATGTTGATCGAACACCAAATTAAGATAATCGTAGTATTCGATTTCTTCATTATTGTAACTAAACACGACACGAACATTATCTGCGGCTGAATCCATTTTTCTTTAAGTAGATGCTTTGTTAGTAAACGGCTTTGATAAACTGATCCCGAATTGTATATCGGCACGGTATATATACCTGATTTTTTCGTTTATTATAAAAAAAAATATACCTTTTTTTTAGGTATGTCATCCCCTTATTAGGGGGATGTAACTCTTTTTGGCCAAGAATATATAAATCATAAAAAATTATCTATGACTCATGCTATTTTTTATTATTAGACATTCTATTTAACTAATTACAGGCTGCAAATATCCAATAAAACAATTGTTTGAACTAAACGAGGATAATCCCCAAAAATGTATAATTATTGGATTCCTCTTTAAGCATCAGGTATGTGCCCTTATCGTCTAAATCATAAAATAAATAATGTATGTATTTATTTGTCTTCCCATTTAGCAACTTAAACCAAGTGTTTTACGTGATATATCGGAAGAAAATCAATTGGCACCTCAACCGCGGGCTAAAAATTTTGCCGATGACTCAGACGAAGTAATACTTGAAGATGAATTACAGCGGATACGTTTAATCGGTGCTATGGATGTACATCATATGGTGACTGGAATTTGTACCGCGGTGCTAGGTAATATTTGACATGGACTAATATAATTTTTAATAATAATCTAAATAATCTTAAATTTCTTTATATCGAACCTAATGAGAAAATTATGTTGCATGTGTTGAAGCCTTAGAAATAAATTATTTAATATTTATTGTTATAAGGATCTGATCGTAAGTTGTTTAGAATTTAACAAAAAAAAATGCTTTTATATCACATTCACACTATCGTAGTTTTAAGCAAATTTACTGTAGTTTTGATTCGGAAGTTTAACACTTGGAGTTTTGTACAGTCGTTAATAATAATGATAATTATTGGGTTTTACAAATATTTGTAACTTTGAAACTATTTAGAAAATTGTTGTCATCCTGCTCGACGACATTCCTGATCAACCAATCATTTTTGGGTTTAATTTTTATCTTCGGTTATTATCGACTTGTACGAATACTGTCATTATCCCACGACACTTTACTTTTTTGCGTTGTTGTTGTAATTTTTTTTTTTCGAAAACCGACTAAAATATTTTTTTACTATCAATGTTTAGGGTACGAGGGTTGTGACGGTAAATTTGAAGTCGATGATTACATATTCTATGAGGGTGGTCCACAAAAATCGCTTAAACTATTATCCGATTCACCCCTCCTTGTAATCATTTCGGGGCTTGATTTCGAACACGATCAAAACGAACTCGACATTTCACTGGATCTACTTAAATATTGGATTTTTGGTAATTTAGAATCGAATAGTGACGATAAAAAAGATTGGGAAGCTGCTTGCATCGTTCGTATTATATTCGCTGGAAATTCAATTAATGCATCGGATGCCGAAAAAAATAATCTTTTTTTGTCGAACAAAGTGCTCGAACATTGCGAAACGTTGGATGCGATCAAAAAAATTGATGGCCACCTAAGTAGTTTATCGCATTCGGTATGTGTCGATTTAATGCCCGGCGAATACGATCCAGCTAATAGTATGCTGCCACAACAACCATTTCATCCGTGTCTTTTTCCAAATAGTCGAACATTAAAAAGTTTCCAAAGTGTACCCAATCCGTACGCATTTGAAATCGCCGGACGTTATGTAATCGGTACATCGGGTCAAAATGTTGAGGATGTTATACGATATTCAAAAATTAATGATCCTTTGGAGGCATTGCGTGCAACTTTACAATGGAGCCATTTGTTTCCTACAGGGTAATCGAAAAAATAAAAAATAAAATAAATAAGTACTCTAACCATATATTTCCATTACAGACCTGATACCCTACCTTGTTATCCATATTATGAGACCGATCCATTCATAATCGACGAAACGCCACACATTTATTTTGCCGGTAATTGTGATGAATTTCGAACAAGTGTGCACAAAGGTTCGGAAGGACAAGTGACTCGACTTGTTTGTGTACCGTCGTACGCTAAAACACAAACAGCGGCCGTCATTAATTTGCGTACGCTCGATGCACATAAAATTTCGTTTAAAGTTAATGATTTTTCTAATATGGAAGAGTGAATAATAAATAAAACTCAAAAAAAAAGTTTATAACTTATATTTATTTAATTGTTTTATTTATTTTTAATATTAAATCTAAATAGACTTTTCCTTGTTTTAAAATTAATATTTTTTTTTTAATTATTCGTTCACATAATTGGCATTTAATTTGCTTTAAAATTCGAAGCTGACTACACAGTCCTGGATAATATATGTATGTAGTCCAAATTGGCATTTATATAATACATTATTTAATTAAAATTAAATTTTTAGGCTATCAATTAAATTGTATGCATTTCTTAATTTTAATTTTATATATATATTTTTTTTATTTATTTTAAGTCTTTAATTTTTTGGTTTCTTAATTTAATAATTTTAGTTGCTATTGACATTTTGGTTTTAATTATAATTAAAATGTATATTTTGTATATACATTTTTGTTAAAACTAACATCAATAATTATACATATTTTTTTTTTGTTGAGCAGGTCAGGGCATCATCGACGGTTATGCAGCTTAAAAATTAAAAATTGGAAACTGGAACATCAGAATTCTTACAGAAACATCAAGGCTAGCACAAGTAGAGAAGGAAGTGAAACGTTATAACATCGAGATTCTCGGCCTCAGTGAAGTCAGATGAAAAAGCAGTGGAGAAATAAACATGAGCAATGGAAATTGCAGAAATGACGTCAAAATCATACAAGAAGATTTCAATGCAAAAATTGGTACAGACAACATCAATCTAACCACTATCATGGGAAGATATGCATGGACTCTGTGCGAAATAACAATGGAGAAAGACTTGTCGACTTCTGTAGCACACACAAATCAATTGTTTATAGGCGGCAGTAGGTTTCCACACAAAAATATACATAAATACACATGGACATCACTGGATGGCAGAATTAAAAATCAGATAGATCACGTAATGATCAATTAGAAATTCCTCACATCACTACAAGATGTAAGAACAATGAGGGGCGCAGATGTACACAGCGATCATCAACTGGTAATAGCACAATTTAAGATCAAGCCAGCAGCTGTGAAACATTCGAAGACAAATAGGAGGAAATTTAATACTAATAGATTGAGAGACATTGAAATAAGAAACACTTTCAATGAAACGCTCCAACTCAATCTTCAGACTGAAGCCACCCGTATAGAAGAAAGATGGAACCAAGCAAACGAAACCTACATCAAGACTGCCACGGACGTACTCGGCTACAGAGAATACAATCGGAAACCTTGGATCAGTGATGATACATGGCAGAAAATTGAGGAACGCTGTCAATTTAAGTTGCAAATGTGCCAACATAACACGGAAGTGGTGAAACGTAGATACGAGGAAACAGCGCGTCAAGTAAAAAAGATAAAAAGGAATGATCGAAGAAAATATACAGAAAGCATTCTCAAAGCTGCTGAAGAGGCAGCAGCAATCCAAAATATGCGAGCACCACACCAGTAGCACCAGTGTAACTGAAGTGCTTGATGCTTTAGACAATATACTTGATGATATCCAGCTGCCTAGTGATATTTTCTTGGAGCAGACGGATTTTTGTAGTGCTACAGAGCAACATTCTGGTGAATACAACGGTTTAAACGTAAATCACTTTTCAAAAAATCAATTACTGGCTGAAGTCGAGATCCAATTTCAAAATTTCGCGTACGACGGCATTGAAGACAACGACACTATAGAGCAGCAACCAAGCAGATCCAAGGCTGTGATCGAACCAACACCGCGACAATGAATAAACCAGGAGTAGAGCCCAGATAATAAAGACAGTTTATGGCTATCGCCAGGGTTTTATCGGCGTATTGATAGTGTCCAAATTGTAATACGATACCACGAAAGCAGTTGTACTGGGCTAATGACCCAAGCACTCGCAAAGAGCTACTCACAAAATGGATGAGACGGCAATTATATGAGGACATTAAGCCAAATTGTATATTTGCTTTTAACGACATGATGTTTGCTGCAACGGGAACTTTGCGCGAAAACCGATTGAAAAACATACAACAGGTGCAAACAGAACCAGAGTGACAACGATGAGCGTCGACGCCTGTCAAATTAAAATACACTAAAAGCATAGTATGCTAACGTAAAAATCGCTAACGGTAGCGACGACGATTTTTTCGTTGAAATAAATTTAGAGTCTATTTCTAATTTTATCGTCGGCGAAACAATGTAGCAAGTTTTTTATTTTTTTTAAGTTGCCTTTTTAATAAAGTGGGTATTAAGCAGCCATGTTTTAAAATTTTTTATTGTTATTTTTATATATTTTTATATATATTGCAATACGCTGACGCTTTTGTTTGTTATGTTTACTACGGCGATATCGCTGTCTAAATTTATATTTATTCGTTGACGCTCTGGTTCTGTTTATACCTTTAAGGATAAGAAAAAATTCAACAAAAACTCTATAGGATATTGTGAAAATTTTGTAAACAAATCAAACGCCCTAATACTGGCCGGAAGGGCAATCAAATAGTGTCACTGCTTTCTAATTATTTTGGTAGAAACTCTGCAGGTATAGCTTGTCTGAACAGACATTTCAAAAAAAAAATTGATATACCTCAACAAATGAAATACAATAAAAACATGGGCGGAGTTGACTTATTGGATCGACACCTTTCAAACTATCGTTTAAGTATCCGCGGAAAAATTATTCTACTTCCCTGTAATTTTGTGGATGATCAATGTAGCTGTTACGAACTCCTGGACCAAAAACTATCTAATACTAAGACGTCTCATATCATATAATGGAAATAAAATAAACGAGGGGTACGCTAATTTAGATTTTGTGTATTAATTATCCGAAAAGTTAAACATAGCAAACCAAGGCATAGAATTAAAACTCTACAATTTTTTTGTTTCGTCATTTTTCAGAAGTTTCACTGTATAAACAAAAGATTTTTTTAAATCATTTTTGTTTCCCGTATGCTACGCCTATTTAATTATTTAGTTTATGCCTGGACTCTTTCGACAAATTACGTATTAAAATTGGACGAAATAATTTGGCGGCAGTTAGCAGAATATCTTCTAACATGGCGCGAAAAATTATGTTCTAAAGAAAATAATACAATAAAAGAACGGATTTTCTACTTATGAAACACGAAACGAAAGCGCTGCAAACATTGCCAATCGCAAACGTATTTCTCAACGCCGTACATTTAGATTGTTTGGATGTTAAGTGAAGTAAGCGAATGAACCGTAAAATAAAACTGGCCTTCGAGTGATTATCCTTCCCATAAATTCTGTTAGCGCACAATATGATGGTAGATCTTTTAACAAGGTTCCCCGATATGCACTTAAACGTAATAATTGGAAAAAATTTGATTACTTATCGGAATAAACCGCGCCAGGAGAAACAGGTAACTTAAGTTTTACATTCAGTAAAGAGGTGGAACAAATGCAATACCTTAAAAACTAGCTCAATTATCGGTGTCTGTGTCAAAATTAGCCCTCGGAAATTTTCACAAAGATAAGCTTTATTTGGCAAATGATTTGGAAATTCAAACAGGCTTTCATAACATCGAGGTCAAAGTGATACAAAGCGCGTAATACAGAATATGGCCCAGAAGCATAAGCTTCCTGAATCCTTGTCGGGATCACATTTCAAAGAGTTTTCTTACAGTGATATTAGATATTCAAACAAAAATTCTGACGATGGTTTTATGTGCACACATAAAAAATGAAAAAAGGTTCTGGCTAAATAACTAGTAGAAGAGTTTGCTGCCTCGACGTACCAGTGATGAAAACAGGATACTTTTTTATTTAGAATTTATCTATATAATCAGCTAGGGATAGTTGCAGAAAATCTGCAGAGGTCTTTTTATTTTAATTTAATACGCTGCTTAATTTTTTGGCAGAAATAACTAGCCACTAAGTAATTTAAGATTTATATTTATTAGTTTGAGGATAAAACTTAAGGATTTTTAGGAAAATCAAACTTAATGAATTAAAATCTGCGCTTGTCAACTTTACGAACAAATTATTGGTTAATCTCGATGCAAATCCTTATTACGAATGTACCATGGTACATTGACTATACTCCGAAGTACCTTATTCTGGAAGTATTGTATAGGTTTGATGTTAGCATTTTAAAACACGAAATATAAAGATTTGCATAGAAGCATGAATCGAGGCTATTGCAACATGTAAATGCGGAAGCCTCTCGGCTACTGGATAATGAGCACTTAGAAGACTAAAGAGAACCAAACCCTTCGAGCTCTCAGTATGTGAGCAGCTACCTACTAACGAACAGGCATTGGAGCATCGCTGGATCAACAGTGACCTCATTATAGTTTAGTTTTTAAGGTTTCCAGATGTAAATTGATGGTTAGTCTGTCTGAAAAGACTAGTTTCAATGAATAAAAAAAAAAACATTGAAAGACATTTTCAAAGTAAAATAATTTAATGCAATTAAAAATTCTAGAACTTTTTGAAATTTAACCGTTCCTGACCGGTTTGGACATTTGGCATAGTTTCAAAAACATTAAAACGCCCGACCAAACATTTTCATAAATTATTTTGCATAGACTAAATTAATCAACAATATATTATTTTAATTTATTATAAATTAAATTAAATTAATTTAAAATTTATTTATACCTTAACCTAAAACATTTATACTATAACACTTTGTTTGCTTATAAATTATTTAATTAACAATATAATAATTAAAATAATATTTTTTTTAACAGTCAGTTCATTGTTGTTTTGATTAATTTGTTTTTTAATATTTATTTATTTATTTAATTAATTTAATTACTAAGTTTTTGTATTTATTTTTTTTTAATATATTTCAAAAAATATTTATAATTATATATATTTTTAAATTATTAATATACATTTATAATTAATATGACGTGTACGCATACTTTTTTTTTTCAATTTTTATTTTACATTTAATTTTAAAATTTATCTACTTAACCTGTAATTCGTTTCAATTTGAATTGTACTTACAATATTTATTTATAGTTTTTATTTTGGCACATAAAATTATACAAGATAAAAGAAATTTGTTGGGAGGTTTTTGGTTAGGTTTTATAATTAAAAATTAAATTAAATTAACAAAAAAATGGCGGACACAAAGAGTAAAATTATAAAAATAATTTTAATTGAAATTATAAATTATTCTAATCAAAAAACAGATATAAGTTTTATTTTATTATTATTTATATATATATATATATATATATATATATATATATATATATATATATATATATATATATATATATATATTTATATATATATATATATATATATATATATATATATATATATATATATATATATATAAATATAAATGTGGTAACACTATTTCACGTTTTGTTTCTATCTTCATCCTTATTTATGATATATCGAAAGATTTACCCCTTTTTTTACTAATAGGTATTTTCGTAAATAGATCCTGAATAACTTCAGGCTAACTTTTCATTTTTCTTATGTTGGTAATAAATTATTTAAAATTATCCATCCCATACAAAAAGTTATTATACATTTTGAGTGAGTTCGTTGAATGAAAGCAAAATTCGAATAAAATTCGATGATTCATTTTGTCAGATAAATCAATTTGTTATTGTTGTTGTTTATTGACAGATGGTCTTTGCGTTAAAAAAAATTAATCCAGCATTTCCAGTAACACATACTGTAGGATTTAAGTTTTTAGAACAATTAAATTGTTTAAAAACAAACCAAATACTCGACATTATAGCGGCGATCAATAAAATAATCCATATCCATTGACATTAAGTTAAAAACAAATTTTGAAACAAAACAAAATACAGTTAATAATATCACCAACAACGTATCCCATACGTTCGTAGATAGACGGATTACTTTGATGTTCGAAAGTTAACCTGAAGTTATTCAGGGTCTATTTACGAAAATGCCTAGTAATAACAATAAAGGACTGATTCGAAGGCTTGTGTATTCCTGTGCCGAGAGGGTCAAATGTTGACGGAGCATGGCAAAATAGCATCTTATTTGGAAATATTCTATGTAAGAAAAACAAGCAGGGCAGCTGTGAGTGTGGTAATACCAAAAATATCATTGGTCACGTGGACCTATCATTAGCAGTTGCAAGACCGTACTATATCAAAAATCTGGCCCATTAGTTTCCAACCCGAACTGGCATTTCGTATCGAACTTGATTGTCAGAAAAAGCTAAATATCTGTTATCCTAGCAATGACTGCTTTGAAGTTGCGTGCGATTGCAAAAATTACTATATTCTTTTGCTCGACAGCAAAACAATCTTCATTAAACCAAGAATTTCTAACAACATTTTGTTATTGAGTTTTCTCATCTTTGCTAATCAGACCTTTACAGTTGAAAAGTTCGTTTTCCTTCCCGTTTTTGTATGAAAACTACCATCGTTGCTTTGTATAAACCATTCTCACTATGGATTTCTAAATGGATTTTTCATTAACAGATCTTTCTCAGTTAGATAGATGGGACTAGAAAATTTTGGATAGAAGGGATTATAATGGCCTTTTTTGGGAAGCAAATTTCGTTTTATTTTCGTTGTAAGTGAGGCGGCTGTAACTTTAAAATGTTTAATAGGAATCCCTAATTTTTATTGTAATGCAGATTTAACGTCTAAAAATACTGTTTCGATTTCTCTAGAGTTGAATCTACAGACATCTATTATGTAGTATTAGTACTAGTGAAAATTAAGCAAATCGAATAGAGTTTCGTGTCATAGCTTCCACTAGTGGCAAGCGGCTAATCTAGTGAAATTAAAAGTGTTATAAGAAGTGAATGATTGTTGTTAAAACAAAGAATTGGTTATTGTGATTAAAAGAAAGAATAATTGTGTTTTTTATTGTGGAAATTATTGTGTTTGAGAGTAAACAGTATTTGAAGTGGAAACTGTTGTGTAGTGTTTATTTGTTTGGGAAATGCTATGTACTTATTTGTGGACAGTAATAATCAGTGGAAGTTATTCATAATCCGTTGTATTTGCTAAAACATATTTGTCATTTTTGATAGATGGCGCTGCAATCGAAGAAATTATGTTTTTTTCTATTTCTCTTGCAGGAATAATGGCCAAACAATTTATTAATAATGGAAGTGTCAAAACCAAAAAAAAACGTCGAGCAATAGTTACTAAAGAACATAATGAAATATCAGTATTAGCTACAGTATCTCATAATCTTCAGCGGATCGCCTTAGATCTGTGTTTGGAAAATTTTAAAGTGCCATAACTACCATTGATATTATCTGTCTTTACCAAATAATCTTCATGACGTTGATTTCTAAACAAAATTTACTTTTGTCAGTGGGCAATTGTATATATACAAGAAAATGTGTCAACCTCTGTGTAAACATCGACGCAGTCCCCGGCATTTGGCAGGAGTATTTATCTGATTTATTCATTGTTCAACAAGTGTCAAACGCCGTATTTGAAAGTTGTCAAACAACGTCTTTGAATATAGAAAATTTTTATCCATTATTACGTTGTTGAAAATAAAATTTGCAATTATTTGTCATCTAAAGCACTAAAAGTGTTCACTGTCTATAGATGAATGGACCAGCTGTATCGTAATCGCAGGTACTTGAATATTAATTTATATTACTCAAATGGAAAAACTGAAAATATAGGCGCATCGAAAGCTCTTGTACTGCTGCGGAAGATGCAAAAAAAATAAATTTAATTTTGATAACGGACATTTTTATCGTAATATTTGAAAGTTTCAAGTTAAAAATATTACCCGGTATAAAGACTATGTTTGGGCAATTATGAAGTTAAACTCGTTTGTTAATATTTGTCTATAATTTTAGGATCGCTAGGCTAATAATTTATTAAAAATATTAGTTGCTTTCATTGTAGTTTTACCAAATAACGAATTCTGCAAATGGATACAAGGTACGTTTAACAGCATTGGCTCAGTCATGACAAATTATTAGTGATAACTCGTTGCTCTAAAAAAAAATCGATGAATTAAAAGTGGAGACTATTTGTCCCAATAATTTACGTTGTCTAATAGTCAAAATGGGGCCTTGATAATCTTAACATGCATGGGATTTCATCAAAGATTACGTAAAAACGTTCTTTACATATAAATATATATTTATATATATATATATATATATATATATATATATATATATATATATATATATATATATATATAACTTACATTAGAGTTTTATTATACTTTTATATTATATAATTAGTTTAAAAACTAACGTTAGCTCATATAATGTTATATACTGTAGTTTTAATTTAATAATTATAATATAGTGATAGTAGTAATAGTATTAGTATTATTATTATAGTAAATAGTATAGCACATAATAGTTAATTACCAATTTTAGTTTTTAAGTATATAATTAAAATGCTTTGTATTTACATTAAGTCAATCATTTTATATTCACTCGTTAAATTTATATATACACTAACTTATATATATATATATATATATATATATATATATATATATATATATATATATATATATATATATATATATATATATATATATATATATATATATATATATACATATTTGAATTTAATGCTTTAAAGCTGAAATATTTCGTATTAAGTTTAAGGCCTACAAAGCTAAACAAATGAAATTATTTTATTTTGAGCAAGTTCAAGTCTTGGGCCATAGCACCAACTACACATTCATACATACATACATAGCATCAATGGCACATAATAAAATTGGGTTTTAGGATGATTGTATAAAACACTTAATCTAAGGTGACCATACGAGAGTCTCCTTTTAGGAGTTAAGTATTATTTTGCTAAATATATTATTATTAGTATTATTTCTAATTACAACAATAAGTGATACCCCGAATTAATAATGACAAATAAATTGGATTTCTAAACTTATTAATTTTAAAAATTACACGAAATTTGATAAAATCAAATGTGTTATATTACAACTATAGATAAACATAATAGATTTCTCATTTGTGCAATTAAAATAAAAAATTTAAACTTCTGATATTTCCAAACTCATCATTGTATTTGTGATTTTACATTATTTAATTGTATCTTAGAGAATTGGGTTTGATTTATTCCAAAAATAATGCTGACAGTTGTCAAATAAACTATATATTGAAACCAATTCGATGTTTAAATAGTTTATTAAAGAAGCGCCAAGTCGACAAAAAGATCGCGGGGTACGGTAAAACTAAAGATATATGCATCGGGTAATTCTACAATTGACGTGAATATATTTTAAATTTCATACAGTAACCTTAATTTTTTCTTTCAATTGTGACATTTATTATATGACAATTTTTTCTTTAAATTTCGTTGACTCTATTTTTCTTATAACATCTAGGTGTGCCGTAAATCACAAAATACCTAAAGTTTATCAAACATATTTACTATGTATTTATTTGGTGTAAAAGCTGGATGAAGGAAAATATGACTTTGTTATAGCAGAGTTGAATATAATAACCTAAATGATTTTGGTAAAAGGGATGCCATCAAGTCCAACGGAATTTGATTTGACAGAAAACGGTGCCTTAGTGACCATCTGAGCAGTTTTTTCAGTTTTTTGAATTGAAACACCATTACTGTTAAATTAATAAAAACTAAAGGGGTATCGCATTTGAGGTTATAAAATAACAAAAAATGTTTGGGTCGATTTTTGAGTGGTTTGTTTTGGATATAAAGCAAATATGTTCCACAAATGGAAGTTATTTCGTATGTGGTGACTTAAACTCCCGTCACTGGTTCTGGAGCAATAGATCTAATCAAGCCAGCAATATTTTATATTTACTAATATGTAATCATATAAGTATACATTATACAAATTTTCACACGTATTTCACTGCAGCCTCCAACATCAGTACTTGATATAATTGTATCAAATAATAAACATGATTTTTCTAAACCATACACATGCTCCGACTTAATGTCTGACCATATATATTTTGTGGAGATACACGATTTTTATCTGATTCTAAATGGCTATAACCTCGTTAATATTGAGCGAATATAAGTTTAGTGGTTCCATGTGGTAGTTTAGATGGTTTTAGATTGCTGGACTTTCGTGAGAGATAACCAATCTAGCGCGGCAAGCTTACTGTAATGCTGCTTTGGATGTATTAAATGGGTTAATAGTAGGTCATTAACGCCGGTGTAGGCAACCAATTGAAACTCCTCTTGAGAATGGCGGCGAAAGGAAAGACTATGAACGAGGTTAGCATCAGCCTTGGAATACGAAGCAGTCAGAACTAGCTTTAGTCAGAACTACGAATTCTCTTAAATTGCGGAAGCTAGAAGTGGAATATATACCTCAAATAGAGGCCATGATAGAAGCAAAACTTGGAAGACCACGAAAAAGTTTCCATAACATTAGATAGATGCCCCCAATCAACCTGCTTTAGATGCTAACAACTCGGACACTACATCAGGGATTGTAAATAACCAGCCACCAGTTTTACGGGGCAAAAGCTGGGTAACGTGGGAGAAAGGCCCAGGGTCACTGCTCAGATTGCCCAACTAGGAAAGGACTGCAACAGATTAGTAGTTAACGGCGTATTAGAAAAAAAACTTTACACATTCATATTGGATACCGGAGCTTTCAGATCGGTTAATAGTGCCACAAGAGCGTATGGAAGAGTGATTTGGTACAACCTAAGAACGGCAACTGGACTCGCTGCAGCAGTGAAAGGAGAGTGTTCCCTATTAGTCACTCTCGGAGGATTTAACCAAAAATGATAAGACATTACTTCGCTTTGCCATATTAATCGAACATCTTCAAAAAATAGCCTCTGCATGGCCAGCGTGAATTCCTCGTAAGATGGGTTCTCTATGCCCATCACCGCAGTCCGTTTTTGACACTTGTTGAACATTGAGTAAATCAGAGAAATGTTTCTTCAAAGTGACGAGCCCCACATCGATGTTGGCACAGAGATTTCCACCCTGGTCCCGAATGTCAATAGAATTAGGTCTGAAGGTAAGGTGCTGTGCTTTGACACTTTTAAAAAAGTTTCGTGAACTGCACTCATTGCTAAATTGTTGTACTCTTAAGACTTCAGTCAACAATTGTACAATTGTCTTGAGATTAGAGAACATTCTTCCCATTTTTTTGTCCATGTTTATAATAAAATATTTGCATCAAAATCTTCTTGATTTAGCTGAAAATATGCTGTGAGTTTAGTGTTGCTTACGATTTTATTGAAAATATATAGCAATAATAGCATGTCCATTTTCTTGTGCTTAGATAACTGAAATACTGTAGAATATTAATCATGTTGAAATATTATTCGTCTATTTAACTATGCAATTGTTTCGTTATTTTTGTTTAAGAGATAATACAGTACAGGAGCGCGTTCCTAAACTCTACATTGTAACAATATTGTTAACAATGACACTTTTCAATCATTCTTAAACTTACAATGTTACCACAGACATGTGCGTTTTGGCGTTCGTATAATATTTGCTATATTGCCCTGAATGCCATTTTTAACTTAACTCGGTAGTATAGGTTTGTAGCTGTCAAAATAAATTTAACCTATGCGCCTATGACATTAAAAATTTTTTCGAAATGAAACAATTGAATTGATGATCAAACAGGTAGGTAATACTTATTTTCTGTGAAAAATAAAATTAGTTTTTGGTAATATTGCCAAATTTTTAAATAGTTAATTTGAAATTACGAAAATGAAATTTATTTTTTTTTTAATTTATCAATTTTGATTTTAGATTAAGCGCCCTAGAAATATGAAGTACTTAAAAATTTTGACTTGACGTTTGCAACCATGTCATAGGAAATTATATTGCATTAACTCATACAATGACGGTTGTTGTACAATGTAGAATTTAGGAACGCACTCTTGGTTGTATTATCGCTATGGTACAAACGATGTTTTAGAAATAGCCTACTATTTATTATTTTTGTCTATTTGTATTAATAAAAATAAATTCGTTATAATCAAAGCAACACAAAACAAAATACATTCATAATTATCTGTCAACTTATGCAATTATAAAATATTTGTACAAAGAAGAATATTTGTGATCAAATCAAAGATGGAGAAAGTGTACAAATGAATAAATTCAAGAGTTAATACTCGATAGTGTTACTTTAATCACGGAACAAATGCATCAAGAAAAATATTAATCACAATTTAAAATAAAATTTGATTCATTTCGTGAAAAAATGTTTGTATAGGCTGAAATTCAAATGGCTGCTATTTCGTTGCTTGGCTCGATTTTATGGTTTTATTTATGGTATAGATTAGATGATCTTAAGTATCTGAACTAGTGGACTCAACATGTCTAGAAGTATTTTAAGTGAAGCATTAAAGTACCAAGTAATGACCTTGAAATCTTAACCTTTTAAGAAAAAAGTGTCTAAATATTATTTTAAATACTGTTCGTGGTGCTAAATATTATATTTTAAGAGTGGAATTGAAAGGTTTCACATCTTCTACGAATTGTTTAAATAAATTTTTCGTTTCCTACAGTTTACCCAACTGCCATTTAAATCCATAATTTTCCGAGTATTATAACTACAAAAATTGTTTTCAGCTATAGAAATTTTAAGTTTTCCAAGAACCAAACAAATATATTTCTAACTTTGATTTATTTTGATTGAGTTAATTCTACGTACGGCTCTTTGCCCCGAAAAACATACGCAGCCAGATTAGAAAACATAATGAAAACATTTTTTTTAATTTCATTTAAATTAAATTTCATATGAACTTGCCGGAAGGATTTTACACACACACACAATCACAAACACATAATTAAAATAATTTTGAAGATTTAAGTTTATTCCACCCCTGATTTATAATAAATAATGTGCGTTAAGCATTTGATCAAAGTTCTTCTTTAATTTCGTATATGAAGTACATTTTTTGCAACGTATTTTGTATATTACCTAAAGGTCATCAGTCATCACAATATTTGGCTATTCGAAATTATATTTGTCCTCCCGCTAAAAAAATATTGTTTTCAATTTTATATTTGTCGTTTTAAAGTATGTTTACATACACTTCTGCTTGGGTTTGGGTTTCGCCCGAATGTCAATATTTTTTTGATATATGTCGAGGGTTCGATACGTATAGATAAAACAGATTACGGCACACGGATGGCAATGTTATATGTGATTTTTTCGAGAGTCTGTGCGATTTATAATACCATGACACTTAAAATACCACAAGCGCTGCTTGAGCGGGATGTAAGCTAACCACATCATATTGACACTTGAATTTTGGTAATATTCTATTTGTAGCATACCTGTGGTTGGGGGCAATTCTATGCCTCGTAAAAGACTTCTAAACGAGCATCGTTAGAAATCCACCACAACATCCTTGGCTTGTCGTAGGAGGCGACTGTATATATATATATATATATATATATATATATATCGGTATAATAGTCAACTGCTCGTATATAATCTACACACATTATATCTTGATAGCAAGATGAGGAGGACAGGACCCAAACTTAATACCATCTGTATATGTATATATTTTATATACTTGAAAACTATTTTCTGTATACAGGGTGTTTCTTAAGTAGGTACAATAAATTCAAGAGGTGATAGAGGACAATAATTTGGACAAAAAATTATTTAATAGCAAATATCCTAGCAGTAACCCTTATCGATGGTAAATGGTACATGGTAAAACCAGGCGCCAAAATCATGGAACGGCACAAAAAATTACAACATAATTGTCCTAATAATTTTAAACCATTTTAATTTATAAAGTGGAAAAATATTGGAATACAGGCGTAAATTTAATGTTTAGAACCTCAGACATCTTTAGTTCGGTGTGCATCCCATTCTGCTAATTTAATACTTACAGACGCAGTTCACCGTTCGGCATAGGTCTTACAGTTTTTCAACTCTGTTCAAATAGGTATTTATAGGTATTTTATGATAATTCAGTTCTCAGATAGAGCATTTTTAAAAAGAGAAAATGAAGATTGTAACTCACCAGCTATTATGTGAGATGGAGACTAGGTGGAAAATAGAAAAGTATTACGTTTCGTTAAACTTGAAAAGTTTCGTTAAGTTAACTTAACGGAAATCTTTTAAAATAGCTGATAAGGATTATTAAAATTCTAATAATTTTTGAATGAAGTGTTTAATCGACATTAAAAATTTTCGTTAAATTCGATTTTAGATCAAATTTGTCAATGTTTTAAGTTATAATGATAAAATAAGTTATAATGTTAAGTTACAATGATATTTCCAATTGCCATTAAAAACCATCACTAAGTAGCTATCATAAACACGTTTAAATTAGTTATTCAAACTTATTCTTAACACGTTTTAAAACTTATCAGCTTTAGTTTGTATTTGTCATACCAACCGCTTTTTTATTTTAAGTAGGGGCAAATTTACCAGCTCCAATAATTTTTGGCTTCTAAACGGTGATTTTACCTTTAACTAAATATACATTAAATGTAAAAAGTGACAGCATGATTTCGTTAAATTTTGATTCGTAGAAAAATCCTAGATGGCATAGCAAACGTTTTTAACGAGAACAATAGATGGCGAGTCACACAATTTTTCTTATTTTTTTTTTCACAAAATTTCATAATATTATAGCTGTCATTAGTGGTACTTTTCATAACATTATAGCTGTCATTGTTATTTCAAAGCGTAGCGTCTGTGAAGTGAATAATAACACATTTTTTTGTGAATTATATAAGAATATATAAACCCATTTACTTCAATAATTTTCAATTCCGATTATAAAATTTAAATTTTTTATTAGATTTTAAATTTTTGTTTCGTTAATAATTCGTTGAATATAAGAAACTGTAGATAAAAAAATGTAAACATTTCGTTCAACTACTACTAGTGCCATCTATGATTTTTCTACGAACTATATCATGTTGGCACATGAATTCGACGCGATTTCCCTTATAGTAATATAAGTCATTTGTTTGGACCCATCACTCGTTAATTTATTATCAAAAACTTGTAAGTTGCATTTCTTAGAGGCTTCGTTAAGTCATTTGAGTACAATTTAATTATTTTTTATTGGTTCGTTTTTAAATAAAGTTATAGTCGAACTAAATAACTATTTGTTTGGTTCGCTAAACTAGAAAAGTTTCGTCAAGTTAACTTAACGAAAACGTATTAGGAAATAAACAAATTGAATGGTTCAAATAAATTATTAATGATATAAATAATCTTTAATTTAATTATTATTTAAATTTTCTGTAAGCTTTTTTCGTTAAGTTTGTTTTTGAAACGTTTTGGCTTTTTGGCCCAAACAGAAAAAACTTTAAAAATATTAATATCACAGCACTGATCGGTTGTGACTACAATTGTTAATCCATCTTAAATTTGGCCTGCCGAGTAATAGAAGTTTGATGTTTTATCAAATAATTGCCAACTATTTCGAAATTGTTTCGATCAATAATTTTAATTTAGTTTTAAAAACATTTAATATTTCGTTAAATTCTAGTTAATTTCTTTGAGCACAGTTAAAAAAATTATTTGATACTTTATGAAAAACGTTATATAGTCAAAATAAAAAAATATTTCGTTGGGTCGTAAAATTGAAAATTTTCGTTAAGTTAATTTAATGGAAACGTGTTAAAAAAACAAAAATAATAAAAATAATAGAATTTTTAAGACGCTGAATTTATTGTTGGATTAAATTGATAATTTTCGTTAAGTTATTGATGCGTTGTTTAGATGCGTTGCAATCATGCATTTATTTATTTGTATATATGAAGCTTTAGTGGAAACGACTATTATTAATTATTTATTAATTTTTTTTGTTTGGGGTGCCAATTTTGGAAATTACACCAGGTAAAATCTAATCTAGCGCCGGCTCTGTCTTGGTAGTTTTCCTGGTACACTTCTTCGTTTAAAGGAATCCTTTTCCCTTAGCCTCTGATGAAAAAGTTTATTTGAGAAATTTATGCGTGACATTTTTTAAGTTATGAGTAAATTTCAAAGTGTCTAATTTTACAGTGGTCCCTTGATCATCTTTTTAACGGTTAAAGATAGAATATGTGCTTTTGTATAATTTTTTGTTCAGATAAGCATCCTACCCTCGTGAATTTTTTGTACTTACTTAAGAGTCACTCTGTTTATATAGACACATCTTGAACACAAGAAAATCTAAACAAAAGCACAAACACAAATTTTCTTTTCATTTTCATTATTCACAAAACATTATACATATGTATATACATAAATACATACATGTGTGTGTATGAATTATATAGAAAAACCAACGAACCAAACAAATAAACGGGAATATAAAATTGTAAAAATGGAAAATGGTTAGAATTGTAAATTGCATTATGTTGTCAGCTTTTAGAAAAACTCCAACTCCAACAACAACACAACAACGGGAAAAATGTATAAACATAATATCATCATTATATGGGGTCAAAATCCAATTGTAGATTATATATTATATACGATATACGAGAGGAAGTATCATACCCTACTTCTACTTAACTCATTATAGGTACGCTGTATAGGGAGGGAGGCAATCTTTCGGAAGACTAAATTATTTGGATATAGTTTGAGTTAATTATTATTTCCGGACAATTTTATTTCTATTTCCTATATACTACTTACCTACTTGTGATTGTGTTGTTGCTTTTGTTGTTGTCACGCCGAGTAACAACCTGTTGCTAATGTTTAAGGGGTAATAGTTCGAGTAGGTTAAGTATGTTAAATTTTAATGGTTTTTGACTCGTTTTCAACGTATGGGATACCGCCGATAAATAATATCGGGCTACTAATTGATCATAATTGCAAAGTTTATATGATCAAAAGATCGGTTAAGAGGTTCTGATAATACAACATCTCTTTTCAGGCTCTTATTAATAAAAGCGTAAGGGAAATTTCAAGATTGATCGATCAGAATATCATGAACTTCCGATTGGGATACAATGTTCTTTTAGCTGCATGTGAAATCGATCATAATATGAACGTTGACGATTTAATAGTTGGATGGAGGCTCTAGACATAAATAAATACAAAATGACTCTTGGAAAGTGGGTGTCATATAACAAGCAGCTTCTTGATGATGAGCCAGAACCGGATCGAGGACTATCACAAAGAGACATAACAAAGCAGAACAATATTGTAAATGTGTTATAGCAGCTGCAGAAAATGTGGAAAGTTAAATTAGACTGAGAAGATGAAATGCCGATAACCTTGAAAGAACAATGGATAGCAAAACTAGCGATCCCAAGGGATTGAATGTTACAACAAAACGCATTGAACTTCATTGATTTTGTGGAGGTGCAGTAGTTCTGGTATTAACAAGGTTGTTAAATCTTGTAAAGGAATCACTTAATTCATAAATGATATAACAGCGGTAACAATCGACAATCGACAAGACTGAACAATCGTACTCGATTGGCTGTCCACCTGCCCAAGTGGAAAAGATATATTTGTAAAAAATCCAAGATGCTAGGGGAAGTAGTAGAAACAGTGCCGACGATGCCTGAAAGTGAGCGCCACGGTTACTTATAGTAATATATCGAATGGAATATAAGGGTCGGTATCTTAAGAGTAGCGAAACATTGTTCTGGAATTCTCATGGACAATGTCCAGGCTAATGCAAACATGTGACGAAAAAGAAGACATAATCGATATCCGGCTTATGCAAGTGTTATCTGTTGAATGGGCCGAGGAAACAATCAGGAAAGAGCAACGACAGGATGAAGTTTTGTCAACCATAATATAATATAAAGAGAAAGAACATCAGCTCACCGATCACTGATTTTCTAGACAAGTCTCCCAAAAGCCTATATTGAACACGATGGAAAATTCTGCATATGGAGAACGAGTGCTTAAAATTGGTACCAAGGAGTCGAATTGCTGTGGTTCTAAAGGAATATGAAGGCGGTTTAAACGAATCTTGATCTCCTTAAAATTAACAAGACATTGGAAAAAAGTAGATACTATGAATATGGTGCGGTATACAGGGACTCGCACGAAAATGACGGGAAGCCATGCAACATTATAATATCGGAACACCATTCGAAAGAATAGCGTTCCGGATTCTGGCAATAAATATACGCAGGTATTTAAGACTATTTCAGAAACTGGCCAAAGGTGTATCTAATTCCATTTTAGGTGACAACAACTACAGCTGAAGCGGTTGTTAACTATTTGTTACGGTACCACCTAGCGTGCAATAGCACAAGTCCAAATATATGAAGATTTCTCTAGGCTTAACCCTAGAGACATCTATTAAGTATCGATAGTACTGGTCGTACTAAAAATTGAGCAAATGAAATGTAGTAGTGACATCTCGATAGGAGTAGAAAGTTCGAGATATTATTAATTTGTGTATATAAGCGAATCGATGTTGTATGCGATAAAAAGTTGTACTTGAAATACGAAAGCGATAACAAGTAAGCGGTTAAAAGTGATAGGAAGTGATTTTTGTTGTTAAATAAAGTTAACAGTACTAAGTGATTTTTGTGAAATAAAGAATTGGTAAAAGTACTAAGTAGTGAATAATTGTGTTTTTTTGAGGAAATTATTGTCTGTGAAAGTGAACAGTGTTTAAAGTGGGACTTGTGTAGTTTAAATTTGTTAGTGGACAGTGGTATTCGGGTAGTTATTCACAATCCAGAGATACGAACCGTAAGTGACAATGCAAGAACGTAGCAGTATAATTCTAGCTATAATTCTTTATAGTTATAGCTAGAGACATCTATGTAATATTAGTATAATCAATTGTGTCGAGAATATAGCTATGTGTTTTTATGTGTTTTACAATGTGTTTTTGCTATACAAACGAAGTTTTGTTGTTAATTGGGGTCAGTTGTTTTAGCAAGAGGCTAATCTAGTGAAATTAAAGTGTTAATTCGAAGTGAATTGTTGTAATAATAGTGTAATGTTGTGTAATACTTATGTTTTGTCTTAATAAATAATTTAATGTAGGAGAACAGTTAACTTAAAAATTAAATTACAACATAAAACCGATATCTAAAGTACCCGTCCGCTTCACTGGCCAGCACATCGGTTCCTTTACCATTGTTTAGTTAGCTTAAAATATCATATAGATATAACTGCATGAATTATGTACATGAAAATTCAATTAGGGGGACAAATTACAAAATTGACCGTAACGAAAAATCTGTTCTATTAGACGACACCAAAACATCTTAATTTAATCTTATCTGACATATCTGATTAGGACATATAATATTTCTAAAAACCTAATAAATTAAATAATAATTGCATTATAATTCCTTTGATGCGTTATTTATAATTCCAAAACTAATTCATTTTATTTTGTCACAGATGTCTCTCTCTTTCTTTCTCTCTGGGTAGAAATTTGATTTTTTTTATGGTATAAATCTTGTATTACCACTCAAAAATGTTTTTTTTTTCGTTATTAAATTTTCTTATACCCGTATATGTATGTATATATGTATATATATATCCAGTAGTAGGTCTTTTGGGATAAAAATAATTTGGTTTCATTTAATAATCATAATAATAAACTAAGACGAGAGATGAAAAATCGTTTTTCTTTTTTTTTTTTGTGTTTGTTACAAGGAATTAAGAAATCTGGAGAAGAAAAATCATAAAAAAAAAAAATCTCATATTTCTTTCGATTTAAATGAATTCATTCCTTAAGGGTGATTTTCGAGAAGAAACATAAATACAACCATCCTAAAAATTCTAGGAAAATTATTTTCCCCGATTTTTTTTCTTCTAAATACTCGAAGATGTTATTTGTTGAATGGACTTCGAATTTCATTCCAATTTAACTTTTAATGTTGATGGCTATGTATCTTGTTGTCGTAGTGTTCTGTTGGCCAGATTACAGTAGATTAAAAAAAAAAAAAAAAAAAAGATAATTTCTTATGATTAATGGTGCGAACGATAAGTTCAGATGTTTCACATGAATTGAAATTGATCTGGCATAAAATTGTCGGGTAATACTATTTCTGTGGTGGTCGTATTATTATTAGCATTTTGTATTATGTCATGGCCGGGAAAATTATTATTAATATTACTACTACTACTACTACTACTACTACTTATATTCCGGGTATTAGTTTGAACCATAACACCATTTGTTTTATTTTCATCTCGCATTTTTATAATCATGCTGGTTAGTGACGCTATATAATATTTGGCTAGAGTAAGTGTTTCGATTTTTGAGAGACGTCCTTCTTTTTTAACGTGCGGTATTACCTCACGTAGGGACTATAAAATGTTATAATGGCGTTAGTACACAATTTTATGGTAATTAAATATTACAAAAAAAAACTCACCTGGAACGCATCATTTAAACTATGCATTCGCATTCGTTCACGTTCGTTCGATTCTAATCGTCTTAAATTTCGTTCCTTTGCATTTAGTACACCTTTTCGCCGACGCGCTGCACTACTATTATTATTGGGATGTAATAAGTTTTTATTTATTCGTACACTTTGACTGCTGCCACAACCACCGCTCGTATCATCACTTTGTGAACTTGAATCCGTTACGTCGACCGGCTCAAATGTATGTATCTGAAATGATTAAATTTAAAGTTTATTTAAGGCCGACTTACTATAATAATAGCACACAAAGAAATACCAACAGGGGCTTCCGGGATTTCGAAAAAGAAATCGGAATGCATAGCAAAATTTAAATGACTAAACTATCGCCTGTGGTTGAGGCGCACACCCTTGCACCACAGCCTCTTTGGCTTGTCGTAGGTGGCACAGTTTAGGATTGGTATGTGGAACGTGCAGTCGTTAAGAAAACCAGGTGCATATGATGGCACTATTACAGACATGAAAGAGTATCGTATGGAACTCGTTGCTCTCCCGGAAAGTCGATGATCAAAATGTGGAGAACATGTGTCCCAAGGCTATACATTGCTTCACAGTGGAAATGACCTCGGCAATCTTGATGTTGGTTTTCTCCTTGCTCCCCAGTTGAAACAGACTGTTTTAGATTTCAAAACCGTTGATAATCATATGTGTAAAGAAGCAACTTGCAACATTTTGGATGATCTGATGGGAGCCATACGTGTATCACGATGTCAGAATATAGTGATTGGTGACTTTAGTACTAGATGAGCTGTATACTGAATATATTCCCGACGCAATCTACCAAATTTATGGGCAGTGATCATCGTTCGGTCAGTGCAAAGCTAAGATGGCAGTTTTGTACAAGTCAGAGATCACTGACGAAACTTGGGCTAGCCCAAAACAAAATACAAATCATAGCATACAGAGACCAAAACGCAATGCATTTTAGTAGAGGAGACTACACTTTTGAAAGAGTTACAAGTTTCCGATACTTCAGGTGCCTTGGCACTCATGATAATTATGTGAGGGAGGAAATTTAAGAGCGTCTTGTCGCTGACAACCATGCTTTGTATGCCTTACGTCCGCTGCTAAAGTCAAAATACCTTGCAAATGCCAACCAGCTGAAGTTGCACAAGGTGTTGATTAGATCCGTTGTCATACATGGGTGTAAGTGTTGGATCCTGATATGAAAGAGTATATGAAAGATGGTTAGTGACATTTTTTGGCGATGATAGTTCCTCGGAGTAGAGAACACCTTCTCTTCTTCGGGTTGTCTAAAAAAATACGAAGAACAAGCTCGGGATCGAATCCGTAGGAACCGGACTGTTGATTCGGTATGCGCCAGTATTGAATACGAGGCATTTGGACATAATGACATGAATTGCTGGTCGAGAAGAAATAAGGGAAAAGAACAGGGTGTACTATTTCTGTCACCAGGCAGCGTTAAAAATGAGTAACAATTCAAAGAAGTTACGTATCGATTTCGCTGGGTCCTTTAAGTCAACTTTTAGGTTATCGTTAAACGGTGACATGTTAACCGGTTCAACCATTCAAGATGATCTTTTCACAATCTTGACAAGACTTCGTGGCTACAACATGGCTACAAGATGATCTCAGAAAATGAAATTGTTTCGTAGCCAATATAATCCAGTTTTATAGTAGATAAACTTAGAGTAAATAGTTGGAACTATGTACCAACGAAATTAAATCCAGCGAATTGTGCAAGCAGAGGATCAAAGTTACCATCATGATAATCTGTCATTTGAACCTACTATCCGTTTTAATATCAACAAATGCTCAGCTTGCGAGCAATGTAATTCAATGGTACAAGTATTAAGCCACTGCCTTCGCTTTGCCGAATTATGCCGTACCAAGAAAACACCGCACATGACTGAAATGGATCCAAACCGAAGCGTTTCAAGATGAAATTCACCAAAATCAGAATAATACATGTGCATTAGACGAAGCAGTTAGTTATTAAGTTGAAAAGTACCAGAGCATAAAATAAAACGAAGCAACGCCCCTCGATGGAAAAATATAATATTAGCGGATCCAAAATATGATTGTGCGGCTTCTTTAGACATCTAACTAGGAGCAGACGTCTACGTCTATATGCCCAGAAATTTAGATCATTTGAGGAAATCTAAATGCAATGAAAACTAGTTTGGGTTAATTTTGCAGAACAACTTATGTCTGGAGGGAAAATCCCCGAACCAAAATTTACGGAAATACAGCTTGACTACCTTTACATATGGCATATCAGCGGCTCCCTTCTTGACAATAAGAACATTACATCAGTTAGCAATGGATGAAGATGAAAACAATCCAAAGGCGCAAAAGATATTATTAATATAGATGTTGTATATCAATGATACATCTAATCAAATTATTTCAAAAAACCAAAATTGTCCTTGGAAACTTGGAACTGGCGGAAGATGAAACTATTAAAACTTTAGGAATCCATTGGAATCCGATTTGTGACTGTTTCAGTTTTAAGATAAATCAAACATGATCAGAAACTGAACTAGCCAAAAGAAAGAACTAGCCTCAGAAGTTATAAACTTATATTATAAGAATTTTGAACTACAGAAATAAAATAGGACTAAAACGTTCTAAACGAAAGTACAGCAAAATGAATGAAATTGAGAGACGAATAAGTACAGCTTGAAACTGTAGCGGCTGCACAAATATTGTACATTGCTACAATAAACTTAGTGCACCACAATAAATTGTGTGCATCACCTGGTATTTCAATTGCATATTTTATTCGCCAGAATGTTGGCATGCAATTAAATACAAGATTTCGATGATTGGAATCGCGGGTTATCCAACACACACTTTTAAGTAATACACAGTGTGTTTATATTTATCAAGGTGGCAGCAGTATTTCTAAATACTGCGTAACCAAGTACATGTTCAGTTTAGAACAGAGTGGAGCGTAGCTTCCGGCCTCCCAAAATAATTCGGGATGGTGCCGAGTAAATGTTTTTTTCGCGAAACTAAAATTAGTAGAATTGTAGTGGTCAAACTTAGTGGTCGATAAAAAAAGTGTTAAATAAATTATCATAACTTATTATATGATAAGTTGTTTTTATTTTTAAAACTAAATTAATACATTATTTTATAAATAAAATATAAGAATAAATTATATAAAAGATAATATAAATAAATCGTTTATAACTAAATTATACCAATAGTAAAAGTGAGTGATTATTCCGCCGACGCAACGGAGTTGCGCAGGCAAATACGGCCATACCCCAGGAAGGGGAGACAGTAAAGTGGTGACCCCGACGTGATATGCAACACGCAACACTTCTTCTGATTCATTCTTCTTCTATCTTAACTCGACATGGGTTCGTCACATACCGCAACAAGCCAATCTAGAGTTCTCCCCTAACACTGGGTATCTACGAGATCGCGATGGCTTTCACCAAGAGTAAGCTTAACATAAGCACGTCATATTCTTACGGTATCACTTCATTCAGAGTAAGAACAATCACTCGCAGAGGAGTACTGTAGCGACCATCGCTACACACACAATTAAAATTATTCAGATATTTCGTGCAATTCCATATAATTCGCTAACGCTACATGTACACTGTACATAAATATATATAGAGCGTAAAAGTAGCTATTACACATAGCACTCGGTCGCCATGGCCTGATGAGATGACAATTAATTTTTAATTAAATTACTCATCAGATCGAAACTGAGCTTTGCTTTGCACAACATCCAAATTCTAAATAATTAAAATAACGACACGTCACCACCGTCGTTATAATGGTGACCCCGACGTGATTTAATTGTGTGTGTAGCGATGGTCGCTACAGTACTCCTCTGCGAGTGATTGTTCTTACTCTGAATGAAGTGATACCGTAAGAATATGACGTGCTTATGTTAAGCTTACTCTTGGTGAAAGCCATCGCGATCTCGTAGATACCCAGTGTTAGGGGAGAACTCTAGATTGGCTTGTTGCGGTATGTGACGAACCCATGTCGAGTTAAGATAGAAGAAGAATGAATCAGAAGAAGTGTTGCGTGTTGCATATCACGTCGGGGTCACCACTTTACTGTCTCCCCTTCCTGGGGTATGGCCGTATTTGCCTGCGCAACTCCGTTGCGTCGGCGGAATAATCACTCACTTTTACTATTGGTATAATTTAGTTATAAACGATTTATTTATATTATCTTTTATATAATTTATTCTTATATTTTATTTATAAAATAATGTATTAATTTAGTTTTAAAAATAAAAACAACTTATCATATAATAAGTTATGATAATTTATTTAACACTTTTTTTATCGACCACTAAGTTTGACCACTACAATTCTACTAATTTTAGTTTCGCGAAAAAAACATTTACTCGGCACCATCCCGAATTATTTTGGGAGGCCGGAAGCTACGCTCCACTCTGTTCTAAACTGAACATGTACTTGGTTACGCAGTATTTAGAAATACTGCTGCCACCTTGATAAATATAAACACACTGTGTATTACTTAAAAGTGTGTGTTGGATAACCCGCGATTCCAATCATCGAAATCTTGTATTTAATTGCATGCCAACATTCTGGCGAATAAAATATGCAATTGAAATACCAGGTGATGCACACAATTTATTGTGGTGCACTAAGTTTATTGTAGCAATGTACAATATTTGTGCAGCCGCTACAGGTAAATCGTCCATACCCCAGGAAGGGGAGACGGTAAAGTGGTGACCCCGACGCCCGTTTTTACGGGATAGTGAAAAATAAAAACACGTGCCAACCTATAAAAAGAAATATACACCTAAATATATTTATTGGAATTTGCAAAAATAAATACACGCGCCACCTTACGCCACGGAGGCAAGGCCGGGCGTGTCCACGTGGGAACACCAACAAAATTACATAAAAATAATTTTTATTTATATTCCGAAAAATAAATACACGCGCCACCTTACGCCACGGAGGCAAGGCCGGGCGTGTCCACGTGGGAACACCAACAAAATTACATAAAAATAATTTTTATTTATATTCCGAAAAATAAATACACGCGCCACCTTACGCCACGGAGGCAAGGCCGGGCGTGTCCACGCGGGAACTCCAACAACAAAAAAAAAAAAAAATACAACAGCAAATTATTTTAAAAAGAAATAAAAAAAACACGTGCCACCTTACGCCACGGGGGGCAAGGCCGGGCGTGTCCACGTGGGAACAGCGAAGGACAACGGAATCCAAAAACCATAAGTCATAAAAAATTTTTTACACATACATTTTTTTTCTATTTTATTTTTTTTGAGTTACATTAAAGTAGAACTTAATTTAAGTACGTTGTAAAATTTATTAAATACTTTAAACAACACTACCACGGTTCTCCGATAATTCTCTCTCTTATACAACACATTTACAAGGTATCAATTCCTCAGATTTTTAAATCTAAATAACACACTCTAAAAAAATGGCCGGTGACGATGAACAATCCTCCCCAAAAATCGAGGTAGATGAAGCTAAATCAGTGAAATTGCAGCAGTTCTGGATGGAAAAACCCCAGAACTGGTTTAATGTGACGGAACTGCAATTTCAGATGAACCACGTCACCTCAGATAAAACAAAGTTCATCCACACCCTATCAGCTCTCTCCCCGAGCGCATGCGATGTCGTATCAGACATTCTAACATGTCCGCCTACAACTGGCCGATACGAAGCATTAAAAAACGCGCTCCTGGATAGACTGACACCTTCCACAGAGGCTAAACTAGAGTCTCTGCTGAGCGGGCAAGATATGGGGGATAGGCGGCCCAGTGAGCTCCTCCGCCAAATTAAGTATCTGGCTGGTAGTCAATTTCCAGAACACACGATAAAATCTCTGTGGGTGAGAAAAATGCCAGAGATCATCCGTATCGCGCTGGTTGCGCAACCGGATGGTCGGCCGCTCGACGATCTTTCAGCAACAGCGGACAAACTTTATGAGGCAATGTCAGGAGTAAAATCAATTTCGGTAGTGACACGTCAATCACGAGATAAGCAAAGGACGAACAATCCGACCGATGACGTGAGACTCCACCAACCAACAACATCACGAGGTGGTACAGTCGAACAAAGACTAGCGACCATTGAAGCTCGCCTGGATAGCCTGACGCAGCGCATCAACGAGCGGTCGCGTTCACAACAAAGAAGAGGACGCTCACAGTCACGGAATCGAGCATGGTCTCGAAATAACTCTCGCTCGAGGAACCAGAGCCGAGACAATAACACCCAGTATAGCCGTAACTGGTGTAATTATCATAATAAGTTCGGCAGCCGAGCCTTCCACTGCACCAAACCTTGCAGCTTTGTCAACGACAACAGCAAGAACCCCACAGAGAGCAGTGATGTAGAAATGAAACCTGCCCAACGAACAAAAAACATGTAAGCCACCTGGTAGAGTTGAGATCCATCTCCTCCCAGAACTCACACAAGCTCCGACAACCTTTCCAACTATTTTCAACCACATACACCTCTAATTCGACCAAACGTTTATTTGTTTACGATTCAAATAACCAACTTACCTTTCTAATAGACACGGGCGCTGACCTCTCAGTAATACCCGTCCATTACTTCGCTAATAGTTTTTACTTTAGTGAAAAATCAAGAGATCTAGTCCTTTCAGCAGCCAATGGTTCAACCATTAGCACCTACGGAGAAAAATTACTCCAGGTGGATATCGGATTAAGGCGTTCATACACACATGCTTTTGTATTAGCATCAGTGAACCGCCCGATTATCGGCGCTGACTTTCTTTCGAAATTTGGACTCCTTGTCGACCTCAAACATAAAAGGCTGGTTGATTCAGCAACAAAGCTGTCAATCAATGCCACTATGGTGAAGGTAAATACACCGACACCCATTCATTTTTCAGTCGACAACGGTTATGGCAATCTGCTTAAGAAGTATCCCTCCTTATCAGCAGAGCCAAATTACAAAATTCCAGTCAGACATAATGTGGTTCATCATATTGTCACTACCGGCCACTTGCCAGTGTCAAGACCACGTAGACTAGATCCCGTGCGACATAAAGCCGCATACACGGAATTTCAACATATGGTGGAATTGGGAATTTGCCAACCATCATCATCTCCAGTATCGTGTCCATTACATATGGTCAAAAAGAAAGAACACGATTGGAGACCATGCGGGGACTATCGTAGACTTAATACAGTTACGACACCGGATCGATATCCGATTCCCCACATTCAAAACTTCTCTATGCACGCGCATGGATGCAAAATATTCTCCAAGATAGATCTGGTTAGAGCGTATCACCTCATACCAGTAGCTCATGAAGATGTATACAAGACCGCTATCACTACTCCATTTGGCCTCTTCGAATTTACACGAATGCCATTCGGTCTTCGGAACGCAGCGCAAACGTTCCAACGCTTCATGAACGAAGTCGTCAGAGAACTTGACTTCGTGTTCGTTTATATCGACGATATTCTAGTGGCATCTAAAGATGAGGAACAGCACAAAATGCACTTAGAAAAACTATTCAAAAAATTAGTGGAGTTTGATGTACACATTAAAGCCGCAAAATGTGTGTTCGGTGCGTCCACCTTAGACTTCCTTAGCCACACCATCACATCAAATGGTGTTCTTCCTTCAGAGGAACGAGTGAATGCCATTAAAAATTTCCCAGCTCCAACATCGGTCAAAAGCATACAACGCTTTGTCGGCATGGTGAACTATTACCACCGATTTATACCGAAGCTCGCTGAAACACTAGCTCCAATACATACGCAATTGGCCGCTTTAGTGAAAAAGCCGAAGACACCCAAGAACTTTTCTTGGCCCGACGAATGCCAAAACGCATTTTTGTCGGTGAAAACAAAATTAGCCACAGCGACAGTATTAGCCCATCCTATGAACAATGCGAAGCTCAGCATCACTACCGATGCATCAAATACTGCTGTAGGCGCGGTACTACAACAGTACAGAAATAAATGTTGGGAGCCACTGGCATTTCATTCTAAAAAACTCTCGGACGCGGAAATCAAATACTCAGCATTCGATCGAGAATTACTCGCAATATATCAGGCAATTAAACATTTCCGATATTTTGTCGAGGGTCGGGAATTCACAATTTACACCGACCATAAACCACTTACAAGAGCAATTCAGTCTAAAACTGAACGAAATCCAAGACAGTCGAGACACTTGGATTTTATTAGTCAATTTACCACGGATATTCAGCATGTGGCCGGCTCAGACAATGTAGTCGCAGATACTCTTTCCCGAACATCGGAAGAAATAAACAATACAAACATACCGGCACCAGCCGACGAATACAAACCAGAAGTGGCCCAAGTTAATACTTACTACGATCTCAATAAGATCGCAATGGCGCAAAAAGCGGACTTAGAGCTTCAGAATTTACTTTCTGGCTCCGGACGTCCTCGTCATCAAAACATGACTCTACAACTTTTTGCAATGCCTGGCCTAGATATTACCTGCGAGACAAGCACCGGCACAAACAAACCATACATACCAGATGATCTACGTCGTAACGTATTCGATACACTACACAGTATCTCACATCCGGGAATCCGTGCAACTCGTAAATTGATTACTGCTCGCTACTTTTGGCCAAGTATAAACAAGGATGTGACCCACTGGGCACAAAACTGCTTATCTTGCCAACGTGCTAAAGTTCAAAGGCACACCAAATCGGCTCTTGGACAATTTCCTATTCCAACGGGTCGATTCGAACATATCCATATAGATATAGTGGGACCATTACCACCCTCTAATGGATATTCATATTTGTTGACATGTGTCGATCGTTTCACTCGATGGCCCGAAGCTTACTGCATGAGTAACATGACAGCAACCACCATAGCCAATACTTTCGTTCACAATTATGTATCACGATTTGGCGTCCCGAGCACAATCACAACAGATCAGGGATCGCAGTTTGAGTCTAAGCTATTCACTGAGTTAACAAAACTCCTAGGCTCACATCGTATACGCACTACGGCTTATAATCCAAAAGCCAATGGCATGGTCGAACGCTTCCATCGTCAGCTAAAAGCTGCACTAATGGCTCGAGGGAACACACTCAACTGGAGTGAAGAAATCCCAATCATACTACTAGGGATAAGAGCAACTGTGAAAGAAGATCTAAATTGCTCACCCGCGGAAATGGTCTATGGACAAACAATCAAACTTCCCGGGGAATTTTTTGTCGAAAACCCTCTTTCACAAGAAACAAATAATGACACAGTCGTCGATCAGCTTCGACACACAATGCAAAATCTGATTCCAACCAGCTCACGACAAACTACTCAAGAAAACATTTTTATACCCAAATCTTTGGACAAATGTGAGTTTGTGTTCGTGAGAACAGACAAAGTCCGCACAGGATTACAACCTCCATACGAAGGCCCGTACAAAGTAATACGTCGGCTTCGTAAGCATTTCATCGTATCGATCAAAGATAAAAATCAGAATATCTCAGTCGATCGATTAAAGCCAGCATATGGCATATTAGGCTCATCTGATAATATATCAGCGTATCGAGCACGAAAAACAGTCCATTTTGCTGAATGATTCATCTAATTAATATGATAACATGGCTCGGGCACTTACTGCCTGGATACAAACACTCATGGCTGATTGATTCAGCTATACAGCTGTCAATCTTATGCCACAGTCGTTATGCACAACACGCCTATGTCGACAATACAATTCAGACAAGAGTCGATCCATCATAATGGATACGAACCATTGCCAACCCATTACGCATACTCAACGCCTCTAATGGATACATATTACAACATCATTCACACCTTCACTGAGGGGGGGGGACATCACTTGCGGGGGAGTCCTGTAGCGGCTGCACAAATATTGTACATTGCTACAATAAACTTAGTGCACCACAATAAATTGTGTGCATCACCTGGTATTTCAATTGCATATTTTATTCGCCAGAATGTTGGCATGCAATTAAATACAAGATTTCGATGATTGGAATCGCGGGTTATCCAACACACACTTTTAAGTAATACACAGTGTGTTTATATTTATCAAGGTGGCAGCAGTATTTCTAAATACTGCGTAACCAAGTACATGTTCAGTTTAGAACAGAGTGGAGCGTAGCTTCCGGCCTCCCAAAATAATTCGGGATGGTGCCGAGTAAATGTTTTTTTCGCGAAACTAAAATTAGTAGAATTGTAGTGGTCAAACTTAGTGGTCGATAAAAAAAGTGTTAAATAAATTATCATAACTTATTATATGATAAGTTGTTTTTATTTTTAAAACTAAATTAATACATTATTTTATAAATAAAATATAAGAATAAATTATATAAAAGATAATATAAATAAATCGTTTATAACTAAATTATACCAATAGTAAAAGTGAGTGATTATTCCGCCGACGCAACGGAGTTGCGCAGGCAAATACGGCCATACCCCAGGAAGGGGAGACAGTAAAAAACCACCAAAACTTTTATTTACACTGTTAACTGCGGTGCATCTAAAAAAGCCTTGAAAAAAACATATGCAGCGGTTATCAACAGCCGAACTAATCTGTCAGATGGAAAAGTAGTCACACAACTACTGACTGCCAAAACCTAGCTAGCACCTACCCAAATTAAACAGACTTTACCACATCTGAAATAATGCGTAGCTTTTAAGTTTCCGAGAACAATAGTGGACTGGACCTGAAATATTGAAGAAACCCGTATAAAATGAAACCTCAAAACGACCAATCTTGACGTTCTTGAAATAGAAGAAATAGAAGTAGGGGCAGCAACCACAATCGTAAGAGCAGCTTAAGGTATTGTTTTGTACACGAAATATCAATTATCTCACACAAGAGGTCAACAATCAGCAGGAATTGTCTTCTTAGTAGGAGAAGATTCGAATTATTTTAAATAATTCGAATCTTCCAATCGGAGAAAGGCTTCTTCTTGTTCTATCATCTAAATCACACTTTACCAGCCTAATTATTGATTGGGCACACATATCTACATGGCATCAATGCATTAACTTTACCATTTATCCGGAAAACTTTCTGGAACATAAGGGGAGCTCAATGAGTAAGGAATCACATTCAAAAATCTACTCATCAGTCGTGTCACTCCATCAACGCCATATAACCACAGACCTGCAAAGGTTACATTGCTGTTTTTGTATGCCTTTCAACAAAGATAATGGAATCGATCTTGAAGCCAACATCGAAGATGAATTTTCATTAAATCAACAAACTTTCATCAAGTTGTCAAAGAGTATTTCTCGAGAGAATTAACACAAGCTTCATGGAGAATTAACACTGCAGTGTAGGCTCAATCCGAAATATTACACAAATTCGACGGAATGATAAAATACGAATCAAAATCCAACTGAATTCAAGGCCAAGTTACACTGTTTAGTTTTTAAAAACATAGTAGTTAGTTTCCCAATCAGCAAGCTATATGAAATGCCAATAGGCTGTAAATATGAGCTGTCTCAAAATCAAGAGTATAGCTTTCTCAACCTAGTGGAATTAATAAATAATAAAACCAGACATATGAGCTTAATAAAAATACTGATAGTACATATTGAAGCAACCAGTAAATGCCTATAGAAGTGGAGTGGGGAATCTGTCATCTCTTCAGTTTACTGTCCACCGAGGCATTCAATCCAAAACGAGTAATTTGAAAATTACTTCAAAACTTTGGGGTTAAGTTCTTTGGCTTCAATGCCAAACATATCCAATGGGGCTCAAGACTTATATCTTCAAGAGGCAGACAACTTTGGGAATGAGTGGAAGGTAAACCTGTATCTAACATATTGGCTTAATATAGGCTTCTGTTTATCATTGCTATAGGCTGTGGGAAGCTACGAGCAAGTTGAAACGTCCTACACTGCCATGCCCAGCGATTCGATTCCCAGACGGAAACTGGACAATAAGTGATCTAGCCAAAGCGATATTTTTTGCTGAACACCGAAGCAAGGCATTTATACTCAACGAACAACTTGGAACCTAAAAATTACTAACTGATGGAGGAGATACTTCAGCCAACCAAAAAATGGCAAAAAGAAAAAAAAATTATTAAGGACAGCTTTGTGGATAGCCAATAAAAACCTTTGTATTTCACCGGGCATAGTCAAGAGTCAAAATCTCACGCATATTACCGATTTATAAACAGCGGAGTGGACTACGCTGGTCCTATTCAAATAAAAATCAATCGAAATACGAGGCCCAAGGCATACATCGCTACTATTGTATACTTGTTAACCAAAGTCGATCACTTGTCTCCGAACTGTCAACAAAGGCATTTATTACAGCATTGAGGATCTCTCGATCGTTTGAGTTCTTATTATATCATAATTTGAACTTGTCATTGAAGTCGCCAACATGATAATTGGAAGGTTATTGAGACCCTGTATGATTTTTCAAGCCTATTGATTTAGTGACCCAATGAGCGATTTTGATGTTTCTTGGTCCGGTTTTTGAAACCAAGTTTAATGTCCTTTTATTTGATTTGGTTTTTTTGGGTTATTATTGCGATTTTGATGCCCTCTAGCTCTTCTGCGCTGTCCACATCGTAAACAATTACTAGAAAAGTTTTTCTCTGGTAGCGTAGCTTCAAGCCCACAATGTCAATTTCCTCAATGAACTCAATTTATTCAGCCTGCTACTCTTTAATAATGCCATTGCTGAAAGTACTGACATTTTTTATTTCTAATCCATAGGTCGAGGGCTTAATCATTTCCCTCACTTTATTAACAGTACTTGCTAACAGTAGATTGGGGCTTATATAACTCTGACAACCCGAATTAGTTCGAGGCACATAGCAACTCCAACACCTCTGGTGGAACTAAAGTCATCAGATATAAATCATGGAATTACCCAGTCACAAATTGATACATCAAACAAAGTCTCGCTAAAGACGACCGAAGGAAATACATTTTTTTTTTGATTCTTTTACTCATTTAAGAACCGGAAGTTGTGTGGTGCAATTTCTTACAATCCGCAACTAGAAATTAATTTAAGTATAAAATTGAAAAATTATAATTTCAAAATCACCCTTATAAAAAATTTCGGCTAAACGATTCAAATCGTACTTTTGTCCACCCACACACCGATATTTACCCTAAGTAAAATGCGAAATACCTACACGTACAAAACATCGAATAGAGCACAAAAAAATTTATTCTAATTTATCTCCGTAAATTGAAAAATTTTCGTGTACCAGAAATCCAAAAAAAAATTCCGAAATGCCATTTAAAACGCCTCCCATAAAACAGGTCACTGCATCTATCAAATATAATATACAGTGTATGCGGGTATATATAGAGAGATGGATCTTAATTTCATCTTAATCATTTCAGTTATTTACCGCACCGCAAGTAGAATATACTATATTTGTGTAAATTTTGTGAAACCCTTCCCACCCCGTTTTTGTAACTTTTTCTACCGCACCCGATTATGGTTTGGATTTTATCTAATACTAACCTACCCTTTTCGGTTTGTATTTTTTGGTTTGTAACCCATTCCCGAGCGAATCTACTATACATATAGTCGTCGTTTTGTATTTATAAAAACACAATTGTAATTCCAAAAAGTAGAAATTTTCTTTACCACAAAGCATTAAATTTCCTTGAGACAAGGAAAAGAATGAGAAAAGCGGTAAAACGAAAATATGACAAAAAAAATTTTTTCAGATGAAAATTCATTGAGATAATTAATTGTGGGTTGTTAGGTGTTTTGTGACTTTTTTCAGTTTGTTTTATTTTCCGTTACCATCATCATCATCATCATCAACATCACCGTCGTCATCATCAGTATTCGACATCGATGATGAATGTTTTGGTACAGGCAATCTCCTTTTAACACAAACATGCATGGAACATATGATCAACGATGTCACAATCTTTCCAGTATTTAAAAACCATAGTAGGGTTAACATTGGCATTATTACTGTTATTGCACTGTCGACTTCATCATTGCTTTATTAACATCGACATTAGACGTATACACAACAGATTATAGCAAGATGACGGATGATAGATATCCTAACCAAAACCATTCAAGCTCAGATCAAACATGGCAAGAAAATCTCTATACATTTTACCAACATTCTGTTTTCGTAAAATTTCGAATGTGCTAACCATCATACAATTACGAATGCCCCAAAAAGGCCCCATAAAACACGAATTGGTGATGCGATGAGGATGTTGATATTTTAATCAAAATCACAGAAGGTCAGTCCAAATATTGCAACAAAATCCCTCTATATTTTAACAAAAATATTTTTTTTGTAAAATTTCGAATGTGCTTACCATCATAAAATTACGAATGCCCCAAAAAAGGTTCCATAAAACACGAATTGATGGTCCGATACGGATGGTTGATATCTGAATAAAAATCACTCAAGGTCAGACCAAATATTGCAACAAAATCTTTCTTCATTTTCACAAAATTATTTTTGCCTAAAATTTCGAATGTGCTAACCATCATAAAATAAAGAATGCTCAAAAAAAGGTTCCATCAAACTAGAATTGATGGTCCGATTCGGATGGTTGATATCTTAATTAAAATCATTCAAGCTCAGGCCAAATATTGCAACAGAATCCTTCTACATTTTAACAAAATTATTTTTGCTTAACAATTTGAATGTGCTAACCATCATAAAATTCCCAATGCGCTAAAACAGGTTCCATAAAATACGAATTAATGGTCCGATTCGTATGGTTGATATCTGAATCAAAATCACTCAATGGCAAAATTGCAACAAAATCCCTCTACATATTAACAAAATTATTTTAGCCTTAAATTTCGAATGTGCTAACCATCATAAAATTACGAATGCGCGAAAAAAGGTTCCATAAAACACGAATTGATGGTCCGATTCGGATGGTTGATATCTGAATAAAAATCACTCAAGGTCACACCAAATATTGCAACAAAATCACTCAACATTTTATTAAAATTATTTTTTCTTTAAAAATTTGAATGTGCTTACCATCATAAAATTACGAATGCGCGAAAAAAGTTCCATAAAACACGAATTGATGGTCCGATTCGGATGGTTGATATCTGAATAAAAATCACTCAAGGTCACACCAAATATTGCAACAAAATCACTCAACATTTTAGTAAAATTATTTTTTCTATAAAAATTTGAATGTGCTTACCATCATAAAATTACGAATGCGCGAAAAAGGTTCCATAAAACACGAATTAATGGTCCGATTTGGATGGTTGTTATCTGAATAAAAATCACTCAAGCTCAGACCAAATATTGCAACAAAATCCCTCTACATTTTAACAAAATTATTTTTTCGTAAAATTTTGAATGTGCTAACCATCACAAAATTACGGATGTCCCAAAAAAGGTTCTATAAAATACGAATTGATGGTCTGATTCGGATGGTTGATATCTTAATTAAAATCACTTAAGCTCAGACCAAATCTGCATACAAATTAGAAACTTCGCTACCGTGTTATACAAGTGCTACCTGTATTTCGTTAATTTAGTTACTAAAAATATCATATCGTGGAAAATTGTTTTCACAACATTTTCCAATTCTAATTTAGGATTTATTTTAGAGTTAGAGAATGTGCAAGTGAGCGAGAGGAATGGAGTGAGGTAGAGCTTACTTGGAAAACTAAAATGTAAATATTAAATATTTTTTTTGCATAATGATATCGATCCGAACAACGATGTTTTGTAAATAATAAATTCGTTACTAGAAATACGTACATGCGGGGTATATATAAGTACCGGTATATATCAAGTGTCTAGAAGGAGCCTTCATATAAATATTAAACATATATGTATAAAAAATATAATAATAAGCAGGGACTATAAACATAAACTGGTAAACATAAAGTATATTATATTATGTGTATCCACTCAAGATGTTCGAATTAAGACACGACTCTTAGCAAACAGCGTGAAACCATATAAAATATACCATCTATAATATATATAATATATACACATAGATACAAGAACTCGCAAAAGGGTAAAATAGTTATTTGTGTCATGACATATTAAACTGAGCAGCGTATATCTTATGTAAGGTTTCATTATTTCGACTCGATTAAATGTCAATTACAGAACGATTATAACAAAATTTACATAAATCTATGTGTATATACACGCGGTACTCGAGTTTATTATTGTTTGTGTGCCAAAGAGGGGCGAAAAATAAACTGACGGGCTGATTATTGTGACTAAAGAAGGGGGAGAAAATGCGGAAAATTGTAATTACATAAATGTCATTCTCATAATTGTTTTTTTTATATATTTTCGTCTCGTTTACAAAAACATAATAATAACATAAATAAAAATTCGATACATTTACAGATTTTTTTTACTTGTCAAATGATGTACGGAATAAGTGCAACACCCACCCATTGTTAAGGGCTGAATAATTTTAATCCTAGCACAAAGAAATTCGAATTTGAACTTCAATATTTTCCAATACAACTTTTGGTTGGTTCTAACATGGGCTAAACTATTTTTTCGAAGTTGACTGAAGTATTGTAATGTTTAACCGCACTCGAGAAAATATAACGGAACCACATTAAAACACTAAGTTACTCAATTTAGGCAAATATCTATGAGTCATAGCCTTCCAAAAAAACTTAATAGTCAAAAAGTAGAGACCATGTACATAATATCAATACACATAGTACTACCATGGTATGTTAGCCCATTGACGTGCTAGATGTCGCTACTGATATCGTTTTAATCAACATTTTTTTATATGTATAATCGCCTAAATGTCATATATTAATACTAAATTTTGACGATATTCTATCGACCCGACATCTGAAACATCAATGGGCAAACTGTTTTTTTCTTATGTTGGTATAGTACTATATGTATTTATATTATGCCATGTACCTACTAAAATCAAGATTCCATCAGTTGGGACTAAGTGGATATAACCACTAGATTGTCAACTCTGTGTTAGTTTCCTTTAGATGGAAACTAACTCTTCTCTATTTGAGGAAGCTCAAAGATGTACATTGCGAAATTTTGAATGCGAAATTTCGTACATCAGTTAAACTGAGATAATATATTTAAAAAAAAATAACTTACCGGTTGAGTTCGCCTCGCTGTTCTCCTTGGCCGCCCACAACTGCTTCCACTCCCACTTACTTTGCCTACACTTCCATCCGACGACAATAATTGACCGTCATTATTATTACTATTAATATTACTAATACTAATAATATTATTACTACCACAATGATTATTATTATTACTATTACTATCGTTCAGTCCATTTAGATCACGATGATTAAAATCAGCATCATTCAAACTATTATACACTTGCAGATGACGATTAAAATCTAATTCGCCGGCCGCATTTGTTTGAAAATTTTTCAAAAATTCATTTAATGCCAGACTTGTACTATTCGTTTGCTGTTCAGATCTCATTGTTATTTGATTTTGATGCTTCCGGATCGTTTACCGGCTTTTTTCTTACACACAAACTAACACTTAAATTCTAATTTGTAAAAGAATTAATTAAGTTTTAACCTCCTTAATTTAGTTTGCATTACGATTTTGATGCTTGCGCACGTCAGCTGTCACCCAGTATTGTCTTGCGATTAAAATGTCTGAAAATAGAAATAATAAAACATTTTTTGTATAAAGCCAAAACCGATTTAAAGGCAAATAAATATTTGTGGTGATCTATCAATGTTAAACAACATCAATTTGATAACCTTTAACCGAAAATCATATAAAAATCTTAACACCTGTAATAACTGCAATAAATCAGCAATACTAAACATAAATTCTTTAAACTTTTCCTTGTTTATATTATATAAGACTCTATATACATATACACAAATACACACACACACCTACATAATAACACTGCTATAACAACCACACCATGTAGAAGAAAACCAATAAAATAAATACTTAAAACTTTTTCTTAAACACAAACAAATACAAAAGTAGTAAAGCTTTTGTTAAACTTTTCTTTAGATTTTTTTTTCACTCTCTATATCCCATTTTAAAAGTTTATCGACAACAACAAAATATTAAACGAACGTTATGGTTTATTCCTACTTGCTGTTTTGGCAACAAACAAATCCGTTCATTCATGGAATTTTTATTGTTGTTGTATGATTTTACTTTCGTGACGTCAACATTTCCATTTATTCTTGGTACACGAGTATTTTTGTAATTTATGTAAAATGGATGTACAATTTAAATTTTACTTTGACAGTCTTTTGTCTCTGGAAAAATGATGAAAACATTTTTTTTTATTTGAGATTTTATATTTTAACTTTTAATTTTTAACTTCTAACTTCTAATTTCTAACTTCTAATTTCTAGCTTCTAATTTCTAACTTCTAACTTCTAACTTCTAACTTCTAACTTCTAACTTCTAACTTCTAACTTCTAACTTCTAACTTCTAACTTCTAACTTCTAACTTCTAACTTCTAACTTCTAACTTCTAACTTCTAACTTCTAACTTCTAACTTCTAACTTCTAACTTCTAACTTCTAACTTCTAACTTCTAACTTCTAACTTCTAACTTCTAACTTCTAACTTCTAACTTCTAACTTCTAACTTCTAACTTCTAACTTCTAACTTCTAACTTCTAACTTCTAACTTCTAACTTCTAACTTCTAACTTCTAACTTCTAACTTCTAACTTCTAACTTCTAACTTCTAACTTCTAACTTCTAACTTCTAACTTCTAACTTCTAACTTCTAACTTCTAACTTCTAACTTCTAACTTCTAACTTCTAACTTCTAACTTCTAACTTCTAACTTCTAACTTCTAACTTCTAACTTCTAACTTCTAACTTCTAACTTCTAACTTCTAACTTCTAACTTCTAACTTCTAACTTCTAACTTCTAACTTCTAACTTCTAACTTCTAACTTCTAACTTCTAACTTCTAACTTCTAACTTCTAACTTCTAACTTCTAACTTCTAACTTCTAACTTCTAACTTCTAACTTCTAACTTCTAACTTCTAACTTCTAACTTCTAACTTCTAACTTCTAACTTCTAACTTCTAACTTCTAACTTCTAACTTCTAACTTCTAACTTCTAACTTCTAACTTCTAACTTCTAACTTCTAACTTCTAACTTCTAACTTCTAACTTCTAACTTCTAACTTCTAACTTCTAACTTCTAACTTCTAACTTCTAACTTCTAACTTCTAACTTCTAACTTCTAACTTCTAACTTCTAACTTCTAACTTCTAACTTCTAACTTCTAACTTCTAACTTCTAACTTCTAACTTCTAACTTCTAACTTCTAACTTCTAACTTCTAACTTCTAACTTCTAACTTCTAACTTCTAACTTCTAACTTCTAACTTCTAACTTCTAACTTCTAACTTCTAACTTCTAACTTCTAACTTCTAACTTCTAACTTCTAACTTCTAACTTCTAACTTCTAACTTCTAACTTCTAACTTCTAACTTCTAACTTCTAACTTCTAACTTCTAACTTCTAACTTCTAACTTCTAACTTCTAACTTCTAACTTCTAACTTCTAACTTCTAACTTCTAACTTCTAACTTCTAACTTCTAACTTCTAACTTCTAACTTCTAACTTCTAACTTCTAACTTCTAACTTCTAACTTCTAACTTCTAACTTCTAACTTCTAACTTCTAACTTCTAACTTCTAACTTCTAACTTCTAACTTCTAACTTCTAACTTCTAACTTCTAACTTCTAACTTCTAACTTCTAACTTCTAACTTCTAACTTCTAACTTCTAACTTCTAACTTCTAATTTCTAACTTCTAACTTCTAACTTCTAACTTCTAACTTCTAACTTCTAACTTCTAACTTCTAACTTCTAACTTCTAACTTCTAACTTCTAACTTCTAACTTCTAACTTTTAACTTTTAACTTCTAACTTCTAACTTCTAACTTCTAGCTTCTAGCTTCTAACTTCTAACTTCTAACTTCTAACTTCTAACTTCTAACTTCTAACTTCTAACTTCTAACTTCTAACTTCTAACTTCTAACTTCTAACTTCTAACTTCTAACTTCTAACTTCTAACTTCTAACTTCTAACTTCTAACTTCTAACTTCTAACTTCTAACTTCTAACTTCTAACTTCTAACTTCTAACTTCTAACTTCTAACTTCTAACTTCTAACTTCTAACTTCTAACTTCTAACTTCTAACTTCTAACTTCTAACTTCTAACTTCTAACTTCTAACTTCTAACTTCTAACTTCTAACTTCTAACTTCTAACTTCTAACTTCTAACTTCTAACTTCTAACTTCTAACTTCTAACTTCTAACTTCTAACTTCTAACTTCTAACTTCTAACTTCTAACTTCTAACTTCTACCTTCTACCTTCTACCTTCTAACTTCTAACTTCTAACTTCTAACTTCTAACTTCTAACTTCTAACTTCTAACTTCTAACTTCTAACTTCTAACTTCTAACTTCTAACTTCTAACTTCTAACTTCTAACTTCTAACTTCTAACTTCTAACTTCTAACTTCTAACTTCTAACTTCTAACTTCTAACTTCTAACTTCTAACTTCTAACTTCTAACTTCTAACTTCTAACTTTTAACTTTTAACTTCTAACTTTTAACTTTTAACTTTTAACTTCTAACTTCTAACTTCTAACTTCTAACTTTTAACTTTTAACTTCTAACTTCTAACTTCTAACTTCTAACTTCTAACTTCTAACTTCTAACTTCTAACTTCTAACTTCTAACTTCTAACTTCTAACTTAACTTCTAACTTCTAACTTCTAACTTCTAACTTCTAACTTCTAACTTCTAACTTCTAACTTCTAACTTCTAACTTCTAACTTCTAACTTCTAACTTCTAACTTCTAACTTCTAACTTCTAACTTCTAACTTCTAACTTCTAACTTCTAACTTCTAACTTCTAACTTCTAACTTCTAACTTCTAACTTCTAACTTCTAACTTCTAACTTCTAACTTCTAACTTCTAACTTCTAACTTCTAACTTCTAACTTCTAACTTCTAACTTCTAACTTCTAACTTCTAACTTCTAACTTCTAACTTCTAACTTCTAACTTCTAACTTCTAACTTCTAACTTCTAACTTCTAACTTCTAACTTCTAACTTCTAACTTCTAACTTCTAACTTCTAACTTCTAACTTCTAACTTCTAACTTCTAACTTCTAACTTCTAACTTCTAACTTCTAACTTCTAACTTCTAACTTCTAACTTCTAACTTCTAACTTCTAACATCTAACATCTAACTTCTAACTTCTAACTTCTAACTTCTAACTTCTAACTTCTAACTTCTAACTTCTAACTTCTAACTTCTAACTTCTAACTTCTAACTTCTAACTTCTAACTTCTAACTTCTAACTTCTAACTTCTAACTTCTAACTTCTAACTTCTAACTTCTAACTTCTAACTTCTAACTTCTAACTTCTAACTTCTAACTTCTAACTTCTAACTTCTAACTTCTAACTTCTAACTTCTAACTTCTAACTTCTAACTTCTAACTTCTAACTTCTAACTTCTAACTTCTAACTTCTAACTTCTAACTTCTAACTTCTAACTTCTAACTTCTAACTTCTAACTTCTAACTTCTAACTTCTAACTTCTAACTTCTAACTTCTAACTTCTAACTTCTAACTTCTAACTTCCAACTTCTAACTTCCAACTTCTAACTTCTAACTTCTAACTTCTAACTTCTAACTTCTAACTTCTAACTTCTAACTTCTAACTTCTAACTTCTAACTTCTAACTTCTAACTTCTAACTTCTAACTTTAACTTTTAACTTTTAACTTTTAACTTTAACTTCTAACTTCTAACTTCTAACTTCTAACTTCTAACTTCTAACTTCTAACTTCTAACTTCTAACTTCTAACTTCTAACTTCTAACTTCTAACTTCTAACTTCTAACTTCTAACTTCTAACTTCTAACTTCTAACTTCTAACTTCTAACTTCTAACTTCTAACTTAACTTCTAACTTCTAACTTCTAACTTCTAACTTCTAACTTCTAACTTCTAACTTCTAACTTCTAACTTCTAACTTCTAACTTCTAACTTCTAACTTCTAACTTCTAACTTCTAACTTCTAACTTCTAACTTCTAACTTCTAACTTCTAACTTCTAACTTCTAACTTCTAACTTCTAACTTCTAACTTCTAACTTCTAACTTCTAACTTCTAACTTCTAACTTCTAACTTCTAACTTCTAACTTCTAACTTCTAACTTCTAACTTCTAACTTCTAACTTCTAACTTCTAACTTCTAACTTCTAACTTCTAACTTCTAACTTCTAACTTCTAACTTCTAACTTCTAACTTCTAACTTCTAACTTCTAACTTCTAACTTCTAACTTCTAACTTCTAACTTCTAACTTCTAACTTCTAACTTCTAACTTCTAACTTCTAACTTCTAACTTCTAACTTCTAACTTCTAACTTCTAACTTCTAACTTCTAACTTCTAACTTCTAACTTCTAACTTCTAACTTCTAACTTCTAACTTCTAACTTCTAACTTCTAACTTCTAACTTCTAACTTCTAACTTCAAACTTCAAACTTGAAACTTCTAATTTCTAACTTCTAACTTCTAACTTCTAACTTCTAACTTCTAACTTCTAACTTCTAACTTCTAACTTCTAACTTCTAACTTCTAACTTCTAACTTCTAACTTCTAACTTCTAACTTCTAACTTCTAACTTCTAACTTCTAACTTCTAACTTCTAACTTCTAACTTCTAACTTCTAACTTCTAACTTCTAACTTCTAACTTCTAACTTCTAACTTCTAACTTCTAACTTCTAACTTCTAACTTCTAACTTCTAACTTCTAACTTCTAACTTCTAACTTCTAACTTCTAACTTCTAACTTCTAACTTCTAACTTCTAACTTCTAACTTCTAACTTCTAACTTCTAACTTCTAACTTCTAACTTCTAACTTCTAACTTCTAACTTCTAACTTCTAACTTCTAACTTCTAACTTCTAACTTCTAACTTCTAACTTCTAACTTCTAACTTCTAACTTCTAACTTCTAACTTCTAACTTCTAACTTCTAACTTCTAACTTCTAACTTCTAACTTCTAACTTCTAACTTCTAACTTCTAACTTCTAACTTCTAACTTCTAACTTCTAACTTCTAACTTCTAACTTCTAACTTCTAACTTCTAACTTCTAACTTCTAACTTCTAACTTCTAACTTCTAACTTCTAACTTCTAACTTCTAACTTCTAACTTCTAACTTCTAACTTCTAACTTCTAACTTCTAACTTCTAACTTCTAACTTCTAACTTCTAACTTCTAACTTCTAACTTCTAACTTCTAACTTCTAACTTCTAACTTCTAACTTCTAACTTCTAACTTCTAATTTCTAACTTCTAACTTCTAACTTCTAACTTCTAACTTCTAACTTCTAACTTCTATTTTCTAACTTCTAACTTCTAACTTCTAACTTCTAACTTCTAACTTCAAACTTCTAACTTCTAACTTCTAATTTCTAACTTTTAGGTAAATCATTTTGCATTTCTGGGTAATCTGGATTGTCTGGTTAATGTCTGGTTGTCTTAGATTTGGATCTCTGGATATCCGGGTCAAACTCGTACTCTTCTGATTTTTTTACTTCTTTCTCATGGCATCACGTAGCCAAACCGCCAGTATCTGTTTTGTGCTTTTGTTTGAAAGGCAAGCTTTTGTTTGAGTCCTCCAACTCGCCGTTAATATACCAAAGTATCAATCAATTGAGATAATTCTATTAGAAATACGTTTTTGGCGTATTTTTAAAAGCAATGTAGGTGGTTGAAAATTAGTGTTGGAACTTTATGAGTATAGCGTACAGTTGTTTACTCTCTGTTAATAAAAGACGTATCACAAAACAAAAAACTGCGACGAGGATGGGATTCGAACCCACGCGTGCAGAGCACATTGGATTAGCATTCCAACGCCTTAACCACTCGGCCACCTCGTCTTTGTATTCGGCAATTCTATGTTAGTAAAAAAGTTATTTAAGGATACTTGTTCTACCCTGTATCTGTCTATATTAGGACATATTAGATTTCTATAAATACAGAACACAATTGAAATATGAAACTATTCATATTCGTTGTGATTTCTTATATATTGATCTAGATATATGTGAATTAAAAATTAATTATTTATCGAAATTAAATAAAAAAAAAAAGTTTTTTGTTAATAAAACAAATTTTTGTTTTGCTTTTCGTCTCAACTTTGGTATTATTAGCCTTTGACAACGCTTTTTTATTGTGCACGGCTCAAATGACATAGCAGAGTTCATGTTTATAGACTTTACAAATATTTATATTGTACTTTGCGGGTGAATCAATGTGAGAATTGATTAGTTACAGAAACCAGTACTAAAAGGCCAATTTCACAAATATCTTCAATACATCCTAAATAAGTCCATAATAGTAATAAAAGCAAGAAGTCTCATTGTAAACTGTAAAAAATAAATTAGCCATCACGAAATTTTGTTAACTTGATGCTATTGGGAGGATTTGCCCATTGACACTACCGACATCGTTTTGAAATAATCAAAATATTTGTATATTTATAATCGTCCACATGTCATATATTTATCCTAAATGTTGACGATATTCTATCGACCCTGGAACTTCAATGGGTAAACTGTTTTTTTTATAATGGTACTACTATACTAGCCAGTAATGTGCATTTGATGCTCGATGCCACGTTATTTCATCAGACCACTCCACCATAATGTTTCCTGCCAGTCCACCATAATCCTTCCCTAGTTTGTAAGTAGTAATTTAGAAACTACTAAAGCAAATTAAATTAAGCTTCGATTGGATGAATTAGTATCCAAGTTCGATTTTGAGTTGGATTTTAATGTTGAGTTGAATTTATTAAGCACCAGTCAACTTTAAAGTCTTTCGCTGAAAATGAACTTGAATCTAAATCGCGTTCTTTTGTTGAAAAGAGAAAAAACTTGATAAGATTAAAATTTTAATCCTAAATTACCTGAAATTAAACTTGATAAATGTTCGGGAATTTAATATTATATTTCAAAATGGAAGACGTTCTGGAATTTAAGCAATTTAAGCAATAAGGCCAGTTCAATCAAACTTTCAAGCCATACTATCGAACATTTTATCGATATTTTCTGTCAAGAATGTCTACAACTTACAATATTGTATGTATTGCTAGCTTACAGCTAAATTTTTTGTTGCTAGTAAAGGGCTTCCACTTATGGATTTCCGGGGTACAATACAGTAGTCGGAGGAAGTGAAGTCTCCATCATAGGTAGTTGAGTCATATATGTATACATATCAGTATTCAGTAAATTCGAGCCTCAAATTCGTGGACACGGTATGTCGAAAGAGGATTTCTCTGAACTACGTGTTCCTGTTTGTTATGCGTGAAGTCCCTTCAGAAGGTGTACCTTAAAATGATGAAGCATATCTAGATTTGAATCTTAGATTCGGAGCAATCTTGTTAACATCCACGATGGCGTTCGTCTATGTCTTGATGCTCGGAAAATAAACAGCGTAATGCGTTTCAGAATTTGTGTAGGTTGATGGCTCGAATTATTCCCCACCATCTACTACAACATGTATTTTATCTATCTTGATGACTTGTTAATCACAACTGAAAGGCTGGTAAAAGATGGAGTTACAATACCTACTGAAAGAGATTGAATAACTGGAGATTGATATGTAGTTGGAGAGCAAGGCCTGAGACCTAACCCTGTCAAGGTTGCAGCCATTCTTAATTCTTAAATTTCCAACTCCGAAAAATATGCGGGATGGTACCGGCGTTTCATTAACGCGTACTCTACACTATCGGTCTCTATTATTTCTCTTCTATATAATCTAAAAAAGGCTCTCGTTTCGGCACCGGTTCTTGTCACTCCTAATTTTATGGTCATTACTGATTGGTATATACTAATAATTGGTCATTACTGATTTTTTCATGTTCTGGAAATCTCCAGTCTATCTGCTCCTGAGTTTTAGCCAACGTGATCGACCGGTCTTGAACCGCTGAACGAATATTTTCTGTTGCAAACCATCTGGTATGCTGCCCTAAAACGCCTAAGAAAAAATTTCGTACTATTGCTTTCGACTATTATCAAAAATTTAGTACTATTTTTGACAATGTGTAACCCATTAAATATACAAATCTAGTATTCTTGACACATACGTACGTCAAAACTTCATATTGTATATGTACATATGTTCAAAACAAAAGGTACATATGTTAAAAATGTTAAGAGATTAAAGACGGCTTTGATATTTACTGCGAACGATGATAGTCAAAAATGAACAATGAGAAAATAGTAGTTGCTAGATATCGACGACAGTCGTTCATTAACGATAGAGTTCACATCGAAACCTATAGTACGAATTTGATAAAACGAACGCCTAATAACCTATGGTTTCCACTCTAGGATGGATTGCGAATATTCGCAAAGGGAATTTTTTTTTAGTTCAATTTTTTAATAAAATTTACAATTTACAAAGTGCAAAGATATATGCCTGAACATTGTGTGGACATTTTGTTAAAAACAAAATGCGATTATTCGCAAAGGCATGCCAAGTGCATGCGACGTCGGCATGCGACGTCGAGAGTATGAGATGGTAGATGGTAGATGGTAGATGGTAGATGGTAGATGGTAGATGGTAGATGGTAGATGGTAGATGGTAGATGGTAGATGGTAGATGGTAGATGGTAGATGGTAGATGGTAGATGGTAGATGGTAGATGGTAGATGGTAGATGGTAGATGGTAGATGGTAGATGGTAGATGGTAGATGGTAGATGGTAGATGGTAGATGGTAGATGGTAGATGGTAGATGGTAGATGGTAGATGGTAGATGGTAGATGGTAGATGGTAGATGGTAGATGGTAGATGGTAGATGGTAGATGGTAGATGGTAGATGGTAGATGGTAGATGGTAGATGGTAGATGGTAGATGGTAGACGGTAGACGGTAGATGGTAGATGGTAGATGGTAGATGGTAGATGGTAGATGGTAGATGGTAGATGGTAGATGGTAGATGGTAGATGGTAGATGGTAGATGGTAGATGGTAGATGGTAGATGGTAGATGGTAGATGGTAGATGGTAGATGGTAGATGGTAGATGGTAGATGGTAGATGGTAGATGGTAGATGGTAGATGGTAGATGGTAGATGGTAGATGGTAGATGGTAGATGGTAGATGGTAGATGGTAGATGGTAGATGGTAGATGGTAGATGGTAGATGGTAGATGGTAGATGGTAGATGGTAGATGGTAGATGGTAGATGGTAGATAGTAGATGGTAGATTGTAGATAGTAGATGATCAAAGACCCAAAGGTTGGTGATGCCTAACTTTTAAACGTAACAGTAAATGGAATCTTCAAATTAATGTGTAAGTGTGTACCGGGCACAGCGTTAGCAGAAATGAAGCTTTGTATGTTACGATCGCTGTTAAAGTATTCTAAAACCATCGTTAAGATTATACCAGAATAAGAGCCGGATTTCACTTCACCAATCATTATGGTCGAAAACTTTAATGTTAATGTCTATGCATAGCGAGTTTAATTTATGTTTAATCGAAACTTCTTCAACAATGCTAGTTAATACATGTATTGGTTTTTCGCGTAGGCCATTTCCTTTCTAAAACTTTGTACGTATTCACGCCATATGACCGTTCACGTGGTACAGACACCCACTTTTTTATTTCAGGAGTTTCCAAAATTTTAGTACTATTTATTGATTGCTAATATTTATTTAACCGCAATATGTAAAATAGGCTTAATGGCATTCTAATATTGACCAATAAATGTGTTAATAAGTAAATAGTGTTACTGCCCTGTTCTAATTTTTTTCGGTAGCACGAAATTCTATTTAAAACATTGGACACACATTAGTTCAGGCTTAGTCTGCATGTATACGGTCTTAAAAATGCACGTTTATTCGTTCACCAGACGTTGTGCATATAACATTAGAAAATGAAGCTACCAACGAAAGTCATAATAGTTTTTACTTTTTGGATTTTAATCGATGTGGTGAATTCGTGTTTAGTGTTTTATCTACAGCACCGGAACCTTAACTTAGCCGACTATGAAGTGAATTCTAAAATTAAGAATTTAATACTAAAATCAAATTTTAATTCGTTTTTTTTTTATTTAGATCTATTTCGAATGTATGCCTAAATGCAAAAATTATAGAACACAATGCTTTACCAAATGTGTTATCAACCTGATGGATAAATTTGATTATCCATAAATTTGAACTAAGGGCAGATGACAAAGTGGAGGTAGGTAAAATTAATAACTTGGGCTCCGTTTAAAACAAGAGAAAGACAAGCAAACATAAATGTAAAAACTGCACAAATGTTTTGAACGTTTGTTCAATAAAAAATTCAACAGCAAAACAAGCCAAAGTTAACCCTTTATTGTGATCTTTTACGAGAGGGTCTTTCAGACCATAGATTTTTTTACAATTGGTGATTGCTTTAGATGGTGAGCCCAACGAACGGTTTTGATAGGATTTTACTTTCACATAGCCGAAAGGTATAAAGTCGTCTATTTAAAACTAAACTTGTGGTATCGGATGCACTCTGGATATCAACAGCGTTACAGGCAACAGTGGATTGTTTACTGAGACCTATCAGCCATTTTGATTGTGGTTATTGTAGGCGGTCATCCACATCCTGTGCAAATGCTAGTTTGATTGATATTCCAAGTAATTCCAAATGAATTGTCTCAGGGTTGATAATAGTTAGAAAGCTACAACCTATTTTTATGCTGGTTTAATTTAGTTAATAGATTATATGTGGTGGTTTGGTTTTTTGTCCTTTGAGTCCGAAGTTATTTGAGAGAATTGTGCAACCTGATCAATCAGTTTAGTTTAAGGTTTTTTCCGTAGCTGATAATCTTAAGCTGAATTTTAGTTTTATTCGCGTCTGTCTTAGTTCTAGAGGTTTCGTTGTTTAGGACCGTATTACTGAATTTGTTTTGTTAAGGCATGAGCCCGCGAAACGGTATGGTAATAAATAAACAGCGGCTTGCAGATTTAAATCCACAGTAATGATGTGGTAACTGTGAAATCGGTGATCACACGTACCCTGCCATCATTACCTTAGTGATTTGTCCAATCATCACTTACCAGGTAGTACCAGGTAGGAGCTACTCTCCTCAAGGATTTGTTGTGTTTGACTGCTGCAAGATGAAATACGAGGGTGAAGGGATCAGTACTGTTAGTGAGGACTCCATCTCGACCAGAAGTATGGTGATTTTTTCGATGGTGAGAATTTGTTCTACAAAGGTGCGATGTATATGTGTTTTAGCTAATCGGACCGCTGATTCCCATAGACTCCCATGCGTGAGACTGCTTGTGGATTGCATTTGAGTTGTATTATCTCGTCCTTCATTTTATTGGTAATAGACAATTGATTCGTTTCAAAGAAATGTTGCATGTCTATTAGAAAATTGACAGCGCCAACAAAATTGGTACCGTTGGCTTACAATATTGTATGACACAAGCACCGTCGGCCAATTAAGCAGTTTAGTGCTGCTAAGAATGATTTGGTGGTGTCTCTGGGCTAGCTCTCCATTTGCAAATTTTTTCCTACATAGGCAAAGGGAGCAGAGAGGTTCACTCGTTCCGTTGGTTCTCATAGTTTGCCCTTTCTACTCGTAGCCGCTGTTTGTTACACCCAATGCTGACAAAATGAATTATATGGCGCTAAGCTATTCTTGATTCGACCACCAACTCTCATGACCATGTCGTCAACTAAAAATGGTGTTCATTAAGGAAGATGACTTCTATTGAAAACTGGTTTTTGCTGTGTCAACACAGTATATTTCTGTGAAAATTTTCTGCCCTGCATCTCTCGGCACAATACCGCTTCCGTCTAATTGTTTTCATCAGCACGCAGCACAAGTGTATTGACCTTGGTTGGACTCCAACCATAATGAACGTATGAAATGATACGAAACACTTCTGTTCGGTTCACTGTTTGGTTGTCTTTGCTATGTTTTTTGGCCTCGGTTTTACCGCGAGTTAATATATTACTGATCATTTTGAATACCTTTAGTCAAAGTTGTACTAGATGACAAATGTTGTTCGTGATAATAGACTGACAATGGTTTGCTAGAAGTTCACTACTTAGCAGTTCGAGCCTTGGTAGGCTAACGGCTTTCAGCAGTGCAATCTTGGTTTTAAAGCTTAGTATGCGACAGGTACTTTGGTATCAATTGTAACGCATAGAAAAGAAAAGTTAATGCATAGAAAGCAACCTAACTCTCATCGCTGAATCCATATAATTCAAGTTCCTCATCTCCGGTTAGTGAGCTGCGTGTCCTGGTTGTCTTCTAATAATTTTAAGTTGATGGGTTGCGCCGAGTCATCACAATCCTTTAGCATATGACCAACCTGGCTATATTCAGTTAAAAAACAAGTATATATAGACGATAAAGTTTTGAATCGCGTTTGAATCGTCTGTTTAATGCGTTGAGTTGAGAAACTGCTGTGTGATAAATGCTTTGAAATTTTGCTGGGTCGGATTTAAACGGCAACCACGTGATGAATTGTCCAACTGGTCTGCGCACTGTGTTCTCTTTGTAGTGTTTAACACAAGATGGTTCTTTTGTGCTTAATACTATCTGTTTGGAGTGCTCTACCTCCTCTATCTCCCAGTAGCGTTGCAATGCATTGTCTATGTCAAAGAGAGTATACAATACGTTTGGACTTTATGAGCTTGGATGCCAACATTTCCCTCTATTACCCACCCAAATTTTCACCAAGACTTCCAAGAATATGTCCAACCATAAGAGTATGTCAATACTTCTTGATTGATAGCACCTTGAATCTGCCAGCTGCGAGGTGGCAGCTATGGGTAAAACTTTACTAGTATTTAATGCAGCTGGTAACTTTGGCTGAGTCAAAGTGGAGGGGTTGGTTGCAGGTTTTGAATCAGAGTTGGTTTTGCGTTTATCAGAATGGAGTAACCTATAATGTCACCGGTGACAGATATCACATTTGGACTCTGGACTCGGAGTTTAAGCCATTGAAACATCTGTTTTGTACAAGAAGATGTTCTTGGCATTCATGAAACTCTAGAGCATTGTATTTAGCGCAAACGTTTAAACGGTGAGTCATTTTCATACATACTGAATGTGTGTGTTGCTTCATGCCCATTGGAATTTGTCCCCAATTACAAGTGTTACTAACTATTTCTTGTGATCTCAACGACTTCGTTTTGTCATCCATCCGGCCGATTAGCAGGTATATTAACCACCAGTCACGCACTTTGGTAGTGTCCCCTAATGAATTTAAGCCTCATAGCACCTCGTCTACCGTATCATGTGCTTATTTTATAGTTGATGCTGTTGCTCGTGGTAGTTTCGGTATGTTAACAAATTTGCTGATGAACGCGTAAATTATTGTTTTTTTTACGATCGGTAGTTTGAACTCCGACGTATTGGTCACAAAACGGTTAATCCAATTGATTTGTAATGTTTAATCAATTTTATTAAAATCTAATTTGTATTAATTTTAAAGTATTGTGTCAAATAAAGTGTACATAAATTAGATTTTCGGTGACTACATGACGTATTGGTCATAAAACAGTGTGGGTATGAGGATGTTCTGGCGTTTGCTTACGAATGGATATATTTATATAATACCTTCCCCTACCTTCCAAATTATTTTAATTATTTTATTTTTGTACAATCGAACAATAATTATATTCTAAAAGTATGAATCACCCTGTACAATCCACCTTAAGTATATCATACCAATAAATAAATAAATAAAAATCGAAGACAAGGTATTGCACCAACAACAACAAAATCAATTTTAATCCAGCAAACAATAAATGATTATTATTATTTTGTTTTATAATAAAAATTCCAATCAACCAAACAAACAAAAGTGTAAGCAACACAAAATTGAAAGAAACATGTATGTAGGTACACAAAATAAAAAAAATACTTCCCAATTGCACAATATGTACGTCTACACAATATATGATGTACACACACACGAAATTATTTGCAATCCTTGGAACATACTCGGTATAAGAATTTTTTTTTTTTTTTTTTTTACGATATTCAATTTTGTATTATACAGGTAGGTTAGGTACGTGGATACGAACAAACGAATGAATATGATACGAATATGGTCGAGTATTGGCTGAGTTATTCTCAATTTTGGACGGAATAAGTACTGTGTGTGTGTGTGTGTAAAGAATATGACGGTGTTCAACGTATTTGATGGACGTATAAATACTTTCATTGAACTTTTGCACAGTTCGATGTGTATTATTTATTTTATTTTCTGGATTAAAAATATTTATGTGCATTTTTGGTTATGTTTACGTATGTATATATATAGAACATAACAACAACAACAAATTAAATTGTTTTCCATATTTATTTACAATTTTCATTATGTTGATTCCATTCCAATAAAATAAAAAAAAAAAAAAAAAAAAAAAAAAAAAAAAACAACGAAATATAAAAATGAGCATTCAAATAATAATAATAATAATTGAAATTGAAAATAGAAAGCTTTCAATATAATCAAGCTTTTGTTTGATTTCTGAATTATTATTCTATGTATAGATGAAAAAAGGGAAGAACCATCAAATAACATTATGCGGTGCTCGCATTCATATCGAAATTATTGTATAAATTATATATGTACCCAGAAGATTTCTTAATTTATTTTTTTTCAACGAAAGTAAGGTAATTGGTTCCATTCAACCGCAGATGAATTATAATTCCTACACGTTTTTATACTTTAGAAGTTCCGGTTATATTATAACGACATTTGACTTTTAATAAAAAACTTAACATTTTATCAAATAATAAAACGATTTTTATGGGCCAATTACTGGTCTATACCGAAACAACAATCCTGCTATTACGTTTTTGATCTTGAGCCTGCTTTGATTTGATCAATAATTTTCATCAAATTCTTAATCGCGAGGTTGAAGCGAATTCGACATTTTATACATCAAAATTCGAACGGACTATCCATCATAAAATTACGAAAGCACATATGAAAGTGTTGGACAGCGAATCGAAGTTATGCTATGGTGTAAACATAGACATCTTTGATACTTGTGTCTAGTGGAGCATTAAAACGAAATTGGTAACAATTGGCGACGAGGATAACGGGTATATCATAAATTCAAAATCGTTAATAAAATTTTCTCATCGAATTTTCTAATGTAGTTCGTAAAAAAAAAATTATCGAGGAAATATTCCAGGAAGACGTTAAACCTCTCAATGATGTGATAGAAATCGTTAGTTTTGCGCAAGTTGGACGCAAACTCTTATGACAGATTCAAGAATATGCTTCTTCCACAGAAAATAAACCGCGAAAATATTCTTGAATCTTATGACAGATTCAAGAATATTTTCGCGGTTTACAATCTTCACAAGAAATTCTTGTGAAGATCTTTACAATCTTCACAAGAATTTCGAACATGACTTCCTGCAAAATGGAACATGGAAACAATCACAGGAAAAACTAACTCCGTCGATAAAAAAACATTCAACTGGGCCATCCAGACCATGATGGCTCTACGGCGGTATACACTTCAATCGAAACTTTCAATTTACGACACACAAGTGTAATCAATGACATAAAGTAGGTCCTAAAGAGGGTTATTCCCAAACTAAATAAACCACAAGTTTTGACAGCCAACAAATACAGGTTCGACGTGTCAACGTAATCAGCAGTTACAACAAACATGGCGACATAATATCCCGACGTAGATATATCATCATCGAGATTAATGAATCCAACGTGAAACTACAGATCGACACGACGCCCGATCTGACCTGGAACTATATCCAGCAACAGGGGATAAAATCTTCAAAGGGCAGCGTCCCTACTATCGCAGGATTTGACTGTGAATTGGGAATTAAACATATTGTGCAATTATATTCTGGTAAGGGTTTAGTCACAAATATTACAGTGCTTGATGTTATAGATATAGATTGGATCGAACGCTTAGGCATTTGGGATCGTTCGATAAACGAAATATGCGATGTCATCCGTGTGACAAAGCAGAACATGATGTATTCATTGTTGAAATGAAAATCGAATCTCAAGCCATCTTCAGCGATACGCCAAGGAAGTGCTTAAAAGCTAAAGCAACCATCTACGTAATACCGGACGCTGGTCCTATATACCTATTGAAATGGCCGGAGTCATTCTGAATTGTTTTCAAAAACTCGACATCATTTCACAGTAGACCGCACCCATCGCGGTCAAACGACGCAACGGTCGCATAAGCAAGAAGACGATACGTGATTGCTTGTCTTCACTACGATGAAGAAATAACCAAACAAATCGAAGAAATCATCTACCAATTCCGAGGGAAATTATTGAAACTGAAACGAAGCGCGATGATACCCTTAGAGTAATCGTTCAATATTTGAAATCAGACTGGCCGAATTCGGAAGTGCAAACTCTGGACGACGACAAACTAGTGCAGTTTTACAATCGACGTGGATTACTGTTATTTACTGTTTACTCAGTAAATCTTATTGACATGAAGCGCACGTCACGGTATTCTGCCGAGGGCCGATCAATTAAGATGTCGCTACAACGATAATAATCATACCGAATCCGACCAATTACCATTAGATCTGATTATTATTGCAACAAAATATTGACATTTTCATAAAAATTCGAATGGGCTAACCGTCATGAAATTACGAAAGCTCCATCTAGCTAATGTCTAAACATATTTTCAGGTAGATAATCTAGGTGGAGTGGAAAACATCACCGATATGACTTTTAAATAACGGTCTCAGAACAATGTGTCTACGAATTCTCTCGCACCTTTATAGACGAACTTCTTAAATTTAGTAAAACTTTGAAGCACTCCGATGATCTGATCTAATTAATCTTGTGCTTGATTCCGCTGAGTTCTCTATCTCCGAATTCATAAAACTTGTCTCAGATATTAGCAATAACTTAATTAATATTCTACTGCACTACTCAATCTAACAAAAAATTCCGCTTTAAAAAAATATTTAAAATTAGCTCCACGTTTCCAATTTTTACAACTGGATGGTTTACGAACACGACATGTTATTAAGAAGACATGTAGATGCTTTCCAACTATACAAGTGCCAAGTTGGCCTTTTATTTTATTTTTTTTTTAATTGAAGTTTTGTGCGGTATACCTTGTCATCGGCCCTCAGTTGGATTTGGATAATCATATTTCAGCATCAGTTTGATAACACATTTTGTAAAGCATTGTGTTCTATAATTTTTGCATTTAGGCATACATTCGAAATAGATCTAAATAAAAAAAAACGAATTAAAATTTGATTTTAGTATTAAATTCTTAATTTTAGTATTTACTTCATTGTCAACCGCTTATCACCCTCAAGCGAAGGGCATGGTCGAACGATTCCATCGACAGCTTAAAGCTGCACTCCGGGCTCGTTGCAATACAATACATTGGAGCTTAGAAATACCTATCGTTCTACTTGGTATTCGAGCCACGGCTAAAGAAGATCTTAATTGCTGATTTAAAATCAGCAAATAAGTTTGATTGTGATTTAAAATCAATAGAAATGTCGTCCCAAATTTCAAAAAATAATACACCGTCGTCGCCAAAAAAAAGAATACCACTAACATCGCAACTTATGTTAGAATCGGAACCATCTAACGATTCTAGTATTCAAAAGTCCTGCCGCCTTCCTTACCTATGCTTGGTTATGAAGAAGGATGGACAACAGCTAGCAAAGGAGTAGATGCACGAGTCCTCTATCACCTATCAATTGACGCAAGCAAATGAAAATCAACGACTATTGGTTAGCTCAACCTACAGTGCCTTTATCGACATGGTTTAATTGTTTGCCCGAGGAGAAAGAAGACACACCACCACCAAAAATAATATTAACGCCTCCAATATTTGTGTCTGGCGTAGAAGAAATCAATCCTTTGACTGTCTTGTTAAAGGAATATGCAGACAAATTTGACCTAAAAATAATTGGAACTAGCCAGGTTAAAATTCTGGTAAAAGATGCTGAGGCATACCTCAGCGGAACGAAACACCGAATCCCATTCGTCCCAACAAAGGGAGGACAAAACCTACCAGGTGGTCATACGAAACTTACATCCGTCGATTAACACTGACAAATTAAAAAGTGAGTTAATTGGCTTGGACCACGTCGTTGTTAATATCTGCAACATGAGGCAAAGTGGTACGAACAAACCACTCCCACTCTATAAAGTCGAGCTACGAATGAATGAAAGTAATAAAGACATACATTCAATCAGTAAGTTGATGCACTCAGTTGTGCAGATCGAAAAACCGCTTGTGAAGCGGGAAGTGGTGTAATGCACTACTTGCCAAAGGTACGGGCATACTAAAACGTACTGCAACCATCGACCAAGATGTGTGAAATGTACAGAGGAACATCTGACAATTGATTGTGACAAGAAAAAGTGGGGTACAGAGGTCAAATGTGTGCTCTGTAATGGAAGTCATCCAGCCAACTATAGGGGTTGCAGCGTTTATCAAGAGGTACAAAACGCAGATTTCCCCCTCTAAATCAATCCGAATCCATCTTTTGTAAATCCAAATTCATCTTATCAGCTTGTTAGTGAAAACAACATATGCACAGAAACTCAAAGATTCAATTAAAAATCAAACTTCGGATGGAAATCATACCAAAGAAAATCAGCCAACGGAAAATTCAAAAACTCATAACCAACAGCCTGAGCAGTCTTCCACACAACGGTTGGAAAATATTATGGAAAAATTAATGATCAAAATGGATACCATCCTGAACCTTCTAACCACCATTCAAATCATTCAATGTCCAGAACCCTTAAATTAGCAATCTGGAATGCCAATGGCTTGTCACAACATGGACAAGAAGTAAAAAGTTTTTTGATAGATAAAGAAATTGATGTCATGCTAATATCCGAAACGCATAACACCAGCAGAAGTTGTCTTAAAATACCAAGATACACCATTTATGACACAAACCATCTTGATGGGACAGTACATGGTGACACTGCAGTTATAATCAAAAACAGAATTAAACACCATTAAATAAAAAAGTATCAGAATGTAGCATCCACAAGCAACTACTGTAGTAATAAAAGATTGGCTAGGTCCTATAACAATTTCGGTCATCTATTGCCCACCAAAACATGCAATAAAAATGGTACAATTTGATCATTTTTATACATCTTTGGGTCATCGCTTTATAGCAGGGGGTGATTATAACGCAAAACACCAAGAGTGGGGATCAAGATCGGCTACAACGAGAGGCCGAGCATTACTTAATTCAATTCAAAAAAATAAGCTTAATCATGTGTCAACCTGTGAACCTACCTACTGGCCTAGTTATAGAAGAAAGATTCCAGACGTCATAGATTTCTGCGTCACCAAAGGAATCGCAAGTAATTACATTAAAGCGATGCCATGTTTATACTTATCATCGGATCACTCCCCTGTTTTAATCACTCTGGCTACAAAGATAAGGAACATACAGAAACAACCGATGTTAAGCAACAAAATAACAGACTGGAACCAATTCAGATGTAAGGTAACAGAGAATCTAAACACAAAAATCAAAGACGGAGTGTGATATAGATCAAGCTGTGGAACATCTCAATGAAAGTATTTAGTCGGCAGTTTGGAAGTCCACACCAGTAAAAAATGAGAAAGAAAAGAAAGGAGAATGTTCAAATCTTGTCAAGAAAATGATTAAGGACAAAAGAAAATTAAGACAGCAATGGCAACGATATAGACATAAACGCAAGTTAACAAGGCAAGTTAAACTGCTGCTCAATGAAAAAAATCAGTCAATTCAAGAATATTTGTCGCGACTCTCACCAACAGAAAACAAGGATTATTCACTGTGGAAAGCGACTAAGAAGCTGAAACAATCACAACATTATATTCCACAATACGTAAAAGTAACGGTCAGTCGGCGAAAAAGAATGAAGAAAAGGCTGATGTATTTGCAGACCATTTCGAAAGAGTATTTCAACCATACCCATCAGAAACTACGGACGAAGAGAACAACAACATTTAAATGCATTTAGAATTGCCATTGCAAATGAATCATACAATCACGAAGTTTTCTATCTTTGAAGTAAAAACTGCAATACAGAGAGAGTTAAATCCTAAGAAGGCGGCAGGAGATTTCTTACCTATTTATTCAACGCAGTACTTAGACCTGGATATTTCCCAATACAATGGAAGGTTTTACAAATAATATTTATACCAAAACCAGGCAAGCCTCCAGAAGAAGTAACGTCATACAGACCTATAAGCTTACTACCAATAATGTCTAAGCTATATTTGAAAAACTACTACTTAAGCGCCTAAAGCCTATATTGCTGGAAAAGAAGCTGATTCCGGACCATCAGTTTGGATTTAGGCCAGCGCACTCAACAATTGAATAAGTACATAGAATAGTTCAAGTAATTCAAGAAGCTCTGGAAGAAAAAAGATATTGTTCTTCTGCAGACTACTTACAAGTAAACAAGTAACTGTCGCAATATTTGCAGACGACACAGCAGTGCTCTCATCACACGAAGACCCCATCAAAGCGACAGAAGTTTTGCAGGAAAATATTAACAGTATTCAAGTATGGATGAACAAATGGCGAATTAAAGTTAATGAAGCTAAGTTTAAACATGTTACCTTCACGATGCGAAGAGGAACATGTCCACCTATACAAATGAATAACCAGAATATACCTCAAACTGATGATGTAAAGTATTTAGGTATTTACCTCGACAAACGTCTAATATGGCGTAAACATATATGGACAAAAAGAAAGCAGTTGGGAATAAAACTGTCAAAAATGTATTAACTAATAGGCAGAAAATCAAGTTTAACGATTGAAAATAAACTGCTTCTTTATAAAATGAAAATAAAACCTATCTGAAACTATGGTATATAGCTATAGGGAACGGCCAGCAACTTAAATTTGGACATTCTTCAGCGGTTCTAATTTAAACTTCTAAGAATCATAGTAGATGCCCCATGGTTCGTGTCAAACGATACAGTTCACAGAGACCTGCAGGTCCCATAAATACGGGAAGAAATAAGGAATTCCAGTGCCAGGTATCACTCAAGATTGACAATTCATCCAAACGAACTAGTGAACAAACTTCTCACTACCACGACGAGAGAAAGATTGAAATTTTTGATTTGCCAATTAGGTCCTAGATACACTATAAACTCTAATTTTTAAAACCTCTAATGTGTCTAATCAATAATAGTAAAATTTATGTTTTGCTTCAATTTATACTAATCAATGGATAAAAATACTCTAATCATGACAATGTAATAAGACAAAAAAATTACTGAATGTCCCTTAAGCAGATAGATTGTAAAATAAAGGAAAATAAAAAAAAAAATATTAAGTGAAGTGAAGACAAATTATAACTTTAAAATAGCGCCGCAAATAGCGTTATAAGTTTTTGACCGAATCGATCTCAACCAACGATCTCAAATTGTTAATTATTCAAAAACTCTTAACACGTATCGCTTTGTAATTCGTCCAAAATTAAATTCAGCATAAATCGATTCTCATCATAACCAAACTCAATTTTCTGCGACCAACTCCAAAAACAAATAGCAATTTACTCGCGCCATAAAGAAAATATTGTTCATGCTAAGTGAAGAAAATACGTGAATCCGATTTTATGGCATATCTCAATAATATACGTTCGTCTGCCTGTGTGTCTGTGTGCGTGACGTATCCATTAAACGACTAAATATTTTGTTTTATTTTCCAACACTAAGTATGAAAATCATTTTCAATTCGTTTACGATACAGTCCACAATTTTTGTTTATTTACCAAAGTACATAAAAAAAAAAAAAAAATTCAACCAACCAAACTTTTTATAACCACTAATACATTCTTAATCTCATGTTTAACTTTTTTTTTTTGTTTTTTAATTTTTAATCACAAATGCCAATGCAGCCAACTTTAAAGCTTTTATGTTTATTTATAAAATTTGTACCGTTAATTTTTGCCTTTATAATTTGATTAACGTATTTAAAAAATAAAAGCTTTCTTACCAAACTTTTTATAAATACTGTGCATACACTCACCCATCCAATGAGACACACATAAACCGTTTAATACTGTACACATAATTATAATCAGTGTACACATTGGAAAATATAAAGTTTTCATTTGTTTTGAAAAGTTTAAAGCTTTTGATTGTTTTGCATATGTTGTGTGTGTGTTTCTACGTGTACATACAAGGAAAAGTTTTATTGATAGGATTTTGATATTTTATACAATAACTAAAGGTACTTACCAACTACAATTACTTTTGATTATCCATATTTAGACGAGCTTTTAACGTAAAAGTTAAGCAAAAATTTGGTGTGGTATCCCGACAGACACTTTTCAGTAAATAAATGTCATTCCTTTTATGAGTTTTTTTTTTGGTTATTTGGCTAAAACAAAATAAAACAAATTTAATTATTTTCAATTTTCCCCCATATAATTTTCCAAACACATACAAAAACACCACGCACTATAAATAGCCACACATACTCTCTTATCATTACGACGATACCAAAAAAATAAAAAAATAAAATTAGATTAAGGGATGCTGTATACATACACACACACACACACATAAAAATTCAATTGGTGATATATCCAATAATAATTGACAGATAGGACCCAGCGTGTAGTTAATCAATTTATTCGTTTTTATTTTTAGAGATAAATAGATTTTTCCAATTTTTGCGCTGTATCGTTTCCTAATTACACATAATTGAAAGTTGCTTTTAATTAATATTGAGCCCGTATAAATTTATGTTATATATATATATTTATTGGCCCCTGTAGTTGAGGGTCATTCGCATTCCTCGTAAAAAGATTATGATTTTGAGGGAAGCTGCCAAATCTAGTCACTTCTTATTCCATTAATCAATATTTTATATAACCTTTCAATGGTTTTTGTCGAACCTAGATTTTTAACCTTTCATACTTATATTCTACCTTTTTTTTGTTCACAATTTGTAAACAGAAGCTGAAATATTAGATGTATTCTAATAATGTGACATCAGACAAAGCCACTTATCTAAAACCGATAAAAATGTATTCCCAAAAACCAAAAAAAAACTTAATTGAAATCAATAATCAAACGAACGTCTAATCGAAGCTTTTGACGCAGAATTTTTTATCAGATATGCTAACAGCATTCACTAAATTTGTCATGTTGATATCAGTTAACGCAAATAATCGCATCATTACGTCACTAAGTTGATGAAAAATGGGACAGTGGTACGCTTTTGCAAATTTACGTATATTGATTGATGAATTAAAAGGTACGACCAAGGACGAACCAGGAACTCCCGGAATGCCGGGCACTATCGTGCACCCGTGTTACATATAACAAAATCGAAGGAGTGGAAAGAATGTTAGTTATGACAGACTCGACCAGGTTACTGACATCTAGGGTAAGAAAAAGTAAGTTAGTAATGACAGAATTGGTCCAGTTTCCCGGTGTCCAATGTTTAACTATTATTAACACAAGACAATCACAATTTGTTTGACGTCCTTTATCAGCAACTTCAGTGTGCCACCTTTAACTGTAAACTATAAAGATTCCCTAAGAACAAAATCTATTAATGGGCTAATATCTCCAATCTAAGAGCTGTAACAGGTGGCATTAATTTCACCAGTAAATTACAAATTTATTATTTCAACTTAATGCTGCTAAAATTTATTAAGTACTTTATTTGAAACAAAACTTTAAAATTAATACAAATTAGATTTAAAAATTTGGACACTGCTTGCCTCAAGAGAATACCTAAGGGGAAGCAGAAACCGGTATGGTGGTCCAGGGATTTAGGAATCCTTCGTATAGGGTGTAGGAAAGCATTTAACGGAGCAACAGGCTCTAGGGAAGCTCAGGATTGGGACTCCTATAAGGAGCACCTTAAAAAGTATAAAAAAGACTTTAAGAAGGCGCAGAGGAGGTCTTGGAGACTATTCTGTGATAAAATGGAAGGTGTTTCGGAGTCCTCGCACCTCAGGAAAATGTTATCTAGGAGCCCAACGAGCCCTAGTTACTTAATTAAACCAGATGGGCTACGGATAACGTCTAGTGGGGAATCATTGGCGCTCCTGTTGGAAACCCATTGCCCAGGTAGTGTGGATGCGTCGACGGAGCTTGGTAGAAATAGGGAAAAATTATCGTCGGGGTGCCTGGAGGAAATCGTGTGCTAAAACCGGATCCTATGGGTACTAAACAGCCTTAGACCCTATAAATCGGCAGGCCCGGACGGTATCATTCCATCGGAATTTCAAAAACACTCGTCGAGCATTATCCCATGGCTGGAGGTGATCTTCAGGAGGTGTTCAAAGCTGAATTATATTCCTAGGAAATGGACGGAGGTTAGGGTGGTTTTTATCCCGAAAGCGAGGAAAAATTCACAGGCCTACAAAAAAAAAACCTAAGACCTATAACTCTATCATCCTTTCTGTTGAAAACATTGGAAAGACTGCTCGACGTGTACATACGTGCAAAAATAAAACCCAGTAATTGGGCGACTTCTCAGCATGCGTACTGGAAAGGGAGATCTGTGGACACGGCTCTGCATTCCTTGGTGCGAGCAATTGAGAAATCAATTCACTCGAAAGAGTACTGTATGGTAGCCTTCCTCGATATAGAGGGCGCCTTTAACAATGTCAGGACGGAGGCAGTTCAGGAAGGTCTGTCTTTCTTAGAACTGGACTAGTCCTTAAGGAGGTTAATAAATCAGATGCTAGAATGCAGGATTGTTAACGCGGAGATAGGGAAATCCACCATTAGGAGGCGAGTAGTTAGAGGAACTCCGCAAGGTGGTGTCCTATCACCTCTTCTCTGGAACATAGTAATCAATGGACTACTTTTGGAACTGGAAAGGAAGGGAATAGGGGTATATGATAGCGTATGCAAATGACGTAGCGATCGTGATCTCGAGTAGGTACCTAACTACGATTAGGGAAGTCATGCAACACGCGCTCTTAATCATTACAAAGTGGGCTATCAAATGTGGGCTGGGTATAAAGCCATCCAAAACAGAGCTTGTATTCTTCACTAAGAAACATAAAATTCCGGTAGTCGATATTTCAGAGAGAGTAAAGAAGTCTACCATGGCTCTGTACTCATATAGGAACGCCGTCGAGATGGGGTCTAAAACCAGAGCTGGTACACTTGCTCTTTACCGCTGTAGTCAGACCGATTCTGATGTATGGGGTGAGTGTGTGGTGGCCAGCTCTAGACAAGAAAACTTATAAAAATATGTTAGAGCAGGGACAAAGAACGGCCTGTTTGCTTATAAGCGGGGCAATGAGAACAACCCCTACACATGTTCTGGAGACTCTTTGCCGTGTTTGCATGAAAATGTCTACAGACGAGCCACTCGACGATTGGCAGTTCCATTAAGGAGGACTTGGCGAATAGTGACTATACAATACCGATTGTATGCTTTGAAAAGGCTTTCGGACCCTTATTCGCTCAAGGGTATCCTGGAAGAACAGGTCAACAGCAAAAACTGGAAGTATACAATTCTACACTGATGGCTCCAAACTAGACGGCAAAGTTGGATCTGGAGTCTATTTTGACAAATTAAATCTGAATATATCTGTTCGTCTTCCTGATCACTGGAGTGTGTACCAGACATAGGTGGGAGCGATTGAGGAAGCGCTGACTTGGTTGATGCATAATGTCATATCCACAATGGATATAACAATATATGTGGACAGTCAGGCGGCAATCAAGTCGCTGGAATCAGTTTCTCTGACGTCCGTGGTGGCATTGAAATACCGCTCATCTCTTAACGAGATGAGTGAATATCCAGATAGTCTGGGTCTCCGGTCACTTGGACGTTCTGGGGAACTGCAGGGCTGACAAACTGGCAAGGAAATGTACGACTCTCCAATTGAAATCGGAAAGGGCAAATCTGGGGAGGCCTATAGCAGCGCTTTTAATGGCACGTAAAAAGAAGGCGATAGCCTCGGCACGGAAGAGGTGGAATAACACCATAACAGGCAATGTAGCGCGGCAAGTCTGGCCAAAACTGGACTTGAAGCCAAAACACTACTATCCCTATGTAGACCTGACTTATGTATAGTCGTGGGGGTGCTCACAGGACACTGCCTCAGGAGGTACAAACAGGAGGTACAAACATCTAGGCAATTATTGTTTCGATGGCCTTATGGATCTCGAGAACTGCAATGTGCGAGATATCTTACGCTACATAAGTAGCTCTGAATGGTTCCAATGAAGGTGAAAGGATCCTTTGATATAACAATGAACTCTCACCGGTCTAAGTTGCGTTAGCAGGCACTCTAACCTAACCTAACCTAACCTAGATTTTAAAAAAATTTATTAAATATTACAAATCAATTGAATTAACCGTTTTATGACAAATGCCCCATTTGCAAATTTACGTATATGAAGAAAACGTCAATAGCACACGTAGTAGTGGTTCAATTGACATGACTGATACCTTTATCAAAAGCTCTCGACATCAGTATTGCTTTTTAATATTTATACATTTTCACAAATTATTTAAAGTATAAAAAATTGGACAGTGGTACCACTTTGCAAATTTACAAATATAACTATAAAGGACACATAATAGGGGTCCTTTTGAGATGACTGATATCTTTGTCAAAAGTTTTCGAAGTCAGTACAAATATTGCAATAAAATATTCTTATATTTCAACAAATTATTTTACTGCAAAACAAAAATTGAAAGAGGTTAGCCCTCAAATTTTCAAATATGCATGACTAGACAATTTAATAAAGTCTTCCATTAGGCATTCCCTGTAAAAATACATCAGAATACATCATCAAATATTTTCACTCATATTTCTCACTCAAATATACGAATCCAATTATATATGCGGGAAAAACTATTTTATTCCAAACCAAAATAGGCGCAATGAAAATTAACAAAAAACAAAAATAAATAAAATGGAAAATAGTGACCAATTTTTCCCATCCCATAACAAACAAAAAACGTTTTCTAATCGAACGAGCGAGACAGGAAATTTATTATGAAATGAAAAATTATTCTTCCCATTTCGATGCTCATTCGTACATTTGTTCGTTGTACCAAGTGAAAAAATGAAAAATATAACTGTATTTATATATATATTTTTCCGATTAATTTTCCAATATTTGGTTTTGACAAGGTGACAAAAAAAAAATCAATCTATGTCATACACAAATCTATCGACTTTAAGCACAATAAATTGAACTTGACCTAAACATTTGGCGTGTATCAATAACATCTTTGCTTTTTATCTTAAATCAAAACACAAACATAACAAATGAGAGTCAATTGTTTCCTAAACTAAATATGGTATTAGAAAATTAAATTACTCAAATAGTCGAGGCAATAGATGAAATACTACTTGTTGATTATTTGGCGTGTAACATGTTGGCGCCATGATAATGTTTGTGACGGAAAACGAGAATTTCTGCTATATAGTGGTGTACAATAATGTGGGGTGTGATCGGAGATGGGGTTTGTCGATATCTACTAGAAATATTAAATTGGATTTTTTTGACCACTGGAAGGTAAAAAACGAGCAGTAAAAGGCTAAATTTTCTAAAGCTAAAAAAACACAATGTTAGCCCATCAAAACTGTGAAATTTATGCCTCAATTATTAATGGAAGGAAATGTGACGAAAACTAAAATTTTATCAAATATTTTGTAAATTTCCCAAAATTCAGTCAAAACATTTTCTTCCTGCAGAAATTAAAAGGTACGCACCCCTTCCCATTTAATCGTTTATTATACAACATTCTAATTGTCGTATAAGCTTATTAAAACAACAGCAACAACAAATTTTAAAGTTTTCCACATACAGGTACCCACCCTTAACAACAACAATTATATTTATATGATGGTTATTTGCACAACCACATAAATACACTCACCTAATACAATAAATGATTAAGAAAAATTTTCTTTTATTTATTTATTTTCATAAAAATTTTCATTCTAACACATAGCACTTTTTAAACATTAAAAAAATGTTTGTATGTGTGCGCTATGAAGTTTTGTTCTTAGTATTATTATCGATTAATTTCTTTTATTATTTTCCCATCAAATACCAAAACCGTATAACATAACAAAAAATAAAATATTTTTCCTCATTTTCATCAAAAAAAAAAAAAAAAAAAAATAAATAAATTTTTAAACGACTATTAATGTTGATTTTGTCAACATACATATACATATACGAATAACAACAAAACCTAGCAAGGAACAAAAAAAGAAAATGTGTTTAGTCAAAGTGATATGATGGAAAATTGTGAAAATATAACGAAAATTTATTTTTTGCGTTATATTTTACGGATTTAACTACTGTGTATACATTATACATGTTATAAGATTTGAGTATGGAAAAACATTTTTCTCAATCACAGTAGTCGACATTTTTTTTGTTTTGTCAAAAAACCAATGAAAATATGGTTTACTGGTGGAAACGAATCACATTGGCTTTGGGAAAAAATTAACAAAAAAAAAAAAAAAAAAAATTGAACAGGGATATTTTTTTTTTTTTTTTTTTCAAATCATGTGTACGCGTTGCAAGATTAGCTATAGTTTAGTGACTGATTAAGTTTTCAAAATGTAAGACTTGTGAAGTTTTTTAAATTATTTTTAGTATGTATGACATTGAAGCCATGATAAGTGATTGACTAACGACAACTAAATTTTAAATACGGTCGAGTGTGTGAGTAAACAAGATTTATTTATTTACTTGAGATCAGCATAATGTTTAAATTAATAAAATAATCTTTAGCCAATTTAGTAACAATATAACATTTATTTCGATGAGTAATAATGCATGGAAGGCATTAAAACTGCTTCCAAAATGAACAAGCGCTATAACTTGAGCCGGTTTTAGTGATTTGAACGAATACGGATGAAAAATCAATAAAACATGTAAAAGTGGCCCGATTGCAATGAACGATACCTGAATCAAATGCTTTCGGCATCAGTATAAATACTGCTATAAAATATTGACACTTTCCCTTAAATATTTTGTATGCAAAAATAAGCAAAAGGGTTATAGCATATACCAATTTACGATTATGATGAAAAGTCACTAAAATACGTAATAGTGGCTCGAATGTGATACCCGAATGAGAACTTAATCAAACGCTTTCAGTATAAATACTGTTATAAAATATTGATATATTTCCGCAAATAATAATTATGCAGAAAAATTTGCAAAGAGGTTAACAACCTTTACAAATTTTCGAATATGAATGAAAAATCAATTAAAAACGTAACAGTGACCCAGTTGTGATGAATGATACCTTAATCAAAAGCTCTTTACCACATTTAAAATACTGCTATTCAATATTCATCAACAAAATTATACAAATAATTTTATACATATAACAAAATTATACAAATTTAGTAGTTTTGTTGTCACAAATAAATCGCATGTCCCTTCGTTATATATAAGTACGTATGTATGGGTTTTTGTTTTTGTTTATTTTAAAGGATGCGATCTTAATTTTTGGCAAGGGGAAATATGTGGTACATGATATCAAGGGGAGTATGCTTGTCAGAGGTGGGGACACGGGCGGAATAGTACGGGTAACTGCGTTTTTTCTGCAAAGTCCACATTTTTTTAAATCCAGCTAGTGGGTGACTTTAGTTTGGTTTGTAAGGGGTTGCAATGGAGCTTGAATGTGATAGATTTTTTTATAGAATTTGTTTTATTGTCGTTCGTTTTTTTTCACAGTCACATGCATGTAGTCTGTAGAGTGCTTTATTTGTTTGAAGGCGCTAACATGGTTGTTTTTTCGGTTGGTTTTCATCATTTCTTGTGCGATCGCCGATCGCATGCTATATGCTTTTTAATTTTGTTTTTTTTCTGTTGTTCTGCGAATGCATGTGCATGTGTAGTTGCATAGTTTAGCAAGAGCAAAGTGTTATTTGTTCAGAGTGGAAATGTTGGCCAATGGTGATTTGGTGATAGATGTATTTTAGTGTGGGGGAGCTATTTTCTGATTCATACACATAGTTTTGTTTTACGGGGGTAGTGGGCTTATTCATTGCACAGTGTGGAGTGCGGGAATCTGTTGCGTCTTGGTTTCTAGAACCAGCGATCATGTGTTTTGGTTTGAACTCGTTGATTTTGGGACCGACAGCATTTGACAATTGTTGAACAGTGCATTTAAGACACCAATCACAATTTTGGATCCCATCACACTATTCAAATTATTGTAAAAGCAGTTTTTATCTTTGGGTAGCTTACATCAATGGGCACATGAACACAAATGATTGACAGGTTGGCTGACTGCATGTGTAGACGTAGCTTATCACGTCTGTACACACCATTATCAGCCGCTTTGGGGTCGGAATCGGCCTGTTTCACCTGGGGCCCAGGAGAAACCAGCACCAAGATTACCGAGGTCGTCTCCACTGTAGAGCGGTGTATAGCATTTGGAGATCAACGAATTCCAGGCGATGTCTTTTCATGACTGATGTAGAGTAGACTGACTCCCATGCTTCGTGAAGGACTTCTAGTAAAGCATGCAATCCTTGGATCTCCACCACAGCATCCTACCACAGCTTATAATGGGAGGTGGCTGAACGAGGGTTGGATCGCTGGGCTGACTACCCGCATCCATAGAAATCCTCAATGTTTAATGTATCAGTAAGGGGGGGATGGATGCCGCTAATATTTTAGCCGACCCCCACTTATGTTAACACACACGCAGTTTATGATCGGTGGGTGGAACGTGCAGTAGCTAAGAGGACCAGGGCCGTTTGATGGCACTCTATTTACCATGAAAAAGTATCGCTTGGAGCTCGTTTTTAGGAAACTGGATGGCCAAACAGTGGAGATCGTGTGTCTCAGGGCTGTGCATTACTTTACATTATGAAGATGATCTCGGCGGTTGGTGTTGGTTTCCTTCTTGGGCCCAGGATGAGAGGGGCTGATTTGAATTTCAAAGCGGTTGATAATCATAAGTGTGAGCTGCGTTTGCGCATGCAACTAGCCAACCTGTTGACAGCAATGTTGTGTCAAAGTTGAGAACAAGCTATCAGAAATTTTTATAACTAGCTCTGGGGTTCGGCAAGAAAATGTTGTCCTCGATAGTTTTAATCGAATGTTAGAATTTACCTTTCGTAAAAGTGGAACACCTCAGGACAACATCTTGTACGGTCGGTCCAACCACCGTCAGTATAATTTTTTTTGGAAGCCAGGACTCATTGAAGTTTTGTACTTTGCACTGTGTAGTGAAGGGGTTCATTGTTTTCTGTGGGGTGGGGTTGTGTGTGTGAGTCAAAGAATTGTTCCTCTAAATTGGAATGTATTTGTCATCGAGTTGCTATTGGCCGGCATTTCCGAATTGGAGATGTATGGGGGGATTGCTGTATGAATTTGAATAGCCGTGGGGCGATTTTGGGCGCGTCATCTATATTGAACAAATGAATGTTTTGTTCTTGTTCAATTGTGTAGCTGCATGTGCGCGTGTATTTGTAGAGCAGCAGAGGAGGGAAGCAGGATTGGGAAGGGTATGGCGTGCGATCGGTGGTCGCGCAGGAGGTGGCGGGGGCGGCCGGGAAACGATTATTTTAGTGTTTTTATATAAGTGAAGTGTATTTTGTATGCGAGTGACTGTGGAGGGGAACGAGTGGCGATGGGACGGGTTCTATGGGGAAGGTCTGTCACATTCAAGCTTTATTGTAACTTTTTGTAGATTGAATTGGAGTTGCTCACTGGATGGATTTGGAAATTGTGGATTTTGCGGAGGGGGTGTTGTTGCCCGTGATATTTTGTCTGTGTCTTCACTTCTGATATAGTGTGTTTTCTGTGATAGTATGTATATAAAACACGTGATGATTCTAGGTTTTTTGATATTAAAATGTTAAAAAAGTTTTGAAATTATCCTTTCGTGACTTGTTGGTTATTTATTTTATTTGTAGAAATTTATTATCCTTGGTGTTCTTTGTTGGGATATTTTGTTTTAATTTTCTTTAAATACATAGATGAAATATGTATATATATTTATGTACATATATCACTAGGGTAATTGCTATAAAACGGTGGATTCGATCGAAATCAAATGTTTAATTGTTTTAATAAAGTTCTATTTGTAGAATTTTCGAGCAGTATACCAAATAAATTAGCAAAATGTAGTTCACAAACATTTTGCTAATCAATAAGTGATATTTTATCTTAAAATTATTAAAATAAATAACAATTCCTTAATTACGTATGCAAAATATAATAAATATTATAGATAAAATGTTTACTCTAAATTTTTAATTTTTAAGCTAAAATTTGTAATTCTTAGGTTCATTTAGTTTTGTCGGAGTGTAGAGTGTTTTAGTCTGTGCGTAATATTTGAGTGGACTCTGTTAGGGTTTAAATTAAAATTTATATGTTTAAAATTGATCCTTTAATTAATAAAATGAAGTTATATAAATTATATCTGTACCAGAAAAGCTCTGAAGATTTAGTGTTAAACCTAAAAGAATATCCGGATGCTCAAATACGTGATGTTGTTGAAAGCTATCATCCCGAAGATGATGGATGCCGGCTTCTCCCACAAATTACATGTTTTAACGAAGATCTTAAGGGCCGTGAAATAATAAGTGTCGAATCAAGTATCGCTGCTGCATTTAATTTGCGTACAAATGCCGATGTTATTTAATTAATTTCGATATCTTTATATTTTATATTTTTATATTCTGGATATTCTTACGTTTCAGATTTGAATTTTCGTGTTTATATATTCGTGTTTATGTATTTTATATTATTTCATATCTTTGTACTGTTATATTATGATTTATATTACCACTATAGTACGGTACTAAATTAACACCTAATTTTTAGCAAAAACGCAACGGAATGAATTTCAAGGGAAACTAATCAAATTTATTACAGCATATGGATTGCAGAATTATAATTTTATAATATTATAATTAATTAAATTATAATTTCAGATTGAAATTAATTCTATTTCTTACAGCCTATGGCTAAGAGCAATTAGTTAATTAATAGATTCTGTTTTCAGGGAACCTCTGCAGATTACAGAATGATGGCACACTGGAATTGCTGATAAGAGATGACAGAATGCAGAGCAGGTCAATAAAACTGTGATTTTCTTATACTAACATTATTTTGAATATTGGCTACTGGGAAACCAGACCAATTCGGTCATTACTAACATACTTTTTCTTTCCCTACCCCACAAAAATTTACTAACTATTGACTGTCACGGTGTTTGTAACCGGGTCGATCTCAATAATTAACTAATATCCTACATTATCCTTCCAAGTATATGTAAAAATGGGTGTACGGTAGGCCCGGCGCTTTCCGGGAAATCCTGCTTAATGCTTGGTAGTACATTCTAAATCAATCAATCAATTTTAAAAATAGTTATTATGGTTTAAATGTTAGTTTTTTTTAAATTGTATTGTATATAAATTAGATTACTTGCATAGACGTATAATAGATATAGACTTGTTCCAAATATTTTTTCCATAGTAAATCTTCTATTTCACATGTAATCGGTTGGAGAGGGACGGATATTAAAAAATTTTTTTTCGCCAATTCAAAACAAAGCTTGGCTTGGATTTGTTTTTTTTTTTTTAGAAAACACAGTGATAAAATTAATTTAAACTTATTAAAATTAATAAATTTGTGCTAAAAAATCATAAACTCTATAGTATCGTGTATCAAAATTAAAAAAAAACTTAAAAAATTGAAGTATTTGGTGAAAAACTGTCGGAATTCTAAACTCAATAAAGTAGAAGGAATTTCGTTTCATAAATAAGTTAATTACTAAATTAGATTAAATTTAATATATGTTGTGATTGTAATCTAGTGATTAGTGAAATACAAAATTAAGTTTTAAGTCAAAAATATTCAAAATTTTTTAAAAATACTAATGTTATTTTTTGTGGTCCCTAAAATCGTAATCTTCTGTACACTACATTTTATGTATTTTGGAAAAACGCCGTTAAATTGCCCACTAATTTTATGATTTTCAATATATAATACATACGGAGTTTTGTCATATAAAATTAATATAAAATGCATGATGTGTTTATGTCCTGAATGGACAAGGTCATGGAGCTCATTAGAACTTCGTTTATATGTTGAGCTTTTGTCTATGGAAATGACTACTGTTAATTTTTTTGTAAATTTGTAGGTATAATGTAAATAATATTTCTTTCTTTTTAGGTTACCAAAATGTAACAAAACGAAAGAACTGTGGTTAAACATGTTAAGTCTTGACCAACCAGGACCTTTAAGTAGCTATAGTATAGTTTACTCAGAACATTTTGACAATAGTTGCTTCATGCCAAATCTCTGTGCAACTGCCAAAACATTTTTGAAGAAATCGGCGGTTCCCACAATATTTATTGGTGGACATCAGAAGGAAATTACCAATGGAACGAATAATAATTTTAACAAAGTAGCACGCTCAGAAGGTAATGTAAAACAAAACCTTTTAATATTGATTGCTGTCTAACTCAATTCGAATTAGTGGGCCATTGTTTAGGTACTGACACTGATTACACTATTAACGATATTGCTGCAAATTACGAAATACCTCTTATAATGATAAATCGGTGAAATTCATCCTGGCTTAAATACAATAAACTTAAATTTTAATGAAGACCACGATTATTCATCACATGCTGCAATAACGTTCACCTTGATCACAAAAGTTCCAATGTTGCAAATAGTAATTCTAACCCATATGTCTTTAGTTTAGAAACTAGTATCCCATTGTCATCCATTGACGAACAACCTGAATTCAATATAGAGTCTTATAATATTCAAGATAATCCCGTTATTGTTTCTTGTCTTTAGCAATATGACATTTCAGATTTATATAAAAGCCCCTCACATAATCCTCAAAAGATACCCATTTCTTGTTTTGGTAGTGGAAGCACTGTTGCTAGTAGTGACTGTAGTAATTATTCTGTAGAAAAAATTCTAAATAGGCCTCCTAATTATACAAATTAAAATAAAATCACCATTAAACGGGCATTGGAATCTTCTAAAGCTGAACTTTCTACAAGTCCCAGAAATAAGTTAGGCAAACAGAAATTAAAATTTTTAAAATATAAAAATTAAAATAGAAAAAATAAAACTTCGACTATAAGGTCAAATCATTCATAGGCAAAGAAAGAAGATTTTAAATTTAGGGAATTTAGTAGATGAGTTAGAGAAAAAAAAACTTATTATCTTCTTGTGAAAAGGATACAATTTTAAATGTAACTGATCCCAATTTGTCTTTTATCAATAGGTACAAAGACAAAATTTCTAATAAAAAAGTAGCAAGAATGTATCCAGAAGAGATTAAGAAATTTGGGTTAAATTTAAACTATTATTTCCCAAAAGCATATGACCATCCCCAAACACTTGCTAACTGGTATAAAGTGGTTGATGGCCTACCAGGTTTTACATCTGAATCGTTTCATATGATCGAACTACTTGTCAGTTGGAAAAAGGAAAAAGGTCAGCACGTTTTAGGAAACGTATGTATTGATGAAATGTACATCCATCCTAAGTATGAATACGATTTCAATAAAAAGAAAATATGGGGTTGTGTAGAGTTTGAAGGTAATGACACAAACAATCACACTTTAGCTACTCAAGTGATTGTGTTTATGCTTGTTTGCTGTAATAGTTCTTGGAAAATCCCCATTGGCTATTTTCCTATTTATAGTTTAGCCTCTCAACAAAAAAAAAGTCTCATTGAATGTTGTTTGCGTTTACTTCATGATGTTGGGGGTGTAACTGTTGGAGTGACATTTGATGTGCCAACAAACTTTACTGTAGCAAAAGAATTAGGTTGTGATATTTCTACTTCAAACATGAACCTTGCTTTTCATTTACCCGAAATATCGCATCAATTTTTAATTTTTTTTAGCTAGTAAAGGCCCATTTATAGATAGTGAAGGCAAAATAATTTCATGGAATTTTTTGGAAGAACTCTATAAAATTCAGACCCAGGAAGGTTTTCATCATCAAATAATTCATTTGATATTTTAAATAGCAAAAAATTTCAAGACTACGGTTTTAAAAAGCCAGTAAGCAGTAATAATTTTATATTTGTTCTAAATACTATTAAAACAACAATAGAATATTTATCTGAACTTGTCCGATGGCACTAAAATTATAAATTCAAGAAATAGAACTGGATTTCTTGGAATAATTGGTTGTATTAATAATATCCAAGCCCTTCACGACAACTACTTAAAAACTCATGACCTAAAATATATTTTATATTAGGAAGAAATACTAATCCTACTTAAAAGCAATTTATTACTGCTTACAAACGAATTTTAACTCATGTCCAACTAGGACAGACTGTAGGCAATTACATTCCACAAACTGAAATTTCCATTTTAAACGTTTCAAATTTTAATTCTGATATGCTCATTAATTCTTCAATAAATAGGTTGGCTATGGTGCAATCTTCTTTATCACCGGATGATGTTCAACTTGATCCCGAAAACCCCGATAGTGATAGTGTTTATAATACAGATGACTTTCTTGGGTATCCAATAATTTTGAGTGAGTTTTCCATTAATATCATTGAATACATTGGAGGGTTCGTAGTTCGCTTTCTTTTTAAAAAGCTTCATTGATAAATTTGAAAATAATGGTGGCCTTTTTACACCTTCGCCATCAGTATTAAAAATTTGCAAATATTCTGAAGCAATAATCAAACGGGAACTCAAACTAGCAGATTATAGAAATATTATCCAAATTCATTTAAGCTTAAAATTCTTTAAAAAGATATGTTATAATGTTCATCATAATCTTCTTGATGAAAATATTTTTACCGACAATTTAGAATTTCAATATAGCCATTCTCAAGAACATTTATATTTATTATCTCAGTCCATTATAGAAAAATATTACGATATTCGGTTAAATTTCTTTTGCAACGAAAAATCTGCAAATTACTCCATTTCCATGGCATGTAGGCTAAAATCTCAAGTTCCCCTATTTTTATAGTTTCAATTTATAAGTGGATTAGACCTACTGGGGATACCTCACTAAAAAAAATTGTCCTAAAAAGAAACCTTAAAACTTTTTTTAAAATATCTAATTGCCATACCATCACAAAAAAAAATTATTAAATTTATTTTTTATTTAGCAACCAACTTCATTATAATCAAATGGTAAATTTCTAATTACGGCCTTGGTATTATTACAGTCTTTTTCTTTTCCCCTTGAAAATTTCCTCACTTGACGTTTGCTTATTTTTTGTCTAAATCTATTATACGTCTATGATTACTTGCAATTGCAATGCTTTGTTTTGTCAGTGTAACAGTTATTTCATTTTGTTTTGGTGTTAAACGATGTTTTTTTTATCTGTAATTTTGCTTTAAGATTGAGGATGAAAATGGATCGTTCTATAAATAAATAAATTGTATAAATAAGTTATATAAATAATCGTCCTTTTGATGGAAAGGTCATGTTAATTGCTGAACATTTTTGGCACAATTTAGCTATTGTTCTACATTGAATGACTATGTGGTTCAGTCAATCTATTTGGCAAAATAAACAACTTAAACAGTTAGCTGTAGTTTTAACATACAACCAAAAATATATATGTTCTATAATTATTGCAAAATTTTTAGAAATTAGTATGTCCTATGTAAACTGACTGCACCAACATAATAAAAAACAAAAGATTAAATTCCATCCTAAGCTTGTATTATACATAAATCAGCTGATCCTAAATTGAAAATCAAAATAACTCGATTGATTTACATAAATCATAAAAAAAAGAAAATTTTTGGGAATTTCAAAAAATCCACTTATCACACTTTATACTAAGTAAATTTTTTTTTTTATTTATAAAATTTTCCACGAATTTCAAAAGTAGCATAAACAAGAGGTTTTCCCAACAACAATGCCAAAATAATACCCCAAACAAAAAGTTACTTTTTATGGATTTTCCTTTTCTTTTTTTTATCAAATAAATAAAAATTTTAATTTTTTTTTGTCTTCCACAGTCGTTACTATACACAAGATGCGATAAAAATTATTAAGATGAAGAAAATATTGTGAAAATTTGTTGCCTTTAAAAAAAAAAAAAAAACTTTTTTGTGTATTAAAAATATATAAGTTCAGTCGATTTGGGATCCTGGTGCCGAGTCCTTTAGAGATTAAAAAATGTGAATTGTTGAAATTTATTTAATTTTGTTCCGAAATTTATTTGTCGGCATCCGAGGAAAATACTACCGTCGAAAATCGTGCGAACATAAATTGTCTCTCGTATTTATGTATAATTATTGAGACGACAAATTCTATTTATTATACATAAATCATAAAATAAAACTATGTGTTGAACATTGAAATCCAATTACATATATCGTTGCCAGCCATATACAAACATGTACACACTGTGTTGTTATCGTATACTTAACACTACAACGAGAAACGAGCACATTGGATCATAAATCAATCAATACACTCCACAGTGTCTTTGTGTTGCCATTGCATTTTCATAAATACGTTACTGATAACGGTAGAAATAACTACCATATATAAACATATATAAAGTTTATAATTTTATAGTATTCTATCGGATTGCAATTTTAGCCAAGGTTCTTTCGAACATAATGCTTCCAGACCAGCACATCGATGTGCTTCTTTGTATATTTTTTTTTTTTACTATGGAATCGATTATCATTTTGGTAAAGTGTCATTTTGGTGTGGAACTATAGTAAAATATTTTATGTCTTTCGTACACCCACCATATACGATAAATTCATTCACAAGACTTGCGAACGAAAATAATAAGAAAATGATAACCGTTTGTGTAATGATAAATAGAGCGGGCACACACACACACACACGCACACACATATACAAAATGATAAACCAGAAAGATTTTTTTTTCTATTTTTAGCATAGATGTCAGCAAATGAAAATTGTGGATAACTGGGTGTAGTGGATTAATTTTCATTTTTCTTTTGTAAAGTGCGGGGGTTTTATTTTTTTGTTTAGGGTTTGGAAATTGTTTATGGTAACAATGGTTTATTGTGTGGAAAATTTAATAATCTTTTGATACGAAATTGGTACGTTTTATATGAAAATGAGTTGACTGCGTTCAAAAGATTGATAAGCCAATTGTCTAATATATACTTTACGCATGGCGGCATCTGTCAACCAAACTTATAATTAGATTACAAAATTTGTCAAGGTTATTTCAAAGACATGGAACCAAAATTTTGGAATCTGGAAATAACTTGAAGCTAAGGCGCCAAAGTGTGAATTTTATATGGGAAATGCAGAGCCCAAATACATACAGTTGTTGAAAATTTCAAAATTTGGGGAGAGCATGATCATTATCAATGATACGGAGCAGTTTATGCCACTTATTCAAAATTTTCAAAATCACGTAAATCAAATGCATGATGGTTACCTCTTAAAATCGTGAAATTTATGTTACAAGTCAAAATTTTCAAAATCACGAAAAACTGGGAAAAGCATGATACCCATGGTACCCATGAAACTGAGAATTTTATATTAAAACTCGAACATTTTTAAAATCACCAACATCAGAAAATTTGTCAAATGCAACTATAAAATGTTGCCCCAAATCGAAAATTTTATAAAATTTAATGACGTATTTTGATTTTCATTCGAGTTTGGCTTTACAAGCATCAATTTATGAAATTAGGTTTAATTCTTAGATTTAGCAAAAAAAAAAAAATTGCAGCATAAATTTGATAGTTTTTTAGCCTAACAATTTTAGCCTTGAAATGGACCACTCGGCTTTCATTGACCGACCGATGAGGATAAGCGTTTGGCCTTGGGAACTGATGCCAGGTGAGGATTAAGCATGGAACACCGAAGTAAGTATAATAAAGTCTCTAGTGAACCCTCCAAAAAAGATAAGAAAGGATAAACCATGATCCACAGGTATCGATGATCACCTTAATTTATTTTTGAAATTTTTCAAAATTTGAAATTCTGCTTAAATTCCACAGGCCGGAAAAATTTTGATGGGTTAGTTCCTGGATTTTAAAATATTTCGAAATGTGGCATAAAATACATGTTTTTTAAGCAATATGCACATTTTCTAGATTTTGGAAAATTTCAATTTGTGGCATAAATCCCACAGTTTTAGCATCTGGCCAAAAACTGCATGAATATAGTACTTGTGAGTCAGAGATAAGGGTGAAAACAAAACGTTTAGGATGAAAAGATAGTTTTATGTCCAAGGCAAGAGCAAATGGTTTTGGCAGTGTTGCAATTCTGGCGCAGGAGCACCTGGTGGTAAAACCGGTTGTGGTTTTTCGCTTTGAATATTACGAGGCCTTCACTGCCAATACTCAGAATCTGGGTAGAAATTTGCTAATTATTAGTATGTATGTTACTCGAATTAAATGTGGGAATTACAGAAAAAAGCCCAGAAGAATTTTAAAACACTGTTTGATTGGGTTAGTGGTAAAAATGGCGTGATTGAAGGTGGTAATATAAATGCACATTCGATATGCACATTTTGAATGCCAAAGCCTGCAATGATATACAGTACCATATGATGAGATGCATATGCGACACTGAATATGATATTTGTGCTCTTGATCCCAACTTTCCTTTGTATATTGACGCAATGAACATCAACTACTACTTATCTTCTTAATTCCTAAACAAACTAAAACCATCATTGGTGATGCCATCATCAGTTTGCACTCATCACATCAAACAAATGCTGATGCACTATTACCAACAGCAGTTGTTGAAACACGAGACAAATTTAGCAATTGGCAACCTTGCCGAGCTTTATTAGATTCCGCGTGAACAAGGTTCTACATTACTGAAAATGGCATAATTTGGATAAAAGCCCTCCGATAAAATGCAAGCTGGCTGTTCAAGAGGAGTAACGTCGACTATGAAAAAATCCAGAACCAATATTGAACCCAAAATCGATACACCCAGGCGGCGACGGTCCACCTTGTCCACTTCAGCTTGTCGGTATTAGCAAGATTTTTTAACTTTTGCAGTGATCATAAGGCACACAAGGCTTGGTTACTAGCGACAGGGAGCGTTTTTATATCCCCTCCTACATAGTTATCTTGAGGGACAAGGAACCCGAGGTATCGGAAACTTTTCATTACTTCCAATGTGAGTCCACCACGATACTAAAATCAATTGCGGATCGGTCTCCAAAACCAGCGATCATATATTATGTTTGGACTCAATGATTTTGAGACCAAAGGAAGCTGAGAATCGTAAAAGTGAATCCAGTAGATCTTTGATAACGTTGCCATTCAGTCCAACTACACAGACATCATTTGCATAAGCCAGAACCTGGTTGGAGCCTCTTATTTCTTTTTAATGGTTTTATCCACTAGTTGGGGATTAATTCTCAGAACTTGATTAAAATTCGGCGGCTTCTTTATTAGCTGAACTAAACGAACTTGAGTGCTTTTCCCTAATATTGTTTACCTACTACCAGGTTTTCTCTCAGCCACCTCTAATATGAGGAACTGAGTAACTGCTTCATGACAGTTTTGTTCAGCGAATGGTATTTTGAGTACGAATTTGTGGGTTTTATCACGTGTAACCATCAAAGGAGTAACCTTCTTGCAGCCCTAAATAGACTTCCAATTTGTGTGACATTTAGTTATATTACAATCATTAAATCAAGCTGTCACAAAAAACAATTTAAAATTGGGCCAAAAAAGTGGGTGTTCATTGACGTAACAAATATTTTAATAAATCGGTAGATTTACACACATACAGACACACACAAACACACAACAAAACATGATAGTCATTTTCTATTATTGATTATAAATCCAACCTCGACGTACATACATAAATATGAAACACTTTACGAATATACTGTACTGATATTTTACCACAGTTTTTCACTGATAACATTATCTTTCGCCATCTATATTTACATTCCAAACAGAAAAAAAACAAAATTATCGATTTCAATATAAAATTGTAGAAAAATCAATGAGACCGTATAGCCCCAAAAAAATAAGTCCAAGACTTTACGACGGACTCATCTTTCTTTTGATATCTTTACGAACAGCGTAATTTGCAAACCAAAATGATTTTTCTTAAATATTCTCATCTAAATATGTAAATGGGATATATTTCTTCTCATGCGGTATATGTATATACATATAGGGTGGGTGGGTGTATAAGCACGAAAAATGTGCGAGGGTGGTTAAATATTTATTTAGCACGGTGTCGATGTCGTTAACGGATACCACGTTGATCAATATAATTTAAAATCACTTCTTATCACTGTTTTTAAGACGTCGAATCAATGTGATGGGTGACAAAATCAAAACGACACGAACACATTTTTTTTGCGTGTTCTAAGAAAATAAATTGTTGAAGCCAAACGCCAAAATATTGTGTGGTTAGAGCTATAAAATGATATCAGACAACATTTTTTTTCTTGTATTTTGATTTACTTTAACTTTAAATTTTGTTTTTTTTACTGTGTGTGTGTGTGTGTGTTGTAAGGACTCGTAACACTTAACTCAAATTTCATAAAAATTTTAAATTTTAGTTGTTCCACTTTACTATGAACACAATCGGTAGTGGATCCATGAGTACTAGTGTATATCCAAATGTATCGTAATTCGAGTGTCTTGTGTCCTATATACAATATACACCATTAACGATCAAAAAAAGTATGTCCCACTTACAATGTATAAACTAAAAAGGTATTTCTGCATAGATGTTGATGGTCTCTTTTTAAAGGTTACCCTAAATTAGGGAAGTAGACGAGTTGAAATATTTAAAATTTATTTATCCTTTTCCTTTTATATTTTGAGGTTAGAATCTTGTGGTCAATTGTTTAATTGAAAGAATTTGTTGGTGTATACAAATTTGTTAACAGAACCCAAAACAAATTATTTGCCTACATACATATCCTAACCGTAAATTTTTCGCGGATAATTTACTTGTTAAATTATTTGTTTGTTTAGTTACTCATTTTTCACGCATCGATCCGCTTTTATACTGTAATAACGCTGAATAGATTCGAGGGCAAGAGTTTTTGACTCAACCGCTGAAGTTAATAGTTTCTTAACCATACATTGTTTGGAACGTGTTTAATTCTTCATATGTAAAGACTTCGTTGCCCATAACACGACGTAAGTGAAATTTCGCAGTCTTTACGGCCTCTTCATAAAGTCCACCGAAATGCGGAGACCGTGGTCGTGCGAAAGTACTTTGATTTTGTCGTCTTGACACATATTCTGTATGCCTTGAGTCTTGAAAAAGTTGGTACAACTGGTTTAGCTCAGAATTTGCTCCTACAAAGTTTGTCCCATTATCAGAGAAAACTTTCTTAAACAAACCTCTCGTAGCAGTAAAACGTCTGAATGCACCCAGGAAGGCTGCTGATGACAGATATGCAGCAAGTTCCAAGTGGACGGCCTTTGTTGAGAAACAGACGAAGATGATTGATCGGTGCTCGACCACGAATTCTTTGCGTAATGTAGAATGAACCACAAAAATCAATTCGAACGCAGTGTCATAGAGGCGTTGCTTCAACTCGCTCCTTCGGTAAGCTTCCCATTTGTTGTACTATTGAAGCTGGATTGACTTGGCGACATCGGATACACTCTCGAAACACCTGAGTTGCTACTTTTCTGCCGTGGATTGACCAAAACTGCTCTCGAACCGTTGCCAATAATGCTTGAGGACTAATGTGAAGATATTTTCTGTGAAAATGAGTAAAGAGCGTTTTGGTAGATGGATGGGAGGAAGGAAGCAATACAGGGTGTTTCGTCTAGTATGGCAGTGAGTAGAATTGCAATCTGCCACCAACTCGTAAAAGGCCACTTGTGATTAAGTCCTTCTTTTGTAATCTGTTTTTCTCATTCGAAAAACATTCTGTTTGAACTAGACGAATGGTAATTTGTAATCCTTCGTTGAAGTCTTGGCTGTTCAAATGCCCTGTGATTTTCCATATTTTTTGTTGCGGATATTGTTTATGAATCTACTAGCATATGACATCACTCTTAATAATTTATTGTAATTATTTAAGTATTTCATTCTTGAGAAAAAGTTATCTTCGCTTGTAGTTACAGTTGTCAAAGCAGTGACCACTTTATATTCGCAGTCTGTATAGTCAGCACCAAAGGACGTCCTCGAAGTCAGCCACGGAGCCTTTAGAAAATGTAACATTTGTGTACCATTAAACCACAACTCGCATCGTATTAAATCAGCTGCCATTTTCCCTCGAGAAACGACATCAGCTGGATTTTGTGTTGATTCTATATGATACCATTGTTGAGGATTCGTTTTTTTCTTTTATTTGTGCAACTCTGTTTGCCACAAAGGTTTTCAAGTGCGATGGCGTCGCTTTAAGCCAATGAAGGACAATTGTTGAGTCTGTCCAATAAATGATATCACTGACAGGAAAATTCATCAGTTCAGTGATGTAAAGTATTCTTGAGCCCATTGTGTCAAGAATCTATGAAGTAGAATAAGTTGCCATCTACTTAAATGAGGCAGCTTTAAGTTTTGTAAGTTCAGTTCAGGTGTCATAGTAAGTGTTTAGAATACCAAAAAATGTGCAGATGTTAATGGGTTCCAAACGTCATCTTGTGAATCTACTATTGGCCAGGAATTTAGTAAGGCTTCGACCTGCTTCAGTAATGTTAAAAATTCTTCATATTTTACCTGCGTTTTGCCAATCACGCGTTTTAAAGGATGTTTGCACGCTTTGACCATTGACTCCCACAAGCCTCTAAATGTAGAGGTCGCCAGCGGAATAAACTGCTATGTGATCTTATTATCCGAACACCAAGCTTGTATTTGGTTTTGCTGATCTTCGATAAGCTGGCGCGTTGCTCCAACAAGACTGGTGCCATTGTCACAATGTATATGGTTTGGTAGCCCTCTTACTGCGCAGAAAAGTTTCAATGAAGCTAAAAAGGTGCCGGCTTACTGAGGTCAGAAGCAATTTCAATTAAAGTGGCTTTGGTGGTCATGCAGACAAAGATTACTTTGTATGCTTTAAACGATCTTGCTCCGTGACCATGAAATGTTTTTAGTACTAACGGCCCTGTTATTCGATCCCAACTTTAATGAATGGTCTTACCGTTGGTTTAACACGGTATGGTGGAAGTTGTACCATCAAATGTTCATGTTGTTGAAATATATGGTGCCCGCATACGAAGCACATGAGCTCTTCGCTCGCGGTATTGCAATCATTTGCTGCACGAGTGTATAGGTCATATTTTGTCCTGCATGCAAATTTTTATATTGCATTTCTGTGATGATTCTTTCTGTAATTTTGTGATTATTTGGAAATAAAATAGGGTATTTGGCGAAATCTAACTTGGCATATTTTAATCGCCCACCCAATCGGAGGACCCCATGCTCATCGATAAAGGGATGGAACGTAAAAATTTTGGAATCGTTTGGTAGTCGTTTGCCCTTTAGTAAGAAATTTACTTCTTCCTGGTAACTTTCTTGTCGAACGAAACGATATACCATGTATTCGAGCTGCATAATCGGCCGGATTTTCTTCGGTTGGAACAAAGTACCATTGGCTGAGTTTGGTGGACATCATTATATCTGAAACCCGGATGGCTTCAATTTTTTTTTAATAATTTTGATGGTTTGGATCACCATTGCAGCGCTATTGTCGAATCTGAAACATTAGGTGCTCTCACCTAACAATCTAACTATAAAGTGGCTGCGTTAAGTTCAAGTTTTGGAATATTTATCGCTTTAATTGGTGTAACTCTTGTTTTTGTAATGATTAGCTTAGTTTTTGGTTGTCCATTTCGCATTCATCGTGAATATAATACCGCAAAATACGCAACCAAAGACGCGTTGGCAAACCCATGCAGCTCTACTGGATGCTCGGAAGTATATAACCACCTGCTAAATCTCAGATATGTGTCTAAGATAAATTGCGGTAACACATCATCCCACATAATGCCGCATGCAACCAAACGGATTGAAATAATATCTTCAAACCAACGGTAACCGGTGACAGCAACCCCAACGGATCATAAATCCTCGCAATCTCTGATAAGAATGACATTTTGGTGAATTGATTGGTACATTTATTGTAATAGTCCTGGATAGGGTTTGTACTTTATTCCAAAAACCGATATCATCTGGTTATCTGTTATTCCTCATGATGATAACTTCCGATTTTCTAAAGGTATATTTTCTAGCAACTTGGGGTGATTCTCAGACCATTTATGAATATTAAAGCCACCAAGTTTCAACAAACTATTAATATCTTCCTGCAATGTATTCGCCGAAACTAGATCTCTAGCTCCAGACATCAAGTCATCCATATATAAAAGTCTGTTTTTAGGGTAATGCCTTAAAAATCCGTCACTAAATTGATCTACTAAGTAATGTATGACAGCAGTTGCTAAATATGGTGCGGATGCGGTTCCAGACGATATGGTCTTCAAGAAGTAATGCTCGCTTTTTCTTGGGATCTGTTCTCCAAACGAAGCGTTGGTAATCTATATCTTTATCTGCTATTAGAACTTTCCGGAAGATTTTTTCTAAATCGGAGAAAACATATAGTCTATGGGCATATAGTCTATCTGACTTTCAGATCACAGTTTCTTCTTGACGTCCAGCTTCTGTACTATTAAGTGTGCGTATCTTTATATCCATTTTATGACGTGAAATCTTCAATAAGTTGACAAAATTCTCGGTGATGAATGAATGAGTGGATCCAGAGTCCAACAATACTCGACCCTTAATACAATTACCATATTTGTTTTCCACTTCCATACATGCGGTTGGTAGTATCGATATTTTTGGTTTGATTGGTACAGGTAAGAGGAACTCAGGTACGTTCCATGGATCTTTGCTGAGATGCATATTTACAGCTGTTCGAACATGTTCAGCTATTTTTTAGTCATATTGTTAGACCTTCGGCCAGAGACGCACTTGCATGATCCACCACGGGATTTTGTGTCTCCGGAGTCACATGAAGTAGCGAATTATGACGTCTTGAACATTTCTGGCAGTGCCTATTGCCTCTACAATTTATAACGACATTCATTAAGGTAATTAAAGCGTCGGGTGTTTTTGGTAATGAAACCTCGACGCTCAGTAACGGTGAATGTTTGAAATTTTGGACCATCATATAGTCTATGGGCTTCTTTACAAAATGAACAACGAAGGAACTGGAATATGGTATGGTTAGACACCTGCTTGACTCTTGTCTTTGATTATTGTAATTGGCTTTCATCGGGGTGTGGTCGACAGTTATCACAACTAATGCGTTCATTCGCCTATTTAAGGCCGATTGAGGGCCAAAATTCAATCCCCACGCAGTTTCATCGATGATGTCCTGCATATTGTTTGCTGTGTGTGGGTTTATTGATGTTTGGTGCAGCCAAGAAATCCCGATTATACGTTTCGGCAATAGGTTTCCCCTTGTCATATTTGTATACAAGGTGCTTCAATGCTTCATAGTAATTTGCATCTTCTACACGAAAGTGACTAGTGGATGTGTACGCTGTGCCATATAATTTACCCAACAAATACTTAAACTTTTGATTAGGAAATAAACTGATATTACACGGTAGATAAGAAAATAGTATGAAAGGATTCACATTTCCCGTTATATTTACTATATCATCATTATCTGCTGGCGGTACTAATGTTTGTTTCGCAATGAAAGCTTGGATACCAAGAGGTAATATATATCTTCGATTGCATCCATTTCTGACACCACACACTAGCATTAATCGCAAATATTGGTCTTCCACCTCAACGAACTTCATGTAAATATCAATTATCTTTTCTAAACGCACATTCAGCTCCTTAATACTGGTATCCTTTCCTTTTGAATTCATATAACTAATGCTTTTTGTAAATTGCCGTTTAGTGACTGCTTTACGTTTAACTAATTCGGTTTTAATTCAATTGAAGCATAAAATGATCACTCACCTCAAATAAATTAATCCTCGATTAGTTCCTGATGAATGCTGGTTTTTTCCGATGATCCGGCTCGAAGGACCAAAAAATGTTGTATTTATTTGGTTTATGAATATTTAAAAACCTTGTTTATATATATATATATATATATATATATATATATATATATATATATATATATATATATATATATATATATATATATATATATATATATATATATATAAATAAATGTTTTAAGCTTGAATTTTGTTAAATTTTTAATATTTTATATTGACAGATAATGGAACACTTTTAATAATTTGAAGGACGAACCAGGAACTCCCAGAATGCCAGGCACTTCCGCACACCCGTGTTACATATAACAAAATCGAAGGAGTGGATGGAATGTTAGTTATAATAGACTCGACGCGGTTGCAGATACCTAAGCGATCGATAGATAGTATTTTTTTGTGGCAAAGGGAAAGAAAGGATAAGTCAGTAATGACAGAATTGGTCTGGTTTCCCGGTAGCCAATATTCAAACTAGTGTTAACAAGCCGTAGGCTGTAATAAATTGAATTAGTTTCAACTTGAAATTTACAATTAAATTATAAAAATATAAAAAATATAAAAAATATAAAAAATATAAAAAATATAAAAAATATAAGAAATACAAAAAATACAAAAATCATAAAATAATTATACATTTTAACATTTAAATTACCCTTCTCCTCCCGCGGTAACATATCAAAGCCATTCCCACCCACAAACCCAACAAATCATCCTTACTGCGTCCAGTCATAGATAAATCAGCCTACCTCGACGTCCAGAAAAAATCTCGAATGGACCACTCTCAACAAAAGAAATAATCCGCATTTTCGTAATGTAGAAAACATATACCAAAACTCCAAAACGTTCTCAATATCCACGACATCCAAACGACTCAAATCCGTAAAACCCATCCTATTTCCAGACAAATAACGCTAACAAAACACACCGTTCAAAATCGAACCACCCTTCAACCGATTACGAATATCTACAAACATTTACAACCAATATCAAAAAGCCGATCTAAAATATACCCTTTTGGTAAACCTTCTCCCGATCACGAAACTGAATAATCCAAATCAACCGTACGATCAGCCAGTGATATCCATGTCCATACGCCGCGCAAGCACATCAAACTGGGAACACGCATCGATTCGAAAGGGTTACTTCCAAACAATTGATCAAATCGAACAGGAACATTCTAATAGGAAACTAGAATGTAAAAATCATCTCAATGGAAACAAAAAAAATTATATATATATATATATATATATATATATATATATATATATATATATATATATATATATATATATATATATATACAGTCGAGAAATAATATATGTATCGACGCGCGACGGGAAATATCATAAAACCCTGGATCCTGATAGAAAACAAGACAACATTGACAATTAACGTTCATAATTAATTTCGACCTCAAATGGGAATTTTTGAATACCTCATAATAACAACTTACTTTTTTATAGATAAAAACTTACTTTTTTATGTGATTAAGTTTTTCAAAAGTATAAATTTGCAAAATATTTGCTTTGGGAATAATCCAGCTTTAAACACATATCACAGTATTATTTTGCTAATATTGTTTTATCAATAAAATATTCGAGTGTATACTTTAACTTATCGTATTTACTTTTAGAAATGTCAAATAATCCACAGAATTGTAATACTATTTGCAAAGTACTCAGAAAACTTACCAAAGCTTTAAAAACATTTTAGAATTAAAGCAAAATGTGACTTCCAAATTTCTTTCTTTTGTATAATGCACGCATATGTGGTTATAATAGCTAGCCACAATAAATAAAATTATAGAGCTTTTAGAGCTTGATATTTTATTGTAGATTAAAGTTCAAACTGATACTTAATTTGCTCTAAACAAAATATAAAATAATGCAAGCTCCAGAAAAATTAAGGTGTCATTTGGCAAAGGTATTTTATCAATGTAACAGCTTTTATTAATTTGTTGTCTTATATTTCTGAAAATCATTTGTAAAGTACTTAGTAAGATTACATAAGCTTTTAATTAATTCTTGAACAAATGACAGTCTCAGCCTAAAAGTTCATTTAACATTTTTTTAGAGATTTTTATTTATACAAATTTTTAAAAGCTTGATATTAATATACAAACATTGATGTACAGTAATAAAAGCTCTGTGAAAATATCGAGCTTTGTTTGATGTTAACATGTATATTTTAATAATACTTTTTAATTTATTTGAACTTTTATAGTTAAAGCTTGGTTAGATAAAACTTAGTAATTAGAGCTTGGTTTATTAATTGTAAAGTTTTAAGCATTTGTAAAGTTTTTATGAATTTTAACTTTATAATAATAAATATTAGCTTTTAAATATTAAGCTCTAAATAATATAATTGTTGTTGTCTTTACTGTAAGTTTCATTATTTTTCCTTTTATAGAAGAAAGTTCCAGAAACAAGTTTTTAAAATTTTGTTATTTTTTGAATTACGTTTAAACAAAATTCTATTATTTATTAAATCTTTTTAACTTCGAACTTTTGTTAAATGCAGGGAAAAAAATCATTGTAGCTTAAAAGCTTTAAAACCACTGTCGACGCATAATGTCGATGCATCGATAAAAATCTGATTCTTTTTTTTAACAGTGTGATGAATATCCTAAATGTTGATTAATTAGATTTCCCTGGTTTTTATATATATTTCCTTGTTATCTTTATATATAAATTACTGAGATAGAACTATGGAGACGACATGCTTAAAAAGTCGTGGTACAAGAAAAAAAAAAACGAAGAAGAGGCCAAAAAGTTTGCGTCTGTGTAAAAGAGAAAGAAATTATTTATTTTCCTTGTCTTGAATTTCGAAACAATTGTTGAGTTGATACTTTTTTAATTTTCATTAATGTAGTTTTGAATGTATTCCGTTGACATAGATTTCAAATAAGTTTTAAATTATTAAACTAAAAATATAATAAATAAAATAAATAATTTAATAATAATTTAATTTATAAAATAAATTTATTTCGATCACCAAATTGTTTACGTTGGGAGTTAGCCATTTTATTTTGAAAACACATTTGTTTATGTTGGAAATTTGACATTTCACTTGATTTTTTTTATATTTCCAGGGGTGTATCATAAATTTAAAGGAGAATTCGTAACAAATATTTTAATTTTTTTCTGAAAATAAGTATTTTATAGTTTGAATAATTCAAATGATTCGTCAATTGATTAATAATTATTAAAATATTTATATGTTTTGTGATTTATTGCTAATTTAATGTTAAAAAATGAATATCGAATTTATTTCGAAGTTGAATATGTTCAAGTACGACTCTTTTTCGGAATTAACTTTTTAGAGTGTAATGCATATATAAATTGAGCGGTACAACTACAAAAAGTTGTACCATTCGTTTTGACTGTTTAATATGAGAAAATTTTTCTTGTAGTCTCCATGTATATATCTCAGTGGGGAACCGCTCAGAACTGGAAATTTTAAAACTTGATATTTCAAAATCGGATTTGACAAAACGAGATAAGGTAAAAAACTAGATATTTCAAAATTGGATATTTCGACATGTGATTTAAACTTAAAATGATTTTTTAGGAAAGTTCGGGAATATGGCCAGTTAGGAAGGAACTCGGCGAGTTCTTAACCGATTATGATGAAATCCGATATGTAGGATAAAAATATACCTTACTGTATATTTGGTTTAACTCCGTGAGCACAGTTATTCTCCAATATTAGTTATCGTGTAATGATTCCAGCCGTAGATCCACGTCGCTCTAAAAAGTTTATTTATAACTTTATCGAGATATTGGAGCGATATGAAAAATTCATCGAAACTCAACTCGGAGATGCAAACATTAAGCAAACCCATTACCGCTTAACGGATGTTGTTGGAAGTTGGTTAGTATACCAAAGAATGCTGCCTCCATACGAGGTCATGGACACGGAACTATTGACAGAGCTAGTTCGAAAGCAAGTTTCCAATATTTGAAGTTTGCTTTATGAGGTGTCACTGCTAGTGCCGTAGCAGCAGTGGAACTAAGTGATGAAAATTACTGACTCCAAGAAATTATTGGGGCTGTTGGACCATTTTCGATCTCATTTGCGTTCACTTGAAGCATTTAAAAGACCTGTGAAGCAAAGATATGACCTGATCGTTTATCTAATAGTATCCAAGTTAGATCATGATACAAAACACAAGTGGAATGATGCTGCCCCATCAACTCACCTTCCAATAGTGGATGACTTATGCCATTTTATCAGCTCCCGTGTACACCAGCTAGACATTCAGACAAAATATGTACCATCATCATCTAGTGTATCCAAGCTACCATCAAATTCCTACCATCAATAGAATGCTATCTACTATTGTGTTCATTGCAAGACAAACGGCCATTCATTAGTTAGATGTCACAAATTTCTCCATTGCACTGTTGATCAACGTCACAAGTTCGTAACTAAGTCAAATTTATGTTACAATTTTCTTAGTTCCGATCACGCAGTTTTTTCGTGTCCAGTGACGCTGCGCTGCCGACACTGCAATTCTCAACATCATTCGCTATTACACAAAGTTGCCAATGAACTTCATACCACACATTCAAAGGCTGAGCCACTGTCGTTACATTCGAAGGCTCGAGCATTTTCAAATACTACGATTTGTGATTCAAGCAACGAATTAACTGCCATCAAATCATCAGCTTCAACGATTGCTGCTGCCAACTCCAGTGTGATGTCACCATCATTTGTGCCACGGCACTAGTCAAAGTGTTTGACCATTTCGGGCACCCTATGATTGGTAGAGCACTATTGGACTCCGGGTCACAACTGAGTTTTATGACCGAGTCATTTTCATCGCTACTGAAGGTTCCACATCGCAACAGCGCCACACAAATTCATGGCATTGGATTCAAAACTTTCGCATGTTCATGGACCACGACTAACTTTTCCACCACGTTGGATGTCCAAGTGTTACCAAAAATAACCAGCTATCAACCAAACACATCAATTCACAACAACAAATCTTGGGCAATACCATTGAATATCAAGCTAGCCGATCCTGAATTGTTTAAGCTCCAAAATATTGATTTGTTGTTAGGTGCGGAGATTTATCAGGAACTACTGTCAGTGGGACAAATCAAGTCTGCCTATGCTGCAGAATACCGTAATAGGGTGGGTGGTTTCCGGAAAATTATCGTCTCACTCACAATCTAACCACACTTGTCATGTGGTTGTCGATAATTCAAGCCAGTTGAACGAGCAATTAGAGAAGTTTTGGACCATCGAAAATCTCTCTGATTCCATTAAATCGCTGTCACCCGAAGAAAATGAATGTGACAATTATTTCACTAAATTCACTACGCGTGACAGTGATGGAAGATATATTGTTAAACTTCCATTTTCATTAGATCCGGTGAGTTTGGGCGATTTCAAATTTTTGGCTACACGCCGATTTTATAATCTAAAAAGAAGCTTCCACAAGTCAGAAGAACTATTATCCACCTATACCAAGTTTATTGCTGAATACAAGTCGTTGGAATACATCGATTCAAAATCCATCACATCACCGAATTTTTACCTCTCACATCATTGCGTAATGAAGCCTGAAAGCTCCTCAACGAAATTACGGGTAGTTTTTGGAGGGTCAGCCAAAATCTCGACCGGAAAGTCATTGAATACAATAATGATGGTTGGACCAGTAGTTCAAAATGATTTGTTTTCAATATTGATTCGTTTTCGAACACACGCATACGTGTTTAGCGCCGATATTGCCAAGATTTATCGACAAATTTTAGTGTATGAAGATGATCAGAAGTTTCAACTAATCATGTGGTGAGATTCTCCTGCCGAACCACTGTCGACTTTTAAGCTGAAAACTGTTACATATGGTACGTCTTCCGCGCCACAAGATGTTTGAAGCAATTAGCTACAGACCACAAAAAATTATTCGCTGTAACCGCCAACGCAATTGAAAATGATATATATGTTGACGATCTACTAACCGGTATAAATTTCGTCGATTCCGCTATCGAGTTGAAGGACAGAATTTCAAAGATATTGCAATCGGTAGGCATGGAACTTAGAAAGTGGTGCGCCAACATCCCTGAAATTATAAACGACATCCAACCGGAATTCACAGAAACGTTGGTGAAGATTGACGAAAATGATTTGATCAAAACATTAGGGATTTATTGGCATCCAATCTTTGATACATTTACATTTGCTGTTAACTTTAACGAAGAATCAACCATTTCCATCAAGCACTTCCCCAAAATCTACATACATACTGGTAAACATTTCAAAGAAGTCTCATCGTTATCAAACAGTTCACGATAGACCGTCATCTATTTAGCTCAGATTGACCTCAAAGCATCCAAATACATGGATTAGCCGAAGCAAGCGAGCGCGCATACGATGCTGTGCTATATGTTCGCAGTTTCACGGTCGATGGCCGTATAACCATCAACCTGCTATGTGGAAAATCACGTGTTGCACTACTAAAAAAACACTTTGCCGCGAATAGAATTATGTGCGGCGGTTCTACTGGCGGAGCTTACTCACAAAATTCTCGGAAAATTGAATTTTAAAGTGAACCAAGCATTCTACTGGTCCGATACGACGATCACGTTGCACTGGATAAAGTCGTGTCCATCAAAATGGAAGACTTTCGTTTCAAATCGAGTCGCCGCAGTGCAAAACGTCTCACAAAAGGAAAACTGGCTACATCTACGATTCAAAGCTTTATGAACCTACATTCCCGTAGCAAGAAACTTCGTTTTGGCCAATGCTACGTAAAGAGTTTCCAATACTTGAGGAAACGTCTCCAGAAATGAAGAAAGTTGCAACAGTCAAAATAGTGTCATCCAATATACTAACCGAAATCAAATTCTACCATGATTTCAGGAAGTTGAGAAGAACTGTTGCTTACATGTTGCGATTCAAGGTGCAACCAAATTCAAAATTTAGTTTATTAAAAGTTGGAACGAGCTTTGCATACCATCATCCGAATAGCCCAGAAAGAATGCTTTCCGTTCGAATACATTGGACTGGAAAGGGCGAATTTCCGTATCAAACAACCGATACTTCGATCATTATCACTATTCATGGATACTAATCACATCATACGAGTCAGTGGCCGCTTTCAACGTACTAGACTGCCATACACTTCGAAACATCCTATCTTGCTTCCTAGTTTCCATAAATTTACCTTAACATTAATCTCGTTATATCACAGGAAACTACTACATGCCAATTTACGAGCGTTATTGGCAGCTGTTTGCCAAGAGTATTGGCAACCAATTTCTTTGGCGCCAATTCAGAATTGCAGGGATTATATACAATGCTGTCATCTCAGCAACTTAATGATGACATACATTCACTATGCGAAGAAGAACAAATCGAATGGGAGTTCGATTGTGGTTTCCATGGTGGTTTCCATGAGTCGGGTGTGAAGCACGCCAAATTTCACTTCCGACACACGATGGGTCTCGCAAAATATACCTATGACCAATTACTAACTTTGGTTAAACAAGTAGAGGCGATTCTCAATTCTCAACCACTCGGACCCCTCACGAATGGCATTGCTGATTTAGATTGTCTGACTCCTGGACATTTTTTTAATTGGACGACCTCTCAATGCAGTACTGATGGCTGAGCTAAGTGAACAAAAGCCCCTCGATATCTGGAAGTAAATAGAATATTACCATCGGATATTTTGGAAAAGGTGGTTAACTGAATTTTTGCGATCCCTACAGCAGAAACACAAATGGGCCAAACCATCAAGAAATATTACTGCCAGTAACTTTGTGGTTCTCGTTGACGAAAATCAACCGCCACTTCGATGGGAACTCGACAGGATCATTCAAACTTACACTGAAGACGATTTGGGCAATCAAATGCTTCCAAATCGACAACACAGAATAAATCGGAGATTACAGAACTAAAGGAGCAGATTTCCAAGCTCCAAATAGCCGTAACTGCATTTTCTACAAGAATAAATATGTCTTTTGTTGGTATCACTATAAGTATATGGCGCTAGAGCACATAAATGTTTTAAGCCATGCAAATTTACAGTCAACTAAAAGGATTCCTCTAACTCGTCTTCTTTAAACGACTAAATTCGAATATAGGAGTCTTTTAATTAGAGATCAAACTAACAATCTCTTTTTTCTTGTGGGTACTGGGGCTGATATTTTTGTAATTTCAGTTACATATTTTCAAAAAAAAATCGATCTCTCGATCCAGATTTGTGTATTTCGGTAGCGAATCGTACAGCCATAAATACTTACGGAACCAAATTACTTTCGGTTAATATAGAGCTAAGGGGCACGTTTTACCTAATTATTTTTACCTAAACACCTAATTATCGGTGCTGATTTTCCTACCAAATTTGGTCTACCTGTCGACTTACGTGGAAGACAAATCATCAATCCGGCCACGAAATTAACTATGGGTAGTTATTAAAGGAATTTCCGTCACTTGTAGAACCTCCAAACTACAACATCCCGGTCAAACATAGCGTAGTTCATCATATTATTACAAACGGCAACTCCCGAATTTCACGAATTTCAGCATATGATCGAATTAGGCATATATAAACCGTCGTCTTCTCCAATTTCTTCGTCACTCCAAATGGGTCCAGAGAGAGACAACACATATTGGCATCCATGTGGAGATTACCGTCGACTAAACGCTATTACGGTTCCAGATCGTTATTTCGATGTCAAAATAAAGACATCCAAGTGGGTTTTTGGCGTTCCACATGTAAAATTCCTCAGCTACCATATATGTAGAGATGGCATAAAACATTCGCCGCAGCGCGTAGTACCCATTACACACTTCCCTCAACCTATCTCAATAAAATCTGTTTAGAAATTCGTTGGAATGCTGAAATATTATCATCGCTTCATTCCACGTTTAGGCGAATTTCTAGAACCAATTTACGTGCAATTGGCGACTTTATCACAAAAATTTCTACTGCAGTATTTCTGCAAAAGATATCAGAGTTGTAACATACGGTCGATGAAATAAAAACTCTGGTCAATAAATCTTGTCAAACAAGTACCAAGTACAAACTTGAACTTGTCAATTCCACTGGTATTCAAAAAAATTCCAAATTTAGACAGTCTATATAGTCTTATATTTTTTAGAAAATGTGGCTATAAAACTGTCGGCTTTCAATTGATTTTAAATGGCTGTTTATGCGTTTGTAATGGGCTAGGAGTGGGTTTTATTATTTCATAGTGTAGTTTAGAGGATGCTTGATGGCCAGAACACCATTACAAAAATTAATTTTTCATGAAAAAAACCCAAATTTTGACACTCTATTCGCCAAAAAAGTAAAAGAAGTTCATAGACTTACAGATGTAATCGAAATTATGAGCTATTGAAATCGTATATTTCAGACAGATACTTTCGAATAAAGTATGAGGATGAATATTCTGAACTAAAAAGAATAACAGCAGGAGTACCCCAAGGTAGTGTCCTTGGGCCCATTCTTTATCTCCTAATTCTTTATCTCCTAAACTATAGCAGCATTTGCTGATGATACTGCTATATTAGCGTCCACACAAAACATAACTGACTCTACCAACAAGCTGCAGAGAGCCACTAACAAAATATTCAGTTGGACAAAAAATGGCTGAATGAAACTTAATCAACATGTGTAAACTTTACTAATCTGAGAGTTGAGCACAATCACAAAAAGTACCGTATGCAAACACGGCTAAATTCTTAGGTATGACCTTGGATGCTAAACTAAGGTGGAAGAAACATATTAAAAAAAAGAGACAAGAAATGAACATCAAATTCAGGAAAACTCCGAGCTCTCATTTCATAAAAAGCTTCTGTTATATAAACAAATTCTGAAACCGGTCTGAGGTTCTGCTAGGAAAACAAATATGCACCGTGGTACATTAGGAAGGACAACATTCATAGAGACCTGAAAATCTAGTTTGTCGCGGACGAGATCAATTATGCAACTCAGGATATACGCCGTATGGTGACCATCATCACTATGAAAAGAAGGTTAAAAAGAACCATTGGACCTAACGTGACCTAGATGACAGAATAACAGCAGCGCAAGAAACCTAGTGAGGAATGATTGTGAACTGGGATTATCCTATAAAGCTTAATTCCAATAAATGTATAATATCACGCAATGTAAATGACTAAACTACTCAGTTGTAATAAAAAAAAAAATAAAAAATAAAAAATAAAAATAATTAAATTTTTTTTTTAAATCTAATTTGATTTAATTTTAAAGTTTTGTGTCAAATAAAGTGTATATAAATTAGATTTTCGGCGATTACATAACGTATTGGTCATAAAACGGATAATTTAATTGATTTGTAATTTTTAATCAATTTTTTTTAAATCTAATTTTTATTATAATTTTTATAATTTTATATTTTTATTGATGTAATAAATTAAATAATTGTAAATTTCAGGCAAACAATCCATTTTATTAATTTACGGATTGGGAAATTAGCCCATTATTAGATTTTGTGTTTTGAGAATTTTTTTGCAGATTACGGTTGAAAGATGACACACTGGAGTTGCTGATAAGAGATGACAGAATACAGAAAACAGAAGCAGTTCAATAAAATTGTGATTGTCTTATGCTAGTAGTTTGGATATTCGGAAAACCGGACCAATTTTGTCATTACTGTCATACCTTTCCTTTCCCTACACCAAAAAATAGAATAAAATTGTACCGTAATGATCATGAGGTGTCTGAAACCTGGTAGTTTCTATAATGTATGGAAATATATTTATAGAAAAATAAATATATGAAAATCCCTCCTATCCTACATAGGACCAACGTTAATCGGAACACTTGACAAGCACTTGGTCTCACAGTCTCATCAATCAATCAATTAATTCGAGCTCCTGCTAACTTTAGTATTTCGAGTGTCATCATAGTAGAGAAGTATTCGTAGAATACAAAAAATAATAGTTTTAAGAATTTTACAAATCAAGTATTTCATAAATGTCAAATAATTCACAGAGTCGAAGCTTGCTTTACGTTAACTTTCGTGTTAAAATTTAGTTTGACTTTCAAATTCATTTCGAGCTTTTTTGTATAATACAATCATAGGCAGATATAAGATCTATCCATATTTATATAAATTTGTATAAGCATATTATGGAAGAATAGCAGTCAGCAATTATAAAAAGCTTTTAGAGCTTAATATTTTAATACAGATTGTAGTTTAAACCATAAATTCATGGAGTTATAATAATACTTAATTTAATTCAAAGTTAGATGAAAAAATTATAAGAAAATGAAAGCACCCATAAAGTTGTCATAAGAGCTTTTGTTACTTTGATGACAACAGTTATTATTATTTTTATTTTTAAGTATTCCGAAAATTATTTGGAAAGTATTAATAAAAATACGAATGCTTTTAATTAGTTATTGAATAAAAGTTAGACTTAACTTAAAGATTAAACTTTTTTTGGAGAATTAAGTCATACAAATTTATTAAAGTATTACGTATTTTGTTGAAGTAAAATTTTTTTGCTGATATTTCTTCCAGAGAGGACTGGGTGAGTGGAACAGTTTCAAAGTCAGGTTTTATTAACTTCTTTACAGATGGATCGAAAAGTGATGGCAAGGTCGGTGGTGAGGTTTTCTGCGAAGAACTAAATGTAAACCTCTCTTTCCGCCCCCTGATCATTGCAGTATTTTTCAGGCAGAGCTTATAGCAATCAAGGAAGCCATAGACTGGATGAAGTATCATGTAATATCTGCGAGAGATATTCACATTTTTACGGACAGTCAGGCTGCAATAAAAGTTCTACAATCAGGCTATGTGACGTCGAAAGTAGCCCGGAACTGTTTTTCATCTCTTAACGAGATGACTGAATAGTTCAACATCCATCTTATTTGGGTGCCAGGGCATTTCAATATTACGGGGAATATAAAAGCCGATGAACTTGCGAGGCAAGGTTCTACTTGCCTTTTATTACCGTGCAAGATGTACATTGGAGTTCCACTTGCTACGTGCAAACTGCTTCTTAAAGAGGAAGCTTATAAAAAAAACAGATGGGTAAATTTAACCTCTTGTGTAATTACTAGGCAGATTTGGCAGATTTTTTAACTTTATATTTCAACCTCGTTTAGATAATGCTCCTATAGAAAGTAATTTAAGCTTTTAAAATTTAAATTATTCCAATGATATGTTAAAAGCTTTAATTTTTTTTGCTTTTTTAATTAAATTTTATTACTTATTTAATTAAAAGAAATATTTGAAAAATAGAAAAATTATCGTATTATTTAGTCAGCGTATTTAGCACCAAATATTTGAGCTTTTGTCAGCTTTTTATGCTATTCAAGAATAAAAACTTAGTTTTAAATCAAAATTTATTTAAAATTTTTTTGGGGGTGCGACGGTTGTACAAGCTCCTCGCGCTACATCCTGGGTAACGCCAAAAGTATAACCATTGATCGGCAGGGTAGGCCCTGATTGGTTAATTTCAAACGGAATAACCCAGGCGTCGTAACTGGAAATGATCAGTGCATGACGGAATGCAAAGGCAAATTTACTTTTTTCATCAGTATATGGGTGGGAAACCCAGAACAAAAAAATCCATCATGGAGAAAACAGATAAGGAGGAAACGTACGGTGCAGAGAACGGAGACCCAGTGTCGGCGACTGGAGAGAGTGTGCAAGCGGGCTCTAAGTCGTCGTTTTCCAATGAGCGTAAAGTTTCAGCAGTGGTGCACTTGGCAGCTGAAACTGATAATACAACAAGCACTGCTACTGCCGTGGCAAACTTGGCTGCAGTAACAGTAAATTTTACAACGGAAAACGAGAACCCATTTCTGAGAGGTAACAAAATCTTGAGATCTCCAACAATTATAAAAGCTAATTCAATAGGAGATATTAGAAAGAATAAGCCATATCCATCAAGAAAAGGGAATGAAGATAAAACTATCTCAAACATAGAGAGTGAAAACCGGAATCTCTATGCGAATCTGAAGAGTCTAGAAGAAATGGTGTCAAAGTTGAATAACGAAGTTATTTTACAACACGAGTAATGATAAAACTCAACAGAAAGAAAACCAAAAGCAACCAAAAAATATTGAGCAAGTAACCCGGACATCTGTATCGGGTAATGCAACTACTCAGAGCAATAAAAATCCTAAACCACAGAAAAAGATTCAGCCACCACCTATTAATATAGTTGGTGTCAAAGACTACCCTACGATCAATGCCTTAGTGAAAATATCACGGATAAAGATTATAAGTTAGTAGCATTAAACAACGATGTCTGGAAGATAAATGTACCAGACTCAAAAACTTAACTCTGACAAGTTTCAGTTGTATACTTATGAAGATAAGAAAGCTAGACCAATTAAGGTTATGGCTAGAGGGCTACACCATACATGGGAAAGCAATGATATAATAGCTGAGTTACAGAATAAAGGTTTAGATATATAGGATGCTGTCAATATGATCAAAGAAGACGGGATTACCGCTCTTTATGCTTACGTTTGGCAGAAATATTGCGGGCGTGACGTAAGATGTGTCAAATGTGCTGGTAAGCATCTTACGAGCATGTGTACATTAGACAGAAACAATAAAGCAACATGCATAAATTGTAAAGGACAACACCTTGCAAATCATCGTGGTTGTGAAGTAGCTAAAGAATTGCAAAAAATTAGAAACCGTGCAAGAAATTCTGGGCAAAATCAAAGAAACTCTGGTACAACTTATATTTGACCAATTTAAAACTCTATCATCGCAGTATTCCAACGTGAATAAAAATAAAAATTAATTTACAAACGCTGAGAATAGTAATATGGAATGCAAATGGGCTAATCCATCATATTCCAGAGCTAGAAATATTTCTAAACATGCAAAAAATTGACAAATGTTTAATCTCTGAAAGCCATTTTAATAGATCTTCATATTGCAAAATACGTGGGTACAATTTCTACCATGCTATTCATCCAGCAGAAAGGGCAAGAGGGGGATCATGGACACCATGAAGAAATGAAGGTTGAAACTGAGTCCATGCAAGTGACAACAATCACAATTCAAATTAAGAACAAAGATGTAAGTATCTCAGCTTTATACTGTCCACCACGCTATAACTTAAAAAAAGAAGAATACAAAGAATTTTTTCACTCTTTGGCACGATGTTTCATTATTGGTGGTGACTTCAACGCAAAAACACTTTTTGGGGCTCCAGAATTACAACACCAAAAGGAAGAGAACTGTTTAAAGCAGTCAAAAAATTAAAATGCGACTTCCAATCTGGTGGCGCACCTACTTACTGGCCAACAGATCTAAACAAATGATCTTATAGATTTCTATGTAATAAAAGGAATATCTGACAACTACATACGAATTGAAATAATGAAGACCTTACATCAGATCACTCTCCGGTTATCATGATATTCAGCAAAACTATTATTCAAAAAGAAATATCACCAAGATTTTACAACAGGAATACCAATTGGAACCTTTTTCGTGAATTGTTAAATGAAAATATCAAACTGCAAGTGCCAATAAGAAGATCTATGCACATTGAGGAAGAAATTGATAGACTAATTGAAAATATACAGCAAGCAGCGTGGCAGAGCACTCCACTCGAACCTGCAAATAACATTAGAAGCACAAATTATCCACTCAAAGTAAGAGAATTGGTGGCTAAAAAACGTAAAGCACGTAAGTTCTGGCAAATAAATCGAACTGCAGCTAATAAAACCGAGCTTAATAACTTTTGTAAAAAACTGAAATCTATTATCAGGAAAGTTAAAAATGAAACAATAGGATCATATTTATCTTCACTTATTGGTCAAGAAGACACTGAATACTCCTTATGGAAAGCAACAAAATCGATCAAGAGACCAAAAAATTCAACAGCACCTTTTAGAAATGATAATGGTACGTGGGCTCGTAGTAGTAAGCAAAAAGCGGATCTGTTTGCGAGACACCTCGATGTAATTTTATACATAGATCAAATGAGCTTGAAATACAAACTGTAACTATCCGTGAGTTAAAAGAAGAAATTAAAAGTGTAAATCCGAAAAAAGCTCCTGGATATGATTTAATAACTGGGCAAATTAAGAACTACCAGACAAAGCAATATACAAACTTCCCCACATAATCAATGCTGTGTTTAGATTAAGATACGTTCCAAGGCAGTGGAAGGTAGCAAAAGTGATCATGATTTTAAAGCCAAACAAAAACAGTAACGATAAAAATTCATTTAGACCAAAATATCTACTTCCTACTATATCGAAGATATTTACTTCTGAAGAGACTAAAGCCTATAATAAAGGATAATGATCTTATACCTGCTTATCAGTTTGGATTCAGAGAAAAACATTCGACCATAGAGCAAGTTTACAGAACCACAGATATTATAGAACGTACTCTAGAAACGAAAAAGATATGTTCAAGCCTCTTCTTGGATGTAGCACAAACATTTGATCGTGTATGGCACAAAGGATTAAAGTACAAGTTACATCGAGATCTTCCCAAACAAAGAAAATTTCAGCAGGAGTGCCGCAAGGAAGCGTTTTGGGCCCCATCTTGTACCTCCTGTACACACGAGACATACCACTAATGAAAGAAACAACCATAGCTACATTTGCTGACGACACAGCAATTTTGGCAGTTGGTAGTAATGTAACGCAAGCTACAGAAAAATTACAAACATCGATTAATACAGTTAGTAACTGGATGAAGAAATGGAGAATTATGCAAATAAATCCTTTATGCAAATACAGCAAAATATCTAGGGATGACGCTAGATGCCAAACTTAAATCGAAAGAACATGTCAAAAAGAATTAAACATCAAATACAGGAAAATGTATTGGCTCATAGGTAGAGACTCTGAACTTTTCTATACATAATAAATTACCCCTATATCGGCAAACTCTGAAACCTGTGTGGACCTACGGAATACAGTTTGTGGGCTGTACTAAGAAAACAAAAGTTAAGATAATTCAGACGTTCCAAAATAAAGTACTTCGGAATATTGTAAATGCCCCGTGGTACGTTCGAAGTGAAGACCTGCACCGTGACTTAAAGATGGAAGACATCAATGAAGTAATTGCAGTTTATGCTGCCAAACATGATTCACGCCTTGAACAACATGAGAATATCGAAATACGTCGTATGCTGGACTGTCCAATAGCAGTACGACGCTTACAAAGAACCAAACCAATTGATCTAGTGATTACAAACTAAAATAATAAATACTATATTATAGCAAATATTTATTTAAATAAATAATTATATTTATATTTGGGACTAGCCATTGGGCTTTATCCCAACAAATGTGAATTAAATTAAGATAGAAAAATTGCTAGATGACTTACTTTTGGAAAATGTAGTCATACATATCTGACTTTTTATAAGCTTGATAGTTATTTAAAAATTATTTAAGTTCAAAAGTACAAATCTTTAAAATATTAAGCTTAATAAAAATTAAGGAACCATCAGGTAAAAGTTTATCTGCAAAATTTATTGCGAGCTTTATTTTTGAAATGTGGTCATTCAAAGCTTTTTTATTATTTTTTAAAATAATTATTGAAGCTATACGATTTATACATATATGTATAAATCGTATAGCTTCAATAATTATTTGAAAAAATATTTACGATAAAAAAAAAGCGTTTTAAAAACACTAAAAATATCGAGCTTTATTTAATGAAGTTTTACAAAAAAATATGAAGCTTCTTATTTAGTTTCTCATTATAATTTACCCGCATTTCAGAAATCTTAATTTGTTGAGTAAAAGGTTTTAAGTAATTATAAAAGCTTTCTCACAAGCTTATTATTATTTTAAAGTTGCATCATTTTAAAAGTTTTAAAATCAATCTCGTAACATTAAATTTGAGTAAACAATTGAGCTTTTATGACTCATGTGTCAAATTCAGACTTTCAAACTATATTAATAAAGTTGGCAAATAATGTATAAAGCTTTTAATTAATATTTGAATGAAAGTTGAGTAATTTTTAAAATTTAACTAGAACTTTCAAAAAGTTCTAAAAAATAAAAAACAGTTGAATAAAAAAATGTTAAATATTGAACTTTATTCAATGTAAATTATTTCGTTAAACTGCTAATTCGGTTAGATGTTACGGTAACTTTCTATATATTTCACCTTTCAAACACAGATCACATAAACCTAAAGTTTCAATTACAAATTGGTAGCTTTTATAAATTGTAAATCTTCCAATTCGTCAAATAAATAGTTTAAAGCTTTCATCAAATTCGTCAGTTTATTCAACCACCTGTTACACTATATACAATTGATAATACAAAAAAAAAAAAAAACACTCACCTGTTACAAAGTGCAGACACACACATTAACAGCAAAATGCACTCAGTGTTTTTTGTTATTTGATTTTTTTTTGTATCACAAAATTTTTAAAAACTTTTTTAAAAACTCAAACACTTTGCACTCAAAAAGCACTTTATACATACATAGCACTTGTTTTATTTTTTCAAATTCAGCACCAAACTATTTTATTAGGTTAAATTATTTTTTTTAAAAATAATACACATTTTTTTAAAAACTATATACGAAACTTTATTTAGTCTAATAAACTCACATTACACTAAAAAACTGTAAACCGACGAATCGAGGGTTAAAATATTTGCTTTTATATACGTGCTTATCAAACGACAGCTCGGAAAAGACTAAAATGTGAAAATTTGAGTAAAATGAAAAATAGCAACAACAACTACACTGAACTACTACCACCATTGTATTACTGTTTGGTTATGTGTGTATAATATATGACTTAGTGAATATGTGTCTCTATGTATACGTATACGGAATATATATATATATATATATACATATATATATATATATATATATATATATATATATATATATATATATATATATATATATATATATATAAATATAACAACTTGTAGAGCGTTTTGGTGGTTGTTGTTGTTGGTGATGGTGTATATTGTAAGCGTGGAATGGAAAATGTTGTGGCAAAAACAAAAAAAAAAAAAAAAAAAAAAGGAAAAATTCACTTGTTGTTATTAAGAATGTCGTAACAGTGTGTATTGTAGATGTTTTGTTAGTTGTGTTTTCCCATTGGTATGTATTTTCCAGTTTTTCCCATATAATTTATATTATGATTTTTTATTTTTTATTTTTTGTGTTTCGAACGATAAAAATGATAAGAGTTAATTCATGAAATGGTTAACACTTTGTTTATGCAAATAATATAAAATCGGTGGCGTACTGGCGTTGTATGATTTTTTTACGTGGTGGTATTGGATTTTTTTAAAAATTTTTTGGATTCAGACTGATCGTTAATTACGCCATATAATGATGTCTTGATTGTTTATAATTTTAGGGTTTCGTGGTGTGATTAATTTAATCGGGCAAGGTTATGTCTAAAAAAATTAGGCGAACGGGTGACAGGCCATTTAACTCTTTGGCAGTTAAATTTATGTCGAAAGAAGCTCAACAGGTTCAACAATAATAAAGAAATGACATTTTTGGCGTCGGTTTACTTATACATCGCCCCCGTGAATCAACATATCATCGACTTCCGCCCAATAAGAGAAAATCAATAACAGATTTCGCTTTCTGAGAAACTAAGCAAACAAAGATCTGCATACAATGATGGCTTAAAAAAATTGACAAATTTGATGGTGACTTGACCGACAGAGTAAAAGTAGCCGTGACGACATCAAAAGTCAATAGCACACGTATAATAATGGTCCGATTGAGAAGACTGACACCTTTATCAAAAGCTCTCGACGTCAATATTTATTTTTTTTGGAATTGCATACATTCTGGCAAATTATTTATAGAATGAAAAATAAGACAGTCATCCTCCTTTACAAATTTACGAATATGAAGAAAATGTCAATAGCACACGTAATACTGGTCCGATTGAGATGACTGATACCTTTATCAAAAGCTCTCGACATTAGTATTAATACTGTTTTAAAATGGCATACATTTTGGTAAATTATTAATAGCATGAAATGGTATAAATAAAAAAATGGTATTAATTAGAAATGGTCTAAACTTCTTAATTGCCTGCGCAGTCGTTTCAATATGGTATGGATCAACAATCTGGAACCGTAATGTCCTTAAAAATGCGATAATCGCCACTCGAGTGCAATGACCTAAAATCGAATTTCTTTTGGGCCGTTCATGTACCGAAGTTTCTACACAAAATCACTTAGTAATGTGACATTTACGTTTAGTGTTGTTGTGTCCGAAATATTGGTTTATGGTTTAGTTTGCTGCAAACAGTTTAATTCCCGTTGTTTTGCAGTTGCATGACTGATTCATCGACACCCGTACCATTTCAACTTGTTGTAAATTTTTAGTCGGTTGATGGATTAAAATTTAGGTCACCTATACTTCCTCAATCTGTATACTTTGCGTGGTTTACGGAAGTAGTTTAGCTTTAGACCAAATTACCAATGCCAAAATTTGAATTAATCCACCCACTCTCTTTCCAAAGTACTTTTTGATGTTTTGATATGCCTCTGAAATATTAAAATCGTGTTATGGTTCCTGACAAAGACACCCCAATAAAATGCAAACCAATTTTATTTTTAACTTTGGGTGAACATAACAACAAACCACCATATTTAAAGTCAATCAAATAAATCGTATTATTATGCTTTTCATGCTTTATTATGTTATATGTAAGTGAATTTTCATAAATTTTCTTAATATTATGTGTAACAACGTACACACACTTATCCAAATAAATATTCTTGCGATAATAATAACAAAACACAATGACATCAACAACAAAACATTAACAGAGTGCGAACAACATTAAAATCGATTCACGTTTTCCTAATTATTTTTATCGTCGACATTTAACAATTGACATGCAATAAATAAAAAAAATTTCGCATCGTTCACAAAACGGGAAAACTGTTGGCTTCGTTGCCAAACGTAAACCACAACGAACTGGTAACGTATTTCGCAACATGTAATAGAGATGCTTGGTGTGCGTCTTAATATACATATACACAGCTTAATCGTGGCTGTTCTACACCTGATGGAATAGTAAGCAAACAACACGATGATCAACAATTGGAGCGAGATTCCAATGTTCATTTATTCCAATGAATAAAAGAAAACTGAAACGTTAAAATCGGTCACTACAAAACAACGCGCGTTGAAATGACAGCAATGGTTGTAAAAATTCGTCGTTATTAGGAACATGGTATGCGATAACAAAAAATATCCATTTACCGTAGCGTAAAACCATAAAAGCAAAACGGAAAACCAGCCTTTTGAAGTTCGGCCCCTTCAATTTTTTTATTATAATTTTACTATAATTTTTACTGTCCAACTTCAAATGGGTGCTACTCCATTGCTAGTGGGGTTAGGCCCGATTTTATGGTTTTATATGATAAATTAGTTAATTTTAAGTATCCGAAATATCAATCCCTAAATTCCTTGTCCTAGTCCAAAAAAATCAAAAAAACCATTTTCCCATGGTATGTATATAGGAAATTTTTTTTCTGTTTATCCAACTTCAAATGGGTGCTACTCCGTTGCTAGTGGGGTTAGGCCCGATTTTATGGTTTTATATGATAGATTAGTTAATTTTAAGTATCCGAAATATCAATCCCTAAATTCCTTGTCCTAGTCCAAAAAAATCAAAAAAACCATTTTCCCATGGTATGTATATAGGAAATTTTTTTTCTGTTTATCCAACTTCAAATGGGTGCTACTCCGTTGCTAGTGGGGTTAGGCCCGATTTTATGGTTTTATATGATAGATTAGTTAATTTTAAGTATCCGAAATATCAATCCCTAAATTCCTTGTCCTAGTCCAAAAAAATCAAAAAAACCATTTTCCCATGGTATGTATATAGGAAATTTTTTTTCTGTTTATCCAACTTCAAATGGGTGCTACTCCGTTGCTAGTGGGGTTAGGCCCGATTTTATGGTTTTATATGATAGATTAGTTAATTTTAAGTATCCGAAATATCAATCCCTAAATTCCTAGTCCTAGTCCAAAAAAATCAATAAAACCATTTTCCCATGGTATGTATGTAGGAAATTTTTTTTCTGTTTATCCAACTTCAAATGGGTGCTACTCTGTTGCTAGTGGGGTTAGGCCCGATTTTATGGTTTTATATGATAGATTAGTTAATTTTAAGTATTCGAAATATCAATCCCTAAATTCCTTGTCCTAGTCCAAAAAAATCAAAAAAACCATTTTCCCATGGTATGTATATAGGAAATTTTTTTTCTGTTTATCCAACTTCAAATGGGTGCTACTCTGTTGCTAGTGGGGTTAGGCCCGATTTTATGGTTTTATATGATAGATTAGTTAATTTTAAGTATCCGAAATATCAATCCCTAAATTCCTAGTCCTAGTCCAAAAAAATCAATAAAACCATTTTCCCATGGTATGTATGTAGGAAATTTTTTTTTTGTTTATCCAACTTCAAATGGGTGCTACTCTGTTGCTAGTGGGGTTAGGCCCGATTTTATGGTTTTATATGATAGATTAGTTAATTTTAAGTATCCGAAATATCAATCCCTAAATTCCTTGTCCTAGTCCAAAAAAATCAAAAAAACCATTTTCCCATGGTATGTATATAGGAAATTTTTTTTCTGTTTATCCAACTTCAAATGGGTGCTACTCTGTTGCTAGTGGGGTTAGGCCCGATTTTATGGTTTTATATGATAGATTAGTTAATTTTAAGTATCCGAAATATCAATCCCTAAATTCCTTGTCCTAGTCCAAAAAAATCAAAAAAACCATTTTCCCATGGTATGTATATAGGAAATTTTTTTTCTGTTTATCCAACTTCAAATAGGTGCTACTCCGTTGCTAGTGGGGTTAGGCCCGATTTTATGGTTTTATATGATAGATTAGTTAATTTTAAGTATCCGAAATAACAATCCCTAAATTCCTAGTCCTAGTCCAAAAAAATCAAAAAAACCATTTTCCCATGGTATGTATATAGGAAATTTTTTTTCTGTTTATCCAACTTCAAATGGGTGCTCCTCCGTTGCTAGTGGGGTTAGGCCCGATTTTATGGTTTTATATGATAGATTAGTTAATTTTAAGTATCCGAAATATCAATCCCTAAATTCCTAGTCCTAGTCCAAAAAAATCAATAAAACCATTTTCCCATGGTATGTATATAGGAAATTTTTTTTCTGTTTATCCAACTTCAAATGGGTGCTACTCCGTTGCTAGTGGGGTTAGGCCCGTTTTTATGGTTTTATATGATAGATTAGTTAATTTTAAGTATCCGAAATATCAATCCCTAAATTCCTAGTCCTAGTCCAAAAAAATCAAAAAAACCATTTTCCCATGGTATGTATATAGGAAATTTTTTTTCTGTTTATCCAACTTCAAATAGGTGCTACTCCGTTGCTAGTGGGGTTAGGCCCGATTTTATGGTTTTATATGATAGATTAGTTAATTTTAAGTATCCGAAATAACAATCCCTAAATTCCTAGTCCTAGTCCAAAAAAATCAAAAAAACCATTTTCCCATGGTATGTATATAGGAAATTTTTTTTCTGTTTATCCAACTTCAAATGGGTGCTACTCCGTTGCTAGTGGGGTTAGGCCCGATTTTATGGTTTTATATGATAGATTAGTTAATTTTAAGTATCCGAAATATCAATCCCTAAATTCCTAGTCCTAGTCCAAAAAAATCAAAAAAACCATTTTCCCATGGTATGTATATAGGAAATTTTTTTTCTGTTTATCCAACTTCAAATGGGTGCTACTCCGTTGCTAGTGGGGTTAGGCCCGATTTTATGGTTTTATATGATAGATTAGTTAATTTTAAGTATCCGAAATATCAATCCCTAAATTCCTAGTCCTAGTCCAAAAAAATCAAAAAAAACATTTTCCCATGGTATGTATATAGGAAATTTTTTTTCTGTTTATCCAACTTCAAATGGGTGCTACTCCGTTGCTAGTGGGGTTAGGCCCGATTTTATGGTTTTATATGATAGATTAGTTAATTTTAAGTATCCGAAATAACAATCCCTAAATTCCTAGTCCTAGTCCAAAAAAATCAAAAAAACCATTTTCCCATGGTATGTATATAGGAAATTTTTTTTCTGTTTATCCAACTTCAAATAGGTGCTACTCCGTTGCTAGTGGGGTTAGGCCCGATTTTATGGTTTTATATGATAGATTAGTTAATTTTAAGTATCCGAAATAACAATCCCTAAATTCCTAGTCCTAGTCCAAAAAAATCAAAAAAACCATTTTCCCATGGTATGTATATAGGAAATTTTTTTTCTGTTTATCCAACTTCAAATGGGTGCTACTCCGTTGCTAGTGGGGTTAGGCCCGATTTTATGGTTTTATATGATAGATTAGTTAATTTTAAGTATCCGAAATATCAATCCCTAAATTCCTAGTCCTAGTCCAAAAAAATCAAAAAAACCATTTTCCCATGGTATGTATATAGGAAATTTTTTTTCTGTTTATCCAACTTCAAATGGGTGCTACTCCGTTGCTAGTGGGGTTAGGCCCGATTTTATGGTTTTATATGATAGATTAGTTAATTTTAAGTATCCGAAATATCAATCCCTAAATTCCTAGTCCTAGTCCAAAAAAATCAAAAAAAACATTTTCCCATGGTATGTATATAGGAAATTTTTTTTCTGTTTATCCAACTTCAAATGGGTGCTACTCCGTTGCTAGTGGGGTTAGGCCCGATTTTATGGTTTTATATGATAGATTAGTTAATTTTAAGTATCCGAAATAACAATCCCTAAATTCCTAGTCCTAGTCCAAAAAAATCAAAAAAACCATTTTCCCATGGTATGTATATAGGAAATTTTTTTTCTGTTTATCCAACTTCAAATGGGTGCTACTCCGTTGCTAGTGGGGTTAGGCCCGATTTTATGGTTTTATATGATAGATTAGTTAATTTTAAGTATCCGAAATAACAATCCCTAAATTCCTAGTCCTAGTCCAAAAAAATCAAAAAAACCATTTTCCCATGGTATGTATATAGGAAATTTTTTTTCTGTTTATCCAACTTCAAATGGGTGCTCCTCCGTTGCTAGTGGGGTTAGGCCCGATTTTATGGTTTTATATGATAGATTAGTTAATTTTAAGTATCCGAAATATCAATCCCTAAATTCCTAGTCCTAGTCCAAAAAAATCAATAAAACCATTTTCCCATGGTATGTATATAGGAAATTTTTTTTCTGTTTATCCAACTTCAAATGGGTGCTACTCCGTTGCTAGTGGGGTTAGGCCCGTTTTTATGGTTTTATATGATAGATTAGTTAATTTTAAGTATCCGAAATATCAATCCCTAAATTCCTAGTCCTAGTCCAAAAAAATCAAAAAAACCATTTTCCCATGGTATGTATATAGGAAATTTTTTTTCTGTTTATCCAACTTCAAATAGGTGCTACTCCGTTGCTAGTGGGGTTAGGCCCGATTTTATGGTTTTATATGATAGATTAGTTAATTTTAAGTATCCGAAATAACAATCCCTAAATTCCTAGTCCTAGTCCAAAAAAATCAAAAAAACCATTTTCCCATGGTATGTATATAGGAAATTTTTTTTCTGTTTATCCAACTTCAAATGGGTGCTACTCCGTTGCTAGTGGGGTTAGGCCCGATTTTATGGTTTTATATGATAGATTAGTTAATTTTAAGTATCCGAAATATCAATCCCTAAATTCCTAGTCCTAGTCCAAAAAAATCAAAAAAACCATTTTCCCATGGTATGTATATAGGAAATTTTTTTTCTGTTTATCCAACTTCAAATGGGTGCTACTCCGTTGCTAGTGGGGTTAGGCCCGATTTTATGGTTTTATATGATAGATTAGTTAATTTTAAGTATCCGAAATATCAATCCCTAAATTCCTAGTCCTAGTCCAAAAAAATCAAAAAAAACATTTTCCCATGGTATGTATATAGGAAATTTTTTTTCTGTTTATCCAACTTCAAATGGGTGCTACTCCGTTGCTAGTGGGGTTAGGCCCGATTTTATGGTTTTATATGATAGATTAGTTAATTTTAAGTATCCGAAATAACAATCCCTAAATTCCTAGTCCTAGTCCAAAAAAATCAAAAAAACCATTTTCCCATGGTATGTATATAGGAAATTTTTTTTCTGTTTATCCAACTTCAAATGGGTGCTACTCCGTTGCTAGTGGGGTTAGGCCCGATTTTATGGTTTTATATGATAGATTAGTTAATTTTAAGTATCCGAAATATCAATCCCTAAATTCCTAGTCCTAGTCCAAAAAAATCAAAAAAACCATTTTCCCATGGTATGTATATAGGAAATTTTTTTTCTGTTTATCCAACTTCAAATGGGTGCTACTCCGTTGCTAGTGGGGTTAGGCCCGATTTTATGGTTTTATATGATAGATTAGTTAATTTTAAGTATCCGAAATATCAATCCCTAAATTCCTAGTCCTAGTCCAAAAAAATCAAAAAAACCATTTTCCCATGGTATGTATATAGGAAATTTTTTTTCTGTTTATCCAACTTCAAATGGGTGCTACTCCGTTGCTAGTGGGGTTAGGCCCGATTTTATGGTTTTATATGATAGATTAGTTAATTTTAAGTATCCGAAATATCAATCCCTAAATTCCTAGTCCTAGTCCAAAAAAATCAAAAAAAACATTTTCCCATGGTATGTATATAGGAAATTTTTTTTCTGTTTATCCAACTTCAAATGGGTGCTACTCCGTTGCTAGTGGGGTTAGGCCCGATTTTATGGTTTTATATGATAGATTAGTTAATTTTAAGTATCCGAAATAACAATCCCTAAATTCCTAGTCCTAGTCCAAAAAAATCAAAAAAACCATTTTCCCATGGTATGTATATAGGAAATTTTTTTTCTGTTTATCCAACTTCAAATGGGTGCTACTCCGTTGCTAGTGGGGTTAGGCCCGATTTTATGGTTTTATATGATAGATTAGTTAATTTTAAGTATCCGAAATATCAATTCCTAAATTCCTTGTCCTAGTCCAAAAAAATCAAAAAAACCATTTTCCCATGGTATGTATATAGGAAATTTTTTTTCTGTTTATCCAACTTCAAATGGGTGCTCCTCCGTTGCTAGTGGGGTTAGGCCCGATTTTATGGTTTTATATGATAGATTAGTTAATTTTAAGTATCCGAAATATCAATCCCTAAATTCCTTGTCCTAGTCCAAAAAAATCAAAAAAACCATTTTCCCATGGTATGTATATAGGAAATTTTTTTTCTGTTTATCCAACTTCAAATGGGTGCTCCTCCGTTGCTAGTGGGGTTAGGCCCGATTTTATGGTTTTATATGATAGATTAGTTAATTTTAAGTATCCGAAATATCAATCCCTAAATTCCTAGTCCTAGTCCAAAAAAATCAAAAAAACCATTTTCCCATGGTATGTATATAGGAAATTTTTTTTCTGTTTATCCAACTTCAAATGGGTGCTACTCCGTTGCTAGTGGGGTTAGGCCCGATTTTATGGTTTTATATGATAGATTAGTTAATTTTAAGTATCCGAAATATCAATCCCTAAATTCCTTGTCCTAGTCCAAAAAAATCAAAAAAACCATTTTCCCATGGTATGTATATAGGAAATTTTTTTTCTGTTTATCCAACTTCAAATGGGTGCTACTCCGTTGCTAGTGGGGTTAGGCCCGATTTTATGGTTTTATATGATAGATTAGTTAATTTTAAGTATCCGAAATAACAATCCCTAAATTCCTAGTCCTAGTCCAAAAAAATCAAAAAAACCATTTTCCCATGGTATGTATATAGGAAATTTTTTTTCTGTTTATCCAACTTCAAATGGGTGCTCCTCCGTTGCTAATGGGGTTAGGCCCGATTTTATGGTTTTATATGATAGATTAGTTAATTTTAAGTATCCGAAATATCAATCCCTAAATTCCTTGTCCTAGTCCAAAAAAATCAAAAAAACCATTTTCCCATGGTATGTATATAGGAAATTTTTTTTCTGTTTATCCAACTTCAAATGGGTGCTCCTCCGTTGCTAGTGGGGTTAGGCCCGATTTTATGGTTTTATATGATAGATTAGTTAATTTTAAGTATCCGAAATATCAATTCCTAAATTCCTTGTCCTAGTCCAAAAAAATCAAAAAAACCATTTTCCCATGGTATGTATATAGGAAATTTTTTTTCTGTTTATCCAACTTCAAATGGGTGCTCCTCCGTTGCTAATGGGGTTAGGCCCGATTTTATGGTTTTATATGATAGATTAGTTAATTTTAAGTATCCGAAATATCAATCCCTAAATTCCTTGTCCTAGTCCAAAAAAATCAAAAAAACCATTTTCCCATGGTATGTATATAGGAAATTTTTTTTCTGTTTATCCAACTTCAAATGGGTGCTACTCCGTTGCTAGTGGGGTTAGGCCCGATTTTATGGTTTTATATGATAGATTAGTTAATTTTAAGTATCCGAAATATCAATTCCTAAATTCCTTGTCCTAGTCCAAAAAAATCAAAAAAACCATTTTCCCATGGTATGTATATAGGAAATTTTTTTTCTGTTTATCCAACTTCAAATGGGTGCTCCTCCGTTGCTAGTGGGGTTAGGCCCGATTTTATGGTTTTATATGATAGATTAGTTAATTTTAAGTATCCGAAATATCAATCCCTAAATTCCTTGTCCTAGTCCAAAAAAATCAAAAAAACCATTTTCCCATGGTATGTATATAGGAAATTTTTTTTCTGTTTATCCAACTTCAAATGGGTGCTCCTCCGTTGCTAGTGGGGTTAGGCCCGATTTTATGGTTTTATATGATAGATTAGTTAATTTTAAGTATCCGAAATATCAATCCCTAAATTCCTAGTCCTAGTCCAAAAAAATCAAAAAAACCATTTTCCCATGGTATGTATATAGGAAATTTTTTTTCTGTTTATCCAACTTCAAATGGGTGCTACTCCGTTGCTAGTGGGGTTAGGCCCGATTTTATGGTTTTATATGATAGATTAGTTAATTTTAAGTATCCGAAATATCAATCCCTAAATTCCTAGTCCTAGTCCAAAAAAATCAAAAAAACCATTTTCCCATGGTATGTATATAGGAAATTTTTTTTCTGTTTATCCAACTTCAAATGGGTGCTACTCCGTTGCTAGTGGGGTTAGGCCCGATTTTATGGTTTTATATGATAGATTAGTTAATTTTAAGTATCCGAAATATCAATCCCTAAATTCCTTGTCCTAGTCCAAAAAAATCAAAAAAACCATTTTCCCATGGTATGTATATAGGAAATTTTTTTTCTGTTTATCCAACTTCAAATGGGTGCTACTCCGTTGCTAGTGGGGTTAGGCCCGATTTTATGGTTTTATATGATAGATTAGTTAATTTTAAGTATCCGAAATATCAATCCCTAAATTCCTTGTCCTAGTCCAAAAAAATCAAAAAAACCATTTTCCCATGGTATGTATATAGGAAATTTTTTTTCTGTTTATCCAACTTCAAATGGGTGCTACTCCGTTGCTAGTGGGGTTAGGCCCGATTTTATGGTTTTATATGATAGATTAGTTAATTTTAAGTATCCGAAATATCAATCCCTAAATTCCTTGTCCTAGTCCAAAAAAATCAAAAAAACCATTTTCCCATGGTATGTATATAGGAAATTTTTTTTCTGTTTATCCAACTTCAAATGGGTGCTACTCCGTTGCTAGTGGGGTTAGGCCCGATTTTATGGTTTTATATGATAGATTAGTTAATTTTAAGTATCCGAAATATCAATCCCTAAATTCCTTGTCCTAGTCCAAAAAAATCAAAAAAACCATTTTCCCATGGTATGTATATAGGAAATTTTTTTTCTGTTTATCCAACTTCAAATGGGTGCTACTCCGTTGCTAGTGGGGTTAGGCCCGATTTTATGGTTTTATATGATAGATTTGTTAATTTTAAGTATCCGAAATATCAATCCCTAAATTCCTAGTCCTAGTCCAAAAAAATCAATAAAATCATTTTCCCATGGTATGTATATAGGAAATTTTTTTTTGTTTATCCAACTTCAAATGGGTGCTACTCCGTTGCTAGTGGGGTTAGGCCCGATTTTATGGTTTTATATGATAGATTAGTTAATTTTAAGTATCCGAAATATCAATCCCTAAATTCCTAGTCCTAGTCCAAAAAAATCAAAAAAAACATTTTCCCATGGTATGTATATAGGAAATTTTTTTTCTGTTTATCCAACTTCAAATGGGTGCTCCTCCGTTGCTAGTGGGGTTAGGCCCGATTTTATGGTTTTATATGATAGATTAGTTAATTTTAAGTATCCGAAATATCAATCCCTAAATTCCTAGTCCTAGTCCAAAAAAATCAAAAAAACCATTTTCCCATGGTATGTATATAGGAAATTTTTTTTCTGTTTATCCAACTTCAAATGGGTGCTACTCCGTTGCTAGTGGGGTTAGGCCCGATTTTATGGTTTTATATGATAGATTAGTTAATTTTAAGTATCCGAAATATCAATCCCTAAATTCCTAGTCCTAGTCCAAAAAAATCAAAAAAACCATTTTCCCATGGTATGTATATAGGAAATTTTTTTTCTGTTTATCCAACTTCAAATGGGTGCTACTCCGTTGCTAGTGGGGTTAGGCCCGATTTTATGGTTTTATATGATAGATTAGTTAATTTTAAGTATCCGAAATATCAATCCCTAAATTCCTTGTCCTAGTCCAAAAAAATCAAAAAAAACATTTTCCCATGGTATGTATATAGGAAATTTTTTTTCTGTTTATCCAACTTCAAATGGGTGCTCCTCCGTTGCTAGTGGGGTTAGGCCCGATTTTATGGTTTTATATGATAGATTAGTTAATTTTAAGTATCCGAAATATCAATCCCTAAATTCCTAGTCCTAGTCCAAAAAAATCAAAAAAACCATTTTCCCATGGTATGTATATAGGAAATTTTTTTTCTGTTTATCCAACTTCAAATGGGTGCTACTCCGTTGCTAGTGGGGTTAGGCCCGATTTTATGGTTTTATATGATAGATTAGTTAATTTTAAGTATCCGAAATATCAATCCCTAAATTGCTAGTCCTAGTCCAAAAAAATCAAAAAAACCATTTTCCCATGGTATGTATATAGGAAATTTTTTTTCTGTTTATCCAACTTCAAATGGGTGCTACTCCGTTGCTAGTGGGGTTAGGCCCGATTTTATGGTTTTATATGATAGATTAGTTAATTTTAAGTATCCGAAATATCAATCCCTAAATTCCTAGTCCTAGTCCAAAAAAATCAAAAAAACCATTTTCCCATGGTATGTATATAGGAAATTTTTTTTCTGTTTATCCAACTTCAAATGGGTGCTACTCCGTTGCTAGTGGGGTTAGGCCCGATTTTATGGTTTTATATGATAGATTAGTTAATTTTAAGTATCCGAAATATCAATCCCTAAATTCCTAGTCCTAGTCCAAAAAAATCAAAAAAACCATTTTCCCATGGTATGTATATAGGAAATTTTTTTTCTGTTTATCCAACTTCAAATGGGTGCTACTCCGTTGCTAGTGGGGTTAGGCCCGATTTTATGGTTTTATATGATAGATTAGTTAATTTTAAGTATCCGAAATATCAATCCCTAAATTCCTTGTCCTAGTCCAAAAAAATCAAAAAAACCATTTTCCCATGGTATGTATATAGGAAATTTTTTTTCTGTTTATCCAACTTCAAATGGGTGCTACTCCGTTGCTAGTGGGGTTAGGCCCGATTTTATGGTTTTATATGATAGATTAGTTAATTTTAAGTATCCGAAATAACAATCCCTAAATTCCTAGTCCTAGTCCAAAAAAATCAAAAAAACCATTTTCCCATGGTATGTATATAGGAAATTTTTTTTCTGTTTATCCAACTTCAAATGGGTGCTCCTCCGTTGCTAATGGGGTTAGGCCCGATTTTATGGTTTTATATGATAGATTAGTTAATTTTAAGTATCCGAAATATCAATCCCTAAATTCCTAGTCCTAGTCCAAAAAAATCAAAAAAACCATTTTCCCATGGTATGTATATAGGAAATTTTTTTTCTGTTTATCCAACTTCAAATGGGTGCTACTCCGTTGCTAGTGGGGTTAGGCCCGATTTTATGGTTTTATATGATAGATTAGTTAATTTTAAGTATCCGAAATATCAATTCCTAAATTCCTTGTCCTAGTCCAAAAAAATCAAAAAAACCATTTTCCCATGGTATGTATATAGGAAATTTTTTTTCTGTTTATCCAACTTCAAATGGGTGCTCCTCCGTTGCTAGTGGGGTTAGGCCCGATTTTATGGTTTTATATGATAGATTAGTTAATTTTAAGTATCCGAAATATCAATCCCTAAATTCCTTGTCCTAGTCCAAAAAAATCAAAAAAACCATTTTCCCATGGTATGTATATAGGAAATTTTTTTTCTGTTTATCCAACTTCAAATGGGTGCTCCTCCGTTGCTAGTGGGGTTAGGCCCGATTTTATGGTTTTATATGATAGATTAGTTAATTTTAAGTATCCGAAATATCAATCCCTAAATTCCTAGTCCTAGTCCAAAAAAATCAAAAAAACCATTTTCCCATGGTATGTATATAGGAAATTTTTTTTCTGTTTATCCAACTTCAAATGGGTGCTACTCCGTTGCTAGTGGGGTTAGGCCCGATTTTATGGTTTTATATGATAGATTAGTTAATTTTAAGTATCCGAAATATCAATCCCTAAATTCCTAGTCCTAGTCCAAAAAAATCAAAAAAACCATTTTCCCATGGTATGTATATAGGAAATTTTTTTTCTGTTTATCCAACTTCAAATGGGTGCTACTCCGTTGCTAGTGGGGTTAGGCCCGATTTTATGGTTTTATATGATAGATTAGTTAATTTTAAGTATCCGAAATAACAATCCCTAAATTCCTAGTCCTAGTCCAAAAAAATCAAAAAAACCATTTTCCCATGGTATGTATATAGGAAATTTTTTTTCTGTTTATCCAACTTCAAATGGGTGCTACTCCGTTGCTAGTGGGGTTAGGCCCGATTTTATGGTTTTATATGATAGATTAGTTAATTTTAAGTATCCGAAATATCAATTCCTAAATTCCTTGTCCTAGTCCAAAAAAATCAAAAAAACCATTTTCCCATGGTATGTATATAGGAAATTTTTTTTCTGTTTATCCAACTTCAAATGGGTGCTCCTCCGTTGCTAGTGGGGTTAGGCCCGATTTTATGGTTTTATATGATAGATTAGTTAATTTTAAGTATCCGAAATATCAATCCCTAAATTCCTTGTCCTAGTCCAAAAAAATCAAAAAAACCATTTTCCCATGGTATGTATATAGGAAATTTTTTTTCTGTTTATCCAACTTCAAATGGGTGCTCCTCCGTTGCTAGTGGGGTTAGGCCCGATTTTATGGTTTTATATGATAGATTAGTTAATTTTAAGTATCCGAAATATCAATCCCTAAATTCCTAGTCCTAGTCCAAAAAAATCAATAAAACCATTTTCCCATGGTACGTATATAGGAAATTTTTTTTTGTTTATCCAACTTCAAATGGGTGCTACTCCGTTGCTAGTGGGGTTAGGCCCGATTTTATGGTTTTATATGATAGATTAGTTAATTTTAAGTATCCGAAATATCAATCCCTAAATTCCTAGTCCTAGTCCAAAAAAATCAAAAAAACCATTTTCCCATGGTATGTATATAGGAAATTTTTTTTCGATTTATCCAACTTCAAATGGGTGCTCCTCCGTTGCTAGTGGGGTTAGGCCCGATTTTATGGTTTTATATGATAGATTAGTTAATTTTAAGTATCCGAAATATCAATCCCTAAATTCCTAGTCCTAGTCCAAAAAAATCAAAAAAACCATTTTCCCATGGTATGTATATAGGAAATTTTTTTTCTGTTTATCCAACTTCAAATGGGTGCTACTCCGTTGCTAGTGGGGTTAGGCCCGATTTTATGGTTTTATATGATAGATTAGTTAATTTTAAGTATCCGAAATATCAATCCCTAAATTCCTTGTCCTAGTCCAAAAAAATCAAAAAAACCATTTTCCCATGGTATGTATATAGGAAATTTTTTTTCTGTTTATCCAACTTCAAATGGGGCTACTCTGTTGCTAGTGGGGTTAGGCCCGATTTTATGGTTTTATATCATAGATTAGTTAATTTTAAGTATCCGAAATATCAATCCCTAAATTCCTAGTCCTAGTCCAAAAAAATCAAAAAAAACATTTTCCCATGGTATGTATATAGGAAATTTTTTTTCTGTTTATCCAACTTCAAATGGGGCTACTCTGTTGCTAGTGGGGTTAGGCCCGATTTTATGGTTTTATATCATAGATTAGTTAATTTTAAGTATCCGAAATATCAATCCCTAAATTCCTAGTCCTAGTCCAAAAAAATCAAAAAAACCATTTTCCCATGGTATGTATATAGGAAATTTTTTTTCTGTTTATCCAACTTCAAATGGGGCTACTCTGTTGCTAGTGGGGTTAGGCCCGATTTTATGGTTTTATATCATAGATTAGTTAATTTTAAGTATCGGAAATATCAATCCCTAAATTCCTAGTCCTAGTCCAAAAAAATCAAAAAAACCATTTTCCCATGGTATGTATATAGGAAATTTTTTTTCTGTTTATCCAACTTCAAATGGGGCTACTCTGTTGCTAGTGGGGTTAGGCCCGATTTTATGGTTTTATATCATAGATTAGTTAATTTTAAGTATCCGAAATATCAATCCCTAAATTCCTAGTCCTAGTCCAAAAAAATCAAAAAAAACATTTTCCCATGGTATGTATATAGGAAATTTTTTTTCTGTTTATCCAACTTCAAATGGGGCTACTCTGTTGCTAGTGGGGTTAGGCCCGATTTTATGGTTTTATATCATAGATTAGTTAATTTTAAGTATCCGAAATATCAATCCCTAAATTCCTAGTCCTAGTCCAAAAAAATCAAAAAAACCATTTTCCCATGGTATGTATATAGGAAATTTTTTTTCTGTTTATCCAACTTCAAATGGGGCTACTCTGTTGCTAGTGGGGTTAGGCCCGATTTTATGGTTTTATATCATAGATTAGTTAATTTTAAGTATCCGAAATATCAATCCCTAAATTCCTAGTCCTAGTCCAAAAAAATCAAAAAAACCATTTTCCCATGGTATGTATATAGGAAATTTTTTTTCTGTTTATCCAACTTCAAATGGGGCTACTCTGTTGCTAGTGGGGTTAGGCCCGATTTTATGGTTTTATATCATAGATTAGTTAATTTTAAGTATCCGAAATATCAATCCCTAAATTCCTAGTCCTAGTCCAAAAAAATCAAAAAAACCATTTTCCCATGGTATGTATATAGGAAATTTTTTTTCTGGTTATCCAACTTCAAATGGGTGCTACTCCGTTGCTAGTGGGGTTAGGCCCGATTTTATGGTTTTATATGATAGATTAGTTACTTTTGAGTATCCGAAATATCAATCCCTAAATTCCTTGTCCTAGTCCAAAAAAATCAAAAAAAATATTTTCCCATGGTATGTATATAGGAAATTTTTTTTCTGGTTATCCAACTTCAAATGGATGCTACTCCGTTGCTAGTGGGGTTAGGCCCGATTTTATGGTTTTATATGATAGATTAGTTAATTTTGAGTATCCGAAATATCAATCCCTAAATTCCTTGTCCTAGTCCAAAAAAATCAAAAAATCCATTTTCCCATGGTATGTATATAGGAAATTTTTTTTCTGGTTATCCAACTTCAAATGGGTGCTACTCCGTTGCTAGTGGGGTTAGGCCCGATTTTATGGTTTTATATGATAGATTAGTTAATTTTGAGTATCCGAAATATCAATCCCTAAATTCCTTGTCCTAGTCCAAAAAAATCAAAAAATCCATTTTCCCATGGTATGTATATAGGAAATTTTTTTTCTGGTTATCCAACTTCAAATGGGTGCTACTCCGTTGCTAGTGGGGTTAGGCCCGATTTTATGGTTTTATATGATAGATTAGTTAATTTTGAGTATCCGAAATATCAATCCCTAAATTCCTTGTCCTAGTCCAAAAAAATCAAAAATCCATTTTCCCATGGTATGTATATAGGAAATTTTTTTTCTGGTTATCCAACTTCAAATGGGTGCTACTCCGTTGCTAGTGGGGTTAGGCCCGATTTTATGGTTTTATATGATAGATTAGTTAATTTTGAGTATCCGAAATATCAATCCCTAAATTCCTTGTCCTAGTCCAAAAAAATCAAAAAAAATATTTTCCCATGGTATGTATATAGGAAATTTTTTTTCTGGTTATCCAACTTCAAATGGATGCTACTCCGTTGCTAGTGGGGTTAGGCCCGAAATTATGGTTTTATATGATAGATTAGTTAATTTTGAGTATCCGAAATATCAATCCCTAAATTCCTTGTCGTAGTCCAAAAAAATCAAAAAATCCATTTTCCCATGGTATGTATATAGGAAATTTTTTTTCTGGTTATCCAACTTCAAATGGGTGCTACTCCGTTGCTAGTGGGGTTAGGCCCGATTTTATGGTTTTATATGATAGATTAGTTAATTTTGAGTATCCGAAATATCAATCCCTAAATTCCTTGTCCTAGTCCAAAAAAATCAAAAAATCCATTTTCCCATGGTATGTATATAGGAAATTTTTTTTCTGGTTATCCAACTTCAAATGGATGCTACTCCGTTGCTAGTGGGGTTAGGCCCGATTTTATGGTTTTATATGATAGATTAGTTAATTTTAAGTATCCGAAATATCAATCCCTAAATTCCTTGTCCTAGTCCAAAAAAATCAAAAAAAATATTTTCCCATGGTATGTATATAGGAAATTTTTTTTCTGGTTATCCAACTTCAAATGGGTGCTACTCCGTTGCTAGTGGGGTTAGGCCCGATTTTATGGTTTTATATGATAGATTAGTTAATTTTGAGTATCCGAAATATCAATCCCTAAATTCCTTGTCCTAGTCCAAAAAAATCAAAAAATCCATTTTCCCATTGTATGTATATAGGAAATTTTTTTTCTGGTTATCCAACTTCAAATGGGTGCTACTCCGTTGCTAGTGGGGTTAGGCCCGATTTTATGGTTTTATATGATAGATTAGTTAATTTTGAGTATCCGAAATATCAATCCCTAAATTCCTTGTCCTAGTCCAAAAAAATCAAAAAAAATATTTTCCCATGGTATGTATATAGGAAATTTTTTTTCTGGTTATCCAACTTCAAATGGATGCTACTCCGTTGCTAGTGGGGTTAGGCCCGATTTTATGGTTTTATATGATAGATTAGTTAATTTTGAGTATCCGAAATATCAATCCCTAAATTCCTTGTCCTAGTCCAAAAAAATCAAAAAATCCATTTTCCCATGGTATGTATATAGGAAATTTTTTTTCTGGTTATCCAACTTCAAATGGATGCTACTCCGTTGCTAGTGGGGTTAGGCCCGATTTTATGGTTTTATATGATAGATTAGTTAATTTTGAGTATCCGAAATATCAATCCCTAAATTCCTTGTCCTAGTCCAAAAAAATCAAAAAAAATATTTTCCCATGGTATGTATATAGGAAATTTTTTTTCTGGTTATCCAACTTCAAATGGGTGCTCCTCCGTTGCTAGTGGGGTTAGGCCCGATTTTATGGTTTTATATGATAGATTAGTTAATTTTAAGTATCCGAAATATCAATCCCTAAATTCCTAGTCCTAGTCCAAAAAAATCAATAAAACCATTTTCCCATGGTATGTATATAGGAAATTTTTTTTCTGTTTATCCAACTTCAAATGGGTGCTACTCCGTTGCTAGTGGGGTTAGGCCCGATTTTATGGTTTTATATGATAGATTAGTTAATTTTAAGTATCCGAAATATCAATCCCTAAATTCCTAGTCCTAGTCCAAAAAAATCAAAAAAACCATTTTCCCATGGTATGTATATAGGAAATTTTTTTTCTGGTTATCCAACTTCAAATGGGTGCTACTCCGTTGCTAGTGGGGTTAGGCCCGATTTTATGGTTTTATATGATAGATTAGTTAATTTTGAGTATCCGAAATATCAATCCCTAAATTCCTTGTCCTAGTCCAAAAAAATCAAAAAAAATATTTTCCCATGGTATGTATATAGGAAATTTTTTTTCTGGTTATCCAACTTCAAATGGATGCTACTCCGTTGCTAGTGGGGTTAGGCCCGATTTTATGGTTTTATATGATAGATTAGTTAATTTTGAGTATCCGAAATATCAATCCCTAAATTCCTTGTCCTAGTCCAAAAAAATCAAAAAATCCATTTTCCCATGGTATGTATATAGGAAATTTTTTTTCTGGTTATCCAACTTCAAATGGATGCTACTCCGTTGCTAGTGGGGTTAGGCCCGATTTTATGGTTTTATATGATAGATTAGTTAATTTTAAGTATCCGAAATATCAATCCTTAAATTCCTAGTCCTAGTCCAAAAAAATCAAAAAAACCATTTTCCCATGGTATGTATATAGGAAATTTTTTTTCTGTTTATCCAACTTCAAATGGGTGCTACTCCGTTGCTAGTGGGGTTAGGCCCGATTTTATGGTTTTATATGATAGATTAGTTAATTTTAAGTATCCGAAATATCAATCCCTAAATTCCTAGTCCTAGTCCAAAAAAATCAAAAAAACCATTTTCCCATGGTATGTATATAGGAAATTTTTTTTCTGTTTATCCAACTTCAAATGGGTGCTACTCCGTTGCTAGTGGGGTTAGGCCCGATTTTATGGTTTTATATGATAGATTAGTTAATTTTAAGTATCCGAAATATCAATCCCTAAATTCCTAGTCCTAGTCCAAAAAAATCAAAAAAACCATTTTCCCATGGTATGTATATAGGAATTTTTTTTTCTGTTTATCCAACTTCAAATGGGTGCTACTCCGTTGCTAGTGGGGTTAGGCCCGATTTTATGGTTTTATATGATAGATTAGTTAATTTTAAGTATCCGAAATATCAATCCCTAAATTCCTAGTCCTAGTCCAAAAAAATCAAAAAAACCATTTTCCCATGGTATGTATATAGGAAATTTTTTTTCTGTTTATCCAACTTCAAATGGGTGCTACTCCGTTGCTAGTGGGGTTAGGCCCGATTTTATGGTTTTATATGATAGATTAGTTAATTTTAAGTATCCGAAATATCAATCCCTAAATTCCTAGTCCTAGTCCAAAAAAATCAAAAAAACTATTTTCCCATGGTATGTATATAGGAAATTTTTTTTCTGTTTATCCAACTTCAAATGGGTGCTCCTCCGTTGCTAGTGGGGTTAGGCCCGATTTTATGGTTTTATATGATAGATTAGTTAATTTTAAGTATCCGAAATATCAATCCCTAAATTCCTAGTCCTAGTCCAAAAAAATCAAAAAAACCATTTTCCCATGGTATGTATAAAGGAAATTTTTTTTCTGTTTATCCAACTTCAAATGGGTGCTACTCCGTTGCTAGTGGGGTTAGGCCCGATTTTATGGTTTTATATGATAGATTAGTTAATTTTGAGTATCCGAAATATCAATCCCTAAATTCCTTGTCCTAGTCCAAAAAAATCAAAAAATCCATTTTCCCATGGTATGTATATAGGAAATTTTTTTTCTGGTTATCCAACTTCAAATGGGTGCTACTCCGTTGCTAGTGGGGTTAGGCCCGATTTTATGGTTTTATATGATAGATTAGTTAATTTTAAGTATCCGAAATATCAATCCCTAAATTCCTTGTCCTAGTCCAAAAAAATCAAAAAAAATATTTTCCCATGGTATGTATATAGGAAATTTTTTTTCTGGTTATCCAACTTCAAATGGATGCTACTCCGTTGCTAGTGGGGTTAGGCCCGATTTTATGGTTTTATATGATAGATTAGTTAATTTTGAGTATCCGAAATATCAATCCCTAAATTCCTTGTCCTAGTCCAAAAAAATCAAAAAATCCATTTTCCCATGGTATGTATATAGGAAATTTTTTTTCTGGTTATCCAACTTCAAATGGGTGCTACTCCGTTGCTAGTGGGGTTAGGCCCGATTTTATGGTTTTATATGATAGATTAGTTAATTTTGAGTATCCGAAATATCAATCCCTAAATTCCTTGTCCTAGTCCAAAAAAATCAAAAAAATATTTTCCCATGGTATGTATATAGGAAATTTTTTTTCTGGTTATCCAACTTCAAATGGATGCTACTCCGTTGCTAGTGGGGTTAGGCCCGATTTTATGGTTTTATATGATAGATTAGTTAATTTTGAGTATCCGAAATATCAATCCCTAAATTCCTTGTCCTAGTCCAAAAAAATCAAAAAATCCATTTTCCCATGGTATGTATATAGGAAATTTTTTTTCTGGTTATCCAACTTCAAATGGATGCTACTCCGTTGCTAGTGGGGTTAGGCCCGATTTTATGGTTTTATATGATAGATTAGTTAATTTTGAGTATCCGAAATATCAATCCCTAAATTCCTTGTCCTAGTCCAAAAAAATCAAAAAAAATATTTTCCCATGGTATGTATATAGGAAATTTTTTTTCTGGTTATCCAACTTCAAATGGGTGCTACTCCGTTGCTAGTGGGGTTAGGCCCGATTTTATGGTTTTATATGATAGATTAGTTAATTTTGAGTATCCGAAATATCAATCCCTAAATTCCTTGTCCTAGTCCAGAAAAATTAAAAAATCCATTTTCCCATGGTATGTATATAGGAAATTTTTTTTCTGGTTATCCAACTTCAAATGGATGCTACTCCGTTGCTAGTGGGGTTAGGCCCGATTTTATGGTTTTATATGATAGATTAGTTAATTTTGAGTATCCGAAATATCAATCCCTAAATTCCTTGTCCTAGTCCAAAAAAATCAAAAAATCCATTTTCCCATGGTATGTATATAGGAAAATTTTTTTCTGGTTATCCAACTTCAAATGGGTGCTACTCCGTTGCTAGTGGGGTTAGGCCCGATTTTATGGTTTTATATGATAGATTAGTTAATTTTGAGTATCCGAAATATCAATCCCTAAATTCCTTGTCCTAGTCCAGAAAAATCAAAAAATCCATTTTCCCATGGTATGTATATAGGAAATTTTTTTTCTGGTTATCCAACTTCAAATGGATGCTACTCCGTTGCTAGTGGGGTTAGGCCCGATTTTATGGTTTTATATGATAGATTAGTTAATTTTGAGTATCCGAAATATCAATCCCTAAATTCCTTGTCCTAGTCCAAAAAAATCAAAAAATCCATTTTCCCATGGTATGTATATAGGAAATTTTTTTTCTGGTTATCCAACTTCAAATGGGTGCTACTCCGTTGCTAGTGGGGTTAGGCCCGATTTTATGGTTTTATATGATAGATTAGTTAATTTTGAGTATCCGAAATATCAATCCCTAAATTCCTTGTCCTAGTCCAAAAAAATCGAAAAATCCATTTTCCCATGGTATGTATATAGTAAATTTTTTTTCTGGTTATCCAACTTCAAATGGGTGCTACTCCGTTGCTAGTGGGGTTAGGCCCGATTTTATGGTTTTATATGATAGATTAGTTAATTTTAAGTATCCGAAATATCAATCCCTAAATTCCTTGTCCTAGTCCAAAAAAATCGAAAAATCCATTTTCCCATGGTATGTATATAGTAAATTTTTTTTCTGGTTATCCAACTTCAAATGGGTGCTACTCCGTTGCTAGTGGGGTTAGGCCCGATTTTATGGTTTTATATGATAGATTAGTTAATTTTAAGTATCCGAAATATCAATCCCTAAATTCCTTGTCCTAGTCCAAAAAAATCAAAAAAAATATTTTCCCATGGTATGTCTATAGGAAATTTTTTTTCTGGTTATCCAACTTCAAATGGATGCTACTCCGTTTCTAGTGGGGTTAGGCCCGATTTTATGGTTTTATATGATAGATTAGTTAATTTTGAGTATCCGAAATATCAATCCCTAAATTCCTTGTCCTAGTCCAAAAAAATCAAAAAATCCATTTTCCCATGGTATGTATATAGGAAATTTTTTTTCTGGTTATCCAACTTCAAATGGATGCTACTCCGTTGCTAGTGGGGTTAGGCCCGATTTTATGGTTTTATATGATAGATTAGTTAATTTTGAGTATCCGAAATATCAATCCCTAAATTCCTTGTCCTAGTCCAAAAAAATCAAAAAAAATATTTTCCCATGGTATGTATATAGGAAATTTTTTTTCTGGTTATCCAACTTCAAATGGATGCTACTCCGTTGCTAGTGGGGTTAGGCCCGATTTTATGGTTTTATATGATAGATTAGTTAATTTTGAGTATCCGAAATATCAATCCCTAAATTCCTTGTCCTAGTCCAAAAAAATCAAAAAATCCATTTTCCCATGGTATGTATATAGGAAATTTTTTTTCTGGTTATCCAACTTCAAATGGATGCTACTCCGTTGCTAGTGGGGTTAGGCCCGATTTTATGGTTTTATATGATAGATTAGTTAATTTTAAGTATCCGAAATATCAATCCCTAAATTCCTTGTCCTAGTCCAAAAAAATCAAAAAAAATATTTTCCCATGGTATGTATATAGGAAATTTTTTTTCTGGTTATCCAACTTCAAATGGATGCTACTCCGTTGCTAGTGGGGTTAGGCCCGATTTTATGGTTTTATATGATAGATTAGTTAATTTTGAGTATCCGAAATATCAATCCCTAAATTCCTTGTCCTAGTCCAAAAAAATCAAAAAATCCATTTTCCCATGGTATGTATATAGGAAATTTTTTTTCTGGTTATCCAACTTCAAATGGATGCTACTCCGTTGCTAGTGGGGTTAGGCCCGATTTTATGGTTTTATATGATAGATTAGTTAATTTTGAGTATCCGAAATATCAATCCCTAAATTCCTTGTCCTAGTCCAAAAAAATCAAAAAAAATATTTTCCCATGGTATGTATATAGGAAATTTTTTTTCTGGTTATCCAACTTCAAATGGATGCTACTCCGTTGCTAGTGGGGTTAGGCCCGATTTTATGGTTTTATATGATAGATTAGTTAATTTTGAGTATCCGAAATATCAATCCCTAAATTCCTTGTCCTAGTCCAAAAAAATCAAAAAATCCATTTTCCCATGGTATGTATATAGGAAATTTTTTTTCTGGTTATCCAACTTCAAATGGATGCTACTCCGTTGCTAGTGGGGTTAGGCCCGATTTTATGGTTTTATATGATAGATTAGTTAATTTTAAGTATCCGAAATATCAATCCCTAAATTCCTTGTCCTAGTCCAAAAAAATCAAAAAATCCATTTTCCCATGGTATGTATATAGGAAATTTTTTTTCTGGTTATCCAACTTCAAATGGGTGCTACTCCGTTGCTAGTGGGGTGAGGCCCGATTTTATGGTTTTATATGATAGATTAGTTAATTTTGAGTATCCGAAATATCAATCCCTAAATTCCTTGTCCTAGTCCAGAAAAATTAAAAAATCCATTTTCCCATGGTATGTATATAGGAAATTTTTTTTCTGGTTATCCAACTTCAAATGGATGCTACTCCGTTTCTAGTGGGGTTAGGCCCGATTTTATGGTTTTATATGATAGATTAGTTAATTTTGAGTATCCGAAATATCAATCCCTAAATTCCTTGTCCTAGTCCAAAAAAATCAAAAAATCCATTTTCCCATGGTATGTATATAGGAAAATTTTTTTCTGGTTATCCAACTTCAAATGGGTGCTACTCCGTTGCTAGTGGGGTTAGGCCCGATTTTATGGTTTTATATGATAGATTAGTTAATTTTGAGTATCCGAAATATCAATCCCTAAATTCCTTGTCCTAGTCCAGAAAAATCAAAAAATCCATTTTCCCATGGTATGTATATAGGAAATTTTTTTTCTGGTTATCCAACTTCAAATGGATGCTACTCCGTTGCTAGTGGGGTTAGGCCCGATTTTATGGTTTTATATGATAGATTAGTTAATTTTGAGTATCCGAAATATCAATCCCTAAATTCCTTGTCCTAGTCCAAAAAAATCAAAAAATCCATTTTCCCATGGTATGTATATAGGAAATTTTTTTTCTGGTTATCCAACTTCAAATGGGTGCTACTCCGTTGCTAGTGGGGTTAGGCCCGATTTTATGGTTTTATATGATAGATTAGTTAATTTTGAGTATCCGAAATATCAATCCCTAAATTCCTTGTCCTAGTCCAAAAAAATCAAAAAAAATATTTTCCCATGGTATGTCTATAGGAAATTTTTTTTCTGGTTATCCAACTTCAAATGGATGCTACTCCGTTTCTAGTGGGGTTAGGCCCGATTTTATGGTTTTATATGATAGATTAGTTAATTTTGAGTATCCGAAATATCAATCCCTAAATTCCTTGTCCTAGTCCAAAAAAATCAAAAAATCCATTTTCCCATGGTATGTATATAGGAAAATTTTTTTCTGGTTATCCAACTTCAAATGGGTGCTACTCTGTTGCTAGTGGGGTTAGGCCCGATTTTATGGTTTTATATGATAGATTAGTTAATTTTGAGTATCCGAAATATCAATCCCTAAATTCCTTGTCCTAGTCCAGAAAAATCAAAAAATCCATTTTCCCATGGTATGTATATAGGAAATTTTTTTTCTGGTTATCCAACTTCAAATGGATGCTACTCCGTTTCTAGTGGGGTTAGGCCCGATTTTATGGTTTTATATGATAGATTAGTTAATTTTGAGTATCCGAAATATCAATCCCTAAATTCCTTGTCCTAGTCCAAAAAAATCAAAAAATCCATTTTCCCATGGTATGTATATAGGAAAATTTTTTTCTGGTTATCCAACTTCAAATGGGTGCTACTCCGTTGCTAGTGGGGTTAGGCCCGATTTTATGGTTTTATATGATAGATTAGTTAATTTTGAGTATCCGAAATATCAATCCCTAAATTCCTTGTCCTAGTCCAGAAAAATCAAAAAATCCATTTTCCCATGGTATGTATATAGGAAATTTTTTTTCTGGTTATCCAACTTCAAATGGATGCTACTCCGTTGCTAGTGGGGTTAGGCCCGATTTTATGGTTTTATATGATAGATTAGTTAATTTTGAGTATCCGAAATATCAATCCCTAAATTCCTTGTCCTAGTCCAAAAAAATCAAAAAATCCATTTTCCCATGGTATGTATATAGGAAATTTTTTTTCTGGTTATCCAACTTCAAATGGATGCTACTCCGTTGCTAGTGGGGTTAGGCCCGATTTTATGGTTTTATATGATAGATTAGTTAATTTTGAGTATCCGAAATATCAATCCCTAAATTCCTTGTCCTAGTCCAAAAAAATCAAAAAAACCATTTTCCCATGGTATGTATATAGGAAATTTTTTTTCTGGTTATCCAACTTCAAATGGGTGCTACTCCGTTGCTAGTGGGGTTAGGCCCGATTTTATGGTTTTATATGATAGATTAGTTAATTTTGAGTATCCGAAATATCAATCCCTAAATTCCTTGTCCTAGTCCAAAAAAATCAAAAAATCCATTTTCCCATGGTATGTATATAGGAAATTTTTTTTCTGGTTATCCAACTTCAAATGGATGTTACTCCGTTGCTAGTGGGGTTAGGCCCGATTTTATGGTTTTATATGATAGATTAGTTAATTTTGAGTATCCGAAATATCAATCCCTAAATTCCTTGTCCTAGTCCAAAAAAATCAAAAAATCCATTTTCCCATGGTATGTATATAGGAAATTTTTTTTCTGGTTATCCAACTTCAAATGGGTGCTACTCCGTTGCTAGTGGGGTTAGGCCCGATTTTATGGTTTTATATGATAGATTAGTTAATTTTGAGTATCCGAAATATCAATCCCTAAATTCCTTGTCCTAGTCCAAAAAAATCAAAAAAAATATTTTCCCATGGTATGTATATAGGAAATTTTTTTTCTGGTTATCCAACTTCAAATGGGTGCTACTCCGTTGCTAGTGGGGTTAGGCCCGATTTTATGGTTTTATATGATAGATTAGTTAATTTTGAGTATCCGAAATATCAATCCCTAAATTCCTTGTCCTAGTCCAAAAAAATCGAAAAATCCATTTTCCCATGGTATGTATATAGTAAATTTTTTTTCTGGTTATCCAACTTCAAATGGGTGCTACTCCGTTGCTAGTGGGGTTAGGCCCGATTTTATGGTTTTATATGATAGATTAGTTAATTTTGAGTATCCGAAATATCAATCCCTAAATTCCTTGTCCTAGTCCAAAAAAATCAAAAAATCCATTTTCCCATGGTATGTATATAGGAAATTTTTTTTCTGGTTATCCAACTTCAAATGGATGTTACTCCGTTGCTAGTGGGGTTAGGCCCGATTTTATGGTTTTATATGATAGATTAGTTAATTTTGAGTATCCGAAATATCAATCCCTAAATTCCTTGTCCTAGTCCAAAAAAATCAAAAAATCCATTTTCCCATGGTATGTATATAGGAAATTTTTTTTCTGGTTATCCAACTTCAAATGGGTGCTACTCCGTTGCTAGTGGGGTTAGGCCCGATTTTATGGTTTTATATGATAGATTAGTTAATTTTGAGTATCCGAAATATCAATCCCTAAATTCCTTGTCCTAGTCCAAAAAAATCAAAAAAAATATTTTCCCATGGTATGTCTATAGGAAATTTTTTTTCTGGTTATCCAACTTCAAATGGATGCTACTCCGTTTCTAGTGGGGTTAGGCCCGATTTTATGGTTTTATATGATAGATTAGTTAATTTTGAGTATCCGAAATATCAATCCCTAAATTCCTTGTCCTAGTCCAAAAAAATCAAAAAATCCATTTTCCCATGGTATGTATATAGGAAAATTTTTTTCTGGTTATCCAACTTCAAATGGGTGCTACTCCGTTGCTAGTGGGGTTAGGCCCGATTTTATGGTTTTATATGATAGATTAGTTAATTTTGAGTATCCGAAATATCAATCCCTAAATTCCTTGTCCTAGTCCAGAAAAATCAAAAAATCCATTTTCCCATGGTATGTATATAGGAAATTTTTTTTCTGGTTATCCAACTTCAAATGGATGCTACTCCGTTTCTAGTGGGGTTAGGCCCGATTTTATGGTTTTATATGATAGATTAGTTAATTTTGAGTATCCGAAATATCAATCCCTAAATTCCTTGTCCTAGTCCAAAAAAATCAAAAAATCCATTTTCCCATGGTATGTATATAGGAAAATTTTTTTCTGGTTATCCAACTTCAAATGGGTGCTACTCCGTTGCTAGTGGGGTTAGGCCCGATTTTATGGTTTTATATGATAGATTAGTTAATTTTGAGTATCCGAAATATCAATCCCTAAATTCCTTGTCCTAGTCCAGAAAAATCAAAAAATCCATTTTCCCATGGTATGTATATAGGAAATTTTTTTTCTGGTTATCCAACTTCAAATGGATGCTACTCCGTTGCTAGTGGGGTTAGGCCCGATTTTATGGTTTTATATGATAGATTAGTTAATTTTGAGTATCCGAAATATCAATCCCTAAATTCCTTGTCCTAGTCCAAAAAAATCAAAAAATCCATTTTCCCATGGTATGTATATAGGAAATTTTTTTTCTGGTTATCCAACTTCAAATGGATGCTACTCCGTTGCTAGTGGGGTTAGGCCCGATTTTATGGTTTTATATGATAGATCAGTTAATTTTGAGTATCCGAAATATCAATCCCTAAATTCCTTGTCCTAGTCCAAAAAAATCAAAAAAACCATTTTCCCATGGTATGTATATAGGAAATTTTTTTTCTGTTTATCCAACTTCAAATGGGTGCTACTCCGTTGCTAGTGGGGTTAGGCCCGATTTTATGGTTTTATATGATAGATTAGTTAATTTTAAGTATCCGAAATATCAATCCCTAAATTCCTAGTCCTAGTCCAAAAAAATCAAAAAAACCATTTTCCCATGGTATGTATATAGGAAATTTTTTTTCTGTTTATCCAACTTCAAATGGGTGCTACTCCGTTGCTAGTGGGGTTAGGCCCGATTTTATGGTTTTATATGATAGATTAGTTAATTTTAAGTATCCGAAATATCAATCCCTAAATTCCTAGTCCTAGTCCAAAAAAATCAAAAAAACCATTTTCCCATGGTATGTATATAGGAAATTTTTTTTCTGTTTATCCAACTTCAAATGGGTGCTACTCCGTTGCTAGTGGGGTTAGGCCCGATTTTATGGTTTTATATGATAGATTAGTTAATTTTAAGTATCCGAAATATCAATCCCTAAATTCCTAGTCCTAGTCCAAAAAAATCGAAAAAACCATTTTCCCATGGTATGTATATAGGAAATTTTTTTTCTGTTTATCCAACTTCAAATGGGTGCTACTCCGTTGCTAGTGGGGTTAGGCCCGATTTTATGGTTTTATATGATAGATTAGTTAATTTTAAGTATCCGAAATATCAATCCCTAAATTCCTAGTCCTAGTCCAAAAAAATCAAAAAAACCATTTTCCCATGGTATGTATATAGGAAATTTTTTTTCTGTTTATCCAACTTCAAATGGGTGCTACTCCGTTGCTAGTGGGGTTAGGCCCGATTTTATGGTTTTATATGATAGATTAGTTAATTTTGAGTATCCGAAATATCAATCCCTAAATTCCTTGTCCTAGTCCAAAAAAATCAAAAAATCCATTTTCCCATGGTATGTATATAGGAAATTTTTTTTCTGGTTATCCAACTTCAAATGGGTGCTACTCCGTTGCTAGTGGGGTTAGGCCCGATTTTATGGTTTTATATGATAGATTAGTTAATTTTAAGTATCCGAAATATCAATCCCTAAATTCCTTGTCCTAGTCCAAAAAAATCAAAAAATCCATTTTCCCATGGTATGTATATAGGAAATTTTTTTTCTGGTTATCCAACTTCAAATGGATGCTACTCCGTTGCTAGTGGGGTTGGGGTTAGGCCCGATTTTATGGTTTTATATGATAGATTAGTTAATTTTGAGTATCCGAAATATCAATCCCTAAATTCCTTGTCCTAGTCCAAAAAAATCAAAAAATCCATTTTCCCATGGTATGTATATAGGAAATTTTTTTCTGGTTATCCAACTTCAAATGGATGCTACTCCATTGCTAGTGGGGTTAGGCCCGATTTTATGGTTTTATATGATAGATTAGTTAATTTTGAGTATCCGAAATATCAATCCCTAAATTCCTTGTCCTAGTCCAAAAAAATCAAAAAATCCATTTTCCCATGGTATGTATATAGGAAATTTTTTTTCTGGTTATCCAACTTCAAATGGATGCTACTCCGTTGCTAGTGGGGTTAGGCCCGATTTTATGGTTTTATATGATAGATTAGTTAATTTTGAGTATCCGAAATATCAATCCCTAAATTCCTTGTCCTAGTCCAAAAAAATCAAAAAATCCATTTTCCCATGGTATGTATATAGGAAATTTTTTTCTGGTTATCCAACTTCAAATGGATGCTACTCCGTTGCTAGTGGGGTTAGGCCCGATTTTATGGTTTTATATGATAGATTAGTTAATTTTGAGTATCCGAAATATCAATCCCTAAATTCCTTGTCCTAGTCCAAAAAAATCAAAAAATCCATTTTCCCATGGTATGTATATAGGAAATTTTTTTTCTGGTTATCCAACTTCAAATGGATGCTACTCCGTTGCTAGTGGGGTTAGGCCCGATTTTATGGTTTTATATGATAGATTAGTTAATTTTGAGTATCCGAAATATCAATCCCTAAATTCCTTGTCCTAGTCCAAAAAAATCAAAAAATCCATTTTCCCATGGTATGCATATAGGAAATTTTTTTTCTCGTTATCCAACTTCAAATGGATGCTACTCCGTTGCTAGTGGGGTTAGGCCCGATTTTATGGTTTTATATGATAGATTAGTTAATTTTGAGTATCCGAAATATCAATCCCTAAATTCCTTGTCCTAGTCCAAAAAAATCAAAAAATCCATTTTCCATGGTATGTATATAGGAAATTTTTTTTCTGGTTATCCAACTTCAAATGGGTGCTACTCCGTTGCTAGTGGGGTTAGGCCCGATTTTATGGTTTTATATGATAGATTAGTTAATTTTGAGTATCCGAAATATCAATCCCTAAATTCCTTGTCCTAGTCCAAAAAAATCAAAAAATCCATTTTCCCATGGTATGTATATAGGAAATTTTTTTTCTGGTTATCCAACTTCAAATGGATGCTACTCCGTTGCTAGTGGGGTTAGGCCCGATTTTATGGTTTTATATGATAGATTAGTTAATTTTGAGTATCCGAAATATCAATCCCTAAATTCCTTGTCCTAGTCCAAAAAAATCAAAAAATCCATTTTCCCATGGTATGTATATAGGAAATTTTTTTTCTGGTTATCCAACTTCAAATGGGTGCTACTTCGTTGCTAGTGGGGTTAGGCCCGATTTTATGGTTTTATATGATAGATTAGTTAATTTTGAGTATCCGAAATATCAATCCCTAAATTCCTTGTCCTAGTCCAAAAAAATCAAAAAATCCATTTTCCCATGGTATGTATATAGGAAATTTTTTTTCTGGTTATCCAACTTCAAATGGATGCTACTCCATTGCTAGTGGGGTTAGGCCCGATTTTATGGTTTTATATGATAGATTAGTTAATTTTGAGTATCCGAAATATCAATCCCTAAATTCCTTGTCCTAGTCCAAAAAAATCAAAAAATCCATTTTCCCATGGTATGTATATAGGAATTTTTTTTCTGGTTATCCAACTTCAAATGGATGCTACTCCGTTGCTAGTGGGTTAGGCCCGATTTTATGGTTTTATATGATAGATTAGTTAATTTTGAGTATCCGAAATATCAATCCCTAAATTCCTTGTCCTAGTCCAAAAAAATCAAAAAATCCATTTTCCCATGGTATGTATATAGGAAATTTTTTTTCTGGTTATCCAACTTCAAATGGATGCTACTCCGTTGCTAGTGGGGTTAGGCCCGATTTTATGGTTTTATATGATAGATTAGTTAATTTTGAGTATCCGAAATATCAATCCCTAAATTCCTTGTCCTAGTCCAAAAAAATCAAAAAATCCATTTTCCCATGGTATGTATATAGGAAATTTTTTTTCTGGTTATCCAACTTCAAATGGATGCTACTCCGTTGCTAGTGGGGTTAGGCCCGATTTTATGGTTTTATATGATAGATTAGTTAATTTTGAGTATCCGAAATATCAATCCCTAAATTCCTTGTCCTAGTCCAAAAAAATCAAAAAATCCATTTTCCCATGGTATGTATATAGGAAATTTTTTTTCTGGTTATCCAACTTCAAATGGGTGCTACTCCGTTGCTAGTGGGGTTAGGCCCGATTTTATGGTTTTATATGATAGATTAGTTAATTTTGAGTATCCGAAATATCAATCCCTAAATTCCTTGTCCTAGTCCAAAAAAATCAAAAAATCCATTTTCCCATGGTATGTATATAGGAAATTTTTTTTCTGGTTATCCAACTTCAAATGGATGCTACTCCGTTGCTAGTGGGGTTAGGCCCGATTTTATGGTTTTATATGATAGATTAGTTAATTTTGAGTATCCGAAATATCAATCCCTAAATTCCTTGTCCTAGTCCAAAAAATCAAAAAATCCATTTTCCCATGGTATGTATATAGGAAATTTTTTTTCTGGTTATCCAACTTCAAATGGGTGCTACTTCGTTGCTAGTGGGGTTAGGCCCGATTTTATGGTTTTATATGATAGATTAGTTAATTTTGAGTATCCGAAATATCAATCCCTAAATTCCTTGTCCTAGTCCAAAAAAATCAAAAAATCCATTTTCCCATGGTATGTATATAGGAAATTTTTTTTCTGGTTATCCAACTTCAAATGGATGCTACTCCATTGCTAGTGGGGTTAGGCCCGATTTTATGGTTTTATATGATAGATTAGTTAATTTTGAGTATCCGAAATATCAATCCCTAAATTCCTTGTCCTAGTCCAAAAAAATCAAAAAATCCATTTTCCCATGGTATGTATATAGGAAATTTTTTTTCTGGTTATCCAACTTCAAATGGATGCTACTCCGTTGCTAGTGGGGTTAGGCCCGATTTTATGGTTTTATATGATGGATTAGTTAATTTTGAGTATCCGAAATATCAATCCCTAAATTCCTTGTCCTAGTCCAAAAAAATCAAAAAATCCATTTTCCCATGGTATGTATATAGGAAATTTTTTTTCTGGTTATCCAACTTCAAATGGGTGCTACTCCGTTGCTAGTGGGGTTAGGCCCGATTTTATGGTTTTATATGATAGATTAGTTAATTTCGAGTATCCGAAATATCAATTCCTAAATTCCTTGTCCTAGTCCAAAAAAATCAAAAAATCCATTTTCCCATGGTATGTATATAGGAAATTTTTTTTCTGGTTATCCAACTTCAAATGGATGCTACTCCGTTGCTAGTGGGGTTAGGCCCGATTTTATGGTTTTATATGATAGATTAGTTAATTTTGAGTATCCGAAATATCAATCCCTAAATTCCTTGTCCTAGTCCAAAAAAATCAAAAAATCCATTTTCCCATGGTACGTATATAGGAAATTTTTTTTCTGGTTATCCAACTTCAAATGGATGCTACTCCGTTGCTAGTGGGGTTAGGCCCGATTTTATGGTTTTATATGATGGATTAGTTAATTTTGAGTATCCGAAATATCAATCCCTAAATTCCTTGTCCTAGTCCAAAAAAATCAAAAAATCCATTTTCCCATGGTATGTATATAGGAAATTTTTTTTCTGGTTATCCAACTTCAAATGGGTGCTACTCCGTTGCTAGTGGGGTTAGGCCCGATTTTATGGTTTTATATGATAGATTAGTTAATTTCGAGTATCCGAAATATCAATTCCTAAATTCCTTGTCCTAGTCCAAAAAAATCAAAAAATCCATTTTCCCATGGTATGTATATAGGAAATTTTTTTTCTGGTTATCCAACTTCAAATGGATGCTACTCCGTTGCTAGTGGGGTTAGGCCCGATTTTATGGTTTTATATGATAGATTAGTTAATTTTGAGTATCCGAAATATCAATCCCTAAATTCCTTGTCCTAGTCCAAAAAAATCAAAAAATCCATTTTCCCATGGTATGTATATAGGAAATTTTTTTTCTGGTTATCCAACTTCAAATGGGTGCTACTCCGTTGCTAGTGGGGTTAGGCCCGATTTTATGGTTTTATATGATAGATTAGTTAATTTGAGTATCCGAAATATCAATCCCTAAATTCCTTGTCCTAGTCCAAAAAAATCAAAAAATCCATTTTCCCATGGTATGTATATAGGAAATTTTTTTTCTGGTTATCCAACTTCAAATGGATGCTACTCCGTTGCTAGTGGGGTTAGGCCCGATTTTATGGTTTTATATGATAGATTAGTTAATTTTGAGTATCCGAAATATCAATCCCTAAATTCCTTGTCCTAGTCCAAAAAAATCAAAAAAATATTTTCCCATGGTATGTATATAGGAAATTTTTTTTCTGGTTATCCAACTTCAAATGGGTGCTACTCCGTTGCTAGTGGGGTTAGGCCCGATTTTATGGTTTTATATGATAGATTAGTTAATTTTGAGTATCCGAAATATCAATCCCTAAATTCCTTGTCCTAGTCCAAAAAAATCAAAAAATCCATTTTCCCATGGTATGTATATAGGAATTTTTTTTTCTGGTTATCCAACTTCAAATGGATGCTACTCCGTTGCTAGTGGGGTTAGGCCCGATTTTATGGTTTTATATGATAGATTAGTGAATTTTGAGTATCCGAAATATCAATCCCTAAATTCCTTGTCCTAGTCCAAAAAAATCAAAAAAATATTTTCCCATGGTATGTATATAGGAAATTTTTTTTCTGGTTATCCAACTTCAAATGGGTGCTACTCCGTTGCTAGTGGGGTTAGGCCCGATTTTATGGTTTTATATGATAGATTAGTTAATTTTGAGTATCCGAAATATCAATCCCTAAATTCCTTGTCCTAGTCCAAAAAAATCAAAAATCCATTTTCCCATGGTATGTATATAGGACATTTTTTTTCTGGTTATCCAACTTCAAATGGATGCTACTCCGTTGCTAGTGGGGTTAGGCCCGATTTTATGGTTTTATATGATAGATTAGTTAATTTTGAGTATCCGAAATATCAATCCCTAAATTCCTTGTCCTAGTCCAAAAAAATCAAAAAATCCATTTTCCCATGGTATGTATATAGGAAATTTTTTTTCTGGTTATCCAACTTCAAATGGGTGCTACTCCGTTGCTAGTGGGGTTAGGCCCGATTTTATGGTTTTATATGATAGATTAGTTAATTTTGAGTATCCGAAATATCAATCCCTAAATTCCTTGTCCTAGTCCAAAAAAATCAAAAAAAATATTTTCCCATGGTATGTATATAGGAAATTTTTTTTCTGGTTATCCAACTTCAAATGGATGCTACTCCGTTGCTAGTGGGGTTAGGCCCGATTTTATGGTTTTATATGATAGATTAGTTAATTTTGAGTATCCGAAATATCAATCCCTAAATTCCTTGTCCTAGTCCAAAAAAATCAAAAAATCCATTTTCCCATGGTATGTATATAGGACATTTTTTTTCTGGTTATCCAACTTCAAATGGATGCTACTCCGTTGCTAGTGGGGTTAGGCCCGATTTTATGGTTTTATATGATAGATTAGTTAATTTTGAGTATCCGAAATATCAATCCCTAAATTCCTTGTCCTAGTCCAAAAAAATCAAAAAATCCATTTTCCCATGGTATGTATATAGGAAATTTTTTTTCTGGTTATCCAACTTCAAATGGATGCTACTCCGTTGCTAGTGGGGTTAGGCCCGATTTTATGGTTTTATATGATAGATTAGTTAATTTTGAGTATCCGAAATATCAATCCCTAAATTCCTTGTCCTAGTCCAAAAAAATCAAAAAATCCATTTTCCCATGGTATGTATATAGGAATTTTTTTTCTGGTTATCCAACTTCAAATGGGTGCTACTCCGTTGCTAGTGGGGTTAGGCCCGATTTTATGGTTTTATATGATAGATTAGTGAATTTTGAGTATCCGAAATATCAATCCCTAAATTCCTTGTCCTAGTCCAAAAAAATCAAAAAATCCATTTTCCCATGGTATGTATATAGGAAATTTTTTTTCTGGTTATCCAACTTCAAATGGATGCTACTCCGTTGCTAGTGGGGTTAGGCCCGATTTTATGGTTTTATATGATAGATTAGTGAATTTTGAGTATCCGAAATATCAATCCCTAAATTCCTTGTCCTAGTCCAAAAAAATCAAAAAATCCATTTTCCCATGGTATGTATATAGGAAATTTTTTTTCTGGTTATCCAACTTCAAATGGGTGCTACTCCGTTGCTAGTGGGGTTAGGCCCGATTTTATGGTTTTATATGATAGATTAGTTAATTTTGAGTATCCGAAATATCAATCCCTAAATTCCTTGTCCTAGTCCAAAAAATTCAAAAAATCCATTTTCCATGGTATGTATATAGGAAATTTTTTTTCTGGTTATCCAACTTCAAATGGGTGCTACTCCGTTGCTAGTGGGGTTAGGCCCGATTTTATGGTTTTATATGATAGATTAGTGAAATTTGAGTATCCGAAATATCAATCCCTAAATTCCTTGTCCTAGTCCAAAAAAATCAAAAAATCCATTTTCCCATGGTATGTATATAGGAAATTTTTTTTCTGGTTATCCAACTTCAAATGGATGCTACTCCGTTGCTAGTGGGGTTAGGCCCGATTTTATGGTTTTATATGATAGATTAGTGAATTTTGAGTATCCGAAATATCAATCCCTAAATTCCTTGTCCTAGTCCAAAAAAATCAAAAAATCCATTTTCCCATGGTATGTATATAGGAAATTTTTTTTCTGGTTATCCAACTTCAAATGGGTGCTACTCCGTTGCTAGTGGGGTTAGGCCCGATTTTATGGTTTAATATGATAGATTAGTTAATTTTGAGTATCCGAAATATCAATCCCTAAATTCCTTGTCCTAGTCCAAAAAAATCAAAAAATCCATTTTCCCATGGTATGTATATAGGAAATTTTTTTTCTGGTTATCCAACTTCAAATGGATGCTACTCCGTTGCTAGTGGGGTTAGGCCCGATTTTATGGTTTTATATGATAGATTAGTTAATTTTGAGTATCCGAAATATCAATCCCTAAATTCCTTGTCCTAGTCCAAAAAAATCAAAAAATCCATTTTCCCATGGTATGTATATAGGAAATTTTTTTTCTGGTTATCCAACTTCAAATGGATGCTACTCCGTTGCTAGTGGGGTTAGGCCCGATTTTATGGTTTTATATGATAGATTAGTTAATTTTGAGTATCCGAAATATCAATCCCTAAATTCCTTGTCCTAGTCCAAAAAAATCAAAAAAATCATTTTCCCATGGTATGTATATAGGAAATTTTTTTTCTGGTTATCCAACTTCAAATGGGTGCTACTCCGTTGCTAGTGGGGTTAGGCCCGATTTTATGGTTTTATATGATAGATTAGTTAATTTTGAGTATCCGAAATATCAATCCCTAAATTCCTTGTCCTAGTCCAAAAAAATCAAAAAATCCATTTTCCCATGGTATGTATATAGGAAATTTTTTTTCTGGTTATCCAACTTCAAATGGATGCTACTCCGTTGCTAGTGGGGTTAGGCCCGATTTTATGGTTTTATATGATAGATTAATTAATTTTGAGTATCCGAAATATCAATCCCTAAATTCCTTGTCCTAGTCCAAAAAAATCAAAAAATCCATTTTCCCATGGTATGTATATAGGAAATTTTTTTTCTGGTTATCCAACTTCAAATGGGTGCTACTCCGTTGCTAGTGGGGTTAGGCCCGATTTTATGGTTTTATATGATAGATTAGTGAATTTTGAGTATCCGAAATATCAATCCCTAAATTCCTTGTCCTAGTCCAAAAAATCAAAAAATCCATTTTCCCATGGTATGTATATAGGAAATTTTTTTTCTGGTTATCCAACTTCAAATGGATGCTACTCCGTTGCTAGTGGGGTTAGGCCCGATTTTATGGTTTTATATGATAGATTAGTGAATTTTGAGTATCCGAAATATCAATCCCTAAATTCCTTGTCCTAGTCCAAAAAAATCAAAAAATCCATTTTCCCATGGTATGTATATAGGAAATTTTTTTTCTGGTTATCCAACTTCAAATGGGTGCTACTCCGTTGCTAGTGGGGTTAGGCCCGATTTTATGGTTTTATATGATAGATTAGTGAATTTTGAGTATCCGAAATATCAATCCCTAAATTCCTTGTCCTAGTCCAAAAAAATCAAAAAATCCATTTTCCCATGGTATGTATATAGGAAATTTTTTTTCTGGTTATCCAACTTCAAATGGATGCTACTCCGTTGCTAGTGGGGTTAGGCCCGATTTTATGGTTTTATATGATAGATTAGTGAATTTTGAGTATCCGAAATATCAATCCCTAAATTCCTTGTCCTAGTCCAAAAAATCAAAAAATCCATTTTCCCATGGTATGTATATAGGAAATTTTTTTTCTGGTTATCCAACTTCAAATGGGTGCTACTCCGTTGCTAGTGGGGTTAGGCCCGATTTTATGGTTTAATATGATAGATTAGTTAATTTTGAGTATCCGAAATATCAATCCCTAAATTCCTTGTCCTAGTCCAAAAAAATCAAAAAATCCATTTTCCCATGGTATGTATATAGGAAATTTTTTTTCTGGTTATCCAACTTCAAATGGATGCCACTCCGTTGCTAGTGGGGTTAGGCCCGATTTTATGGTTTTATATGATAGATTAGTTAATTTTGAGTATCCGAAATATCAATCCCTAAATTCCTTGTCCTAGTCCAAAAAAATCAAAAAATCCATTTTCCCATGGTATGTATATAGGAAATTTTTTTTCTGGTTATCCAACTTCAAATGGGTGCTACTCCGTTGCTAGTGGGGTTAGGCCCGATTTTATGGTTTAATATGATAGATTAGTTAATTTTGAGTATCCGAAATATCAATCCCTAAATTCCTTGTCCTAGTCCAAAAAAATCAAAAAAATATTTTCCCATGGTATGTATATAGGAAATTTTTTTTCTGGTTATCCAACTTCAAATGGGTGCTACTCCGTTGCTAGTGGGGTTAGGCCCGATTTTATGGTTTTATATGATAGATTAATTAATTTTGAGTATCCGAAATATCAATCCTAAATTCCTTGTCCTAGTCCAAAAAAATCAAACAATCCATTTTCCCATGGTATGTATATAGGAAATTTTTTTTCTGGTTATCCAACTTCAAATGGGTGCTACTCCGTTGCTAGTGGGGTTAGGCCCGATTTTATGGTTTTATATGATAGATTAATTAATTTTGAGTATCCGAAATATCAATCCCTAAATTCCTTGTCCTAGTCCAAAAAAATCAAAAAATCCATTTCCCATGGTATGTATATAGGAAATTTTTTTTCTGGTTATCCAACTTCAAATGGGTGCTACTCCGTTGCTAGTGGGGTTAGGCCCGATTTTATGGTTTTATATGATAGATTAGTGAATTTTGAGTATCCGAAATATCAATCCCTAAATTCCTTGTCCTAGTCCAAAAAAATCAAAAAATCCATTTTCCCATGGTATGTATATAGGAAATTTTTTTTCTGGTTATCCAACTTCAAATGGATGCTACTCCGTTGCTAGTGGGGTTAGGCCCGATTTTATGGTTTTATATGATAGATTAGTGAATTTTGAGTATCCGAAATATCAATCCCTAAATTCCTTGTCCTAGTCCAAAAAAATCAAAAAATCCATTTTCCCATGGTATGTATATAGGAAATTTTTTTTCTGGTTATCCAACTTCAAATGGGTGCTACTCCGTTGCTAGTGGGGTTAGGCCCGATTTTATGGTTTTATATGATAGATTAGTTAATTTTGAGTATCCGAAATATCAATCCCTAAATTCCTTGTCCTAGTCCAAAAAAATCAAAAAATCCATTTTCCCATGGTATGTATATAGGAAATTTTTTTTCTGGTTATCCAACTTCAAATGGGTGCTACTCCGTTGCTAGTGGGGTTAGGCCCGATTTTATGGTTTTATATGATAGATTAGTGAATTTTGAGTATCCGAAATATCAATCCCTAAATTCCTTGTCCTAGTCCAAAAAAATCAAAAAATCCATTTTCCCATGGTATGTATATAGGAAATTTTTTTTCTGGTTATCCAACTTCAAATGGATGCTACTCCGTTGCTAGTGGGGTTAGGCCCGATTTTATGGTTTTATATGATAGATTAGTTAATTTTGAGTATCCGAAATATCAATCCCTAAATTCCTTGTCCTAGTCCAAAAAAATCAAAAAATCCATTTTCCCATGGTATGTATATAGGAAATTTTTTTTCTGGTTATCCAACTTCAAATGGGTGCTACTCCGTTGCTAGTGGGGTTAGGCCCGATTTTATGGTTTTATATGATAGATTAGTGAATTTTGAGTATCCGAAATATCAATCCCTAAATTCCTTGTCCTAGTCCAAAAAAATCAAAAAATCCATTTTCCCATGGTATGTATATAGGAAATTTTTTTTCTGGTTATCCAACTTCAAATGGATGCTACTCCGTTGCTAGTGGGGTTAGGCCCGATTTTATGGTTTTATATGATAGATTAGTGAATTTTGAGTATCCGAAATATCAATCCCTAAATTCCTTGTCCTAGTCCAAAAAAATCAAAAAATCCATTTTCCCATGGTATGTATATAGGAAATTTTTTTTCTGGTTATCCAACTTCAAATGGGTGCTACTCCGTTGCTAGTGGGGTTAGGCCCGATTTTATGGTTTTATATGATAGATTAGTTAATTTTGAGTATCCGAAATATCAATCCCTAAATTCCTTGTCCTAGTCCAAAAAAATCAAAAAATCCATTTTCCCATGGTATGTATATAGGAAATTTTTTTTCTGGTTATCCAACTTCAAATGGGTGCTACTCCGTTGCTAGTGGGGTTAGGCCCGATTTTATGGTTTAATATGATAGATTAGTTAATTTTGAGTATCCGAAATATCAATCCCTAAATTCCTTGTCCTAGTCCAAAAAAATCAAAAAAAATATTTTCCCATGGTATGTATATAGGAAATTTTTTTTCTGGTTATCCAACTTCAAATGGGTGCTACTCCGTTGCTAGTGGGGTTAGGCCCGATTTTATGGTTTTATATGATAGATTAATTAATTTTGAGTATCCGAAATATCAATCCCTAAATTCCTTGTCCTAGTCCAAAAAAATCAAAAAATCCATTTTCCCATGGTATGTATATAGGAAATTTTTTTTCTGGTTATCCAACTTCAAATGGGTGCTACTCCGTTGCTAGTGGGGTTAGGCCCGATTTTATGGTTTTATATGATAGATTAGTGAATTTTGAGTATCCGAAATATCAATCCCTAAATTCCTTGTCCTAGTCCAAAAAAATCAAAAAATCCATTTTCCCATGGTATGTATATAGGAAATTTTTTTTCTGGTTATCCAACTTCAAATGGATGCTACTCCGTTGCTAGTGGGGTTAGGCCCGATTTTATGGTTTTATATGATAGATTAGTGAATTTTGAGTATCCGAAATATCAATCCCTAAATTCCTTGTCCTAGTCCAAAAAAATCAAAAAATCCATTTTCCCATGGTATGTATATAGGAAATTTTTTTTCTGGTTATCCAACTTCAAATGGGTGCTACTCCGTTGCTAGTGGGGTTAGGCCCGATTTTATGGTTTTATATGATAGATTAGTTAATTTTGAGTATCCGAAATATCAATCCCTAAATTCCTTGTCCTAGTCCAAAAAAATCAAAAAATCCATTTTCCCATGGTATGTATATAGGAAATTTTTTTTCTGGTTATCCAACTTCAAATGGGTGCTACTCCGTTGCTAGTGGGGTTAGGCCCGATTTTATGGTTTTATATGATAGATTAGTGAATTTTGAGTATCCGAAATATCAATCCCTAAATTCCTTGTCCTAGTCCAAAAAAATCAAAAAATCCATTTTCCCATGGTATGTATATAGGAAATTTTTTTTCTGGTTATCCAACTTCAAATGGATGCTACTCCGTTGCTAGTGGGGTTAGGCCCGATTTTATGGTTTTATATGATAGATTAGTTAATTTTGAGTATCCGAAATATCAATCCCTAAATTCCTTGTCCTAGTCCAAAAAAATCAAAAAATCCATTTTCCCATGGTATGTATATAGGAAATTTTTTTTCTGGTTATCCAACTTCAAATGGATGCTACTCCGTTGCTAGTGGGGTTAGGCCCGATTTTATGGTTTTATATGATAGATTAGTTAATTTTGAGTATCCGAAATATCAATCCCTAAATTCCTTGTCCTAGTCCAAAAAAATCAAAAAATCCATTTTCCCATGGTATGTATATAGGAAATTTTTTTTCTGGTTATCCAACTTCAAATGGATGCTACTCCGTTGCTAGTGGGGTTAGGCCCTATTTTATGGTTTTATATGATAGATTAGTTAATTTTGAGTATCCGAAATATCAATCCCTAAATTCCTTGTCCTAGTCCAAAAAAATCAAAAAATCCATTTTCCCATGGTATGTATATAGGAAATTTTTTTTCTGGTTATCCAACTTCAAATGGATGCTACTCCGTTGCTAGTGGGGTTAGGCCCGATTTTATGGTTTTATATGATAGATTAGTTAATTTTGAGTATCCGAAATATCAATCCCTAAATTCCTTGTCCTAGTCCAAAAAAATCAAAAAATCCATTTTCCCATGGTATGTATATAGGAAATTTTTTTTCTGGTTATCCAACTTCAAATGGATGCTACTCCGTTGCTAGTGGGGTTAGGCCCGATTTTATGGTTTTATATGATAGATTAGTTAATTTTGAGTATCCGAAATATCAATCCCTAAATTCCTTGTCCTAGTCCAAAAAAATCAAAAAAAATATTTTCCCATGGTATGTATATAGGAAATTTTTTTTCTGGTTATCCAACTTCAAATGGGTGCTACTCCGTTGCTAGTGGGGTTAGGCCCGATTTTATGGTTTTATATGATAGATTAGTTAATTTTGAGTATCCGAAATATCAATCCCTAAATTCCTTGTCCTAGTCCAAAAAAATCAAAAAATCCATTTTCCCATGGTATGTATATAGGAAATTTTTTTTCTGGCTATCCAACTTCAAATGGGTGCTACTCCGTTGCTAGTGGGGTTAGGCCCGATTTTATGGTTTTATATGATAGATTAGTTAATTTTGAGTATCCGAAATATCAATCCCTAAATTCCTTGTCCTAGTCCAAAAAAATCAAAAAATCCATTTTCCCATGGTATGTATATAGGAAATTTTTTTTCTGGTTATCCAACTTCAAATGGGTGCTACTCCGTTGCTAGTGGGGTTAGGCCCGATTTTATGGTTTTATATGATAGATTAGTGAATTTTGAGTATCCGAAATATCAATCCCTAAATTCCTTGTCCTAGTCCAAAAAAATCAAAAAATCCATTTTCCCATGGTATGTATATAGGAAATTTTTTTTCTGGTTATCCAACTTCAAATGGATGCTACTCCGTTGCTAGTGGGGTTAGGCCCGATTTTATGGTTTTATATGATAGATTAGTGAATTTTGAGTATCCGAAATATCAATCCCTAAATTCCTTGTCCTAGTCCAAAAAAATCAAAAAATCCATTTTCCCATGGTATGTATATAGGAAATTTTTTTTCTGGTTATCCAACTTCAAATGGGTGCTACTCCGTTGCTAGTGGGGTTAGGCCCGATTTTATGGTTTAATATGATAGATTAGTTAATTTTGAGTATCCGAAATATCAATCCCTAAATTCCTTGTCCTAGTCCAAAAAAATCAAAAAATCCATTTTCCCATGGTATGTATATAGGAAATTTTTTTTCTGGTTATCCAACTTCAAATGGATGCTACTCCGTTGCTAGTGGGGTTAGGCCCGATTTTATGGTTTTATATGATAGATTAGTTAATTTTGAGTATCCGAAATATCAATCCCTAAATTCCTTGTCCTAGTCCAAAAAAATCAAAAAATCCATTTTCCCATGGTATGTATATAGGAAATTTTTTTTCTGGTTATCCAACTTCAAATGGATGCTACTCCGTTGCTAGTGGGGTTAGGCCCGATTTTATGGTTTTATATGATAGATTAGTTAATTTTGAGTATCCGAAATATCAATCCCTAAATTCCTTGTCCTAGTCCAAAAAAATCAAAAAATCCATTTTCCCATGGTATGTATATAGGAATTTTTTTTTCTGGTTATCCAACTTCAAATGGATGCTACTCCGTTGCTAGTGGGGTTAGGCCCGATTTTATGGTTTTATATGATAGATTAGTTAATTTTGAGTATCCGAAATATCAATCCCTAAATTCCTTGTCCTAGTCCAAAAAAATCAAAAAATCCATTTTCCCATGGTATGTATATAAGAAATTTTTTTTCTGGTTATCCAACTTCAAATGGATGCTACTCCGTTGCTAGTGGGGTTAGGCCCGATTTTATGGTTTTATATGATAGATTAGTTAATTTTGAGTATCCGAAATATCAATCCCTAAATTCCTTGTCCTAGTCCAAAAAAATCAAAAAAAATATTTTCCCATGGTATGTATATAGGAAATTTTTTTTCTGGTTATCCAACTTCAAATGGGTGCTACTCCGTTGCTAGTGGGGTTAGGCCCGATTTTATGGTTTTATATGATAGATTAGTTAATTTTGAGTATCAGAAATATCAATCCCTAAATTCCTTGTCCTAGTCCAAAAAAATCAAAAAATCCATTTTCCCATGGTATGTATATAGGAATTTTTTTTTCTGGTTATCCAACTTCAAATGGATGCTACTCCGTTGCTAGTGGGGTTAGGCCCGATTTTATGGTTTTATATGATAGATTAGTTAATTTTGAGTATCCGAAATATCAATCCCTAAATTCCTTGTCCTAGTCCAAAAAAATCAAAAAATCCATTTTCCCATGGTATGTATATAGGAAATTTTTTTTCTGGTTATCCAACTTCAAATGGATGCTACTCCGTTGCTAGTGGGGTTAGGCCCGATTTTATGGTTTTATATGATAAGATTAGTTAATTTTAAGTATCCGAAATATCAATCCCTAAATTCCTTGTCCTAGTCCAAAAAAATCAAAAAATCCATTTTCCCATGGTATGTATATAGGAAATTTTTTTTCTGGTTATCCAACTTCAAATGGGTGCTACTCCGTTGCTAGTGGGGTTAGGCCCGATTTTATGGTCTTATATGATAGATTAGTTAATTTTAAGTATCCGAAATATCAATCCCTAAATTCCTTGTCCTAGTTCAAAAAAATCAAAAAAAATATTTTCCCATGGTATGTATATAGGAAATTTTTTTTCTGGTTATCCAACTTCAAATGGGTGCTACTCCGTTGCTAGTGGGGTTAGGCCCGATTTTATGGTTTTATATGATAGATTAGTTAATTTTAAGTATCCGAAATATCAATCCCTAAATTCCTTGTCCTAGTCCAAAAAAATCAAAAAAATATTTTCCCATGGTATGTATATAGGAAATTTTTTTTCTGGTTATCCAACTTCAAATGGGTGCTACTCCGTTGCTAGTGGGGTTAGACCCGATTTTATGGTTTTATATGATAGATTAGTTAATTTTAAGTATCCGAAATATCAATCCCTAAATTCCTTGTCCTAGTCCAAAAAAATCAAAAAAAATATTTTCCCATGGTATGTATATAGGAAATTTTTTTTCTGGTTATCCAACTTCAAATGGGTGCTACTCCGTTGCTAGTGGGGTTAGGCCCGATTTTTTGGTTTTATATGATAGATTAGTTAATTTTAAGTATCCGAAATATCAATCCCTAAATTCCTTGTCCTAGTCCAAAAAAATCAAAAAATCCATTTTCCCATGGTATGTATATAGGAAATTTTTTTTCTGGTTATCCAACTTCAAATGGGTGCTACTCCGTTGCTAGTGGGGTTAGGCCCGATTTTATGGTTTTATATGATAGATTAGTTAATTTTAAGTATCCGAAATATCAATCCCTAAATTCCTTGTCCTAGTCCAAAAAAATCAAAAAATCCATTTTCCCATGGTATGTATATAAGAATTTTTTTTTCTGGTTATCCAACTTCAAATGGGTGCTACTCCGTTGCTAGTGGGGTTAGGCCCGATTTTATGGTTTTATATGATAGATTAGTTAATTTTAAGTATCCGAAATATCAATCCCTAAATTCCTTGTCCTAGTCCAAAAAAATCAAAAAAAATATTTTCCCATGGTATGTATATAGGAAATTTTTTTTCTGGTTATCCAACTTCAAATGGGTGCTACTCCGTTGCTAGTGGGGTTAGGCCCGATTTTATGGTTTTATATGATAGATTAGTTAATTTTAAGTATCAGAAATATCAATCCCTAAATTCCTTGTCCTAGTCCAAAAAAATCAAAAAATCCATTTTCCCATGGTATGTATATAGGAAATTTTTTTTCTGGTTATCCAACTTCAAATGGGTGCTACTCCGTTGCTAGTGGGGTTAGGCCCGATTTTATGGTTTTATATGATAGATTAGTTAATTTTAAGTATCCGAAATATCAATCCCTAAATTCCTTGTCCTAGTCCAAAAAAATCAAAAAATCCATTTTCCCATGGTATGTATATAGGAAATTTTTTTTCTGGTTATCCAACTTCAAATGGGTGCTACTCCGTTGCTAGTGGGGTTAGGCCCGATTTTATGGTTTTATATGATAGATTAGTTAATTTTAAGTATCCGAAATATCAATCCCTAAATTCCTTGTCCTAGTCCAAAAAAATCAAAAAAAATATTTTCCCATGGTATGTATATAGGAAATTTTTTTTCTGGTTATCCAACTTCAAATGGGTGCTACTCCGTTGCTAGTGGGGTTAGGCCCGATTTTATGGTTTTATATGATAGATTAGTTAATTTTAAGTATCCGAAATATCAATCCCTAAATTCCTTGTCCTAGTCCAAAAAAATCAAAAAATCCATTTTCCCATGGTATGTATATAGGAAATTTTTTTTCTGGTTATCCAACTTCAAATGGGTGCTACTCCGTTGCTAGTGGGGTTAGGCCCGATTTTATGGTTTTATATGATAGATTAGTTAATTTTAAGTATCCGAAATATCAATCCCTAAATTCCTTCTCCTAGTCCAAAAAAATCAAAAAAAATATTTTCCCATGGTATGTATATAGGAAATTTTTTTTCTGGTTATCCAACTTCAAATGGGTGCTACTCCGTTGCTAGTGGGGTTAGGCCCGATTTTATGGTTTTATATGATAGATTAGTTAATTTTAAGTATCCGAAATATCAATCCCTAAATTCCTTGTCCTAGTCCAAAAAATCAAAAAATCCATTTTCCCATGGTATGTATATAGGAAATTTTTTTTCTGGTTATCCAACTTCAAATGGGTGCTACTCCGTTGCTAGTGGGGTTAGGCCCGATTTTATGGTTTTATATGATAGATTAGTTAATTTTAAGTATCCGAAATATCAATCCCTAAATTCCTTGTCCTAGTCCAAAAAAATCAAAAAAAATATTTTCCCATGGTATGTATATAGGAAATTTTTTTTCTGGTTATCCAACTTCAAATGGGTGCTACTCCGTTGCTAGTGGGGTTAGGCCCGATTTTATGGTTTTATATGATAGATTAGTTAATTTTAAGTATCCGAAATATCAATCCCTAAATTCCTTGTCCTAGTCCAAAAAAATCAAAAAATCCATTTTCCCATGGTATGTATATAGGAAATTTTTTTTCTGGTTATCCAACTTCAAATGGGTGCTACTCCGTTGCTATTGGGGTTAGGCCCGATTTTATGGTTTTATATGATAGATTAGTTAATTTTAAGTATCCGAAATATCAATCCCTAAATTCCTTGTCCTAGTCCAAAAAAATCAAAAAAAATATTTTCCCATGGTATGTATATAGGAAATTTTTTTTCTGGTTATCCAACTTCAAATGGGTGCTACTCCGTTGCTAGTGGGGTTAGGCCCGATTTTATGGTTTTATATGATAGATTAGTTAATTTTAAGTATCCGAAATATCAATCCCTAAATTCCTTGTCCTAGTCCAAAAAAATCAAAAAACCCATTTTCCCATGGTATGTATATAGGAAATTTTTTTTCTGGTTATCCAACTTCAAATGGGTGCTACTCCGTTGCTAGTGGGGTTAGGCCCGATTTTATGGTTTTATATGATAGATTAGTTAATTTTAAGTATCCGAAATATCAATCCCTAAATTCCTTGTCCTAGTCCAAAAAAATCAAAAAATCCATTTTCCCATGGTATGTATATAGGAAATTTTTTTTCTGGTTATCCAACTTCAAATGGGTGCTACTCCGTTGCTAGTGGGGTTAGGCCCGATTTTATGGTTTTATATGATAGATTAGTTAATTTTAAGTATCCGAAATATCAATCCCTAAATTCCTTCTCCTAGTCCAAAAAAATCAAAAAAAATATTTTCCCATGGTATGTATATAGGAAATTTTTTTTCTGGTTATCCAACTTCAAATGGGTGCTACTCCGTTGCTAGTGGGGTTAGGCCCGATTTTATGGTTTTATATGATAGATTAGTTAATTTTAAGTATCCGAAATATCAATCCCTAAATTCCTTGTCCTAGTCCAAAAAAATCAAAAAATCCATTTTCCCATGGTATGTATATAGGAAATTTTTTTTCTGGTTATCCAACTTCAAATGGGTGCTACTCCGTTGCTAGTGGGGTTAGGCCCGATTTTATGGTTTTATATGATAGATTAGTTAATTTTAAGTATCCGAAATATCAATCCCTAAATTCCTTGTCCTAGTCCAAAAAAATCAAAAAATCCATTTTCCCATGGTATGTATATAGGAAATTTTTTTTCTGGTTATCCAACTTCAAATGGGTGCTACTCCGTTGCTAGTGGGGTTAGGCCCGATTTTATGGTTTTATATGATAGATTAGTTAATTTTAAGTATCCGAAATATCAATCCCTAAATTCCTTGTCCTAGTCCAAAAAAATCAAAAAAAATATTTTCCCATGGTATGTATATAGGAAATTTTTTTTCTGGTTATCCAACTTCAAATGGGTGCTACTCCGGCTAGTGGGTAGGCCCGATTTTATGGTTTTATATGATAGATTAGTTAATTTTAAGTATCCGAAATATCAATCCCTAAATTCCTTGTCCTAGTCCAAAAAAATCAAAAAAAATATTTTCCCATGGTATGTATATAGGAAATTTTTTTTCTGGTTATCCAACTTCAAATGGGTGCTACTCCGTTGCTAGTGGGGTTAGGCCCGATTTTATGGTTTTATATGATAGATTAGTTAATTTTAAGTATCCGAAATATCAATCCCTAAATTCCTTGTCCTAGTCCAAAAAAATCAAAAAACCATTTTCCCATGGTATGTATATAGGAAATTTTTTTTCTGGTTATCCAACTTCAAATGGGTGCTACTCCGTTGCTAGTGGGGTTAGGCCCGATTTTATGGTTTTATATGATAGATTAGTTAATTTTAAGTATCCGAAATATCAATCCCTAAATTCCTTGTCTAGTCCAAAAAAATCAAAAAATCCATTTTCCCATGGTATGTATATAGGAAATTTTTTTTCTGGTTATCCAACTTCAAATGGGTGCTACTCCGTTGCTAGTGGGGTTAGGCCCGATTTTATGGTTTTATATGATAGATTAGTTAATTTTAAGTATCCGAAATATCAATCCCTAAATTCCTTGCTCCTAGTCAAAAAAATCAAAAAAAATATTTTCCCATGGTATGTATATAGGAAATTTTTTTTCTGGTTATCCAACTTCAAATGGGTGCTACTCCGTTGCTAGTGGGGTTAGGCCCGATTTTATGGTTTTATATGATAGATTAGTTAATTTTAAGTATCCGAAATATCAATCCCTAAATTCCTTGTCCTAGTCCAAAAAAATCAAAAAATCCATTTTCCCATGGTATGTATATAGGAAATTTTTTTTCTGGTTATCCAACTTCAAATGGGTGCTACTCCGTTGCTAGTGGGGTTAGGCCCGATTTTATGGTTTTATATGATAGATTAGTTAATTTTAAGTATCCGAAATATCAATCCCTAAATTCCTTGTCCTAGTCCAAAAAAAATCAAAAAATCCATTTTCCCATGGTATGTATATAGGAAATTTTTTTTCTGGTTATCCAACTTCAAATGGGTGCTACTCCGTTGCTAGTGGGGTTAGGCCCGATTTTATGGTTTTATATGATAGATTAGTTAATTTTAAGTATCCGAAATATCAATCCCTAAATTCCTTGTCCTAGTCCAAAAAAATCAAAAAAATATTTTCCCATGGTATGTATATAGGAAATTTTTTTTCTGGTTATCCAACTTCAAATGGGTGCTACTCCGTTGCTAGTGGGGTTAGGCCCGATTTTATGGTTTTATATGATAGATTAGTTAATTTTAAGTATCCGAAATATCAATCCCTAAATTCCTTGTCCTAGTCCAAAAAAATCAAAAAACCATTTTTCCCATGGTATGTATATAGGAAATTTTTTTTCTGGTTATCCAACTTCAAATGGGTGCTACTCCGTTGCTAGTGGGGTTAGGCCCGATTTTATGGTTTTATATGATAGATTAGTTAATTTTAAGTATCCGAAATATCAATCCCTAAATTCCTTGTCCTAGTCCAAAAAAATCAAAAAATCCATTTTCCCATGGTATGTATATAGGAAATTTTTTTTTCTGGTTATCCAACTTCAAATGGGTGCTACTCCGTTGCTAGTGGGGTTAGGCCCGATTTTATGGTTTTATATGATAGATTAGTTAATTTTAAGTATCCGAAATATCAATCCCTAAATTCCTTGTCCTAGTCCAAAAAAATCAAAAAATCCATTTTCCCATGGTATGTATATAGGAAATTTTTTTTCTGGTTATCCAACTTCAAATGGGTGCTACTCCGTTGCTAGTGGGGTTAGGCCCGATTTTATGGTTTTATATGATAGATTAGTTAATTTTAAGTATCCGAAATATCAATCCCTAAATTCCTTGTCCTAGTCCAAAAAAATCAAAAAAATATTTTCCCATGGTATGTATATAGGAAATTTTTTTTCTGGTTATCCAACTTCAAATGGGTGCTACTCCGTTGCTAGTGGGGTTAGGCCCGATTTTATGGTTTTATATGATAGATTAGTTAATTTTAAGTATCCGAAATATCAATCCCTAAATTCCTTGTCCTAGTCCAAAAAAATCAAAAAATCCATTTTCCCATGGTATGTATATAGGAAATTTTTTTTCTGGTTATCCAACTTCAAATGGGTGCTACTCCGTTGCTAGTGGGGTTAGGCCCGATTTTATGGTTTTATATGATAGATTAGTTAATTTTAAGTATCCGAAATATCAATCCCTAAATTCCTTGTCCTAGTCCAAAAAAATCAAAAAATCCATTTTCCCATGGTATGTATATAGGAAATTTTTTTTCTGGTTATCCAACTTCAAATGGGTGCTACTCCGTTGCTAGTGGGGTTAGGCCCGATTTTATGGTTTTATATGATAGATTAGTTAATTTTAAGTATCCGAAATATCAATCCCTAAATTCCTTGTCCTAGTCCAAAAAAATCAAAAAAATCATTTTCCCATGGTATGTATATAGGAAATTTTTTTTCTGGTTATCCAACTTCAAATGGGTGCTACTCCGTTGCTAGTGGGGTTAGGCCCGATTTTATGGTTTTATATGATAGATTAGTTAATTTTAAGTATCCGAAATATCAATCCCTAAATTCCTTGTCCTAGTCCAAAAAAATCAAAAAATCATTTTCCCATGGTATGTATATAGGAAATTTTTTTTCTGGTTATCCAACTTCAAATGGGTGCTACTCCGTTGCTAGTGGGGTTAGGCCCGATTTTATGGTTTTATATGATAGATTAGTTAATTTTAAGTATCCGAAATATCAATCCCTAAATTCCTTGTCCTAGTCCAAAAAAATCAAAAAATCCATTTTCCCATGGTATGTATATAGGAAATTTTTTTTCTGGTTATCCAACTTCAAATGGGTGCTACTCCGTTGCTAGTGGGGTTAGGCCCGATTTTATGGTTTTATATGATAGATTAGTTAATTTTAAGTATCCGAAATATCAATCCCTAAATTCCTTGTCCTAGTCCAAAAAAATCAAAAAATCCATTTTCCCATGGTATGTATATAGGAAATTTTTTTTCTGGTTATCCAACTTCAAATGGGTGCTACTCCGTTGCTAGTGGGGTTAGGCCCGATTTTATGGTTTTATATGATAGATTAGTTAATTTTAAGTATCCGAAATATCAATCCCTAAATTCCTTGTCCTAGTCCAAAAAAATCAAAAATCCATTTTCCCATGGTATGTATATAGGAAATTTTTTTTCTGGTTATCCAACTTCAAATGGGTGCTACTCCGTTGCTAGTGGGGTTAGGCCCGATTTTATGGTTTTATATGATAGATTAGTTAATTTTAAGTATCCGAAATATCAATCCCTAAATTCCTTGTCCTAGTCCAAAAAAATCAAAAAAAATCATTTTCCCATGGTATGTATATAGGAAATTTTTTTTCTGGTTATCCAACTTCAAATGGGTGCTACTCCGTTGCTAGTGGGGTTAGGCCCGATTTTATGGTTTTATATGATAGATTAGTTAATTTTAAGTATCCGAAATATCAATCCCTAAATTCCTTGTCCTAGTCCAAAAAAATCAAAAAACCATTTTCCCATGGTATGTATATAGGAAATTTTTTTTCTGGTTATCCAACTTCAAATGGGTGCTACTCCGTTGCTAGTGGGGTTAGGCCCGATTTTATGGTTTATATGATAGATTAGTTAATTTTAAGTATCCGAAATATCAATCCCTAAATTCCTTGTCCTAGTCCAAAAAAATCAAAAAATCCATTTTCCCATGGTATGTATATAGGAAATTTTTTTTCTGGTTATCCAACTTCAAATGGGTGCTACTCCGTTGCTAGTGGGGTTAGGCCCGATTTTATGGTTTTATATGATAGATTAGTTAATTTTAAGTATCCGAAATATCAATCCCTAAATTCCTTGTCCTAGTCCAAAAAAATCAAAAAATCCATTTTCCCATGGTATGTATATAGGAAATTTTTTTTTCTGGTTATCCAACTTCAAATGGGTGCTACTCCGTTGCTAGTGGGGTTAGGCCCGATTTTATGGTTTTATATGATAGATTAGTTAATTTTAAGTATCCGAAATATCAATCCCTAAATTCCTTGTCCTAGTCCAAAAAAATCAAAAAATCCATTTTCCCATGGTATGTATATAGGAAATTTTTTTTCTGGTTATCCAACTTCAAATGGGTGCTACTCCGTTGCTAGTGGGGTTAGGCCCGATTTTATGGTTTTATATGATAGATTAGTTAATTTTAAGTATCCGAAATATCAATCCCTCAATTCCTTGTCCTAGTCCAAAAAAATCAAAAATCCATTTTCCCATGGTATGTATATAGGAAATTTTTTTTCTGGTTATCCAACTTCAAATGGGTGCTACTCCGTTGCTAGTGGGGTTAGGCCCGATTTTATGGTTTTATATGATAGATTAGTTAATTTTAAGTATCCGAAATATCAATCCCTCAATTCCTTGTCCTAGTCCAAAAAAATCAAAAAATCCATTTTCCCATGGTATGTATATAGGAAATTTTTTTTCTGGTTATCCAACTTCAAATGGGTGCTACTCCGTTGCTAGTGGGGTTAGGCCCGATTTTATGGTTTTATATGATAGATTAGTTAATTTTAAGTATCCGAAATATCAATCCCTAAATTCCTTGTCCTAGTCCAAAAAATCAAAAAACAATTTTCCCATGGTATGTATATAGGAAATTTTTTTTCTGGTTATCCAACTTCAAATGGGTGCTACTCCGTTGCTAGTGGGGTTAGGCCCGATTTTATGGTTTTATATGATAGATTAGTTAATTTTAAGTATCCGAAATATCAATCCCTCAATTCCTTGTCCTAGTCCAAAAAAATCAAAAAATCCATTTTCCCATGGTATGTATATAGGAAATTTTTTTTCTGGTTATCCAACTTCAAATGGGTGCTACTCCGTTGCTAGTGTGGTTAGGCCCGATTTTATGGTTTTATATGATAGATTAGTTAATTTTAAGTATCCGAAATATCAATCCCTAAATTCCTTGTCCTAGTCCAAAAAAATCAAAAAAAATATTTTCCCATGGTATGTATATAGGAAATTTTTTTTCTGGTTATCCAACTTCAAATGGGTGCTACTCCGTTGCTAGTGGGGTTAGGCCCGATTTTATGGTTTTATATGATAGATTAGTTAATTTTAAGTATCCGAAATATCAATCCCTAAATTCCTTGTCCTAGTCCAAAAAAATCAAAAAATCCATTTTCCCATGGTATGTATATAGGAAATTTTTTTTCTGGTTATCCAACTTCAAATGGGTGCTACTCCGTTGCTAGTGGGGTTAGGCCCGATTTTATGGTTTTATATGATAGATTAGTTAATTTTAAGTATCCGAAATATCAATCCCTAAATTCCTTGTCCTAGTCCAAAAAAATCAAAAAAAATATTTTCCCATGGTATGTATATAGGAAATTTTTTTCTGGTTATCCAACTTCAAATGGGTGCTACTCCGTTGCTAGTGGGGTTAGGCCCGATTTTATGGTTTTATATGATAGATTAGTTAATTTTAAGTATCCGAAATATCAATCCCTAAATTCCTTGTCCTAGTCCAAAAAAATCAAAAAATCCATTTTCCCATGGTATGTATATAGGAAATTTGTTTTCTGGTTATCCAACTTCAAATGGGTGCTACTCCGTTGCTAGTGGGGTTAGGCCCGATTTTATGGTTTTATATGATAGATTAGTTAATTTTAAGTATCCGAAATATCAATCCCTAAATTCCTTGTCCTAGTCCAAAAAAATCAAAAAATCCATTTTCCCATGGTATGTATATAGGAAATTTTTTTTCTGGTTATCCAACTTCAAATGGGTGCTACTCCGTTGCTAGTGGGGTTAGGCCCGATTTTATGGTTTTATATGATAGATTAGTTAATTTTAAGTATCCGAAATATCAATCCCTAAATTCCTTCTCCTAGTCCAAAAAAATCAAAAAAAATATTTTCCCATGGTACGTATATAGGAAATTTTTTTTCTGGTTATCCAACTTCAAATGGGTGCTACTCCGTTGCTAGTGGGGTTAGGCCCGATTTTATGGTTTTATATGATAGATTAGTTAATTTAAGTATCCGAAATATCAATCCCTAAATTCCTTGTCCTAGTCCAAAAAATCAAAAAATCCATTTTCCCATGGTATGTATATAGGAAATTTTTTTTCTGGTTATCCAACTTCAAATGGGTGCTACTCCGTTGCTAGTGGGGTTAGGCCCGATTTTATGGTTTTATATGATAGATTAGTTAATTTTATGTATCCGAAATATCAATCCCTAAACTCCTTGTCCTAGTCCAAAAAAATCAAAAAATCCATTTTCCCATGGTATGTATATAGGAAATTTGTTTTCTGGTTATCCAACTTCAAATGGGTGCTACTCCGTTGCTAGTGGGGTTAGGCCCGATTTTATGGTTTTATATGATAGATTAGTTAATTTTAAGTATCCGAAATATCAATCCCTAAATTCCTTGTCCTAGTCCAAAAAAATCAAAAAATCCATTTTCCCATGGTATGTATATAGGAAATTTTTTTTCTGGTTATCCAACTTCAAATGGGTGCTACTCCGTTGCTAGTGGGGTTAGGCCCGATTTTATGGTTTTATATGATAGATTAGTTAATTTTAAGTATCCGAAATATCAATCCCTAAATTCCTTGTCCTAGTCCAAAAAAATCAAAAAAAATATTTTCCCATGGTATGTATATAGGAAATTTTTTTTCTGGTTATCCAACTTCAAATGGGTGCTACTCCGTTGCTAGTGGGGTTAGGCCCGATTTTATGGTTTTATATGATAGATTAGTTAATTTTAAGTATCCGAAATATCAATCCCTCAATTCCTTGTCCTAGTCCAAAAAAATCAAAAATCCATTTTCCCATGTATATAGGAAATTTTTTTTCTGGTTATCCAACTTCAAATGGGTGCTACTCCGTTGCTAGTGGGGTTAGGCCCGATTTTATGGTTTTATATGATAGATTAGTTAATTTTAAGTATCCGAAATATCAATCCCTAAATTCCTTGTCCTAGTCCAAAAAAATCAAAAAAAATATTTTCCCATGGTATGTATATAGGAAATTTTTTTCTGGTTATCCAACTTCAAATGGGTGCTACTCCGTTGCTAGTGGGGTTAGGCCCGATTTTATGGTTTTATATGATAGATTAGTTAATTTTAAGTATCCGAAATATCAATCCCTAAATTCCTTGTCCTAGTCCAAAAAAATCAAAAATCCATTTTCCCATGGTATGTATATAGGAAATTTTTTTTCTGGTTATCCAACTTCAAATGGGTGCTACTCCGTTGCTAGTGGGGTTAGGCCCGATTTTATGGTTTTATATGATAGATTAGTTAATTTTAAGTATCCGAAATATCAATCCCTAAATTCCTTGTCCTAGTCCAAAAAAATCAAAAAATCCATTTTCCCATGGTATGTATATAGGAAATTTTTTTCTGGTTATCCAACTTCAAATGGGTGCTACTCCGTTGCTAGTGGGTTAGGCCCGATTTTATGGTTTTATATGATAGATTAGTTAATTTTAAGTATCCGAAATATCAATCCCTAAATTCCTTGTCCTAGTCCAAAAAAATCAAAAAAAAATATTTTTCCCATGGTATGTATATAGGAAATTTTTTTTCTGGTTATCCAACTTCAAATGGGTGCTACTCCGTTGCTAGTGGGGTTAGGCCCGATTTTATGGTTTTATATGATAGATTAGTTAATTTTAAGTATCCGAAATATCAATCCCTAAATTCCTTGTCCTAGTCCAAAAAAATCAAAAAATCCATTTTCCCATGGTATGTATATAGGAAATTTTTTTTCTGGTTATCCAACTTCAAATGGGTGCTACTCCGTTGCTAGTGGGGTTAGGCCCGATTTTATGGTTTTATATGATAGATTAGTTAATTTTAAGTATCCGAAATATCAATCCCTAAATTCCTTGTCCTAGTCCAAAAAAATCAAAAAATCCATTTTCCCATGGTATGTATATAGGAAATTTTTTTTCTGGTTATCCAACTTCAAATGGGTGCTACTCCGTTGCTAGTGGGGTTAGGCCCGATTTTATGGTTTTATATGATAGATTAGTTAATTTTAAGTATCCGAAATATCAATCCCTAAATTCCTTCTCCTAGTCCAAAAAAATCAAAAAATCCATTTTCCCATGGTATGTATATAGGAAATTTTTTTTCTGGTTATCCAACTTCAATGGGTGCTACTCCGTTGCTAGTGGGGTTAGGCCCGATTTTATGGTTTTATATGATAGATTAGTTAATTTTAAGTATCCGAAATATCAATCCCTAAATTCCTTCTCCTAGTCCAAAAAAATCAAAAAAAATATTTTCCCATGGTACGTATATAGGAAATTTTTTTTCTGGTTATCCAACTTCAAATGGGTGCTACTCCGTTGCTAGTGGGGTTAGGCCCGATTTTATGGTTTTATATGATAGATTAGTTAATTTTATGTATCCGAAATATCAATCCCTAAACTCCTTGTCCTAGTCCAAAAAAATCAAAAAATCCATTTTCCCATGGTATGTATATAGGAAATTTGTTTTCTGGTTATCCAACTTCAAATGGGTGCTACTCCGTTGCTAGTGGGGTTAGGCCCGATTTTATGGTTTTATATGATAGATTAGTTAATTTTAAGTATCCGAAATATCAATCCCTAAATTCCTTGTCCTAGTCCAAAAAAATCAAAAAATCCATTTTCCCATGGTATGTATATAGGAAATTTTTTTTCTGGTTATCCAACTTCAAATGGGTGCTACTCCGTTGCTAGTGGGGTTAGGCCCGATTTTATGGTTTTATATGATAGATTAGTTAATTTTAAGTATCCGAAATATCAATCCCTCAATTCCTTGTCCTAGTCCAAAAAAATCAAAAATCCATTTTCCCATGGTATGTATATAGGAAATTTTTTTTCTGGTTATCCAACTTCAAATGGGTGCTACTCCGTTGCTAGTGGGGTTAGGCCCGATTTTATGGTTTTATATGATAGATTAGTTAATTTTAAGTATCCGAAATATCAATCCCTAAATTCCTTGTCCTAGTCCAAAAAAATCAAAAAAAAATATTTTCCCATGGTATGTATATAGGAAATTTTTTTCTGGTTATCCAACTTCAAATGGGTGCTACTCCGTTGCTAGTGGGGTTAGGCCCGATTTTATGGTTTTATATGATAGATTAGTTAATTTTAAGTATCCGAAATATCAATCCCTAAATTCCTTGTCCTAGTCCAAAAAAATCAAAAAAAAATATTTTCCCATGGTATGTATATAGGAAATTTTTTTCTGGTTATCCAACTTCAAATGGGTGCTACTCCGTTGCTAGTGGGGTTAGGCCCGATTTTATGGTTTTATATGATAGATTAGTTAATTTTAAGTATCCGAAATATCAATCCCTAAATTCCTTGTCCTAGTCCAAAAAAATCAAAAAATCCATTTTCCCATGGTATGTATATAGGAAATTTTTTTTCTGGTTATCCAACTTCAAATGGGTGCTACTCCGTTGCTAGTGGGGTTAGGCCCGATTTTATGGTTTTATATGATAGATTAGTTAATTTTAAGTATCCGAAATATCAATCCCTAAATTCCTTGTCCTAGTCCAAAAAAATCAAAAAATCCATTTTCCCATGGTATGTATATAGGAAATTTTTTTTCTGGTTATCCAACTTCAAATGGGTGCTACTCCGTTGCTAGTGGGGTTAGGCCCGATTTTATGGTTTTATATGATAGATTAGTTAATTTTAAGTATCCGAAATATCAATCCCTAAATTCCTTGTCCTAGTCCAAAAAAATCAAAAAATCCATTTTCCCATGGTATGTATATAGGAAATTTTTTTTCTGGTTATCCAACTTCAAATGGGTGCTACTCCGTTTCTAGTGGGGTTAGGCCCGATTTTATGGTTTTATATGATAGATTAGTTAATTTTAAGTATCCGAAATATCAATCCCTAAATTCCTTGTCCTAGTCCAAAAAAATCAAAAAAAATATTTTCCCATGGTATGTATATAGGACATTTTTTTTCTGGTTATCCAACTTCAAATGGGTGCTACTCCGTTGCTAGTGGGGTTAGGCCCGATTTTATGGTTTTATATGATAGATTAGTTAATTTTAAGTATCCGAAATATCAATCCCTAAATTCCTTGTCCTAGTCCAAAAAAATCAAAAAATCCATTTTCCCATGGTATGTATATAGGAAATTTTTTTTCTGGTTATCCAACTTCAAATGGGTGCTACTCCGTTGCTAGTGGGGTTAGGCCCGATTTTATGGTTTTATATGATAGATTAGTTAATTTTAAGTATCCGAAATATCAATTCCTAAATTCCTTGTCCTAGTCCAAAAAAATCAAAAAATCCATTTTCCCATGGTATGTATATAGGAAATTTTTTTTCTGGTTATCCAACTTCAAATGGGTGCTACTCCGTTGCTAGTGGGGTTAGGCCCGATTTTATGGTTTTATATGATAGATTAGTTAATTTTAAGTATCCGAAATATCAATCCCTAAATTCCTTGTCCTAGTCCAAAAAAATCAAAAAATCCATTTTCCCATTGTATGTATAAAGGAAATTTTTTTTCTGGTTATCCAACTTCAAATGGGTGCTACTCCGTTGCTAGTGGGGTTAGGCCCGATTTTATGGTTTTATATGATAGATTAGTTAATTTTAAGTATCCGAAATATCAATCCCTAAATTCCTTGTCCTAGTCCAAAAAAATCAAAAAATCCATTTTCCCATGGTATGTATATAGGAAATTTTTTTTCTGGTTATCCAACTTCAAATGGGTGCTACTCCGTTGCTAGTGGGGTTAGGCCCGATTTTATGGTTTTATATGATAGATTAGTTAATTTTAAGTATCCGAAATATCAATCCCTAAATTCCTTGTCCTAGTCCAAAAAAATCAAAAAAAATATATTCCCATGGTATGTATATAGGAAATTTTTTTTCTGGTTATCCAACTTCAAATGGGTGCTACTCCGTTGCTAGTGGGGTTAGGCCCGATTTTATGGTTTTATATGATAGATTAGTTAATTTTAAGTATCCGAAATATCAATCCCTAAATTCCTTGTCCTAGTCCAAAAAAATCAAAAAATCCATTTTCCCATGGTATGTATATAGGAAATTTTTTTTCTGGTTCTCCAACTTCAAATGGGTGCTACTCCGTTGCTAGTGGGGTTAGGCCCGATTTTATGGTTTTATATGATAGATTAGTTAATTTTAAGTATCCGAAATATCAATCCCTAAATTCCTTGTCCTAGTCCAAAAAAATCAAAAAAAATATTTTCCCATGGTATGTATATAGGAAATTTTTTTTCTGGTTATCCAACTTCAATTGGGTGCTACTCCGTTGCTAGTGGGGTTAGGCCCGATTTTATGGTTTTATATGATAGATTAGTTAATTTTAAGTATCCGAAATATCAATCCCTAAATTCCTTGTCCTAGTCCAAAAAAATCAAAAAATCCATTTTCCCATGGTATGTATATAGGAAATTTTTTTTCTGGTTATCCAACTTCAAATGGGTGCTACTCCGTTGCTAGTGGGGTTAGGCCCGATTTTATGGTTTTATATGATAGATTAGTTAATTTTAAGTATCCGAAATATCAATCCCTAAATTCCTTGTCCTAGTCCAAAAAAATCAAAAAATCCATTTTCCCATGGTATGTATATAGGAAATTTTTTTTCTGGTTATCCAACTTCAAATGGGTGCTACTCCGTTGCTAGTGGGGTTAGGCCCGATTTTATGGTTTTATATGATAGATTAGTTAATTTTAAGTATCCGAAATATCAATCCCTAAATTCCTTGTCCTAGTCGAAAAAAATCAAAAAATCCATTTTCCCATGGTATGTATATAGGAAATTTTTTTTCTGGTTATCCAACTTCAAATGGGTGCTACTCCGTTGCTAGTGGGATTAGGCCCGATTTTATGGTTTTATATGATAGATTAGTTAATTTTAAGTATCCGAAATATCAATCCCTAAATTCCTTGTCCTAGTCCAAAAAAATCAAAAAATCCATTTTCCCATGGTATGTATATAGGAAATTTTTTTTCTGGTTATCCAACTTCAAATGGGTGCTACTCCGTTGCTAGTGGGGTTAGGCCCGATTTTATGGTTTTATATGATAGATTAGTTAATTGCTAGTGGGGTTAGGCCCGATTTTATGGTTTTATATGATAGATTAGTTAATTTTAAGTATCCGAAATATCAATCCCTAAATTCCTTGTCCTAGTCCAAAAAAATCAAAAAACCATTTTCCCATGGTATGTATATAGGAAATTTTTTTTCTGGTTATCCAACTTCAAATGGGTGCTACTCCGTTGCTAGTGGGGTTAGGCCCGATTTTATGGTTTTATATGATAGATTAGTTAATTTTAAGTATCCGAAATATCAATCCCTAAATTCCTTGTCCTAGTCCAAAAAAATCAAAAAATCCATTTTCCCATGGTATGTATATAGGAAATTTTTTTTCTGGTTATCCAACTTCAAATGGGTGCTACTCCGTTGCTAGTGGGGTTAGGCCCGATTTTATGGTTTTATATGATAGATTAGTTAATTTTAAGTATCCGAAATATCAATCCCTAAATTCCTTGTCCTAGTCCAAAAAATCAAAAAATCCATTTTCCCATGGTATGTATATAGGAAATTTTTTTTCTGGTTATCCAACTTCAAATGGGTGCTACTCCGTTGCTAGTGGCGTTAGGCCCGATTTTATGGTTTTATATGATAGATTAGTTAATTTTAAGTATCCGAAATATCAATCCCTAAATTCCTTGTCCTAGTCCAAAAAATCAAAAAATCCATTTTCCCATGGTATGTATATAGGAAATTTTTTTTCTGGTTATCCAACTTCAAATGGGTGCTACTCCGTTGCTAGTGGGGTTAGGCCCGATTTTATGGTTTTATATGATAGATTAGTTAATTTTAAGTATCCGAAATATCAATCCCTAAATTCCTTGTCCTAGTCCAAAAAAATCAAAAAATCCATTTTCCCATGGTATGTATATAGGAAATTTTTTTTCTGGTTATCCAACTTCAAATGGGTGCTACTCCGTTGCTAGTGGCGTTAGGCCCGATTTTATTGTTTTATATGATAGATTAGTTAATTTTAAGTATCCGAAATATCAATCCCTAAATTCCTTGTCCTAGTCCAAAAAAATTAAAAAAAATATTTTCCCATGGTATGTATATAGGAAATTTTTTTTCTGGTTATCCAACTTCAAATGGGTGCTACTCCGTTGCTAGTGGGGTTAGGCCCGATTTTATGGTTTTATATGATAGATTAGTTAATTTTAAGTATCCGAAATATCAATCCCTAAATTCCTTGTCCTAGTCCAAAAAAATCAAAAAAAAATATTTTCCCATGGTATGTATATAGGAAATTTTTTTCTGGTTATCCAACTTCAAATGGGTGCTACTCCGTTGCTAGTGGGGTTAGGCCCGATTTTATGGTTTTATATGATAGATTAGTTAATTTTAAGTATCCGAAATATCAATCCCTAAATTCCTTGTCCTAGTCCAAAAAAATCAAAAAAAAATATTTTCCCATGGTATGTATATAGGAAATTTTTTTCTGGTTATCCAACTTCAAATGGGTGCTACTCCGTTGCTAGTGGGGTTAGGCCCGATTTTATGGTTTTATATGATAGATTAGTTAATTTTAAGTATCCGAAATATCAATCCCTAAATTCCTTGTCCTAGTCCAAAAAAATCAAAAAATCCATTTTCCCATGGTATGTATATAGGAAATTTTTTTTCTGGTTATCCAACTTCAAATGGGTGCTACTCCGTTGCTAGTGGGGTTAGGCCCGATTTTATGGTTTTATATGATAGATTAGTTAATTTTAAGTATCCGAAATATCAATCCCTAAATTCCTTGTCCTAGTCCAAAAAAATCAAAAAATCCATTTTCCCATGGTATGTATATAGGAAATTTTTTTTCTGGTTATCCAACTTCAAATGGGTGCTACTCCGTTGCTAGTGGGGTTAGGCCCGATTTTATGGTTTTATATGATAGATTAGTTAATTTTAAGTATCCGAAATATCAATCCCTAAATTCCTTGTCCTAGTCCAAAAAAATCAAAAAATCCATTTTCCCATGGTATGTATATAGGAAATTTTTTTTCTGGTTATCCAACTTCAAATGGGTGCTACTCCGTTTCTAGTGGGGTTAGGCCCGATTTTATGGTTTTATATGATAGATTAGTTAATTTTAAGTATCCGAAATATCAATCCCTAAATTCCTTGTCCTAGTCCAAAAAAATCAAAAAAAATATTTTCCCATGGTATGTATATAGGACATTTTTTTTCTGGTTATCCAACTTCAAATGGGTGCTACTCCGTTGCTAGTGGGGTTAGGCCCGATTTTATGGTTTTATATGATAGATTAGTTAATTTTAAGTATCCGAAATATCAATCCCTAAATTCCTTGTCCTAGTCCAAAAAAATCAAAAAATCCATTTTCCCATGGTATGTATATAGGAAATTTTTTTTCTGGTTATCCAACTTCAAATGGGTGCTACTCCGTTGCTAGTGGGGTTAGGCCCGATTTTATGGTTTTATATGATAGATTAGTTAATTTTAAGTATCCGAAATATCAATTCCTAAATTCCTTGTCCTAGTCCAAAAAAATCAAAAAATCCATTTTCCCATGGTATGTATATAGGAAATTTTTTTTCTGGTTATCCAACTTCAAATGGGTGCTACTCCGTTGCTAGTGGGGTTAGGCCCGATTTTATGGTTTTATATGATAGATTAGTTAATTTTAAGTATCCGAAATATCAATCCCTAAATTCCTTGTCCTAGTCCAAAAAAATCAAAAAATCCATTTTCCCATTGTATGTATAAAGGAAATTTTTTTTCTGGTTATCCAACTTCAAATGGGTGCTACTCCGTTGCTAGTGGGGTTAGGCCCGATTTTATGGTTTTATATGATAGATTAGTTAATTTTAAGTATCCGAAATATCAATCCCTAAATTCCTTGTCCTAGTCCAAAAAAATCAAAAAATCCATTTTCCCATGGTATGTATATAGGAAATTTTTTTTCTGGTTATCCAACTTCAAATGGGTGCTACTCCGTTGCTAGTGGGGTTAGGCCCGATTTTATGGTTTTATATGATAGATTAGTTAATTTTAAGTATCCGAAATATCAATCCCTAAATTCCTTGTCCTAGTCCAAAAAAATCAAAAAAAATATATTCCCATGGTATGTATATAGGAAATTTTTTTTCTGGTTATCCAACTTCAAATGGGTGCTACTCCGTTACTAGTGGGGTTAGGCCCGATTTTATGGTTTTATATGATAGATTAGTTAATTTTAAGTATCCGAAATATCAATCCCTAAATTCCTTGTCCTAGTCCAAAAAAATCAAAAAATCCATTTTCCCATGGTATGTATATAGGAAATTTTTTTTCTGGTTCTCCAACTTCAAATGGGTGCTACTCCGTTGCTAGTGGGGTTAGGCCCGATTTTATGGTTTTATATGATAGATTAGTTAATTTTAAGTATCCGAAATATCAATCCCTAAATTCCTTGTCCTAGTCCAAAAAAATCAAAAAAAATATTTTCCCATGGTATGTATATAGGAAATTTTTTTTCTGGTTATCCAACTTCAATTGGGTGCTACTCCGTTGCTAGTGGGGTTAGGCCCGATTTTATGGTTTTATATGATAGATTAGTTAATTTTAAGTATCCGAAATATCAATCCCTAAATTCCTTGTCCTAGTCCAAAAAAATCAAAAAATCCATTTTCCCATGGTATGTATATAGGAAATTTTTTTTCTGGTTATCCAACTTCAAATGGGTGCTACTCCGTTGCTAGTGGGGTTAGGCCCGATTTTATGGTTTTATATGATAGATTAGTTAATTTTAAGTATCCGAAATATCAATCCCTAAATTCCTTGTCCTAGTCCAAAAAAATCAAAAAATCCATTTTCCCATGGTATGTATATAGGAAATTTTTTTTCTGGTTATCCAACTTCAAATGGGTGCTACTCCGTTGCTAGTGGGGTTAGGCCCGATTTTATGGTTTTATATGATAGATTAGTTAATTTTAAGTATCCGAAATATCAATCCCTAAATTCCTTGTCCTAGTCGAAAAAAATCAAAAAATCCATTTTCCCATGGTATGTATATAGGAAATTTTTTTTCTGGTTATCCAACTTCAAATGGGTGCTACTCCGTTGCTAGTGGGATTAGGCCCGATTTTATGGTTTTATATGATAGATTAGTTAATTTTAAGTATCCGAAATATCAATCCCTAAATTCCTTGTCCTAGTCCAAAAAAATCAAAAAATCCATTTTCCCATGGTATGTATATAGGAAATTTTTTTCTGGTTATCCAACTTCAAATGGGTGCTACTCCGTTGCTAGTGGGGTTAGGCCCGATTTTATGGTTTTATATGATAGATTAGTTAATTGCTAGTGGGGTTAGGCCCGATTTTATGGTTTTATATGATAGATTAGTTAATTTTAAGTATCCGAAATATCAATCCCTAAATTCCTTGTCCTAGTCCAAAAAAATCAAAAAACCATTTTCCCATGGTATGTATATAGGAAATTTTTTTTCTGGTTGTCCAACTTCAAATGGGTGCTACTCCGTTGCTAGTGGGGTTAGGCCCGATTTTATGGTTTTATATGATAGATTAGTTAATTTTAAGTATCCGAAATATCAATCCCTAAATTCCTTGTCCTAGTCCAAAAAAATCAAAAAATCCATTTTCCCATGGTATGTATATAGGAAATTTTTTTTCTGGTTATCCAACTTCAAATGGGTGCTACTCCGTTGCTAGTGGGGTTAGGCCCGATTTTATGGTTTTATATGATAGATTAGTTAATTTTAAGTATCCGAAATATCAATCCCTAAATTCCTTGTCCTAGTCCAAAAAATCAAAAAATCCATTTTCCCATGGTATGTATATAGGAAATTTTTTTTCTGGTTATCCAACTTCAAATGGGTGCTACTCCGTTGCTAGTGGCGTTAGGCCCGATTTTATGGTTTTATATGATAGATTAGTTAATTTTAAGTATCCGAAATATCAATCCCTAAATTCCTTGTCCTAGTCCAAAAAATCAAAAAATCCATTTTCCCATGGTATGTATATAGGAAATTTTTTTTCTGGTTATCCAACTTCAAATGGGTGCTACTCCGTTGCTAGTGGGGTTAGGCCCGATTTTATGGTTTTATATGATAGATTAGTTAATTTTAAGTATCCGAAATATCAATCCCTAAATTCCTTGTCCTAGTCCAAAAAAATCAAAAAATCCATTTTCCCATGGTATGTATATAGGAAATTTTTTTTCTGGTTATCCAACTTCAAATGGGTGCTACTCCGTTGCTAGTGGCGTTAGGCCCGATTTTATTGTTTTATATGATAGATTAGTTAATTTTAAGTATCCGAAATATCAATCCCTAAATTCCTTGTCCTAGTCCAAAAAATCAAAAAATCCATTTTCCCATGGTATGTATATAGGAAATTTTTTTTCTGGTTATCCAACTTCAAATGGGTGCTACTCCGTTGCTAGTGGGGTTAGGCCCGATTTTATGGTTTTATATGATAGATTAGTTAATTTTAAGTATCCGAAATATCAATCCCTAAATTCCTTGTCCTAGTCCAAAAAAATCAAAAAATCCATTTTCCCATGGTATGTATATAGGAAATTTTTTTTCTGGCTATCCAACTTCAAATGGGTGCTACTCCGTTGCTAGTGGGGTTAGGCCCGATTTTATGGTTTTATATGATAGATTAGTTAATTTTAAGTATCCGAAATATCAATTCCTAAATTCCTTGTCCTAGTCCAAAAAAATCAAAAAATCCATTTTCCCATGGTATGTATATAGGAAATTTTTTTTCTGGTTATCCAACTTCAAATGGGTGCTACTCCGTTGCTAGTGGGGTTAGGCCCGATTTTATGGTTTTATATGATAGATTAGTTAATTTTAAGTATCCGAAATATCAATCCCTAAATTCCTTGTCCTAGTCCAAAAAAATCAAAAAATCCATTTTCCCATTGTATGTATAAAGGAAATTTTTTTTCTGGTTATCCAACTTCAAATGGGTGCTACTCCGTTGCTAGTGGGGTTAGGCCCGATTTTATGGTTTTATATGATAGATTAGTTAATTTTAAGTATCCGAAATATCAATCCCTAAATTCCTTGTCCTAGTCCAAAAAAATCAAAAAATCCATTTTCCTATGGTATGTATATAGGAAATTTTTTTTCTGGTTATCCAACTTCAAATGGGTGCTACTCCGTTGCTAGTGGGGTTAGGCCCGATTTTAAGGTTTTATATGATAGATTAGTTAATTTTAAGTATCCGAAATATCAATCCCTAAATTCCTTGTCCTAGTCCAAAAAAATCAAAAAATCCATTTTCCCATGGTATGTATATAGGAAATTTTTTTTCTGGTTATCCAACTTCAAATGGGTGCTACTCCGTTGCTAGTGGGGTTAGGCCCGATTTTATGGTTTTATATGATAGATTAGTTAATTTTAAGTATCCGAAATATCAATCCCTAAATTCCTTGTCCTAGTCCAAAAAAATCAAAAAATCCATTTTCCCATTGTATGTATAAAGGAAATTTTTTTTCTGGTTATCCAACTTCAAATGGGTGCTACTCCGTTGCTAGTGGGGTTAGGCCCGATTTTATGGTTTTATATGATAGATTAGTTAATTTTAAGTATCCGAAATATCAATCCCTAAATTCCTTGTCCTAGTCCAAAAAAATCAAAAAATCCATTTTCCCATGGTATGTATATAGGAAATTTTTTTTCTGGTTATCCAACTTCAAATGGGTGCTACTCCGTTGCTAGTGGGGTTAGGCCCGATTTTATGGTTTTATATGATAGATTAGTTAATTTTAAGTATCCGAAATATCAATCCCTAAATTCCTTGTCCTAGTCCAAAAAAATCAAAAAAAATATATTCCCATGGTATGTATATAGGAATTTTTTTTTCTGGTTATCCAACTTCAAATGGGTGCTACTCCGTTGCTAGTGGGGTTAGGCCCGATTTTATGGTTTTATATGATAGATTAGTTAATTTTAAGTATCCGAAATATCAATCCCTAAATTCCTTGTCCTAGTCCAAAAAAATCAAAAAATCCATTTTCCCATGGTATGTATATAGGAAATTTTTTTTCTGGTTCTCCAACTTCAAATGGGTGCTACTCCGTTGCTAGTGGGGTTAGGCCCGATTTTATGGTTTTATATGATAGATTAGTTAATTTTAAGTATCCGAAATATCAATCCCTAAATTCCTTGTCCTAGTCCAAAAAAATCAAAAAAAATATTTTCCCATGGTATGTATATAGGAAATTTTTTTTCTGGTTATCCAACTTCAAATGGGTGCTACTCCGTTGCTAGTGGGGTTAGGCCCGATTTTATGGTTTTATATGATAGATTAGTTAATTTTAAGTATCCGAAATATCAATCCCTAAATTCCTTGTCCTAGTCCAAAAAAATCAAAAAATCCATTTTCCCATGGTATGTATATAGGAAATTTTTTTTCTGGTTATCCAACTTCAAATGGGTGCTACTCCGTTGCTAGTGGGGTTAGGCCCGATTTTATGGTTTTATATGATAGATTAGTTAATTTTAAGTATCCGAAATATCAATCCCTAAATTCCTTGTCCTAGTCCAAAAAAATCAAAAAATCCATTTTCCCATGGTATGTATATAGGAAATTTTTTTTCTGGTTATCCAACTTTAAATGGGTGCTACTCCGTTGCTAGTGGGGTTAGGCCCGATTTTATGGTTTTATATGATAGATTAGTTAATTTTAAGTATCCGAAATATCAATCCCTAAATTCCTTGTCCTAGTCGAAAAAAATCAAAAAATCCATTTTCCCATGGTATGTATATAGGAAATTTTTTTTCTGGTTATCCAACTTCAAATGGGTGCTACTCCGTTGCTAGTGGGGTTAGGCCCGATTTTATGGTTTTATATGATAGATTAGTTAATTTTAAGTATCCGAAATATCAATCCCTAAATTCCTTGTCCTAGTCCAAAAAAATCAAACAATCCATTTTCCCATGGTATGTATATAGGAAATTTTTTTTCTGGTTATCCAACTTCAAATGGGTGCTACTCCGTTGCTAGTGGGGTTAGGCCCGATTTTATGGTTTTATATGATAGATTAGTTAATTTTAAGTATCCGAAATATCAATCCCTAAATTCCTTGTCCTAGTCCAAAAAAATCAAAAAATCCATTTTCCCATGGTATGTATATAGGAAATTTTTTTTCTGGTTATCCAACTTTAAATGGGTGCTACTCCGTTGCTAGTGGGGTTAGGCCCGATTTTATGGTTTTATATGATAGATTAGTTAATTTTAAGTATCCGAAATATCAATCCCTAAATTCCTTGTCCTAGTCGAAAAAAATCAAAAAATCCATTTTCCCATGGTATGTATATAGGAAATTTTTTTTCTGGTTATCCAACTTCAAATGGGTGCTACTCCGTTGCTAGTGGGGTTAGGCCCGATTTTATGGTTTTATATGATAGATTAGTTAATTTTAAGTATCCGAAATATCAATCCCTAAATTCCTTGTCCTAGTCCAAAAAAATCAAACAATCCATTTTCCCATGGTATGTATATAGGAAATTTTTTTTCTGGTTATCCAACTTCAAATGGGTGCTACTCCGTTGCTAGTGGGGTTAGGCCCGATTTTATGGTTTTATATGATAGATTAGTTAATTGCTAGTGGGGTTAGGCCCGATTTTATGGTTTTATATGATAGATTAGTTAATTTTAAGTATCCGAAATATCAATCCCTAAATTCCTTGTCCTAGTCCAAAAAAATCAAAAAACCATTTTCCCATGGTATGTATATAGGAAATTTTTTTTCTGGTTATCCAACTTCAAATGGGTGTTACTCCGTTGCTAGTGGGGTTAGGCCCGATTTTATGGTTTTATATGATAGATTAGTTAATTTTAAGTATCCGAAATATCAATCCCTAAATTCCTTGTCCTAGTCCAAAAAAATCAAAAAATCCATTTTCCCATGGTATGTATATAGGAAATTTTTTTTCTGGTTATCCAACTTCAAATGGGTGCTACTCCGTTGCTAGTGGGGTTAGGCCCGATTTTATGGTTTTATATGATAGATTAGTTAATTTTAAGTATCCGAAATATCAATCCCTAAATTCCTTGTCCTAGTCCAAAAAATCAAAAAATCCATTTTCCCATGGTATGTATATAGGAAATTTTTTTTCTGGTTATCCAACTTCAAATGGGTGCTACTCCGTTGCTAGTGGCGTTAGGCCCGATTTTATGGTTTTATATGATAGATTAGTTAATTTTAAGTATCCGAAATATCAATCCCTAAATTCCTTGTCCTAGTCCAAAAAATCAAAAAATCCATTTTCCCATGGTATGTATATAGGAAATTTTTTTTCTGGTTATCCAACTTCAAATGGGTGCTACTCCGTTGCTAGTGGGGTTAGGCCCGATTTTATGGTTTTATATGATAGATTAGTTAATTTTAAGTATCCGAAATATCAATCCCTAAATTCCTTGTCCTAGTCCAAAAAAATCAAAAAATCCATTTTCCCATGGTATGTATATAGGAAATTTTTTTTCTGGTTATCCAACTTCAAATGGGTGCTACTCCGTTGCTAGTGGCGTTAGGCCCGATTTTATGGTTTTATATGATAGATTAGTTAATTTTAAGTATCCGAAATATCAATCCCTAAATTCCTTGTCCTAGTCCAAAAAATCAAAAAATCCATTTTCCCATGGTATGTATATAGGAAATTTTTTTTCTGGTTATCCAACTTCAAATGGGTGCTACTCCGTTGCTAGTGGGGTTAGGCCCGATTTTATGGTTTTATATGATAGATTAGTTAATTTTAAGTATCCGAAATATCAATCCCTAAATTCCTTCTCCTAGTCCAAAAAAATCAAAAAAATATTTTCCCATGGTATGTATATAGGAAATTTTTTTTCTGGTTATCCAACTTCAAATGGGTGCTACTCCGTTGCTAGTGGGGTTAGGCCCGATTTTATGGTTTTATATGATAGATTAGTTAATTGCTAGTGGGGTTAGGCCCGATTTTATGGTTTTATATGATAGATTAGTTAATTTTAAGTATCCGAAATATCAATCCCTAAATTCCTTGTCCTAGTCCAAAAAAATCGAAAAACCATTTTCCCATGGTATGTATATAGGAAATTTTTTTTCTGGTTATCCAACTTCAAATGGGTGCTACTCCGTTGCTAGTGGCGTTAGGCCCGATTTTATGGTTTTATATGATAGATTAGTTAATTTTAAGTATCCGAAATATCAATCCCTAAATTCCTTGTCCTAGTCCAAAAAATCAAAAAATCCATTTTCCCATGGTATGTATATAGGAAATTTTTTTTCTGGTTATCCAACTTCAAATGGGTGCTACTCCGTTGCTAGTGGGGTTAGGCCCGATTTTATGGTTTTATATGATAGATTAGTTAATTTTAAGTATCCGAAATATCAATCCCTAAATTCCTTGTCCTAGTCCAAAAAAATCAAAAAAATATTTTCCCATGGTATGTATATAGGAAATTTTTTTTCTGGTTATCCAACTTCAAATGGGTGCTACTCCGTTGCTAGTGGGGTTAGGCCCGATTTTATGGTTTTATATGATAGATTAGTTAATTTTAAGTATCCGAAATATCAATCCCTAAATTCCTTGTCCTAGTCCAAAAAAAACAAAAAATCCATTTTCCCATGGTATGTATATAGGAATTTTTTTTTCTGGTTATCCAACTTCAAATGGGTGCTACTCCGTTGCTAGTGGGGTTAGGCCCGATTTTATGGTTTTATATGATAGATTAGTTAATTTTAAGTATCCGAAATATCAATCCCTAAATTCCTTGTCCTAGTCCAAAAAAATCAAAAAATCCATTTTCCCATGGTATGTATATAGGAAATTTTTTTTCTGGTTATCCAACTTCAAATGGGTGCTACTCCGTTGCTAGTGGGGTTAGGCCCGATTTTATGGTTTTATATGATAGATTAGTTAATTTTAAGTATCCGAAATATCAATCCCTAAATTCCTTGTCCTAGTCCAAAAAAATCAAAAAAAATATTTTCCCATGGTATGTATATAGGAAATTTTTTTTCTGGTTATCCAACTTCAAATGGGTGCTACTCCGTTGCTAGTGGGGTTAGGCCCGATTTTATGGTTTTATATGATAGATTAGTTAATTTTAAGTATCCGAAATATCAATCCCTAAATTCCTTGTCCTAGTCCAAAAAAATCAAAAAATCCATTTTCCCATGGTATGTATATAGGAAATTTTTTTTCTGGTTATCCAACTTCAAATGGGTGCTACTCCGTTGCTAGTGGGGTTAGGCCCGATTTTATGGTTTTATATGATAGATTAGTTAATTTTAAGTATCCGAAATACCAATCCCTAAATTCCTTGTCCTAGTCCAAAAAAATCAAAAAATCCATTTTCCCATGGTATGTATATAGGAAATTTTTTTTCTGGTTATCCAACTTCAAATGGGTGCTACTCCGTTGCTAGTGGGGTTAGGCCCGATTTTATGGTTTTATATGATAGATTAGTTAATTTTAAGTATCCGAAATATCAATCCCTAAATTCCTTCTCCTAGTCCAAAAAAATCAAAAAAAATATTTTCCCATGGTATGTATATAGGAAATTTTTTTTCTGGTTATCCAACTTCAAATGGGTGCTACTCCGTTGCTAGTGGGGTTAGGCCCGATTTTATGGTTTTATATGATAGATTAGTTAATTTTAAGTATCCGAAATATCAATCCCTAAATTCCTTGTCCTAGTCCAAAAAATCAAAAAATCCATTTTCCCATGGTATGTATATAGGAAATTTTTTTTCTGGTTATCCAACTTCAAATGGGTGCTACTCCGTTGCTAGTGGGGTTAGGCCCGATTTTATGGTTTTATATGATAGATTTGTTAATTTTAAGTATCCGAAATATCAATCCCTAAATTCCTTGTCCTAGTCCAAAAAAATCAAAAAATCCATTTTCCCATGGTATGTATATAGGAAATTTTTTTTCTGGTTATCCAACTTCAAATGGGTGCTACTCCGTTGCTAGTGGGGTTAGGCCCGATTTTATGGTTTTATATGATAGATTAGTTAATTTTAAGTATCCGAAATATCAATCCCTAAATTCCTTGTCCTAGTCCAAAAAAATCAAAAAATCCATTTTCCCATGGTATGTATATAGGAAATTTTTTTTCTGGTTATCCAACTTCGAATGGGTGCTACTCCGTTGCTAGTGGGGTTAGGCCCGATTTTATGGTTTTATATGATAGATTAGTTAATTTTAAGTATCCGAAATATCAATCCCTAAATTCCTTGTCCTAGTCCAAAAAAATCAAAAAAAATATTTTCCCATGGTATGTATATAGGAAATTTTTTTTCTGGTTATCCAACTTCAAATGGGTGCTACTCCGTTGCTAGTGGGGTTAGGTCCGATTTTATGGTTTTATATGATAGATTAGTTAATTTTAAGTATCCGAAATATCAATCCCTAAATTCCTTGTCCTAGTCCAAAAAAATCAAAAAACCATTTTCCCATGGTATGTATATAGGAAATTTTTTTTCTGGTTATCCAACTTCAAATGGGTGCTACTCCGTTGCTAGTGGGGTTAGGCCCGATTTTATGGTTTATATGATAGATTAGTTAATTTTAAGTATCCGAAATATCAATCCCTAAATTCCTTGTCCTAGTCCAAAAAAATCAAAAAATCCATTTTCCCATGGTATGTATATAAGGAAATTTTTTTTCTGGTTATCCAACTTCAAATGGGTGCTACTCCGTTGCTAGTGGGGTTTGGCCCGATTTTATGGTTTTATATGATAGATTAGTTAATTTTAAGTATCCGAAATATCAATCCCTAAATTCCTTGTCCTAGTCCAAAAAAATCAAAAAAAATATTTTCCCATGGTATGTATATAGGAAATTTTTTTTCTGGTTATCCAACTTCAAATGGGTGCCTCTCCGTTGCTAGTGGGGTTAGGCCCGATTTTATGGTTTTATATGATAGATTAGTTAATTTTAAGTATCCGAAATATCAATCCCTCAATTCCTTGTCCTAGTCCAAAAAAATCAAAAATCCATTTTCCCATGGTATGTATATAGGAAATTTTTTTTCTGGTTATCCAACTTCAAATGGGTGCTACTCCGTTGCTAGTGGGGTTAGGCCCGATTTTATGGTTTTATATGATAGATTAGTTAATTTTATGTATCCGAAATATCAATCCCTAAATTCCTTGTCCTAGTCCAAAAAAATCAAAAAAAATATTTTCCCATGGTATGTATATAGGAAATTTTTTTTCTGGTTATCCAACTTCAAATGGGTGCTACTCCGTTGCTAGTGGGGTTAGGCCCGATTTTATGGTTTTATATGATAGATTAGTTAATTTTAAGTATCCGAAATATCAATCCCTAAATTCCTTGTCCTAGTCCAAAAAAATCAAAAAAAAATATTTTCCCATGGTATGTATATAGGAAATTTTTTTCTGGTAATCCAACTTCAAATGGGTGCTACTCCGTTGCTAGTGGGGTTAGGCCCGATTTTATGGTTTTATATGATAGATTAGTTAATTTTAAGTATCCGAAATATCAATCCCTAAATTCCTTGTCCTAGTCCAAAAAAATCAAAAAATCCATTTTCCCATGGTATGTATATAGGAAATTTTTTTTCTGGTTATCCAACTTCAAATGGGTGCTACTCCGTTGCTAGTGGGGTTAGGCCCGATTTTATGGTTTTATATGATAGATTAGTTAATTTTAAGTATCCGAAATATCAATCCCTAAATTCCTTGTCCTAGTCCAAAAAAATCAAAAAATCCATTTTCCCATGGTATGTATATAGGAAATTTTTTTTCTGGTTATCCAACTTCAAATGGGTGCTACTCCGTTGCTAGTGGGGTTAGGCCCGATTTTATGGTTTTATATGATAGATTAGTTAATTTTAAGTATCCGAAATATCAATCCCTAAATTCCTTCTCCTAGTCCAAAAAAATCAAAAAATCCATTTTCCCATGGTATGTATATAGGAAATTTTTTTTCTGGTTATCCAACTTCAAATGGGTGCTACTCCGTTTCTAGTGGGGTTAGGCCCGATTTTATGGTTTTATATGATAGATTAGTTAATTTTAAGTATCCGAAATATCAATCCCTAAATTCCTTGTCCTAGTCCAAAAAAATCAAAAAAAATATTTTCCCATGGTATGTATATAGGAAATTTTTTTTCTGGTTATCCAACTTCAAATGGGTGCTACTCCGTTGCTAGTGGGGTTAGGCCCGATTTTATGGTTTTATATGATAGATTAGTTAATTTTAAGTATCCGAAATATCAATCCCTAAATTCCTTGTCCTAGTCCAAAAAAATCAAAAAATCCATTTTCCCATGGTATGTATATAGGAAATTTTTTTCTGGTTCTCCAACTTCAAATGGGTGCTACTCCGTTGCTAGTGGGGTTAGGCCCGATTTTATGGTTTTATATGATAGATTAGTTAATTTTAAGTATCCGAAATATCAATCCCTAAATTCCTTGTCCTAGTCCAAAAAATCAAAAAAATATTTTCCCATGGTATGTATATAGGAAATTTTTTTTCTGGTTATCCAACTTCAAATGGGTGCTACTCTGTTGCTAGTGGGGTTAGGCCCGATTTTATGGTTTTATATGATAGATTAGTTAATTTTAAGTATCCGAAATATCAATCCCTAAATTCCTTGTCCTAGTCCAAAAAAATCAAAAAATCCATTTTCCCATGGTATGTATATAGGAAATTTTTTTTCTGGTTATCCAACTTCAAATGGGTGCTACTCCGTTGCTAGTGGGGTTAGGCCCGATTTTATGGTTTTATATGATAGATTAGTTAATTTTAAGTATCCGAAATATCAATCCCTAAATTCCTTGTCCTAGTCCAAAAAAATCAAAAAATCCATTTTCCCATGGTATGTATATAGGAAATTTTTTTTCTGGTTCTCCAACTTCAAATGGGTGCTACTCCGTTGCTAGTGGGGTTAGGCCCGATTTTATGGTTTTATATGATAGATTAGTTAATTTTAAGTATCCGAAATATCAATCCCTAAATTCCTTGTCCTAGTCCAAAAAAATCAAAAAATCCATTTTCCCATGGTATGTATATAGGAAATTTTTTTCTGGTTCTCCAACTTCAAATGGGTGCTACTCCGTTGCTAGTGGGGTTAGGCCCGATTTTATGGTTTTATATGATAGATTAGTTAATTTTAAGTATCCGAAATATCAATCCCTAAATTCCTTGTCCTAGTCCAAAAAAATCAAAAAAAATATTTTCCCATGGTATGTATATAGGAAATTTTTTTTCTGGTTATCCAACTTCAAATGGGTGCTACTCTGTTGCTAGTGGGGTTAGGCCCGATTTTATGGTTTTATATGATAGATTAGTTAATTTTAAGTATCCGAAATATCAATCCCTAAATTCCTTGTCCTAGTCCAAAAAAATCAAAAAATCCATTTTCCCATGGTATGTATATAGGAAATTTTTTTTCTGGTTATCCAACTTCAAATGGGTGCTACTCGTTGCTAGTGGGGTTAGGCCCGATTTTATGGTTTTATATGATAGATTAGTTAATTTTAAGTATCCGAATATCAATCCCTAAATTCCTTGTCCTAGTCCAAAAAAATCAAAAAATCCATTTTCCCATGGTATGTATATAGGAAATTTTTTTTCTGGTTATCCAACTTCAAATGGGTGCTACTCCGTTGCTAGTGGGGTTAGGCCCGATTTTATGGTTTTATATGATAGATTAGTTAATTTTAAGTATCCGAAATATCAATCCCTAAATTCCTTGTCCTAGTCCAAAAAAATCAAAAAATCCATTTTCCCATGGTATGTATATAGGAAATTTTTTTTCTGGTTATCCAACTTCAAATGGGTGCTACTCCGTTGCTAGTGGGGTTAGGCCGATTTTATGGTTTTATATGATAGATTAGTTAATTTTAAGTATCCGAAATATCAATCCCTAAATTCCTTGTCCTAGTCCAAAAAAATCAAAAAATCCATTTTCCCATGGTATGTATATAGGAAATTTTTTTTCTGGTTATCCAACTTCAAATGGGTGCTACTCCGTTGCTAGTGGGGTTAGGCCCGATTTTATGGTTTTATATGATAGATTAGTTAATTTTAAGTATCCGAAATATCAATCCCTAAATTCCTTGTCCTAGTCCAAAAAAATCAAAAAATCCATTTTCCCATGGTATGTATATAGAAATTTTTTTTCTGGTTATCCAACTTCAAATGGGTGCTACTCCGTTGCTAGTGGGGTTAGGCCCGATTTTATGGTTTTATATGATAGATTAGTTAATTTTAAGTATCCGAAATATCAATCCCTAAATTCCTTGTCCTAGTCCAAAAAAATCAAAAAATCCATTTTCCCATGGTATGTATATAGGAAATTTTTTTCTGGTTATCCAACTTCAAATGGGTGCTACTCCGTTGCTAGTGGGGTTAGGCCCGATTTTATGGTTTTATATGATAGATTAGTTAATTGCTAGTGGGGTTAGGCCCGATTTTATGGTTTTATATGATAGATTAGTTAATTTTAAGTATCCGAAATATCAATCCCTAAATTCCTTGTCCTAGTCCAAAAAATCAAAAAATCATTTTCCCATGGTATGTATATAGGAAATTTTTTTCTGGTTATCCAACTTCAAATGGGTGCTACTCCGTTGCTAGTGGGGTTAGGCCGATTTTATGGTTTTATATGATAGATTAGTTAATTTTAAGTATCCGAAATATCAATCCCTAAATTCCTTGTCCTAGTCCAAAAAAATCAAAAAATCCATTTTCCCATGGTATGTATATAGGAAATTTTTTTTCTGGTTATCCAACTTCAAATGGGTGCTACTCCGTTGCTAGTGGGGTTAGGCCCGATTTTATGGTTTTATATGATAGATTAGTTAATTTTAAGTATCCGAAATATCAATCCCTAAATTCCTTGTCCTAGTCCAAAAAAATCAAAAAAATATTTTCCCATGGTATGTATATAGGAAATTTTTTTTCTGGTTATCCAACTTCAAATGGGTGCTACTCCGTTGCTAGTGGGGTTAGGCCCGATTTTATGGTTTTATATGATAGATTAGTTAATTTTAAGTATCCGAAATATCAATCCCTAAATTCCTTGTCTAGTCCAAAAAAATCAAAAAATCCATTTTCCCATGGTATGTATATAGGAAATTTTTTTTCTGGTTATCCAACTTCAAATGGGTGCTACTCCGTTGCTAGTGGGGTTAGGCCCGATTTTATGGTTTTATATGATAGATTAGTTAATTTTAAGTATCCGAAATATCAATCCCTAAATTCCTTGTCCTAGTCCAAAAAAATCAAAAAAATATTTTCCCATGGTATGTATATAGGAAATTTTTTTTCTGGTTATCCAACTTCAAATGGGTGCTACTCCGTTGCTAGTGGGGTTAGGCCCGATTTTATGGTTTTTATATGATAGATTAGTTAATTTTAAGTATCCGAAATATCAATCCCTAAATTCCTTGTCCTAGTCCAAAAAAAACAAAAAATCCATTTTCCCATGGTATGTATATAGGAATTTTTTTTCTGGTTATCCAACTTCAAATGGGTGCTACTCCGTTGCTAGTGGGGTTAGGCCCGATTTTATGGTTTTATATGATAGATTAGTTAATTTTAAGTATCCGAAATATCAATCCCTAAATTCCTTGTCCTAGTCCAAAAAAATCAAAAAATCCATTTTCCCATGGTATGTATATAGGAAATTTTTTTCTGGTTATCCAACTTCAAATGGGTGCTACTCCGTGCTAGTGGGGTTAGGCCCGATTTTATGGTTTTATATGATAGATTAGTTAATTTTAAGTATCCGAAATATCAATCCCTAAATTCCTTGTCCTAGTCCAAAAAAATCAAAAAAATATTTTCCCATGGTATGTATATAGGAAATTTTTTTCTGGTTATCCAACTTCAAATGGGTGCTACTCCGTTGCTAGTGGGTTAGGCCCGATTTTATGGTTTTATATGATAGATTAGTTAATTTTAAGTATCCGAAATATCAATCCCTAAATTCCTTGTCCTAGTCCAAAAAATCAAAAAATCCATTTTCCCATGGTATGTATATAGGAAATTTTTTTTCTGGTTATCCAACTTCAAATGGGTGCTACTCCGTTGCTAGTGGGGTTAGGCCCGATTTTATGGTTTTATATGATAGATTAGTTAATTTTAAGTATCCGAAATATCAATCCTAAATTCCTTGTCCTAGTCCAAAAAAATCAAAAAATCCATTTTCCCATGGTATGTATATAGGAAATTTTTTTTCTGGTTATCCAACTTCAAATGGGTGCTACTCCGTTGCTAGTGGGGTTAGGCCCGATTTTATGGTTTTATATGATAGATTAGTTAATTTTAAGTATCCGAAATATCAATCCCTAAATTCCTTGTCCTAGTCCAAAAAAATCAAAAAATCATTTTCCATGGTATGTATATAGGAAATTTTTTTTCTGGTTATCCAACTTCAAATGGGTGCTACTCCGTTGCTAGTGGGGTTAGGCCCGATTTTATGGTTTTATATGATAGATTAGTTAATTTTAAGTATCGAAATATCAATCCCTAAATTCCTTGTCCTAGTCCAAAAAAATCAAAAAAATCCATTTTCCCATGGTATGTATATAGGAAATTTTTTTCTGGTTATCCAACTTCAAATGGGTGCTACTCCGTTGCTAGTGGGGTTAGGCCCGATTTTATGGTTTTATATGATAGATTAGTTAATTTTAAGTATCCGAAATATCAATCCCTAAATTCCTTGTCCTAGTCCAAAAAAATCAAAAAATCCATTTTCCCATGGTATGTATATAGGAAATTTTTTTTCTGGTTATCCAACTTCAAATGGGTGCTACTCCGTTGCTAGTGGGGTTAGGCCCGATTTTATGGTTTTATATGATAGATTAGTTAATTTTAAGTATCCGAAATATCAATCCCTAAATTCCTTGTCCTAGTCCAAAAAAATCAAAAATCCATTTTCCCATGGTATGTATATAGGAAATTTTTTTTCTGGTTATCCAACTTCGAATGGGTGCTACTCCGTTGCTAGTGGGGTTTGGCCGATTTTATGGTTTTATATGATAGATTAGTTAATTTTAAGTATCCGAAATATCAATCCCTAAATTCCTTGTCCTAGTCCAAAAAATCAAAAAAAATATTTTCCCATGGTATGTATATAGGAAATTTTTTTTCTGGTTATCCAACTTCAAATGGGTGCCTACTCCGTTGCTAGTGGGGTTAGGTCCGATTTTATGGTTTTATATGATAGATTAGTTAATTTTAGTATCCGAATATCAATCCCTAAATTCCTTGTCCTAGTCCAAAAAAATCAAAAACCATTTCCCATGGTATGTATATAGGAAATTTTTTTTCTGGTTATCCAACTTCAAATGGGTGCTACTCCGTTGCTAGTGGGGTTAGGCCCGATTTTATGGTTTATATGATAGATTAGTTAATTTTAAGTATCCGAAATATCAATCCCTAAATTCCTTGTCCTAGTCCAAAAAAATCAAAAAATCCATTTCCCATGGTATGTATATAGGAAATTTTTTTCTGGTTATCCAACTTCAAATGGGTGCTACTCCGTTGCTAGTGGGGTTTGGCCCGATTTTATGGTTTTATATGATAGATTAGTTAATTTTAAGTATCCGAAATATCAATCCCTAAATTCCTTGTCCTAGTCCAAAAAAATCAAAAAAATATTTTCCCATGGTATGTATATAGGAAATTTTTTTTCTGGTTATCCAACTTCAAATGGGTGCTCTCCGTTGCTAGTGGGGTTAGGCCCGATTTTATGGTTTTATATGATAGATTAGTTAATTTTAAGTATCCGAAATATCAATCCCTAATTCCTTGTCCTAGTCCAAAAAAATCAAAAATCCATTTTCCCATGGTATGTATATAGGAAATTTTTTTTCTGGTTATCCAACTTCAAATGGGTGCTACTCCGTTGCTAGTGGGGTTAGGCCCGATTTTATGGTTTTATATGATAGATTAGTTAATTTTAAGTATCCGAAATATCAATCCCTAAATTCCTTGTCCTAGTCCAAAAAAATCAAAAAAAAATTTTCCCATGGTATGTATATAGGAAATTTTTTTCTGGTAATCCAACTTCAAATGGGTGCTACTCCGTTGCTAGTGGGTTAGGCCCGATTTTATGGTTTTATATGATAGATTAGTTAATTTTAAGTATCCGAAATATCAATCCCTAAATTCCTTGTCCTAGTCCAAAAAAATCAAAAAATGCCATTTTCCCATGGTATGTATATAGGAAATTTTTTTTCTGGTTATCCAACTTCAAATGGGTGCTACTCCGTTGCTAGTGGGGTTAGGCCCGATTTATGGTTTTTATATGATAGATTAGTTAATTTTAAGTATCCGAAATATCAATCCCTAAATTCCTTGTCCTAGTCCAAAAAAATCAAAAAATCCATTTTCCCATGGTATGTATATAGGAAATTTTTTTTCTGGTTATCCAACTTCAAATGGGTGCTACTCCGTTGCTAGTGGGGTTAGGCCCGATTTTATGGTTTTATATGATAGATTAGTTAATTTTAAGTATCCGAAATATCAATCCCTAAATTCCTTGTCCTAGTCCAAAAAAATCAAAAAATCCATTTTCCCATGGTATGTATATAGGAAATTTTTTTTCTGTTATCCAACTTCAAATGGGTGCTACTCCGTTGCTAGTGGGGTTAGGCCCGATTTTATGGTTTTATATGATAGATTAGTTAATTTTAAGTATCCGAAATATCATCCCTAAATTCCTTGTCCTAGTCCAAAAAAATCAAAAAATCATTTTCCCATGGTATGTATATAGGAAATTTTTTTTCTGGTTATCCAACTTCAAATGGTGCTACTCCGTGCTAGTGGGGTTAGGCCCGATTTTATGGTTTTATATGATAGATTAGTTAATTTTAAGTATCCGAAATATCAATCCCTAAATTCCTTGTCCTAGTCCAAAAAATCAAAAAATCCATTTTCCCATGGTATGTATATAGGAAATTTTTTTTCTTGGTTTATCCAACTTCAAATGGGTGCTACTCCGTTGCTAGTGGGGTTAGGCCCGATTTTATGGTTTTATATGATAGATTAGTTAATTTTAAGTATCCGAAATATCAATCCCTAAATTCTTGTCCTAGTCCAAAAAAATCAAAAAAAATATTTTCCCATGGTATGTATATAGGAAATTTTTTTCTGGTTATCCAACTTCAATGGGTGCTACTCTGTTGCTAGTGGGGTTAGGCCCGATTTATGGTTTTATATGATAGATTAGTTAATTTTAAGTATCCGAAATATCAATCCCTAAATTCCTTGTCCTAGTCCAAAAAAATCAAAAATCCATTTTCCCATGGTATGTATATAGGAAATTTTTTTTCTGGTTAATCCAACTTCAAATGGGTGCTACTCCGTTGCTAGTGGGGTTAGGCCCGATTTTATGGTTTTATATGATAGATTAGTTAATTTTAAGTATCCGAAATATCAATCCCTAAATTCCTTGTCCTAGTCCAAAAAAATCAAAAAATCCATTTTCCCATGGTATGTATATAGGAAATTTTTTTTCTGGTTATCCAACTTCAAATGGGTGCTACTCGTTGCTAGGTGGGGTTAGGCCCGATTTTATGGTTTATATGATAGATTAGTTAATTTTAAGTATCCGAAATATCAATCCCTAAAATTCCTTGTCCTAGTCCAAAAAAATCAAAAAATCATTTTCCCATGGTATGTATATAGGAAATTTTTTTCTGGTTATCCAACTTCAAATGGGTGCTACTCGTTGCTAGTGGGGTTAGGCCCGATTTTATGGTTTTATATGATAGATTAGTTAATTTTAAGTATCCGAAATATCAATCCCTAAATTCCTTGTCCTAGTCCAAAAAATCAAAAAATCCATTTTCCCATGGTATGTATATAGGAAATTTTTTTTCTGGTTATCCAACTTCAAATGGGTGCTACTCCGTTGCTAGTGGGGTTAGGCCCGATTTTATGGTTTTATATGATACGATTAGTTAATTTTAAGTATCCGAAATATCAATCCCTAAATTCCTTGTCTAGTCCAAAAAAATCAAAAAAACCATTTTCCATGGTATGTATATAGGAAATTTTTTTTCTGGTTATCCAACTTCAAATGGGTGCTACTCCGTTGCTAGTGGGGTTAGGCCCGATTTTATGGTTTTATATGATAGATTAGTTAATTTTAAGTATCCGAAATATCAATCCCTAAATTCCTTGTCCTAGTCCAAAAAAATCAAAAAATCCATTTTCCCATGGTATGTATATAGGAAATTTTTTTTCTGGTTATCCAACTTCAATGGGTGCTACTCCGTTGCTAGTGGGGTTAGGCCCGATTTTATGGTTTTATATGATAGATTAGTTAATTTTAAGTATCCGAAATATCAATCCCCTAAATTCCTTGTCCTAGTCCAAAAAAATCAAAAAATCCATTTTCCCATGGTATGTATATAGGAAATTTTTTTTCCTGGTTATCCAACTTCAAATGGGTGCTACTCCGTTGCTAGTGGGGTTAGCCCGATTTTATGGTTTTATA